>CAMRHE010000040.1:2222500-3607500 GCA_947044405.1 Leptodactylus fallax
AGTATAGGGATAGGAAGAAACCCCAAACAGCTGATCTCGGTGGGGCCCCCAGAATCAGACATTTATAGCCTATCCTTAGGAAAAAAAACTCTGAGCAACCCCTTTAAAGACAGTGCTGACCTGTTGTCTCCGCTCATACAAGCCCAGGGTCAATGAGAACCATCATAGAAACATGGTGGCTACAGGTGGGTGGAGACCCCACAAGTTTTTTATAGCACTAAGTGGCATATTTCAGAATAACTATTCACAATGTCACAAGTTCCATAGATACCCGTTCACTTCCTGGGCTATATTCTGCCATCACGTAAGCAGGCTATTATGTTCTCGGCCAGTTCTGTAATGCACCAGCAGACATGCTGATAACAATATGTCAGATGCTTTACCTTGGCTTTCTCCAGCTGTGCCTGGGCCTGACGCTCTGCCTCTCTCCGCACGGCCTCCCTGTCTTCTTCCAAAGAGACATCAGAATCAGATGGACGGCTGGTATAGGAGTCCGCCGAACCCTGGGGAGAGGAAGAGGAGAATATTAGAATGGATGTGCGGTGATGATGACACCGAGTCTTGCACATAAAACCACCATTGTGAGCTTAATAATACAGAATCCACATTGACGGCGGAGCTCATTGGCTTCTCTCATTACACGAGCTGTTGTGACTATTAATCACGAGGCGTGTAATCTCGCTGAAGAGCAATCTCTATTCTCCCTGTCTACGGGCTCATTTGTGCATCTCCGATCTCATTCCAGATCAAAACAGACTAGGAGACCCATGCTATTACACAAACAGTTAAAGGGGCAAACATAAGACTAATGTGCTGTGTTGGCTGGCCGGCTCACCAATGCCAGTCACAGCACCAGCAGATCCTCTGTCCCTCCATATGAATATTAACTATACTTAAGATTTTGGACATCTCTTTATTGACTGTAGGTCATGGTGGTCCCAATGGGCAAACATAGGATTTCCCTGCAAGGACTACGTATCATTGGATGACCCTAGACATCAATGGTCATCTACTGACTTTAGTCAAGCTTATAGAGTCCTTATGGGCACAGGACCTTTAATATTTAGTCAACATGCCCTTACAGGGCATTAAAATTGTATGACTATAGTAGACCCCCCCTTTAAATTTGATATACTTGTTCCCAACCAGAGTCAACTGACCCAAGTTGTCCACCAATATCCACCACGGTGCTGTACGGAAGCAGAAATATAGGTACAGCTGTGAATAGGTATCGCAATACACACATCCTGGACACGTGAGCTTACAATCTGGTCACGCAAGTATTATGGTCACATATACAAACCATATCCATAAAATAACAGATTTCCCTGTAAGGATTAAGTATCATTGGGTGACCCTAGACATCAATGGTCATCTGTTGACTTCTATAGCCAAGGTGCTTCAGTCCAGCTCAGGGTTACAAAGTCTTCATCATGGGCACAGGACCTTTCATTTTTAGCCTATATCCCCTTATAGGCCATTAGAAATGGTTGACTATAGTAGACTCCCCCCTTTAAATACAATATACTTGTCTCCAAGTTCGGTCACTATTGACATATATTGACATATGCTAGATTCTATACACTGAAATCAACTGGGGTCAATTGACCTAAGGAGACCACCAAAACCTACCAAGGTGCTGTACAGAAGCAGAAATATAGGTACAACTGTGAACAGTTATAGTAGTCCACACATCCTGGACACGTGAGCTTACAATCTGGTCACATATAAAAATCATATCCATTAAATAATAAGAGTACTACAACATCATAACAGATCCTCTGTCCCTCCATATGAATATTTACTTTACTAAAAGGGGTTTTTTATGGACATTTCTTTCTTGAGGGTCTGCGGCTCATGGGGGGGTCCCAATAGGCAATGATGAGATTTCTCTGCAAGGACTTAGTATCATTGGGTGACCCTGGACATCAACGATCATCTATTGACTTTTATAGCCAAGGTGCTTCAGTCCAGCTCAGGGTTATAGTTAACATAAGAGTCTTTATGGACACAGAACCTTTAATATTTACTCAACATTCACTTATAGAGCATAAAAAATGGATGACTATAGTAAACATCCCCTTTAAATCTGAATTGTTTCCAAGCTTGCTGACTATTGTCGCTATTGACATATACTGACATATGCCGAATTTCATGCACTAAAATTGGCAGGGTCAACCGACCTCAGTTGTCCACCAATATCTACCACAGTGCTGTACGAGAGCCGGAATATAGGTACAACTGTGAACACGTATATATCAGTACACACATCCTGGACACGTGAGCTTACAATCTGGTCATGCAAGTATTACGGTCAGATATAAAAAGATGAAGAGTGCTACAAGGTACAGTATACAGGGGAGCTTATACTCTTTAGAAGATCCGACATCTAAAGTCACACCTCTTCCTATAGATCATTAACTATTACAATGCCTCCATAAGTTGCCTATATTGTCATCAACCTGTATCTACCTTTGACAGTCCCTAGTGTCATCCGATTTCCTTAAACCATCACGAAGAGCAACCTCGAATGTTTTTACCCAACCCAAGATCATCCTGGTGGTTATCTAATATACTACAGTGCTATATATAGCAGGCGGGCATCAGGTAGACAAATAGCCGGAGCTTACACAAACATCAGAATTCTTCAGTCGTCCTCCTTTGGTTCTTTTTAAGAGTCTAATCCAGGAGGCCTTCATTAGCCAGATGGGTTATTATTGTGCCCGGTGGAGGCACCCTGTGCAGATCCTTCCCAAACAAGTGCACGGATTATATTGAAGAACAGCATTGCCTTCCCTATCCATCTTTTCTCGCAAGCTCCAAGACGGACCACACAGGGCAACTTCAGCAGAAGTAAAGGACGAGAGGTTGTGTTTTCTGCTCATTCCAATCGCAAGTGTCCATCGATGAAGGAACCCAAAGGTCATTTAAGAGAAGAAGAAGAAGAAGAAGTGCAAACATGTCTCCTTGTCATCATGGTTGAGAAGATGCTGAACACAAGGCATCACTGCTGCCTGTGCCAGGTGACTGCTAAGCACAGCGAGAGGGAGACTACATCGCTCCTGGAGAATGGAAGCCTCATAGAAATAGAATCATGGGCAAAATGTATTCAGTGACATTTGCAAGTGCAAAGTTCAATCAATCTCTTTAGGGATCTGGTTGGGGGACGGAGTCTCGCATCACTGAGCATGCTCTGTATCCTGTCCTTTACGCAGTTGCTCACATCACACAGTGCTGTTAGTCTTTGTCAGATTGCTTTTCTGCATCTCAAGGGTACACAGCTTGAAAATAGCAAGATGCTGGCAGGACGGAGCAGCTGATAATCTGCATCACATGCAATGGACCTGGACTTGTAGTGTGCACACAGACATAGACATAGATTGCATCTGTAAACACTATAAAATGCTGCTGTTATCTGCTAACATTACCAATGCCGGGGAGGGATCGTGGAATATTGCCTAATAAAATGTAATATAATAATAGAACATGATATATTTAGATAAAGTGAGTTTAATGGATAGATAGGAATTTATGATATATAGAAATATGTCATGAATACATGGAAATAATAATAGAAATGGAAAAAGAAGGAAAATCTATCTGTCATATCTATCTATTGTATCTATCTAGTATTTATCAGTCATATCTGTCTGATCTATCTAGCTAGTATCTATGTGTCATTTATCTATCTGTCGTATCTATTCTACCTATCTGTTTGTATCTATCTGTCTATCTAATAACTATTATCGGTCGTATCTATCTGTTCTATCTATCTCACATCTTTCTTTTTATCTACCTATAGATAGATAATATATATGTACATTACTATCTCTCAAACGAATAAGAGATGGATCGATAGCTAGATGGATTGATATCAGTCTACTGATATATTCAGTTCTTACTATAAAAGTAAAAATTTCATCATTAACAACTGTAAATATCTTTTTCATGTCTATCTATGTATCTTTAAGATAGATAGCTTTATCTATTCACTAGGTTCCAAATGTCTATCATCTATCTATCTCTCAAACAGATAACAGATAAATAAATAAAGATGATAGATAGATAGATAGATAGATAGATAGATAGATAGATAGATAGATAGATATGGGATAGATAGAAAGATAGATATGAGATAGATAGATAGATAGATAGATAGATAGATAGATAGATAGATATGAGATAGATAGATATGAGATAGATAGATAGATAGATAGATAGATAGATAGAGCTGTCTATTGATATTATCTAGTTGCTGACTGCCAATATTACCTGCAGTGAATACATTCCACATACTGTATCAGATGGAGGAACACCCCTTCACCCTATATCATATCATTATATCTTTATATTACATTATCCTATCCTTATGTCAGCTTTTCCTTTAAGAACAGACATAAGTCCCCCACACACAGGTCACTATGGGTAAATGCTTCCATCACATACACTTCATTGCTAGTCACCTCATTCTGGAATATGGCCAAAGCTGTGAAATCAATCAAATGACCTCTAACAACCCTGTGAACTCCCATGACATGAAAAGTACTGCGCTCACTCGCCTCTGCTGCACGGCTTAACAATGGAGATGAAGATGGCCAATAGGAGTGGCTTAAATGTGCTAAATTGCACCAAAATTTTTTCCGTAAATTCACACTGGTGACTAATCACCCTTATTCTCATGATCAGTGGTAGGACCCACACCTATCTAGCAATATAACTTTTTGTTACCCTTTCAACATTTTGGTTTTTGAAGATTGATTGACCAATATTTCCCGAGATAGATGAAGGCAGTCCCTTCTCTAAAAACAGTTGCTCATCAAAGGCCAGGCACTTGGAAGATTCAACAACCAGTAATCCGAAATATCTTAAGTCAACCCTTTCTCTAAAGATAGACGGTCACCAAGGGTTAGGCTCTTGGACAGCCCAGCAATTTAGGACCAGAACCAGAAGTTACAAAAGGCCAGGTCCTCAAGAAGGGAAGATTCCTTTCTAAGTGGCTCCTTGCTCTGGCTCATAGATGGATCTAGGACATCCATTTGACCAAACAAGGCATACAGTGAAGGGTTGTCTTTAAGAGACAACACCTTTAATCCAATGCTGGTGTCAGCACCAGTAAAACTTGGGCAGATGTTAGGGCCCATTGGGCTAGGAGTCCCATGGTGATAGTAGTAAACACGTTCTTTGGCATGGTAAAGGTGGGATAGGAAATCACCCAAGGGGTCACAAATCTTATAGTGGCTTTCCAATGTTTAACCACTACTGACAGGGTGTGATAGTGGTATAACTACTGGGACTCCCACTAATCACAAAAACAGGGCTCCAGTGTCCTCCTATTGGATTGGACTGGGGTAAATCCGATCCATTCATCTCTAAGGGACTTCTAAAGAGAATCCAAATTCAGCATTCGGCTATCTAAGGCAGTGTCACCGAACAGTAGCATGCAAGCCCAACCGTTCTTGTTATTGGGATTTCCATTCTCATGAATAGTGAGAGAGAGACCCCCAGCGATCCGTCACTTATCACTTATCCAATGGATAGGATGAGCCTAAATATTAGGACAACCCTTTTAAACCCACCATTCCAGGCAGCCACCACCCTATGGTGCAAAGTGTGCAAAGTCAAAGTGGTCTAGAAGAAGCTACTAACCATAAAATAAAAAGTTTCCGATCTTTCTTACTTTTTGTTGTTCCCTAATGTTGCCAATCCTAAATAATACCTCCAGAATAAGATGACATTTTCTGCTCGCTGTCGTCTCCAGCTGTACCAAAATTTAGATTAAATATAACTCCTGGCAACACCAGACGTTGCTTTTGCCAAATGTTTTTTTATTTATTCCGCCGGCCTTGCTCCATTCTTTTCCGTCCTTTGTTGACAGATCTGGTCTCATAAATGCTCAATAGTTTAATTTTGTACAACATTTTTTTTATTATTCTGCCCATGATTTTAATTTCCTTAAAACCTTTTATTGTTTGCGATGATGACACGACCAGAGACGTATTTACTGACTCAGAGACGGATTCAGAAATGTCACTTTCATCTAATGTTTGAAAACGAAAAGTACTAGAAGCTCCCTGAAGTAAACTTGCCGAAAAAGAGCCGAATGTCATCACACAAGCTGTCGGCAAAATGGTCTCTATTTAGGACTACCTTGATCAAGAGCAGAGGGGTTAAGCATGTTCTTCCTAATATTAACTCCTTGATTACCACCAAATTTTGGAAACCAGTGCTTAATATACTTCGCTGCGCTACAGATCAGATATTCCGTTATATTCCCTTCATCCCCTTGGAAAAACATGCACACTTGGTGGACCCAAACATGTATATGTATGGGGTAGTTGGGAGAGATAACTGTCAGATGAACAGTGTATGGGTTGCTTTATACAAGTATACACTGGCCACACGAAGATGCTGTCAGATGTTGATAGAGTAGGGTCATGGTCTTCTAAAGCTGCCCATACACATGAGATAGTTGTTGGGTGAATGCCTGGCCAATAGTTATATGTTTGTAAGGAAGTGAAGATTAACCCCTTCAGTTTAGCAGCCTTAAGTGAGTGGGACCATATATAGAGTCTCTGCCCAAAACAGGTGGCAACCCCTGTGTAGTGATGTATGTGTCATTGTTATGCTCGCCTACTACCCAATGTTTGCTATGCTATGTACTATTAATAATGCTATGTGTATTACACTGCGTTTTCTTTGTAGACGTAACGTGTATAGCTGGTTGCACCCAGGTGTTGCACCACGGAGGTCAAAAGTACAAGTTTTGTCACCGGCAAAGCAACATGTATGACCATACTGTAGCCTAGCCATCTTCATAAAAGACCAGACTTAAACTTTAAATTATTATAGACTTAAAGGGAACCGTTCACTGCCTCCATCAAGTCCAGCTCTTTACATTGTCTAATAGGCGCTGCTTTACTGATTAGTTAGAATTTTTTCTTTAGCCCCCACCATTCCAGAGCTATCAATGCTCTTAGTTTTGGTGCCTGATATGCTCTGTATTGTCAGGAGGGCGGTGTCAGGCAGAAACAGACAAGGGGTGTGACTGTGAGCTCTGACACTGGGTACCTCTGATTAGAGCTCTGAGTCACACCCCCTGCCTGACACCGCCCTTCTGACATTATAGAGCACATCAGACACCAAAACTAACTGTTTGTTGCTCGGGAATGGTGAGGACTAGAGAGAAAATTCCAACTGTGCTGGAATCAGTGGCGCAGCGCCTATTAACAGATGCTAAGAAGTAGAGTTGGTGAAGGTGGTGAAAGTTCCTCTTTAAAGTAGTGAGTTGTGAGTTAAGAAACCATCATAAAATAAAGATATATTAATCATAACAGTATTTTGCCCATTTGTCCACTACTAAGCTACTCCTGGCATGTGATGCTTAATTTCATTCTGATCTTATCATCTGAGACATGTCAGACGTTCTATAGTGAGCTCTGAACTATATTTCCCATATTTCCACGTGTGCATAGGCCGCCATCAGTTTGATCTCTGAGCATAGCTTGCCCAAGAGCACGCCCATGCATAATTACCAACTTTTTTTTTTTTCGGTAAAAAATAGGGCATTTAAGTCCTGCCTCCGGATCACTCCAAACCTGCCTGGTGACACTCACTCTCAGGGTGGGATTTGCACAACCCCAATGCACATCATACATTCGGGGCAGAATCCAACTAGGAAAGTTCCCATGGAGAGTGAATAATACAAAAATTGGCTATTGTTACATTTCGTCAATATATCTTACAGTAGGATGGCAGGCACTATATCTTATTGTATACTTCTTACATTCCACTTCCTTATGTAGTAAGACACTAAAGAAACCCTCAGGGCAATAAGAAGGAAACACATTTACAAAATATTGATGGGATTTACATTTCTCTTTTCTTCATTCACTTAATTTTATTAATTGACAAATTAGACTATTGACCCTTCTAAACCATTCTTACTTTGCACCATCTCCTAAAACTTTTGCACAATACTGTATGTACTACAGATAATACTTAAAGAGGTTGTCCGGGCAAATCAATTATTGTTAGAATAAGTAAAAAAAAATATCATTCTCACCTGTCCCCAGTGCTCCGGTGTCCTCCCAGTGCGGTCCGGTCCTGCAGCTCAGCTGCCTTCTTGCTTGGCCTCATCGGTCACCACCGGTCTTCCACCGGAAATCAACAACAGAGCTGCAGGACCACGCAGAGACGCATCGGAGCACCAGGGAAAGGTGAGTATATTTTTTTTTTTTTTCACCGCCCCCAGTCGATTAAAAAAATAATTTGGGTGTCCATTTTTGGTCAACCCCTTTAAGATGGAAACAAACCCATATAACACTTAAAGGGAACCTGTCAGGTCCATATGGGACACGAAACCACCCACAGGTCCATTATAGACTAGTAGCAATGCCATCCATGCCTGCATAAAAAAAACCCAAACCTTTATCCTTCCTTTGACTCATCTCTGGTGCTTCCAGCACCTGCGTAGTTCTTCACTGAAGCCAGGGACGTACAGCCCACCTTTGCGGAGAATGTGCTAGAGGTTCAGCGCATGCGCACTGAAGCCGAGTTGTACTCCTCCGGCTTCACTGAAGATCTGAACCGGCACCAGGAAGTTGGGTAAGTATAAAGGTTTTTTATTTTTATTGCAGGCACTGAATATTTTTCATGGAAATTCCTATAATCTAACATCTGATAATCCATAAACCCTGATTATCCAGTAGATGCTTCCAGTAAAGAAATACACAAAATCTGGGATTTAATGCCAGAAGTAGAAAACCGAGCGAACAGAATAAATAATTAGATTCATTGGACTAAAACTGTGGCATAGAGGGTGATATATTTTGTATCAGCACCGTATACGGGAATGTCTTTAACCCCTTCCCGCCATAGGCATTTTACAATTTTCGTTTTTGACTCCACATCTTCCAAACCCCATAACTTTTTTATTTTTCCGTTCACAGAACCATATGAGGGCTTATTGTTTGTGGGACAAATTGTACTTAGTAATGGCCATTTAAAATTCCGTAAGATGTACAGGGAAGCTGGAAAAAAAAATCAGAATGAGGTGGAACTGGAGAAAAACTGTGTTTGTGGGACTTTTTTATGGTCTTAATTTTCATGTCATTCACTGTGCAGCCAAAATGACATGTCACCTGTATGCTATGGGTCGGTATGATTCCAGGGATACCAAATTTGTATAGTTTTATTTACATTTTAACACCTTAAAAAAAAAATCCAAAACATTGCAAAAAAAGTTGCCATGTTCTGACACTTGTAACTTTTTTATATTTCTGTGTACGGGGATGCATAGGGCTTCTTTTTTGCGGGGCCAGATGTACGTTACTTTTTAGTTATACCATTTTGGGGGATATCTATTGACAGTGTGCTGAATTCAGCTTTCTAGCGGTATATGATACCATCGATCATTGAGGACATTAAAAAGTATTATCGTATAAAAAGACAATGACAAAATTGCTGTATTTTTCTATTCCTTTCCAGAAAGAGTTAAAGGGGTTGTCCAGGATAAACCGCGGTTCGGTCCTGCTGCTCCCGGGCTCTTGTTCCGGTGGAAGTCCTCGCTGCACATGACCACTGGGGCAAATCAGCGGCTTAAGGAAAGGTACCGCAACGTTACTCGCAGCAGGACCGGACCACGGTGGGAGACACTGCAGCACCGGGGACAGGAGAGTATGGGGTTGGTTTTTTTCAACTTCCCTGGCCAAAAATGGTTTATCCTGGACAACCCTTTAATAAAAGTTAATCAATGAGGTATATCTACTCCAAAATACTGCCATTAAACACTAGCACTTGTCCCGCAAAAAAACATGCCCTCGTATAGTTACATTAACGAAAGAATTTAAAAAGTTATCGGTCTTGGTATGTGACGACAGAAATATGCAAAAAATGGTTTGGTCATCAAGTCCTAAAATAGGCCGGTCATTTAAGGGTTAAAAATGAGTGGCCATCTGATGTGCTGTATAGTGGCTTAAGGTTATGGCTATAACTTTAAAGTTGTGAAGTGACTTCAATTTTATTGCAATAGTTAATTTAGCCAAATTTTATTCACCACTAGTAAAGTGTTATTTCTAGAGATGAGCGAAGTATTCAAAAATTCGATTCGGCAACTTCACAAATTTCGTGATATGGTTCTATTCGATCCAAATTAAATTGCGGCGAATCGCGTACCAAAAACAGCTATTTATTGGCTCCAGAGAGCAAAATGGCGGATACCCTTGGATGCCGCGGTCATGTTTGACCGCGGCATCCAAGTTGTTAAAACCCCTTTTATGGAGCAGGGTGTTAGGTGTCAGTTACAGCTAACACCCTGCTCCATAACCGATCGGGGGGATTTAACACCTTGGATGCAGCAGTCAAACATGCCGTGGGCACTTGCGAAGGGGCTAAAGAGATGTGACATCACAGGGCTGGCTGCTGATTGGCTGCATGCATGGCATTGTGGGTGATCCCACGTTCCCAGAGTTCCTTGCCCCATGTAGAGCAGCCATTTTGAACTAAATGTGAATCGTTGCCACAAATCGTGAGGAAATTCGGATTCGATGCGATTCGAATATTTCCTGAAATTCGGATCGAATTCCACTTCTGCAGCTTCGATTCGCTCATCTCTAGTTATTTCATATCCAGATAATGAGGTTTCTAGGGGTGGCTAGTGCCACCCAAAACCTTAAAATATTTAGGTACAGTGGTTGCCAGTGATATGGAAATTAAGTTTCTGCAATGTGGGGCCTTGGCCTTAAGGTTCCTGCACACAACTGAGTGCGCATCCGAGTTGGGGGCCAAGTTTGCAGTCAGATGACACTCAGAATTACATCCGAGAGCATTCCGTGATAAAGTCCAACGATAGGGCTTCCGGATCCATTCCGTTCTGATAGGACCTGCTCTATAATCATCGGAATGGATCCGGAAGCCCCATAGACGTGAATGCAACACGGAATGCTCTTGGATGTCATCCGACTGAATTCTATGATAAACTCGGCCCCTGCACAGATGCACACTCAGTCATGTGCATGGGACCTTAGTGTGTGCCTGCCATAGGTTTCCCCATAACCCAAAGCATTTGCTTGCTATGCCATACGTGCCAATCTTTCTTTCCCACTTGAGATCAGGAGCAAGATTTGTTGCATAAGTTGGGGGTATTCGGGTAGAACTTTTTTCATGTGGGGGTATTTGGCTTGAAAAGGTTGAGACACTGCTATAGAATACAGCTTTGAAAGCCAGTGACGGAGATACAATACATGTCCACCCAGCGGACGAACTACTGTATATAAGTCTACTCTATAGCCGAGCGTGCTGCTGTGAAGTATAATGAAGCTGTATCAGTATCGCCTCCTCGCCTCCTTTACTGTCACAGCAGCCTCGAGCTTAATGAGTAACCGAGCGGCTGTGAAATCAATCCCTGCGCTGCACAAATTCATTCATAAGTCCCAGCGCTAGATATCATTGGATGGATCCTATTGGACAAAGACTATGCAAATAACGCCTCCTTGGAGGAAAAAGGAGAACTCGCTCTAGTGCCACCTTTTGGAAGGAAGTTCCCTACAAACCAGAGCCTGTGGCATGAACTGCGATTAAAGTCAAGTCAGGTTATGTCTCCTCCAAAAGGAAGAGAGATCCACCCACAGACAGCTATCCTGAGGATATTAGAGTCTGTAAATCCCTTTACACCGAAAAGTGGCCTGCAAAGAAGACATAGTACCCCTTCTGAGCCATGTCTTCTATTACCTCTCACTCTTTCTTTTGAAGGCTTGCCTCCAGTCCCAGATCATGTCACTAGGTTTCTGGAAAACCATGCATTAATCTATAGGGAGCTACGTTCCAAAAGGTGGTACTAGAGCAAGTTCTCCTTTTTCCACCATGGAGTTCCTCCTTGCATATTGTTTTCCCACAATACTCAGCAGGGCATTTATAGTCTATAAACCCTTGTACATTGAAAGGTGGCCTACAATCTCCTTAAGGAGACAAAGTACCCGCTCAGACCCACATCTATGACCTCTCACCTAGTGCCCTGCTAGGCACCGAGGGGCAATAATCACAAAACAGCTTTTTGTGGATGGGTCTCTCTTCCTTTTGGAGGAGATATTCTGCCTTGGTTTTAATACCAGATCATGCCACTAGGTTTCTGGAAAACTGAGCATTGATTCATAGGGAGCTACCTTCCAAAAGGTGGTACTAGAGTTGTTATTTTTTCACCAAGGAGGATTTATTTCCATATTCTTTTTCATGATTTAACAGGGTGTGTATAGTCTATAAGCCCTTGTACACCCAAAGGTGGCCTCCAAAGGCAATCTCCTTAAGGAGACATAGCTACAGAAGGTTTTATCCAATGACATAGATTTGTCTACGGCTACTAAGTCATTACTATGACATACAGGACCAGGCAGTGAACATATCAATAATATCAAGGAGGGAGGAACTGGGGGCTGGAAAGTCTAATTTTTTGATATGATATCTGGGCTGTCGTGAATTGCAGCAGAACTTTATTTTAGTAAACGTCTGTCTGTGACAAGGCCTTTTTAGGGCGCAGTGCCGCTTGGATGATCAGGTCCTACACTCCCATACTCCTGTTTCTGGAGTATATAAAGGTGGCAGCTCAGGTGGCCCTCCCTAAGCTTTGATGAAGGGGTACCATCGACTTATGCAGGGTTGGGAAAGTTTGTTGTGGCCCTTCTCCCATTAGAGAGGGCTTGTGAAAGATCACATCTTTGTGTTTTTCACACTTACATGGAAAAAGCTTGTTCTTGGGCTTTCAAAAAAGGTGTAAAATGTCCATAAAACAGGCTCACACTAGCGTCGGCCTATCTGTTGTTCTGGTCCGTTGGATACCAACACAATGGATAGGTGGATCACTACAACAGTGGTCACATCTGGAGCCCAATGGACCCCATTAACTATAATGGGATCCGTCGGGTGTCCTTTCTTTTATACTGAAACCGCCGGACAAAAAAAGTGTGACTTTTAGTACTTTATCATCTGGCGATTTTCGACGCACACTGCAACGCAGATGAGAACGTAGCCTTACGCATAACAAGAACATGCTAAAAATTTGAGCCAATTTTACATGGCCATATTGCCCAGGCACTATAAACAGGCTTTGGAATCCACTCCCAAAGAACTAGGGTAGCATGGTGGCTCAGTGGTTAATGGGTTCATGGTGGCTCATGGGTTCAAATCCGTCTAAGGACAACATCTGTATGGATTTTGTATGTTCTCCCCATGGGTTTCCTTTGGGTAAGCCGGTTTCATCCCAAACTCCAAAGACATACTGATAGGGACTTTAGATTGTGAGACCTTCTTGGGACATAAGGCTAGATAAGGCTAGGTTCACACCTGTGCTGGACTCTCCATCATTCAGGTCCACCAGGGGACCTTAACAATGGAGAGCCGGCCTGCTAAAACAGTAGTTACCTGCGGACCCCATAGCTTTTGGACAGAAAAATCCTCCGTGCAGGATTTTCCCCTCCAACGATTTTTGGTGGTTTCTGCGGCAGAGTCTCCAAGGAAGACTAGCCTAAGTAAGCAAAATAAATATGGGAAATCCTCCGCTGACTATGTAATAGTCATTAGTAACACTTAAACTCTAGAAACAACATTTAGTGAACTTCTGAAACACATAAAGTTTTATCTTTTTTTCCACAAATTTAGCAATTAAAGCGACTCTTCAGATAAAACAAACTACAAACATTTTACAGTCCGGCCCTATCGGAGGATTGCTCGCAGCTTCCCAAGCCATGAATCATACATAATTGTTTATGTGGACTGCTAGCACGAGTCCTTTCTCTCAATTGAAAACATATGGTCTAGCCGGCAGAATATTTTCGGAAATAATAAACTAATGAGATGCGGCCTGACGACACAAGAGCGCTGCTCGGTTTTTGTTTAATGTACATTGACTTTTTATGTCCCTCGCTTCCTACTCACATGTCAATGTATAGAATCCCAGTACGTTATCTGGACTCCAGCTTAAATTCCTTACCATGGCCTGTAAATACTCAGATGTCATGGATTTGCTCCAAGCATGGAAAGCTGAAAGGATTCTAACAAGTGCAGAACAAGTGAGAATCAAGCCACGGAATTATTTAAAGGGAAACTCCACCTTTAAGTAGCAAAAATTGACAACGTGTAAAATTTAGTGTCTGGACCGTTATGTTTTGCAGTTTTTTCCTCATTGTTTAGTTTCTTTTAAGCAATGCAACCTAATCACAACAATGTCGATGCCTGGAAACCATCAACAAGCTGCTGCTGACTGATTCATTATGACTTTGTGTTATTGTTTATTCTTATTTATATACGGTTTTATTATTCTATATATTACGACTTGTGCTACATAATATAGCCTGCTGCTCAGTTCAGTAACACAAACATAAGGGGGTTGTCCGGGGAGTAGGAATTTACTTACCTGGTCCTAGGGATTGCTTATGATGGACCTGAGGGTTCTGATGACATCATGAGCTCTGGGTCATGTGATCTAAAGCAACATTACACCCCCAATTACCTGTGAGATAGGTGAAAGAGGGTGCGGAGTGATTCGGGGGGAGCAGAGCAACCCGAAGGGGTAGAACGCTGCTTCGGATCACATGACCAGGGGGTCATGACATCACCGGAACACCAGGGTCCACATAAACGATCCCCAGGACCAGGTTTGTAAATAACTACTCTGTCGGACAACCCCTTTAAGGCCCCATGCACATCTGTCATTCTTCCATCTTTAAAACAATGGAAGTAACATACACACAATGGGAATCATTTTTCCATTTCCAAATTTGACAATGTGGCGACACTTTTTATACATGACCCCACTACATTGCAGCAGACTGATCAAAGTATACTACAATGCAAGTAAATGGAGTTTAATTCAGATGTTTTACTAGTGATGTTACCCTCTTCAGGTTTCTGCATAGTGGTCGGTCGCCATATCCATAGTGCTATTTCTTATATGTTACTGACTTAGGCCCCATACACACGACCGTAGGTGTTGTCAGTATAATATTCAGACCCCTTCATTTCTAAGGCCCCATACACACATCCGAAGTTTTAACAGATCAGGGTCCAGGCCGTAGAATCCATCCGCAAAATATGGATCTGGTCCTATTTCTGCCCGTCTTTGCGGCACAGACTCGTCCATACAAGTGTATGGGATTGTACAAATCTTTTTGCTTATCCGTAATTGTGGACGATACATGTTTTTGCACAATACGGATCCATTTTTGTGGAAATAAAAGCCACTACAGTTAGGTGGGTTTTATTGAACTAGACAAGGGCTGTGCTACAGGATATGGGTCTGGGGGCTAATGTAGGTCTGGTGAAATAAGGACGACTTCAAGATCGCTTCCAGGAAAACAAGCTTCTTCCTTCCAAGTAACAAAGGTTATCAACGCAGCCATCACGGCCTGGCTGACAGTATACGGGTCTCTATCAACACTTAACTAAGGAATCCTAAGCATGAAAGGGGTTTTATCATGTCTCCTGCCGGCACTTCCTTGTGTTGTCCTCGTCTGTCATGTCGTAAAAATTCTAGTCGACCATTTCTTAAATCTGCCCCAGGGTAGCTGACCACAACGAGGGTGTCACATGGCTAGAAGGTGCCCATACACCTTCAATACCTGTTGGGTCCAGTCGGACATCATATTACATATAGTAGGGCCTCATTTACATCTATGGGTTTTTACAACTTGTTTTTACAACTTGTACTGAGCAGTAATATGGTGATCTATACGAGGCCTTTTGCTGGCCGTAAACCTAGGATGGCTGTCATTCTGCCAACTTCCCCATTAGTGAGGCTTAGCTCAGCTGGACAAACAAAGACAGACGGAGATAAGCAGCTGTCATAAGACCTGGCGCCGCTTATCTTCAGGTTCATCCAGATTTACTTCTGTTCCCCGAATAGGCCTGAGATTGTCATTGGACTCACTGGCCAGTTCTTCTCTCCCATTTTGGCAGTGCCCTATCCCATTCCCATACCCTATCCAGTTCTCAAGGTGCAGCAAAAACTCCTTGAGGCTAAGGCCCCACGTAGTGGACACGCAGTAGTACCAAAGTGAATTAGATTTAATTCATCTCATCTACACATTGTGAAAAAAATGAGCTGCGGAAAAGTTAATTTTAGCTGCGGAATCGCGATGGATTCATCCTATAGATTTAATAGGGGAAGAAAAAAACACAACAGCACAATGTAAAACGCTTCGCGTTTTAGGCCGAAGCACCACACAAAGTTGTGTGCATTATTTAAAAACACAGCAAGTAAGTTTTACTTGCGGAATATCGAGCGTTTTCCATATATAAAACGCAGACAAAAACGTAGCAAAGGCTAAGTCCCCACATAGCGAGTCGCAGCACAAAAACGTTGCAGAAAGACCACGCTGGAAACGCGTTACGTTTTTTTTCCGCAGAGTTTTTCACAGAGTTTTCCTCTGCGGACTTTCTGCCCCTATTATACCTATACGGAAAATTCCGTCATTTCTGACATAATCGACATGCTGCGATTTACAAAAACGCAAGTGTTTTTGAAAACGCAGCTCTTCCACCAAAGATTATTTTCTGCAATGTGTGGATGGGATTAGCCAGAATCCCATTCACTGTGCAGGGACTGTAAAACGTTGCGGACTTTCTGCGGCCAAAAACTCAATAAAAATTGCTGCGAAAAAAAACAAAACACAATGCTTTTTCGCTGCGTTTTTTTCCACAACGTTTTTTAGCTGTATTTGGCTACGTGGGACCATAGCCTAAGTTTGGAAACTTTTTATTTCGAATTTCTGTAAATTCAGCCAAAAAAACTGATTATTACATAATTCTCTCCCAGCCTGACACTTTCACGGTAGAAACCGATAAATCAGTAGGGTTAGCAACAGGAAGCAGCAGGGAACATCAAAAGCACGTTTGTAGGGGCCGCGGCCAGATGAACTGTAGTAACCTTGGCAAGTAGTGATCTAATATTTGGGAAGAAATGATAAGACTCAGTAATGTAGATAGATGTTGGTGACCGCTGAGGTGTCCAGAAGAACATGGTAATGGCGTGTGGTCACCTCTGATGGCAGGGCCAGAAATCAAGCAGGACTTTTCTCTCCGCATTTTTCCGCCTTTTTTGGGTACAAACCCAGCGGATCCCATTATAGTCTATGGGGTCAGCGGGTAACCGCTTTTTAAACGGTTAAGGTTTCCGTTTCTCGCGTCCCCAGCGGAAGAACGGAAACCCGAATTCAGGTGTCAACCTTCACTTCAGTGGCAGTCAGACAGATTTTTTCCTCTAGCCGATTTTTTCATGACCTAGCATTATGACCTATCTTCAGGCGGATTCTGCTCTGCAAACCCCATTGAAATGAATGGGAGGCAGAACAAACTGTTAGCAGGGACAGACTATGGCACCGTAAGCTCAAAGCTCAGAGTGATGACATCACCAAACCAAACAACAGCTCAGAGTGATGACATCACTGAACCAAACAACAGCTCAGAGTGATGACATCACTGGACCAAATAACATCTCAGAGTGATGACATCACCGGACCAAACAACATCTCAGAGTGATGACATCACCGGACCAAACAACAGCTCAGAGAGATGACATCACTGGACCAAACAACAGCTCAGAGTGATGACATCACTGAACCAAACAACAGCTCAGAGTGATGACATCAAGAAAATAATATCATCACTGAGACTGCTCAGATAATGGACAATCTCACAAGTAGTCACTGGGTGTACCCCTTCTAATCCAATGTATCCTACAGGGTGCTACTTGGAAACAAACAATACCGCCCCTATACACAGATGGAGTTCTCGCTCTCAGAGGCCAAATTGTAGCAATTTATATGGAGTACAACATTTACGCAGCTCAAGAGATAACCCTACGGCCATGCCTCCAGTTTCTGACCATCTTGAGCACTGCTTTGAGGACTATATCAGGATCTGCAAAAATGAAAATTTCCCACACATAATGCAATGGATTACTAGCGCTAGATGCAATTTTTACCATTAGTAAAAAACTATAATATTTCACCCCAAAATTCCCTGAAACATAAGATAATGATTTGTGATGACCACAAATTGGAGCTATTAGGGATAGCGTTAAGGAAGCTTGGACTATTGGAGAAGTCACCCAGCAAACCTTAAATGGCATATACATCTACCCTTGTGAAGCAAATGCACATTACACTCCTCTTCCCTGCCTCCTAAGACTCCTTTGGTGCAAGTGTCAGTCTTCACTGCAGTCCTAGAATTCTATTTGAGCATCATTAGTTGCAGCCGTACTGCAATGTTTTGCAGTAAATACAAAGATTTGCCGTTGCGGAGCGTTGTTCTGTGCATTTCATAAACTAAAATGATGACAAATATATCAAAGAAAGTGACAAAGCGCATGAAACAAATCTGCTCTTACCTCATCAGATTCCTCGCCGCCATAGAGGTACATTGCTGTAGTCCCCTAGCAAATAAACTAAGAAGCCAGCACTTCCATCGGGAGACAGACAAAGAGTTTTTGTTGTGGTACAGCTGGAATACTGAGATGTCTCTTTCCCACGCTCAGACCCTCTGCAAATAAATACTGGCTATATCCATGTATATGTATGGAAGGCAATGTCAGGCTGCAGTCAGCACAGTGCAACAGGCTGCGGTGGGCTCAGAGCAGCATTGCCTGGGAAGTCCATATCCCTTACTGAGGGATGGGAGGATTTACTTAGGAAAATAATGCAGGGTTCTGGTAAATGAAGGTGGTCACATGGTCCGGGGGGGGGGGGGGCCAGATCATTGGCTGCTCATGAACTGCTGGAACTTTCACAGACTACTTAGAAGTCTTCCTCTTTTTTGCAGGGTGATGATAGACTCCAGTAACACTCGCTGAGAACTATAGGGATACTCCATTCACAGCAGGGCGACTTACAAGTGTACTCCTGGGGGTCTGCAGATGATACACGCCATTACGGTATAATGCGGTATAATACTACAAAAAGCAGCAAAAAAAAAAAAAATTCCTGAACTCTCTTAACATATAGGGCAAGTTACACAACACTATATACAGATGTAGCAGAGTTAACCCAAAGTTCTGCAATTAAAGGGGTTGTCCAGGAATCTCAGAACTTGGGCAGTCCTCGCCGCACATGACTGCTGAAGCCTATAAGGAAAGGAACCGGCGATGTATGTAAGTGACATCACCGGATCCTTCCCTGTGACAACCTCAGCGATCACGTGCACGAGCCTCAGCGCACGCTGGACCGGACCAGACACAGGTGAGCATGATTTTTTTTTCCTGTTTCACCTTCTCCGGCCTCTTGTCCAAGTACTGAAATTTCTAGACAACCCCTTTAAACTGCTGTAGTGTGATGTCACAAGATTTCACACTGCAGCACAAGGGCGTAACTTGAAAGGGTGCAGTTGCACCGGGCCCAGGAGCCTTAGGGGGCACATAAGCACCGGCATCAGTATTGAGATTGCAGCTTCCTTCTGGCCCATAAGCCAAGGAGAGACACACATTACCCTAACCACAATAAGGTTAGCACCCGTAACCATCACTATCAAGAATTCGCTGTAGGGATGAGGTAGGGGCCCCGGACAAAAGTTTGCACCAGGGCCCACAAGTCTTTAGTTACGCCAATGCTGCAGCAATTTAACTAGTTGCAAAGTTTCAGGTTAACTCTGCTACATCTGTAGTTTGTCCATAGCAGCAATTTCCAACAGGGGTCCTGGGGCAGCCAAGGATGCCTTGAAAACCTGCCAGGGGGCTGCGACACGCTGAATGGGAAGATGACCGCGTGCCTCACCTGTCTGACCACTTGTACAGAGCTCTGTAAGGTTAGGTTCACGTCTGCGTCAGCTAGGTTGCAGGGTCCAACAAAAATCGGCAGAGGACATTTTTCTCCACTGCATTCAGTTTCAAAAAGACTGACACCTGTTGGACCCCAGATGGACCCCATCATAGTCAATGGAGTCCGCCGGGCTATGTGTGTAACCACTGTCCCAACAGACCTGAACAACTGAGAGCAAGCGCTAGTGTGAACCAAGCGTTAGGTCCCACAGTTTGGTTAATCTCATCCACACATTGCGGGAAAAAATGCTTTAGAAAAGCTGTGCCAATGCTACCTGCAGGAACGCAAACGTTTTCCCTATAGGGAAGCAAAAACAGAGAAAAATGCAGCAAAAACGTAAATGAAAAGTCCTGTGGAAAAAACTCAGTGCGTGTTTTTTCCGCAGAATTTTTTAGCTTTGGTTCCCTACTTGGGGCCTTAGCCTAAGAATGCCTGGTAGCTCTCACACACTTCCCCACCCGGCTCCACGTTCATTGTTCCTCTGTATGTCCTCCAGGGCTGCTAAAGTTATCACTTCTGCCCGATCCGTGCAGGACTACTGGACTAATGCAACGCCAACAGGACTCAGAGGAATACAAGTGTTCCACTAAAGGGCAAAATATGTTACAACACTGCAACTGGCTTAAATAGCTAACTCCTCTGCTCGTACACCACTGTCCAACGCGTTTCCTCCAAAGGATTCATCAGGGGCAAATAACAAGTTTCTTTGAAGCAGTTAAAACTACTGTTTTTAAATGTTTTAGCAGAAATTTTCGTAGCGTGATCGCTTTGATGATGGCGGCCAACTTGTTATTTGCCCCTGATGAATCCTTTGGAGGAAACGCGTTGGACAGTTGGTATACGACCAGCGGAGTTAGCTATTTAAGCCAGTTGCAGTGTTGTAACATATTTTGCCCTTTAGTGGAACACTTGTATTCCTCTGAGTCCTGTTGGCGTGGCATTAGGCCAGTAGTCCCAGGATAGAGGAGGAAGACGGTGTTCTTTAAAGTATTGTATCTGAGGCATCATTCGGGCAATAGTTTCAACTTGCATACTGGCTTTTTTCCTATGGAGGCAATTTAGTTAGATCCTAGATGCTTAAAAATGTATATGGGACCATTCTGTGTAGGATTTTAGGGTTTGGTCATGTCAATACTAAGAATCTACAGTTTATAACTGCATAGCCATTTATGATGTGGCTTTGGTGGAATGGTGTTAGTACATTTTAATTGTATTTAGCCCTTACTGGGTGTTTTCTGGTATTTTTATTTTTTAAACAAATACTAATAAAAGTGAAGTTTTAGGTATTTGAGTCTCCAATAAAGTATTTCTGTGAATTGGTTACAAGGACATTCCCTGCACTGATTAAACTGTATTACTAATATACACCACGGTCCTCTAAAGCCCCCAATTATTACCTGTCGGAGGGCAGCCGGGGAGGCCACAATTCTTGTTCCTTCATCTCACCAGGGACTATCACTAAAGCCACTCTACTTGGGCCGCGAGCCCATTGAGAAAAGTGGAATCGGTAATGTGACCGAGAATCGGAACGTAGGCAGAGGCATAAGAGATCCGGCCTCCGCAGATGCCCTCTGAAACAAGTAAGAAATGGGGCTGGGGGGACCGAGGTGTGTATTAGTAATAAATCTTAACCAGTGCAGAGAATATAGGGGTAAACTTTAATATTCCCAGGATAGTCCCTTTAAACAATGGTTCTCTAACCTGTCATCTATACATAGAAAATGTGATATTTTACAGATTGTACAGAGGAAAGGAAGCCCCATCAGAAAGCAATCTGCCATGTACGTGTCAGCCCAAAGTGCTCCGTAAGAGGTTTTACCGTGAGGATTAAGTGTCTGTATTATGCCGGCCTAATGTCTAAATGCCCCGTTGTCTGTTTATTCCCAGAAGACTCCACTCTAGTTAGCGGAATAAATAAATTGGCACTACACGACATTATTTTTGTGGATTATCTTAGTAAAGGGACATCCACGGGGTCACCGAGTTTTACAGAGTGCTATACAAATGGGTATTGCGGAGTTAAATGTCCCTTCCGGGCAACTTTACACTTTACCATACTTGCCAACTTTTGATGACAGGCATCCATCCATGAGCCCTGGTGTTCGACTAACCACACCCTCTTTTAGCAAAGCCACACTCCCTTTTGGGTTGCGACACCCCCTTTTTGTTGCGTGTCACACCCCCATATGACTTAGACACGCAATGTGCTGGACACGCCCCTTTTTCATGACATGTACCGCACATAAAGTGCCCATGTCATGTATAATATGACCGACAGTGCGGCAGTTGCAGTAACATTCCCCCGAGCCCTGGAGATTTGTCCATTCTTCCGAGGCTCTTGGAGGTCACCCCTTTTTGCAGGAGTCTCCCAGGCTCTTTACTCACGCAGGACCTGATACAGATCTTGTATTCTCCTCTCTTTTCTACCTTTGCTGCGGTATATACAGCAGAGGCCTGGCACCTATGGTGCCCGCTCAGCTCCTGTGCAGGTACCATCTTTAAATATAGTCGACAAGAGGTTACAAAAAAAAATTCAGACAAGCCCTTTAATTCACACTGGCCTAGACTACTCAGTCTGGCAGAGGGGATGGCTATTTATTACTTTCGCTCCACCCTCCTTCTAGAACAAGCGCAGAGGAAATGCCTCTTCCATTTACAGATGTCAGAATAGCCTAAATCTTAAAGGGGACCTTTTACCACCTCCACCAATACCCAATTTTATATCCTTCAATAGGCGTCGCTACACTGATTCTGGCGCAGTTGGAATTTTTTCTCTAGCCCCCACCATTCCTGAGCAATCATTTCTGATAGTTTAAGCACCCAATATGCTAATTAGCCTCTCTACTGTCAGGTAGGCAGTCCCAGACAGTTTGCACCAGCCCAGGACCGCCCACCTGACAGTAGAGAGTCTAATTAGCACATTGGGTGCTGAAACTTATCCATTGCTCAGGAATGGTGAGGGCTAGAGAAAAAATTCCAACTACCCTGCAGCGGTGCCTAGTGATGGATGAAAAGAGTTGGTGTTGATGAAGGTGGGAAAGGTCCTCTTTAAAGGCCAAGTGCACATTACAGTAAAACGTATTTAACAACATTAGCCCAAGTAAATAACATACTTTCCACAGGTAGTATTCCATTGGGACACTGCACACTTTTCACAGAGCTACAAACTGGATTGTTTCCTATTTCAATTGGGCTGGTCTCCCACTGTTTCTATATTATCTACTCCTGTCCACACAAGCAGGGGAAAGGAACAGAAGCAGCGGAATAGAATGAAGCTCTTCCTGTGAATCTATGTGGGCAGGTGGCAACTAGAGGAGCTTTCCTTCTAAATAAATTCCTCTAGCGGGCCAAATGCACCCACTCCAACCCTCGACAAGCCTCCCACCCCTCAGCTTACATCTCTCCAACATTGAGACTATTTCACCTACAGACAGTGTTGGACTGGCCCACCAGAGGATCCCTTAGTGGGCCCAAGTTCTTAATAATGGTTCAGGAAGACATTTAAAGGGTTCTCCAGGTCCCAGTAGCGATTGCTACCTCTTCACCCCCCTATAGCTATGCCTCTGGATACTATGATCTATTTCTCAGGGGTTGTTGGAGGGAGGGAACCCAGAATAATTTTATCTGGTGGGCCCAAGGTCTGACGCTACTTATAGATGAATAATTCTGAACTATTATCAAAAGCAAAAGCTGGAAGATGAAGAACCAAGGCGCCACCACCACTGAGAGCAGAAAAAAAAAAATTATGTAATTTTAGAGAAAAATACATGATTATAATAACAATGGCCATAAAGTCTCCTGTGTAACTCCACCCTATTTGTAGCCCTTTGCTCTCCTCGAAGGTGTTAATGTTTTTGACCTCTGACTTTTAGTACTTCTTTTCCTTCTACTCTTCCTTGCCCTTGCCATTGGCTATAGAAACGTAATTACACTAAAAGAAGCTAAGAAGCTTATGGTTATTCAATTACCTCTTTTGCTTTGAAGAATTAAGGTAATCGCGGTGTTCGGAGGGTGACTTTTTCTAAGCTGATTTTTATCGTCTTCCTAAAGGGACATATTGCACTGTACTGTGTAGTCTTCCAGGATCATAGGAGAGCCATGTACCGTTCCCATTGTCCTATACAACGTGTGCTCTATATCTTATAGGACATTCTCTCTCTAGTTATTCCTATAGTTCTTCAAGTGCAAAAATTCAAAAAGATAGTCAGGAAAGAACCTGGTGGTTCTTCCCCAAGACCTGGTGGTTCTTCCCCAAGACCTGGTGGTTCTTTACCAAGACCTGGTGGTTCTTTACCAAGACCTGGTGGTTCTTCCTCAAGACCTGGTGCTTCTACCCCAAGACCTGGTGCTTCTTCACCAAGACCTGGTGGTTCTTCTCCAAGACCTGGTGGTTCTTCCCCAAGACCTGGTGGTTCTTTACCAAGACCTGGTGGTTCTTTACCAAGACCTGGTGGTTCTTCCTCAAGACCTGGTGCTTCTACCCCAAGACCTGGTGCTTCTTCACCAAGACCTGGTGGTTCTTCCCCAAGACCTGGTGGTTCTTCCCCAAGACCTGGTGGTTCTTTACCAAGACCTGGTGGTTCTTTACCAAGACCTGGTGGTTCTTCCCCAAGACCTGGTGCTTCTACCCCAAGACCTGGTGCTTCTTCACCAAGACCTGGTGGTTCTTCCCCAAGACCTGGTGGTTCTTCCCCAAGACCTGGTGGTTCTTTACCAGGACCTGGTAGTTCTTCCCCAAGACCTGGTGGTTCTTTACCAAGACCTGGTGGTTCTTCCCCAAGACCTGGTTGTTCTTAATCCAGACCTGGCATACATTGTTCATAGGGTCCCATGATCCCTTTAGGGGATTAGCCAGGAATGTTTTATTTATGGCCTATCCTTGATCAGTAGAGGTCCACACAGAACAGCTGTTCTGGGCCACTTCCAATGCTTATTTTATACACAGCATATAGAAAGAAGCAGAACCTCAGCTATTCTCGGAGTTCCCTCTCACTGTGGTCACATGACGGCGGTCCAATTCTCAAGATAGGTTGCGGTGTGGATATGCCATAAATGTCCCAGATGGGAATACAATTTAAAATTTTTCCTTACTGTAGCTTTATGAGGGCTGTTTTTTTGCAAGATAAATTGTATTTTTAAGGCCACTATTTGTTATTTATAATGTACTGCAAAATGTTCATGAATCTGTGGGATGGGGGATGAAAAAAATATATATATAACAATTTTTTGAGTTTTACTTGTTGAGTTTTAATTGTGCAATGTTCACCATACAGTATAAATGACATGTTAGCTCTTGCGAGCAGGGCCCTCACTCCTATAGTTTTATATGTTTATTTCTTTGTCACATTGTAATGTCTCATATTGTCTGTTCATGTGTCCTCCGATTTGTAAAGTGCTATGGAATATGTTGGCGCTATATAAATAAAGTTATTATTATTTATTATGTTAAAGGGGTTCGTACAGGATAAACCATTTTTGGTAAGGAAACCAGCAAAGGTGAAAAAAACAAACTAAATAAAAAACACATACTTACCAGTCCTTGTGCTCCAGTATCTCCCAAAGTGGTCCAGTCCTTCTGCTCCCGGGATCTTGTTCCAGCCGAAGTCCTCACGGTGAGAACTGTGGCCGGAACAAGACCATGGTAAAATCACGGTATTTGCTCTACATGGGGCCCGGCCTCAAAAATATTTGTTTTTGTGTCACCATATTCTGGGAACTTTTTAGTTTTTACCCAGCTTTACATGGGTTTGCTTTTTGTGGGATGAGTTGATGTTCTCATTGGTACCTTTTGGGGTCCATACAACTTTTTTTATTGCTTTTTATTCTGTATTTGATAGGCTGGTTAAACAAAGTAATAACTATTTTTTGACAACATTCAACATGCCGGTTAAATATCATGATATTTTATAGATCAGGTTACACCGCGTTTACAATTATGTATAGCTTTTTCTGTTTATTTTGTACTGTATAAAACATTTTTTAATGGGGAAACTGTTTTGCGTGATTTTATATTTAAAATATTTGTAAACATTTTCTTGAACTATTTTTGCACTTTTAGTGTTTTTTTTTATAGTGCAATGTTCACTATTTTTATTTTTAACAAATATTTTTAAATATTTTATTTTTTATTGATTATTTTATTATTCTATTCTAGATTTTTTTGTCATGTTTTAGATGATATTTTTAATACCCTACAATACTCCTTTATCACAGTGTATTATGCCTTTCATTGTACGACACCTTTTTTTTTTTTACCGGATGCCTAAGAATTAAATAGCATAGTTGTCTACCTAATTCCATACAGTCGGAAAAACGGCATACTAACATACCGTATACCTGCTTGATGGATGTTCGATACTGATACATTAGTGGTAGAACAAATATACAATGACCTCTTTACCCCGAGTAATGACACATTGACACCTTTACTCCCAGATCAATGACACTGACACCTGTACGTGTTGCTGTTTCCTATTGTTGATGCTACGTGAGACCTTCTTACAGACAGACAAGGGACTTTGCTGCTTGCTTGCTCCTTTATAATGGTACCTTCAATCCCCGAACAGCCAGACGCTGACTCCTATAGTCTAACGCAATGACACATTGACACCTTCACTCCCAGAGCTAGGATGGATTGAGACTTTATCTCTAAACACAATGACACCCTGACATCTGTAGTCCCTGTATAATAAAGCATTAAAGCCATACTTGCTTACTTTCCTGAATCTTTTTCAGAGAAACCTAAAATGTGGCCTGCACATGGCCCGTACCCATAACTACACCCAAAGTGCATTGATACCGTCATCTAAATGACCCCATTAATAATGCCATTAGTGGGACCCCATAAACATTGTAAGCAGAATCCTCCGTATAAAACACCCTGATAAATCATGCCAACAGGGTGGTTTAATGCTCTGATAAGAGTTCAATAGATGTTCCCAAAATGTTTACCCCTGAACAATGTCACGCTGTCATCCTTAAAGTGCACCTCCAATTATAAAACTACTCTTCATAAATGACTAGTACAGGTGAATATAAGAAACTTTGTAATATATCTTTATTAAAGAAATCTGTTTCCTTCTCTACTTATTGGGCTGCTCTCCTCCTCCTTATCTTCACTCAGACTGTGGTCTCCATTCTCACCTGACTCACAGAAGTCTATGGAGAGGAGAGGGGGAGGCATAGACTGTTATTGATTTATCTTGACACATAGCAGTGTAAGAAGAGCTCCCTGACTCACAGTGTAGCAGCTGCAGTTATTTGTGTGTCTTTTCCAGCAGTCTCCTCCTCCACCTCCCCTCTCCATAGACTTCTATGTAAAAAAAAACTGCTCAGTCTGATAAGTAGAGAAGGAAGCATATTTATTTAATAAAATATATTACAAAGTTTCTTATATTCACCTGTATAATTCATGTAAGAAAAGTTATTTTATTGTTTTACAGTCACCGGTGTATCCACTACTGGGACCCCCACCAATCATGATAATGGGGGTCTTGTGTCCCTTGTTTAAATAAAGCAATGGCTTGGCATGCACATTGTTACTTCATTCTAAGTCGGACTGACAAATATAGCCTAGAGCTGTACTCGGAATTCTACTTCAGTCCTGTAAATTATATGGAGGTCACAGTGAATTTGATAACATCAAGCCATACAAACAGGGAAGTCGGGACTACGGTTTTTAAGATAAGTGGGGGTACCAGTGGTGGGGACCCTAGTGATGAGGCACTTATTATCTATCCAATGTTATTGTGGGACAACCCATTTAAAGCACCAACACAAAGTAGATTTCAATCTACAAATCCAACCAATTTTGATGACATCTACTGACTTCCAGGCACTCCTCCAGCATGTGATAGTGTATAGGAATATGCCCCACTGACAATTCCAATGGTAACACCCAGTCCTCAATTCATTCATCTATTTCCAGGAAGAGTAACAGAGGAACAGCTCAAAGCAGATTTATAAAAAAAAAAAAAATACGCAAGCACTGTACATAAAAAAATAAAAGTAATTATTAAATCAGACATGTCGGGAGATCTAGCAGCTTCTGAAGCAGAAGCGCTTCTGTCTACTTCTCAGTTTCTAAGTAAAGCACTTAATTCATTCTCTGCTTTCCTTTGCTTGCTGTATTATAACCTGTATATAATTCCTTACAGACACTAGCCATGCCCGGGGACAGAGTTCTCAATTTAAGTATGCAAAACACATCAACATTGCAAGCTATAATCCACAAGAGACAGTCGCTGTTCACATTTTGCATTCAAAAAGCTGCTTTTATCGTATCGCACATTCTATTTTATACCATATCCTGCATTCAACCTCTAGGAATAAGTCTGGATGGATAATCACAAGCCTTATATTGTACCCCCCACCTCAGCCGTATCTATGCTGAGAAAATAGGTATGCTATGTTACAATTGCATGTTAAATATATACTGTAACTTAAAGAATAATTATTGTTCCAATTTTTATTTTACAAATGAATAGTACAGGTGAATATAAGAAAGTCTGTAATATATCCCAGGGCTGTGGAGTCGGTACGCCAAAGCCCCGACTCCGACTCCGACTCCGACTCCTCAATTTCCCCTGACTCCGACTCCGACTCCGACTCCACCAAAATAGGCACCAACTCCGACTCCACGACTCTGACTCCACAGCCCTGGCACTGCTAAACCTTATAGGTTCACTCAGAACTCAGTCCCATCATTATATGAGGAATAGAACAGACCTTTACAGGGCATTTCATCATTTTCAACATTTCATCATTTTCCCAAATTCTTATGAAAATATATTCAGCACATACTGCATTGTACTACTAACTGTACCAATTTATTATATATTTTGGGAGTCGGAGTCGGTCCATTTTATACCGACTCCGACTCCACCAAAATAGGCACCGACTCCGACTCCACGACTCCGACTCCGACTCCACAGCCCTGATATATCCTTTGGGTAGAAAATGCTTCTTTCCCTACTTTTCAGGCCCCTCTTGCTCAATTCACTGTACTAAAGGTAGGCTGTAACCTATAGAAGTCTATGGAGAAACAAAGGAGGCAGAAAGGTGAAACCAAATAGCTCTTGAAAACTGGAGAAAATAAAGTGCCATTTACATGGCGACCCAGTAAGGCTATGTTCACGTCTCTGTTGCAGCGTGCTTCCAAAATCGCCGGAAAAAAAATCCTGTAAGTCCACCTTTTTTGTCCGGTGGTTTAAGTCTTAAAGAACAGACACCTGATGGATCCCATTATAGTTAATGTGGTCTGTTAGGCTCCAGATGTGACCGCTGTTGTAGCGGTCCACCTATCTGTTGTTCTGGTCTTCTGACGGACCAGAACAACGGAAAGGCTGATGCTAATGTGAACCTAGTGTAGGACAATAATATACAGAAATATAGCTATCCATTTGTCTGGAGGTCTAATATGAAGCACCTGGGCCCCAATGCAAAATCTGTACCAGGCTATCTAACTATAATTTATTGTTTATGGTACTGAACTCCTCTTATTAGAAAGAGGCACCTTATGGGTCCCCTTAGGCTCCTGGGCCACTGTGCAGATGTGTGTAATGCCGCAGGTGTGGACTGACTGTACCACACAACTAATTTGGCTTGGGGATACTCTTGAAGGTGTTGCCTAAGTGTACTCTGATTTTCTGAACTGTAGTCAGCGGACAAGCCGAGGTCAGGGCTAGTGGCCTTCATTTGGCACAATATATAGGCAGTGGTCAGGGCAGGTGGCATTTATTTGGGACAATACATAGGCAGAGGTCACGGCAGACAGCGCTCATTTGTCACGATACACAGGCAGAGGTCAGGGCAGGCAGCGCTCATTTGTCATGATACACAGGCAGAGGTCAGGGCAGATGGCACAGGGTCTGTATGGTAAACAAGCAAAAGTCAGGGCAGATGGAGAAGGTTCAGACACAAGAAAATTGCCAGAGGTCAGGAAACGGGTGAACAGATAAGACAACAATTGCACAACTTTGCAGGACATTAGTAATCTAAGAATTTTATTGCTCAGGCACCTTCTCACAAGGGAAGGTGCCTTATATAACCCAAGATCATAGGTGATTGGATTGGGACTAGATACAGGGTGTGAGTGCTGGCCCTTTATGAGCGTGTGCATGCCCTACAGGAGCGTACCAAAGAAGGAACCAGGAAGTGAAGATGGCACAAGCCTCAGTGGCTTATCATATCATCATAAAGATGGGGGACGGCCCCAAAAGAGGACCAAAAAAGCAGAAAAAGTGAGTATTTTTTATCTTTAAACACCTCCCCCGCCCTGAAGAGACCCCAAAGTATAATAAACAACTTTTCTTGGCACATCTGGTTTTGCCCGAATTGGTTGAACATTCACAAATCCGAACTTTGCAAGGTTGGCTAATTTCCATGCGCACTATTTTTTTGAGGCATGTTCCTGGACTCACATGGTATGGACATCCTAGTAGTATCTGACTGATCTGTCATCAATAATACCCCAATGTCTAGGACAGAATCGATACCAAACTTTGATAATCTCATAATCTGATAATCTGAGCAATATTCCTAACAAAATAACAGCTGCTAAAGAGCATTGTGCCAGGGACAAGAAGAAACTTTGCAAAATAGAGAAGTGCCTTGTTATTTCCAGCAATGAGTGGGCTAAAGTACGGCAAATTCATCATGAAGGATACAATCACTTGTACACAGATGTAGCAGAGCTGTATTGTTTGCAACGGTAAAGCAGAAAGAAGATCAGAGGTGTCACCTGAATCACCTGAGCCCCAACGTCACATTGGTAAAGGGTCCTAAGCTAACATATGGCATTTATAATACTGGTGTCTCTTTATGTTGAGAAGAGGAGATACTAGATAGATAGATAGATAGATAGATAGATAGATAGATAGATAGATAGATAGGTGATAGATAGATAAATACTGTAGATAGATAGATAGATAGATAGATAGATAGATAGATAGATAGATAGATAGATAGATATGAGATAAATAGATATGAGATAGATATATGAGATAGATAGATAGATAGATAGATAGATAGATAGATAGATATGAGATAGATAGATAAATACTGTAGATAGATAGATAGATAGATATGGGATAGATAGATAGATAGATAGATAGATAGATAGATAGATAGGTGATAGATAAATACTGTAGGTAGATAGATAGATAGATATGAGATAAATAGATAGATAGATATGAGATAGATAGATAGATAGGTGATAGATAGATAAATACTGTAGGTAGATAGATAGATAGATAATATATAGATATATATGAGATAGATAGATATGAGATAGATAGATATAGATAGATAGATAGATAGATAGATAGATAAATACTGTAGATAGATAGATAGATATGAGGTGATAGATAGAGATATGAGATAGATAGACAGATAGATAGAAGATAGATAGATAGATAAAGATATGAGATAGATAGATAGAGAGATAGATAGATAGATAGATAGATAGATAGATAGATAGATAGATATAAGTTAGATAGATAGATATGAGATAGATAAATAGATAGGAGATAGATAGAAGATAGATACAGATATGAGATAGATAGACAGATAGATAGAAGATGGATAGATAGATAAAGATATGAGATAGATAGAGAGATAGATAGATAGATAGATAGATAGATAGATAGATAGATAGATAGATATGAGATAGATAGATAGATGTGAGATAGATAGATAGATAGATATGAAAATACAGTAATAAAAAGATATAATGGATAGACTGATAGATGTGAAAGACAAATTCTCACAAATACATTTCAGAAGAAAAGAAGGAAGAATACAGTTGGGAAATATCTATCTTGGGAATAGAATTGATCAAGTACTTTTGCATTGGCTCCTATTCTGGTTTCCTACACATGTATGGAGTATGTATTACACCGTTAAAGGGAGTCAGACGGTTGCTTTACAGTTTCTAAGCAAATCTAAGAGCACGAGGTAGGTGACATGTGAAAACTTACCTTTATGGCAGCAAATAGAGAAACATTCATTGTTATAAGTGTCCCAAGCCCAGCAAGAGCCCTGGCTAAGCACAGAGGCACTGCAAAATGAATCAGGACAAGGGGGAGGCACTGGGCCTGGTATACTCATGAGAGCTGGAGCACTTCCCTGGCTTGGGCCCGCCCTCAGGGCACTTGCGACCTAATTTGCATATGAGACTCTTTTTTTCTGCACTGTCTCACTGCAATTGCCTTTAATTCCCTTTTTCAACACTATTATTAGCTCAGTAGCTGAAAAGTCTCTGTCAGCCTCCCCTATTTAGCTACTCAAGCTCCAACTTCAGGATCAACAGAGCGCTCCATCAGCATCAGCAGAGAGCACATAATCTGCAGTGACGTACAATGGACCAAGAGACTGCACACTTATGTGAGAAATGAAGTACTACAAGAATGTATAAACACACAAGACAACGCAAAGAACTGCAAAAACTCTAAATCCTGGTATTTGTCACAGCCAAAGAAATTTAGATATAAATTTTTGAATATAAATTCAAATATTTAAAAAGTTCTAAAACAAACCTAAACATAAAATAAACACCATAGACTATATATTATACATATATTATACTGTGTCTCACAAGTGGCTGCCCATTGGACGTCATTGTAACAGGTCACTATGCCCATCTACTGAAGGCCAGGACATGGGGGTTGGTTCTAGAGATCAGCAAACCGTACATATAAATTTTCCAAAAAGCCAAACTGGTGGGGTGCGACAAAGGGTCATTACATTCACCACTGAGGCCCAATCAAAGCACCCGGCGCCAGTAATGTCACCCATGAGGCGGTACAAGAGATGACAGGAAGTTGTGGTGAGATGAGCAAAGGCGAGTATCGGCCCCCGACCCCACCTTAATAAGGCTCTGAGGTCTAAAGAGACCCCAGGGTGTAATAATAGCACTTCAGTTTGGACCGGGGAAGTTCGGTTGAAACCAAAATTTGTGGGTGAACCTCACAAATGGTCACAAAACAAATCTCGCAAGGTTCACTCATTAGTTGGTTCCAACACCTTACATATGTACAGTATGATGTGTGCAATGTGTGTGTATGGTGTTTGTGTAGTGCTCACATGTTGTGTGTGTGGTGTGTGTCTGATACATATCATGTGTGGTGTGTGTCTGATGTGTCTGATGTGTCTGATGTGTATGATGTGTGTGTGGTGTGTGTCTGATGTGTCTGATGTGTATGATGTGTGTGTGGTGTGTGTCTGATGTGTCTGATGTGTATGATGTGTGTGTGGTGTGTGTCTGATGTGTCTGATGTGTATGATGTGTGTGTGGTGTGTGTCTGATGTGTCTGATGTGTATGATGTGTGTGTGGTGTGTGTCTGATGTGTCTGATGTGTATGATGTGTGTGTGGTGTGTGTCTGATGCACAGTGGCTTGCAAAAGTATTCATACCCCTTGAACTTTTTCACATTTTGGCAAATTACAGCCGCAAATTTACATGTATTTTATTGAGATATGATACCAGACCGAAGCACAAAAATTAAACATACACATGTAGGGAATACAAAAACACAACTAAAATATTTACTTGTACAATGTCAGTTATATGAGAAATATGGGAAAGTGTGTTATATTCTAAATAAGCTATAGCTGGGACCTGTAGAAAAGGTTGTGAGTCCTGCTCCTGCTTCCAGGTGGGAGAATCTGTCCACCGGACAACTATAAGTCGTGCACTCCACAAATCTGGCCTTTATGGAAGAGCGGCAAGAAGAAAACCAGTGTGGAAAGAAACACATAAGAAGTGTCGTTTGCAGTTTGCCACAAGCCATATAAGGGACACAGCAAACATGTGGAAGAAGGTGCTCTGGTCAGATGAGACCAAAGTTGGACTTTTTGGCCTAAAAGCAAAGCGCTATGTGCGGCGGAAGTAACCCTGCCCATCCCCCTGAGCACACCATCCCCACTGTGACACATGGGGGGCAGCATCATGTGGGGGGAGGCTTTTCTTCAGCAGGGACAGGGAAGCTGGTCAGACCTGATGGGAAGATGGATGGAGCTAAATACAGGGCAATCCTGGAAGAAAACCTGTTGGAGGCTGCAAAAGACTTGAGACTGGGAAGGAGATTCACCTTCCAGCAAGACAATGATCCCAAACATACAGCCAGAGCTACAGTGGATGGTTTAGATCAAAGAATATTCATGTGTTAGAAAGGCCCAGTCACAGTCCTGACCTAAATCCCATTGAGCATCTGCGGCAAGACATGAAAATTGCTGTTCACAGACCCTCTCCATCCAATCTGGCTGCAAAGAAGAAGACGGGGCAATAATCTCAGTCTCTAGATGTGCAAAGCTGGTAGAGACAGACCCCAAAAGACTTGCAGCAGGAATTGCAGAGAAAGGTGGCTCTACAAAGTATAGGGGGGGCTGAAGACTTTTGCATGTCACACTTTTCAGATTTTTATTGTATTAAAATTTTGAAGACCATGTATCATTTTCCTTCCACATCACAATTATCTGCTACTTTGTGTTGGTTATCACTGAAAATCTCAATAAAATACATTTAAGTCTGTGGTTGTAAAGTGACAAAATGTGAAAAAAGTTTAAGGGGTATGAATACTTTTGCAAGCCGCTGTATATGATGTGTGTGTGATGTGTGACTGGTGTATATGATGTGTGATTCTGATCTGTGTGGCATAAGTCTGATGTGTCAGTCTCTATCCCTCTTCCCTCATAGACTGTAAGCCCTTGCAGGCAGGGCCCTCTATCCCGCTGTGCCAGTCGGTCACTGTTAGTATTATCTGTTTTGTATATCTTGTGTACCGTATGTAAATCCGCAAATGTAAAGCACCATGGAATTAATATAATAATGTACAGCACCATGGAATAATATAATAATGTACAGCACCATGGAATTAATATAATAATGTACAGCACCATGGAATAATATAATAATGTACAGAACCATGGAATTAATATAATAATGTACAGCACCATGGAATTAATATAATAATGTACAGCACCATGGAATTACTATAATAATGTACAGCACCATGGAATTAATATAATGATGTACAGCTCCATGGAATTAATATAATAATGTACAGAGCACCATGGAATTACTATAATAATGTACAACACCATGGAATTAATATAATAATGTACAGCACCATGGAATTAATATAATAAAATACAGCACCATGGAATTAATATAATAATGTACAGCACCATGGAATTAATATAATAATGTACAGCACCATGGAATTAATATAATAATGTACAGCACCATGGAATTACTATAATAATGTACAGCACCATGGAATTACTATAATAATGTACAGCACCATGGAATTAATATAATAATGTACAGCACCATGGAATTACTATAATAATGTACAACACCATGGAATTAATATAATAATGTACAGCACCATGGAATTAATATAATGATGTACAGCTCCATGGAATTAATATAATAATGTACAGCACCATGGAATTAATATAATACTGTACAGCACCATGGGATTAATATAATAATGTACAGCACCATGGAATTAATATAATAATGTACAGCACCATGGAATTAATATAATAAAATACAGCACCATGGAATTAATATAATAATGTACAGCACCATGGAATTAATATAATAATGTACAGCACCATGGAATTAATATAATAATGTACAGCACCATGGAATTACTATAATAATGTACAGCACCATGGAATTAATATAATAATGTACAGCACCATGGAATTACTATAATAATGTACAGCACCATGGAATTAATATAATAATGTACAGCACCATGGAATTACTATAATAATGTACAGCACCATGGAATTAATGGTGCTATATAAATAAACAATAATAATAATAATAATGTGTCTGTCTGATACGTCTGTGTGTATATCTTGTCTCACAGGGGGTCTAGTCACACATTTTGCCTTTCAGCTCTCAGTGTGTGCCCCAGTACCCACTTTCTAACATGGGAATACCCCTTTAAATCCTGTCCACATTTCATAGACTAGTACAATGTTCTAAGTATTTGTGATCACGGAGCAGACGCATTAATACCCGCTGTTCACACACAATGATCTACTACCATAGAAATATCACAATGTGTAACACACAATGCACTCGGATTCCTATATAAACACATAATGCTCTTCTAGGAAATTCTAGAAACTGCATCAGCTGCTCGAGGTTTGTGTAGAAAGTAAAGCCTGGATGTCGCCAGTATTGCAGCTTCGGAGCCATTTCTAGGTTAAAGACCTTATATGGGATTAGAAAATGGGTCAGGTTTTTGTGAAACAGCGCCACTCTTGTCCAGAGTTTGTGTCTGGTATTGCAGCAAATCCCCACTGTAGTGAAAGGGACTAAGCTGCAATACCATGCACAGCCACTGGAAAAAAAAAATCATCCTTATTTTTGAACCCCTTTAAATTACAAGTGATTTGTGAGACTTTCTGTATCCAGGGGTCATATACACAATTGTATTCAGCCACATTCACTGCACTAGTGATGACCTGCAATACCAGACACAGCCTGTGGGTAGAAGTGGAGCATTTTATAGAAAAACAATAGACCTTTTTTCAGATAAAAAAAAAAAAAAAAATCACAATTACCATAGGGCACACATTGCGGAAACAAAAAACACAAAAAAAATGCTGCGTTTTATAGTCCCAGCAAAGATTTTATTTACTCAGATTTCCACATTGCCAAAGAAAAATGGTACAGAAAATGCAGAGTTTCCAAAACTGCGTGCGAAAAGTGCAGCATAGAAATATGGAGGGAGGCAAAAACGCAACATGCAATAGCAAAGTGGTGAAAAGGGTAAACCCAAAAACACTTGTTTTTCACTGCTTTTCTGCAGGTAAACACGGCCCTTTACAGTCCCTGGCGAATCCCATCCACACATTGCAGAAAAACACCTGCAGCGGAATTACTGCGATTTCCAAAACCGTTACGTTTTTGGAAATCGCAGCCCGTCAATTATACCTACGGAAATGGTGGCAGTTTCCCTATAGGTATAATGGAAGCAGAAACTACGCAGTGGAAAACTCTGTGGACTTTCTGTGAAAAGCGCTGGAGGAAAAACCACAAGCGCTTTTTTGTTGCGGCCTGCTACATGGGGCCTTAGCCTAAAGGGGGTTTCTGGGATGTATTACTTGATGACCTAACATTTGGATAGGTCATCCAATTGAAAATCAGTGCAGGTCCAACATCCAGGACCCTCACAGATCAGCTGTTTGAAGCAGCCGTGGTACTCGGTGAACTCTGCTTCCACTTCACAGGCTGTTTGGTACTAAGCACAGCGCCAGACTTTTGTATAGTGGCTGTGCTTGGTATCACAGCTTAGCCCATACACTTGAATGGGTCTGAGCTGCGAACAGACCATGTGACCGATGAACGTGATGTTACATGGCCTGTTTGCAGCTCATTTGTATGCAAGTGAATTGTCTCCAACAGAAACTCCGGCGCAGATGAGAACTAAGCCTCAGCCAAATACTGCAGCCATATCAAACAGCTGTTCGGCAGGGATCTCAGGTATCGGGTCCCAGTCAATCGTCAGTTGATGACTTATCCTAAGGACAGATCATCAATTATTAAACCTAGAACACCCCTTTAGACTGGGGCCCCGAAATGTCGTGGCAAAAAATGCTGCATTTTACATTACCTGCAAATTAGATGGGATTCTGACTAATCCCATCCAGACATTGCTGAAAAAAAAATTTTGCAGCAAAAATGCTGCAATTTCAAGAACGCTTTCAAAGACTTTCTGTGAAAAAACATGATGCGTTTCTGCCGCTGTCTTTCTTGCTGCGTGGGGCGCTAGCCTCAAGCAGCATTTATTACAATGGAGTAGGCTGCAATACCAGACACAGCCTATGGACAAGAGTGGCGCTGTTTCCTTGGGAAAAAGCAGATTGTCTTTCTAATGGGGGTTATGGGAGTAAATGAGGGTGTCCGAATTACGTCTGTTAGAAATGGATCAGTGCATGGGTCAAAAAAACCAAAAACAGATGGATTGACACTTGTCCGTCAAAAACAAAGACTAGGAATGGATCCATAAGGCCTTTAAAAACGGACCAATATAGCCTAACACTGGGCAGATTTCTAAAAAAAAATTTGAACAGCGCAAAAGTGGAGTTGTTGCCCATTGTATCCAATCAGATTCCTTCACTCATTGTCAAAAATGAGAGCTGAGACCTGATTGGTTGCTATGGGCATTTGCATCACTTTTTGCACCAGTTCTAGTAAATTTCTCCGCTAAGTATATAAAAATACTCCATAATATGTAACAAGACCCATTTATTTAACGTACTGTGACCTAACCGCGCCCAATTATCAAGGGTCAAAGACCAAGATGGAGAACACAAGGTCAGAATATGAATGTTAAGAATTTTCTGTAGTCAATTTTCTGTGTGAATAGAAGAGAAAGAAACCCAATTACTGCTATATTATACAAGAGCAAGGTATAATGTAATGTTGTGAGCAGTGTACACAGTGGAATGTTGGCAGCGCTCCCAGCTCGCTCTGGAATGTGCACTAATAATCTTAGAACCCAAGTGAATCTACCACGATTACGGCAACCCAGTCCAAGAGAAAGTTTCTCAAGAAGCAGAATCTGTAAATAAACGTCATTCTCTGACCGTAGAGCCGCATGTCTTATGTATCTCACAGTGTAGTTCTGTACGTAACACACGAGACAAAAACACCAGTCCCAAGCACAAAAACTAAACATACACATGTAGGGAATAAAAAACAGGACTAAAATATTTAGTTGTACAAAGTCAATTATATGAGAAATATGGGAAAGTGTGTTATGTTCTAAACGAGGGTGGAACTGTAGCTAGGACCTGTAGAAAAGGTCCTGCTGGCCCCACACACTCAAAGAAAGCCTGTGAGTTCTGCTTCCTCCCCCTACTCATAGAGAAAGCCTGTGAGTCCTGCTTCCCCCTACTCATAGAGAAAGCCTGTGAGTCCTGCTTCCCCCTACTCATAGAGAAAGCCTGTGAGTCCTGCTTCCCCCTACTCATAGAGAAAGCCTGTGAGTCCTGCTTCCCCCTACTCATAGAGAAAGCCTGTGAGTCCGCTCCCCCCTACTCATAGATAAAGCCTGTGAGTCCTGCTTCTCCCACCTACTCATAGAGAAAGCCTGTGAGTCCTGCCCCCCACCTACTCATAGAGAAAGCCTGTGAGTCCTGCTTCCCCCTACTCATAGAGAAAGCCTGTGAGTCCTGCTTCCTCCCCCTACTCATAGAGAAAGCCTGTGAGTCCTGCTTCCCCCCTACTCATAGAGAAAGTCTGTGAGTCCTGCTTCTCCCCTGCTCATAGAGAAAGCCTGTGAGTCCTGCTTCTCCCACCTACTTAATAGAGAAAGCCTGTGAGTCCGGCTTCACCCACCTACAGAGAGAAAGCCTGTGAGTCCTGCTTACCCCACCTACATAGAGAAAGCCTGTGAGTCCTGCTTCCTCCACCCACTCCTAGAAAAAGCCTGTGAGTCCTGCTCCCCCCACCCACTCATAGAGTAAGCCTGTGAGTCCTGCTTCCCCCACCTACTCATAGAGAAAGCCTGTGAGTCCTGCTTCCCCCACCTACTCATAGAGAAAGCCTGTGAGTCCTGCTCCCCCCCATACAGAAAGCCTGTGAGTCCTGCTTCCCCCTACTCATAGAGAAAGCCTGTGAGTCCTGCTTCCCCCACCTACTCATAGAGAAAGCCTGTGAGTCCTGCTTCCCCCACCTACTCATAGAGAAAGCCTGTGAGTCCTGCTTCTCCCACCTACCCATAGAGAAAGCCTGTGAGTCCTGCTTCCCCCACCTACTCATAGAGAAAGCCTGTGAGTCCTGCTTCCCCCACCTACTCATAGAGAAAGCCTGTGAGTCCTGCTTCCCCCACCTACTCATAGAGAAAGCCTGTGAGTCCTGCTTCTCCCCCCTACTCATAGAGAAAGCCTGTGAGTCCTGCTTCTCCACCTACTCATAGAGAAAGCCTGTGAGTCCTGCTTCCCCACCTACTCATAGAGAAAGCCTGTGAGTCCTGCTTCCCCCACCTACTCATAGAGAAAGTCTGTGAGTCCTGCTTCCCCCCTACTCATAGAGAAAGCCTGTGAGTCCTGCTTCCCCCACCCCTTATAGAGAAAGCCTGTGAGTCCTGCTCCCCCCCTACTCATAGAGAAAGCCTGTGAGTCCTGCTTCTCCCACCCACTCATAGAGAAAGCCTGTGAGTCCTGCTTCCCCCCTACTCATAGAGAAAGCCTGTGAGTCCTGCTTCCCCCCTACTCATAGAGAAAGCCTGTGAGTCCTGCTTCTTCCACCTACTCATAGAGAAAGCCTGTGAGTCCTGCTTCTCCCACCTACTCATAGAGAAATCCTGTGAGTCCTGCTTCCTCCCTACTCATAGAGAAAGCCTGTGAGTCCTGCTTCCCCCCTACTCATAGAGAAAGCCTGTGAGTCCTGCTTCCCCCACCTACTCATAGAGAAAGCCTGTGAGTCCTGCTTCTCCCACCCACTCATAGAGAAAGCCTGTGAGTCCTGCTCCCCCTCGCCCACATATAGAGAAAGCCTGTGAGTCCTGCTTCTCCCACCTACTCATAGAGAAAGCCTGTGAGTCCTGCTCCCTCCACCTACATAGAGAAAGCCTGTGAGTCCTGCTCCCTCCACCTACATAGAGAAAGCCTGTGAGTCCTGCTTCCCCCACCTACATAGAGAAAGCCTGTGAGTCCTGCTTCCTCCACCTACTTAATAGAGAAAGCCTGTGAGTCCTGCTCCCCCCACCTACATAGAGAAAGCCTGTGAGTCCTGCTTCCCCCACCTACATAGAGAAAGCCTGTGAGTCCTGCTTCCCCCTACTCATAGAGAAAGCCTGTGAGTCCTGCTTCCTCCACCTACTTAATAGAGAAAGCCTGTGAGTCCGGCTTCCCCCACCTACAGAGAGAAAGCCTGTGAGTCCTGCTTACCCACCTACATAGAGAAAGCCTGTGAGTCCTGCTTCCTCCACCTACTTAATAGAGAAAGCCTGTGAGTCCTGCTCCCCCCACCTACATAGAGAAAGCCTGTGAGTCCTGCTTCCCCCACCTACATAGAGAAAGCCTGTGAGTCCTGCTTACTACACCTACTCATAGAGAAAGCCTGTGAGTCCTGCTTCCCCCACCTACATAGAGAAAGCCTGTGAGTCCTGCTTCCCCCACCTACTCATAGAGAAAGCCTGTGAGTCCTGCTTCCCCCCTACTCATAGAGAAAGCCTGTGAGTCCTGCTTCTTCCACCTACTCATAGAGAAAGCCTGTGAGTCCTGCTTCTCCCACCTACTCATAGAGAAATCCTGTGAGTCCTGCTTCCTCCCTACTCATAGAGAAAGCCTGTGAGTCCTGCTTCCCCCCTACTCATAGAGAAAGCCTGTGAGTCCTGCTTCCCCCACCTACTCATAGAGAAAGCCTGTGAGTCCTGCTTCTCCCACCCACTCATAGAGAAAGCCTGTGAGTCCTGCTCCCCCTCGCCCACATATAGAGAAAGCCTGTGAGTCCTGCTTCTCCCACCTACTCATAGAGAAAGCCTGTGAGTCCTGCTCCCTCCACCTACATAGAGAAAGCCTGTGAGTCCTGCTCCCTCCACCTACATAGAGAAAGCCTGTGAGTCCTGCTTCCCCCACCTACATAGAGAAAGCCTGTGAGTCCTGCTTCCTCCACCTACTTAATAGAGAAAGCCTGTGAGTCCTGCTCCCCCCACCTACATAGAGAAAGCCTGTGAGTCCTGCTTCCCCCACCTACATAGAGAAAGCCTGTGAGTCCTGCTTCCCCCTACTCATAGAGAAAGCCTGTGAGTCCTGCTTCCTCCACCTACTTAATAGAGAAAGCCTGTGAGTCCGGCTTCCCCCACCTACAGAGAGAAAGCCTGTGAGTCCTGCTTACCCCACCTACATAGAGAAAGCCTGTGAGTCCTGCTTCCTCCACCCACTCCTAGAAAAAGCCTGTGAGTCCTGCTTCCCCCACCCACTCATAGAGTAAGCCTGTGAGTTCTGCTTCCCCCACCTACTCATAGAGAAAGCCTGTGAGTCCTGCTCCGCCCTACTCATAGAGAAAGCCTGTGAGTCCTGCTTCTCCCACCTACCCATAGAGAAAGCCTGTGAGTCCTGCTTCCCCCACCTACTCATAGAGAAAGCCTGTGAGTCCTGCTTCTCCACCTACTCATAGAGAAAGCCTGTGAGTCCTGCTTCCCCCACCTACTCAAAGAGAAAGCCTGTGAGTCCTGCTTCCCCCACCCCTTATAGAGAAAGCCTGTGAGTCCTGCTCCCCCCTACTCATAGAGAAAGGCTGTGAGTCCTGCTTCCCCCACCTACTCATAGAGAAAGCCTGTGAGTCCTGCTTCCCCACCTACTCATAGAGAAAGCCTGTGAGTCCTGCTTCCCCCACCTACTCATAGAGAAAGCCTGTGAGTCCTGCTTCCCCCACCTACTCATAGAGAAAGCCTGCGAGTCCTGCTTCCCCCTACTCATAGAGAAAGCCTGTGAGTCCTGCTTCCCCCACCTACTCATAGAGAAAGCCTGTGAGTCCTGCTTCCCCCCCTACTCATAGAGAAAGCCTGTGAGTCCTGCTTCCCCCCCTACTCATATAGAAAGCCCGTGAGTCCTGCTTCCCCCACCTACTCATAGAGAAAGCCTGTGAGTCCTGCTCCCCCCCTACTCATAGAGAAAGCCCGTGAGTCCTGCTTCTCCCACCTACTCATAGAGAAAGCCTGTGAGTCCTGCTCCCCCCTACTCATAGAGAAAGCCCGTGAGTCCTGCTTCTCCCACCTACTCATAGAGAAAGCCTGTGAGTCCTGCTCCCCCCACACACTCATAGAGAAAGCCTGTGAGTCCTGCTTCCCCACCACTCATAGAGAAAGCCTGTGAGTCCTGCTCCCCCCACACACTCATAGAGAAAGCCTGTGAGTCCTGCTCCCCCCACACACTCATAGAGAAAGCCTGTGCTTGTGCCTCTGCTTGCGGAATTTGGAATGTGTCCCTCCCCAATAATGACAAAATACAGGGGCACTCTTCTCCACATTCTGTTTCAAATTCAGCGTCAAAATCCTCGTCGGTTTTTGACAAGCAGAAAAAAATCAGCTACAAATTCCTACATGTGAACACCCCCTAACACATCAACTTCGGGAGCTGATTGTTCACTTGCTGCCTCATATATCCCACCTCTGAGAGGCGCCCTTGTCACCCGATAATGTTACGGGTGCTGAGTGTGTTCTATCATGCACAGTCCCGTGTTCAGTCCCTCCAGTCTAATGTGTATTGCTTTACTATTACGCTGTGAGGATTCCTGGCCGCTGCTCTCTGGGCTTCAGAATGATTGTTTTGTTGTAAGGAGATTTAGGCAGATTACGTCAATCATGGATTTAACAAGAGACACAAATACCGCTCCATCTTAATATTGAAAAACAGCTGCTAGTTCCTTGTCCTCGGTCGCCAGACTCCAGAGACTGTGAATTTTAGGCCTAAAATATTCCCCTGTTATATAGTAGCTGAGTACAATCGCTTTCTGATATAAACTGTCAGAGTCCTAAATCATAAGTCCTGATAGAATTCCCATGACAATTCTATATATCGTTCAGAGTTGTATCAAGTGGCAACTGTATCGCATCGGTAAGAGTAAGACCTTCTCTTGGGCTACATTCAGATGGATGGACTATGGCGAGACGTCCAGCACTAAGACAACCAAGCAGGACAGCCTTTATTAGGATTCCCGTGGGATGAAGGAACCAAAAATTTGGGGTTGGCCACCCACAAATCATTATTATACTCTTTGGTCTCATCAGACCCTAAAACTATAATTGTAGGAGACTCAGGGAAGGTGCGTAAAAATAAAAAAAAAAACCACTCCAATATTGATGGCTGACTATTAGGACAGGCCATCAGTATCAGGTCAGTAGGGGTCGGACTCTTGCACGCTGGGTTGAACGCTCTTTGTTGTGTACATCAATCTGTCTACTTAGTAGTAGTGGTGGTCAATGGGATGAGTTAATGAAACAAAGTGCAATACCCTGCACCACCACTACTAAGGAGATGGCGTGCAGATAGACAGACTGATGTAAACAATAAAGATACTGCAGCCAAGCACCATAATTCCTTCAAACTGCTGATCGGCAGGGGTGCAAATAGCCGGTCCCCCCCCCAATTTGATATAAATGGCTTATATTAACAATAGACCATCTGCAGAAATCCTTTAAAGGGAATGTGTCACCAGAAAATGACCTATTTTTCAAACCAACTTTTTATGTTAAACATATTTTTTAAGACTGTTCGATAATTTTTCCATGTCGCAATCTAGGTTATAAAAAAGGGATTATATCCTGCATTTTTCACTCTGGCCACTAAGCCTAATAATAGACTGACAATTGTCTGTTTTCTTGGCAGCAGTCACCGCATCACAGACAGGATTGCAATACATGATAACACCTGCTGCAGTCACCACATCAGAGGCAGAATTGCAATACATGATAACACCTCTACAGATAACACCACTGACCCATCATTACTTCCACTACTGACAATAGATGATGTCACAGCTTATCTACTCCCCCTCCCTGCACAGAGCATGTCTAGAAAACTCTCCCATAGACCTCCATGAGTTAGCTCCAGACTACTGACTGATTGATGTAAAGCATATCACTAAATGCATAGGAAAAGCTCAAGCAATCATGTGCAGAAAATAGAATAAAATATCTATAAACTGAAAATATAAACAGACTAGGAAAAGAGTGACATATTTCACTATCTGGTTACTAGACACTGCTCCACTGATTCCAGCACAGTTGGAATTTTCTCTCTAGCCCCCAGCATTCCTGAGCAACCAATGCTGTTAGTTTTGGTGCCTGATGTGCTATTTAAGCTCTGTAATGTCAGAAGGGCAGTGTCAGGCAGGGGGGCGTGACTCAGAGCTCCAATCAGAGGCAGCCAGTGTCAGAGATCTGACACCACCCTCCTGACAGTACAGAGACTAAATAGCATATCAGACACCAAAACTACCAACATTGATTGCTCAGGAATGGTGGGGGCTAGAGACAAAATTTCAACTGTGCTGCAATCAGTGGAGCAGCAGCTATTAAATTTCATAAAGAGGTGGACTTGTTGGAAGTGGTGAAAGGTCCTCTTTAAATAACTTTTTTTTAAAAAATGGGATATTCCTATACTCCATTCCTTTAAATGGAGACAGGGTTGGAATATATATATATATATATATATATATATATATATATTTGTGTATCTTTTATTTTTAGGGTTGTAGTTAAGACTATTGCAGCTCTGGTATTACAATAGTGCAATCCATGTAGCTGGTATTTTGCAGCGGTTCCTGCATACTCTCCCATCTGACAGCACTTCAGTGAAATCAGCCAGAAACACCGTCAGAAATCATTAATGCTTTGTATTTGTCTTATGCAACTGCAAGGTCATTTATGTCTGAAATGATGAGAGCCGGCAGAATGTGAGATGGAGGAAGACAAAGACATCAATCTCTCCCCTCAGACACATTCTCTGCGATGCATCCTCATATCTTAATGTCTTTTCGCACTTTCCTCTCCATTTACAAGACATGTATTAGAGAATGTAAATCTATTAGCAAATACGACCTACACAGGCACCCAATCTGTTCGCCTTTCGCATGGACTTGGACCATAAAATTGAAAATTGCTTCCAAATTGTCCACTCACTTAAAATGAAAATAACAAGTGAAAGTGGTTGTCCAGGGTTGGACAAAAATATCCGCTTTGGCTACAGCACGTCGCCATGTCTGTCCATGGGTTGTGTCTGTTATTGCAGTTCATCTCTGTGTAAGTGCATGTTGCTGTGCTGTAATACCAAAATCAGCCTATGGATAGAAGTGGCGCAGTTTCCAGAAATAAAAAAAAAAAAACTGTTTCTTTTTGCTAATAGTTTATAATTCCTTGAGGCCGGGGCCCCACGTGGTGTGTGTAATCCCATCCACACATTGCAGAAAGATATGCGCAGTGGACACGCAACGATTTACAAAACCGTTGCGGTTTTGGAAATCGCAGCATGTCAATTATACCTAAGGAAATGCTGGCGGTTCCCCTATAGGTATAATAGGGGCAGAAAGTCCGCAGAGGAAAACTCTGCAGACTTTCTTTGAGAAGCGATGCGGCAACGCATTGCGGTTTTTCCCACTGCGCTTTTTTGCTGCGGCCCGCTACGTGGGGCCTTAGCTTTAAAGGGATTTATGGGAACATGTCACAAGAAAATGTGACCTATTTTTTAAGAATTATGTATATATATATATATATATATATATATGTATATATATATACATATATATATATATACACACACACACATTTCTTTCTTTCCATGTTGATATCTGGATTTTAAAAAAAACAAACAAACTACTATATCCTGCAATTTTCACTCTGATCTCTAAGCCTAATAATAGACCAATTCTGTAGAGATTTTCTTGGCAGCAGTCACCTCATTTACATCACAAGACAGATATCATAACAATAGAAAATAACACCTCTATAGATAATACCACTGACCCATCATTGCATCCACTACTGACAATAGATGATGTCACAGCTTATCTTCTCCCTCTCCCTGCTCAGAGCATGTCTAGAAAACTCTGTTATAGACCTCAATGAGCCGGCTCTAGACTATTGTTGCCTATGGCCATGACTATGCTGTAAAGCATATCACTAAATGCTGTTAACAGAGCAGAGGAGAAGCTCAGGGAAGATGGCCGCCCCCATAATCATGTACAGGAAATAGAATTAAAAAAAAAAATCTACAATCAGAAAATAAAACCAGATTAGAAAAAAGTGATAGATTTCACATCTGATTTTGAAAAAAAAAAAAAAATTACGATATATTAATTTTAAATAAGTGGAGACCTCTCTATGACCTCCAAATGTATCCACATTATGGACATAATACCCAGCTACAGCTATAATACCGCCCACTTGACTAGTAGACCCTAACTTACATCAACACTAACGGGGCTTATTTCTTTGGAATGACTGAACAGATTTGGATAAACAAAACATCAAAATGCTCAGGATGACAGCGCCGATCAGATGATGTCACCGGGCTTTTCACACCTGGCGGCCGATCAGATGATGTCACCGGGCTTTTCACACCTGGCTGCCGATCAGATGATGTCACCGGCTTTTCACACCTGGCGAATGGTCCATTTTAACCTCACACAAATTACAAATTCATGCCTGCTACACGGCCAGTCTAAATCTCCAATATATTCCATTACACATCTCCAGATATCACTGCCTATAAGGACAGGGCAGCCGGCTCAGTACACTGCTTATATCACTATCCTACAGTAGGTCATACGTCTTCTTTATGCCGCTATCTGGTTATTTTTCTCCCTTCTGCTTAGAAGCAATATTTACTAGCGCTAACCTGAAATCGACACTGACCTTGATGTAAAATATCAATGGCTTTTGTTTGCCTATTCTCTGGGCTTCCTAACGTACACACACAACCGCCGTGTGTTGCCTGGCAACAGTAACAGTATAACCATAGACGGAATGCATAGACAAAGAGGTTGTGTGCAGGTAGTGGGTGTGTAATAGTACGCCCGCAACAATATAATCTAGTAGTCATCAATTAACAAAAAAATAAACATCCTCAATCTCCGCCGATCCGGTTTCAAAACACTTTTTTTTTCTTTCCTTTTTTTTTTTGTAAATAACAGAGAGAGCAGATTAGGTTACAGCGGCTGCTCCCAGCGTAAGCAGATGGTTGATATTGTGCCCAGACACAAGCAGGGAAGCAAAAGCCAGGATATAATGGATGTAGATGAGTTAGTGACAGAGGAGTAGTACATTGTAATATGACCCCCGTAGCAGCTATAGGGGACAACTGAACGATTGCGGGCCTCACACACATAGGTATATTAAAGGAGATGCCCAGGATAAACCGTTTTTTTGGCAAGGAGGTCAGGGAAGGAGAAAAAAAAAACAAAACAAAACAAAAAAAACATACCTCTCCCGGGTGTTCCGGTGTCTCCCATCGCGGTCTGGTCCTGCTGCTCCCAGGGTTTTATCCCTTGCCGAACAAGACCACCGAGGCCAATCGGTGGCCTAAGGAAATGACATAGAATGTCACAGGTGATGTATGCGAGTGATGTCCCGGTTCCTTTCCTTAGGATGCTGATTGGCCTCAGCGGTCACGTGCGACGAGGACTTACCCTGGAACAAGACCCTGGGAGCAGCAGGACCGGACCGTGGTGGGAGACACTGGAACATCAGGGACAGGTGAGTATGTTTTTTTGTTTCTTTTTTCACCTTCCCCGGCCTCCTTGACAAAACGGTTTATCCTGGATAACCCCTTTATGTGTTGGCCAACATAACAAAAGGACGCCATACTTGAAAGAGAAAAGTTGGTCTAACCCAACAATTTTGATCTTATGCATATGGGGTCTCCAGGGGCGCAGATATAGTAGGTGCAGAGGTAGTAATCACTACTGGGCTCAGGAGCCTGAGGGGCCCAAAAGCCCTTGTGCAACATCAAAAGAAAACACCAGTGTCATAGATAAGACATGATTACTGGGGGCCCCATTCCATATTTTGCATTGGGGCCCAGGGGCTTCAAGTTATTTATCTGGGAACCTCCCAACTGCTACCTGCATACAATGTTGGGGGAAGGAAGGGTCAGCCATGCTGAATTTCAACATTCAATCCTTTTGTTACCAGGGCAGATAAGTCACCATCATCACTCCCCTCAGCAGGTGCATGGAGGGGTTGGGAGGTACAATATAGTTGTTGGCCAAACGAATATGAAAGTATATTGCACAGTATATATCTTTATTGGATGGCATAGTTGACAATACTTCCGTGAAATGGGCAGGAATGGGCATGGCCAACCATAAAGAAGCAGGGTTTGAGTAATATTCACCCCCGAAGTGGGCAGTTCATGGGTGTTCCTGGGTGTATGACATCATCACATCATGTGGCAGTGAGTTCCATAGTCTCACTGCTCGTAATGTAAAGAATCCCCACCTAGAACTATGGTAAAACCTTCTTTCCTCTAGACGTAGATGATCTCTGTACTGTCCATTCATATACTTTTGCATTATTGAGCCATCTTTTTTCCAAACTGAACAACCCCAGTCTTTATATTCTAATCCATTCATTCCCATGATCTATGGGGGAACATAACCTCGCCTCTCTATTATTTTAGAATTACCTAAAAAAATACTGAAAATGTTCCTATCCCAGACAATCTCCTGACATAATCCTAGCATCTTCCCGAAATTGGTGAGGGATTACACAGGCCGAAGCATATTGAATGGGGAAGGATCGATCTCTGCTGTCATCATTTCTCCCCCATTTGACTCCATGGATTATTGGCACTGACCCGATGACACCAGGTGGGGTGCTGCCGAAAATCTGCATCTTCTATTCTGCATAAATCAGAGAGCGTTCAGCCCATCTAGTATGGCCTTAAAGGGTTTGTACTGTTATGGACACATCCACTATCCACAAGATAGAAGATTAGTGGCCGATTTCTGGGGGTCTGACTGCTGGTTGATCATGAGGACGGGGATCCGAAAGTTACCCAAAAGGTTCATTGTAAATGGAGCGCTTGCATGACCGATGCTCCATTCACTTCTCTTCTGTGGGCCTTGCTGGGGATTACAGTCCAGGTAGCCCCATAGCAGTGATTGGAGCTCTGGTCATGCAAGTGCACCACTCACATGGAGGCTTTAGGGGGACTTTTGGTCCCCTGTCTTATTGATCACTGGGGGACCCGGCAATTGGACACTTACCCCCTGTCCTGTGGATAGGGGATAAGTGTCCATAGCGGCACAATCCCTTCAACAGTCACAAGCGTTGACGTGGATACAGGAGCCACCTATTAGATCCAGGTCAGGGCGAACCGTCGTCTAACCACTCCATTCTAATATCTACCATATGGAGAGCCTAGAGGAGACACAAGGGGCTTGCCGGAAATGTAGTTTGTACTAGCGTACATGAGCATGGCTGCAAAACCGCACATTTAAGGAATAGAGGAACCGCGGAGGAAACGAATAGATGGAAATGAGATCACAAATTTATTATGACATCATCGTGTAAGTTTATAGAGGTTTATAAGGCACAGGGCATTTTGAAGAAAAAGAAAATTCTGGAATATCCCCTTTAAAAAGACAAGGATGGACATCTGGGAGTGTAATAGTCTCCAGATGAGTTATTGGCTATGTGCGTGTCGGTGCAGGGTGTCAGTGATAGGTGTGATAACAAGGTGAGAGGACGGTCGGAATGCAATCCTTTCTACCAGTAAATATCTCCTGACATTTCTTGCCAGAACTGCAAATTGGAAAGAAGCCGATCCAGCGTTCTCCCCGGAGCAATAATGATTTGATGAAACACAGAATGATTTCTGAGCCAAAGATGCTTACTTGACGTTACCGCTACACGGGATGTGTGTGTACCGCCATGTGTCCGAAATTTCTCCATAAAGAATCTACATTTTATAATCTATAGTGGAGAATTTTTTTTATCATTTTTTCCCTATGCAGGAAATTTTTTGTGATTATGAATATGACATTCTGTATGAAATTATTAATATTAGGAGGTTATAAAATATTAACTATTGTGATATTGACTGACAATCTATAGTCCTAAGAGCCCTTAAGAACCTGCTCAAGGAACTCCACGTAAAAAATAAGTACAATAAAGTACTGATCATGGTGGCCGAGGCGTAACTTGAAGCCCATGGGCCCAAAAGCAAAATATATAATGGGATCCCCACCTTCCAGGAGCTATCTATAATACTGGTGTGTACTCATGTTGTAGAGGTCTTTGGTCCCCCTGAGGCTTTAGGGCCCAGCAGCAATTAATACTTCTGCACCCCCTATAGCTACACCCCTGCATAGAGGCATAAATGTGAAATATGTTCCCCTTTTTTGACTATTTTAATGTACACAGTACCATCATTGCTCTGCTTGGATCTCTATATTCCCATTTATAATATAGCTGGCCATAAGTGTTATATTAATGTTGGCCAAAGCCATCAATTAACATGAGACCAGCTACCCCTACTCTCCCTCAAAGACAGATTTTGAAGGAGAGAAGGATCAGACCGTTGGATTTCAAGATGCTCAACCCTTTTGTTCTCAGTAGGATTAAACCACTGCCTAAGTTGTCTCCTCTCCTTATTGAGAACACATGCATGCTCGGCTGAGCCTAGAATGTATGTGTATGGAGGAATGTGGAGGCAGCTTATCTCTGTTAAGGATCAGACATATCTTGGGGGATTTATTAAGACTGACAAATTGCATGCCAGTCTTACAGGGGATTTCCATTACTTTTCAATAGATGACCTATCCTTAGATCCGTCGGTCCCTGGGCACGGCTTCCGCTTCTCAGGTCATGTGACGTCACATTCATCAGTCACAAGGCCTGATTGCAGCTCAGTCCCATTCAGGTGAATCGGCTCAGCTGCGATACCAAGCACAACTACTATACAAGTGTACGGCACTGTGCTTGTTTAGTATCAAAGCTGCTGATCAGCTGGGGGCCCAGGTGTTAGACCCCTGCTGATCTTTAATTGATGACCTATCCTAAGGAAAGGTCATCAAGTACAAGGCCTGGAAAACGCCTTTAATATTGTGAGTACCTATGACAAAGGCATCTGATTTATTAAGAGCCCCTGGTATATCGCAGGAGGTCCCATGCACCAAAAATTAAATCTCTGTCAGCCAGGGACCGGCATAGATTTCAGGTATAACTTGCACCCGTTTATGGGTGCAAGTTATAGTATATATGTTAGACCAAGACCCTCAACCCTGGCCCACTCAACTTTTTGAAAAGTGGTGGGCAAGACTCAACAGTTAAAAAAGTTGCAATTTTTTTCCACAAAACCCAGACTTGCACAAAAAATTGCTTGTTTTACACCAGAATACTGGTATACAAGACATGATAAATTACTCCGATTGCAATCCAATCCTTCTATCCAGGGGTGTTGCTATAGAGGGTGCAGTCACTACTGGGTTGTAGACCCTGTGGGGGCCACAGTGATGTCCAGGGAGGGTTGCGACACCACCATAGATATTAGATTCGTCGCTCCCATTGAAATCAGTGGATTCTGCCGACACCTAGCTTTAGGCTCTGGCGCTGGCGTGAATTTCTAAACAAGAGGGTAAGGGTATCACAAAGATTTCCGCCATGCTGAGGACTGCCTTTCTGAACAGACTGAAAACTCTGGTCACGCAGTCAAAAACTACATCAACAAAACCTGCAAGTGTGACAGCACCCTAATAAGAATTAAATATTTAGATGTAATAATTGAAGGTTCCATCAAGTGGTTTTTGGGAGAAATACCAAATTTTAATTCACGCGTAATTAAAACATCTGTGATCTAGCCAAGTGTCATCCAGGGCCACCTTCTCAGCTTCTGCAGGTTCGCCAGAAAAAAGTGATTCTTCTCAGAATTGTTTGTCATACATACGGCAATGACAAGGGTTACCATAAAAGTTGGTCACCAAATTGGCAAGGCATTTGCGTCTTGATATTGTAACTCCATCTCCTCCTGTCGCTGGGTTCTTACCAGGCTACAGACAGTCGGCTATCAGTTAATTAGTGATCATTCTAGACGACATTATCAGTTCATTAGTTAATTAGTGATAAGACAAGTGATGCTAAGAAAAAGAGGACGGCAGAAAAAAGGCAAAGAAACGGCTCGAAAAGTGTGAAAATTTTTAAAAAAAAAAAAAAGACTGTTTAATCTGAAGACCCTCCGAAGACCCCGTAAGTTCTCAATTTAACGTGCAGCATGTAATTCACTGGGGACCATGGAAAAAATTGTGTGTTTTGTCAATGATATAACTTGGAGACCATTGTCTCCCGGTCTGTCTACTCTGCAGATATATGGATATAAAAGATTAACACAAAAATTGTCTTTTTTTTTGCATGTGCAACCCAACGATTTTCCGTACACACTATGGCTATATTCACACAAGATCAACGATGGCCATTTTTAGAACACATTGGGAGAAATTTATCAACCTCTCCACACCAGTATTCCGGCATAGAGGGATGATATTGTGAAAAACGTGTGCCACAACCCCTGTTCTGCTCCTCACTCACAACAGTTTTCTGACATGTGTTATAATGGAAAACTACACCTGTTTCTAACTGGCTTAGCTCTCCATACTGGCACATGTGTGTGGCCGGAGTCTCTTCATAAATCAGCCATGCCCTGTGCCAGTCGGGGCCTTTATAAAGACTGGCGTACAAAATACCAGTCTTAATAAATCTGCCCCATTGATTTCAATGTGTCTATTCACGTCAGTTTATTGATGGTCTGTCAAAACAACAGATCACGTCCTATCTTTAATCTACGATTGTGTGAACATAGCCTTAAGAACTTTTTTTCGCCCGAATGTAATATTTGTCAAAAATTTTCCCAAATTTAATGTAAAACTGAGCTGTAGTTTTCCAAATTTTTTAACATGGGAGAAACCCTAAACCTCTACTCCTATCTCCACCTCAATGAGGCCTTACTCTGGTTCTCTGTCTTCCGCAACTCGAAGGTGAATACCTTTAAGCAGGCTCCCGGCTTGTTCACATCCCTAAGGTAACATCTCTGGGCGCTAGTGTCTTTTGAGGAACTCTTGACCATATTCTATAGGAGATTGTGGGAGTTCAGTTTATCTTCGTTATTATAATTTTTCAATATCCAAATAAATTATCTTGTCAAGACCCTCAAAGTGATATTTTGCAGAATTTTGAGGGGACATCATTGTGACCATTTTCCTGAAGCCTGCTGGTATCACAGATGGTAGACCAATGGAATTTTATCGTGAATAGGAACACACATGTCCACATTCTGAATGATCTGCCTATACCACATATTAGAAATAAAGAGGGATTCCCATCTCATAACATAATCCCTATCACTTGTTGATCGGTGGGAGCTTGACCTATGGGACTCATACTGATCCTAGGAATACAGTAAAGCGGCTGCAGAAAGGATGTGGAAGAACTCCAACCAAGCTCCATTATAGTAAATGGGGCCAGCTGCAGTTCTCTACACAGTGGCTGGGAAAGCTTAGAATGGGACACAGGATTGGTAGGGGTCTCAACAGTGTCAGATTGGGTTTCTTGGGCCCACCATATAAAATGATGATGTGTCTTCTGTTGGAACATTACTATGTTAGAGTCTGGGCCCACCGGAGGATGCTCTGGGTCAGACTCCACTAGCTGGGGCAAATGTAGGCAGCCAAATTTAACTTTACTTGACTATTCATATGGATCAGCATCATGTATTATATGACCCTTTAGAATTCTCCGAAGTGGGAGCAATTCCCTCTCCATTCTGGTTACTGCAATAGGGTCTAGTGCACAAAACACCCTCTACAACAGCCATATGCTTAACAGAACCTATAGATAGGGGTTGCCCTAAATATGTGTATTATCACCCACTGAATTCAATAAATAAAATAATTCCACAAAAACTCGAGGGATAGGGCGGCCTGTAGTTTTAAGAAAGGGGGTAAAATACCATATTACCAGACCTCATACATCATGGTGTGAACAAGGTCTATGAATGATCAGGGTTGTAAGGGGAGGGTTTGTTATTTTACTTGTCTTAAGGCCCACAACAAGTGCTGATCGACTCAAAATTTCAAGGTGATTGGAATGTCTTCACAATGAATCATTGGTGCACCTGTCCATGTATATGAGTGAACATCTCTTAAAGGGGGTTATCCAGGCTGATAAAACATGCCTGCTTTCTTCTTCTCAGGAAATGACATCATGTCAGTTGGTCACATGGCCATGCTGCAGCTCAGTCCCATTCAAATGTTTTAGCATTGCCACATGACCTACAGACATGATGTCACTTCCTCAGAAGAAGAAAGCAGACATGTTTTATCAGCCTGGATAACCCCTTTAAATTGTATAACAGGGCTGATCAGCTAAGAAAAGAGCATTGTCTCAATTGTTAGCTGATCTTTGCCATGTATACATTGCTACTTTATGGATGCTTGTTCCCAATAATAGGGCCATGTAAAGGTGCTTATATCCCTACTAGCCCACTAACCATAACCCATAGGCTAATAGATAGAGATAAATAGATAGATAGACAGACAGATAGATAGTCAGATAGATAGATATGAGAAAGATAGATAGATAGTCGGATAGATTGCTAGATAGATAGATAAAATTAAAGATAGATAGATAGATAGATGAAAAAAAAAATATAAAGTTATATATGATATAGAATAATAGATCGGTAGCTAGATGCATAGAACGATAAATAGATTAAAAGATATATAAAAAAGAAAAAGATAAAATATCTAGATACATAGAAATAAATAGATAAAAAATATATATATATGAAATAGAGTGATAGATAGATAGATAGATAGATAGATAGATAGATAGATAGATACTAGGTAGATGAATTATATGATCACTTATAAAATGAAGCATCTCTCTATCTCTCCCTCCTTTTTCTCCTGGCTATCACTGACCTGGGTGGCTTGGTGAAATGCAATTGGGTTAAGTGTTGAGATTTTAAGCTTTAGGCTTTCTAAATATAGATGAGGTTTTAAACCACACATTGAATAATGATTCGACCACAGGGCTACAGTAAAGAAACTGAACCTAGGAATTAAACCTAAAGGCAACGCAACCTAAACAAGAAGCTTATATTGACCCTATATACACAGAATAAACTATATTTTTAACTTCCAGGGAAATATATCTGAAAATGTTTTTCAAAATTTTTTGGAGAACTTTAAATTTTTTTTTTTTTTAAATCATTAAAATGCAAATAAGTTTGCTTTAACATATTTCACCCATTGTTACTCATCTTACATCACATCCTGTCATTTTTTTATTTTTTTTTGTGCAGAAGAACACTGTTTAGTCCAATGGGTCCATGTATAATTAAAAAAAAAATTCCAAAAATAACAACTAACATTAATGCAATCTATTCAGTAAGAAAAAAATAATCCTACTAATACTAAAAATAAATCAAAGATTATTATCATTGTAAATATTACAATATACTGGATTTTTTTTAAGTTTTTTTTTTTAGTTTTTTTAAAGAAATAATTCGTTTTACTCACCCAGGACACATTTTTACCCTTGGGAGCCTTTAGCATGGCAGCATGCAGTGATAAAAAGATTACTAACAGCCCCACCAGCATGGGAAAACCAAATTCCTCTGGAGTCCAAAAATATAAATTCTTCCTGGCTGGTCAATACCGACATATTAAACGGCAATCACGACAAAAACAGAACAAAGCCATCGATCTTCTCAATATTCCATCCATCAACTAGTCTAGAATTTTTCTTTTCTTTTTCCTTTCACGTAAACTCAGCCCCTGAGATGTTCATGTTCAAAAATAAAAATTTCAAAAAGTTGCGAATCCACAAAAAAAAAAATTAAACTAAAAGTATAGAAAAAAAAAAAAAAAAAAAAAGTCTACTATGACAAGTGCGGCCGCCCGTCTGCTGTGCAACAGCCGTGCCGATTACTCCCAAAGCTTTAATAAAGGCTCTGAGGCTGAAGCTTATGCGAGAGAATTAAGACATAAATACTACATGCTGCTACCATTCAGAAGACCTTGAAAGTTGCATGGTGATAGTATCATCCCACAGGCATCTGTGCTTTCCAATGGAGATTTTTTTTTCCCTTTTTTTTTTTGTAACCCCAGGACTAAAAATAGTGGAAAGAAGAAGAAGAATACGTCGTTCAGCATGAAATAAATAATAGATGCAAACAGGTAGAGATTACCAGGCAGGCACCCTTGCAGAATGTCACTATCAGAGGCTCAGCGAGCACCTGTTGGTGATGTAACGCCACAATGGGATTCCAGTAACCTGACAACCAATAAGGTTGGGTTTAAATAGGTAAGAAAAACAAGTTGTAGCACAGCGTGAAGGGAAAGCTGGAATCACTGATCTGCCTGGTGCGCCTGCTTATCCCCCCCACCCCTCCTCGTCCACCCTTTACTTTTACTGCGCTGGCTGCCAATCTAGATTAGCACAGCAGATCCGGGCTAAATTTTGCAACTATCAGAAGTGGTTAGTGTGCGTTGATTGAAATCGGATCATACATCTCACTCGCTGAGGCCTGCTCCGATTAAGATCGCGGTATGGTTTACTATGGCAAATAAAAATAATAAAAAGAAATACTAAAAAAATGTAAAAAAAAAAAAAAAAAAAAAAAGAATAAAAAATTGGTTACAGTAAAATTCCATTAGGCAGGTATCACTGATGCCAGTCCCACCCTTGACCAAAAAATGGCTGAGATCGGCTGGATTTCGCAGTGGCTTTAAGATGCGATTTCTAGGCGGAGGGCAAACACGTACCAATAATTGACAAACGTTGCAGGTTTGTTTCTGTAGTGTGTGGATGGGATTTCCTTAAATTCCATCCACTACATTGCTGCTGTAGTTTGTGGCGGATTAGCGTTAGCGTTTTGTGGTTAAGCCACTGCAAACTGGCAACGTGTCCCCAGCCTTAAAGGGGTTGTCCATAATTTTTTTTTTATTTAGGATAGGTCATAAATATCTGATCAGTGAGAGGAGGGGGGGAGACAATCGAATCAGCTGTTCAGAGGTTCTGGGAATAGGATATTAATGAAGTATTGTTAGGGTTTGTGGGGGTCTGACTCTCGGTATCCTCAACGATCAGCTGTTTGAAGAAGCCGTGCCACAAGTGCGCTGGTCTTTCTTTTGTTTACTTTGGCCTATCTACCTGTATGTCATCTACGTAGTGGCAGTCATACCTCCCAACCGTCCCAGATTCAGCGGGACAACCCCGGATTGCGCCTGCAGCTCCCTGAAGCTTTTGAGACCAAAAACAGCAGGGGAACGAGGAGAGGTGAGTATCAGTGTTTTGTTTATTTTTTTAATGTTAAACTGTTGGGGCAAGATGGACGGAGACATTAAACTGGGGGCAACTCGAAGGAGACATTAAACTGGGGGCAACTGGAGGGGAACATTAAACTGTGGGTGCACCAGTAGATGGACTTTATACTGTGGGGGTAACTGGAGGGGGGACATTATAATATGAGGACATGTTATGTTAGGGTGTCTGTAGGGGCGTTATACTGTGTAGGGGCACAAAAAGAAATGGATGGGAATGGGCGGGGTCAAATTAGAAGTGGAGAGGCTAAAATTGCCACAGCATGCTATATGCGCAGCACATTGCGGCCTAAGGAAAGGACAAGGGACATCACAGGTGATGTATGAGAGTGATGTCCCGGTTCCTTTTCTTAAGCTGCGGCAAGAACTTCTACCAAAACAAGACCCCAGAGCAGCAGGACCGAACCGTGATGGGAGACACCAGAGCACCGGGGATAGGTGAGTATAGGTTGTTTTTGTTTTTTTTTTCACCTTCCCCAGCAAACTTACAAGAAACGGGTTATCCTGGACAACCCCTTTAATTAGACTTGACAAAGACCCCTGCTCCTCAGCATTTACATACCTATGGCTTTCATAAATATATCTGTATATACACACCACACGTACAGTGATATCTCTTTGAGACGATGACCCAAAATTGCATTAAAAAATCGTCTTCGGAGACTAAGCAAGATGGAAAACTGAAACATCGACACAAAAAATGTGGTCTGGGTAAGGAGGTGTCTACTCAAAGAGATGGTCTTACGGAGAGATTTTTTTGTTGCACCTGATTTCCACCTGTAGACATTGCTGCGTGTGTCGCTACAATCTATACGGTCCCCAGAGCAGATCCTTCTCCCTTAATTCGCACAGACCCTCCTGCAATAGGGATTATTTTATCCAAAGCTGAACCCTAGATGAGTCCCAAAGTTAATCTGGGACAGCTGTTGTAGCCTTTGTAGTCATTTCTGTTTTAGCACATAGTATTGTAGCAGGCACCAGAGGAAATACGGGAAAAAGCATTTATACATGTATAACCCCATACCTCCGACCTAGGGGGGAGTAACAGGAGTGATGATCGATGATCTATATTACTACTGGGTTCCTTACAGCTCAGACATGACGTAAGGCCCGCTATTTTAGCAGACCGTCTGTCCGTTGTTCTGGTCCGGCGACAGTAGTGTGAACTTAACGTTACTTTACACAGAACCCAGACCACCTAAATAAATTCAAAACCAAGACCCACTTATAATAATGTCAGACTCCAGACCCTTACCTAAGACCTTAGATCAGACCCCTAACTTAGTTCAGACCCCAGACCAGACTCCTAATTCAATCGTAACTCCAGACCAAACCACACCGTGGCAAATTTAGCCCCACCCTCTTTTACTTTGACCCCGCCCATTCCCATCCATTTTTCTTTGTACCTCCAGACAGTATAACGCCCCTACAGACACCCTAATATGATATGCCCCCACAGTTTAATGTCCCCCTCCATTTGTCACCAATTTAATGTCCCCCTCCAGCTGCCCCCCCAGTTTAATGCCTCCATGCAGTTGCCCATACAATATTATGTCCCCCTCCTTTGGATATGTCATCAATTGAAGACCAGCGGAGATGTCACCACTAGGATCCCCACCGATCAGCTTCGGGTGAGCGCTGGGGCCTAGTCACAGAAAACCAAGCAAGCCGTATATTGTCTAGTGGCTGTGCTTGGTAACACAGTTCAGCCCCATTCACTTGAATGGCACTGAACCACAAGCAGGTCATGTGACTGATGAACATGACATCACAAGGCCCGTGAAGTGATGGAGCGCTGCTGCTTCTTCAAACAGGTGATCCACAGGGTCCCGGGTGTCGGATCCTTACTGATCAGATACTGACGACCTATCCTAAGGAACATTCTTAGTTTACAAGTGCCAGGCGAGCCCCTGTCATGTTTTTTGCAGTCCCCATGTGACCCATGAGTGTGATCCTTTCAGCCAGACCGTAAAACTAACTGAGGATGTGAAAGAATTCTTCCTGCAATTAACATCAAAGAGGAGAAGTCCAGGAGCGGCCCATGTAACGTATGGAGGGTAATGAGGAACAGCGGGGGCCACGCTGCAGGAAACCTCTGCACAGCCGGAACATTCTTCTCTCTTACATCCTGGTGACCAAAGTTGTGTAAAAGATCTACATGGCGCAGATCCATAATATGGCGCCTCTAAACTTCTAAGGCCCCGTGCACACAACTGACTTTGCACCGATCTTAGTTGCAGCATAAGAATGAGATTTATTTTATTTGCCAGTGAGATTGTGGACGCTACAATCATGCATCATGTGGCCCCATATGTCATCGCCAGGGGTCCGACACCCAGGACCCCCAGTGATCAACTGGTAGAAAAAGCTGCCATGTTCAGGTGAGCACTGCAACCTCTTCACTGAATACCAAGCACAGCGCCATACATATCATAGGGGCTGTGCTTGGCATTTCAGCTCAGCCCCATTTACTTGAATGGGACTGAGCTGCTGCTGCACCATGTGACCGATGAAGGTGACGGCATTGGCACAGGGCAGAGACCACAGTGCCATGGCCTCTTCAAACAGCTGATCTGCGAGGTGATGGGCGTCAAACCTTCAGCAATCACATAGTGAAAACTTATCACAATATGTAAGTCCTGGAAAACCCTTTTAGGTTGAGGCCACATATTGCAGAAAAGCTGTATATTTTAGTTGCAGATTTAGATTTTTTATTCTATTTCCTATACATGATTACGGGGGCGGCCATCTTGCCTGATCTTCTCCTCTGCTCTGTTAACAGCATTTAGTGATCTGCTTTACAGCACTCTCATGGCCATAGGTAGCCATAGATTGGAGCAGACTCATTGAGGTCTATGGGTGAGTTCTCTAGACATGCTCTGTGCAGGGAGGGGGAGGGGATAAGCTGTGACATCATCTGTTGTCAGTAGTGGGTGTAATGATGAGTCAGTGGTGTTATCTATAGAGGTGTTATCTTCTATTGTGATCCTGTTTGTGATGTAATTGAGGTGACTGCTGCAAAGAAAACCTCCACAGAATTGGCAAGTGTCAAGTGTATTGTTAGGCTTAGTGGCCAGAGTGAAAATTGCAGGACACTTTATAAAATATAAATAGTGACATGGAAAATGAAAGAAACCTAAATTCTTAAAAAATATTATAAACTGGTTTAAAAAAATAGGCCATTTTTTGGTGACACGATCCCTTTAGGTGCTTATCGACATAAACAGATAAAATATATTTTTTACGGCCTAGTGTACACCCAGGGTAACCGGTTTTCACGGATCCCTCATAGACTTTAGTCTGATATATGACAAGCTCTACTATTCAACAGATCGGTCACACAGACTGTTAAAGGCCGCCAGAGAAAAATGGTGCACCGTGTATTAGGGGTACACCTTCATGGCTGACTTCACCCTATTCAGGTCTGACGTAACGTGCGAGTTTCAACGTAAAGCAAAAAGTTTGGTAACTTTTGCATAGTGTTTGTTTGTCTGCATTGGGCCGTAACACAGATTTAGTAGGGACTAGAGGATTATCATTAAAGTGATAGCTCCCTTTTACCATTTCACTTTCTGCAGGATACCAGCTTTTATAGGGTGACACCTGCTGGTCAAACTGTGGTATGACAATAATAGAATTCTGTCAAGTATTCTACAGACACACAATATTACATCCCCTGGCCCCTGGACACCTAATCCTTTTATAATAAGCCTATAGTATTCCCATGGGGCACCCCACCTGTACAGCTACACGTCCGTATACTACCTGCACATCAATCATCCGTGTCACCCTAACACTACATACCTATTCCCACATACATGTACACTGTCCCTGCAGACTGGAGCATGCACATTATTCATCTGCCCCCGAGCAGGTGCTGCCACATACGTGTCACAGTATCATGGATGGAAAACAAGGGCATGACAGCGCTGTTGCTATGAGACATCAACATCTGCAGCGTCCAGCGAGGAGGCGCTCTGCAGTAATGACAACTTGACATTCCTTCCGTCTTGTTTCAATCTATGAAAGCCACAGGTTAGTGACTGGATATATATATACAGATATATCCGAGAAATCTAGTAATGTATGCAGTGTGCTGGTAGTACTGGAATGTGGTGTAGTATATACAGTATATACTGGTGTATACAGAGGTGGCAATGTCAAGTAGGTATAGTTACACACATCTACACTCTATCAGTCTATATTTCTCTAGATAGATACGATAAAGGATAGATAGATAGATAGATAGATAGATAGATAGATAGATAGATATGGGATAGATAGTATAAAGATAGATTATGGATAGATTAGATAGATAGATAGATAGATAGATAGATAGAGTATAGATAGATGATAGATAGATAGATAGATGGATAGATAGATAGATAGATAGAGGAAAGATAGATAGATAGATAGATAGATAGATAGATAGATAGATAGATATGACATACATAGCTAGACTGATTGACCAATATCTAGATATCCAATGGGTCCTCGTTGTTGTGTTATTGTCATGTAACCGATAGATAGATAGATAGATAGATAGATAGATAAATAGGAGATATGAGATAGATAGTTGGATAGATACATACATACATATATAGATAGATAAGGTATAGATGGATAAAATGTCCACAGTCCGGCTCCACAACATGGATCTGTAGATCGATAGATAGACAGATAGATATCCATTGGGATCTTATTGTATTAATGTCATGTGCTTGTGTCCGGTGACGTATTATGGAAGTTTCTATAAGTGCCACATACACGTAGTAATGAAGCATGATATCTAGATATGTGTAGATGCATCTACAGAGATCTCCAAATCTATGAAGACATCTCTAGGAAGTGCTGGAGTCCATTCCACATGACAGCGAGATTTCCATCCACTCCAATGTTTATGAGAAATGGAACATTCTGGGATGACAATCCATACGTAACCATTAAACTTACATAGGAAACCCGTACTCTCCGCCGATGTCCCAATCCACAGCACTGCATGAAGAGGAGGACAGAGGAATGCCATCAGCACTGGACTCGTGTCTGGATCACCTTCCCCTCAGAGACACGCTCCATGATTCGGAGACACGGCAGCAAGTCACCAAACTCTCCACTGAGCCATATATTAAAAAGCCAAGAGCCTGCGTCTGCAATCTAGGCACAACCTGTCTTCCACATAGGACGAATCCTTGGATGGCACAGACGTGTTTACAAGGAGCATAGTGTCCTCACCAATGCAGTGGAGTGGTATTGTTACTCTGCTGTGCAGGCTCAACACTGCAATGCATTATTCCCAATCTTTATTATCAGCAATGTCACCAACATTGTCCCCGGGATGTAGCATTGTGGACGTGGGGGATCATACTCTGCTGCTGAGGCTGCATGTATATGTTCAGTCATTCCTTAGGAGAAACACAAACACACACAACAACCTGTCACCCCCATCCCTGGGCACAGACATAGCCCAATCGCTGACCATTTCTTCCCAGCCTCACCATACAGCCTTATGCTCCCTGCATTCATTGGATTACACCAGCACCATCCAAACTGGCTGCCTGCACTACGTGTCTCACATCAAACTGCAGGCGGCATTGCTCAGCGGCCTTATTGCTTGCCTCGCTCAGCTGCTGCAGCTATATGTTTTCAGCTCGCTGACTGCGTGCCAGCATTAACCCTCCAGTGGCCAAGCTGAAGCCATGTACATAAAAGGTGTGAAAATTTTCAACATGCCTGTAGGTTGTCAGGATATACAGTAAAGGATGTTATGATTGGCCCTGTTTTTACCCCTTTACCTTTAGGGTGGACTTTTAGGCACAGTAGACATGTGCCTATGGGCCGCTCTGTTAGAAGGGCACTGAGTGCCGACAACCCCCACAGTCTGCGACAATAGCAGAGACCGAGACAGGACAGGAAGATACTTCAAGGGGCTTAGAACTCACCTGACAACTCTCCCCAAAAAAAGAGGTGACCTCTTGGACTTCCAGAGGAGCAGGCAAATCTCCTGTTCTTCCGGGGAAGCAGTGACTTTTGTATGTGACTAGAGATGGGCGAATCGCTTCAGTCTGAGCCAGGTTTGACCCAAATATTCCAAATTGATTCTTTTGCAACATGCATTGCGTTAAATTATTATACCCAGTGATCTCTTTAGACACAAAATATATTAGGTGGAGGCTCAGGAGAGGTGACAAAAATAAAAAACATTTATACTCGCCTTCCATTACCTTGCAACGTTCTCCTGGTGATGTCATGTGCTCGAGGTCAAAGGCCTCATCGGTAACCCTAAGCATATGACATCACCGAGAAGACTGAGAGAGAGCACCAGACGCCGCGAGGAGACCTACCTTTTATACTCTGGGGTCTGAAGAAACCCCACAGTATAATAATGTCACTTCTGCTTCTGTCCAAAGTTGTTTGACCCAAAAAGAATCACCGACCGGAACCACCCCAAACGAATCTTGGGAAGTTTGCTCATCTCTACATGCAACTTGGGCACCTTGGGACATACTGTATATGGAAAGAGAGAGTTCTGCTTATTTAGTGGGGAAAGGAGGGAGATGCTGCTATAACATGTAATGGGCTTGGACCCACTGTGTCACCTAACTGGTTAGGCTTTGGGCTACTCCTGAGGACGTTGTGTAAGTAACGCCCTGGTTGTCACTCTGGTCTTTGCTGCAGGTAACCACCAGGTCGCTACCTCTAGGAGTAGTCCTGATGTATGACATGACAGCTGACCCATGTGGGATTAGAGACACTAATGCGGAGTGCTGTGGAATCAGGCAAGAGAGGAGCCAAGGTATGGCCAGAGGTCAGGGCTGGCAGATACAAGCAGTGGTCAGAGCAAGTGGCACAGAGTCAATATGGTAATCCAAGCAGAGGTCAGGGCAGGTGGCACAGAGTCAATATAGTAATCCAAGCAGAGGTCAGGGCAGGCAGTACAGAGTCAATATGGTAATCCAAGCAGTAGTCAGGGCAGGCAACACAGAGTCAATATGGTAATCCAAGCAGAGGTCAGGACAGGTGGCACAGAGTCAATATAGTAATCCAAGCAGAGGTCAGGGCAGGCAGCACAGATCAAGATGGTAATCTAAGCAGTGTTTAGGGCAGGCAGCACAGAGTCAATATGGTAATTCAAGCAGAGGTCAGGGCAGGCAACACAGAGTCAATATGGTAATCCAAGCAGAGGTCAGGACAGGTGGCACAGAGTCAATATAGTAATCCAAGCAGAGGTCAGGGCAGGCAGCACAGAGTCAATATGGTAATCCAAGCAGTAGTCAGGGCAGGCGCACAGATCAATATGGTAATCTAAGCAGTGTTTAGGGCAGGCAGCACAGAGTTAATATGGTAATTCAAGCAGAGGTCAGGGCAGGTGGCACAGAGTCAATATGGTAATCCAAGCAGAGGTCAGGACAGGTGGCACAGAGTCAATATAGTAATCCAAGCAGAGGTCAGGGCAGGCAGCACAGAGTCAATATGGTAATCCAAGCAGTAGTCAGGGCAGGCGCACAGATCAATATGGTAATCTAAGCAGTGTTTAGGGCAGGCAGCACAGAGTCAATATGGTAATTCAAGCAGTGGTCAGGGCAGTCGACACTGAATCAGGATCACAGAAGAGGTCCAAGGTCATGTAGCTGGTAAACAGGCAGAGTACAGACGGACAACTTTGTAGCACACTAACAAGCTAAGAGGATTTTGCTGAGGCAGACCGCTGTGAAACAAGTTACCTAAAATAGCCCACAGGTGCAAGAGACTGGCTGAGATCAGAGAGCAAGGTGTAAAATTTCTTAAAGTGCCAGTACACCCTAAGGCAAGGACTGGAGTACAGCACCCGTGGCCAGGGATGGCAGAGAGAGATCATAGATCAATATTATATCAGATCTGCAGCACAGAAGTGACTGCACTGCTGAAATGTAACAAAAGCCATGTTCATTAAAAAAGGGCACCTGGTGTACTGAGAGGCTGCATACAGATGAAAATAGAAGAGACCACTTTTCCCAGATTGTATATGGACTTTGGATATGTTCTCCATGTTCTTCCTAGAGACTGTTTAATGTTAGAGATGGTCAGCAACACAAAGTTATCAGCAGTAAAGTAAGAGTTAACTGTACCTCAGGTTCAAGGCCCATCCACACCTTACACTAACAAGTGAATCCAGTACCTGCTTACTACAATTCTTCATCAGGTTTCAGTCATTGTCTACACACTGACTAGACAGGAGTGCTAGGAGATTTCAGCTCTGAAGCTTACAGAACTGTGAATGCAGCTCTGGAGTATAATACAGGCCGTAACTCTGGATCGGTACAAGATAAATACTGTAACATATCGAAAATTCCTAGTAAACCTCTATATGTAAACTAATATGTTCAAGGGTGTATTTTAGCATTAAAAAAGAAGAGGGTTATTATAGCCTAGGATTATGTTTATCATGTTTTGCTGGAGAAGCAGTTAATCTAGTTTAGTATATCCTTTATTGCTCTGTGTTACACTTTTGGTGCTGTGAATAACTGAAGACAAAGAAGAAAACAATGTCAAATAAATTACATATCAACTATACGGGGTCATCTGGAGATCATATGGCAGTATTATGTGACCCATATACTGTAGATAGTTATTATTTATTCTTATGTTTACATTTCACAGCAGTGATGAAAAGCACCAAGCTCTGTGAACTGTGCTGACATCTAGTGGCCAAAGTGAAAACTACATTTTAGTTATTTTTCAGTTGTAAAAGAAAAATCCAAATGTCATTCTTAAAAAACTTTCAAAGAGTATTTCAGCGGGTATTCTCATACCTTAAACCATTATTATTATTATTATTATTCTTTCTACTTCATTATTGTTAAATTTAATCACTTGTGTACCGGGTTATTTTCCCTTGTTCAGGACCGGACACATTTTAGTTTTTTTTCGTACAAGCAGTTTTTTGCGGCTATAACATTTTTTTCCTTTGGGTTATTATTTTGATGATAAATAAGGCTTTATTTTTATGTTGTTTAAATTTTTCTGTGTTTTTTCTTTGTTTAAATATCCCAAAAAATGTAAAAAAAAAAAAAGGAAGGGAATTGTCTTGTGCCCATTATTCGCGTATTTTTTTTTTTTTTTTAGTAGTACGAAGAGCTACTAAAAAAAAAAAAATTAAATAGTGTTTCATCTCTGTTACGGTCATTTTTACTTATTGTTGTCGCTGAGGGCGGAGTTAAAAGCTGTGACGGGAGCATGGTATTGACAGGGGGAGGGGGTTACTTTTTTTTTTTTTTTAGTATTTTTATTATTATTAATTTTTTATTATTATTTAATTTTTGCCTCTCCATAAGGTCATAATAGACCATTAGGGGGGCATTTTAATGTTTTTCTTTTTTTTTTTTTTTTTTTTTTTTATATATATACAGCCCCAATTACAGGAGGAATATAACTTCCTATACTGTACTCCAGAGCTGATCTTGTTCTTCTAGGACCCAGCAGCTTTCGGAGTTCATGCCTCCATAGTGGTCATGTGACTGACAGGTCAGAGGGGAGCCACATCATGGCGGCTCCCATAGCTGTGTACACAATAAACCGTAATAAACTGTCCCTGCCTTCTCTATGGGATGTCGGGATGTCTGGCTGCAGCCTCCATCCTGAACCCATAGCTGCATGATCTCGTACAGCAGGCTAACCTTGCAAGGACGTCTATAGTCTATGGGCGGTCCGGAGGAGGTTAAAAAGGACCTTTCACCACTTCCACCAAGTCCAACTCTTTGCATTCATTAATAGGCGCTGCTCCACTGATTCCGGCACAGCTGGATTTTTTTTCTCTAGCCTCCACCATTTAGTACAGAGCTTGACTATCTACGGCACTCCCACCAAAGTGAATGGAGGGGGGGGTGCCCATTGTTTGTCCAGTGCGTCCCCATTCTCGGGATCAGTGGAGTCTCAACAATTAGACCCCCACCGATCAACAATCTCCTAGCTTTCCTATTCTTAGCCAATCTCTTTTTTATGCCGGACAATCCCTTTAAAGCATTGAAGCAACTTTTCTAAGAACTAGTAGAAATGTGTGAATCAAAACACTTATAGCATAGGCACAGAACATGCCAGGAATGTCCCATAGATGTGGGAATCGCACCTATCTCAAGTGGCCCTCTAATCCCCATAATATGGCCGCTGTGAGTGGAGAGTTCGCCGAACATGTCTGGCTGTCTCATTCACATCAATGGCAGTTCCAAGAAAGGCTGATCAGGCAGACTCGGCTATTCTCAGAACTCACATGCATGCTCAGCGGCAGCGAGATGAGGGCTAGACAGCCCCTGTTCTTAAAGCCGGGGCCCCATGTTGCAGAAATGCAGCTTTTTTTGTTGCAGATTTTGCTGCGGTTTTTAGAGCAAAAGCCAAGAATGGCTACAAAAGGAGTGGGAAATATATAAGAAGCTTCTTATACTTCTCCCTTCTACTCAATCCACTCCTGGGTTTGGATCAAAAATCCGCAGCAAAATCTGCATAAAAAAAAGCTGCGTTTCCGCAACGTGGGGCCTCAACCTAACAGGGTTTTCCCAAGACTTTTTAATAGATGACCTATACTTAGGATAGGTCATCAATTAAAGATCAGCAGGGGTCTGACACCCGGGCCCAGCAGCTGCTTGGAGAGGCTGCAGCATTAGTAATAAATGGCGGGTTATACTGAATCTTTTTCTGATTTCACTTCTGGTGGTTTTCATTATTTCTTGAATCTTTTCCCACAATACTATATATCACTCTGCTCAGCTCCTCCTGCCCTATAACATCCTGCCTGTAGGGCGCTGCATAAACAACACGACAGGTTCCCTTTAAATCTGAAACCCAGAGAAATTATCAGAAAGTAAATGATGTAGTGCAGGGGTAGGCGACCTTCAGCACTCCAGCTGTTGTAAAACTACAACTCCCAGCATGCATACTTGCCCTGCTGTTCTTGGAACTCCCATGGAAGTGAATGGACCATGTTGGGAGTTGTAGTTTTACAGCAGCTGGAGTGCCGAAGGTTGCTGACCCCTGGTATAGTGTCAATGAAATATAAACCAACACAAGAACACATGTGGATACACTATATAAGGAGTAGGCAACCTTTTTTGTTCGGCGTGCCGATTTTGATTAAAAAATCAAAGTGGAGGTACTCGGCGTGCCGGTCAATAATTGTAAGTCTGACGACCCCTGCACACGGTATTATGTCCCATAGAAGTCCCTGCACACGGTATTATGTCTCATAACGGCCCCTGCATACAGTATTATGTCCCATAGCGGCCCCTGCACATGGTATTATGTCCCATAGTGGATCCTGCACATGGTATTATGTCCCATAGCAGCCCCTGCACATGGTATTATGTCCCATAGTGGATCCTGCGCACGGTATTATGTCCCATAGTGGATCCTGCACATGGTATTATATCCCATAACGGCCCCTGCACAAGGTATTATGTCACATAGCGGCCCCTGCACACGGTATTATGTCCCATAGCGGCCCCTGCAGGGTATTATGTCCTATAGTAGCCCCTGCACACAGTATTATGTCCCATAGCGACCCCTGCACACGGTATTATGTCCCATAGTGGTCCCTGCACACAGTATTATGCCCCATAGTGGTCCCTGCACACAGTATTATGTCCCATAGTAGTCCCTGCACACGGTATTATGTCCCATAGTGGCCCCTGCACACAGCATAATATTCTAACTTTTATAACATTCCAATTGTCGCCACTCACTAGCTATAATTATACTGTGAGGTCTCTTCAGACCCCAGAGTATAATAAGCGGAGCCCCAGCCGCCCTGTGCTCTTCGGGTGCTTCTGCCTGATGTAAGAGACCGCTGACAGGGCCTCAGGGGTCACGTCAGACTCAATCAGCGGTCGCTGACTACAGGCAGAAGCACCCGAAGAGCATAGAGCGGCTGCGGAGCGGAGGGAAAGGTGATTTAACATTGTTTTTTATGTTTGTTCATCTCCCCGTGGGGCTCCGCTTATTATACTCTGGGGTCTCAAGAGACCCCAGAGTATGATAATAGCAGTTTCGTTTCGGCTGTGTTTGGTCCGATCGAAACTGCTGGGTGAGGAGTCCGCTGCCGTGCCAGGGAAATAAGCCTTGCGTGCCACTCTTGGCACGCGTGCCGGAGGTTACTGACCCCTGCACTATATCATCACGGCTACTATATGTCACAGCTCTGGGCATCAGATCTCAATGTGAATGATTATTATGAACAGCGCCCCCACATTTCCTTTGTACTAGATTTTATAAAGGTCCCCAAATTATCTTATATTTGTATCCATTGTCATAAACCACATCATTTGTTTCCCTTAAAAGGTAAGGAATATGCAAATAAGACCCTACTGGTGGAAAAGAAGAATTTGCTCTAGCGCCACCTTTTAGAAGGTAGTTCCATACAAATTAATGCATAAAGGAATAATCAGGGAATACAGTGCCTTGCAAAAGTATTCATACCCCTTGATCTTTTTCACATTTTGTCACCTTAGAACCACACACTTAAATGTATTTTATTGAGATTTTCAGTGATAACCAACACAAAATAGCAGATAATTGTGAAGTGGAAGGAAAATGATACATGGGTTTTCAAAATTTTAATCAAATAAAAATCTGAAAAGTGTGACGTGCAAAAGTCTTCAGCCCCCCTATATCAATACTTTGTAGAGCCACCTTTCACTGCAATTACAGCTGCAAGTCTTTTGGGCTCTGTCTCTACCAGCTTTGCACATCTAGAGACTGAGATTTTTGCCCTTTCTTCTGTGCAAAATAGCTCAAGCTCAGCCAGATTGGATGGAGCGTCTGTGAGCAGCAGTTTTCATGTCTTGCTACAGATGCTCAATGGGATTTAGGTCTGGACTGTGACTGGGCCTTTCTAACACCTGAATATTCTTTGATCTAAATCATTCCACTGTAGCTCTGGCTGTATGTTTAGGGTCATTGTCTTGCTGGAAGGTGAATCTCCTTCCCAGTCTCAAGTCTTTTGCAGCCTCCAATAGGTTTTCTTCCAGGATTGCCCTGTATTTAGCGCCATCCATCTTCCCGTCAACTCTGAGAAGCTTTCCTGTCCCTGTCAACTTTATCTCTGACCTGTCTGGTTAGTTCCTTGGTCTCCATGATGCTGTTTGTTCACTAGTGTTCTCTAACAAACCACTGAGGCCTTCACAGAACAGGTGTATTTATACTGAGACTAAATTACACACAGCTGGACTGTATTAACTCATTCAGTGACTTCTGAAGGTAATTGTGTACACTGGATTTTATTTAGGGGTATCAGAGTACAGGGGGCTGAATACTTTTGCTTGTCACACTTTTCATATTTTTATTTGATTACAATTTTGAAAACCTTGTATCATTTTCCTTCCACTTCACAATTATCTGCTATTTTGTGTTGGTTATCACTGAAAATCTCAATAATCTTAAAACCAGCGTAATCTATCGTTTTTTATAATCTATTTTTATCTTCCCTGAGCTTCTCTTCTGCTCTGTTTACAGCATTTAGTGATATGCTTTACAACATAGTCATGGCCATGGGTAGGAATAGTCTTGATCATTGAAGTTTATGGGAGAGTTTTCTAGGCATGCTCTGTGCAGGGAGGGGGAGGAGATAAGATGTGACATCATCTATTGTCAGTAGTGGATATAATGATGAGCCAGTGGTGTTATCTATAGAGGTGTTATCTTCTATTGCAATACTGTCTCTGATGTAAATGAGGTGACTGCTGCAACAAAAATTCCTAGAGAATTGGCAAGTGTTAATTTAATATTAGGTTTAGTGGTCAGAGTGAAAATTGCAGGATATAGTGCTTTAAAAAAATACAGATGGTTACATGGAAAATTAAGGAAGCAAAAAAAATCCTTAAAAATATGTTTAAAATAAAAACTTGTTTTAAGAAATGATCATTTTCTGGTGAAAATGAATTACAAACTGTGTAATTCCTAGTAGCACCACTAGATGGCAGCATTGACTAATATATCCTTCACAGAATTCCTAGGCTAGTTATTAAGCATATTCTGACAGGTCACTAAGACATGTCATTGGTGGGGGCTGTGACTCTGTGACCTTTCATCTCTAGAACTAGCTCTCAAGCTCCTCTTAACGCAATGCTGCTTCGTCTTCTGACTTGAAAGTCTTCAGATCTCCGTGGATCTACCTTTGAAACCTCCCGTTAACTGTAATGTGCACTGAAGCTGGTAGGTACAGACTACAAGGCACAGACCTCCACATATGACATCTTCTTAAATGTCTCAATGACGAGTCAGAATTTTGCGCTGAACTTTGTCTTTAAAGAACTTGAGATTGATGGTTTGTGAATCCCTCCCCATAGAAATCAATGAAAGGTCCATAAGTCACTAGAATATGTAATAGCTTAAATAAAAACGCTTCTATGTGGTGGGGTAACAGAACAGGGCACCATGACATGTCATATGCTGCATATTACGCTCTTTGAAAGTCAGTCTCATCCCTGTCAGGGCCATCATCAACACCGAGCCGACCCAGGGCCCCGAGCTTCTGGGGGGCCCACTGAGGGTCCACAATGAATGATCCCATCAATACAGATAGTAGCGCTCAGTGCACTGTAATGGGATGGGGACTGAGCGGTGCTTATGGACTTCAACATTACTTACAGCTCCCTGAGCTCATAGGGTTAAGTGTGACTACACCAGTGCTCAGAGAAGGGGCAGGAGAAAAGAGCTCTAAGTAATGGTGAAGCCTGGAGGCATTGCTCACACCCAGGGCCAGAGGGCCATTATACTTTATTGGGGCAAAGGGGGTCATTAAACTGTGTGGGAGCAGAAAGGGCCATTATGCTGTGTGTTAAGACACAGGGGGCCATTATATCCTGTGTGGGTGCATAAGGGGGCCATTATATTGTATGTGGGAAAAATGGGCCATTATATTACAGGAAGGGCCACAGCAGGCTCTACCTGCTTAGAAAGCTGAGAGCCTTTGGAATCCGGGGGGCACTTCTTAGGACTTTCTTCAACTCGGTAGTAGCATCAGCCATCTTCTTTGGAGTGGCCTGCTGGGGGAGCAGTATATCAACCAGGGACAGAAAGAAACTTGACAAGCTGATTAGAAGGGCCAGCTCTGTCCTGGGGAGCCCACTGGACCCAGTGCAGGTGGTGGGTGACAGAAGGATACTGTCCGTGGTGAGCTCCATGCAGAAGAAGAAGTCCCATCCCATGCATGAGACTGTGATCGCGCTGAGCAGTACTGTCAGTGACCGACTGCTCCACCCTAGGTGTGAGAAGGAGCGCTATCGGAAGTCTTTCCTCCCCACCGCGGTTAGGCTGTACAACCAACACCGACCTAAGCGGAGATCATTACATACAGAGAACTGAAATATCTCTCTGCCTGTTAAATCCCCCCCCCCCCCCCCCCCCTGCTACGTCCTATCTGTCTGTCTGCTATTAATGTAATGCCTCTCACCTTGGAACATTCCTGTACATGTTGTATTTGTATTTGTATCTGCTTATCTTATCTTTGCTGCTGTAACACACTGAATTTCCCCATTGTGGGATCATTAAAGGACTATTATTATTATTATTATTATACTGTATGTGGGGGGTATGTCCATTATAGTGTGTGGTGGAATAAGGGAGCCATTATACTGTATGTGGGGCATAAGGGGCCTGTTATACCGTATATGGGGGCAAAAGGGGGCCATTATAGTGTTTAGGGGCATAAGAGGCCATTAAAGTGTGTGGGGGCAAAAATGGGGCCATTATAGTGTTTAGGGGCAAAAGGGAGCCATTATTTTGTGTAGGGGCATAAAGGGGGCATTATACTGTGTGGGGGCATTAAAAGGCCATTATTCTGTGTTTGGGGTCAAAAGGGGGCCATTAAAGTTTGTGGGGCTATTTTATACTGTGTGTGTGGGGGGGGGCATAAGGGGAACATTATACTATGTAGGGGGCATAAGGGGGCCATTATACTGTGGGGGATTATAAGGGAGCCATTACATTGTATGTGGGGGCGTTAAAAGACCATTATACTGTGTTAGGAGCATAAGGGGGCCATTATATATATATGTATTATACTATTAGGCTGCAAACTCGCCACATGCTGCAACTAAAACCACAGCAGTTTTAAGGAGGACCTTTCAGCACCTCCACCAATACTAGTTCTTAGTATCTGTTAATAGTCGCCACTCCGCTGATTCCAGTGCAGTTGGATTTTTCTCGCTAACTCCCACCAGTGCTAATATTATACACTCCAGGCCCCAGAGTATAATAACTAGATGCCCAGGGCAGATGCGGAGACATACTGAGCACTGATACTGACCATCCCTCACCTCTCCTGGGCTCCCTCATGGTGTCTGGCGCTCCCTCAGGGTCCTATTGTGTCATATCATATCAGCGTGCCACATGTGACTGCTGAGACCCAATCACAGGCCTCAGCGACTCCTCAGGGCCCGTAACATAGGACCCTGAGGTAGTGTCGGATACTGCAAGGGAGCCAGGAGAGGTGAGGATTAGTGAGTATACATGTTTAGTGTTTTTTCACCTCCCCTTAGTCCTTACTTATTATACTCAGGAGTCTGAAGAGACCCCCAAGTCTGATTTGTGGATGACGACCGCCAAAAGTTTTGGGTTCAGACCGAACCTTGAACTTTTTGAAAAATTAAGGCCAACTCTTGGTTCGTCCTAAACCAGTTGGATCATCTCTGGTCCCAGCCAGAGGACACTTTGTGATCAGGCTATTGTCAAGAAAACCTTCACACAAGTGAAGTTTGCCCAAAACAGAGAACTCCTTACAAAAAAGAAAATCACCACTGCACGAGAGTGACAGAATCCCTTAATAAATCCATAAAACAGCAGGGAACATAATAGATCCGTCCAAAAACACATCAGTCCCCGCTTCCTGTAGGCAGCAGATACAAGTATCAGACATGACCTCTGACCCTCCAATTATAAATGTCAAATAGTCCTTCTAATGGATGGCCGCCTCTTTTCCTCGGGGCGCTGCGAGATTCTGCCAAAAACATATTTTCTCATTGAAACACTGAGGTCTGAAGAGAAAAAAAAATCCCTGAAACGGAATTCCCTGATGGATCTGGAGAAATTGGCTTTGAAAATCGTGGATTTCTTTTCTTTGGCCCAGAACCAGCGAGTAGTTTTCAGACTTTGAAGCAATCTTTGGCCGGGTAGACCCGAACGAAATACACTGCAAGCACCAAGCTGACGCGGGCGCAGAGAAGGATCCAGAGATAGGGACGGCTCTCCCCCCCCCCCCAAAGATAAAACTTTATTATTATAATAAACTATTTTTACTACCAGCACAAGACACTGATTTAACTCCTTCCTGGAAGGGACATCTCCTTACTGAATCATTGCCTTATGACATGAACATAAAGCTGCCTGCACATGATTAATGACATGGATGTGCCGCCATATGGCGCCTACACATAGCACCGTATTATGAAGATAAAGAAGAGCTTAGTAATACAAAGTTTGATATATCTTTGTATGAAACTAGAGGCACAGTATATGTGCACACACTATGGGTGCTGTATTTTGGCTCCGTACGACACCAGTCTTGTATAGAGCAGTAATTCGACAGTGTGCACTAGACCTAAGAGAATGTTCTCACATGTAGTTTTAAGCTACAGTTACATGACAGTGAATAAAATCGGTTATCACATTCAGGGTCGTAGCTATAGGGGGTGCAGTGAGAGCAGTTGCTACCGGGCCCCAAAAGACCCTCTGCCATATAAAATATACCACTATTCTAAATGGAACAAAGTAGGAAGGGGCCCCATTACAGGTTTTGCATTGGGGCTTCAAGTTATGTCTTTGGTCACACGGCTGCATTAAATTCACTGTATGTGAATGGGGGCTAATCACATGGCCGACCGTTGTAAAGGGCTGTCAAATAATAGGTTGTGTCCTATTTTTACCCATTTTCACAGATCACACAATTCATTGAGGGATCTGTGAAAATGGGCACCCTCGAGTGCAAAACAGCCATGAAAATTTTTTTTGAAAACATTAAAAATTTTTTTACAGTTTTTTTAGTTCCCCTAGGGGGCTTGAACCTGTGTTCATTCGTTCATTAGAGCACTTGTCCTATAGACTGCTCTACAACTGTAACATATTGTAACTATTGAGACCTGGTATAGGCAAGCCTCAATAGTTATATCTATGACAGTCCTGGGAGCCGTCCTGCAACCAAACAGGTACAGGAGCGATGGGGGCTCACATCGGGGGACACTTGGAGGGACTCACAATCTACATTGACTATCAGTATGACTTTGGAGTGTGGGAGGAAACCCACGCAAACACAGGTAAATCTGTTTCCTTCTCCACTTATCAGGCTGAGTTAATGTTTACATAGAAGTCTATGGAAAAGGGAGGGGAAGAGGAGATAAACAATGTGAGAGAAGATAAGGAAGCGGAGAGGAGCTTGATAAGTGGAGAGGGAAACGGATTTGCTTAATAAGATATATTATAAAGTTTCTTATATTCCCCCATACTATTCATTTATGGAAAGTGGTTTAATAACTGGAGGTCCACTTTAAGGTTGTTATGATAGCGCGCCCATAGGATTGTATGAGTCCTATACTATACCTCCATACGCACACATTTATATATGGACATAGGGATTTCTGTGAGATGTCCCATCACATAATTGATAGGACAAACACTTTAAATATATAAATATAGTTTCTGTAGAAATATTAGTCTGCAAACCGGTGTACAAAGCCACATGCTGAGCACTGTAGTCCCCCCAGAAGGCCACAACCTGCCCATCATACTAGGAAGGCAATGACAATAAATCATTTGTGTCTATCAGAACAGAATCCATAGAACATATAAGAATTACCTTGGCTTTTTCCGTCATGGTCTTATTCCTGAGCCCCGCGGTTACAGAACATAGTGCTGTCTATGACGCTGCTCGGACTCTGCGCGGTTATATACACACCACGTAGTGGAATAGGATTCTAATGTAAGTGATCTACTCCAGCTTGATAAGGTGAAACCCTCATTGCTATGCACAGTGTCAGCTTCACCCCCTGCGAGATGTAACCGTAATACAACCACTTAGGGACAAGGCATAGTAATTTACCCATGGCCCTTTGTTAACCAGGTCACTGTAAAGGGGCGTTTTAAAGGGCCCTGACGCTAATATTAAATAGACACTGCTGTTTCAACAAACTTTGCATAAATGAATAGTACAGGTGAAGATAAGATACTTTGTAATATATCCTATTAGAGAGAATTGCCTCTTTCTGCTCTTATAATGCTGTATCCCCGCTCCCCTTCCTATCCTAAACTACTTTTCACTCTGAAAATCACTGCTATATCTGTCTCCATACGATAACAGATCACATAGCTCAGATTACATGTGTCTATAGAAATTTATGGAGTAGGAGTGAGCAAGAAGTACAGCAGATAAGAGAAGAAAGACAGACTTAGTCTGATGCTGCAGATAGAGAGAAGCTTTCTATCACAACCAAAGTACTTCATTCTCAACAGTACATGTCAGTACTTCTCTATATAGTCCCTGCACGTTTCTGGTGCTGTCCTGAGTAAGAAAGTTACAGAGCAGATTTCTCTACTTACTGTGACCAGTGTATGGCAGCTTGTCTCAACTGAAATGCTCAGAGAGGACTACAAAGTCCAGATACACCATTTGCTGGAGTCTGCATTGGCGTGATTTGCGCCAAAGTGATCAAATATTGCACAACATTTGATAAATTTGCTACACCCTTAAGTATAAGGCTCCATGCACACAGCCGCAAACGTACGGGCCCATGCATTTCAATGGCCCATACACACAGCCATAGTTTTTGCTGCTGTGGGTCCGGGCCGCATTTAAGAGCTGTAAATGCTTGAGCAGGTCCTGTACCTGTCTGCATTTGCGGCTCGGCCCATTCCATAGAATGGATGGGTCAGTGAAGTTCGCGGATGCCACCTGGATATCAATAAGAGGGTCATCCGTGCCGTTTTCACTGACCCGCAGACTCTCACACAATTGTGTGCATGAAGCCTAACCCTTCTGTCCTGAGATGGTACTCCAGTTTCTACACCCCCTCCCCTCCTAGAGTAAGATTGCGATAATTTTTACATTTTAATGTTAAAGTTGATAAATTGGGGGAATAAGACAACTTGCCAGGCTAACTATGCCCGCTTTCCTACTCAATTTTCAAATGTAAATGTTATAAAATGTAAAATAAGCCCAAAAAGTTGAAAGAAACTTTTTTGCCTCTAGAATTATGGAGTGCAGGAATTGATAACTTCCGCTCATTGACTTTAATAAAGGTGCACTATATTTGGTGGGGAGCACGCAGTGGGGAATGAGGTCTGTTTCACTATAGGGTCCTGTGACTTTGGGGCACAACACTTTCTTGCTCACATCAATAAGGTTGGCTTTGGTAGGAAATCAAGAGTTTGTCTAGTTACCATAATCCGGGCAGACACTTCCTACCGTCTCTGCAGTGTAAATCTGAGGTGATCTTCACTGTTACCATAAATAAGGAGGATAAAATTATATAAATGAATACCTGTCCTTTGGCCACTTGACCCAAAGCTGCCCAGAGACAATAGTCACCAAGGGTCTTTGAGCTCTGTCCATAATTCTGTTGGTAAGAACCAACCAACTACCACTTAATGGATCCTCAGGTATAAATACGGAAAAATATTCAGCTCGACTTAGGCCACGTTCACATCTGCGCCGGCTTAGTGTCCGCTGAAATCTGCGTAGGAAAAAGTCCCGCATAGAGGACTTAAAAACGACAAACACCCAATGGGTTCCATTACAGTCAATGGGGTTTCCCGGGCTCTGTGTGTAACTGCTGTTTTAGCAGTCCGCTTTACATTAGTCGGGTCCCCTATTCTGGTGGTCAGGCAGAGCGCTCCTCTTCAACAAATCACAGTAGTCTGCCTTCTGCTGTGCGCTGATCTCTGTGATCTGTAGAATCAGTGCAGGGTAGGAAGAGGAAGCTGAATGTGACTTGCTGGAGACATTCACTTCTATGGGTTTTTAAAGCAATAATAATAATAATAATAATAATAATAATAATAATAATAGTCCTTTAATAGTCCCACAATGGGGAAATTCAGTGTGTTACAGCAGCAAAGATAAGATAAGATAAGCAGATACAAATACAAAAACAACATGTACAGGAATGTTCCAAGGTGAGAGGCATTACATTAATAGCAGACAGACAGATAGGACGTAGCAGAGGGGGGGGGGGGGATTTAACAGGCAGAGAGATCTCTCAGTTCTCTGTATGTAATGATCTCCGCTTAGGTCGGTGTTGGTTGTACAGCCTAACCGCGGTGGGGAGGAAAGACTTCCGATAGCGCTCCTTCTCACACCTAGGGTGGAGCAGTCGGTCACTGACAGTACTGCCCAGCGCGATCACAGTCTCATGCATGGGATGGGACTTCTTCTTCTGCATGGAGCTCACCACGGACAGTATCCTTCTGTCACCCACCACCTGCACAGGGTCCAGTGGGCTCCCCAGGACAGAGCTGGCCCTTCTAATCAGCTTGTCAAGTTTATTTCTGTCCCTGGTTGATGTACTGCTCCCCCAGCAGGCCACTCCAAAGAAGATGGCTGATGCCACTACCGAGTTGAAGAAAGTTCTAAGAAGTGCCCCCCGGATTCCAAAGGCTCTCAGCTTCCTAAGCAGGTAGAGCCTGCTGTGGCCCTTCCTGTACAGGGCCTCCATATGATCTGCCCAGTCCAGCTTATTATTAAGGAGCAAACCCAGGTACTTATAGGTGTTCACAATCTCGATGCCCGTCCCCAGGATGTCCACTGGTTTAGGAGGGCTTCTGCCTTTGCGGAAGTCCACCACCATCTCCTTGGTCTTCCCCGCGTTAATCTTCAGGTGGTTCCGGTGGCACCAGTCCACAAAATCCTGGTTCAGTTCTCTGTACTCCCTGTCATCATCATCTGTGATGAGGCCTACTATTGCAGAGTCGTCAGAATACTTCTGTAGGTAGCAGCTGGATGAGTTGCACCTAAAATCAGCAGTGTACAGTGTGAAGAGGAAAGGGGCGAGAACCGTACCCTGAGGTGCCCCCGTATTACAGATCACGGTACCTGACACACAGTCTTGGGCTCTCACGTATTGAGGTCGATTTGTGAGGTAGTCTAGGATCCAGTTGGAGAGGTGGTGGTCCACTCCAGCAAGGCCCAGCTTGTCTCTCAGTAACCTGGGCTGTATGGTGTTAAAAGCACTGGAGAAGTTAAAGAACATTATTCTCACTGTGTTCCCTGGTTTCTCCAGGTGAGACAGAGCCCTGTGCAGAAGATGGATGATGGCATCATCTACCCCAATGCCTGGCCGATAAGCAAACTGGAGGGGGTCCATAGCGGGGCTCACTAGAGGGCGGAGATGTGTGAGAACCAATCTCTCCAAGATCTTCATCAGGTGGGATGTCAGTGCTACAGGTCTGTAGTCGTTGAGGTCCATAGGGTGGGGTTTCTTTGGAACTGGTACCACACAAGAAGATTTCCATAATTCAGGGACTATTTCCTGCCTCAGGCTCATATTATACATATATGTAATTATACATATATGCGTGCGTGTGCGCTTACACTCTCTGCGATGCTAAGCCATTTTTTTCGTCAGAAACAAAGTCCTGCATGTCCGACTGTTTCCGGTGAAAAAAAATGGTTTTGCGGCGCAGAGGGTGTAAGCGCACACCCGTGCATTGCTTTAAAAACCCATAGAAGTAAATGGGGTTTTAAGAAAAGCGGCGCAAATCTTTCCCTTTCCAGTGCCTATCCAGTTTTCCGACATTTAGGTCGGATTCGCGATGGACGGAGTGCTGCCACAAGTGTGAACCCACCCTAACTCTGCTACATCTGTACATTTAGCATAAAAAAGTATAAGAGATAGATGAGAGCGGAGTTGTTTCTGGAAGAAGCCAGCCATGATTTATACCGTCATACAACACCCTGGGCCACTTTCTCTCTTGCGTCCTGCTCGGGTTATAGCATGGCGCCACTTTCCATATGTTTGCTTACAGTAAACTAAAATTCACCATAAGTTTTTATCTCTTGTGCTGAACTTGACAAGTTCTCTTATCTTGTTCTCACTGTCTGTATCCTGGCAGATAATGGTATCACACACTAAGGGAGCGGCATTAATTATTTACTGGGAGGCAGATGGCATATATATTAAATAGGGGAGATTGCAAATTTGGCTTGATTAATTTACAGCTCCGACACTTTACATTCAGAGATATCACACTGCATTAGCGCAAAGAAGCTCATTGTTTATTTAGTAGCCATGGCACTAAGTGGGTCAAACCATGGAAGTTAAAAAAAAAATTGGGAAAGTTGCATACAGATGTAGCAGAGCTGAGTTTGTCCTTTAAAAGGGTTGACCTATCTGGTTGCCTATTTACAGATCCTGAGTATTGAAGGGTCTGGCTACACGTGGTAATATTGGCAGGGGGGCTGCTGTGTGCTGAGCGTATATGGAAGTGTAAAGAGCCCTGCAAATAGATAGGTTAGGGTCACCTGAATCAAACAGTATTTTCCCCTTGTAAATTGGTCCCTCCATTGCCGAGATATTGCCAATAGTCAAGCTCTTTGGAGCAATGAGGGTGTTGTTATTGCACCAAAGAGCTCATTTGCCTATTGACATAAACAACAATATCTTGGCAATGGAGGGATGGAGGGATCAATTTACAAGGCGAAAATACTGTTTGATTCAGGTGACCCTAACCTATTTATCTGCGGGGCTGGGTGGATATAAATACTCAGATGTGAACATAGCCTAACTCTGTGCCTGTTCTTTCTATGCTTAGGAGTCCAGGGGCAGTCCTGACACTTGCAGAGGTGTAACTTGTATAAAGGGGCCCCATAGTGACTGCTACCTCTACACCCCCTATAACTATGCCCCTGACTGACAGCTTCTCTATATGTATGATTGCACAGAATTAGCTGCCAATCACTTTGTAGCACCGCCCACTGGACTCCTAAGCACACAAAGAGTAGGAACCTAGTTGTACAAATTCTACTCCATCATCTCTACAAAACTATACAGTGAATCACCCCTGCTCCATATCATGATGAGTCTGGATATTGTATTCATGGTGAGGGGTTCCCTACACATGGCATACATTCTGTAAGCTCTTGAAGACACCGCCTGACTCCTGCACTGACATCCGCAGGAATTGCCGTAAGGTGTTTGTTTCTGAGACTATTACTGTAACTCCTCAGGATGAATAGTGAAAACCTTGCAATGTTATTTCAGCAGCTGACATAATACCCATGAGAACTTGGCTGTGTAAGGCTGAAATCCAGAACACTCTGTTAAACCTTGCCTGACCTGTGACATTTCTCCTAAGTTAAATACATCTCAATGCAGAAAAATAAAATATTGCAAAACATAAGTTCTGGTGAGTCACGTCTGAATGGCGGAGAAAGGACGTGAGCGTGCACTCAGCTTTGTAGCTACCAATCCGAGGATGTCTTTTATAAAGCGTTAGAAGGTCTTTTCTGATAGGGTGTCATAGCTAACAGGGCATAAAGTGAAGTCTTCCGGCCCCCAGGTGATTTTTTTACACCGATGACCTATCCCCAGAATAGGCAATGGAGGGACCACAAGGGGAAAACACTGTTTGGTTCAGGTAACCCTAACCTATCTATCTGTGGGGCTGGGTTACTCTAGGTTCACACCTGCGTTGGGGTTATTGTTCTTTGGGTCCACCCCTCCTTAAGCCCCAAACTGCAGGGTCTGCACCTGAATCAGCCATGTGTCCTGCTCCGATGGAATTCACCTCAAAATCAGTGGCATATTTCACCCTAAGGCTAAGTTCTCATCTGCATGTTGGAGACCCCAACGCAGAAACCGCCAAAAATTGGTGGAGCGAAAAGTCCTGCATGGAACACGGATTCAGTTTTGCAATGGCGGACACCTAACGGACACCCAGCGGACCCTATTATAGTCAATGGGGTCTGCTGGTGTCTGTGTGTAACCGCTTAAACAGCGGTCCAGCTCTGCGTCGTTCGGGTCCCCCCGGCACACCCAAACGATGGAGAGGCCGGCGCAGATGTGAATCTAGCCTAAATGTTTATTATGCTGTTGCCCCTCCATCTCCCCAGGGTCTCTACTTATTATACTTAAGCCTGAAACATTTGGAAAATTTGGGTCAAATCCTGTTCAATCCGAACTTGTTTGCTTATCTCTAGTAAAGAAGAACGCCCTAAGACTAATTTGCATTGGGAGCGAGATTTTGGGGCGCCTCTATCCCCCACAGATGCAGCAATTTAGTGTTAGACTGCCTTGGAAGCCCTTGTTATGTTGCTAGCTATAAGAGCCTTGAGTTACACGACGACTCCTCTGCCTTGATAATTTGGAAGACTAGTGGAGGCGTCTTGTCAAAAACTTTAATTTCACGCCGATAGAAAAGTGCTTTTAAGTAATAAAAGCTGCAAAGTGCTGCGTATTGTCAGGCACAGTACTGATGCTATGCTGGGTGAGCGGGAACAAGTGACTAGCAGTATATGGAAATGGAGAAGAAAATAATGGCAATAATTATTGAACAATATCATGTGACGGAATCTATAAAGGCTGCATGGGAATGTGAGGGCGGTAACAAAAGAGGGTGCGCGGCTGAACAGTACGATACACCTATACTCCCAGAACAATAACTGCAGAAATTGTAAAGACGCTCCAGATGTTAGGGAAAAAAATGGATGGAGAATTTCTAATTATAGATGAAATATTAAGATATGACTGCAAAATGTCACTCTAACAGGAGTCTACAAACATGGCCGGCTTTAGCTATGTGGTCACACAGGGCACCAGACTGTAAAGGCGAGGCTTCCAAGGCTGTATTCAATGTGGAATCTAATTCAGGGGCCCCAGTGCTACTAAGAACATGTGGAACTAGTGGAACATGACTAATGTAATGGACAGCGGGATGAGAACCCATTTTGCCCCCTAACCGGTTTGACTTTGGGCCACCCCCAAGGGTGTTATCTAAGTAGCTTAGCCAGTATTCCCCCTTTAAGCCCTGTACAGGGATCTGGACTTTGCTGCGGGAAGAAAAATCCCAGTAAGGCTGAGGCCCCACGTAGTGGAAATTCAGCTTTTTTTGTTGCAGATTTTGTTGCGTTTTTTTGAGCCAAAACCAAGAGTGGCTACAAAAGGAATGGGGAATATATAAGCAGTTCTTATACTTCTACCTTCTGCTCAATATACTCCTGGCTTTGACTCAAAAAATCTCTACAAAATCTGCAATAAAAAAAAAGCTGAGTTTCCGCAACGTAGGGCCTTAGCCTAAAGGTGGCGATCCCCCCAAGATTGGTTTCGGGTTTGGATGGCTCGGGTCCCTGATTCGTTTCTTGTTGAACAAGCAAGGAACTAATCAGAAGTTAAATTATTATACTTTGGGGTACCTCAGAGTATAATAGATGGAGGCCCAGGGCAGGTGTAAATAAATAAAAATAAAATTATAATCACCTTCCTTCATCTCTTTTGGGCCTCCTCGTGGCATCTGGTGCTCTTTCTTGGTCTCCTTGGTGACATCACACGCCTGGGTTCACCGCTGTGGCCTGTGATTGGGTCACAGCGGTCATATGGGTATGCTGAGCGTCATGATGGCATACCCATGTGACCACTGTGGCCCAATCACAGGCCTCAGCAGTGACCCAGGGCGCATGATATTACCAGGAAAGTGCCAGATGCCATATAATTTTTTTTTAAATTTTGTCACCTCTCCAGGGTCTGCACCTACAACAGTCTGGGGTCTTAAAAGACCCCACAGTATAGTAATTTACCACAATACATATTGCGGCGGGCATTTTAGTTCATTTGAGATAAATCGCCAATTATTCAGTTTTGAAAAAAACGAACAATTTGGAATATTTGAGTCGAATCTGGCTCGGAACAAATTGGTTCAGCCATCTCTAGTGGTAGGACGTCAAGGTTAGAGGGACACCAATGCGAAGCACCAGAGGGTCAAACAAAAGAGTGATCATATATGAGCCGAAGGTCTGCGGCAGGTGGCAAGAGTGCAGAGTCGTGAGCATGCCAAAAGGTTAGGGTGTGAAGCTCAGGTTCACAGGTCAGGGACAGGCCGAGGTTGTGTACAGAAGATCGTCAGAAGAGATCAGAATCAGCGACAGACTGAAGCCCCACGTTGCGGAAACGCTGCGTTTTTTGAGCCAAAGTCAGGAGTGGATTTAACAGAAGAGCTTCCTATAGATTGTCCAATCCTTTTCAATCCACTCCTGACTTTAGCTCAAAAAACTGCAGCAAAATCTGCAACAAAAAACTCTGCGTTTCCGCAATGTGGGGCCTCAGCCACAAAGTCAGAAAACAGGCCAAGGTCAGCGAATGGAAAAGCGAGTCCAGCGTGTCTTTCTAATCCTGCATAACCCCTTTCATCTGGCTCCAAAGTGGGACTTCTGTAGAAATAAGACTTTCTATTAAACCTTAGGGCAGGCCTGGCCATATTTCACAAATCATAATTCTTTGAATCACATAAAACATAGCACCATAAGATAAGGACTGACTTCTGGGAAGACTGATGGACTCGCTACATTATGTACTTAAATGGCATAAGAACGAAGAAGAGAAAAACAAATTCTCCCCAGCGGTTTCCTATAATCTCCGTCCTAATGAAGGCAGACTGGTAATAATGAGAAAATCACAGGAAGGGCCCAAAACCCTTCCAGGATGAGTGGGAAATAATTACTTTTATTCTGATTAACAGCCTTTTATTCATGCTGGGTCCTGCTTATCGCTGCCCGCCAAACTTTGCCTGGAAATCTGTTTTCAGGTCTCGAAACTAACAAAGGCTTTGTAGATAGAGAAACACTGGAGAAGAGCGGTCTATTGTAGTGAGGATTGTGCAGGGCATGCATATAGCGAGGCACAGCGGCGGGCTGACCGCAACTTCTATTCCATGTACTATAGTGTCTAGCGCCCACTGCTATAGTCAGGGAATATTATTATGCTTACTTATATAGCGCCATCATATTCCGCAGCGCTTTACAGATGTTGTCAATCACTGTCCCATATAGGGCACAATCTATATTCCCTATCAGTATGTCTTTGGAGTGTGGGAGAAAACCGGAGTACCCGGAGGAAACCCAAGCAAACAAAGGGAGAACATACAAACTCCTTGCAGATGGTGTCCCTGGCAGGATTCGAACCCAGGACTCCAGCGCTGCAAGGCTGCAGTGCTAACCACTGAGGGATCACACCAGGGGGCGGCTATAGGGGGTGCAGTCGCTACCAGGCCCTGGACCCAAAAGTCCCTCTGCACATGAAATATTGTAAATGGCACAAGGTAGGTAGGGGCTCCTTTACACCCCTGATATACACCCTTGCGATCAAATTCTAGGACCATGGGTGTACCTGCAAAGTGGGTGCTGTAGGTGGAAGCACTGGGCTATGGCACAGACCTGACCAATAAAAAAAATCCAAAATTCTTAAAAAAATCTCTATCTATCTATCTATCTAGATATAAATATATATAAATATATATATATATATATATAATACAAACATGGAAAATTTAAAAAAAAATGCAAAATTCTTAAAAAATATGTTTAATATAAAAAAATGATTTAGAAATAGTTTTTTTTTTTTCTGGTGACGCATTCCCCTTAATTTGGCTGTAGCATCACTTTAAAATCCCAAACCACCAAAGGGTTAACTCTGCACAATGTATACAACTTTAGGAACCCTCCAAATCTCTTCAGACCAAGCTCAGCGCCTATCTCAGTGTTTCTATAACAAACCTCTGCTATGCCAGCGCTCCAAAATGTTATTTTAAGGTTTATTTGAATTGCGCTTAGCCACCGGCATAATATTTATACAGCGACAGCTTTTTCTCTGCGAGACTGAATGATCCCCCAATTACGGTGCACTTCTCTCAATGGAAGGACGAAGAAGCCATTGAGTCTGGACCGAAACTCGTAACAATGTAGCAATAACTTTCCGCCTGCATCTTTTATTTAGCGGGTCGCTGCTTTGCTCGAATTCTATTCAACCACAAAGTAAACAATTTACATTCTAAATAAACTTGTGGCTCTCCGAGCGAGCGGCTCAGAACATCCAACATTGAGCGGCGTCTTACACAATGTCATCTACTGCGGAGCTGAAAAGAAACAATTGTTAAAAGTCTTGAGCTGTCTCCAAGCAGTTAGCACATCCGCTCCAGCATGAAGCTTTAACCTGTTTACATTAACATGTATTCCCGGCAATGGTATTGTGCGCGGAGCGCTCGGCTTCTGTTCTAAGTGTGAGCTGTCTCTTGTTATTTACACTGGCACATGACCCACTTACCTCTTTGTAATGCCTGAGAGCTGTGGGTATGTAGATTCCTGTAAATAATAAGAGCTGGGCGCAGCTTGGTGTCAAAGTGCTGTTACTATATTTAACTGCCATACGTAGACGATGAACAAAACCGCCCACTGTGCCATATGGGTGCATCTCTTGAACAGGTTGGCACAGCGCGTCTTCCTATTAGATGAGTGATGGTAATAAGGCACATTTATTAGCAATTTATATGGGATAAACATTTTATTAATGAAAACGGAACATGGATGGGAACTTGGCACAGGTACTATGAATATTGGTATCAGGGGCAGACCGAAGCTAGCCATATTAATTTTACGATATATAGTGCATACATATTCTGCAGCGATGTACAGAGATTGTGATACCCAGTGGGTTGCCACCTAACCGGCTTGACTTTGGGCTACTCTAAGAGGCGTTGTCAATGTAGGGAAAGTACCAGGTTGCTACCACTTGGGGCATCCTGGTGTAGGTGATGGCTAGACAGAAACTAGAGGGGACATTGATGTCGAGAACTGAAGGGTCAAGCACAAGCATAGTCAAGTACAGGTCAAAGATCAGCATAGTTTAAGCATAGTCAGATAAAAGATGTTAAGGCAGACAGCAAAAGAGCGGAGGTCAAGAACAAGTCAAGGTCAGAGACAGTCAAGAAAGTTAGAGGTCAATACACAGGTCAGATCAGGAAGCAGGAGGACCGCACAGCAGGACCAGAAAGCTAAGAACCTTCGCTCAGACAAGATGTGGCCAGTGAAGCTGATTTTGAAATATTCAAACTGACAGGGATAGGCTGGAGAAGGATTGCAAGTGTGCACGCTGACCCTTTAATAACAGGATGAGCAAATGCATGCCCCATACAGGCAGAGCTAGACAGCCGACATTACAGTCACCCACTGGGTCTCATGACCTAAATTTACCTGTTTGTGAAGTGTGGGAGGAAATTGAGCGCCGAGAGGAAACCCACACAAACATGGTGCACCACATACATACTTCTGGCGGATGTTACCCCCTTGGTCAGATTCAAACCCAGGACACTAGTGCTGTAAGGGTGCGGGGCTAGCCACCATGTTGGCCAGTCACAATAGGTTACTCTCAGCTGAACCCAATGATTATGGTATTTTCCCAACTCTCCCCTATTGGAGATGTCAGTGGAAAGAAGGATCGGGCTGTTGGATTTTAACATGTTCCCATTAAGAACACATACATGCTTATGGGTCAATCATCATAGCTAGGGGCACCAGTAAGGCAATAGAAATGGGAGCAAGTTAAGTACTCAGTCTGACCTGCGACCTACCAGATGGTGCATGGGAGCAAGGATGTGGATATTTGCTTACAGAATCGCACAGAGCATTGTAACAAAGTATAGCAGTAACATGCGGAGTTATGTAATACATGTCCCCGTAGGTATTCCGGAACATTTCACTGATACATATTTCTTTCTTATTTGGCACATAATATGTGAAATAGATCAAACATGTCATCTCCTACATTTTAGCCTTTAGAAAAACACTTTATAATGGATGACGGCCTCTTGGAGCAGAAAATACTGCACATGCGTAATAAATGTGGCGCAAGCTTAAAGCTAGGGGGAACAAATGGAAACACTACACCAAAGACTGGATACCACAGTGGTACACAATCTCCAATCTGTTTCATTATGGATTTAAAGGGGACACCCAGGACTATGATATTGATTGCTCTTCTGCATAGTGGCTGTGCTTGGTATTACAATTCAGCCCCATTCTTTTGAATGGGACTAAACTGCCACATGTGAGCAATAGACGTAATGTCACTCCTCAAGAAGACCCCTTTAAAACTGTCCTCTAGCGTTAAAGGTTATCTGTAATTCCACATGCTTACATTTTATGGCATCTGTGGGATGAGAGAAATTATTAGGTTCATCCTAAAGGACCCACCGCTTTTCTCTCTGCCATTTTTGGTAGAAACCAGGTGGAAACCTGGTACACCCCATTATAATCTATGGGGTTTCCACGGGTAACCGTTTTTTAAGCAGATAGACTTTCCTTTTTGAGAATGGAAACCCGAACGCTAGTGTGAACCTAGGGTAACTATGATGGATCTAGCCTGCCGCTCATGTCTCTTGTTTGGAGGAACACTTTTGAAGAAGCAAAATAATTCCATGAAATGTTTATCTAAGCCCATTTTTGGACTATTGGAAGACAACCCACAACATTTTTGAGCCTCACTAGCCAAGACTAGTTTATATTGCAATTAAAATACATTATCCTGATCTTAAAGAAAAAAAAAATTCAATTGTTTTCATTTTAAGTCAAATCCACCATGGCCAAACATTTCAACCGACTTTCCTACAATTTATAATGGAAAATCTGTTCCATTATACTACTCCTGTGCTGCTGTAAAACAGGCCTAGTGCTCCTTAACTTGGGTGACAAGTCCTGTGCATATTGGCTCAGTTCACATCTCCATTGCAGGCTATTTTTTTCTGGTAAAATGACAGATACTATGATAGAATCTGACGGACTCCATTATACGTCAAAGAAGCCCGTTGGGTGCCATTGGTTTCCGTCTTGCGATAGGTCCGTCACACCTTGAATTCTATTTTCTGTTCTTATGAAACGGGGATATGAACTGAGCCTTAACTATCAATTTGGTAGCCGAGCAGAACAAGTCTTCTATCTGAGTACTTCTTAAAAAATGGCCTCAATGGAATGATATGGTCCTCTCCATTTATGGATGAAGCATACCATGCCTCCCAAGCATCTTGACGATAGCAGAACAAACCAACTGTCCCAGAACATGATGTCTCTATCCCACCGAAGTTTCATTTTCAGAGAATGCTCCACCCAAGAAGACATTAGACATTGCCAATGAGAGTGGGACAGGAAGAGAGTCACTGAGTCTACCACCCTAAACTTGCCTCAATGGTATGGCATGGTCCTCTCCACTTCTGGATGAGGCATAGCATGCCTGCCAAGTATCCCGAAGATAGCAGAACAGGTCTATTGTCTCAGAACATGATGCCTCTATCCCACCAAAGCTGTCTTTTCAGACAATGCTCCACCCAAGAAGACATTGCCAATGAGAGTAGGACAGGAAGAGAGGCACTGAGTCTATCACCCTAAACTTGCCTCAATGGTATGGTATGGTCCTCTCCACTTCTGGATGAGGCATAGCATGCCTCCCAAGCATCCCAAAGATGGCAGAACAGGCCTATTGTCTCAATCCCACCAAAGCTGGTTTTTCAGAAAATGCTGCACCCAATAAGACATTGCCAATGAGAGTGGGACAGAATAAGAAGCGCTGAGTCTACCACCTTAGATGTCCCTTGGGTATGAATGCTCACTGGTCTTGAGTCTCAGGTATCACCATGTTCAAGAAGTCCTGTTCTACTAGCCCTAAAATAAGCCAAAACCTTACAAAAAATACTACACCCCCAATTCTCCACTAGACTCCATTCATCATCAACCAAAGCTCTGCTGGGTGTAATAGATGTGTAGGCTTTATATAGTACACTGCAGCCAATGAACACAGTGTCCTGTACATTTACGATGACTTCAGTGAATCATGAATATTCCGAGTGCGAAAGCTGAAATTATATTTTTTCCTTTCAAAAATATTTTTCGCTATCTTATACTCAGATCTTAAAGTTCTGCAGCAGTTTCCATGTTACTGCCTAAAATGTAATATATAAGATATTACTGAGTTGTTGTACAATACAATTACAGCCATTCGTTGATGTCTTTGATTTGGTAGCCAAAGTTCTTGCCAAGGTCCAGATGAATGAACAGGAAATGGGAATGAAAAGGACTGGTCCAGAGTAGCAGTGAAGTACCTGGTAGGGCCCAGTCTCTGGCACAATAATGGGCCCCAAAGACACAACCCCATAGACTTCTAGAGGCATGTGCAATCTGTCCTCTGTAAACTCATGCTCATTCCTCTCCTTCTCCTTTAAACAGATTTTTATAGTCATTTGTAATCTGATACATGTAATCTGCAGTCTGTCTTCAGAAGGATATAACAGAGATGTCAGAGTGAATGTCAGTTTAGCAGGGAAGGAGAGAGGAGGAAAGAGGCCAATAAGAGGAGAAAGAAGCATTTTTCTCTTATAAGATTTATTACAAAGTTTCTTATATTTGCTTGTACCATTTTATTTTGTGCACCACTGGATGTGAATGAAGTGACTAAACCAACTAGTTAGAGGGGGGTGTGCATTTGTTTTTATTTAGGGGCAATGTTCCACCTAGAGGTCAAAGGTGGTATAATATTTATATTTAGTTTTATTGACTGGACAATGTCCTTTAACTTGTTGTGTTAGAAGATGACTGGTCTTCAGAATGTTCCCTCCCATTGTATTTTTCTACTGACTAAATACTCTTTGTAATGTAGCAGAGTAACATCAAACTATCAGGCAAGTCCTCCACCATTGCTCACTGTCTGCAACTAGTTTCGCAATACCCTGGAAGAGCTTCTCAGTCATCCTAAAAAGGCAGAAACATTTTGCTTAGGACATGTTACGCACTTTGATTTTGCTCTAATTCAACGTCCATTTAACTTGTCAAGGTAGAACATATCTGAACTACTCAATAAAGATAGTTATCATTTTAATGGCTTGTTATTGTAGGCTATGCTTTCATGAAACAGATAAGAACAGGATGACTCAGAAACAATGACAGAAGAGGAAAACTTTCAGCCTTGCCATGTAGTGGACGGTGCTTTAGAAAACATTAGTAGAGGAGCATACACAATGGAAGAACTCATTGTACTGGAAAGTTACAGCAGCAGGTTTTATGGAGCCAAGTGTAAAAGGCTCCACAATACAGCAAATGCTCTAGGAAGCCATATTCCACAATATACCTAATGTTCCATGGAGTCACAAGTGGAAAACTCCACAATACAGGTAATGTACATAAAACCGCACAGGAAAGGCTCCAAAATACAGGTAGGGCTCTACAGAACTATATGCGAAATGCTCCACAATACAGACAATGCTCTAGGAAGCCATATTTCACAATACACCTAATGTTCCATGCAGTCACAAGTGGAAAACTCCACAATATAGGAAATGTACATAGAACTGCACAGGAAAGGCTCCAAAATACAGGCAATGCTCTAAGAAGCCATATGTGAAAAACAGGTAATTCACAAAGAACCACACAGGAAAGGCTCCAAAATACAGGAAAGACTCTACAGAGCCACATGTGAAAGGCTCCACAATACAGGAAAAGGCAGCTCTAGGAAGCCGAGCGTGAAAGACTCCACAGAATGGCTAAACCACAAAGAACCAGACAAGGAAGCCACATATGTCCACCATACATCCAATGTACATATGTCCAATGTACATAGAACCACATACGAAGGGCTCTACAATACAGGTAATATACATAGAACCACATATGAAGGGCTCCACAATACATGTAATTACATAGAGCCACATATGGAGGTCTCCACAATACAGGTAATGTACATAGAGTCACATATGGAGGGCTCCACAATACAGGTAATTACATAGAGCCACATATGGAGGTCTCCACAATACAGGTAATGTACATAGAGCCACATATGGAGGGCTCCACAATACAGGTAATTACATAGAGCCACATATGGAGGGCTCCACAATACAGGTAATATACATAGAGCCATGTACGAAGGGCTCCACAATACAGGTAATATACATAGAGCCACGTACGAAGGGCTCCACAATACAGGTAATGCTCTATGAAGCCAAATGTGTTTGAAAAGACCTAAAGCTCCATGGGGCCACATGTGAACGGCTCCATGATACAGGAAAAGGCAGCTCTAGGAAGCCGAATGTGAAAGACTCCACAGAATGGCTAAAACACAAAGAACCAGACAAGAAAACCACACATAAAAAGCTCCAGAATATCGGTAATGTATGGCTTTTAAGACTTTGCACACCTTAAAATGTAGCCCGCGAAGCAGTCTCCATCAAGGGTGTTGTCATTGCGCCAAAGAGGTAAGCGGCAGCACCCTCATTGCTCCAAACAGCTCATTGCACTTTGCACAAGACAATCTGCACCATATTCGCTCTTTTCTGTCTCATAAGTGTGTCATAAAGTTAGACAATTCTAAACTACGCCCATTCTGGTGCACACTGTTCCTAAATATGTCATAAGTGCCGTGCACCATACATTTTGGTGTAAAAGACTTCTATTGATAAATATGCCCCAGTATTCCCACTATGCCAACAGAAGAGGATAAGTATCTTGGCCGAGCTGAAGCCAGGATGACCCATATTAGCGATAAAGTTATAGAAATAATTTTTGAAGATCGCAGCAGGTCAATTATACCTATGTAAATGCTTAAAAAATCAGCTAGAGGAAAAAATCTGCTATTGACGGATTCAGCCTCGAAATCCTCCTACAAAAAAATTCTGTGTGAACATACCCTAAGGCATCTATACATCGCTATTTCTCAATATTCATTGTCATTAGGGACCTACAGGGGGCGTCTCCATTGCACTATTATGTGATGATTGAAATGTTTTGGGACACCGTGTCTTCGAGAATGCCCTTTTTACATTTGGTTCTGTACCCGGTGGTACCTAGCAGTGGAAGCCATCGTCCTGACCGAATAGTCATTCTCACCACTCACAACACTAAAAAAAAACCCCGCTAGATACTGTGGGGCAGATTTGTCATGTCTTGTACAGGAGTTGCACACGGGCGATGTGGCCACTGGCCTCACCAGATTAATGATCATTGACGCCAGTTTACTGGTGTAAATGATGCCTGAAATCTACGCCCAGTGGAGGATGCGCCTGATTTATTAGGACGCATGCGCCTTTTCATAAATGGGGTGCATCCTCTGCCCGGTCAGGAGAGATGAAGACTGACATTGAAAACATTAGTTTTCATAAATCTCTCCCAATGGGGTAGGCATGAAAAAGTTGCAAATTTTTGGACAAATTGGGATTTTGCGCCTAAACTTTCCTGGAAGGGGGCATGGCATGGATAGGGCCACGGGCCAGATTTATGATCAATTACACCAGTTTACTGGCATAAAAACTGGCGTAGATTTCAGAGCAAGCGCACATAATTGAGGCGCATCCTCTGCCAGTGCAGGGAATATGAAGACTGGCAATGAAAAATTGAGTCACAGAATGCTGAATGTTAATGATTTTGGAGACTAAATTTGCTTTAAAGCAAAAAAAAAAAAAAGGCGACTTAGCATTTCCCCAGACACATTGTAATCCCAAAGCAATCATTTGCCTCCCAGCCAGATGCCCATTACATGTGATCTATGATTGTTAATGGGATGTAATTGCCGGTAAATCTCCATCTCTAAGATATCACGCGGCCTGCACTAAACATTACAATTCTCTGTTTTGAGTAAAATTCAGGAAACAGGAGACATTAGACCTTTTTGTAAATGTCGGATACTGTTTATTTCCCCGCACTTTGCATGGTATTAATTGAAAAGACTGGAAGCATCTTGCAGGGCAGACGGTCTGCCTGCTCTTCCTGCTTGTGTGTATCGCACATTATCCCCTCCCCCTTAAATTTGCTTTTCGACTCCAATTTAAAGAGGTTTTTCAGGATTTTATTTACCAATAAACAAGTACCGTAAATATCTGACAGCCAGCCCCCACACAGATCAGCTGTTGGGGGTGCATCTAGTCTTTGTACTATATAGTGCACATAGCCTGAAGCAGATAGCGCCATGCTCGGTCTAGTGGCCGGGCGCTGTCACTGCAGCTCTGTGCCATTTGACCTTCGGCCCCTCACTGATCAGATATTTATTGCCTATCCAAAGGATAATCCATGAATAAAAAAAAATTCTGGTTATCTTCAATAGCTGCTCACTTGCACTCTTGATTTGGCTAAGCATGCATGTGTTGTCAGTGGGGAGGTGAGAGTAACCTACTGGTGGCTTATCTTCCTTTAGAAAAAAAGGATCAGGCACTTCAACAAGTCCAATCCTTCCTACCTATCAGGGGAGACTTGGGAGACTCCCTACACATGTGGTAGATGGCTGGTCCCACCAAAATCTCCAGGTTTGGTTGACTTTATTTTTTTGTGTATGGGGGAGGGGCTCTAGTACTCCCTGCCTGTGTGTATAATGCCTCTTATCATTGTCTACTGACAGACCAATAATCTAATCCTTGTAACTCCTGTAACTCATTGACAACAGCTGTCACAAACTTTGTAAAATTCAATAGTAGAAGTGAATATCAGAAACTTTGTCATATATTCTTATCAGAGAAAAATGCTTCTTTCTCCAATTATTTGGCTCTTTTCTTCCTCCCTGTGATGATGAGAGACCACCAACTATGTATTTTCCAGATATGTATTATGCGTCAGTGTGTTGTCATGTGCTCAGATTAATCCTACACCATGTTTTAGATCTGCTGTGTATCCGACTCTTTGTTGTCCCACAACCTTTTGATCCACAGAGAGTCGCTTACACAGGCCTTTGTTTACATAACAGTGCTACACTCGTTAACACAGCAGGGGGTCCTGCGGAAAGGAAGTGCTGGGAGGGCTCTCTGCACACAGCTATCAGACAAGATGGAGCCAGCTACAGATCAAAAGGGATATGGTTTTCTGACAATATCTGCCCTGGGGAACCTCTTACAGTTGCCCCAATAAATTCCCCAGATGTGCCAGGCCTAGGCACACGTTTAGAGCCCACACATGTTATGGTTCAAAGCCTGGAAAAGGTCCAGACACTGATCTCCTTACCCAAAGGGGATTGGGGTGTCGTCCTTGGTGTCTACACGATGGGAATCTCGCCACGGACCCTATCATACCTCCTACCTGACTCTACAGTCATCAGGCAAGGAAATATAACGAAGCATGATTATAGAGATTCTAGGAAGGGTGGCGGGGCTCCTCCTACTAGTGACATCACGCAGGGAGTAGACTGGGGATAATTATACAGTCTCGCCTGGGTGGAGCAGGGGGCTTCTTTTTCTGGACAGCATGTAGGAGACACATGCTCACCAGCTTTGTAAGTGGCTTAAGGAAGAACCCTGAAGTCTACCACATGGACTCAGAGAAACGGACTATCTACTTGTTCTGGTATTTTTCTATCTTTTATTATCTTTTTATCTTTTTATTACCTTTTTTATTTTGTTGTGCTTTATTTTACTTTTATCCGTATTTGCTTGGTAATTGATATATATTTCTGTATATGTTAATGCTTAGTACCAACCCACTGGGGTTAATAAATATATAAAATTTAGAAAGCTAGTTTCGTATTATCCTATAAACCCGGTCCGCTCACAGTGTGTGAGTGGGAGGATAAGAAAGAAGGTTGGTCGCAGGTGTGCCAGGTAGCGTGGATCCTTGACACTCCCCTCCCACCTAAACTCACTCTGAATTCTCTCCTAAATCCATCTTGGGAGATGCGACAGACTTGGAACTAACAGAGGGATCAAATTACATGCTGCCCATAGAAGTCTATGCGGAAGGCAGAAGAGACAAACATAGACCTGCAGGTTCAGCTAATACAAAAAGTTTTCTATCTCACCTCAAGTACTTAATTCATAAGTAACATAGACATATTTTAGTAAAAATCTGGAGTCTGATATTAGTATATGTGGTACAAATACATTTTTAGAAAGGCCACAGCCCTGGAAAAGGCTACTCCAACTTTGCCACGATCTGTCGTTCACCCCTGAATAATATTACAGTGAAGTAGCAGCATTATACATGTGCCAGAGATGTACAGTGGGGAAAAAAAGTATTTAGTCAGCCACCAATTGTGCAAGTTCTCCCACTTATAAAGATGAGGCCGGCCTGTAATTGTCATCATAGGTAGACCTCAACTATGAGAGACAAAATGAGAAAACAAATCCAGAAAATCACATTGTCTAATTTTTAAAGAATTTATTTGCAAATTATGGTGGAAAATAAGTATTTGGTCAATAACAAAAGTTCATCTCAATACTTTGTTATATATCCTTTGTTGGCAATGACAGAGGTCAAACGTTTTCTGTAAGTCTTCACAAGGTTGGCACACACTGTTGCTGGTATGTTGGCCCATTCCTCCATGCAGATCTCCTCTAGAGCAGGGATGTTTTGGGGCTGTCGCTGGGCAACACGGACTTTCAACTTCCTCCAAAGGTTTTCTATGGAGTTGAGATCTGGAGACTGGCTAGACCACTCCAGGACCTTGAAATGCTTCTTACGAAGCCGCTCCTTCGTTGCCCTGGCAGTGTGCTTGGGATCATTGTCATGCTGAAAGACCCAGCCACGTTTCATCTTCAATGCCCTTGCTGATGGAAGGAGGTTTGCACTCAAAATCTCACAATACATGGCCCCATTCATTCTTTCATGTACATGGATCAGTCGTCCTGGACCCTTTGCAGAGATACATCCCCAAAGCATGACGTTGCCCCCCCCATGCTTCACAGTAGGTATGGTGTTCTTTGGATATAACTCAGCATTCACTCTCCTCCAAACACGACGAGTTGTGTTTCTTCCAAACAGTTCTACTTTGGTTTCATCTGACCATATGACATTCTCCCAATACTCTTCTGGAACATCCAAATGCTCTCTAGCAAACTTCAGACGGGCCCGGATATGTACTGGCTTAAGCAGGGGGACACGTCTGGCACTGCAGGATCTGAGTCCCTGGCGGCGTAGTGTGTTACTGATGGTAGCCTTTGTTACGTTAGTCCCAGCTTTCTGCAGGTCAGTCACTAGGTCTCCCCGTGTGGTTCTGGGATTTTTGTTCACCGTTCTTGTGATCATTTTGACCCCACGGGATGAGATCTTGCGTGGAGCCCCTGATGGAGGGAGATTATCAGTGGTCTTGTATGTCTTCCATTTTCTAATTATTGCTCCCACAGGTGATTTCTTCACACCAAGCTGCTTGCCTATTGCAGATTCAGTCTTCCCAGCCCCGTGCAGGGCTACCATTTTGTTTCTGGTCCTTCCACAGCTCTTTGGTCTTCACCATAGTGGAGTTTGGAGTGTGACTGTTTGCGGTTGTGAACAGGTGTCTTTTATACTGATAACAATGTCAAACAGGAGCCATTATTACAGGTAATGAGTGGAGGACAGAGGAGCCTCTTAAAGAAGAAGTTACAGGTCTGTGAGAGCCAGAAATCTTGCTTGTTTGTAGGTGACCAAATACTTATTTTCCACCATAATTTGCCAATAAATTCTTTGAAAATTAGACAGTGTGATTTTCTAGATGTGGTTTCTCATTTTGTCTCTCATAGTTGAGGTTTACCTATGATGTCAATTACAGGCCGGCCTCATCTTTTTAAGTGGGAGAACTTGCACAATTGGTGGCTGACTAAATACTTTTTTCCCCACTGTATACAGGCCAGTGTACCTCTCTATAATGTCTTATATAGTGCTGCTGCTGCTTCTGAGTGAGTGAGAGTTTCTTCATCTGCTGTCTATGTCAGACATGATAGCAGCGAGTCTCCACCTACCAGATCAGGGAGAACTGATAATTAGAGGTTGCAGTCAGCAGAGGGGAGAACTGCTAAAAACATAGAATACAAAAATGTATTAAAAATAGTAAAAATCCATTATGCTAGGTTCACACTAGCATTCAGGTTTTCGTCCTTAAGGTCCGCAATGGGACCCGAATTACAGAGAGTCTGTCCTCTTAAAAAGCAGTTACCTGCGGACCCCATAGACTATAATGGGTCTGCTGGGTTTCCGCCCAGTTTCCGGCAGTTTTATACTGAATCTGGTGGAGAGAAAAGTCCTCCTTGCAGGGCTTTTCTCTTTGCCGATTTTAGGCAGATTCTGTGGCGAAGTCTCCTACGGAGACGCCAACGCTAGTATGAAGCCAGCCTTAGAAGTTATATTTGCTGACTACGTAGCCAGTGTTAATGGGTTAAAGGGTTAGCGCTATAAACTACTATAAACTAAATGCCCCCCAGCTGAGAAACACAGAACCGATAATGATAACATTTAGCAATCTTGTATCTTTGCAATTTTCTTGTCTTGCTCTGATTATCAATCTATGTCAAATATAATCTGCCCTGGAGCTGCTGAGCAGGCCTACAATAACCACAGGGTACATGGGAAATAGAGGGATTTTTAATTGAGAAAAAAATATATTAAATAACATTCTCCCAAAATAGAATTTCTGCCTGACCAATGTTTCCCCAGTTCTCTATTTAGTATCATTATGACAAACTGCTCAGGGAAACACAGAAGAAGCAAATGACAAATTATGAAGAGGTTCTCTATATACTACCATGCAACTAGGCACAGCAAACATCCCGAAGACACAGAACTTTCTGAAGATTTCACAGAATGGATGAATGGAGAATAGAAAGTTCATACAGAGATAAAACCATGAATTAGATAGAAAGGTAGTATTAATATAGATAGATAGATAGACAGATAGATAATTAGGTAGATAGAAGTTATTGTAAGATGTACACTTATTTTTGGGTTGGGACATTGCCAGGATTATATCCAAAAATTTGGAACAGTCCCAGGCTCCTAGCAAACAGATGGATAAAGTAAACTGAAGATAGATAAATGAATAAATAGATAGTTATCATCACCTTTACTTTTCACTTTGGAGTGCTGCCCCCACCTTTTTTGGAAAGAAAGAAAGAAAGAAAGAAAGAAAGAAAGAAAGAAAGAAAGAAAGAAAGAAAGAAAGAAAGAAAGAAAGAAAAGTTTTGTGAACCACATTCTTTTTTTTCTTTTTTTGTCAGGATTACTTATATCTAGATGTAGTAGATTGGAGATAGATATGAAATAAAGATATTGAAGCCACACTCTTTTTAGGGCTGGGATGATGCTGAGATTCTATCTATCTATCTATCTATCTATCTATCTATCTATCTATCAGCGATATGAAGATAGATAGATAGATAGATAGATCAATAGATAGATAGATATGAGATAGATATGAGATAGATAGATATTAGATAGATAGATAGACTCATTGATATATATTAGATAGATTGATAGATATGAGATAGATAGATAGATAGACATGAGATAGATAGATAGATAGATAGATAGATAGATCGATAGATAGATACTGTAGATAGATAGATAGATAGATAGATAGATACTGTAGATAGATAGAATAGATAGATAGATAGATACTGTAGATAGATAGATAGAATAGATAGATAGATAGATAGATAGATACTGTAGATAGATAGATAGATAGATAGATACTGTAGATAGATAGATAGAATAGATAGATAGATAGATAGATAGATACTGTAGATAGATAGATAGATAGATAGATAGATAGATACTGTAGATAGATAGATAGATAGATGATTGACCATACTGTATGTCCCACCACAGATTACAAGTAATTGTTTTCCCATCTACATCTTATAATGAGGGTCCCCATCTAATAGGATGGTCTTTTTCAAAACGACAAACTGTAAAATCTTTGAAGGAAAAACAAAAGCCAAGACAGCTTCGATTACAGTAAAGCAGTACCTGCCGCACAAAGCTGTTTGAGGTAGTATCAGAAGACGTGCTTCCATCCGATCCTTTGAATCGGTTTTTCCGTCGCGCTCCTTTTCCATAGTTCTGCAAATACAAAAAGGGTTGTTAATTCTTTGATACTTTTTTAACATATTCTGCAATTTCAATCAAAAATAATACATATGAAATATATCATTATACGGTATAAGTATTAAGAGAGCTGAATGGCAGCATTAATAACTATACTCTGTGTCTTTAAATCTACATGAATTTGGATTTGCTTTGGCTGTTTTTAGTTTCCAATTTTGTACTAGAAAACCATCAACGGCAAATCCCCTTAATGCTTCATGTGAATGGAGAGGTGGTGTGCTTGTGTAGCCACCACTTCATTCATGGGTACTTTAGGAAGGCCATTCTCGTGCTCATAGGGTTATTAAGGTGCTAATAAAACAATAAGAATCAGGATCACACAGAGAGTGATTGCAATGGGTTAGCCGTCTCAAACTCATTAGTGGCTAGCCTACTGGAATCTATAGTAGCAGCATAGTGTCTGAGATTTAAAGGGAATCTGTCACGTATACATTGGGGCATTTAACTACCAGCAGGTCCTTATGGATAAGGACCTGCTGGTGGTTAAATGTCCCAATGTATCATACCTCCTAACCATCCCTGATTCAGCGGGACAGTCCCGGATTTTGGGTCCTGTCCCACTGTCCAGGTTCCTGGGAGGTATTTCCCGGTTTCAACTCATCTGTGTCCAGAGGGGGCAGATGAAAGGGGCATTAAACTGGTGGCAGATGAAGGGGGGCATTAAAATGGGGGCAGATTGAGGGAGGCATTAAACTGGGGGCAGCTGGAGGGGGGACATTAAATAGTGAGGTCCCTGGACGGGGACATTAAACTGGGGGCAACTGGAGGAGGTCATTAAAATAGGGGAATAGCTGGAGGGGGACATGTCCACTGCTAGTTGCCCCCAGTTTAACGTCCCCCTCCAGCTACCCCTACAGTTTAATGTCCCCCTCCAGCTACCCCTACAGTTTAATGTCCCCCTCCAGCTGCCCCAGTTTAATATCCCCCTCTAGTTGCCCCCAGTTTAATGTCCCCCTCTAGCTGCTCCCAGTTTAATGTCCCCCTCCAACTACCCCCACGGTTTAATGTCCCCCTTCAGCTGCCCCAGTTGAATACCCCCTCTAGTTTCTCCAGTTCAAACTGGGGCACCAGGAGAGGGACTTCATACTGTGGGGCAATTGGAGAGGAACATTATAATGTGATGGCATATAAGGTTAGGGTGACTGTAGGAGCAATATACTGTGTGGGGCAAAGAAAAATGGATGAGAACGGGCGGAGTCAACATATAAGTGGGCGGAGCTAAATTTGCCACGGCACGCATAGTGCGCCACACATTTTGTTCCTCTTTCTGTCCTTTGAAAGTTGGGAGGTATGTGCACTGGTGGTTTAATGTGTCAACTATCCCTGTATAATACAGTACATGTCTGTGCTGAGTGAAGTCGGGACAGTGCACCTTGGCTTTAGGCCTCATGCAGTCGACCGAGTGTGCAGGCTGAGTGAGTAGCAATTTTTTAACAAAAGGCACACTCAGCTGATATCCAAGTGTCATCTGACTGCCTTCTGTGGTTCAATTCATTTTTATGGGGGGTTCCGTCCCCTGCCGATCTGATATTGGATCAGAGCAGCGCATCAAAGCCCCCCAAGGAAAACACACTCGGTCATGTACATGGGGCCTAAGTATGCATGCTACAATGTCTGGTACATAATCACAACACAGGAATAGAAAGCACACCACAATGTATGCAAAAATAATCTACAACTTTACTGAAACATACAATCACATAAATAAAGGATGGGTGTAGGATCCCACAAATACATATACAACCCTCTAGGTGTGAAGGATCTCACTTTGCCAAACCGCTTGGCACACCTGCGAACACCCTTCTTAACTTCCCAGTCACGTCCCGTGAATGGACTGAGTTCATAGGATAATATGAAACAAGTTTTATAAATTTTATATATTTATTAACCCGAGTGGGTCAGTACTAGCCACTAACATATACGCGTCAAGGAATGGTCAAGCCAATACATGTAAAAGCACAATACAGTACAGAAAATAAAATGGGAATAAAAGATAGAAAAAGTACCAGAACCAGGGTAGAGGACTTCTTGTGCAAAAGGGACATTCCATCTATCTCCTAGCTGCCTCCTTGCTGAGTGACAAAGACCCTAGCCCTTCCTCCCAGTATAAGGCTAGTGTCCAGACACGCCTCCCCTCCAGGTAGCCCCCTCCTCTCAACCCACTGCAGGACCTGAGGAAAGAGGGATATTTTCCTAGCTGCAGGAAAGATGTATATCTGGAGTTGAAATCCGGGTCACTAGCCCTCTCTCCCCCTCTTACCCCTGGACATCTGTTGTCCAGGGGTAATAAACAGGCTGGGCAGAAAGGCCCTCTTCCATGGTATACGCATAAAACCACTGAAGCGAATTGACCACCAATGTAAACACAGCTTAAACCCAACATTCCTAAAGGTATGTAAGACTAATATGAATAAGGAATGATACATTTCAAAGAAAGATACATAACTGAGGGTCTCTCATCATCACACTAGGGTTACATAAGAGGGGGTTCACATATAACAGCCAGTGTACAAGTGACTGTGCAAATGAAAGGACACCCCATACTATATGGTATAATAAGTACACCCATTGTTAACAGTACTATAGTAGCAAAAAGTCAGTACAAATACAACACAGAGGAGCAAACACACTTACATGGAACAAAGATACCCAACCAAAAAAAACCTGGAACAGAGGTGACGCACCCGATGCGCGTTTTGCCAACACCTATTATATGTGAACCCCCTCTTTTGTAATGCTGGAGCATTGTATATGTATTTGTGTGGTCCTACACCCATACTTTATTTATGTGCTTTTAAGGCTGCAGTCACGCTAGCGTTCGGGGACTGTTCGGGGACTCCATTCCCCATTCCACTTAAAATATGTGGAGGGAAAAGTCCTAGAAGCAGGATTTCTCTCCGCTGATTTCAGACAGAAAGCTGGCGTACCCCATTATATTCTATGGGGTCTGCAGGCACCCAAGCAGACCTGAAGAAGGGAAACCCCCAACGCTAGTGTGAACCTAGCATAAGATTGTATGTTTCAGTAAAGTTGTAGATTATTTTTGCATACATTGTGGTGTGCTTTCTATTTCTGTGTTGTGATTATGGTTTTGAGGTTATAGCACACTATATAACATTTATCTATTTGTAGCCCATTTTTGTATTTTGTTAATGTCCGGTACATGCGCAGGGAAAGGTTGCAGAACTGCGAGTGTGCTCAGAGCAACAGAGACCGATTAGACTCATCTGACTAAATTCTAGTTAAGTATAAAGGCATAGTTGTCAACTGTCACAAACTTGCCAGGGTTGTCTGATTTTTCAAGGCAAAAATGGGCGGCATTATTTTTTATTCAGCTGCTACCTATTGTATTATTCCAATAGGAACGGCCAATATTATATATACACTTGATCTTCCTCCTCCACTGGTCCACCTCCAGACAACGCTGCACATTACATCTGTATACTGAACAACATCAATACATCCTGTCCTGACATTGTTCAGCATCCAGAAGTTATATGCAGCAGTGGGCAGAGTGGACAATCCAAGTGCTGGTATGAAATTACTGTTTGTAGTCATTATGATATATTATGATGGAGTGGTGGAGTATTATGCTGTGTGTGTGTGTGAGAGGCACTAAGGGTGCATTATACTGTGTAGAGGCAAAAGGGGGGCATTAAACTGTGTGGATACTACTAAGGAGCATTACACTGTTTGGGGGAAGGGACTAAGGGGCATTATACTGTATGTGTGGGTAATAAGAGTATATTATACTGTGTGAGGACCACTAAAGAGGGCATTATACTGTGTGAGGAGTACTAAGGGAGCGTTATACTGTGTGAGGATCACTAAGGGAGCATTATACTGTGTAAGGAGCACTAAGGGGGCATTATACTGTGTGAGGAGCACTAAGGGAGCATTATACTGTGTGAGGATCACTAAAGGGGCATTATACTGTGTGAGGAGCACTAAGGGGGCATTATACTGTGTAAGGATCACTAAGGGAGCATTATACTGTGTGAGGATCACTAAGGGAGCATTATACTGTGTAAGGAGCACTAAGGGGGCATTATACTGTGTGAGGAGCACTAAGGGAGCATTATACTGTGTGAGGAGCACTAAGGGGGCATTGTACTGTGTGAGGACCACTAAGGGAGCATTATACCGTGTGAGTAACACTAAGGGGGCATTATACTGTGTGAGGACCATTAAGGGAGCATGATACTGTGTGAGGAGAACTAAGTGGGCATTATGCTGTGTGAGTACCACTAAGGGGGCATTATACTGTGTTGGGATCACTAAGAGGGAATTATACTGGTGGAGCAGTTTTGTGTAAAATGCAGTCTAGGGACTCAGGGAGCCTGGCATTATATAAAACAAATTAACTTTATGTCTAGATTTTTTGACCACTAAATAAAGGTTGTTACCTGTAAATAGGGGGTGTGGCCTAGAACTCTGGTCATAAATCAGCCTATATGTTTGTTTAGAAGAGTAGAAAGAGGGTATGGGAACGGGCCATCAGACTGAGCTAATAAACAGCATTTTACATCTTGTATTGTAGTTCTTATACACTTAGCTACAGAAGTCAAACAAACAAAAACAGAACCATCTCTGTTTGGCAGGGGACAGTGAAATTGTCTATCTCTCTATATTCTTGTAAATAATCTAAGAGAGCATAAGGGAGGGAGACTGCACCGTGATCTTCATTGTAACTGTGTGACGGGAGCTATCTAATCATCTGCAGTAACTGTGACAGGAGTTTACGCCAACCCTGTGGAGAGCCCATATGGTACAGTCTGTCATGTAGGAAATGAGATTATGACTTTTGGATTGCACAGAGAAGCATGCTATTTCCGGCAGGTCAGAATGTATTCACATAACTCAGCTGAGGAGAAGGAACGCATGGATTTTCAGATAGAGGGCAATAGCTAAAGATGCTAATACTGGCTGAATATAAATTGTAGAGCAGGTATATATTGAAAGATTTAGGGAAGTGTCACTGTAAGTGATTGCTGTCATTATCAGCTGACACTTAGCATTCCAGGCTGCGATGTGACAATGACCAGAGATGCCACAAGACAGCTACAATTACCATGGGAAATCTTCCCCTGAAGCTGACCAGTCTGCACATGATTTTCAGCCACAATTACTTTACTATGCAAAAACCAATCAACATTCCATAGAGGATTCCAATAATCACTGATGGATTTCCACAATTACTGAAATTCTTTGCAAAACATTCTTAACCATATACTGTCTATCAGAGGCGAGAGGAATTTGCCAGAAGAGTCCAAGGGTGAGAGGTTTACTACTGAGGAGGTATTATTGGGCCAGAATCTTGTTCTATTTAAGGGTGCATTCAGACGGTCAGGTTGGGTGCAGCTAAAATCACAATAAGGATAAGGCCCCACGTAGCGAAACGCAGCAAAAAATGCTGCGGGAAAAAACGCGTTGGAAACGCATCACATTTTTTTCCGCAGCGTTTTTCATTGCGTTTTTGCAGTTTCACTCTGTGGATTTTCTGCCCTTATTATACGGAAAAGTGTTTCTGTAGATATAATTGACATGCTGCGATTTTCAAAAACACGGGCGTTTTTGAAAACACAGCTTTTCCACTGTGGATTTTTTTTCCGCAAGGTGTGGATGGGATTAGCCAGAATCCTATCCACTTTGCACCCTTACTGTTTGTTTTATTATTTATTTGACTTACTATTACATTTTATCACATGTATATTATTAGTTTTATTACTAGCAGTTTAGCAGCAATATCCTAAAAACAGTCTTATATTTCCAGAATATCTAGTCATTCTTGTCAGACCCTGGCACGCTGACTTTTAGGGTGGAATCATGCCCAGTATTTCATATAAAAACATATATAAACAGACCGATCACATGTGGTAAATGACTTAATGGGGATCGCTCATAATTTATGGCATTGGATAGGAAATTATATATAATAAAAGCAAAAACGTACAGAAAACCATAGTAGATCATCCTTCTAAAAAGCATTAAAAGAGTATCAAGCCGGCAGATAACTTTTTTTTTTTTTTTTAAATAACTAATGCACCCCGAGCCATTGGAGAAACTTTATTAAGACTGGCATAATGTTCACCAGTCTTAATAAATGGCCCGACTGGCACAGGGACCAAGAGATTTATGAAGAGGCTGCAGTCTAGCGATTTTTGTTGCAGATTTTGCCGTCGTTTTTTTGAGCCAAAGTCAGGAAAGGATTTAACAGAAGACCTTCCTCTATATTTTCCATTCCTTTTCATTCCACTCCAATTGTATAGAGTCATCAACTGGCGGAAATTATATTTTCATCAGCCCCGGTGGGCCATACAAAGGACGGTGGACCTAGGTGAGGAGGATCCATGGCCTGGTGGTCCGACTGACCTGACGCCCAAACTGAAAGGATTCAGAATGTATAGCTGCAACTAAGACGGGGCGAATATTGTAGACGCCTACAATATTACTGGTGAGATAGTGTTACACTGTACAGTCCTAGTCAAACATTTTAGGCAGGTTTGCAAAAACAAAATGCAAAAAGTGTCAATTTATTATTTAAGTGTATGAACAAAATTGATATCTAAATCTCATCAATATTTTGTATGCCTAAAACTTTTACACAGTACTGGGGCACCATGCTGCCATCCACAGAGTAGCCTGTAATGGAGCCACATTGGTAGAGAATGACTCAAGGACTTGGACATGAGAAAGTTGCTCTTCCCTGCTGATATTCTGCCAGACACAACTGTTTATAGGAATGGTAACCAGCGCTAGAGCTTTCCCCTGCAAGTCTCTATCCAGACATCCGATTTACGCCATAAAATCTACAGTATACAGTATATAAACATTCTGCAGAGATGCTGACACAAGCGCAAAGAAAATAGACTGCAGATAAATCTGTTACTTCAGTAGGAATATACAAGCCGGTAACTGAATGTCATCTGCCCCCTTTAAAAAGTCATTCCATGTATGTACATTGTCTATCTCAATCCATGAGTAAAGTGTAACCCCGACCATGCCAAGATGTCGTGGGCACTACTGCCGTGTACACCAAGAGAACATTACGAAATACTTCACAGATGGGCCAACATATTATTAAAGCAGATGAAAGATCTACGATAAGTGGAAACACAGATTATTAGTAGTGCTGTAATATCGGCAAAGCAAGCCAAATTCTTAGCGCCTATTCACACAACAGTGACAAATGGCCGCATGACCTCTGATTTTTTGAACATCTGTCACATGGCTGATGTAATGGGGGAATTCATCAATCCCTCTATGGGAGTTTTCTGGCTTAGAGGGATGATATTCTGGCGCATATTTGGCTCAAGTCCCTTTCTTGCACCAAACGTGCGCCACAACCCACATTCCACTCCTCGCTTGCCACATTGTGCGAATATGGGCAGCGCAGGGCAGGAAATAGATGGGCCGGGGACGCCTTGGCCCAACATATAAATTATCACTACTGCCAGTTTTTTGCCATTATAATGAAAATCTACCCCATAGGATTCTCTGCACCATATGGGGCCATAGCGTACGCCAGTCTTAATAAATCTGCCCCAATGAGTATATTTATGTCCATTTTTTGATGGACCGTTTTACAGGTCTTTTAAAAAAAATGGCTATTTTTGTTCATTTTGATGGCCACATGGCTCCCATTAAAGTCGATGGGTCTGTTTTTATTGGGCATAAAATGGATTTGCATGCGAGTGATGGCTATCAAAAGCAGATCTGTGAATTTGGTAAAAAAATAAAAAAATTAAAAAAAAATACCAATAAAATTCATCTGATTTTTAATTGCCTGTTAAAAATTTAAAACAGATGCAAAATAGGTGACACCCGGTAGTCAAAAATGGATAAACGAACGCAGAATGGGACAAAATGACTTAGCCCAGAGAGGCCGTGTGCAAAAAAAAAGTGGTTACCCGCCGACACCACTGGGTGTCCATCAGGTTTTCACCAATTTTATACTGAAATAGGCGGAGTCAAAAGTCCTCCATGCAGGACTTTGCTCTCCACCAATTTTAAACGGAATCTACAGCGGAGTCTTTTACCAGGACTCCAACGCAGATGTGAACCTAGCATTATATTTATCTATTGTTTTTGCTTTGTTTCTCAATGGTTTATTGTATCTGATGGTATTCCTTGCTATGACAACTTGAAAAATAATAAAAATTATATTTAAAATAAAAATGGATCGATTTGTCTGTTTTTCATGGTCAAAAATTGTGTGAATATAGCCAAAGGCTCAGCAAAGGCGGAATGGGTATGACAGTGTTACCAGTAGTTTCAGAAATCTGCCTGAAAGATCACATAATGGTAAATTCCATAGCATTGCCTCTACCTAGGAATATGTATATGATATGGAGCCTACAGCTCCAAAGTACTGACACCATAGTGATCTACAGCGTACAGTATATCCCTTTGGGGACATCTGGGTGTCAGCCAATACAGCCACTATTGTAATCCCTACAGGGGTTGTCACCTAGATGCCCCAGACTGCAAAATAGTAAAGTTGCTTAGTTATGCACTTAAACGGTCACTTGTAATGTAATGTACTTTATTTAAAAATGTTGCAGTCTTCTGTCTGAAAAACCTCTGTAAGGCTTCATGCACACCATCGTGTACAGTCTGCGAGTCACTGAAAATGGCATGGATGACATATGGTATGGGTGTCATCCAAGGTTTTCACTGACCCATCCATTCTATTGAGTGGGCCGAGTCCTAAATGCGGACCTGCTTCTGTATTTGCAGTTCTTAAATGCAACCTGGACAAACAGCCGCAAAAACTATGGCTGTGTATGGGCCCATTGAATTTTATACGCAATAGCGGATTTGTCATTGTTGATAAAATTGCAATCTTGAGTATGAGAGCCTTAGGTGTTTTCCACCTTGTGAATTTGCTATTCACTGCCTGTTACTAGAGAAAGTCCGTCTTTAGAAACCAACAGTCTCAAGATGGAACCACAGGAAGTAAAGAAAGATGGGGCAGGTCTCTCTTCACAACCTCTGTAGGTTTTCACATAGCTTTGTGTTATTGCTGATGTTAGTCACTGACAGCAAGCAGCTTTCCTGATTGTGTTCAGATTTCTCTTTTTTTCTGTTATGCATTTGTGTCCCCGGATCTCCCATATTATGGTAACTTGGGCTCTCATTTCTCCACTGCGGCTTCAAATAGCTGATCTGTTGGGGTCCCCGCTGATCTTCAGTTGATGACCTATCCAAAAGATAGATCATCAATGAATAAACCCATTTAAACAAGCTGTCCCGCAATAACAATTTATCACCTTATCTACATAGGTGATAGGAGATAAGTGTCTGATCACTTGGGATCCCACCACTAGGACCCTCACTGATCACAAGAAAGAGGTTCACACATGAGTGCTATGAGATGGGTGGTGGAAACTGATCAACAGGCAACCAGCTGATCGACAGGGGTGCTGAGAATCTGGCCCTACTGTTCGTTTATTGATGACCTATAGATAATTTATCAATATTTTGAACCTGGAAAACCCATTTAACTACCACACAAATGTAGACGCTGTGGTAGACACTTGCAGTTTCTTCAAACAGCTGATCGACGGGGTCTTGAGTGTCGAACCCCTGCCAATCTTCAGCTGATGACCTATTATTAGGATCCATTGATAACCCTGTCATATATAATCTGTGGGTTGCCATAGAGTTCAGCACATAACACTACACAGTGCACCAGCAGACATGGCAGTAACTTCCCAGACACATAACATACATTCACATATTTTTGCTCTGTATCACATTATATACATTTGTGAAAAGTTGCGGTGAACAAGAGTTTGGTCTGCTTCAGTTACTGGATCGTAGAAAATGTAGACATCATGAAATAGTTCTGAGTCTTCAAAAATTCCTTGTTTGCTTTGGCAACTGGTGCACTTGTTACGCGGAGACTTAGGGAGCTCTGCGGCGATCAGAGAGACTGTTACACACTGCAGATCCCTCCAGTGCCGAGCGCAGATGCTACAAAACATATCCAGTCACTTCTAGTTTACTTTATTCTCTTCTGACACCATGAAGCCTGCAGCCCAATCTCCAGATGCGCTCCCCAAATAATCTGCTGTAACATGGGGAAAAGAAAGCTACAAAGGAGTCAGCAAGAAAACACTAAGGCCTCATACACACGACCGAGTATGCACACCGAGGACGACCCCTGGGAAGAGCCTCAAATTGGGTTGTGTGCTTGGCCTAACAGCATTGAGACTTGAGACGACTCCTTTATGAATTGAAGTTGGCTTGCCGTTCTTCAGAATCACAGAAGCCAAACATTTCCCCCACAGCGGCCACTACAGGATAAATGCAATATTACACGCTGGCCATACAAATAAAATGATGACCACATAATGTGTGGATGGGTCATGTCCACCAAAGCAAGAGAAGCTTTTTGTTGTGGCTTTCCTTTCTGGCCAGAAGAGGGGACCTTGCACTACGATGTCCTTATGCCAAAATACAGGGCTTCTTAAACTTTTTCTAATCTGGCCTTACCAGCCAATCCATTGTGATGATGGGGTCTTACCTGCGAACAAATACTACTGTGCATTGCCAAACAAATGCCATATACAATATATACCTCCTCAGCAGCCTCACACCCTATAGTACCATACAATATACCTCCCCAACAACTCCAAACACTATAGTGCCATACAATATACTTTCCCACAGCACCACACACTATACCGCCAAAAAATACACAAATACTAAAGTCCCAAACAAAATAAAAAAACAAAATTGCCCAACAAAAAACCCCCCCCCCCCCCCAAACAAAAACAAAACAACACCCACAAACCCCCCCCGGGGGTAAAACCCACCCCCCCCCCCCCCCCACCCCCCTTTATAAAAAAAAATATTTTTTTTGTTAATTTTTTTTTTCAAACAAAACTTTAAAAAAAACCCAATCTTTTCCCAAATTTTTTTTTTTTTTTTTATAAATTGTTAATGTTGAATGTATTTCTGTGATTCTGTTCCTTTAAGACAGCAGCCATTGTAATTGTGACATGATGCTGGAGTGAGACCCCCCCTTTTATGTCAGCCTGCCTGTTCTGCAGACAGAGTGTGAGCAGAGAGCAGGAAGTGACGAGACAGAGAGCAGCAGCCATCTTGGCAAGAGAGAAGACAGGTGTCTATGTTGTATTGAACTGGTGTGGAGATTTTTCTGTACAGCTAAACTGTATCTTGGTCCAGAGACAAACAGAGTGTAAAGAGACAACAGGACTAGTGAGTCCACGTGAAAGGAACTGTGCTCAGTGGCTGATCAGTGAGACTGACATTGTGACTGTGTATATGGATACCACAGATAGAGACTCGCAGTGCTGTTGACGTACTGGACAGTAACTGCTAAATCCCGGCTTACATCCCAGCTCAGTGTATGGATTCGGCAGGACTGTCAGTGTGCTGAGTGGAATCTGCTGTTGGATTACATTGCATTCATTTGGTTTCCCTGTTAAAGAGGACTTCATTTCTCCCGAGATCCTGATAACAGTGAGGGGAGGACGCTTCACTATAAAAGAAAGGACCGACTTTGGGCCCCACCGCGCGCTTCTACGGACTGTAAGCAGTCCACCTGGACCACTGGGGAAAAGGGGGTGCACCCAAATGTGAAGTCAGGGTCAGTTAGGGATAGTTTTGAGTATATTGTTCATTCAGTGTCCATACTGCAGAAGTGGACAGAGTAAAAGTAGAAACCATTGCAGAATTTGCCTTGAAATTGTTCATGCTATATTGTATATTTTGCTTGTCTTTATCCATGTCATTTTACCTTCAAATAGCCTTTATTAACTTATAGTAAATATATATTCTTTTCTTGAACTACCGCGTGTGCGTTCATTTCTGGTTGCGGAGTCCAAACCACCTGCCTTGCTCTCGGTTCACAAGACTGTGCGAGGATCTGTGCCATGGACCAAGATTTTCCCTAGAACCACCAAAATCAGCACTTCTACTGGAGTACTCAGCCCAAAGTATCCGATGGAGCACATTACTATATTAATCCTGTAGATATGGGGGTATACAATGCAATAACAATGTCCTCAGGATCCCAAATGCCGGTCTAAAATGCTGAAAGAACATGTAAAAGCACAAAATAGTATTAAATGTAACACAACTAGTTACTAAACACTACAAATCCATGTAATAGATTAATATAAGACATCTCAAGTGTGTGTGTCTGCCACTGAGAGACTGAGGATGATGAGAGTGATAGGTACAGGGGCATTTCAATAAATTAGAATATCTGTGAAACGTTCATTCATTTCAGTAATTCAGTAATACAATCCATAATCAGCGTCTTCCATGATTGTGTGTCCTACTGAACCAGACTGAGGGACCATTTAAGGGCTTAGGAAACCTTGGCAGGTGACACTGAATTTACAATACTGAACTGAATTTACAATATTCTAATTTTCTTAGATTTGGGTTTTCATTACTTGTAATCCATAATCAACATTTACAGAAATAAATGCTTTTGCTGAAAGCGTACACATGGTGCTGCTCTGAATCGAGTTTCGATAGATAGATAGATAGATAAAGATAGATGTATGAACAAAGATAGATAGACAACCATAGAGATATAAATGATAGATAGATAGATAGATAGATAGATAGATATGACCTAGATAGATATATGATAGTTGGATAGATACTGTAGATAGATAGATACTGTAGATAGATAGATAGATAGATAGATAGATAGATAGATAGATAGATAGATAATAGATAGATATGACCTAGATAGATATATGATAGTTGGATAGATACTGTAGATAGATAGATAGATAGATAGATAGATATGAGATAGATAGATATATGATAGCTGGATAGATACTGTAGATAGATAGATAGATAGATAGATAATAGATAGATATGACCTAGATAGATATATGATAGTTGGATAGATACTGTAGATAGATAGATAGATAGATAGATAATAGATAGATAGATAGAAGATAGATAGATAGATTTTTCATAGATGGATAAATAATGATGAACAAAGAATAAATATCAGATATCCTCCAGGTAAGTGCACACGGAGATATTTTTGTGCCGCCATACATTATCCCATACATGATGTTTGCTTAAACTGTTCTGCAGCCTACAGATAAAATATCATGTGATAGTTGCCATGCCGACAATTCAATTTGTTCTGGCACTGAAGACAAATAATTTCAAAGAATTCTCTTAGAACATACTGTAGCTTACATAATATAGCGTCTCAACAAGGCAGCAAAGTATTCTCTCCCTCCTTGACTCTGTATTCACAGAGATGTCACCCAGATGATCATACTATCAGCAATTGTTTGCCTTCACCGTATACATGTGTCATTATACTCACGTCACCTATAGACTGTATAATTCTTTTTATTATGGAATGGGCTCAGCCAGGACTTCCCATAGAGGTCTACAATGCCATGGTATCTGATCTTCGACCAATTGGTAAAAAATTACAAGAACACTCCAGACTTGATGCAACAATTGCATGAAAATGTATTTAGAAAATTACTGGTCGCAACGTTTCCAACCAATGTTCAGTCCTTTGTCACACTATAAGTTGGTTGTGTTGTATATAATGGTTTGGTAAAAGTCCATTCTTTCAATAACTAAGTGCTACTAGGAAGCATGGATTCCCACCACACCATTAGATACAAGACTTCGCCATAATCCTGAAGAAGGACTAAAAATTGGTCCAAAACGTTGCTGCAAATGATGATGTAACTACATTTTCATGCAATTCTTGCATCAGGTCTGGAGTGCGGTTCCTTTCCTTTGATACCCAAATGTTGGTTTGGGTTGTCCTCAGTGAGAAGTGGGGCTAACATACAGTAATGGAGAGAGCAACCACTGGATAGTGCGCCCACTGGATAGGTCTGATCCTTGAGCAATGGATACAGAATCTACATGGGAGCTCTCAGCATTAGCAATGTTAGCTTGTCCTTTAAGGCTGTATTAAACCTAAACTCTTTCTGCACTGCCTGATCACACAGGCCTATGCAGAGCACATGTGGGTAGATCGATCGGTAGAGTAACCGTTTCCCCGACATGTGTCTTAATTCCTGATAATCTAATAGGGCCCTTCGGCTTGCATGGTGTCTCTCCAGAATGGGGTCTCTCCAGTGTTGAACTGGGGTCTTTGGGCTCACCAGAAAAAAATTATTTTGGGCAGCTACCCTCCAACAACCCCTAGAAAACAGACCACAGTACTCTTCAAATGTGGGTGTCTTCTTCAGGATCATGATCAATGTTAGAGCCTGTGAGTCCAGCTCTGTTCTTTGTAATAGGCTAAGTTCACGTCTGTACCGGAGAAACTGCTAGAAATCTTCGGATAGAAAATTGACTTTTCTCTCCGCCGCTTTTAGTATGAAAACAGTGGACACCTGGTGGACCCAATTATAGTCAATGGGATCCACCGGTGTTCGCGGGTAACCGCAGTTTTAGCAGTCTGGCTCTCTGTTGTTCGGACTCAAATCACGGAGAGCCCGGAACAGATGTTAACCTAGCCTGAGTTCTGGAGATGGTGGCTGCGGTAAGTAGCTGATTGGCAGGGATGCCGGGTGTCGGGCCCCTACTGATCTGATATTAAGAACCTATCCTAAGGATCTGTTATCGATTATCTTTAGCCTGGAAAAAAACCTTTAAGCTCCTGATCCCCAGTGTAAAATTTCTTTGAGCAAACCCTACCTAATATTTGCCATTTATAATACCAGCTATACTATGTGACAGAAGGATCTTTATGCCTAAGACATCGGGGCTGAAATACAACTCCTACCTCTGCACCTTGTATAACTAAAATCCTAGGGATCGCTGCGGGATTGTCTACTGTCTATTTCCATATGCTCAATCTAAGGAAAAGTTGCTTACATAGACTTTAGCCCATGCTAAAGACAGTCGGCTTAGACTTGGATTGCACACTCGGCTGTGTGTGTGAAGCCAATATCTGAAAATTGATAAAGGTGATAGATATTGTATTGTTTGATGTCCATAAAAATTACCAAAATTACCAAAAAATGGAGACAGCATTTTTTCTATATTCATTAGCTTCCTGGCTTCTGGAACATACAGTATTAACCCCTTGCTGTACGACACATAAGCCAATTTCCCCAAAACCAGGACTGTGAAGTCAGAGTCAGCTTTGGGTGTAGTCGGAGTTGGAAAAAAGTTTTTGACTTCTCTTCAAAATAAAATGATTAATTAATAATTAATTTATTATACAGTAATTCTACAATTTATTTATATTGTACAAAAATCTGGTAAAATTAATTAGATGTACAGTTTGTTCCATATCCGTCACTAAGTTTTTAATGAATTAGACGAGCTTTACTGTTTGGCTGTCAGCCATGAAGGAGATGGAATCAGAGCAGGAGTCGGAGTCGGGCTTTGGAAAAATAGAGGAGTCGGAGTGATTTGGCCTACCAATGCCTCAGTCCTGCTTAAAACTGCTGCATGGGACAGTAAATTATATACTGTCATACTGTACATTAAAGGGGTTATTTGGTTTCTAAAATTGATGGTGATCTGTGGGGGTGCAACACCCGGCACCCCCACAGATCACAAGTACCGAGGCAGTTCAGCAAGTATCGATACTGAGCACTGCCCCATTGAAGTCTATGGGGCAGAAGTGCAATACCTACACTCACTGCTACAGTCTGTATGACGAGTGAGTAGCTCTCCCACACTGCCTTGGCACCGGTGATCTTGGGGGGGTTTGACACTCATCAATCTCAAAAAACCCCTTTAACTAGTAAAATTAAAGACTGATACACTGGATATTTGCTTATGACTTTACCTTTGACTGGATAGACCACTGTACTAGGAGGAACAAAAAACCGGAGAGCGCTTCAAAGGGTAACTGACTAGGTGAAGGTGGCAGATCTAAGATCTAAATAAGCCAAGTCTTCGCCTGAAATGTATAACCCCTCTTCGCCGGTCCCGCAGGTCCATGCTTGCACATCGACACTCTATATGAAAAAATTGAGTTATCTTGCTGTGCTGAAAGACAATGAGTTCTTCACCTATCAGTAGGATCGACAGGAGAAATTTATTTGATACATCAACATGTTTCAAGACCAGACAGGTCTCATCATTACAATATAACATCATAGTATCAAAAAGTAAAAAATTCCCTGGTGTTATATCCTGACGAAGAGACCCGTCCAGTCTCGAAACGCATTGATTTGAAATCCTACTGAAAGTGAAGAAGTATTTTTCATGCAGCAGTTTTGTCCATAGAAAAAGTCAGACGGACCACTGTACAGGTGAGAAATGTCCCACCGTAGACACTTTCTCATTTTTCAACCCACTAGGTGAACAATTGGTGTCAGGTGGTCAGAGCAGTTGAAGACACAACATTGTTATCCTGTGGTCGCTCTGTCTCCCTGACCACACACAAACTCAAGTTTGCTTTGGAGAACTTTAGTACATACTTTAATATTTCTCTTGCTTATATAGAGCCAACATATTCTGCAACACTTTACAGATATTGTCTTTATTCACTGCCCCATATCGGGTTCACAATCCAAATTCACCATGCAGTATGTCTTTGGAAAGTGGGTGGAAACCAGATGTTTTATAGATAGGTTCCTAGGAGCCCTGACAGTGTTATACACTAAGTTTTATAGATAGGTTCCTAGGAGCCCTGACAGTGTTATACACTATGTTTTATAGATAGGTTCCTAGGAGCCCTGACAGTGTTCTACACTATGTTTTATAGATAGGTTCCTAGGAGCCCTGACAGTGTTCTACACTATGTTTTATAGATATATTCCTAGGAGCCCTGACAGTGTTATACACTATGTTTTATAGATAGGATCCTAGGAGCCCTGACAGTGTTCTACACTATGTTTTATAGATATATTCCTAGGAGTCCTGACAGTGTTATACACTAAGTTTTATAGATAGGTTCCTAGGAGCCCTGACAGTGTTATACACTATGTTTTATAGATAGGTTCCTAGGAGCCCTGACAGTGTTATACACTATGTTTTATATATAGGATCAGTGGTGTAACTAGGAAAGGCTGGGCCCCAAGGCGAATGGAGTTTGTATTTTCTCCCTGTGGTTTGGTGGGTTTCCTCCGGGTACTCCGGTTTCCTACAACACTCCAAAGACATACTCAAAGGGAAATATAGATTGTGAGCCCTATATGGGACATTGACTGACAATGTCTGTAAAGCGCTGCGGAATATGATGGCGCTATACAAGTAAGCAAAATAAATAAATAATAATTCCTATATATCTGGAATAATACAATGTGCTGGAGCAGATGGTATGACTAAAGAGGGTGCAATAACTGCAGTCACATCCAGGCCCTGAAGCCTAAGCAGTCTCTTCCCCAATATGAGAGGTCCATTATTATTTAACGCATTCCATAGCCTTTCATCCACTTAAAATTGCTATTTATTACATAATTTAAAGGGATTAACCATTAAAGGGGACCTGTCAACTGTCAAAGTTCCTTCTGTTACATAAATATACCAGTATTCTAAATAGAACAAGGTAACTGGGGCCCCATTATAGATTTTGTATTGGAGCCCAGAAGCTGCAAGTTACACCTCTGATTGATCCATGATGCATAGGTGTAATATACTTTAACTTTTAGAACTGCAGTGTTTTATGGAAATTTGATGGAAACTCTAGGTACTGTATGATGTAACAAAACTGCATTATGTCGCCAGATGGGAATTGTGGGCCACATCAGAACAACACACAGCTTACCCACATTTCCAGATTTCATCGCAGAAAAATTCTCAAAGGCAGCGTTGGACTGGTCCACCAGAGTATAAGAATATCCCCTGGTGGGCCCAGGTTCTAACCCAATAATGATCCAGCAGAAGACACACAAATTTGAAGGGTACTATGGTCTATTTCCTTGGGGCTGAAGGTGAATGAGCCCTCAGAATCATTTTATCTGGTGGACCCAAAGAACCTCAGTCTGACACTACTTCATGGGATATAAAATTTACAAAAAGTAAGTTTACTTTTTAAAACATTGACCCATTAGGATTATCATCAGTATTTTAGCTGATTTTTCAGATTTGAACCTAATTTGCATAATGGAATGAAAAGTTGAAATGTAATAAAACCTAATTTCAAATTCCCTGAAAATTGGCCAATGGTGTTTGTTTCTTGCATGCCCTACTGACTTCTGTCATCTGCACTCAGCTTCCCTGGTCCTCCTTATAGTGGATGGGCCAACCTGGTGACTCTGGACAAGTCGAAAGGACAAGCAATAAGCAATCGTAGTACTCGGACCCCAGCCTATCAAAACATAATGACATATTCGATTGGAGCTAGAAGATACTAGAGTCAAAAATGTCCCGCATTGCATAAAAGCAAGAGAACCTGAGCACAGAAGAGCAAAGATGCCTCATATACATGCTGTGCAGACATTAAAGTGAACCTCCAATTATAACATCACTTTCCATAAATGAATAGTACAGGCGAATGTAAGAAACTTTGTAATATACCTTGTTAAAGAAATCTGTTTCATTCTCCACTTTATCTTCACTCAGAACTCTACATTATCAGAAGTCTATGGAGAAGGGAGGAAGAGGAGGCTGCTGCCAGCAGATCTACTGCCTCATTTCATGCAATGGTAGAGTCTTATCTTGAAGATACAGCAGTGTCAGAAGAGCACCCTCACTCACAGTGTAGCAGCTACAGTTATTTGTGTGTGTGTTTTACACCAGCCTCCTTCCCCTATCCATAGACTTCTAGGTAAAAATTAACTCAACCTGACATGTTTCTTTAATAACATATATTACAGAGTTTCTTATATTGACCTGTACTGTTCATATATGAAAAGCTGTTTTATAATCGGAGGTACCGTTTAAGATCATGTCATCTTTTTATTCAATTATTCTGTATTTAAAGGGATTCTATCATAAAAAAAAATCTATTTTTAACTAAAGGCACGTCGGAATAGCCTTTAGAAAGGCTATTCTCCTTTATTTTTCAGGTCCGCGCCGCCGTTTTTGAGTTTTGTCTTTTTTCTTTGTTATGCAACGAAGACCAATTTTGAAGACCAAGAAAAAAGACAAAACTCAAAAACGGCAGTGCCGACCTGAAAAATAAAGGTAGGAGAAGAATAGCCTTTCTAAAGGCTATTCCGACGTGCTTTTAGTTTAAAATCGATTTTTTAATGATAGAATCCCTTTAATCATTTTATAATTTATCTTTCTAACAATCAAGCTCTATTAAGTTCCTCCTTATCTTCACTTAAGAAGTCTATGGAGAGCGGAGGAAAAGAATAGGCTATTAACTGATTTATTGTATCAGTGTCAGAATAGCTCTCACTCAGCAGAGTGATCCACAGAGCATCTGAAGTTATTATGTGTGTCTTTTCCTCCCCCTCCATAAACTTCTGTGTAAAAAAGTAACTCAGCCTGATAAGTGGAGAAGGAAGCAGATTTCTTTAATAAGATCTATGATAACATTTCTTATCTTCACATGTACTATTCATTTATGACAAGTGGTTTTATAATCGGAGGTCCACTAAAGGAGTGCAGACTCATTCAGATGGCTCATGTGCTTGCAGACTTGTTGCAAAAATTTCTCCAACGGAACACCAATTCCTTTCATGTGTTCTGGCGGCAGGCACATATAAATGAATGGAATTTCTAGCAAATCTGCTGCTTGTAAATTTAGCATGTAAACCCATACATAACAATTTGGTTTTGCATCAGTTTTTCTGATGCCTATGAATATGAATGATCAAAAAATTGAATATGATGTATCCTATAATAAACTTATCACAACTTATCACTGACAAAAGATTGGGCTCTGTAGGAAATATTAAGTGTGAATACAGCCAGCTTTTCCCTTTATCATTTCATGACTATAAATGATGTATACCCTGCTTGACGTGAACTATATTTAGACAAACCAGGTTGCTGAGTATTTTAGTCTCCTCCAAAGCGCCATATATGATAAATGTATCTAGAACAATCACTTGGCCTCCACAATCTATCCTATAAGTAGCGGCACACTCCCCAGCAATGCAACCCTCGCTGTACACTGGGCTTAGGCAACAGGTGGCTATGAAGCTCCTGTAGGGACTACAAGTCCCAACATGAATTGAAAACCCTCTAAACAATGAACATCACACAATAGGAAACATAAACAATACACTAAAGACGGATCTGAAACTTAGGAAACTTTGCAACAGTTGACAGCCTGCAAGTCCCCAGGTGACCTATCTGGGATTTGTAGTTCTCCAGATGCTGATTAGTCATGCTGAATGTAACTATTCCTAGAAAACAATGCAAACATCACAGATGAATGGACTATGCAGCCTAGCCTCATATTTACTAAACATACACGTGAATGAATACAATGTAGCATTCTATTTACTAAACATTAGCATAGACTATGACTATAAAAGAGACCTCTACCTGTATATTGGGGTTCTCCAGCACATCCATGTGGATCTCCTGTGAGGCTGAGGGGGTCTTGGACATGTTGTTTTGGACCATTGGAAAAAAAAGAAGAATAAAGTAAAAGTAAAGAAAACAGAGATTGAATTCTGCAGAATATTGCACCAGCACAAGCTTCCTCTACATCCAGGCAACGGCTCCTGCTATATTGCCTGATATGGTATCATGGTAGAGGCAGGATCAGTCCCAGGGTGGCTGCTGCTTGCTTTTCTCTCCAGATCCACTTCACTCTCTGTGACTTGTCTGTAGCAAGAGGAGCTCACAGCTGAGCCACCTCCCAGGCAGGCTGGAGACATAGAGGAGGAGGAGGAGTGGTTAGCCTGCCTGAGCCTAAGCACTGAGCTGAGACATACACTTAGATGGGGTGTCAGCAGAACCCCCATCCCTGATCCAAACTCTGTCCCTCCAGCCTTCCCTGCATCCCCCCTTACTCCTGCCTGCTCCACACACTGCAACAATGTATCCATGACGCATGTGTGCTGATACAAAGCAGAAATACAATGGAACCAAATGAGATTTCAGCACCCACTGCACTTCATCAGTGAGAAGAGAGGCAGAATTCATGAGGATGACCATGACTGCATGGAGGGATCCATCACAGAGGAGGCCAAAACCCATCAGGGTGTCATTAAACGCAGGAGGTTTTCACATTAGACACAAGCAGCCCCATATTTATGTGTGTAAAGTGCTGGAGGTCAGAGATTAAATCATGCTCAGGAGAGGAATGCTGGGAGATGTTGCAACTTTTGTGTTTTTTCTTAAATAAACAGAGAACTTTAGAATTTACAGTGTAAAGAGAAGATTTCAGAAGTGATGTACAGAGGGCTGAGCTGTCAGGACATCTGCGGCACCACAGGGGTTACTGCATAGAGGGGTGGACGGGAGGAGATGCCAAGTGATTTAGGGACCAGCTCTGCATGTGTGGTGCCTCATACCCCTGGGCATCACTACCTGGACAGCAGACATAGGAGCTGCTATGGGGGCCAACAAATAAGGAAGTGGGGGCATTTCCACTGAGACCAAGGGTACAGTTAGTAATAACTATAGAAGATGGAAGGGGATGTGGAAAACTGACTGCATGTCCATTACTTTACTGGGATATCATAATGCCTGCATGTGAGATCATTGTTATTGTTTTCTCCATATGCTGTGATGTCACAGTATACACAGTGATCTTTTTCAATGTGCATTAACCCTGTACTGTGACATGAGGGTGTATATTAACCCTCTATTGTGACATCACTGCATGTATTATCCCTGTACTGTGACATCACTTTGTATATTATCCATGTACTGTGACATCACGGTGTGTATTATCCCTGTACTGTTGCATCACTGTGTATAGAATATCTGTGCTGTGACATCACGGTGTATATTATCCCCGTACTGTTGCATCACTGTGTATAGAATATCTGTACTGTGACATCACGGTGTATATTATCCCCGTACTGTTGCATCACTGTGTATAGAATATCTGTACTGTGACATCACGGTGTATATTATCCCTGTACTGTGACATCACTGTGTACATTATCCCTGTACTGTTGCATCACTGTGTATAGAATACCTGTACTGTGACATCACGGTGTATATTATCCCAGCTCCTGCCACACCCTTTGCCCACCCCCACCACACCCTTTATCCCATCTCCTTTCATGAAAGTGTTGAGGACCTACAAATGTGCTTTGGCTGTCTACTGCAGTTGAAGACTCGAGTAATGGCTGTTAAATCACAAAAAAATCTATTTTATTTCTTCTTGTTTTAAGGGATCATGGCACAAAAGTCCATAATAACTTTTTGTTGACCGCCTCACTATGGTGGTACCATAGTAAGATATAGATTCAACCAGTCTGGCCCTGAATCAAATCATGCACATGCAACAGTCTCTGGAAATCTCTTGATCTATGGAAAACTTGTCTCTCAAGCTCTCTGCAGTAGTTATGTACATGGTAGGCCCCTTAGGTCCAGAGATAAGAAATCTTAACACTTCAGCAGACCAAGACTTTTTGCTTCCAACTTTGTGGGAACAGTTTGATAAGTCCCTTTCTTGTTCCAGCATGACTGTGTCCTCAGTGCACAAAACAAGGTCCATAAAACCATGGTTGGGGGTGTTGGGTGTGGAAGAACTTTACTGGCCACACAGAGTCCTGACCTCAACCTCATCCAACACCTTTGCGATAAACTAGAATGGTGATGTCGAGCCAGGTCCTCTCATACAATATCAGTGTCTGACCTCATAAATGCTCTTCTGGATGAATGGACAAAAATCCCCCCACACACGTCCAAAATCTTGTAGAAAGCCTTCCCAGAAGAGTGGAGGGAACAACTCCATATTAACACCTATGGATTTACAATGGGAGGTCATAAAAGTTCCAATAGGTGTAATATGCAATATCCCAATAGAAGAGATGGGCGAACCACTAAAGATTTGTTTTGTCTTGGGTTTGGACGAAGCTATCCAAGTTTTGGTCCGAACTTGTTCAGATAGAACCGGAAGTGAAATTATTATACATTGGGTCTCTTCAGACACGTGTCATGACGTCATGATGCTTGGCGTGCTCATGTGACCGCTCGTGGTCTAATCACAGGCCTACTATACTTTGGGGTCTTAAGAGTCCCCAGAGTACATTGGATGGCCATTTTAGTTCTCCCGTAAAAAAACAAACAATACGAGTATGAGTTGGTTCGCCCATCTCTACCCAATATTATTGTCCATATAGTACATGTATACTATATATGTAATATACAGATATAGAAGAGTTAACCCGAACTCTGAAGATTTGTTTCATTTCTGCTTCGGACAAATTGATCCTCTGAATCGTTTCAATCCAAACTTGTTCGGATGGAACCAGAACTGAAATTATTATACTCTTCATACCCCAGAGTATAATAGGTGGAGGCCCAGGGAAGGTGTAATAATATTAAAAACATTTACACTCACCTCCTCTCACCTCTTTTGGGCCTCCTTGTAGCGTCCATCTCAGTTTTCTCGGTGACGTCATGAGCCCGGGGTCCCCGTTGAGGCCCAATCACATGACGCTCGGTGTGCTCAATTGACTGCTGTGGCCCAAACACAGGCCTCAGCGGTGATACCGGGCGTGTGACGACACCATGAAGTGGCCCAAAAGAGATGAGGGAAAGTATATTTTTTTACAACTCCCCTAGGCCTCCACCTATTATACTCTGGGGTCTGTGGAAACCCGACAGTATAATAATTTACTGCAATGCCTGTTACAGCGGCCATTTTAGTTCATCCGAGATAAATCCCAAATTGTTCAGTTTTACTAAAAAACAAACAATTTAGGATATTCAGGTTGTGATACACGGCTTGTGCTGAAGCCGTTCGCCCATCTCTAAGCCGAACTTTTGTAATTGGTTAAACTGCTTTTTTCAATGACTTTTCATTGTCTTCTGTGATAAGATATGTCGCTGCAGCAGTTTATCCAATTGCAGAAGTTCGGGTGAATGCTGCTACATCTGTATATTACTAGGGAAGGGACAAATAATTGGTATAGTACTTTATATCTGTGAGGGCAGGGAATTAGCCCTCTATGTACTGCTAGAACCTACATGAATGACGACTTCTTTTTTGGAAAGCAGTGAGACCTATTTCACGCTCCATTTGCATTCCTATGTCTGCCCACACGTGCTGGCCCTGAGGGCTGGGTGGCTTGGTGTGAGTATGTTCATGTTTTTTTAGAGGGGGGAGTTGTGTCAGTGTACACTGTTTCTATACTATAACATACTAGTAAGAATAAAGTGACATGGCCTGATTAAAACCTCCACATGAGTCTTGTTTTAATGGCCTATCCCGTGTGGATATTATTATTGTAGCAGATGTCTTGGCACTTCCTTCCTTGCTTTTGTAGGATTTCATATAATATGTTAATTATCTATAATGATATTAAAAGCAAATGTTCTATTAATTGAATTTAGTGATGTGGTTTGTTATTTATGGACTGAAAATGTTGCATTATATAGTGCCTGCTGGTATAAACTGGCAACCTTGTAATACATAGTGGCAATATGTCTACAATATTATAAGATGCTCTATGTCGCTATCTCCAATGTGGATAAAAAAAGGGGGACTCACCCTCCTATAAGGCCCATTCCCCTTTAATTCTCCCTCCAGCAGCTCTTGTTCTGTGCATTCTTTAATAGGTGCTGCTCCACTGATTCTGGTGTAGTTGGAATTTTTTCTGTAGCTCGACCATTCCTGAGCAAATAGTGCAGTTAGTTTTGGTGCCCGATAGGCTAATTAGGCTCTCTACTGTCAAGTGGTCTCAGGGTGGAGCAAGCAAGGGGACGTGCTTCTGAGCAGTCTGATATTGTCCAATCAGAGGAAGACAGTCTCGTAGCTCAGAATCATGCCCCTTGCCTGCTCCTGTCTGACACTGCCCACTTGACAGTAGAGAGCCTAATTAACCTATCAGGCATCAAAACTAACTGCACTGTTTGTTCAGGAATGGTGGAGCTAGAGAAAAAAAATTCTGGAATCAGTGGAGCAGCACCTATTAAATGATGCAAAGATTTGGACTTGGTGGAGGTGGTGAAAGGTCCACTTTAATGTTCATGTTTCTCTTTGATATTTACCAGATCTCAGATATGTGATATATGTCAAAAAGTTTGGTAAGCTGGGTCAAAAAAAAAAAAAAGAAAAAAATCATAGTATTTGGTTCCAACACTAGGCTCCCCTTGGTGATCAGGTGAAAATGAGGTTGTCGGGTTGAGGCGATCCCTACGATCAACGGTTATGCACTGGTGACCTCTTCAAAGGTTAGCAAATTGCTCACTATTTTGTTGGGAACTTCTAGAAACTCAACTCCAAGGAACACGCACAGCAGAGGGGCAGGAACTGAAAAGAGGAGACAGACCAAAGAGATGATGACGTGTCCGAAAAATGGGGAGCACAGACAATGTGCCTGGTAGATGTGACATCACAAGAAGTAGGGAAGGTGATCATGTGACTGCAATGGGAACGCCACTAAGGCTGGATTCACACCAGCGTTCGGACTACGTTTGGGGTTTCCGTCCCCAAATCCGCTTGAAAAATGCTCATTTTTCCGTATTTTTCGTGCAGAAACCTGGCGGACCCCATTACAGTCTATGGGGCCTGCGGGTTTTCACAGGTAACCGCTTTTAAGCGGATTAGGTTTCCGTTTTTCAGGTCCCCAAGCAGGGGACACATTTGATATGTATCAGCCATACCTGCCAGTTTAAACCATGTAGCGTGTGTGGGGGCATTCTGACTCCCGATAACAGATGACGGGATGGTATGGGCTGGGGAGGAGTTGGATTTTAACTAACCAATTTTTTTATTCTCGGGTTTATAATTCGGTGCCAGGGATGCCAGAATCTTTTTTTTACTTCCATACACGTCTACTGCTCGGCCGAGTCATACTTTATGAGCATGTCGTGCATACGTTGTTTGCTATTTGCAGAACATGTCTGTACAGACTTCTGTAATGTGGGTGCCATTGTGACGCAGATTCTGTACACGACGTCTGTCTTTCATGTTATCTCGGCGTACGACTATAATTACGGGATTATCAGATTGTTTACTTGTTAGAACTCGGCTCTTTACTACCAGGCTGCAGGTTTTCTTCCCTCCTACATAAAATTGTACAATATGTAAAGTATTATTACGTATACGGTGAATGTGTGGCATCCCAGAGCTGGCTATGGCTGGGCTGAGGGTGATCTCTGTGCATTGTATTATTTCCTGTTGCTTCATAGCCTGTGTGACATAGCAGGGGGTCCTGAGTCTCACACAACACAGCGCCACCTAGTGAGCCTCACACATGCATTACACCTCCCATAGGATTGAATAGTAACCAAATGTCCAATGGGAGGACATCGCCTGGGAAAAGGGGAGGAGTCAGCTGATCACTGGGTCCCCATGGTAACACCCCTGCAGGAAGGTCCTGCGTGTGAGGAGTTAGAAGTGTGGAGTGTTAGGAGGAGGAGGTGAGGAGATAAGTGTGATGTCCTGTGAAGAAAGCAGTGAGTTTAGTGCAGGAATCTCAAGTCCTAGACAGGCCCAGGAAGGTTGGAGAGCTGACATACTCCAGCTATTCAGAAGATCCTGTCCCCTGTCTGCCTAGCCATCGCCCTGAAGGAAGTCAAGCATCATTATCTTGTCAGCATGAGACTGTGGAGAGAACATTCTGGAACACGTGCTCCATAGCAAGTATCACAGGATCCAGGGGCCAAGGCCAGACCTGTGGAATATCCTGCCACCCTGACTATTGCACCCCGAAACTCTGAGCTATCAGGACCACATAACGTGAGTGGGGAATATTATGTACTAGTATCATGGTGGGCATCCTCCTATGTGCCAAATAGGAGCCCAGACGCACCTTAGGGCTGTAACACTGAAGTATAAGGGGCTAGGAACACCTTTCATCAAGTCTACCCTGCACCCCAGGACTTTGCTGTGTCACCAGGCGTACCCCGTTGTTTTGTATTGAAGAAACTGTTTAAGCATTTGTGCCTCCACACCCATGGAAGTAAAAGTTCAACTTTACAACCGTTTCTGTGTCTGACTCTGCACCGACAACATCAGGGCGCCCCAAACACCACCAGTCGGCACAGTATAGGGGAAGCGCCCCGGGGGAACAATCACCACCAACATTTGTGCAGCCCCCTCATCACCGGTACCAGTGGTGGTAACGTGGGACAGCACCAGCGCTGCGCCCTCGTGCCCAGAGACCGTGACAAGTCTGCGCTGTTTGCACCCCCGCAATCCCAACTGCAGCGTTACCTTCCATCTGGTCACTGCAAGAAAAACTGGCGTCACGAACAGGATACGGGTGTGTGCCATTTTGAGAAAGTCGCCACGAAAAGTGCGGCAAATTGTCTCCAGAGCATCGGTCTTTATTGTGGACTTTGCTAAGATCAAGTTTATTCCCTGAGAGTGCTTGCCACAAAGAGGGGGAGCCCTATACCCCTGAAGTAAGCCCTAAAGACTGTCCTCTCAGTGTGTTATAGCCCTGGAAGAGTTAAAACGCCCAGGACTTGTTTGCTGCGCCACATCGCTGTGTAAGAACGCCCACAAAGGGTTAACTGTACCTTGCAAAAGTGCGAGAGATTTTTAGCACTGCGCATGAGGCCAGGAGACCCATCTGCCGCCATCTTAGGAGAGCCCAGAATGCTGAGCGCAATGCTCCAGCGCACCCATACAAGAAAGTGAAAGGCGAACGTGCCAGCGCCATTTCTGACTCTCCGGTGCCGCATCACCGTCCCTGCTGTGCACCGCTGATCTCTGGTCCACGCTGCAGTTGCTGTCAGTGAGTACTGTGCCTCCCTGTCCTTGTCTTCAGTCCTCCCACGGCCCCAGCGAGTGTTTTCCGTGTACAGTGTCCGTGGGGAGTGCCACCATTAAAGAGGGGGAGCACACCGTCAGCCCTCATCACAGTGACTCTGTTAATAGCTACAGCATTCTTAAAGGGACAGCATTCCAAGTTCTAGTCTCCATTCCCTGCCAGCAAGCAGTTGAGTTTCTTAAAGAGACGGCGACCTAATTTCAGTCATACCTGCAAACAACATGACTGAGCAAAGTGACATTGTGCCATCTGTTTCTAGTGATCCAGCAGTGACCATGGCGAGCAGCCTACCATTCTCCATGCCATTTTACCCTGGTGCACCATGGCTGCCGCGCTACAAAGGGGAGGCGCATACCCTCAGGGACTTTCGTGAGAAGATGCTGTCTCTCTTCCAGTTCTATCCTCTGAATACAGAACAGCAGATACAGATCCTGCTGGGCCAGCTTGAGGGTGCTGCAGCTAGGGAGGTCAAATCCTGGCCTGCCTCTGACAGAAGAACCCCTGGGCAAATTCTGGACAAACTCCAGGTGAACTTTGACGTGCGATCTGTCTCCGAGGTAAAGATGCGCTTCTTTTCCAGACGACAACTACCTGGTGAGACCCTGCGGGACTATGCTTTATCCCTCCAAGAGGCGTTCAGAGCTGTGGTGCAAGTGGATCCACGTGAAAATGTGGACTCTGATAAAATCTTGTTTGACCGCTTCATAGAAGGGGCGGGTACCAAATTGCTCCAGAGTCAGTTGCGAATGCTTGCTGCACAACATCCCAGCATCACGTTTGCTGACTTCAAGGCCCTTGCCATCCAGGTCTTGGGACAGGAGCAGCCCCAGCCGAGCCCAGTCATCTGTGCTCCCTCACCTGGATCCTCAACTATCATTGCTCCAGTTGTCCTGCCACTACCTCTGGGTACCTCACCTGCTGCCCAAACTGTGCAGACTACACTAGCAGACTCCAGAGATGACCTTCTGGCCCGAGTGGATCATCTGACCCGTGCCATGGAACAGATCACCGTCCGTCTAGATCGTCTGACCCAGCCGTCTTCATCGTCCAGTGATCCTTTGCGAAGTCTCAACATCTCACCTGAGTCGCCACCCAGACGTCTGTCTTCAGTGAAACCTCCGCAGAGTGAGAGGCCATACTGTACCTATTGCCATAGATATGGACACACCAGGCCTCAGTGTTTTCAGTTAAACGGGCCACCCCCGAGGCAGCGGGCCGCCCCTCGGGAGGAAAGAAGAAGGGCCCAGGTGAATCTTCAGTGCCATTGTCACGCTTCGTCTCAGCCTGCCCACACATCACAATCCGGGTGAACGGCGTCCCTCTGACAGCGTTGGTGGACACTGGATCTCAGGTAACAACCCTGCGCAAGCAGGTGTTCCTTGAACATTGGGACTTAGGTGTGTTGAATAGAACACCTGACACATGGATAAATCTGTGTGCCAGCAATGGACAGCCCATACCACAGCAGGGTTATTGGGAACCCACTATCCAGATTGGGGACTTGAAACTGCCTAGACAGGGTGTAATTGTCACTGATGTAGAGGATGATAGGTTTGCAGTTGTAATATTAGGCATGAATGTTTTACGCCATTGCTTTGCAGAAGTGTTGGATGCCTTGCATGCCTCTCTCCTTACAGCTTCTCCCAGTGACCAGCAGACCATTCAGCGGGCCATTCGTGTACTCAATGCTCAGCACAAGTTCGCCAACAAACAAGGTGAAATTGGTCGAGTCCGGATCCAAGATACTCGTCCAGTAACCCTACAGCCTGGAACAGAAACTATGGTGTGGTGCCGTGCCCGTCCTGGCATAGAAAATCAGGACTACGAGGCCTTGCTACAACCCATACAGGTAGATGGCCAACCACTTGTCATGGCTGCCCGCAGCCTTGTCACAGTTTCCAATGGACGTGTTCCTGTCCGCTTAGTCAACTTGGGCGATGCTTCCGTGAACCTCCACAAGTTCCACTCTGTGGCCCTGCTACACCGGTTAGCACCAGAAGACATTCTCTCTGGTGATTCTACCGCCACACAGCGTTCCACCCAAGCTGCTGAGAACATTCAGAATGGAGCCACGAAGTCCTGGTGGGATGAATTGAACGTGGGAGACGCCAATACCCCTATAGAGCACATCAATGGGGTTCGCAATGTGGCCAAGCGTTACCAACAGGCATTCAGCAAACACCCATTGGACTTTGGTAAGACCACGACCATACAACATCGCATTCTGACTGGCGACCACCATCCAATCAAGGAGCGTCACCGTCCAATACCACCAGCGATGTACCAACCGGTGAAAAAGTTGATCCAAGAGATGCGAGATGCTGATGTCATCCGGGAGAGTAACAGCCCCTGGGCAGCCCCGCTAGTCCTTGTCAAGAAGAAAGACGGAACCCTACGATTTTGTGTGGACTATCGTAAACTCAACAACGTCACGCACAAAGACGCATACCCATTGCCGCGGATTGAGGAATCTCTAACGGCTTTGGGATCAGCTACCTGTTTCTCGACCCTGGACTTAACCAGTGGATACTGGCAAGTCCCTATGGCGCCTGAAGATCGTGAAAAGACTGCGTTTACGACCCCGATGGGACTCTTTGAATTTAATAGTATGCCATTTGGGCTATGTAATGCCCCAGCCACATTCCAACGGCTTATGGAGAGGTGCCTCGGCCATGAGAATTTCCAGAGTGTGCTACTGTACCTGGACGATGTTATTGTATTCTCCCGAACATACCAAGAACACCTTCGTCACCTGTCCGAGGTATTCAAGGTACTTATACAGCACGGCCTAAAGTTGAAGCCCTCCAAGTGCTACCTGTTGAAACCCCAAGTTCACTACCTTGGGCATGTCGTGAGCGCACAAGGCGTCCAACCTGATCCTGAAAAGATCACTGCAGTCCAGAACTGGCGAAGACCAACAACCGTCAAAGAAGTCCGAAGCTTCCTTGGATTCGCAGGTTACTACCGGCGTTTCATACCACACTTCGCCCAAGTAGCCGAGCCTCTGAACGAGTTGTTGCGCGGTTGTCCCAGAGAAAACTACAACCGAAAGCTTCCGGTAGACTGGACAGCGCGTCAAGAGGAAGCCTTTCAAGCGCTTAAAGCACTTCTGACGCAACCACCAATTCTAGCCTATCCCAACTACAGTCAGCCATTCCGCTTGTACACAGATGCAAGTCACCAAGGTTTGGGTGCAGTGTTGTCCCAGGTTCAGGACAACAAAGAGTGAGTCATCGCCTACGCCAGCAGGAGTCTGAGAGGCGCGGAGAAGAACGACCAGAACTATAGTTCTTTCAAACTCGAACTTCTGGCGCTTGTCTGGGCCGTGACAGAGAAGTTTAAAGACTACCTGGCTGCCACACCCTTTACCGTGTACACAGATAACAATCCGTTGGCGCATCTGGACACTGCTCGACTGGGAGCCCTTGAACAACAGGGGGCCTCAAGACTCTCAAGATTACAAGTTCTCTGTCAAGTATCGCAGTAGCAAGTCCAACGCTAACGCTGATGCACTCTCAAGGTTGCCTGTGGGAGAAGAACCACCCCGAGAAGACATCTGGGAAGAGGTGGAGATGCCACCATTCTACAACAAGTTTGCCCAACAGGTTGCTATTGGTGTCCCTGTAGAAGGAGAATCTCTGACGAAAACAGCTGCCGAATCCCTCCAGGAGCCATCTCTGTGGAAAACGTTCCAAGAAGAGAGCAGAGTTTTAGGAGAATTGTCAGATTTCCTGCTTACATGAAGAATACCAACCCGTGTAAAGAGAGGTCTTCATGACGTGGAATTAAAACGCCTTTGGCGACAGAGGAAGCGCCTGTTTGTCCAACGAGGCCTTCTACATAGAAACACTCTTGATCCTGTCACAGGTGAAAGGCTTCATCAGATCCTCGTACCCAGAAGAGACGCACAGATGATACTTGAGGCGTATCATGACAGATCCGGTCACTTCGGGGTACAAAAGACCGAAGCTACCATCCGTCGTCGCTTCTATTGGGTTGGGATGAGGAGTGACATTGAGAGTTGGTGCCGAGAGTGTCCCGCCTGTAGTATCACCAAGGAAGGTCGAAGAGATCAGAAGGCCCCTCTACATCCAATTAAGACTCAAAAGCCGTGTGAAATTGTTGCTCTGGACCATGTGAAGTTGGGTCCCACACATTCCGGCTACAGCTATGCTCTGACAATGGTGGATCATTACTCCAAGTTCCTTGTCATCGTGCCTGTCAGAGATCTTACAGCAAGAACTACGGCTGAGACCTTCTACGCAGAGTTTGTCCGCCATTACGGTTGTCCTGAGCATATCCTCACCGACCGTGGATCGACGTTTGAATCCCAATTGTTCCGTGAGCTGTGTCAGTTCCAAGACTGCAAGAAGTTGCGAACCACAGCGTATCACCCTCAAGGGAATGGTATGTGCGAGAAGGCAAATCAAGTGATCATCGGCATGCTAAGAAAAGCCGCAGTTACACCTGGTGTTGAGTGGCCTGAGCGTATCAAGGACTTGGCCTATATTTACAACAACACACCCCAAACATCTACGGGATACGCACCATTTTATCTAATGTTTGGAAGACAAGGTCAACTTCCTTCAGACTTAACCCTTGGTGTGAAGGTCCCTGACACCATCAATCCACTACCCATAACAGACTGGGTTGTTGAACACCGCCGACGTATGGAGGAAGCTAAAGAGATAGTTGAAATGCGCATGGATGAGGTTCGTAGGAGACAACAGGAGGATTACAACCATCGCGCCCATGCAGCGCCCCTGAAAGTTGGCGACCGTGTATGGTTAAGGAATAACCATCGGAATGGGAAATTGGATCCATTCTGGGAGAAAGAACCATACAGTGTCATCTCCATACCATATCCTGAATCCGACGTGTATGAGATCTCTAAACCTGGGAGACAGCCCCAAGTAGTACACCGAAACCGTCTGAAGCTGTGCCTTAAAGAAGGACTACCCACAGAGGTGCCCCCAGCTGAGACAACGAGTACAGAGATCTTGTCACCTTCTGAAGCGAAAGAGAGACCCCCAACGTTAACTGAGCTTATGTGGGCGCCTAAACTACTACCATTTAGCTGTTATCCACCAATTGCTCTAGTGCAAGAGAACCCTTCGACAGATGATTTAATTGATTTCAGTGACTCTGTTCCTGATTCAAATCTCGTTCCACTTAGGCGTTCTGAGCGTACCACAAAAGGCATACCTCCAACACGCTATAGTGATGCCATGGCTGTCCTTGGGTAAAAGAGGTTAACTGTCTCTGCTTCTGTATATATGTTATTCCTGCTCTGATTACATTAATGTTTTTCCTGTGTGTATATACAGTATATATATAATATCTTGCCATGTAATATAGTATTTACATTTATATGCAACAATCCAAGCCATAGTGCCTGGCTCACCGAGCCAAGGAAGTTCTGTTACCCCATTGCGGTATGGACATTCGTGCTAGAGTGCCTACTCTTCCTTACAGAAAGGACTGTTTATTGTTTCTCAGAGAGACTCTCATGATAATGGACACTCACAAAATTTGTGCCAGAGAGCCTCTGGACCCATTTGCACTTTATTCGTATTTATTAACGTTATGTTACATTTCTCACCTTCACCCCAGCCCGTCGCCGAGGTCGGCTCAGTGAAAGAGGGGGAGTATGTGGCATCCCAGAGCTGGCTATGGCTGGGCTGAGGGTGATCTCTGTGCATTGTATTATTTCCTGTTGCTTCATAGCCTGTGTGACATAGCAGGGGGTCCTGAGTCTCACACAACACAGCGCCACCTAGTGAGCCTCACACATGCATTACACCTCCCATAGGATTGAATAGTAACCAAATGTCCAATGGGAGGACATCGCCTGGGAAAAGGGGAGGAGTCAGCTGATCACTGGGTCCCATGGTAACACCCCTGCAGGAAGGTCCTGCGTGTGAGGAGTTAGAAGTGTGGAGTGTTAGGAGGAGGAGGTGAGGAGATAAGTGTGATGTCCTGTGAAGAAAGCAGTGAGTTTAGTGCAGGAATCTCAAGTCCTAGACAGGCCCAGGAAGGTTGGAGAGCTGACATACTCCAGCTATTCAGAAGATCCTGTCCCCTGTCTGCCTAGCCATCGCCCTGAAGGAAGTCAAGCATCATTATCTTGTCAGCATGAGACTGTGGAGAGAACATTCTGGAACACGTGCTCCATAGCAAGTATCACAGGATCCAGGGGCCAAGGCCAGACCTGTGGAATATCCTGCCACCCTGACTATTGCACCCCGAAACTCTGAGCTATCAGGACCACATAACGTGAGTGGGGAATATTATGTACTAGTATCATGGTGGGCATCCTCCTATGTGCCAAATAGGAGCCCAGACGCACCTTAGGGCTGTAACACTGAAGTATAAGGGGCTAGGAACACCTTTCATCAAGTCTACCCTGCACCCCAGGACTTTGCTGTGTCACCAGGCGTACCCCGTTGTTTTGTATTGAAGAAACTGTTTAAGCATTTGTGCCTCCACACCCATGGAAGTAAAAGTTCAACTTTACAACCGTTTCTGTGTCTGACTCTGCACCGACAACATCAGGGCGCCCCAAACACCACCAGTCGGCACAGTATAGGGGAAGTGCCCCGGGGGAACAATCACCACCAACATTTGTGCAGCCCCCTCATCACCGGTACCAGTGGTGGTAACGTGGGACAGCACCAGCGCTGCGCCCTCGTGCCCAGAGACCGTGACAAGTCTGCGCTGTTTGCACCCCGCAATCCCAACTGCAGCGTTACCTTCCATCTGGTCACTGCAAATGTTCGGGAACAATGTAAGGTAAATTCATCTATCGCAGTCAGACAATTGTTGGGTTGATCAAAAAGTTTTCCAAGTTATTGGTGCATTTTCTTGTATAGATGATCCATATGTTAAATAGTAACTTTCCAGTGTGGGAAAAGTCGTCCATAGACATAATGATTATCATTGACAAGCCAGTTTTTTTTTTTTTAAATATATATATATTGGCTGTGTCCACACTTGACTAGGAGCCTCCATTTCAGACTATGTCAAACTCAATGGGTGGCGAGGATGATGTAAAATAAAAAAGAAGCAATTCTTATCATCTCGATTTTGGAAGCATATCCCTCGTTCTCTCCGGTGCACAGACTGTGCAAGTGACCACTGCGGCCAATCACTGGTATCGGTGGTCCCATTTTGAGTACTGTTAACATATGAGCAGTGACATCATCAGTACCCAACATGTGACCTCTCAAGCCAGTGATTGGTTGCAGTGAGTCTCTGCACTTCCAGCCAAGGCAGTTCATACACCAGAAGAAACTGGGACGCACTGTCTGAACCAGGGTGTAGGGGAGTATCACTTCTTTCTTTATTTTACAACACCCCCAGAATGATGTGAGTTTTGCAATTATCCCAGAAAACCCAATTAATGTAAAAATAAGAAATACATACAACAATACTTTACCTGTCAAAATGGCAGACACCATAGTGGAACCCAACAGTCCCCATCGGGTGCCAATTATAGATGGGCAAACTACTTCAGCACAAATATCCTAAATTATTCGGGTTTTAACGAAACCCAACAATTTGGTATTTGTCTCAAACAAACTAAAATGAGTGCCATGACAAGCATTGTCTACAGTATTATAGGTGGAGGCCCAGGGGAGGTGTAAAAAATAAAAAACATTTATAATCACCTTCCCTCACCTCTTTTGGGCCTCCTCACTCCTTCTGGTGACATCATGCACCCAGTGTCACCGCTAAGGTCTGTGATTGGGTCGCAGTAGTGACATCTCACCGCTGAGGCCCAATTATAGGCCTCGAGTGTTACCCTGGGCACATGATGTCACCAAGGAGACAGAGAGAGAGCACTGGACGTTACGAGGAGGCCCAAAAGAGATGAGAGAAGGTGAGTATAAATGTTATTTATTTTTATCACCTCCCCTGGGCCTCCACCTATTATACTCTGGGGTCTGAAGAGACTATCCAAATACATTTGACCCGAACCGGATCAGGGGTCCGAGCCACCTGGACTCAAAACGAATCCTGGCAGGTTGCCTATCTCTAGTGCCAATAGTCTTCATAGTGCATTAGATCTGGGGCTGCATGTGCTTTCCATTTATAACAAAAAACGCAATGCCAATGTGAACAGAAGCCTGAATGGTAAATAGTACTAAAATCAAGTTTATGGTACTTGGAAATCTGCCCCATTATTTGGGCACGTATATCAATTGACTAAGGCAAGGTCTGTGCAATGTATAATACTGGTGTCTCCTTTTGTGATGGTGGGAATGGGATTTCAAGTATTTGGGGCCCATCGTGTCTTTGGGTCTGGATGCAGCTAACCCCCTGTAGCTAAGCCCCTGAATGCACTACTAACACAGATAAGATAAAGAGATAAAATGGGTTAAAAAAGAAAATTTAGAGAATAAGTGACATGTTATCTGTGCTTCTTCCTGCAGTAACACCCATCATTACATGACACACTGGTAATGAAGATCTCCATGATAAATATCTCTATGGCCGAGGGCTATGGAAAAGCTAGACACGAGTGTCAAAGGTAGCAGAAGATTTATAATGCATTATACAAAGAGATTTGCATACTAAAAGTGTACCTGACCTTGTATAAATCAATAATGCAGTGTGTGTACATGAGGTTAGAGCTGGCCATGATATCACTTGTGTTCTGCATTTTTTGCAGTTTTCCCCATTTAAGGCTCTTTTTATAGTTGTCAGTTCTCCCTGAGCTGCTATAATGTCTCTTTCTGGAAGGGAATGAAAAAACCACAACTGTTTTTCTTTCTTACACTATTCACCATCCAACGCTCTAGAAAAGATATGTGAAATTTGTTCTATGGATTTGGTTGTTAATATTACAGCGATAACAAATTTATATAGTTTAGTTTTATGTTTTGCTGCTTTTGCGCAAAAAAAGGTTTTTTCCTTTCTCCACATTTAAACACATTTTTATTCTTCCATTGACAGAGTTATATGAGGGCTTGTTTTTTACAGGACAAGCTGTATTTTTCAAGGGTACCATTTTGACATACATAAAACATATCAATCACTTTTTATTCCACTTTGTGCTAGGCAGGATGAACGGAATATTCTATTTTTGGAAACTTTTTTTTTTTTTAAGTCACCATGTGATTGCTTGATGGTTTCTATATTGCACTACAAAACTTCTCCTATCCCAGCTATTGCAGCAGGAGCCTGTCTGGGTGTATTACACCCTGCTTCTAATACAGATGGTGTGGATCAGTCCCTATGTCCGCACCATGGCAGCCCCATAAGTGTATAGCGGCTGTATAAGACTGATGGTTGTTTGCAAACATTTTCGTATAATTTATATTATTAATAATGCTATAAAAAATCCTTAGGCGTTATTCACATGACAGTGACGTTTTTGACGGATCTAACGGTCTTTAAAAAGAGATATACACGTCCTTTTTTAATGGCCATTTTGCATCCGGTTTGCATCTGTTCCATTTTTACCTTTTTGATGGCCAAATACGATCCGTTTTGTATCAAATTTTTTACTGTCTCTTTTTAGACACAACCCACTGATTCGTTTTTATGGACGTAACATGGACGTCAGGCTGTTTTACATCAGATAAAAAACTGTTCCATTGATTTCCGTTGGGTCCATGTGTCTGGGAACAGATAAGGACAGATCATGTAAATTTTTGGACGGCTGTGAAAAATGGTCAGCCAAAAAAAACGGACATGTGAATAGAAACATTGAAGTCAATGTTTTCTCAAAAGGGACATGTGACGACCTTTATGAAAACAGTGTGAATAAGGTCTTAGGCTCCTGCGCGGAGGACTTTTCTCTCTGTCGATTTCAGTATAAAAACGGTGTTAACCCTACGGACACCGGGCAGACCCCATTATAATGTATGGGGTCCACGGCTGTCCACGGGTAACTGTTGTTTTAGTGGTCCGGCTCTCCGTTGTTCGGGTACCCCAGCAGACCTGGACGATGGAGAGCCCAGGGCAGGAGTGAACCTATCCTTACTCTACCCCCCATGGAAAACTGAATCCAATATATAAGATTTTTCTTTTATGGAAGGGTAAATGATTTATTGGGGTAGACTTATTCAAATGGCAGCAACCAATCACAAGGCAGCTTTCATTTTTTTCAGGATCAGAATACAAATTGAAAGCTGAGCTGTGATTGGTTGCTGTGGGCGACTAAGACTATTTTGCATTTAGACCATTTGAATAAATCTGCCCAATTGTGTATAAATTTAAAGCGTAAAAAAAAAAAATACCAATAAAAAATAAAAAATTGCAGGAAAAAGACAAAAATGTAAACATTCACAAACTGAATAAATTAAATTAAGTTCTATTTTTAACTCTATTTATGTGTATTTTACTATTATTTGATTTGGAACTGGAGAATATACAGAGGATTGTCAATCCCTTCACCCAGAACGATCTCGGTTTTTGTCCGTAACTTTTACTTGATCTTCTGAGAATTTCCTAGCATCAGTTTCCCCTGGGTACAATTAAACTATTGACACGTGAACTATTAATAGTTTAATAGTCTTTTGGGATGGTTGTGATGGACTTTTTCATGATTTTCATATTTTTCTATGATATTTTTTATTTATGTTATTATGAACTATTATGTCTACACAGAATCTGAAGTCCAATTTTTCATGCTTTGTTTTCATCTTCATGTAGTTCCTTAAAAAAAACAAAAAAACAAGAGCATAAATTATTTAGATACATGAAAAACTTTCACAAGTGAAAAGGAAAACATTCAGAGAAATATTAATGTAGTTTATAGTATAAAAACATAAAACACAAAGATTTAGAAAAACTACTATGAGACAGATTTCTAATACTGTCTAAGGTTAAGGTCCTACATTGCGGAAATGCAGCTTTTTTAGCCACTATATGAAATAATACCGTATGAAGGGCTACTATGTGACATTATACTGTGTGGAGGGGCCGTTATAGGACATTATACTGTGTGGAGGGGCCGTTATAGGACATTATACTGTGTGGAGGGGCCGTTATAGGACATTATACTGTGTGGAGGGGCCATTATAGGACATTATACTGTGTGGAGGGGCCGTTATAGGACATTATACTGTGTGGAGGGGCCGTAATAGGACATTATACTGTGTGGAGTGGCCATTATGGGACATTATACTGTATAGAGGGGCCGTTATGGGACATTATCCTGTATGGAGGGGCCATTATGGGACCTTATATTTTATGGAGGGGCCATTATGGGACATTATACTGTATGGAGGGGCCGTTATGGGACATTATACTGTATGGAGGGGCCATTATGGGATATTATACTGTATGGAGGGGCCGTTATGGGACATTATACTGTATGGAGGGGCTGTTGTGGGATATTATACTGTATGGAGGGGCCGTTATGGGACATTATACTGTATGGAGGGGCCATTATGGGATATTATACTGTATGGAGGGGCCATTATGGGATATTATACTGTATGAAGGGGCCATTATGGGACATTATACTGTATGGAGGGGCTGTTATAGGACATTATACTGTATGGAAGGGCCGTTATGGGACATTATACTGTGTGGAGGGGCCGTTATGGGACATTATACTGTATGGAGGGGCTGTTGTGGGACATCATATTGTATGGAGGGGCCGTTATGGGACATTATACTGTATGGAGGGGCTGTTATGGGACATTATACTGCATTTTCTCTATAGATTTAATACTGGAATGAAAAAAGCAGAAAGATGCAACAAAACTCACTGAAAAACGGCGCGCAAATAACGCAATTCTTTTTTGCTGTGTTTTTTTCAGCTACCATTTGCTACGCGGGGCCTTAGCCTAAGAGTGATGTTTACAACCTTAAAATGTACCAGATTTACTACAGTGGATGACAAATCTGGTGCATCTGTAGATTGTCTAGTCCAAGTTTCTATCACCTATAAGTTGCTTACTTTTGTTAAGCCATATCCCTTTCATGCTAAGCCCTGTCCCCTTTTCAGGATAGACAAAAACTTGTCTTAAAGGGGTTGTCCAGTTTCAGACAAATATTAGATAAGATACAAATGTTATTGTTATTGTATTGTATAATGCAAAGTTGTACAATTTTCCAATATACTTTCTGTATCAATTCCTCACGGTTTTCTAGATTTCTGCTTGTTGTCATTTGTTGTGCTTATTCCTGGTGGATAAAAATTGGTCCATGGTCATGTGATGTACAGTCCATAGTCATGTGATATACAGTCCATGGTCATGTGATGTACAGTCCATAGTCATGTGATGTACACTCCATAGTCATGTGATATATGGTCCATAGTCATGTGATTGACATACAGGTGCACAGCTCGTTACAGTCACAGCACAGAATTCTCAGACATCTGCCTGGTAACGAGCTGTGCACATGTCTGTCCATCACATGACCATGGACTGTCCATAGATACATTTGGTGGTGTCTGTTACATAGGTCACAAGGTTACTACTACTGCAGTGTGAATACATCCTAACTTCCAAGCTGTTTAGTCTATCCGATTTTCTGAAATGTAACCCCTTCGCCCCTGCACCTGTTCTGTTCCTGTCGGTACATGGAAACACAAAGTAATATTTGTCAGTAATCTTTATTCTCATGTCTGCTGTCAGCATTTAGGTGGTTTCGTTCTATTGGACTACACGTATGCCGTGAGAATGTATATAACACTAGGCAGTGCATAGATAGCAGTAGCACCATGTGATAAGAGATAGGCCCTGCATCCGATTGCAGAAGGCAGCCATATCTGTCATCACCTCCGTGCCAAAACACCACAGACTCCTGTGACTATACCTTTTAAGTCAAGGACCTGTTCTTTACATCTGACATGGTGAAGTGGCTCATAGCGCTCTGCTCCTGACCGCCAGCTAACCTCTAAACATATAGGAGCTGCCATGGAGACTGTATATAACTTATCAAAATCGTACATGAAGTATAGGAATAACTTATGGCTGTTGATAATTAATGACCGAGGCATAAATTTTTAATTTACCCCAATGCAAAATCTGTAACAAGACCCCCTACCTACTATGGGTCCTTTATAATACTGGTGTCTTATGTGGCAGAGGAACCTGGTGTGACTGCTGCCTCTGCACCTCCTATAACTACGTCTCAGCATATTTAATATATACACCAAGCTGGCAGTCTATCACATACTGTATACACATTTCCCACATACATGGCTTTTCAACATAATGTCTCAGAGGATGCCTGGAGAAAATGGGGATGCCTGGCAATGAAGAGGTGAGGAAAGGTGAATATGAGTTGTTTTTTCCGTACCCGAGCAGAAGGTTGCGGCAAATCTTGTCAATATTTGCAAACGAATCTTGCAAGGTTCACCCATCACTAGAAACCACCACTAGGTAACTCTTTCTCTAAGGGCCTTGCTGAGGGTTCTAAGAGAATGTATGTCTTTAGACCATTATAAGGGGCAACAAATCTGTACGACACTGCAGAACATGTTGATGCTATAACAAATAAATAGTTGTAGAAATAGCCAGTGTACATCTCACTTTGGTAAGGGAGGGGAAAAGGAACCAACTTTTTTGGCTGGGGTTGTAGTATGTACGAGTGGTCGAGCTGGAGTGTGCATGCATATGGGAGTTTTGGGAAAGATCACCCGAATGACTGTTCATCCAACAGTTACTTTATGTGTATGGCCAGTTTAGGACTTCTTTTACATGGTGACAGTACTATGTACTAAAAGTTTGCATTGGGGCGATTGGGGCAACAAAGTAGCCTACAGTTTGCATTGGGACAATTTTCTGATGGAAATCTTATACATATAAGTATTAATATGTAAGCAAATGAGAATATGCTTGAGGCTGAGGTCACACGTTGTGGAAAAGCTGCATTTTTGTGGCAGATTTTGCTGCAATTGTTCAGCGAATGCCAAGAGTGGCTTCAAATGGAATGGGAAATATAAGGGAAGTATACTTCTCCCTTCTGCTAAATCCACTGGCTTTAACTAAAAAAAAAACACCAAAAAACAGTGGCCTCAGCCTAAAGTAGTAAAATATGGTGGCTCTTACATAAGAAAATGGTAGCCCCTGTCATTGATCCTGCATGAGTCCTGCTGCTCTTCACTCACTTTGTGGTGTCTTTCGACACAAGATATGTTTGGAGGTCTGGGGACCCCATCTTTCTCCCAGTAAAGAGGGGTTTCAAAGGTGGAAAGCTCCATCACACAGTTTTATTTTCTGGCATGTAACAAGCCTTTTTGGAGATATTTTTTATTTACTGTTATTTTGTACATAAATTTTGATGAAACAATTGCATCGGATCATAAAACATTGACTAGATTGTTTTTCGATCCAGTTTGTTGGCAGGTCACGTGTTGTTCCCCACTTGAGGTTATGGTGCACTGGGTAAACTGGAAAATTGTGTTAGTCGTGTCCTGCCTAGGCATAAGACAACTGACCAAACACTACTGATATATGGCTGTACGCCAGTAGGATGCACAACGGTTGCACACCTGAACAGCAAATCCGTTTCAACATAGGACTGACTAATGTATCACTAGCTTAGGCTAGGTTCACATCTACATTGGAGTAAACATACTGAGGCTTGTTTCTAGCTCACAGCTTGCTAATTGACTAACCACATGACAATAAAATTCATAGCTTAGATATCTCACGTAGCTTTACGCATGAGATATCTTGCTTCTCCCCCAATTATATCAGGTCACTGTGATAGTTACTAAGCTCTGTATATAGAAAGAACTTAGCGAAAACCTCTATAGATGTCTATAGAGATGGAGAATTAGCAGGACATTGCTACTAGAGGTTCATGGCCAGTAGCTGAAGGAGAAAGATGCTTCCTTTTGGAAGCCCATGGCCAGCAGAAGTAGGAGCAAGATTCTTGTAGAAGTCCATGGTTGGTAGGTAACAGAAAGATTTTTACTTCTGGCGGTAGGTGAAGGAACAAAAAGCTTCCTTCTGGCTGGTAGGTAAAGGATGAAGATCCTTACCTGTGGCAGTCCATGCCTGTAGGTGAAGAAGGAAGATGCTTCCATCTGGCAGTACATCTGGCAGGTGAAGGAGCAAGAAGATTCCTTCTGGCGGTCCATGGTGAGTAGGGGAAGAAGAAGAAGCCACTTACTTCAGTTGGTCCACCTCCAATAAATGAAGGAGCAGCCACTTTCTTCAGTCCGTCCATCGCTACCCTTGACTAGGTATACTGAACTCTTGCTCCAAGAACTATGACCTTTTAGCTACACCACAGCATTTAGGATTCAGCTGTAGGAAATATAGCCACATAGTGTAATTGTAATCATGTAATCCTTATTTGTCAAACTGAGCTGGACGAGAAGCCAGAGAAAAGCCATCCAGTCTTCTCTAAGTGCCCAGCTATACCTAAAACTCCTAACACTGCAACATTTCACAGTAAACCATAGGGAGCGTATTGATATATCATGCTACCCGTGAGAGGACAATATACAGGAAATTCTGAAAAAAATTTATATTCTGGCAAACCCAACCTCAAGACAAGCCATGCAGAAGTAAATTAAATTGAAGGATTGAGAGCGATGAGAGCGCCACAATCAGACTTACTGCCACATGTACATGTAAAAAGCCATAATATAGCATCCAATCTCATATCTACGGTTGTATCTAGGACGCTGTAGTCTTCTTGGCACAGGCACATGGCTGTTCTTTGATCTTGGGTTTTCTTGCTGGCCTGAAGTCCTCTCCAGCAAATATTTATATGGTCGCTCCTCTGTGTTATTGTGTTAAAAATAAACTCTGTGCTTCTAAAATAATGTCCGAAAAGAAATAAAGCAGAATTTATGTTCTGAATATAAATACATACCGTGGATCCATTTATAGCGATGCATTACATCTACTGCATAGGGAGTCATATAAGGCAAGGGAGGAGATTCTGGAGCATGGAGAACACAGTAAATTTACATGATGTCTCCAGTGATATCATATGAGCTATCTGGAACAATCTATTAGAAGGCAGTATATCTCTGTAATTTAGTCACTATTCAGTTACATGGATTTGATCACCTTCCAAAGATCTTTGTGCATCAAACCTGCAAAATCCAGAAATAAACAGTAACATTATACAGTTTTGGGCCCTATAATAGTATCTTTATATGGGTCGACTAGTCATGGTGGAACCAGTTCGGATCAAACCGGATTTGACCTGCATTTTCCAAAAGATCCATGATCGTCTGATCACGAAACTTGGGGGGTTCGTCACCTGTGACCTAGAAGTGGAATTATTATATTCTGGGTTCTCTTCCGACCCCCAGAGTATAATAGGTATATAAATCACCTTCCCTCACCTCTTCTTGGCCTCCTCTGGTGATACTGGGGGAGCCCCATGTGACCACTGAGGCCCAATCACAGGCCACAGCAGTGACCCCAGTGCATGACATCACCCATGAGGCCAGAAGACAACTGAGAGAGAGCACCAGACGAAACGCAGAGGTCCAGAAGAGGTGAAGTAAGGCAAATATAACTACTTGTTGTTTTTTTTTACACCTCCCCTGGACCTCCACCTATTATACTCTGGGGTCTGAAGAGAACCTAGAATATTATAATTTCATTGCAGCATCTGTCTGAAAAAAATTCAGATCAAAATGAACCTGAGAGTCAACTTGTCCAAACCTGAAATGAATCTTCAGGGGTTTGCCCATCTCTTGTGCCGACCATAGAGATAGAGCTCACGGCTGCTATAGTATTCTTGGTGCGATAGGGCCATGCACTAAATTGCTTTCCTTTCTGCCTGCACTTACCACAAAAATAAGTCAACAATATCAGATCAGTAGGGGCTCAACTCAAACCCCCGATCAGATGATGGAACTATCTACTGCAATGTGGGAAATAGCTCTGTCTACTGTTCAGTAATTGCTTAACTATACAGTATGACTACTGTCACGATGACTAATGTCACTATACTCATATCTATGTATTACCCTTGTCTTGTACTCCTGTCCTCTTATGTTGTAGAGGGGTTTTTAGGATCCTATAGGCATCGAGGTTCAACTGCAACTACACCACCATATACAGTGGGGAAAAAAAGTATTTAGTCAGCCACCAATTGTGCAAGTTCTCCCACTTAAAAAGATGAGGCCGGCCTGTAATTGTCATCATAGGTAGACCTCAACTATGAGAGACAAAATGAGAAAACTAATCCAGAAAATCACATTGTCTGATTTTTAAAGAATTTATTTGAAAATTATGGTGGAAAATAAGTATTTGGTCACCTACAAACAAGCAAGATTTCTGGCTCTCACAGACCTGTAACTTCTTCTTTAAGAGGCTCCTCTGTCCTCCACTCATTACCTATAGTAATGGCTCCTGTTTGACATTGTTATCAGTATAAAAGACACCTGTCCACAACCTCAAACATTCACACTCCAAACTCCACTATGGTGAAGACCAAAGAGCTGTGGAAGGACACCAGAAACAAAATGGTAGACCTGCACCAGGCTGGGAAGACTGAATCTGCAATAGGCAAGCATCTTGGTGTGAAGAAATCACCTGTGGGAGCAATAATTAGAAAATGGAAGACATACAAGACCACTGATAATCTCCCTCCATCAGGGGCTCCACGCAAGATCTCACCCCGTGGGGTCAAAATGATCACAAGAACGGTGAGCAAAAATCCCAGAACCACACGGGGGGACCTAGTGACTGACCTGCAGAAAGCTGGGACTAACGTAACAAAGGCTACCGTCAGTAACACACTACGCCGCCAGGGACTCAGATCCTGCAGTGCCAGACGTGTCCCCCTGCTTAAGCCAGTACATATCCGGGCCCGTCTGAAGTTTGCTAGAAAGCATTTGGATGTTCCAGAAGAGTATTGGGAGAATGTCATATGGTCAGATGAAACCAAAGTAGAACTGTTTGGTAGAAATACAACTCGTTGTGTTTGGAGGAGAGTGAATGCTGAGTTATATCCAAAGAACACCATACCTACTGTGAAGCATGGGGGGGGCAACGTCATCCTTTGGGGCTGTTTCTCTTCAAAGGGACCAGGACGACTGATCCGTGTACATGAAAGAATGAATGGGGCCATGTATCGTGAGATTTTGAGTGCAAACCTCCTTCCATCAGCAAGGGCATTGAAGATGAAACGTGGCTGGGTCTTTCAGCATGACAATGATCCCAAGCACACCGCCAGGGCAACGAAGGAGCATTTCAAGGTCCTGGAGTGGCCTAGCCAGTCTCCAGATCTCAACCCCATAGAAAACCTTTGGAGGGAGTTGAAAGTCCGTGTTGCCCAGCGACAGCCCCAAAACATCCCTGCTCTAGAGATCTGCATGGAGGAATGGGCCAACATACCAGCAACAGTGTGTGCCAACCTTGTGAAGACTTATAGAAAACGTTTGACCTCTGTCATTGCCAACAAAGGATATATAACAAAGTATTGAGATGAACTTTTGTTATTGACCAAATACTTATTTTCCACCATAATTTGCAAATAAATTCTTTAAAAATCAGACAATGTGATTTTCTGGATTTGTTTTCTCATTTTGTCTCTCATAGTTGAGGTCTACCTATGATGTCAATTACAGGCCGGCCTCATCTTTTTAAGTGGGAAAACTTGCATAATTGGTGGCTGACTAAATACTTTTTTCCCCACTGTACACCACTGGGACATGTATAATGCTGCTACTTGACTGTAATATTATTCAGGGGTGAATGACAGATCGTGGCAAAGTTGGAGTAGCCTTGTCCAGGGCTGTGGCCTTTCTAAAAATGTATTTGTACCACATATACTAATATCAGACTCCAGATTTTTACTAAAATATGTCTATGTTACTTACTACGTTTGTTACTAAATATATATAGATTAATAAAAATGTATATAATTAAATATATTTATAATTAAATTTATCAAATTAGTTTTTTTTTTAAGAACTTCTTATAAATTACAAAGGGAATTCCCATCTATTATTTTACTACTTTGATAGGTCTGTCCTGGCTCTCAAACCCAAGAGCTTGTGTATAGAAGCCAGTCACCCTAACAGCTGAGCCACAACCTTAAAGGGATTATCTGAGTTCTAAAATTGAAGGCCTATCCTGAAGATAGGCCATCAGTATTAGATCTACCCAATTCCAAGGCAGTACAGGAGAGCCACGCTGCTTCCTCGCTGTACAAGCTCTAGTGGCGAGTATCGGTACTGCAACACTGCCCTATTGAAGTTGGCTGGGTGAAATAATAATAATAATAATAATAATGGTCCTTTAATAGTCCCACAATGGGGAAATTCAGTGTGTTACAGCAGCAAAGATAAGCAGATACAAATACAATACAACATGTACAGGAATGTTCCAAGGTGAGAGGCATTACATTAATAGCAGACAGACAGATAGGACGTAGCAGAGGGGGGGGGGGGATTTAACAGGCAGAAAGATATTTCAGTTCTCTGTGTGTAATGATCTCCGCTTAGGTCGGTGTTGGTTGTACAGCCTAACCGCGGTGGGGAGGAAAGACTTCCGATAGCGCTCCTTCTCACACCTAGGGTGGAGCAGTCGGTCACTGACAGTACTGCTCAGCGCGATCACAGTCTCATGCATGGGATGGGACTTCTTCTTCTGCATGGAGCTCACCACGGACAGTATCCTTCTGTCACCCACCACCTGCACTGGGTCTAGTGGGCTTCCCAGGACAGAGCTGGCCTTTCTAATCAGCTTGTCAAGTTTATTTCTGTCCCTGGTTGATGTACTGCTCCCCCAGCAGGCCACTCCAAAGAAGATGGCTGATGCCACTACCGAGTTGAAGAAAGTTCTAAGAAGTGCCCCCCGGATTCCAAAGGCTCTCAGCTTCCTAAGCAGGTAGAGCCTGCTGTGGCCCTTCCTGTACAGGGCCTCCATATGATCTGCCCAGTCCAGCTTATTATTAAGGAGCAAACCCGGGTACTTATAGGTGTTCACAATCTCGATGCCCGTCCCCAGGATGTCCACTGGTTTAGGAGGGCATCTGCCTTTACGGAAGTCCACCACCATCTCCTTGGTCTTCCCCGCGTTAATCTTCAGGTGGTTCCGGTGGCACCAGTCCACAAAATCCTGGTTCAGTTCTCTGTACTCCCTGTCATCATCATCTGTGATGAGACCCACTATTGCAGAGTCGTCAGAATACTTCTGTAGGTAGCAGCTGGATGAGTTGCGCCTAAAATCTGCAGTGTACAGTGTGAAGAGGAAAGGGGTGAGAACCGTACCCTGAGGTGCCCCCGTATTACAGATCACGGTACCTGACACACAGTCTCGGGCTCTCACGTATTGAGGTCGATTTGTGAGGTAGTCTAGGATCCAGTTGGAGAGGTGGTGGTCCACTCCAGCAAGGCCCAGCTTGTCCCTCAATAACCTGGGCTGTATGGTGTTAAAAGCACTGGAGAAGTCAAAGAACATTATTCTCACTGTGTTCCCTGGTTTCTCCAGGTGAGACAGAGCCCTGTGCAGAAGATGGATGATGGCATCATCTACCCCAATGCCAGGCCGATAAGCAAACTGGAGGGGGTCCATAGCGGGGCTCACTAGAGGGCGGAGATGTGTGAGAACCAATCTCTCCAAGATCTTCATCAGGTGAGATGTCAGTGCTACAGGTCTGTAGTCGTTGAGGTCCATAGGGTGGGGTTTCTTTGGAACTGGTGCCACACAAGAAGATTTCCATAATTCAGGGACTATTTCCTGCCTCAGGCTCATATTATACATATATGTAATTATACCACACAGCTGGTCCCCACGAGTCTTAATTAGCCTTGCACTGATGTCATCTGGCCCTGCGGCTTTCCTCGCCTTGATCTTTTTCATCTCCTTCCTCACCTGGGCCCGTGTGAAGGTCAGACTGTGGCCAGATAAAGACGGATTTCTGGATTTACTGGTCTGTTGGGAAGTGGCCGCATGGGGAGAAGTCATTGTGGTGGGGGAAGCTGAAGGACATACTGGGGTGGGAGGAGCTGGTGTGTGATCAAATCTGTTGAAGAATAGGTTTAGTTCATTAAGCCAATTAACATCTGCCTCAATCTGGCAGACAGACTGTTTATGACCCGAAATTGACTTAAGCCCCTCCCAGACCCCCCCTTATGTCTTTTCTTTCCATTTGCTTTTCCATTTTTTCCTTATAACTGGCTTTTCCTTGCCTGATTTGATGCCTCAGCTCCTTTTGTACTTCCCTCAACCCCTCCTTATCTCTTGTCCTGAATGCCATCTTTTTCTCCTTAAGTAGTGTTTTTATATCAGAGTTAATCCATGGTTTGTTGTTGGAGAAGCACCTCACCACTTTTGTGGGTACTGTGTTGTCCACACAAAAATTAATGTAGTCTGTTATGCAGTGTGTGAGTCCTTCTATATCTTCTCCATAAGAATCCTGCAGAACTTCCCATGCGGTTGTGTCAAAACAATCCCTCAGAGCCTCATCACTCTCCTCGGACCATATCCTCACTGTGCGGGTGACAGCTGGTTCTCTACGTACAAGTGGCTTGTACACAGGTTGGAGATGCACTAGGTTGTGATCCGATCTTCCCAGGGGCGGTAGGGCTGATGAGTTATATGCCTCCCTCATGTTGGCAAAGAACAAGTCCAGTGTTTTGTTGTCTCTTGTGTGGCAGGTTACATACTGTGTGAAACTGGGCAGTGTGGATGATGGAGAGGCATGGTTGAAATCACCCGACAGAAGAAAGAGGGCCTGGGGATGTTTTAACTGTAACTGGCTCAGAGTGGCTTGTAGGACCTCGCAGGCAGTGTCAGCTTTCGCAGAGGGGGGGACATATGCAGCTATCACGATGACATGTGATAGTTCCCTTGGTAGGTAGAAAGGTCTCATGCTCACAGCTAATAGTTCAATGTCCTTACTGCAAGTTTGCTCCTTAATCACAATGTGCCTAGGATTACACCATCTATTATTCACAAACATTGCCAGCCCTCCTCCTTTCCTCTTACTGCTCTCCCTTGTCCTGTCTGCCCGAAGGAGTTTAAAACCATCCAAGGAGACCAGAGGGTCAGGAGTAACTTCAGTGAGCCAAGTCTCTGTAAGTAGCATCATGCTGCATGCCCGAAACTCCTGATGATGCCTGGTGAGCGCTGTTAGTTCATCCATCTTGTTTGGAAGAGATCTCACATTGCCCATGATGATGGAGGGAACAGCTGGTCGGTAACGCCTCTTTTTAATCCTCTGAAGAGTTCCAGCTCTGCAGCCCCTCCCCCCGCTTTTTCTTTCTCCAAAGCTCGCGGGGGATGTGTGACCAGATGGTATGCCGCCCTGCTGTGCCTCTGAGCTGCAGAATTTCCTCTCTTGTATAGACAAAGGAATTGTCTGCATACACAAAAGATCCCATTTTCAAGCAGAACAAAAAGACAGATAAAAAACAAAAAAAAAGTATCACAAGGGTCCAAGTCTTTGTGTGTGTTTCTTCATAGTGCAAAGTTCTTAAGTAGAGAGGTACAAAACGAGACATAGAAAGAAAAATAAGATAGAGAGTCTCAGAGCTGCTGTAGCTGGCAGCCACTCCAGCAGCGCCATCTTGAAAAAAAAAAAAAAAAAAGTGAACATTGACCAGGTGAGGAGGTCTGAAAAATGGAAGACTCCCGGGAAAAATGGGTGATTTGACATATCTGGGCTAGACATTTTTGATGCCAGCCCTGGGCATCACTTTGTATGCAGCTGTCCACTTTTGGGTGGGCTCTGTACAAGGCTCTGTGTGGCGGTCTATAGAGGACACATAGATTCCAGTGTTAACAGCTCTTCTGCAATGTCTCAGTCCCCAAAATTTCACCTTGGAGACCCCAGCATCTTATAATATTGTGCCTATATCATATAAAGGCTTCCCTTTTAATGTTTCTCTGATTTCAGGGACAAATCCTATCCCTACAGCAATTGTCAAATATCCCCAGAATATTTTACTCTGCAGTTAAATTAAGAGTGCTATTGATGTGTGACAGACACACAAAGACATGAAGCACATCTGAATCACTAGATATATCAAGGTCTTTGACGGGTACATGTAGTTCTAGGAGCACATGGGGGCTGAAGACAAGATTTCTAGTTGAGGAATACAGACGTAAGTGTACTCATATAATGTAATTGTTACCCTATACCGAAAAGAGATTATATGGATTCCCACTACTAGTAATCTGTCCTTAAGGTGGGCTATCAGTATCAGATTGGTCAGGGTCTGACTCTTGCCTTATATAATGCACAAAATAAAAATTAAGTAGCCTAAAATACCTTAGAAAAATGCATCAAAATATCCCCTGATGATCAATGTGCCCTAATGTGTACTAGAACCTTCTTTGTCTTTATCCTGGTATAAACTAAGCTGATCCTTCATGTGACTTGTGACATGTAAAGTTTTGCACTAAGCAAAAAGGACTGAAGTTACTGGCAGAATCTTCTGTGACCCTAACCTAGTATTAGCAGGCAATATAACTGTCTACACGATCTACTCTGTCTACTCACAATAGATACATAGACAGATAGATAGATAGATAGATAGATAGATAGATAGATAATACACAGAACAATAGAAGATAGACAGAATGAAATACGATAGATATAAATCCAATACAATGATAAAAGATAAATACAATGATATAAGATAGACAGACAGATAACACATAGATAGACTGATCAATAGAAGAGATAGATAGATATTTGATGATCAAAGATAGAAATTAGACAGAATGATAGAAGCCTAATTTTATTTAGATACAAGATAGGTACAAATTAGATAGCAAGATAGATAGATACTAGAAAGATAGATAGATATTAGAATTACATAAATAAACAATGTAGATAGATATGTGATAGAATGACCAAAGACAGAAATTAGTCAGAACGATAGAAGCATACTTTTTATTTAGCTATGAAGATAGATAGATAGATAAATAGATAGATATGAGATAGATAGATAGATAGATAGATAGATAGATAAATAGATAGATATGGGATAGATAGATAAATAGATAGATATGGGATAGATAGATAAATAGATAGATATGGGATAGATAGATAGATAGATAGATAGATAGATAGATAGATAGATAGATACTAGAGATAGGTAGATAATTATTTTCATTTGTAATACATTTTATTCCCAAACTAAAATCTGTTTTATATGAATCTGTTGTTGTAGCAGTCTCGCCATTTCACATGAAATAATGTATTCCTTTAATCCATGTATCTTCTATTTATATGTAACAATGATGACAATAGAGCTGGAGATAAGATGGACGCTGTAGATTATTATAGAACATTCTCTTAACACAAATGCAAAGACTCTCACTACAAAGTCTGGTTGGAAAGAAATGCAATGTATTAAAACATCAGCATCAGTATTATAGTTTAATTTTATGTTCATATATTGCTAGTAGTAAAAGGCACAGCCATCCGAGGAGCAGTCCTAGATTTTGCAGGAAAAACATCAGCCAGGGTCTCTGCGTCTGAATATGAGTCATTTCAGGTAACTGTAAGAAATTAGACATAAATTACATTTTAATATATATATACTGCAAAGGATTATTTTAAGATAACAGATCGGGGAATAGATAGATAGATCAATAGATGATAGATGAGGTCGCCTTGTCGGGACAGGTACAGGGCTTCTTACTGTACTGATCAAATATGTATAACGAAGAACCTCTAATTTATAGGTGTAGTTTACAGACCATAATAATTTAGATAATAGCAGTAATGCAGTTTTTGATCTCTATTTTTATATGTCCTGGTGCTGTATACAGAATACTCCTGCATTTTTGTATTTGTAGATGAGATAGATGGCTAGATTTATAGATAGAGTTATAGAAGGACAGAAAGATAGGTTTATAGATAGATTTATAGAAGGATAGATACATTTGTAGAGAGAGAGATAGATAGATAGATAGATAGATAGATAGATAGATAGATAGATAGATATGGGATAGATATGAGATAGATAGATACCTAGATATATACATAGATAGATAGATAGATAGATAGATAGATAGATAGATAGATAAATAAATAGATGCATAGACAGATAGATAGATAGAGATTATATATATATATCAGATAAATAGATAGATATAAAGATGAATAGACAAATGATAGATAGATAGATAGATAGATAGATGCATAGAAAGATAGATGATATATATATATATATATATATATATATATATATATACAGTACAGACCAAAAGTTTGGACACACCTTCTCATTCCAAGAGTTTTCTGTATTTTCATGACTATAAAAATTGTAGATTCACACTGAAGGCATCAAAACTATGAATTAACACATGTGGAATTATATACTTAACAAACAAGTGTGAAACAACTGAAAATATGTCTTATATTCTAGGTTCTTCAAAGTAGCCACCTTTTGCTTTGATTACTGCTTTGCACACTCTTGGCATTCTCTTGATGAGCTTCAAGAGGTAGTCACCTGAAATGGTTTTCACTTCACAGGTGTGCCCTGTCAGGTTTAATAAGTGGGATTTCTTGCCTTATAAATGGGTTGGGACCATCAGTTGTGTTGTTCAGAAGTCAGGTGGATACACAGCTGATAGTCCTACTGAATGGAGTGTTAGAATTTGTATTATGGCAAGAAAAAAGCAGCTAAGTAAAGAAAAATGAGTGGCCATCATTACTTTAAGAAATGAAGGTCAGTCAGTCCGAAAAATTGGGAAAACTTTGAAAGTGTCCTCAAGTGCAGTGGCCAAAACCATCAAGCGCTACAAAGAAACTGGCTCACATGAGGACCGCCCCAGGAAAGGAAAACCAAGAGTCACCTCTACTGCGGAGGATAAGTTCATCCGAGTCACCAGCCTCAGAAATCGCAGGTTAACAGCAGCTCAGATTAGAGACCAGGTCAATGCCACACAGAGTTCTAGCAGCAGACACATCTCTACAACAACTGTTAAGCGGAGACTGTGTGCAGCAGGCCTTCATGGTAAAATAGCTGCTAGGGAACCACTGCTAAGGACAGGCAACAAGCAGAAGAGACTTGTTTGGGCTAAAGAACACAAGGAATGGACATCAGACCTGTGGAAATCTGGGCTTTGGTCTGATGAGTCCAAATTTGAGATCTTTGGTTCCAACCACAGTGTCTTTGTGCGACGCAGAGAAGGTGAACGAATGGACTCTACATGCCTGGTTCCCACCGTGAAGCATGGAGGACGAGGTGTGATGGTGTGGGGGTGCTTTGCTGGTGACACTGTTGGGGATTTATTCAAAATTGAAGGAATACTGAACCAGCATGGTTACCACAGCATCTTGCAGTGGCATGCTATTCCATCCGGTTTGCGCTTAGTTGAACTATCATTTATTTTTCAACAGGACAATGACCCCAAACACACCTCCAGACTGTGTAAGGGCTATTTGACCAAGAAGGAGAGTGATGGGGTGCTACACCAGATGACCTGGCCTCCACAGTCAACAGACCTGAACCCAATCGAGATGGTTTGGGGTGAGCTGGAACGCAGAGTGAAGGCAAAAGGGCCAACAAGTGCTAAGCATCTCTGGGAACTCCTTCAAGACTGTTGGAAGACCATTTCAGGTGACTACCTCTTGAAGCTCATCAAGAGAATGCCAAGAGTGTGCAAAGCAGTAATCAAAGCAAAAGGTGGCTACTTTGAAGAACCTAGAATATAAGTCATATTTTCAGTTGTTTCACACTTTTTTAAGTATATAATTCCACATGTGTTAATTCATAGTTTTGATGCCTTCAGTGTGAATCTACAATTTTTATAGTCATGAAAATACAGAAAACTCTTGGAATGAGAAGGTGTGTCCAAACTTTTGGTCTGTACTGTATATATATATATGATATATATTAGATAAATAGATAGATAGATAGACTGTCAAATGCTTTTGTTACATAGTATGGAGGTGGCTGCACAGTTGTATCATTAATGGTCATAAGAAGTTTCATTGTTTAGGATTTTAGCACTAAGGTGTGAATACTTTGTATCACTCTATCACACTACACTAGGACTATTATCGTGAAGCCGCACAAGTCTGATGTTGTTCCAGAATGACACATGGCTGTGAATACGTCTGACGATTATCATATTTCTGACATTCAAGTCTGAAGAAATAGTCCAGATGGGTTGATGTTGAATGTCATGATTTATGTGTCACTTCTATCTTATGATAGATGTTTGGACGTTATTATCAAGATGAATCAAGAAAGGTCAGACTCATTATGAAATTTTCCTGTGCGTTTATATGGAGCGTCAATGTCATGTTATCTTATTAAATGCCAGCCAACTTGAGTCAGCAAAGACTCCCGTAGATCATGTGTAGGCTTTGCATCGAGTCAACTTCTGTTGGCTAAGTATAAGTTGAGGTCTGTAACAAATTTGGGACTTCCGACTTATTTGCATATTATTTTTCCAGAATCCTTAGCATGTATGGTCTAATAAGCTCCTGCACATCACAAGGAGGCCTGAAAAGGCAATAGTCTCCTTAAAGGGAGTCTAACACCTCCCCTAAGCATACTCAGCTACCCCCACCATGTTACAGAGCACATCACACTGATAAATAATATACCTTTATTATGTAAGTCACTTTTGTAGATTTGGAGGAAAACAACTTTGAAGTCATATGCAAATGAGGTAGTTGGTGCACTGGGGGCGGGCCTACAGCTTCTGGAGCACTGGTGTTGCTGGTCAAGTAGGAGAGGTGATGATTTTATAGCTGTGGGAGTAACAACTCTCCCTGCATGGGATGGCACAGGCAGGAAATGGTAGGGTCATGCTCCCAGGGCTGAAGGCCCGCCCCCAGTGCACCAACTGCTGCATTTCCATATGACTTCAAAGTTGTTTTTCTCCAAAGCTACAAAAGTGACATACATGACAAAGGCATATTGTTTATCACTGTAATGTACTCTGTAACATGGTGGTGGCAGTTCAATATGCTTGAAGGAGATGGAAGGCTCCCTTTAAGACCAGACATTGATCTATAGAGAGCCACCTTCCAAAAGTTGGCACTAGAGCAAGTTCCCCTTTTTTCGCCCAGGAAGATGTATTTGCACATTTTTATTGTAACCAAAATAATAGACTGGGAGGGAGAAAAATTATTGTAAAATAAGATGTCAATGTCCTGCCAGAGAACTAGGAATACAATCCTCTAGGGCGGGATGCATGGATGATCATTATAGGCATTGGCTGTACAAGGGACCACCTAGTAAAAGCTTTTATAGTGACGCTGCCATTCTAGCGATCACCGGGGGTCACACAGTCATACCTCTGCAAGTCAAACTCGAAAAGGCATAGTCCATCTGAAAATTAAAAATCTTTTTAAATAAGGTTTTTATGTTAAAATATTTTTTTAGGAATTTTTGGTGATTTATTTTTTTCATTTGTTGTGCCAATATCTATATTTTATAACAATCCTAAAATTCTGCAGTTTTCACAGGCCTAATAATAGTCTGACGCTTCGAGTTCTGTAGGTATCATCTATATACAGATAACATAGGGACCAACATTCACCGCTCAACTCCAGCCCCTCCCTGCACAATGACCTCTTCATCGGTCACAGGGCGTGTCTAGAAGGCTAGACCTCAATAAACATCTCCAGACTATTGTGTCAGCGGTCCATGTGACTGCTGTAAAGCATATCTCTAAATGCTGTAAACAGCGGCTCAGGCAAGATGGCCGCCCCATAAACGTGTACAGAAAATAAAATTAAAAAATAATAATCATAAAAAAGTAAAAAATGATTATAAAAATTAATATGTTTCAGTTTCTGGTGTAATTATTAACAAAAAAACTAAAAAAACTAATAAAAATAAATAAATATATATACAGTATATATATACTGTATATATATGACATACATTCCCTTTAAGTTTCTGAAATATAGAAATATAAATGATACTTACCATTTCTACTAGTGACAGATATAGGAACATTCCTGCAGTGATAGCAAATATCCAGATCTGTACATCTGGGTTGGTTGACACTGACAGGCCAATGTAGAGACCTGCAAAGGCTGTTAATGCGCTAATAAAATTCATGAGGAAAGCAATTTTTGCTGTAAGTCCAGTATTCAGTAACACTGCAAAATCCCCTGTAAGAGAAAAACAAGGTTTTTTTTTTCCTGCTATTTCTGGCCATTATATAATGTATGTAGCATTTTTAGCACTTTGCCCTCTGCAGTCTCCATTGCTAGTTCTTTGCTGTCTTAGGGCTGGTGCATGTATAATGTAAGAATTTGCTTTCTTACTCACTCAGAAGCAGCAGCGTACCGTATAAGACATTATAGATAAGTCCTAACCAGCATTGATGTGAAGAAAGCACTTGGGGTGAGATAGAAACTTTCTATTAGTGTCAGCAGCCTGTTTGTGCCTGTGTCTCTCTTCTGTCATTCAGATTCTGCTCACTCTGCCTTCCCCTTTTTCGGATATCTAATCTCCTCAGTGATTTCAGAGTGAATGTCAGTTTAAAGGGAGGCAGATGAAGCCAGAAAAAAGTCAGATAGCTTGCACGAGTACGGCCCTCTTTCTCTTGAGATATGGCTCCAACCTTGGTATTCTGGGCTGAGATGGGAAAATCCCTTTAATGGGAGTATTACCACCAAAATCTCTCTAAACCACGTACTGCATATGCTATTGTAGGACTGGTGAGTGACATAGTGAACGTACATTTTTTATACCAAAGTACAAGCTTGCTGTCGAGAAAATCAACATTTAATCCATATGCGTAGTGTCATGATGTCAGTGTGCCCCATTTGACCACTAAGGCCCCGAAGCACATGATGCCACCCAGGAGGGTGATACAAAAAAATCTACGCTCTCTATGTCACTAACTGTCCCTACATCAGTATATAAATGGTGTAGAAGAGATTTTGGTGGTGGTAGATGGTTTTCCCATCTAAGCACTTATGGTTATATCCATATAGATATATGGATATAACCATATATGGTGATATATGGCCTTATCACATATTTATTTATATATGGATATAGCCATATTTATCACAGTGACATAGGCATGTCTGGCACAGTAAAGCAGTTAATAAATGTGCTATAAGGTATATACATATATTTATAACATAACATACAGTACCTGTCAGCGATTTACCATACGTACCCATTTCGTGTGGGATTTCATGGCATAGAATGGCGATAGTTGTCGCCACACCGGTTTCCGTTGAAGATGAAAATGCAGATCCTATTACCATACCATCAGCAAAGTTATGCAGACTGTCTCCGACCAAGATCATTATGGCTAACAAGGTTATGCCTTTATCTAAAGAAAGAAGTGAAGTAGCCTAATGGGGCATCATCTTTGGCATTATGTTTCTTAGGTCTATTATTTGATTATTCTGCATTAGATATTGTATGTGACATTTAGCTGACCCATATGTGGCATGGCTGCGGTCCGCACTACGTAACAGGCAGCAGCATAGCAAGTACAGGTCCGGCATATACAGTACAGGTGCAAACCGGAAATTAGTACATAACCCATGTGCTGTGGCCGCACCATGCATAGATACCCTCATACACCATGCATCGACACCCTACTTTTCTAATTTTTTTAGGTCCTTAAAGAGTTTGTCCCATTATGGACACTTATCCCCTATGCACAGGACAGGGGATACATGTCTGATCGATGGGGGTCCGATTGCTAGGTTCCCTTAGTGATCAGGAGGAGGGGAGACTGAAAGTCCCCCTAAAGTCTCCTTGTGAATGGAGTGCCAGTTCATTCACTTCTACAGGGCCGCGGGTGCTGCCGGAGATTACAGTCCTCACAGCCTCATAGAAGTGAATGGAGCGACGGTCACAGAAGCACACTGGTGCTCCGTTCATAAGGAGGCTGAGGTCCCACGTTGCAGAAACACAGCTTTTTTTGTTGCAGATTTTGCTATGGTTTTTTGAGCCAAAACCAGGAGTGGATTGAGCAGAAGGGAGAAGTATAAGAACGTGTTATATTTTTCCCATTCCTTTTGCAGCCATTCTTGGCTTTGACTCAAAAACGCAGCAAAATCTGCAACAAAAAAAGCTGCGCTTCTGCAACGTGGGGCCTTATTCATAGAAGAACTTTCAGTCCTCCATCCCCTTGATCACTGGGGCATCCAGTCATAGGACCACCATCAATCGGACATCTTTAATTGTATTTATATTAAAGAATAATCTCATTTTACTAGCTCTTATCAAGTTAATGCTAAATGTAAAATTATATTTATGGTGAATAGGTTCAAAATGTTACAGATTTTACTTATTTCAGGAATCTTTATAGTGGTCAGAACTTTTATTTAATTTTTTTTTTAATTTTAGCACCCTTTATTTGCTCCCAATTATCGCTCAATATAATAGTGAACTGTCAAGTGGGCAGTCTCCAGTGCTCAGTGTCAATAACTGAGCATTGTCATTGAGCAGCTATGTCCACCAGCAAAAATAAAGCATATGAGGGTTTGTTTTTTTGTGGGGTGAGTTTTATATTTCAATGGCACCATTTGGGGGTAAATATAATTTATTAATTAACTTTTATTTATTTTTTTGGTGGGGACAGAGAGTCCCTATCAATTCAGGAGTCATTTTTGCAGTAACAATAACAACATAACTTTTTTCTACGGGTTAGTATGAACGCAACAGTATACATAGATTTAGGTTTTACTACTTTTACACAACAAAAACATGTTCTATGGAGAGAAAGTGATTTTTGTTTTGCTGCATTCCAAGATACCTAACATTCAAGTTTTTCTTTAAATGTAGCCTCATGAGTTGTATTTTTTATTGGTGCCATTTTAGGGTAAATATAATTTACTGAATAATTTCTAGGATTTTTTAAGGGGATAATGGGGAAAAAAAGATGAATTTAAATTTTTTTTAAACCAGGCAGCATACAGTATACGCAATGCATTAATTTTATTCCATGGGTCGATGCCATTTATATATATATATATATATATATATATGTATTTTTTTTTATTTTTTTTTAAGGGGTTTGAATAATTCTGTCTGCAGACTAGAGGGGGTTTCAGCAGCAAAGCATCAAATGCAATTTAACAGTGAACCAGCATGCACTAAGCTCTTTAGTTCCCTCTAGTGGTGGCTAACATCCGTTTTTGGTATAAACTGTGCAAATCATTCAGCACACCCAATTTACGCAAAAATTTGCACCACTTCCCACCACAAAATTTGTAAACAGGGGCGTAACTTGAGGGGATGCAGAGGGTGCAGTCGCACCGGGGCCCAGGAACCTTAGGGGGCCCATAAGCACTGGCATCAGTATTGAGATTGCAGCTTCCATCTGGCCTATAAGCCAAGGAGACCCACAGATTACCCTAACCACACTAAGGTTCATTAAACTCCTTAGCACCCGTAACCATCAGTATCAAGAATTCGCTGTAGGGATGAGGAAGGGGGCCCCAGACAAAAGATTGCACCGGGGCCCACAAGACTTTAGTTACGCCACTGTTTGTAAAATGTCATTATGTATGGGATCAAAGTTTTGTGTAACTCTACGTCATTGGTTGCCAAGATTTCATTTTATGACTTTTACTGATTCCAAAATGTACAAAAATTAAGAGGCATGTGTCTTTTATTCAATTTGGTGCAAATCACTCCAACTATTTTTTCTTAGCCTGAAATTCTAGTAAACCAGGGAATATGTCTATATCTATACAAAAAGTGCTTTGTTGATTTATTCCATAATATTCACTTTAAATTTAGTTTTTCGATTTGGCTGCTTTTGAGTCAACCAATGAAGTTACAAGATCCCTTACTTGAAGTGCGTTCTGCACCAAGAGAGTGCCAATGATAGTATTGTCGTACTAGTTCTGCTTCTCTGGATTGGTTCTAACTCTGATATGGTTTCTTCTGAATCTTAGACCTGCTCTACCAGTATCATCACCTTACCCATTGGTCAGACCCTTGGTTTTATTAGCTAACTTGAAGCTCCTGAGCTCCAATTCAATATCTGTAATGGGGCCCCTACTTACCTTGTGCCATTTAGAATAGTGGTATTTTATACAGCAGAGGGACCTTCGAGGGCCGGTAGTGACTGCCACTACTGAACACCCAATAATTATTCCCCTGCTAGCTCCATTTTATCCTTTTTTAATTTTTGCCCCAATTATTTGGCACCAGTTTGCACCCTTGTCTGTCCTACCCTGATACTATCACTCAAGTCTGTACTGTGCAGATGGGGCAGATAGAATGATATAATGTCTCTTTTTTTTTTTACCATCGGATATCATTCAATATTATTGACTTATGGGTACTTACGTTTCTTTCTAACACGGAGGTTGACTGGAGTAATTTCTGCTATGGCGCCCTCCACTGGTTCACAGTCTTCTGGACTCCTCTATAAAAATAATTATGTTTAAACAATATATATATATTTTTTTTAATTTGTATCAATAGGTTCTACCTATACAGGTGCATCTTAATAAATTAGAATATCTTTGAACCGTTCATTCATTTCAGTAATTCAGTAATACAATCCATAATCAGCGTCTTCCATGATTGTGTGTCCTACTGAACCAGACTGAGGGACCATTTAAAGGCTTAGGAAACCTTGGCAGGTGACACTGAATTTACAAGACTGAACTTACAATATTCTAATTTTCTTAGATTTGGGTTTTCATTACCTGCAACCCATAATCAACATTTACAGAAATAAAACACTTGAAATAGAAGACTCCGTGTGTAAAGAATCTAGAAAATATAGGAAGTCACTTTTTTAATTTAATTACTGAAAGAAATAAACGTTTCAAAGATATTGTAATTTATTGAGATGCACCTGTATGATATTTTTTTTTTTTTTATAATTTTATTGTAATGTAATGTGATGTTGCAGTACATTGTAGCATGCAACGAAACTGGACAAGCTCGGTGGCCTTTGTCAGTCTGCCATATGTCAAAGCGGCAATTGCTATTAAAAGTTGGTAGTCATTGACGTTCCTGCAGCTGAGCTCATGGGCACCGCTCCTATGCCTCGTGTATTCACTTTTACATACATGAAAAAACAGATACCTCCAATGGAAGTTTCCAACGTACACCGCTGTATAGTCACACAATGATATATATCGCCCATAAGCTCTCAATATACAAGAAATACCAAAGTATTGCTCCTTGATGTATGCCAATAGTATCCTCTCTTGTCAGGTCTACAGTCGGTATACAGGGGCATCTCAATAAATTGGAATATCTTTGAAACATTTCTTTATTTATTTCAGTAATTGAATTAAAAAAGTGACCTCCTATATTTTCTAGATTCTTTACACACAGAGTCTTCTATTTCAAGTGTTTTATTTCTGTAAATGTTGATTATGGATTACAGGTAATGAAAACCCAAATCTAAGAAAATTAGAATATTGTAAGTTCAGTTCAGTATTGTAAATTCAGTGTCACCTGCCAAGGTTTCCTAAGCCTTTAAATGGTCCCTCAGTCTGGTTCAGTAGGACACACAATCATGGAAGACGCTGATTATGGATTGTGTTACTGAATTACTGAAATGAATGAACGTTTCAAAGATATTCTAATTTATGTATGTTCTGGGATTACACCCTATATGTCGCTTTCCTCCATGTTCATGTATGTGATAATGGTGGAAGGGGTCTATAGCTCTCACAGCTCGCAGTGACTAGCAATGCTTTTTATTGTTTTATATGAAGAATGAATTGTTTAGCTATCATACAGGTGCAAAATACTGAATTATATCAGTTATGTAAGTTAGGGCATTCCCATGTGACCGCTAAGATCCAATCACAGGCCTTAGCGGTGACCCCGGGTGCATAATGTCACCAGGAGAGCACCAGATGCCTCAATAGGGCCCAAAAGAGGTGAGGGAAGGTGAGAATATTTTTTTTACACCTCCCCTGGGCCTCCACCTGTCTGAAGAGACCCCAAAGTATAAAAATTTCACTTCTAGTTCAATTTGAACTTGTTCGACCTGAAACGAATCAGGGACCTGAGCCACCATGAAATGAAACAAATCTTGGGAGGTTCACCCATCTCTAATGTAAGTAGTTACTAGCTTAACCACTTCCTGACTGACACATTTTTTTTATTCAAAGTATTGAAATAATTTTTTGGCCTTTTTCAGTGATACAAAGGGCTTTGTTTCTATTTTTGCATATTTTTTCCTTTCTTTTTAGATCTGGGAAAATGTAAGATCAAAAAGGAGCGAAACATTTTGTTCCTGTTTTCCTGCAGCGCTACTAAAATATTTTGTTATGATCATTTTCATGTAGATGACACATAAATTTGTGTTGCCAAGGTTGGGGCTAAAACCTTTGATGTGAGTATGGTAGTGACATTCTCTTTTTAATTTTCATTTTTTTTTTGTTTTCACTTTTAATTTTTTTTTTTAGACCTTGCTGGGGCCCCATGTTGTGAAAACGCTGCATTTTACATTACTTGCAAAGTGGATGGGATTCTAGCTAATCCTATCTACACATTGCAGAAAAAAATCTGCAGCGGAAATTCTCGATTTAAAAAAACGTTGCAGATAAAAACGCAATGCGCTTCTACCGCTGTCTTTTCCGCAGCATTTTTCGGCTGCAGCTCTCTACATGGGACTTTAGTATGGAATTTTCACATCACATTTTTAGGTTGATTTCCCATGGACCTGGGGCTGATAGATACACACATGGACAAAATTGTTGGTACCCCTCGTTTAATGAAAGAAAAACCCACAATGGTCACAGAAATAACTTGAATCTAACAAAAGTAATAATATATAAAAATTCTATGACAATGAACAAATGACAGTCAGACATTGCTTTCCAACCAGGCTTCAACAGAATTTTTTTAAAAAGAAAACTCATGAAACAGACCTGGACAGAAATGATGGTTCCCTTAACTTAATATTTTGTTGCACAACCTTTTGAGGCAATCCCTGCGATCAAACGATTCCTGTAACTGTCAATGAGACTTCTGCACCTCTCAGCAGGTATTTTGGCCACTCCTCATGAGCAAACTGCTCCAGTTGTCTCGGGTGTGAAGGGTGCCTTTTCCAGACGGCATGTTTCAGCTCCTTCCAAAGATTCTCAATAGGATTTAGGTCAGGGCTCATAGAAGGCCACTTCATAATAGTCCAATGTTTTCCTCTTAGCCATTCTTGGGTGTTTTTAGCTGTGTGTTTTGGATCATTATCCTGTTGCAAGACCCATGACCTGCGACTGAGACCAAGCTTTCTGACACTGGGCAGCACATTTCTCTCTAGAATCCCTTGATAGTCTTGAGATTTCATTGTACCCTGCACAGATTCAAGACACCCTGTGCCAGATGCAGCAAAGCAGCCCCAGAACATAACAGAGCCTCCTCCATGTCTCACAGTAGGGACAATGTTCTTTTCAAGATAGGCTTCATTTTTCCGTCTGTGAACATAGAGCTGATGTGCCTTGCCAAAAATTTCGATTTTTGTCTCATCTGTCCATAGGACATTCTCCCAGAAGCTTTGTGGCTTGTCAGCATGTAGTTTGGCAAATTACTTTTGTCAGATTCAAGTTATTTCTGTGACCATTGTGGGTTTTTCTTTCATTAAACGAAGGGTAACAACAATTTTGTCCAAGTGTGTAAGCCTCACTTAGAGGAGGAATACAACCTTATAGCTGATCTGGGTCCTGTATTTCCATAGCTGTATACACAGCGCTCATTGAATTAGATATCAAAATATGTAATAAAAATACAATTTAGAACGACATTTACAAATATAAAGCAACACAATATAACATACAATAGAAATATACAGCACAATGTAAACATACAAGCTATATAAGCACACATTACAGTATACAGTACTTCATAACATCATGGTCACTTGTACACACCCAGACACACATATTATGTGACCCCTTCATATGTCTAGACCTACCAGCTGAATAGTAGAAGTTGATTTGGCTTTCCTTGACTGGTCATTGAGGTGGGATTCCAGTGGGAGGTCATGGGAGTGTGTCAGGTGACCATTCACTAGTGATAGGCCCTGCACAGAATATAGGAATATGGTAAGAATTCTGTGTAATATGGGATTGGTCATTGAAGCAAAATTGGGGAAAAAACTTACCAGATCAGATTTAGTAAGCAAAAAGAAATAAATAGTATTGTTATCGAAGATATGAAAGATATTTACGGTACAATCTACTCCATGGTTTTCTCTTATGTGCCGTACACACAAAACATTAGTGTTTCTTTTCCTTAAGACCAAATGTCAAGTTGCTTTGGGTTTTCTATTAGATATTAGATATTAGAATAATTATGTTGCAAAAAGAGAACACACCCTATTCTTTCATTTGTAAGGTTAAAAACAACAAAGAAAAGCAAGAAATGTAGAAAACTAAAAAAAACAAACATCTATTAACCCTGGGAAGGGAAAGGGGGATTAAAAGAATAGAGGGGTCATCAGTGCTGGAGCGGTGGAGATTACAGAGACAAGTACAGTCTGTTTTGTGTGTTCGGCTAAGGCCCCACATTGCGGAAACGCAGCTTTTTTTGTTGTTGCATATTTTGTTGAGCCAAAGTCAAGAATGGCTACAAGAGGATTGGGAAATATATAGGAAGTTCTTATACTTCTACCTTTTTCTTAATTCACTCCTGGCTTTGGCTTCAAAATCTGCCGCAAAAAAAGCTACGTTTCCGTAACATGGGGCCTAAGCCTTCCTCTGACTTTGCTCTTCTTTGCTCTGTGCACCTTCAGAGTGTCTCTCTTCACATAGCCTGCCCATGCGCTCAACAGTCAAAAATTGGGTTGCAACATTGAAAGAGATTTTTACAGAGAACTATTGGGCTGAATGCAGATGTGTAATATGAAGCTCTTGGGCCCCAAAGCAGAATCTGTAACAGGGCCCCTCATCTACCATGCACCATTTATAATACTGGTATCTTTTTATGTGGCACAGGAACCTCTGTGTCCCCTCAGGTACTAAGGTTTGGCTATGTCTGTTACCCTTGTGTGCTCTACAACTACTCTGGGGTTATCATCCTGGGGAATTACAAAATCTAGGAAAATCTGGTCCTTACATTGGCTGCATTTCCCAGTCCGAACTTAGAACATGGAGACTACTTACATTATATTGATCTATGATGCTTCCAGTCCTTGGCCAGATTTCTTGATCTGGACCTAGTCGGGTGCGGGGACTCTTTGCATCATAGCGATCTATAATGTTGGGAGTCCCTGCCACCTCAAGGCGCTACTGTCCTGTACAGTATATAGTATGGAAAGTAGGGCTGCTCAGAAGCAGGGACCACCATCAATATAGATCGCTAAGATGTAAAGAGTCCCCGCACCTGATTAGATTCAGAGCAAGAAATCTGGCCAATGTATGGACTGGATTTTCCGGCCCGGGTTGCCCTATGTGGCCTAATACACTGCATTCTATAATTTTTCCTGATTCTATGATAACCTGGCTTGCTTTATATTTCAGCAGGCGCTGGTTGAAGGTAAATCCAGAGTTCAGGAATTTTACTGTGCAGAAATGTTTATATGCAGAATCTCGAATTTATACAAACCACAAGAGCCCTCAATTACGTGTAAGCCACTACTTTTCTATGAAGTCCTCCTGCGGCTTAATGTTCCATTACACTTCTATTTCTGGTCGTAGAAAGATGTAAAAATAGTTCTGATCAGATTGATAGACCTGCTTTACTCTGCGCATTAATAGGTGGAGCGTTCCACAATGGAGACCAGTTATCACGTAGGCTTTAAATAGAAGCTACACATCAAAAGCACAAATTCCTGGGCTCTATACGTAAACAGCTTCAGGTTCTTGTGATGATGAGCAGACTGAATACACTTGTTTATGCTGAGCAAAGTTCTTCAAGTTGAGTCAGACCAGATGCCATGAAGTGCTCCACTGACTGGGAACAGTAGACAAAAACATGTCAATTGGCTGGTATTTCACCAAGTTCCTTGACAAGTGCCAACTATGTTTCACATTTTGATGAAAACGTAATAGATCATGAATTATATAAAAATTGGTTATTTTATATCCTTTTGCTAGTTATGCATATCACTGGCTAGGGAGGTGGCATTACTGTGATATAATACTGTAGATTATTGGATTTAATGGATATTTTCCATTAGTTTTTTGCTGATAATCTGTGCTGCTTGGAGTGGACTCTGTACAGACTCAGTCTTCATCCCTTTCTGGTAGCTAATAATATAGTCTATTCTTACAAGCAGGACAGAAAGCTATTTCTATTGGCTGCATTACAATAAACAGGGGACATTTAGTAAAAGTATGATACATAGATGGGCGAGGAACACCAGAGCAAGAGTTGGTATTTGGAACTCTGTAACCTGGCACAAAGAGGGGAACCAAGTTGGAGATCCACCTCCATGGTATAATGCACTGTGGAGCATTATACTGTGTGGGGGCTCTGGGGTGACTATTATATTGGGTTGAGCCAATGTGAAGCATTATACTGTGGTGGGGGCAAGCTCTGGGGAGCATATTATAATGTGTGGGGGCTCTGGGAAGCATATTATACTGTGTGGGACCACTGTGGAGCATTATACTGGGGGGGACACTGTGCAGAGCATATTATACTGTGTGGGGTTTCTGAGGAGTATATTATGCTGTGTGGAAACACTATGAAGCATTATACTGTGTGGAAACACTATGGAACATTATACTGTGTGGACACAATGTGAAGCATTATACTGGGGGACCACCGTGGAGCATATTATACTGTGTAGGGGCACTGTGGGGAGCCTATTATACTGTGTGGGGCCAATGTGGAGCATTATTCTGTGGTGTGGCCACTGTGGGGAGCCTATTAAACTGTGTTGGGCTGCAGAGGAGTATATTATACTGTGTGTGAGGCCACTATGGGACATGAAACTGTGTGGAGCCTCTATGGAGCATTATATACCATGTGGAGCATTATACTGTGGGGGGAGGCTCAAAATTCCTGATGGCAGCCCTGTGTGCTATGCCTCCATCACAGTTCCTTCAATAAGATCTTGCACATATATGTAGTGCTCCATGGCACTGTCATTCCCCATACAGTCCTGTGCATGGAGCTATTGGGGCCTGCACAGTACTATAGGGGTTGACCATACTGGGAAAATACTAAGTAACGCTGTATAGATAGCAAATATGTAAGATTTCAGTGAAGGATCTGTGCTGTAGGCTATAAGTTGTTGTGTGGGCCCCCAGAACAAGTTCCTCTGGTGGGCCCTAGGCCCTTTAGTCCGACACTGCACATGAACAATCCATTTGAACACTATATAGCCCTCAATTTCTTTCATTTTAGCTGTCCGTATACCAACCAGTTTTTAAAGTACCAATCCAGGCAGAAGATATTCTTTACCTTGGCACGTGGACCAGACAGTTCTCATGTCTTTTCTGAACAGCCATGGCCTTGGCAGTTCTTCAGTTTGGCAGGACGCCATTACTCAAATACATTACTATTTATTCTTTCTGTTCAAGACTTGGGACTGGAACTGTATACAGATAAGTTCCTGAAAAAGTACATAGTTGTGGGAATGCGAGCGGCTGGTCAGTTGTATAAAGAAGCTTCAGTAACTTTTATATCACTCCCATGCTTTCTTGTTTCTCAAACAAACTTATGTTATGTGACTCACTTGTTTTATTATTGATACTAATATTACTTAAATCAGGTTTTCATTATGAAAATATATTTAGATTTTTTCAAGTTTCGGTGGTATTTGGTATAGACATGTAAAAAATCTTAATATATTCCAGTTTTCACGTTGGCCAGTAGAGTAGATGTAACAGCTGATATTTTCTGCTTTCTGCAGTTAACTTGTCAGCTTTGCTGTGTAGATTGGGGAAATATGAGCAGAGCCATCTCATTATTATTAGAAGGTGGACTTGCCAGAAGACTGTATTGCTGAAAGTCTAGATAAAACTTTGCATGGTGCTTTTGGTCTCCTATTTCTTTTGCACCCAGTTGATTTGCTGCAAGAGAAGGTTTACTTTACCTGACCCAACTCTGCCTGTTAATGTAATGAGACCACAGTATTAGATGAGTTAGTGCGGTTTACTACAGTTTACTAGTTATGTTGTATCATGGGCCACGAGGTGCTGCCACCATTTTTAGTGATGTGTTATATACATGGTTTTGTTGCTTTAATTAGTGCAGGTGATTGCACGGTCAGTGTTCTAGTACTTTTGGGAACTCAATCAAGCAATGATTCCTTATGGGTGGAAGTAAGTTGCACCCAAAAGTTGCACCACAGGAGAAGACTTTTTTTTTCACTGTCCCATAATGCAACCTGTTTGATGTCAGGTGTTATCCCAGCTACTTAGGGTAGAAGACGCTCCCATGCTATGTAGTGTGAGGAAATGGCTTGAGGCAAGACAAAGAGATGGCTGTTGAAGGGTCCTATGGAGCCAACAGCTAGCAAGGCCAGGTGAGCTGGGAAGAGCCATACTAACTGTCTACATCATGGAAAAGGGACCATCATGCAAATATGTCAACCTGGTTCTCCAAACTAGGGCTTTTGGTGAGCAGGATCCCGAGGCCTGCAGTGTTGGACAAAGCGTCCATACGTAGGAGTGTGTTGGTTGTCACTACAGTTGGGATGCCCCTGTAATTGAAACTACAACAACCCACTGTGTGTCAACCTTGTGAGGAGTAACTGTATCGTAACATCTTCAGTAAAGAGGAAAACCGCAGTGTTAAGCCTGCTGCCTTGGGTCTCTGTCCTTTCTCTGCTGGAGGATCTCCAAGTGACCAGCAGGGAATGGAGTGTCTGGGCAGTGGCTCAGTGAGAGTGAGATGTAGAGATGTGCAAACCTCCTAAGATTCATTTAATTTTGGGTTCGGGTGGCTCGGGTCCCTGATTTGTTTCAGGCTGAACAAGTTTGAATAGAACCGGAAGTGAAATTATTATACTCTGGGGTCTCCTCAGAGATTGGGACTCAGCAGTGACATGGGTGCACCATCCATGATATCATGACACTCGATGTGCTCATGTCACACTGTGGCCTAATCACAGACATCAGCAGTGACCCTGGGAGCATGACATTACCAGGAGAGCGCCAAACGCCATGAGGAGGGCCAAAAGAGGCGAGGGAAGGTGAGTATACATGTTTTTAATTTTTTTTTTTTAGTTTGTCAAAAATTGAACAGTTTGGTATATTCAGGTTGAACCCGGCTCTAGTCTGATGGAGGAGTGGCTTTTCAACCATGGTCAGAATAGAATCAGCGCTGGCAACATAATGCCACTTGGGTGTCTGTGGCTGCACGTCTGTGTCCATAACTTACAGTCATGGCCAAAAGTTTTGAGAATGATACAAATATTAATTTTTACAAAGTCTACTGCTTCAGTTTTTCTAATGGCAATTTGCATATACTCCAGAATGTTATAAAGAGTAATCAGCTTAACAGCAATTACTTGCAAAGTCAATATTTGCCTAGAAAATGAACTTTATCCCCCAAAACACATTTCAACATCATTGCAGCCCTGCCTTAAAAGGACCACCTAACATCGTTTCAGTGATTGCTCCATTAACACAGGTGTGGGTGTTGATGAGGACAGGGCTGGAGATCAATCTGTCATGATTAAGTAAGAATGACACCACTGGACACTTTAAAAGGAGGCTGGTGCTTGCCATCATTGTTTCTCTTCTGTTAACCATGGTTATCTCTAAAGAAACACGTGCAGTCATCATTGCACTGCACAAAAATGGCCTAACTGGGAAGAGTATTGCAGCTAGAAAGATTGCACCTCAGTCAACAATCTATCGCATCATCAAGAACTTCAAGGAGAGAGGTTCCATTGGTGCCAAAAAGGCTCCAGGGCGCCCAAGAAAGACCAGCAAGCGGCAGGACCGTCTCTTAAAAGTGTTTCAGCTGCGGGATCGGGCTACCAGCAGTGCAGAGCTTGCTGAGGAATGGCAGCAGGCAGGTGTGAGTGCATCTGCACGCACTGTGAGGCGGAGACTCTTGGAGCAAGGCCTGGTCTCAAGGAGGGCAGCAAAGAAGCCACTTCTCTCCAGAAAAAACATCAGGGACAGACTGATATTCTGCAAAAGGTACAGGGAGTGGACTGCTGAGGACTGGGGTAAAGTCATTTTCTCTGATGAATCCCCTTTTCCATTGTTTGGAACATCTGGAAAACAGCTTATTCGGAGAAGAAGAGGTGAGCGCTACTGCAGTGACCAGATGGAAGGTAACGCTGCAGTTGGGATTGCGGGGTGCAAACAGCGCAGACTTGTCACGGTCTCTGGGCACGAGGGCGCAGCGCTGGTGCTGTCCCACGTTACCACCACTGGTACCGGTGATGAGGGGGCTGCACAAATGTTGGTGGTGATTGTTCCCCCGGGGCGCTTCCCCTATACTGTGCCGACTGGTGGTGTTTGGGGCGCCCTGATGTTGTCGGTGCAGAGTCAGACACAGAAACGGTTGTAAAGTTGAACTTTTACTTCCATGGGTGTGGAGACACAAATGCTTAAACAGTTTCTTCAATACAAAACAACGGGGTACGCCTGGTGACACAGCAAAGTCCTGGGGTGCAGGGTAGACTTGATGAAAGGTGTTCCTAGCCCCTTATACTTCAGTGTTACAGCCCTAAGGTGCGTCTGGGCTCCTATTTGGCTCATAGGAGGATGCCCACCATGATACTAGTACATAATATTCCCCACTCACGTTATGTGGCCCTGATAGCTCAGAGTTTCGGGGTGCAATAGTCAGGGTGGCAGGATATTCCACAGGTCTGGCCTTGGCCCCTGGATCCTGTGATACTTGCTATGGAGCACGTGTTCCAGAATGTTCTCTCCACAGTCTCATGCTGACAAGATAATGATGCTTGACTTCCTTCAGGGCGATGGCTAGGCAGACAGGGGACAGGATCTTCTGAATAGCTGGAGTATGTCAGCTCTCCAACCTTCCTGGGCCTGTCTAGGACTTGAGATTCCTGCACTAAACTCACTGCTTTCTTCACAGGACATCACACTTATCTCCTCACCTCCTCCTCCTAACACTCCACACTTCTAACTCCTCACACGCAGGACCTTCCTGCAGGGGTGTTACCATGGGGACCCAGTGATCAGCTGACTCCTCCCCTTTTCCCAGGCGATGTCCTCCCATTGGACATTTGGTTACTATTCAATCCTATGGGAGGTGTAATGCATGTGTGAGGCTCACTAGGTGGCGCTGTGTTGTGTGAGACTCAGGACCCCCTGCTATGTCACACAGGCTATGAAGCAACAGAAAATAATACAATGCACAGAGATCACCCTCAGCCCAGCCACAGCCAGCTCTGGGATGCCACATACTCCCCCTCTTTCACTGAGCCGACCTCGGCGACGGGCTGGGGTGAAGGTGAGAAATGTAACATAACGTTAATAAATACGAATAAAGTGCAAATGTCACTAACAGTTTAGAAAAATATAATACCTAGAAACTTGAGGTAAGACCTCCCGGCATAGTCCTGGAATGTCCATGAGAAGTCTGAAGGGTAACGGAGAGATAATTAAACTCAGACTTATGGAACCTTTTGGCGGTACCATCAGACAGTCCATATAGAAACAACAGTAGTGCAAATGGGTCCAGAGGCTCTCTGGCACAAATTTCGTGAGTGTCCATTATCATGAGAGTCTCTCTGAGAAACAATAAACAGTCCTTTCTGTAAGGAAGAGTAGGCACTCTAGCACGAATGTCCATACCGCAATGGGGTAACAGAACTTCCTTGGCTCGGTGAGCCAGGCACTATGGCTTGGATTGTTGCATATAAATGTAAATACTATATTACATGGCAAGATATTATATATATACTGTATATACACACAGGAAAAACATTAATGTAATCATAGCAGGAATAACATATATACAGAAGCAGAGACAGTTAACCTCTTTTACCCAAGGACAGCAATGGCATCACTATAGCGTGTTGGAGGTACGCCTTTTGTGGTACGCTCAGAACGCCTAAGTGGAACGAGATTTGAATCAGGAACAGAGTCACTGAAATCAATTAAATCATCTGTCGAAGGGTTCTCTTGCACTAGAGCAATTGGTGGATAACAGCTAAATGGTAGTAGTTTAGGCGCCCACATAAGCTCAGTTAACGTTGGGGGGTCTCTCTTTCGCTTCAGAAGTTGACAAGATCTCTGTACTCGTTGTCTCAGCTGGGGGCACCTCTGTGGGTAGTCCTTCTTTAAGGCACAGCTTCAGACGGTTTCGGTGTACTACTTGGGGCTGTCTCCCAGGTTTAGAGATCTCATACACGTCGGATTCAGGATATGGTATGGAGATGACACTGTATGGTTCTTTCTCCCAGAATGGATCCAATTTCCCATTCCGATGGTTATTCCTTAACCATACACGGTCGCCAACTTTCAGGGGCGCTGCATGGGCGTGATGGTTGTAATCCTCCTGTTGTCTCCTACGAACCTTATCCATGCGCGTTTCAACTATCTCTTTAGCTTCCTCCATACGTCGGCGGTGTTCAACAACCCAGTCTGTTATGGGTAGTGGATTGATGGTGTCAGGGACCTTCACACCAAGGGTTAAGTCTGAAGGAAGTTGACCTTGTCTTCCAAACATTAGATAAAATGGTGCGTATCCCGTAGATGTTTGGGGTGTGTTGTAGTAAATATAGGCCAAGTCCTTGATACGCTCAGGCCACTCAACACCAGGTGTAACTGCGGCTGTTCTTAGCATGCCGATGATCACTTGATTTGCCTTCTCGCACATACCATTCCCTTGAGGGTGATACGCTGTGGTTCGCAACTTCTTGCAGTCTTGGAACTGACACAGCTCACGGAACAATTGGGATTCAAACGCCGATCCACGGTCGGTGAGGATATGCTCAGGACAACCGTAATGGCGGACAAACTCTGCGTAGAAGGTCTCAGCCGTAGTTCTTGCTGTAAGATCTCTGACAGGCACGATGACAAGGAACTTGGAGTAATGATCCACCATTGTCAGAGCGTAGCTGTAGCCGGAATGTGTGGGACCCAACTTCACATGGTCCAGAGCAACAATTTCACACGGCTTTTGAGTCTTAATTGGATGTAGAGGGGCCTTCTGATCTCTTCGACCTTCCTTGGTGATACTACAGGCGGGACACTCCCGGCACCAACTCTCAATGTCACTCCTCATCCCAACCCAATAGAAGCGACGACGGATGGTAGCTTCGGTCTTTTGTACCCCGAAGTGACCGGATCTGTCATGATACGCCTCAAGTATCATCTGTGCGTCTCTTCTTGGTACGAGGATCTGATGAAGCCTTTCACCTGTGACAGGATCAAGAGTGTTTCTAAGTAGAAGGCCTCGTTGGACAAACAGGCGCTTCCTCTGTCGCCAAAGGCGTTTTAATTCCACGTCATGAAGACCTCTCTTTACACGGGTTGGTATTCTTCCTGTAAGCAGGAAATCTGACAATTCTCCTAAAACTCTGCTCTCTTCTTGGAACGTTTTCCACAGAGATGGCTCCTGGAGGGATTCGGCAGCTGTTTTCGCCAGAGATTCTCCTTCTACAGGGACACCAATAGCAACCTGTTGGGCAAACTTGTTGTAGAATGGTGGCATCTCCACCTCTTCCCAGATGTCTTCTCGGGGTGGTTCTTCTCCCACAGGCAACCTTGAGAGTGCATCAGCGTTAGCGTTGGACTTGCCACTGCGATACTTGACAGAGAACTTGTAATTCGCGAGTCTTGAGGCCCACCGTTGTTCAAGGGCTCCCAGTCGAGCAGTGTCCAGATGCGCCAACGGATTGTTATCTGTGTACACGGTAAAGGGTGTGGCAGCCAGGTAGTCTTTAAACTTCTCTGTCACGGCCCAGACAAGCGCCAGAAGTTCGAGTTTGAAAGAACTATAGTTCTGGTCGTTCTTCTCCGCGCCTCTCAGACTCCTGCTGGCGTACGCGATGACTCGCTCTTTGTTGTCCTGAACCTGGGACAACACTGCACCCAAACCTTGGTGACTTGCATCTGTGTACAAGCGGAATGGCTGACTGTAGTCGGGATAGGCTAGAATTGGTGGTTGCGTCAGAAGTGCTTTAAGCGCTTGAAAGGCTTCCTCTTGACGCGCTGTCCAGTCTACCGGAAGCTTTCGGTTGTAGTTTTCTCTGGGACAACCGCGCAACAACTCGTTCAGAGGCTCGGCTACTTGGGCGAAGTGTGGTATGAAACGCCGGTAGTAACCTGCGAATCCAAGGAAGCTTCGGACTTCTTTGACGGTTGTTGGTCTTCGCCAGTTCTGGACTGCAGTGATCTTTTCAGGATCAGGTTGGACGCCTTGTGCGCTCACGACATGCCCAAGGTAGTGAACTTGGGGTTTCAACAGGTAGCACTTGGAGGGCTTCAACTTTAGGCCGTGCTGTATAAGTACCTTGAATACCTCGGACAGGTGACGAAGGTGTTCTTGGTATGTCCGGGAGAATACGATAACATCGTCCAGGTACAGTAGCACACTCTGGAAATTCTCATGGCCGAGGCACCTCTCCATAAGCCGTTGGAATGTGGCTGGGGCATTACATAGCCCAAATGGCATACTATTGAATTCAAAGAGTCCCATCGGGGTCGTAAACGCAGTCTTTTCACGATCTTCAGGCGCCATAGGGACTTGCCAGTATCCACTGGTTAAGTCCAGGGTCGAGAAACAGGTAGCTGATTCCAAAGCCGTTAGAGATTCCTCAATCCGTGGCAATGGGTATGCGTCTTTGTGCGTGACATTGTTGAGTTTACGATAGTCCACACAAAATCGTAGGGTTCCGTCTTTCTTCTTGACAAGGACTAGCGGGGCTGCCCAGGGGCTGTTACTCTCCCGGATGACATCAGCATCTCGCATCTCTTGGATCATCTTTTTCACCGGTTGGTACATCGCTGGTGGTATTGGACGGTGACGCTCCTTGATTGGATGGTGGTTGCCAGTCAGAATGCGATGTTGTATGGTCGTGGTCTTACCAAAGTCCAATGGGTGTTTGCTGAATGCCTGTTGGTAACGCTTGGCCACATTGCGAACCCCATTGATGTGCTCTATAGGGGTATTGGCGTCTCCCACGTTCAATTCATCCCACCAGGACTTCATGGCTCCATTCTGAATGTTCTCAGCAGCTTGGGTGGAACGCTGTGTGGCGGTAGAATCACCAGAGAGAATGTCTTCTGGTGCTAACTGGTGTAGCAGGGCCACAGAGTGGAACTTGTGGAGGTTCACGGGAGCATCGCCCAAGTTGACTAAGCGGACAGGAACACGTCCATTGGAAACTGTGACAAGGCTGCGAGCAGCCATGACAAGTGGTTGGCCATCTACCTGTATGGGTTGTAGCAAGGCCTCGTAGTCCTGATTTTCTATGCCCGGACGGGCACGGCACCACACCATAGTTTCTGTTCCAGGCTGTAGGGTTACTGGACGGGTATCTTGGATCCGGACTCGACCAATTTCACCTTGTTTGTTGGCGAACTTGTGCTGGGCATTGAGTACACGAATGGCCCGCTGAATGGTCTGCTGGTCACTGGGAGAAGCTGTAAGGAGAGAGGCATGCAAGGCATCCAACACTTCTGCAAAGCAATGGCGTAAAACATTCATGCCTAATATTACAACTGCAAACCTATCATCCTCTACATCAGTGACAATTACACCCTGTCTAGGCAGTTTCAAGTCCCCAATCTGGATAGTGGGTTCCCAATAACCCTGCTGTGGTATGGGCTGTCCATTGCTGGCACACAGATTTATCCATGTGTCAGGTGTTCTATTCAACACACCTAAGTCCCAATGTTCAAGGAACACCTGCTTGCGCAGGGTTGTTACCTGAGATCCAGTGTCCACCAACGCTGTCAGAGGGACGCCGTTCACCCGGATTGTGATGTGTGGGCAGGCTGAGACGAAGCGTGACAATGGCACTGAAGATTCACCTGGGCCCTTCTTCTTTCCTCCCGAGGGGCGGCCCGCTGCCTCGGGGGTGGCCCGTTTAACTGAAAACACTGAGGCCTGGTGTGTCCATATCTATTGCAATAGGTACAGTATGGCCTCTCACTCTGCGGAGGTTTCACTGAAGACGGATGTCTGGGTGGCGACTCAGGTGAGATGTTGAGACTTCGCAAAGGATCACTGGACGATGAAGACGGCTGGGTCAGACGATCTAGACGGACGGTGATCTGTTCCATGGCACGGGTCAGATGATCCACTCGGGCCAGAAGGTCATCTCTGGAGTCTGCTGGTGTAGTCTGCGCAGTTTGGGCAGCAGGTGAGGTACCCAGAGGTAGTGGCAGGACAACTGGAGCAATGCTTGTTGAGGGTCCAGGTGAGGGAGCACAGATGACTGGGCTCGACTGGGGCTGCTCCTGTCTCAAGACCTGGATGGCAAGGGCCTTGAAGTCAGCAAACGTGATGCTGGGATGTTGTGCAGCAAGCATTCGCAACTGACTCTGGAGCAATGTGGTACCCGCCCCTTCTATGAAGCGGTCAAGCAAGATTTTATCAGAGTCCACATTCTCACGTGGATCCACTTGCACCACAGCTCTGAACGCCTCTTGGAGGGATAAAGCATAGTCCCGCAGGTTCTCACCAGGTAATTGTCGTCTGGAAAAGAAGCGCATCTTTACCTCGGAGACAGATCGCACGTCAAAGTTCACCTGGAGTTTGTCCAGAATTTGCCCAGGGGTTCTTTTGTCAGAGGCAGGCCAGGATTTGACCTCCCTAGCTGCAGCACCCTCAAGCTGGCCCAGCAGGATCTGTATCTGCTGTTCTGTATTCAGAGGATAGAACTGGAAGAGAGACAGCATCTTCTCACGAAAGTCCCTGAGGGTATGCGCCTCCCCTTTGTAGTGCGGCAGCCATGGTGCGCCAGGGTAAAATGGCATGGAGAATGGTAGGCTGCTCGCCATGGGCACTGCTGGATCACTAGAAACAGATGGCACAATGTCACTTTGCTCAGTCATGTTGTTTGCAAGTATGACTGGAATTAGGTCGCCGTCTCTTTAAGAAACTCAACTGCTTGCTGGCAGGGAATGGAGACTACAACTTGGAATGCTGTAGCTATTAACAGAGTCACTGTGATGCAGGCTGACGGTGTGCTCCCCCTCTTTAATGGTGGCACTCCCCACGGACACTGTACACGGAAAACACTCGCTGGGGCCGTGGGAGGACTGAAGACAAGGACAGGGAGGCACAGTACTCACTGACAGCAACTGCAGCGTGGACCAGAGATCAGCGGTGCACAGCAGGGACGGTGATGTGGCACCGGAGAGTCAGAAATGGCGCTGGCACGTTCGCCTTTCACTTTCTTGTATGGGTGCGCTGGAGCATTGCGCTCAGCATTCTGGGCTCTCCTAAGATGGCGGCAGATGGGTCTCCTGGCCTCATGGGCAGTGCTAAAAATCTCCCGCACTTTTGCAAGGTACAGTTAACCCTTTGTGGGCGTTCTTACACAGCGATGTGGCGCAGCAAACAAGTCCTGGGCGTTTTAACTCTTCCAGGGCTGTAACACACTGAGAGGACAGTCTTTAGGGCTTACTTCAGGGGTATAGGGCTCCCCCTCTTTGTGGCAAGCACTCTCAGGGAATAAACTTGATCTTAGCAAAGTCCACAATAAAGACCGATGCTCTGGAGACAATTTGGCGCACTTTTCGTGGCGACTTTCTCAAAATGGCACACACCCGTATCCTGTTCGTGACGCCAGTTTTTCTTGCAGTGACCAGATGGAAGGTAACGCTGCAGTTGGGATTGCGGGGGTGCAAACAACGCAGACTTGTCACGGTCTCTGGGCACGAGGGCGCAGCGCTGGTGCTGTCCCACGTTACCACCACTGGTACCGGTGATGAGGGGGCTGCACAAATGTTGGTGGTGATTGTTCCCTCGGGGCGCTTCCCCTATACTGTGCCGACTGGTGGTGTTTGGGGCGCCCTGATGTTGTCGGTGCAGAGTCAGACACAGAAACGGTTGTAAAGTTGAACTTTTACTTCCATGGGTGTGGAGGCACAAATGCTTAAACAGTTCCTTCAATACAAAACAACGGGGTACGCCTGGTGACACAGCAAAGTCCTGGGGTGCAGGGTAGACTTGATGAAAGGTGTTCCTAGCCCCTTATACTTCAGTGTTACAGCCCTAAGGTGCGTCTGGGCTCCTATTTGGCTCATAGGAGGATGCCCACCATGATACTAGTACATAATATTCCCCACTCACGTTATGTGGTCCTGATAGCTCAGAGTTTCGGGGTGCAATAGTCAGGGTGGTAGGATATTCCACAGGTCTGGCCTTGGCCCCTGGATCCTGTGATACTGGCTATGGAGCACGTGTTCCAGAATGTTCTCTCCACAGTCTCATGCTGACAAGATAATGATGCTTGTGTAGGGAACTGCCATTTCTACTAGTATATAATGTATCTGGCTTCTTTGCCCCTGCAGTTTGGCTTCAGAGACCCCAGGCATTTAGTGCAAGTTTTGTTTTGTAAATACAGTGAGTCAGACACATGTGAGGCAGAGCTGCTGGGGGGAGAGATGTGAGCAGAGCTGCTGAGACAGACATGTTATGTCTGGGGGAGTCTAAGAGCCACTTGTTCCTCTTTACTTCACAGTATATAGTTAGGTATGTGTTACCCCCTATATACTCACAGGACCTAGCTAGTAACCGTAGTTAGGGATCCATATATATATATACAGTTCAGGGCAGTGATAGGTTAGGCTTCCAAAGGCCAACTAGCTAGTTAGAGGCCCGGTGGCACTAGTAGTTTAGCTGGCAGGTTAAGGACTCAGTGTTAGGGTAGTCAGGCCTGCATCTACTTCCGTCACCGTCGCCCTGTTTGCTGCCTGTGAAGAATCTCACCATCATCATCATCATCTCCTGATCGGCTGTCTGTCATCTCCTGGAAGAATCCGAGGATCCACAGTCATCCACAGGGGCCCCTGCATCTCTTCTGTTGCCTGGAGGTATTGTGCACTGGACTCTTGCTATATATCTATATATATACCCGGGTATATAACCTAAGACGGTTGAGGACTTGCTGGTTGTTGTAGTACTGCTGTGTTCTGAGTATATTGTATGTATGTATTATTACCCTGTTGATTCTTATAAAGCTACTGTTATAACCTTATGTGGTATCTGTATGTATTCTTCAGACTGTGAGATTAGTACAGTGATCCTTGTTAAGGCTACTAACTGTACTTCATGGGTAAGTCCCAGGAAGAGATCCTCCCTGTAATACAGAGGCTCTATCCTGGGTGGAGGCACTGATATATTTCATATATGTTCCCACTCTTCCCTTCAGCGAAGGCTTCAGGTCCCATTATACACACAGGTCAGCGCCAGAGTCTGTTGCGGGAGGGATAATACTCATACCCCCCCCCAAATAGGGCTACACTTGACTTCCTTCAGGGCGATGGCTAGGCAGACAGGGGACAGGATCTTCTGAATAGCTGGAGTATGTCAGCTCTCCAACCTTCCTGGGCCTGTCTAGGACTTGAGATTCCTGCACTAAACTCACTGCTTTCTTCACAGGACATCACACTTATCTCCTCACCTCCTCCTCCTAACACTCCACACTTCTAACTCCTCACACGCAGGACCTTCCTGCAGGGGTGTTACCATGGGGACCCAGTGATCAGCTGACTCCTCCCCTTTTCCCAGGCGATGTCCTCCCATTGAACATTTGGTTACTATTCAATCCTATGGGAGGTGTAATGCATGTGTGAGGCTCACTAGGTGGCGCTGTGTTGTGTGAGACTCAGGACCCCCTGCTATGTCACACAGGCTATGAAGCAACAGGAAATAATACAATGCACAGAGATCACCCTCAGCCCAGCCATAGCCAGCTCTGGGATGCCACACTACCACCAGTCTTGTCTCATGCCAACTGTAAAGCATCCTGAAACCATTCATGTGTGGGGTTGCTTCTCAGCCAAGGGAATCGGCTCTCTCACAGTCTTGCCTAAAAACACAGCCATGAATAAAGAATGGTACCAGAATGTCCTCCAAGAGCAACTTCTCCCAACCGTCCAAGAGCAGTTTGGCGCTCAACAATGCCTTTTCCAGCATGATGGAGCACCTTGCCATAAAGCAAAGGTGATAACTAAATGGCTCAGGGAACAAAACATAGAGATTTTGGGTCCATGGCCTGGAAACTCCCCAGATCTTAATCCCATTGAGAACTTGTGGTCAATCATCAAGAGACGGGTGGACAAACAAAAACCAACAAATTCAGACAAAATTAAAGCATTGATTCTGCAAGAATGGACTGCTATCAGTCAGGATTTGGTCCAGAAGTTGATTGAGAGCATGCCAGGGAGAATTGCAGAGGTCCTGAAGAAGAAGGGTCAACACTGCAAATATTGACTTGCTGCATTAACTCATTCTAACTGTCAATATAAGCTTCTGTTACTCATAATATGAATGCAATTATATTTCTGTATGTGATAAAAACATCAGACAAACACACATAAAAACCAGAGGGCAGCAGATCATGTGAAAATAGAATATTTGTGTCATTCTCAAAACTTTTGGCCATGACTGTACACAGCTGAGGTTGTGAAAAGGAGTTGGGGAAAATGGTTGATTTCCTGGCATACTGTGCATATAGAAAAATTCTATTTCTCACACTTTATTAAAGGGAATGTGTTGCCAGGAAATGACCCATTGTTTAAATAATATTTTCATGTTAAATATATTTTTTAAGAATTTTTGTTCATGTTGTTTTTAATTTTCTAATTTATTAGTCATATTTAAAAACAAAAATTGGAAAAATCTTGCAATTCCAACACTTGCAACTAAGTCTAAGACACTGTGACTTCCTGTTTCCTATAGAAGGACCATGGGCCATAGACACAATGGTGTGGGGCAGACCCTATTCATCTGTATGGGAGAGTTTTCTAGGCATGCTTTTTGACCTGGGCAGAGGTCTTTGCATAGAGGGGCAGGAGATAAGCTGTGACATCACCTTTTGTGACTGGTAGATTCTGTGTCTTATCTACATATACATGATCTCTGTGATCATCAGTGTGCTGTAAGTGAGATAACTGCTGCAAAGAAATCTACAGGAAACAGGAAGTCTCAGCATATTATATGGCCTAGTGGACAGTGTCAGAACTGCAGAACTTTTTTTTTTTTTTTAATATAGATAATCGTTTGAAAAAATTTTAAAAACCTCAACTAAAATTCTTTAAAAATTTGTATAATGTAAAAGTAACTAAAAAAGATGTTACATTTTGGCAATACATTGCCTTTAAGCCCATTTAAAGGCATGAGGCAACTCCTTTAATGGAGGAATTGCTGGAATTTTTTTTAAATTTATGTCATTTAATTCTTGCACTAGAGAATATTTATGCAGTTCCAGAAGTCGTCTCTACATTATGATAATTCACCTTTGTTTACTGCATTCTAGGTTACAGGAAGCTCAGAACAAAGCATTCTAGAATAATGTCATCCATCACGTCTTGTTTAGAAGCACTGTAAGACCTCATGCCGGGTTAGTTAATATAACATAGAGCTAAGTACACTCCATTGTTGGACTGTTAAGTGATTGCGACATGGAACAGCTCTGGAAATGTAACAAAAGGAACAGCAAAAATTATTCCGCTGTAATCCGTAAATGAGCTCAAGTGTATTATTGTAAGTTATGTAATTGAAAATACATTAAACCGAGCACATTGCTGGTGCAGGTACTGAAAACAATCATGTCACATTCTTCAACTTATGCTGGATATTAGAGATAGGCAAACCGACTCGTACCGAACCGGATTTGACCCGAATATTCCAAATTGTTTGTTTTTTTACTAAAGCGAAAAAATGGGAAATTCGTCTCTGCCCTGACAGTATTATAATGTTTTAAGCTAATTTAAGGTGAGTTTTGTACCAAACTTTGACCCGAAATGAATCTTGGACCCGAGCCACCCAAACGTGAAGCCTGGAAGGTTTGCCCTTCTCTACTGGATATTATCATAAGAGTGAACAAGTGCTTATTTTTTTACTCCATTACAAACATAAAGGGAAACTCTGCTACCAAATAGGATATCAGTAAGTGAGAAAATGTAACTAGAAAGTTGTGTTAACATGAGGTCACGATAGCATTAGGCTAGTGGGTGCTGTGGTGCCCACTTGATAACCCTACTTCCTGGATGCACACTATATACAGTACTGTGCAAAAGTTTTAGGTAGACGTAGAAAAAAATGCAGCAAAGTATCTTAACCCCATCAATATTTGGTGTGACCTTTGCCCTTTGCTTTCCATCAGTTCTTCTCAGTACTTGCAGACAGTTTTTGAAGGAGCTCGGCAGGGAGGTTGTTCCCAATATCTTCACCAAGCACAGATCTTCTGTGGATGTAGGCTTACCTAAAACTTATGCACAGTACTTTATGAAACAACACAACCCCTAGGGATATAGTTATAGAGAGTGCTGAGGTAGCTTTTGCACATAGGCCCTGATTGAAAAAGGCCTAAAAGCTCATCTGCCACATAAGACACCACTATCATAGATAGAACATGGTAGATGGAACAGGTTTTGCATTATGGCCCATGAGCTTCAAGTTCAATGCCTCTGATAACACCATAGAGTAATAGTCCAAAAGAGATTGTGTGTCCAGCATAGGAACTAGCAAACTGGTCATGTGGCCCCTCTTGGAAATTTAGCACTCACTCTCTTATGACATCTTCAGAGGGCCTGGCACAACAAGTGCCTTAACCTTTCCTTCATAAGTAAGTGGGACGGGTAGTAATATTGCTGTGTGGAAATACAAGGCACTTTACAGCTTTACACAGTCCATAGGAAGAAGAATATGGCCAGTTTGAGCTCAGTCTACCCTTTTAAGGGCCCCATAACAACTTCTCATGGGCCAACTTTATGCTTAAAGAAGACCTTTCATCACCTGTCATGTAATAGTCACTGCTGATTCTGGCACAGTTGGAATGTTCTCTCTTGCCCCCACCATTCCAGAGAAATCCATGCAGTTAGTTTTGGTGCCTGATTTGCTATTTAGTCTCTGTACTGTCAGTAGGGTGGGGTCAGGCAGGATCAGAGAAGGGGTGTGATTCTGAGCTCCGATACTGGCTGCCTCTGATTTGAGCTCTGAATCACACTCCCTGCCTGACAGTAGAGGAAAAATTTCCAACTGTGCCTATTAACAGATGCTAAGAACCAGAATTGGTGAAGGTGGTGAAAGGTCCTCTTTAATGTATTATATGTGGGTGTAGTAAAAATATGGAAATGGTGTGCCTATGAGAATTTTCAGATCACTGATTGACCCCTTTATGCAAAATGTATCTTTGAATCGAGATAAACCACATAAGAGGCTGGTGGTTAATGCTGTACTATGTCTTGTCTAACGCTATGTTATATCATGTCCTATTGCACATAGTTAATGTACTTTTGCATATTTGTAGTGTATCCTAAGACACATTCTATTGTGTAGCATTGGGTGCATAGACTGGCAGTAATCGGTAAGCTTGTTACCTCATTCTGAGCAAATTTTTGTCCAACTTAAACTTGTCAAATCTGGATGGGTCACTGTACCATCATCGAGTGGGGTACCAACTTTATAATCATAGGCCACACAAGTCTGACCCTGTTACAAATACATAAAATAGATAACACGTAATAGTAAATGCAGATATATCCCCACCTGTCTCGTAGATGAAATAATCAGAAAGGAAATTTTGTTAATGAGGAAGAACCCATGAATGCCTCCAATCATCCCCATAATTTTCCACAAATATTGCTTCTCCTCTAGGTAAAGTTCTCCATCTTGTCCATGATGATCATGGGAAATATTTTCATGAATACCCAAAACCTGTCGAAAACGTAAAGATAAGAAAACATTAATACTATAATCATCATAGTTAATGGGGTTATCCAGGAATTTGGTATTTATGGCCTATCCTTAGGATAGCAGCAAATATCCACAAAGAAATAGTCAGCTCAGGTGCAAAGAAGCTCTTCAGACCAGAAGTATCATGCTAAAGCATGGAAGAGATGTGGAGTGCTGCCTATCATTCCCCCATGCCTTAGCATCCTTAGGATTGGCCATAAATATCTGATCAGTGGGGAGTCAATAGATGGCCCACACACAGATCAGCTCCTACTGGGCAGCTTCCGAAGTTAATAGCAGCTGAGCACTAGTATCAGCACCAAGTAGGGACCGAAGCCAACTGCTTCCGGCCCTGTGTTGTGTATAGTAAGGACATCGGAAACCGCCCCGTGCAGTGATGCATATGCGGGGGCCACCTGTTGAGCCCTATGACACCAGGTTGTGTTAAGTGCCTACAGGAAATGTGAATTTTGGATCTGCTATTATTTTATAGATGAAAAAGATACTGAACAGATTTGGGTACTTCCTTGTATGTTAAATGGCCATACATTTGGAATTGGAAGGAGGAAGCCCATCCTGGTTGGTTCCTGGTCCATTCTCCTTGCTAATAGGTATCTAGAACCTGTACAAGACTCCCCTATGCAAATAATTTGCAATGTTAGCAAGCAAGGAGGTGGGGAAATTGCCCAAGAATCATGGAAAGGGTGTGAATTTTTTTATGTCCTGGGTCGCTAAAACCAGCACTATAATATGGACCCTATTTTAATCTTCGTAATATGGCCCATTCTTCTACTGTATGGACACCACTATTAAAGATTGATGGAAGTCTGAGCTTACCAACTGTCAATGATATAAAGATAATAATAATAATAATAATAATAATAATAATAATAGTCCTTTAAAGATCACAGTTGAGTGAATTTTGTCTTTAAATGTTATTCTGCCAAAAATCAATAAGAGGGTATTTACACTAACGTTGTTAGTATATGTTGTTGGCAACCACCAAAAAAATGTTAACAATGGACACTAACAGATCTGTCAAAAAAGTCAATGATTTCAATGGGATTTGTTGTGTCGTCTGTTAGCGTCCGTTTTCATCATATCCGTCACAGGTCCGTTATTTTGGCAGAGATAATAATTCAGGGTGCAGTTCAATATAACGGACTTATAATGAATGTAAAGTGTCAGTTATTTTTTTTAAATTACTGTCTATGGTTAATAATGTATGACAGATAGATATGGGCAAATTGGCTTGTAATGAGCCATATTCGTCCCAATTATTAAAAATTTCTTTACAAAACCGAACAACTGGAGATTCATCTCAGGCGAACTAAAATGGCCGCAACATTATACTTGTGTCATCCGGTGCTCACAAAAGAGCACCGGATGTCACAAGGAAAGTGCCACACACCACGAGGCGGCCCAAGAGAGGTAACAGAAGGTGAGTATGAATGTTTTTTTATTTTTGATACTTTCCCTGGACTTCCACTTATTATACTCAGGGTTTGAAGAGACCCCAGGGTATAATAATGTCACTTTTCACTTTGACATAACTTTGGCTGAGCTACAAATTGGACAAGTAAGTAGATTCGTTCCTAGGAGCCCTGACGGTGGTATACACTATATTTTATAGATAGGCTCCTAGGAGCCCTGACGGTGGTATACACTATATTTTATAGATAGGTACCTAGGTGCCCAGACAGTGTTATACACTGTGTTTTATAGATTTGTTCCTAGGAGCCCTGACAGTGTTATACACTATGTTTTATAGATAGGTTCCTAGGAGCCCTGACAGTGTTCTACACTATGTTTTATAGATAGGTTCCTGGGAGCCCTGACAGTGTTATAAACTATGTTTTATAGATAGGTTCCTAGGAGCCCTGACGGTGGTATACACTATATTTTATAGATAGGCTCCTAGGAGCCCTGACGGTGGTATACACTATATTTTATAGATAGGTACCTAGGTGCCCAGACAGTGTTATACACTGTGTTTTATAGATTTGTTCCTAGGAGCCCTGACAGTGTTATACACTGTTTTATAGATAGGTTCCTAGGAGCCCTGACAGTGTTCTACACTATGTTTTATAGATAGGTTCCTGGGAGCCCTGACAGTGTTATAAACTATGTTTTATAGATAGGTTCCTAGGAGCCCTGACAGTGTTATACACTATGTTTTATAGATAGGTTCCTAGGAGTCCTGACAGTGTTATACACTATGTTTTATAGATAGGTTCCTGGGAGCCCTGACAGTGTTATAAACTATGTTTTATAGATAGGTTCCTAGGAGCCCTGAGAGTGTTCTATAGTATGTTTTAAGCCAATTTATAGTGTGGTTTGTACCAAACTTGTTGGTCCCAAAAAGAACCAGAGACCCGTGCTGCTGAACCAAAACACAAAACAAATCTTGAGAGGTTTGCCCATCTCTAATGATATATGATGGATGGTAGCAGACAGTCATCTGTTATACAGTCTGTTATTTCTGTCTGTTTTTTTCTTCCTCCTTTCATCATAATATGTCTGACTGCTTTATTTTCATTCTTCTATAATAAAACCCACTCTCCTTTGTCAACAAACTCATCCAGTGTCATCTCTGTTGCATCCATTTTATATTAACCCTTGCCGGAACTGTTCTCCCACTGGAGTATAAAATATGTAATTTTCCGTAATAAATCAGTAAATGGAAACAAGTTTTACCTGAGGGATCAGATGCAGCAAGGCATCCCCTGAGAGAGTCCCCACCGCCAGTCCCACAAAAAGCTGTAAGATGAGTTTATAGCTCTCCTCACAAGAACTGAAGATAATGAGAGTTGCGCCAAACATGGATCCTATTGTTAGAAGTAAAACCGCAATTGTGCTGTATCCATACCCTGTGGAACATTACAGCATTAACCAATACCACAACACATGGGATACTAAGCACCAAAAACAGCAAAATAATGCAAATGAATAATGGTATGAAACGCACTTTCTAGAGTGGTGGGAGGAGGGAGCTGTGTACTTGTGAAGTCTTCTACTGGGCATGTGCAGGAGAGAAGTTGATGGATCATCGCCGGGCTGATCTGTTTAAATTGTTCCTGGGAAATTGCAGATCGACTGTTTTGTAGAACAATTTTCACAAGTTCGTAGGCAGAAAAGCAATGATGACTCTAAAATAAAAAAAAAAAGAAAAAAAAAAGAAAGAAAATCTAAAAAAAATATATTTTAACTGTGTAAAGAATGCTGAATATACAGCATTTTAGGCAGGTGAGGAAAAAAATGCTGTAAAATAAGAATGCTTTCCGAAATAGTGTTTATAGTTTAGTTTTGTCAATTGACAAAATGAAGTGAATGAAGAAAAGAGAAATGTAAATCCCATAAACATTTGGTGTGACCTTTGCCCTTTGGAGGAGGAGTCCTGGATGTGATGATCCAGCCCCCACAGATATAGCCCTGATCTCATCATCATCCAGTCTGTCTGGGATGACAGGAAGAGACAGAAGGATTGGAGCAAGCCTACATCCACAGAAGATCTGTGCTTAGTTCTCTAAGATTGCAATGTAGTGATTTTGGTCCAAATTCTCCTTTATAGATAACCAGTAACCAATAACCCTTTTCATATATTACCAGGCTCCATCCTGCAGAATGACCCCGGCTCTTAGGAACATCATAATGTCTTCCATTAGGCTCTTCATTAGTTTCCATTGCTGGAACAGGTAAAGGTTCATGGCTCGTTCCTGGGATGACAAGACTTCGCAGCTTCCTCCTGTGATTATGGTCGGTCTTGATACAGGTCGTTGCTGCTCTCAGTCTTCCTATAAGTTCTTCTATTTCTAATAAACGATTAAACATACATCCTTACTAATATTATTAACCACTTCATGACCACCCACTGTAAATAGTCATCCATATTTGCTCGGCTTTATAAAAGAACTGATGTATATTTGCATCCATTATTCTGTTTAGTCCTCCACAGCAGTCCCAACACCCGAATCCCAAGAATATCAGAGGATTCATTTTTGTGGGTATATATTATAGGTTGAACTTACTGCAGTACCTTAGAAAATAATTTTTAGAAAGCATTTGTTCCTGTTTTTGACAATACTTTGCTATATTATCTGTCGTTCAGGTCTGCCAGGAAACCCGGACGGTGGAGTGCCAGACTGCTAAAGTGGTTACCCACGGATACAGTATGAAACGGGTGTCCTCCGTTTTCATACTGAAAGTGGCGGAGAGAATAGTCTTCCATACAGGACTTTTCTCTCCCCCGATTTCTGGCGGTTTCTGTGATGGAATGGTGGAGTCTCCAATGGAGACTCCAGCGCAGATGTGAATTTAGCCTAGTAAATATAGACTTAAAAACAGCTTAAATTTAGGGATATCTGGGACACCGAACCACTGGTCCATAAAGACCCTATGGTGCCGGTGATGTTACGCCAATTAATATAATGTATACCCAGCCATAATATTACAGCCTGGGTGCAGCTTGCAACTTTTTTCGAGAGACAGCTAGATAGGATTACTTTGTGATCAGAAAGTTATGCCGGCAGTGACACGAACATTAAATTTTCATGTGTCTGTCACTGAACAATATATCACTTTGTATAGAGAAAATAAGTGGGGTGACAAATTTATATATCAGACATCTAAAATGATACGCAAGTCATTCGGTCCTAGGTGAGTCTCATGCCACTTTACAAAAATTATGCGTTGCAAAAATTGTTGTGTTTCAATAACCTAAGACTGACAAACAAATCCTAAGAGGTGTAGCCCATAGAGATGAAACCGACAACTGATTATTAAAGAACAAAGCACTCTCACAAAAGATATACTGTACACCATGAAATATTTCACACATATTCATGCAGTCATTCATATTCAGACAGGTTTTGGAGAACCTACCTGCAGCGTAGAGTTCATTACTTCTATTTAAGGATTTGAAGATGGAATCTGTGAAGAAGTCCACGCTGGGTAATGTGTCTCTTCTGACACAGATGTGCTGTATGGAGGCTGTGAGTATCACCTCAGCAAGTCTGGGGAGACTCATTTCATCAATACTGTGCAGCACCCCAAAGTCCTTCTCCAAAGAATTTACATCTGAGCACTAAGAAACCAAATAAGAGACTGTAAATATCTGATTATTACACAGGACTATAATTATATCTGCATTGATACAGCACTCTATCTCTCTATGTATATACTGTATTTATATGACTCTCAAAGCTCAATCTGAACTAAATACATATAGTGTTATATATAGACCTGCCACCTGGGATGCCCCACACTGGGCAGAGCCACCCACTTGCAAGAAGGATTTGCATAAACCCTTCTCCTTTTCAGACCCAGACAATACAAATTTGCTGTGGTTGTGTCTGAAAATTACCAGCAAACTGGGTACATTTGGCAATTAGAGATGGGAAAACCTCTAAGATTTGTTCCATTTCAGGTTTGAACAGCTTAGCCCAAAGATTTGTTTTGGGCCTGACTTGTTTGGATAGAACTGGAAGTGAAATTATTATACTAATAATAGGTGGAGGAGGTGTAAAAAATACAGTTATACTCACTTTCCCTCACCTCTTCTGGACTTCCTCGCAGCAACCAGCGCTCTCTTTGGGTCCTCTTCTGGCCTCTTTTGGCCTCCTAGGTGAAGTAATGCTCTCAGAATCATAGGCCTCAGCAGTGATCCCAGGCACATGACATCACCCAAGATGCCGGAAGAGGACCAAGAGAGAGCGTCCAGAAGAGGTCAGGGAAGATAAGTATAACTATCTGTTATTTTTTACACCTCCTCTGGGACTCCACCTATTATATGTCTCTATAGGTGCCTTTTAGACCAGTGGTTCCCAACCTGCATAACGAGTACCCCAGAGGGTAAGTAAGGATGAACTTCTATGCACAGCCGTGGGTGCCATCCTTAATTTTAAGAAGGCTGTTGTAGCAGTTTAGAAGTAGAAAGAGCACTTCCATCATTACATTTCAAAGCACTTCTTGGCATTACATACATCCTGAAAAGCGAGCAGTTATTTACCGATCTGCTTCCCACTTCCTTAGTGCTCCATGCGCTGATGTCACAGCAGACCCTGGAGCAGAGAAGAAGCATGGAGCAGAGTGGTAATTAATCCAGCTCACAGTTCTATGTGTGGTGGCACTGAGGGGGCTATTATATGGTGTGTGGAAGCACTGAGGGGGCTATTATATGGTGTGTGGAGGGGATAAGGGGGCCATTATATGGTGTGTGGAAGCACTGAGGGGGCTATTATATGGTGTGTGGAAGCACTGAGGGGGCCATTATACTGTGTGTGGGGGGGGGATAAGGGGGCCATTATATGGTGTGTGGAAGCACTGAGGAGGCCATTATACTGTGTGTGGGGGGATAAGGGGCCATTATATGCTATGTGGGTGCACTGAGGGAGCCATTATACTGTGTGTGGAAGGAATGAGATACCCTTATAACTAATTGCTATTTTATATAGTACTATTTATATTATTTGAAAACCAGGCCGGAATCTTACCCCCTGTCCATGGGATATTTGGAAATAGCGCCTTGTTTCCTGTAGAATATCCTCTAATTCATTGGTTGACAAATAATGGCAGTCTTCATCTTTTCTTAGATTAAGTATACTGTTACGATAGAATAAGTAGTCCATGTTCAACACAGCAGAAGGCGAGGAGCAGAAGTCTTTTTTATTTAGTATGTAGAAGAGAAGAATTACTGATATCTTCTGCATTGTATCATCATCCAGTTTACTTCCGAGTCCTTTACCAGCCATTGATAGAAGAGAGTCAGCTTGAAGACACTAAAACCAAGGTAACATACAAGAAATCTAAAATAAGTATACCACATGTAGAGGATGTGATGAACTTGTTGAATGATATTTGTGGAGATGATGTAACTATGAAAGTTCACTTCTATTATATACGCTATACATACAGAGATCAGTAGTGGATTAGGTAGACCATAGGTGCTAGGATGTTCCCTAAATCTTTTCCCCCCATCTTCCCCTTCTTCCTACTACTCTGCCATGTTGTGACTATTGTCAATACCCCTAAATAAACCCAAACTCCAGACCAAACCCCTAAATTTACATGGCCTCCAGACCAAATAAGAAATATATATTACATGTCAACATTCTCTTAAAGGGAATCTTTCGCCAAACCCAGCATATCAACCCAGCCCCGCAGATAGATAATTTAGGGTCACCTGAATCAAACAGCGTTTTCACTTTGTGAATCAGTTCCTCTTTTGTCGACTTATCCCTGTTTTTGTCACATATGCACATGAGTTTTTTGGAACAATGAGGGCGTTGCCATCACTCCACAGAGGTAAGCAGCAATGATCTGCAGGGCTGATATGCTGGGTTCTGATGATAGACTCTCTTTAACAAAATCAGCTTTGCTATACCTGAAGATAATTATACAGACATGAGAGTAAGCTCTGCACAGAGAAGGATTTTTGCCACAAGCTGGAGGGTGGCAGGAAGTACTGTTACAGTGTGCCTATTTTTATACAGAGTACAGGTATGTAGATATGGCTCAATTATTGAAAACAAGTGTTTGTATCAACACTTGTTCATCCAGTCATCCGCCACTGTAAAAGGATCTTAATAGGGATTCCCCATATACGGAACAATATGGAAATTTGTAGACAATTAAAAGTTAAACATTTTTTCAATTATAAATAATTAAAAATGTTGCTAATTTTTTAAAGACTTTCTCCAACCCTTGATCTGTTGTCAATGGATATGACCATTAATGCAGAAACTATCTATGGTCTAGGACTTGTCAGAAACCCAACCGTGACGTCCTTATTGTCTCCGGGTTATCTTCTCATACATGTAGTGTCCTCCTGATAACCAGCCATGATGTCCTTATTGTGTCCGGGTTATCTTCTCATACATGTAGTGTCCTCCTGATAACCAGCCATGATGTCCTTATTGTGTCCGGGTTATCTTCTCATACATGTAGTGTCCCTCCTGATAACCAGCCATGATGTCCTTATTGTGTCCGGGTTATCTTCTCATACATGTAGTGTCCTCCTGATAACCAGCCATGATGTCCTTATTGTGTCTGGGTTATCTTCTCATACATGTAGTGTCCTCCTGATAACCAGCCATGAAGTCCTTATTGTGTCCGGGTTATCTTCTCATACATGTAGTGTCCTCCTGATAACCAGCCATGATGTTCTTATTGTGTCCGGGTTATCTTCTCATACATGTAATGTCCCTGCCTGATAACTTGTCCACAATAAGGACATCATGGCTGGGTTTCTCACAAGTCCCAGACCCTAGAAAGTTCCTGCATTCATAGTCATGTCCATTGCCAACTGATCAAGACAAAATACTGTCACCTAGCTAGCAATCTATTATTTATTAGGGTACCACACATTTGGTCCTATCAATCAGGTGAGGGACAGTTGTTTAAAGCCACAAGACTCAGATCTTAAGAAATTTGCAATCCCACAGAGACTTGTCAATGGACAAGTATTGGTAATTTTGGGAGTCTTACTGTCAAGCAATATGATTTTGCAGGCACAACTCATCAATAACCTCTACTTATTTACGATACTTAGATGGTAGAATCTCATCTATCAGGTCCTTTAGACCACAACCACCTTCCTCCATAGCTTTTACCTCTCTAGAGATCCCATAAATTAGATTGAGATTGCATTATATTGTTAATCAGCACAAATTTTTAGCAATTTATCTTCCCAATGTAAAAAGACCCCAAGGTTCATTATTCTTATTACTTATTTTAGCTAACGCGTACCTAAACTTTTCTGATAAATTTCAGAAATCAATAGTGCAGGTGGTAGAAAAAAAAAATTGTAATATATTTTATGAAGGAAAAATGCTTCTTTCCCTTGTCATTTCTCAACCTCCTTCCCCTGCACTGATCGCTGTTTCAGTAGTCACTATTGAAATCCGTGCTCAGCAGTCAAAGCATAGCCACAGCTACAGTCAATTAAAGTCTATGGAGTGGGGAAGAGAAGGATGAGCAGACACAGAGCAATGAGGGTACAGGCTAAAGCGTCAAGTGACGGTTTTATCTCCTCGCCTGATAATCCTGCTTTTTTTGAGTGAAGACCCTCACTAGAGTTTCTCAATCAAGATCCCACTTTAAAAAAAAAGGAAATTTCACAGAAATTTAACAGTAAAATTTAATTTAACAATTGCTTTACTAGGAGTAGATGCCAGTTATATGAACATATTCCTTCTCAATACGGTATGTGTGAATGTGACATGCACATAATACATTTTATAGACATGTCCTCCCACTGCAGCATCGATTAATAGAAGCCACAGATGTTGCATTATGCCACCTTGAAAATGTGAGAATAGAAATATGACATTATAATCATTATCTGGCATATGAAATATTATGTTATGTCATGCCGAATTCAATTACAGCAATCAAATATATTTCACTGAAGATACATTGTAAGACAACAAGTGTGGCATAAAACATTTGCATTTTTTTACACAATTGTTATTTGATGCAAAATAATGTTACCTGTTTCTGAACAGGTTTATGGATGGAGCTTTGTAGACTTACAGTGGGGAAAAAAAGTATTTAGTCAGCCACCAATTGTGCAAGTTATCCAACTTAAAAAGATGAGGCTGGCCTGTAATTGACATTATAGGTAGACCTCAACTATGAGAGACAAAATGAGAAAACAAATCCAGAAAATCACATTGTCTGATTTTTTAAGAATTTATTTGCAAATTATGGTGGAAAATAAGTATTTGGTCACCTACAAACAAGCAAGATTTCTGGCTCTCACAGACATGTAACTTCTTCTTTAAGAGGCTCTTCTGTCCTCCACTCATTACCTGTAGTAATGGCTGCTGTTTGACATTGTTATCAGTATAAAAGACACCTGTCCACAACCTCACACAGTCACACTCCAAACTCCACTATGGTGAAGACCAAAGAGCTGTGGAAGGACCAGAAACAAAATGGTAGACCTGCACCAGGCTGGGAAGACTGAATCTGCAATAGGCAAGCAGCTTGGTGTGAAGAAATCACCTGTGGGAGCAATAATTAGAAAATGGAAGACATACAAGACCACTGATAATCTCCCTCCATCAGGGGCTCCACGCAAGATCTCACCCCGTGGGGTCAAAATGATCACAAGAACGATGAGCAAAAATCCCAGAACCACACGGGGGGACCTAGTGACTGACCTGCAGAAAGTTGTAACTAACGTAACAAAGGCTACCGTCAGTAACACACTACGCCGCCAGGGACTCAGATCCTGCAGTGCCAGACGTGTCCCTCTGCTTAAGCCAGTACATATCCGGGCCCATCTGAAGTTTGCCCGAGAGCATTTGGATGTTCCAGAAGAGTATTGGGAGAATGTCATATGGTCAGATGAAACCAAAGTAGAACTGTTTGGTAGAAACAGTGTTTGGAGGAGAGTGAATGTTGAGTTGCATCCAAAGAACCCCATACCTACTGTGAAGCATGGGGGTGACAACATCATGCTTTGGGGCTGTTTCTCTGCAGAGGGACCAGGACGACTGATCCATGTACATGAAAGAATGAATGGGGCCATGTATAGTGAGATTTTGAGTGCAAATCTCCTTCCATCAGCAAGGGCATTGAAGATGAAACGTGGCTGGGTCTTTCAGCATGACAATGATCCCAAGCACACCGCCAGGACAACGAAGGAGCGGCTTCGTAAGAAGCATTTCAAGGTCCTGGAGTGGCCTAGCCAGTCTCCAGATCTCAACCCCATAGAAAACCTTTGGAGGGAGTTGAAAGTCCGTGTTGCCCAGCGACAGCCCCAAAACATCCCTGCTCTAGAGGAGATCTGCATGGAGGAATGGGCCAACATACCAGCAACAGTGTGTGCCAACATTGTGAAGAATTACAGAAAACGTTTGACCTCTGTCATTGCCAACAAAGGATATATAACAAAGTATTAAGATGAACTTTTGTTATTGACTAAATACTTATTTTCCACCATAATTTGCAAATACATTCTTAAAAAATCAGACAATGTGATTTTCTGGATTTGTTTTCTCATTTTGTCTCTCATAGTTGAGGTCTACCTATGATGACAATTACAGGCCGGACTCATCTTGTAAGTGGGTGAACTTGCACAATTGGTGGCTGACTAAATACTTTTTTTCCCCACTGTATTTCTAAAAGAATCTGGACCGATCAGATTTGCTCTTGTCAGAAGTAAACATGTGAACTCATGGCTTAAGCCAGTCAGCTGTGAAAGCAGGTAAATAAGTTCTGCCGAGGGACTAACAATAAACATTAAAGAGAACCTATAAGCTCTATCATCATATCACCTCCATCATTATATCACCTCCATCATTATATCACCTCCTTCATTATATCACCTCTATCATCATATCACCTCCATTATCATATCACCTCTATCATCATATTAACTCTTGACATGTTTGTTTTAGTAAATATTTGAATTCCCCAGTAAAATTAAAGTGCATTATATTTTGGCCCCAAATCACATGCTCTATGAAGTTGTCTGAAAAGTTGGAGACCATTTAAGGGAGCAGCTCTTTTAGACCTTAAAAAGTTTGTCCTATTAAAGACACTTATCCCCTAACCACAGGATAGGAGATAAGTGCTATATTGTTGGGGGTCACCCAGCAATCAGGAGAACAAAGGACTGGAAGTCCCCAATGCCTCCTCCATGTAAATAAAGCTCCAGTGCACTTGCCTGACTGGTGCTCTGTTCACTTTTATTGGGCTGTTGCGGCTGCCACAGATTGCAGTTCTGGAAGCCACATAGTAGTGAATGGCGCACCAGTCACGCAAGTGCACTGGCACTTCTTTCACATGGAGGACGCATGGGAAACTTTCAATCCCCGTTCTCCTGATTGCTGGTGGACCCTGTAGTCTGACCTCTAGTGATTTGACACTTATCCCCTATTTTATGGAGAGGGGATAAGTGTCTCTAATTGAACAATCCCTTTAAGGGCACAACATTTTTCTTTCATTTTTAATCTTTGAAAGACATAACTATTTTGTAAACTAATGTAGCCAAATGATGGCATTTTTTGTATTTTTTTTAAAGGAAACATTTTAGGGTAAATATAATCCTGTATAATGTTTAATGTAAAACTAGGCCTTTGGCAGGGTCTAATGGAAACATACAGATGACAGATCTGGGGGCCTTCATTGGTCCCTCAGTTGTCATAGTTACCGCACAATCATGTTGAGGGAGTGTCGATGTTGTGACTGCTTACATGTTACAGTCAATAGCAACCATGGCATCAAAGTTACGCTAGTCACACCACTGGCACTCTCACAAGTGATTGGTATTGGAGTTAACTGTGATGCTAGCCATTGCCAAAAGGTATCAAATATATGTTAGAGCTGACACCTGCTCTATACCTGCGCCGTACATTTATGGATCTTAACATTAACCCATACACTCATATACCAGAGCCATAACTGTAAGGTGCAGGGATGGAAGGGGTTAAAGGAAAACTCCAGCCAAAATGGATAAATAGTATTATACTTATTCCAGGCCCGGAGTGAATAATGCATGGCACAGGAACTCTCTCTTAGAATTCCTGTTCTTTGAAGCCCTGTGTCAGGCACTTCCCCCATAGGACATGAATTACACACATGGTTTAATTTTTCCTAAAATGTTTCTTTAAAAATGGTATGCTTCATGAGCTCACATAGTAGGAAAAGTAAGATTGCATAAACTATTCTGCAGATTATTGTCTCAGAGGTAGATACATTTTGACAGTTTCTTTTTTGTTGGGCAGTCCTATTTCTTTGATTTTGGCAATCTCATCCAGAATATATACAGTGGGGAAAAAAAGTATTTAGTCAGCCACCAATTGTGCAAGTTCTCCCACTTAAAAAGATGAGGCCGGCCTGTAATTGACATAATAGGTAGACCTCAACTATGAGAGACAAAATGAGAAAACAAATCCAGAAAATCACATTGTCTGATTTTTAAAGAATTTATTTGCAAATTATGGTGGAAAATAAGTATTTGGTCAATAACAAAAGTTCATCTCAATACTTTGTTATATATCCTTTGTTGGCAATGACAGAGGTCAAACATTTTCTGTAAGTCTTCACAAGGTTGGCACACACTGTTGCTGGTATGTTGGCCCATTCCTCTGTGCAGATCTCCTCTAGAGCAGGGATGTTTTGGGACTGTCACTGGGCAACACGGACTTTCAACTCCCTCCAAAGGTTTTCTATGGGGTTGAGTTCTGGAGACTGGCAAGGCCACTCCAGGACCTTGAAATGCATCTTACGAAGCCACTCCTTCATTGCCCTGGTGGTGTGCTTGGGATCACTGTCATGCTGAAAGACCCAGCCACGTTTCATCTTCAATGCCCTTGCTGATGGAAGGAGGTTTGCACTCAAAATCTCACAATACATGGCCCCATTCATTCTTTCATGTACACGGATCAGTTGTCCTGGTCCCTTTGCAGAGAAAAAGCCCCAAAGCATGATGTTGCCACCCCCATGCTTCACAGTAGGTATGGTGTTCTTTGGATGCAAATCAGCATTCACTCTCCTCCAAACACGACGAGTTGTGTTTCTAGCAAACAGTTCAACTTTGGTTTCATCTGACCATATGACATTCTCCCAATACTCTTCTGGAACATCCAAATGCTCTCTAGCAAACTTCAGAAGGGCCTGGATATGTACTGGCTTAAGCAGGGGGACACGTCTGGCACTGCAGGATCTGAGTCCCTGGCGGCGTAGTGTGTTACTGACGGTAGCCTTTGTTACGTTAGTCCCAGCTTTCTGCAGGTCATTCACTAGGTCCCCCTGTGTGGTTCTGGGATTTTTGCTCATCGTTCTTGTGATCATTTTGACCCCACGGGGTGAGATCTTGCGTGGAGCCCCTGATGGAGGGAGATTATCAGTGGTCTTGTATGTCTTCCATTTTCTAATTATTGCTCCCACAGGAGATTTCTTCACACCAAGCTGCTTGCCTATTGCAGATTCAGTCTTTCCAGCCTGGTGCAGGTCTACAATTTTGTTTCTGGTGTCCTTCCATGGCTCTTTGGTCTTCACCATAGTGGAGTTTGGAGTGTGACTGTTTGAGGTTGTGGACAGGTGTCTTTTATACTGATAACAATGTCAAACAGGAGCCATTACTACAGGTAATGAGTGTAGGACAGAGGAGCCTCTTAAAGAAGAAGTTACAGGTCTGTGAGAGCCAGAAATCTTGCTTGTTTGTAGGTGACCAAATACTTATTTTCCACCATAATTTCCAAATAAATTCTTAAAAAATCAGACAATGTGATTTTCTAGATATGTTTTCTCATTTTGTCTCTCATAGTTGAGGTTTACCTATGATGTCAATTACAGGCCGGCCTCATCTTTTTAAGTAGGAGAACTTGCACAATTGGTGGCTGACTAAATACTTTTTTTTCCCCACTGTAGTATTAAAGGGGTTGGCTGGAACTAAGATATTGAGCCTCACTTTCTATTTGCAGGCCGTGACTTCATTTCCATTAGTCACATTGCCATGCTGCAGTTCATTTGTTGAAATACCAAGCACAGCCACTATACAATTTACAGCGCTGTGCTTGAAAAGTAGCAATCATTATCATCGTACAGGACTGCCCCTTTACCATATTCATGACATAAACATTTGGACTATAGAAGTTCCAAATATGACTTAAAATGCTTCAAATTAACTGAAATTTTGATTTAATATCAGATATATACTCTTCGTGGCTGTGTGTAGTAGAATAAATATTTTATCAGAAGGTTGAGAAAGTGTACATGTGCTTAGTAATGTATACAACTGAATTTAAAGTAAAAATTCAAGTATATGGAGCAACTGGTGAAGGAATTGTTTGACAAAACATGATAATTATTGTTATCCTTATTCTAAATATTAATATTTGAGAATCTATACATTTTACAAAATTATTTTAATCTACCATTATTAAATAATTGTGAATTTTTAAAATAAAATTTAGAATGGAATTCTGAAAAATGTACAAATTCATAATTGCTACTCAGAATCTTATTGTTTTATGTCCGACTTCCCAAATTCTGTGCTCATGAAAAGATGTCTTCCAAAATGATCTCCTTTGTAATTCAAAGGCTTAACTTTTCTTTGTAAACTAGGTTTAACTCACGTTCTTTAGATGTTCAACGTTGCTGAACTGAGGATAAAATATTCCAGGCACGTACACTGACACAATAACTGTGGTGTGGCATAAAGAATGCAACTGGAATACTAATCGTGTGTGCCAACATACTTACTCCTAACTAAACTCACTAAATATATAGTAGTCTATTTACCTATACTTACACTGTCTTCATGCCACAGTTATTTTACACTTTAATCTAGTTGATTATCTCTCCACCTTCATTCTCTTTCTATACATTATATTGTTTCGCTTTTTTTAAATACATTACACAATTACAAAATACACATTTTTTTCAGAATTCACATTTGTCAGTAAAATAATTAAAAAATAATTTAAATGTAATTATTTACAAAAATAAAAAGAATTAAAAAATTTAATTCAGTAATTACTGTTTTAACTAAAACACGAACATAATAAAAAAATTTTCAATTTCAATTTTCTATTTAAAATTGTAAAGATGGATACTATAGATTGTATAATAGCACAAATTGTAAAAAAGCATTTGGCACTCAAGCTTTCACGATACAGTTACTGACCCGATTACAACTTTGCTGTCTGCCGTTTAAATTGCCAGGACATTCAACCTTTTCCAGCAACAGTGTTAAAATCTCTTTTGTGCTGTTCCTGCGAAGATCTGTTTCATTTCCAAGCAAGAAAGTATGAAGAGTTTGCAGAAGTCCTCTGTAGCTGTAGGTCTGGTTGGTTTCCTCATGGCGGGATTCAGCATGTGCTTCCATGTAGAGTATATAAAATGAGAAGAAAAATGCTGTTATCCATGAAGGATGCTTCTTCCACATGGTGACTGCTATGCTGGGAACTAAACATCCACAACATATAGAATCCAAGTGCTAGCAGTGCAGTACGAAGACTTTAAAGGTTAATACAAACAAGCCCGCTAAGTAGAATGACTGCAATGTGTTTTGAAGGAATTTATTAATTGGTTCACTAAGCTGATTTGCAGTGACAAGCTGCTTCTAGACAACGGGGGGTCTGTGCAGAGTTTACTGCATGAAACAGCCAAATTCACAGCCATCAAGGCATATGAAATGCTGCAGCTTTTTGTCAAATGGAAATTGGAAACAAACCAATCGGAGAACTCTTAACCAAATAAAAATAAACTTAATTAAAATGATTAAAAATGTAATTAAGTTATTAAATTGGAGATACTTTTTCTGTAAAATAGTGAAAAATTTTATCTATGTACAGCACTGTGCAAAAGTTATAAGCAGGTGTAGTAAAAATGCTGCAAAGTAAGAATACTGTCAAAAATAGAAGAGTTCATAGTTTCATTTTGTCAATTACCAAAATTAGCTAACTGGACAATAGAGATATCTAAATCCCATCAATATTTGGTGTGACCTTTGCCCTTTGGCAGAGGAGGCCTGATGATGATATGGGCCCCACAGGACCCTAATCTCAATATCATCCAGTCTGTCTGGGATTACATGAAGAGACAGAAGGATTGGAGTCTACATCCACAGAAGATCTGAGCTTAGTTCTACATACAAAGGATATAATATAAGGAGACTGAAAATTCATCCTGATCTAGTCTGGATTTGGGTGGTCTTCTTAAAAAATGTTTTTTTGGAGAGCTTTCAATGTATGAACATTGCATATGATAATTTCTCAACTTTATGTGTGTACTTTAAAGGGGTTGTGCCTCTAGGGACAATGATCCACTATCGGTTATTCCTCCTGTTTAACTGCTGTAGGATGCTTCTTTTATGGCACTGCTGCAAACTGGTTTTGTTATAGGAATATTGTCACAGGCTTTGTTGTAGGGTCACTGTCAAGGATGGGGGGCAAGATACAGACTTGGCATTTTTTTTCTAGGCTGGCTCTATTATAGCTACCCTGCTGCATCCTGACTTTCTTATGGGGATACTGCGACTAACTTAGTTCAGTTTGCTTTGTTAAAGTGGTACTGCGGGTTGCTCTTTACTAATGACTTTGGCAGGGCATTTTGGGGGTTGTAGTTTTGCAACAGCTGATGATGTACATGTTGGAGACCAGTGTTCCCTTTGCCACGTAAGAGAAAACAAACTATGGTATAAGTAAATGGGGGACTGATATGGGTTTTCCACCGTGGCCCATAAAATTCAAGATCTACTTCTGTATCCATTATTCATTGCCAAAATGTAACAACTCGTTGATTATTCAACTTTTATATTTTGTAGTCCAGGCTGAGAAACATCTTACACATGGAAGCGAATGGTTGCTATGGAGATAATAATTGTTCTTAAGGTAACAATTGGCTAAAAATATTAATAACAAAAATCAGAGTCTGTCAGAATTAAACATAATTTCCCTATTAAGATTTTTTTTTTTTTTTTAAAGTAATGTGCAAAAAATTACATAAAAACTCCCCTAATGAGGTCACTGACGAAATGTAAAGCTGGAGCTTCCCATTGTGATCACTCATTAGGGAGTCCTGCAATCAGATTTGGCGTGTTTGCACAGTAACGACCGAAATACATTTGGGCCATCGCTTAGCAACAAATTGTGCAGGCGGAAGTTGTCAGCACAGAAGCCTAGTGCCATGTATTGCTAGGCAGCACTGCCACCTCTATTGCCACGGCCTGGAGGAGGACGGCGACTATGAGTCCATCCGTAATTCTAATTATACCAACCCATAGCTCTTATCTCTGTGATCATACACACATTTCAGTTCTGATTTAGACACATCAAACCCTTTGTAGTTTTAGACTGTATTCATATGCTGTGGAATTGCTTTGGCTTTCCAGTGCAAAACCTGCAGTGGATAGGGTTCTCAAAAAAATCTGCTTGGAAAGAGCAAACTGCAAAATCTCCCTATTTCAGACAGACACAAAGGCCAGTTTTTTTATGGTGCCATTTTTTTCAATAATAAAATGTAAAGCAATATTTGGACCATTACGTTACTATTGCCAATCGGAGTCTGGGCCACTTCCTTCAGGGGGCTGAAGTTTGTACACTATATGTGAAACGCATGCTGCTCTATAGGGGCACAGTGTGCATCCTCTCCTGTGCCTTAGACCTGCATCTGTGGTTCTTTAGCGCCCAGCTAATACCTGTCAGTAAGTTTCTCAATGATAGACAAAAGCTCAATTGTTCTCTTATTGCTTGTTAGAAGTATTCCAGGGAAAATAGAGGGACACTATCATGTGGAATAGGCTCGTGGTTTATAGAATGGTTACATATGGCTGTATGAGTGGGGTTTGGATTTTTTGGGATTAGGGTTAAGCCCTGTCACTTCAGGTGTATGTTGGTTGTTGGGGTGTAGCTTCCCAGTGGAACACAGACAAAAATGTATTAGTTTGCACTTGTTATAGCCTTATGTGAAATTGCGCTTGAAAACCTGTTCACAAGATGTTATTGTTGTATGAGAACTGTGTCAATTCAGGTGGAACAAACCATTCAGGCAGAAGTAGGGCAGAGAGTACTACCCCTGACTTAGGTTATTCTAGTTAGGGGGAGGAGACTGGAGAGTTCTTCTTCCTCCTTAGGAGAAAACAGTCAGTTTTCTACCTACCTTGTTTGGGAGAATGAGGAAACTGGAGTACCCTGACTATACTATCCTCAGTTTTCCAGTACAAGTCAGAGATGTGTCATTGTTGCAGTCAGAAGGTAGACATTCACACTGCTACTTTTTTGGACCTAGTGTATATCACAGAGACTGTGAGGGGAATTTTGGATGTACCTCATAGTTCCGAACTACCCTATGAGCCTCAGGCCATGTTAGATGCCCTTTTCAGAACCTGCACCCCAACACCTGGGCATTGCAGGTATTTTTGGTGCTTTTGTGAAAGTCTTAAAGCACACTTTATGTGGAAGAGACTGCCCAAGTGAGAGAGACACTGACTGACCTAAGGGAGTACCATCACCCAACCTTCAAGTAAACCTTGAGCTGTTGCACCCTTCAACACTTTTTTCTGAGTCCTCTATCCTGTGCTACCAACAAGGTTAATCCAACCACCATTAGGCTCAGGTAGACTTACTATAGGCAAGTGCCCTGGGGACTACTACTATCACTATATTCCTCACTGCACACCCTCTCATCACTGCGCCAGTCCTGAGGAGTGCTGGAGGGTTGGTCTGACTACAGATACCCAACTGTAACTGACTATTGGTTCCAGTCTCCATTGAGTTGGTACAGGTTCTCCCAGCTATACTATATAAAGTATGTTTTGAATGGTAGTAAAATGAGTGATGCACACGCAAGATTAGAAGAAACTTTTTATTTTACACATCATCTGTAGCAATGATAAGAGACCGAACAGACAACTGAAGTCTCTGCTATGATTTGTGATTACTGGTAGATTGAGGCAGAACCGTGCTGCTTGAGATATGGAATAAAACAAGGCACACAAAATGATACTGTTATAATATGAAGATGGAATTTGCATGGTCTGAAATGTACATTTTTTTACCCGCTTTTTAAGAGCATTTTAGGCTATGGTGTCGTAACTGGCCGTGTCCCTTAAAGCATAATGGATAACACATTTACTGAGGTTTATTTACTGCGAATGTCCAAAAGTGCAATTTCTCAATAACATAGAAACCAGTACACTGTAATCTTGGTACTACTTGCTGTAAACATGAATTTGTGCTCAGTGACATAGTTATAGTGGGTGCAGTGGTCGGATCAGTCGCACCAGAACCCAAAGGCTCAACTTACACAAACGAAGACATCAGTACTATAAATGCCACATCGTAGATGGGTGTCCCATTTTATTGGGGCCTTGTAGCTTACATCTTTAGGCATTATGAAGATTTATTACAAATTATATTTATAACACAAGATGTCGCTGTAAATATATGTGCAACTTCTAAATGGGACTGTCCCATTACCATGGGACTGTCCCATTGCCATGTGACCAACGGACGTGATGTCACTTCCTGACAAGAAGATAGCATCCATGTTTTCTAATCCTAGATAACCCCTTTAACCTTTTATATTCAAGACTCTGTCTGCTTTCAGCTACTGGGGAAGGAAAAAGCTGCCATTCATTGTCAGACATTTTAGTTCTCATGAAGATATTTCTCCCATCACTGGATTATTACAACACATCAGAGCCATAGTAATAAAAACAAGTAAAAGTAATAAACCTAGTTCCATCTTGATATGCAGAGACATGTAAATGCCTATACAAAAACACTGGTCCATACAATTTACTGCTGGCATCAGTTGGTGAGGAAGTAGCTAGCTTCTTTTCCTTCTTGAATTTCAATAGAATTCAATGTGACTTAGAACTACATGGAATGAAATTAAAGGCTAACAAATATTGAAGTTTTATTGTACATGTTGAGATACACAACCTGTAGGATTAGTAGAAATCTCTGGATATTTTTAGGTAATTCATCAGCTGTAAGCTCATGACCTAGGGACTCATTTAGAGCTTTACATGTTGGCAGCAACTGTAATGTCATAGGGCAGTGGAGAAGATGCTTAGCTTGGGCAAATTTAGTTTTCTATATAACATGTTTTCATGTAAAAAGCAGTTTAAATGTTCATAGACAGAGAAAGCAGGACTCACAGGCTTTCTCTATGAGTGTGTGGAGGAAGCAGGATTCACAGGCTTTCTCTAAGAGTAGGTGGGGAAGCAGGACTCACAGGCTTTCTCTAAGAGTAGGTGGAGGAAGCAGGACTCACAGGCTTTCTCTAAGAGTAGGTGGGGAAGCAGGACTCACAGGCTTTCTCTATGAGTAGGGGGGAAGCAGGACTCACAGGCTTTCTCTATGAGTAGGGGGGGAAGCAGGACTCACAGGCTTTCTCTATGAGTAGGGGGGAGCAGGACTCACAGGCTTTCTCTATAAGGGGTGGGAGAAGCAGGACTCACAGGCTTTCTCTATGAGTAGGGGTGAAGCAGGACTCACAGGCTTTCTCTATGAGTAGGTGGGGGAAGCAGGACTCACAGGCTTTCTCTATGAGTAGGTGGGAGAAGCAGGACTCACAGGCTTTCTCTATGAGTAGGTGGAGGAAGCAGGACTCACAGGCTTTCTCTATGAGTGGGTGGAGGAAGCAGGATTCACAGGCTTTCTCTAAGAGTAGGTGGGGAAGCAGGACTCACAGGCTTTCTCTATAAGGGGTGAGAGAAGCAGGACTCACAGGCTTTCTCTATAAGGGGTGGGAGAAGCAGGACTCACAGGCTTTCTCTATGAGTAGGGGTGAAGCAGGACTCACAGGCTTTCTCTATGAGTAGGTGGAGGAAGCAGGACTCACAGGCTTTCTCTATGAGTAGGGGGGGAAGCAGGACTCACAGGCTTTCTCTATGAGTAGGTGGCGGAAGCAGGACTCACAGGCTTTCTCTATGAGTGTGTGGAGGAAGCAGGATTCACAGGCTTTCTCTAAGAGTAGGTGGGGAAGCAGGACTCACAGGCTTTCTCTATAAGGGGTGAGAGAAGCAGGACTCACAGGCTTTCTCTATAAGGGGTGGGAGAAGCAGGACTCACAGGCTTTCTCTATGAGTAGGGGTGAAGCAGGACTCACAGGCTTTCTCTATGAGTGGTGGGGAAGCAGGACTCACAGGCTTTCTCTATAAGGGGTGGAAGAAGCAGGACTCACAGGCTTTCTCTATGAGTAGGTGGGGGAAGCAGGACTCACAGGCTTTCTCTATGAGTGTGTGGAGGAAGCAGGATTCACAGGCTTTCTCTAAGAGTAGGTGGGAGAAACAGGACTCACAGGCTTTCTCTATGAGTAGGTGGAGGAAGCAGGACTCACAGGCTTTCTCTATGAGTAGGTGGGAGAAGCAGGACTCACAGGCTTTCTCTATGAGTAGGAGGAGAAGCAGGACTCACAGGCTTTCTCTATGAGTGGTGGGGAAGCAGGACTCACAGGCTTTCTCTATAAGGGGTGGAAGAAGCAGGACTCACAGGCTTTCTCTATGAGTAGGTGGGGGAAGCAGGACTCACAGACTTTCTCTATGAGTAGGTGGGGAAGCAGGACTCACAGGCTTTCTCTATGAGTAGGGGGGAAGCAGGACTCACAGGCTCTCTCTATGAGTAGGGGGAAGCAGGACTCACAGGCTTTCTCTATGAGTAGGTGGGGGAACAGGACTCACAGGCTTTCTCTATGAGTAGGTGGAGGAAGCAGGACTCACAGGCTTTCTCTATGAGTAGGTGGAGGAAGCAGGACTCACAGGTTTTCTCTATGAGTAGGTGGAGAAGCAGGACTCACAGGCTTTCTCTATGAGTAGGTGGGGAAGCAGGACTCACAGGCTTTCTCTATGAGTGGGGGGAAGCAGGACTCACAGGCTTTCTCTATGAGTAGGTGGGGAAGCAGGACTCACAGGCTTTCTCTATGAGTGGGGGGGAAGCAGGACTCACAGGCTTTCTCTATGAGTAGGTGGGGAAGCAGGACTCAGGCTTTCTCTATGAGTGGGGGGAAGCAGGACTCACAGGCTTTCTCTATGAGTAGGTGGGGAAGCAGGACTCACAGGCTTTCTCTATGAGTGGTGGAGGAAGCAGGACTCACAGGCTTTCTCTATGAGTAGGTGGAGAAGCAGGACTCACAGGCTTTCTCTATGAGTGGGTTGGAGAAGCAGGACTCACAGGCTTTCTCTATGAGTAGGTGGGGGAAGCAGGACTCACAGGCTTTCTCTATGAGTGGTGGGAGAAGCAGGACTCAGGCTTTCTCTATGAGTAGGGGGGAAGCAGGACTCACAGGCTTTCTCTATGAGTAGGTGGAGGAAGCAGGACTCACAGGCTTTCTCTATGAGTAGGTGGGGGAAGCAGGACTCACAGGCTTTCTCTATGAGTGTGTGGAGGAAGCAGGATTCACAGGCTTTCTCTAAGAGTAGGTGGGAGAAGCAGGACTCACAGGCTTTCTCTATGAGTAGGTGGAGGAAGCAGGACTCACAGGCTTTCTCTATGAGTAGGTGGGAGAAGCAGGACTCACAGGCTTTCTCTATGAGTAGGAGGAGAAGCAGGACTCACAGGCTTTCTCTATGAGTGGTGGGGAAGCAGGACTCACAGGCTTTCTCTATAAGGGGTGGAAGAAGCAGGAATCACAGGCTTTCTCTATGAGTAGGTGGGGGAAGCAGGACTCACAGACTTTCTCTATGAGTAGGTGGGGAAGCAGGACTCACAGGCTTTCTCTATGAGTAGGGGGGGAAGCAGGACTCACAGGCTTTCTCTATGAGTAGGGGGGAACAGGACTCACAGGCTTTCTCTATGAGTAGGTGGAGGAAGCAGGACTCACAGGCTTTCTCTATGAGTAGGTGGAGGAAGCAGGACTCACAGGCTTTCTCTATGAGTAGGTGGAGAAGCAGGACTCACAGGCTTTCTCTATGAGTAGGTGGGGAAGCAGGACTCACAGGCTTTCTCTATGAGTGGGGGGGAAGCAGGACTCACAGGCTTTCTCTATGAGTAGGTGGGGAAGCAGGACTCACAGGCTTTCTCTATGAGTGGGGGGGAAGCAGGACTCACAGGCTTTCTCTATGAGTAGGTGGGGGGAAGCAGGACTCAGGCTTTCTCTATGAGTGGTGGAGGAAGAAGGACTCACAGGCTTTCTCTATGAGTAGGGGGGAAGCAGGACTCACAGGCTTTTTCTATGAGTAGGGGGAAGCAGGACTCACAGGCTTTCTCTATGAGTAGGTGGGGGAGCAGGACTCACAGGCTTTATTTAGGAGTGGATGGAGAAGCAGAACTCACAGGCTCTCTCATTAGGTAGGCAGTGGAAGCAGGATTCACAAGCTTTCTTGAGTTCAAGAAGAAAGTAGGATTTACAAGCTTTCCCTATAAGTCTTGGCAGCAGTTTTCTACATGAAAATCATGAACCAAATCAAAAAACTACATACAGTATCCCAGGCTCACTACTGCCCTCTTTACCCTTTCATGCTATAACACTCTTAGTTATCTTTGAAGTTATACTGTTCTTTCCCTTTTATCTACAGCTTTTGCGAGATTCCCAAAATATTCAGGTCTGCAGTCTGAAGCAAAATTTATAAAAACTGAAAAACAAAATTGATAGAATGTCACATTTACCAGATGTACAGCAAATGAAAATCAACCTGCCCCATTGTATTATACCTTTCGAAATTTCAAGATGTCATTGAATAACTTAAGTCCACTCCATACTATGTAGTGTAGAGAATGTTGCAGCCATCTACCTATCAGCTGCCATAGTGGTTCAGCTAGTAAGATGGCTGCAACTGTCGAGAATAATCTTTGGATATTTTTGTTAGGGCGTCGATCACATAAATGGCTCCTGTTTGTCAAATAAAATTGTAACAAAAACCTTGTATGGTGGAACTCGTGAACCAGCCTTGTTACTTACGATGGAGTTTTCTTGCCACTGGAGTAAAAATGGGACCTACATCTCAACAGAATCTGTCGCTGCCTGAGACTTATTGTACATTGAAGGTCAGGTTTTATGGAGAATTAAGAAATGGCATGTTCATTTTGCTCAATATTTTCTACTAAGATGTTTGTATCTTGTGATGAGGGTGCACGGCTACCATCAAAGTATAACGTGTTGTTGAAGCTGGGGTCTGGCTGTGGCTTGTTCTGTTTTCTCCTATATAGATAGTAGGCTGCTATCGTGGCTCCGGCAATGACAAGGATCACCACGACAACCACACCACCTGTTATGCTATGGGATGACTTTTCTGCTTTGTTTTCCGCTGTAAAAAAAAATTATAAAAAATAAGTATTGTTATAAAATAAATAAATATTAAATATGGTAATGTCAACTTTACATATAATAGAGTCTGCATGTGTCACCCAAGTGCCTTTCTGGTCATCTCGGAATAGATAGGTAATCTAATAGGTATATGGGTACATGGAAGTAATACATAAGTATTTTTTGTATTCCCCTTTGACTGTGTGACCCTGTGAATGGGATCCTATCATCAAAAACTCTGCTATGGTAACAATCAAAGATGGGGCAACTGGCCATAGGGTAATTCTACCATTTTCCTTCTACATGGTAGGGGTTGAGTACTTTGATCACTTGTATAGTGCATCAACCAGCATGAGAAGAAGGAGATAGCTTTTCTCTTTTCCATCTTGATTTGCTGGATAAGTTAAAGTTATTAAATAATATTGCGTCCATACACCTTCAACAGCTATTTCTGCCAAATCCCCCATACACATGCATGTTTGGCCAAGTGTATGTGAAGTCAGTGGGGAGAGGGGAGTAAGCTGCTGCCAAACACCACTGGTGGTGCCTTAGCTCCCCTGGGAACTAAAGGATAGAGTATTAAAACTCTATATATCTGATTCTTCGACTCCTTGACAGATTGAGAGTCAGTCAGGAGAACATCATACATATAAGACAGTTGGCCGGTGCTGCTGAAAGTGGTGGGTTTGGTCACCTTCTCTCTTATGTACATGCAGGCCGTAACTTTATGACAACAGATTCAACCACAGATGGTATCTTCAGGTGCTCTTGAGTCATTTTGTAACAAAGAAGATCATGCAGTCCAAAGTGACCTTTTTAAACACCGGCCGCAGTGTGAACATGGTAGAGAGAGCAGAGAATAGTAGTGAAACTGCAAGAAGCTGGAGCTCTCTTTGTGGTGTCATCTCTGGGCCATCCTGTCTTTTCCATGGTCACAGAGTGGCTGGTGTTTGAAAAAGGTCTTAAGGACCAGAACTTCACATTTTGGAGTGCGTGAACTTCTTTGTTGTTATATGACAGGCTTGGGAGTCTATGCATACACTTGGTTACTATGTTCATGAGTGCTGTTTGTTTCCACTTGGGTCATGTTGGTATATAATATGTTATATTAAAAGCTAAAACTGTAAAACACATCCCTGCCAATGACAAACATTTGTAATGCACTTTTCTTCAAGAGACTCAAAGCGCAGGGAACATTGTGGAGTAGGGGAGTCAGTGGCCGCCACACAGTCGCTCATCCCCAACACCCACATGGGTCATTTGTTTGTACGGGAAGCCAATTTACTTATTAGTATATTATGTTTTGGCATGTGGGAGGAAAATGGAGTACCCGGAGGAACCCCGTGGGGAAAACATACAAACTCCATGTAGATGTTGCCTTTTGTTAGATTCAAGCCCAGGACCCCAGCACTACAAGGCAACAGTGCTAACCACTGAGCCACCGTGCTGTTAAGATCCTGGAATCCAGGGTAAAGTCATCTTGTCCTTAGACTACTGTTTATCACTAGACAAAGGTCAGTGTAGACACTAAACAAGTAGCATCAAAATCCGCACCTTGAATGCAGCTCTGGAGTATAATAAAGGCAGATAAATATCAATTGTTGTGTAGATGCATGAGGAATATACTGTACCTGGTTTTTCTATGGGCTTTTCTGTAGGTAGGGGAACTGTAAATACAATACATAACAGATTAAGAGTTTGATAAGAACAGAACTAGAGATATTCTGTATTTAGTCATTTTTTTGTAAATTTGTATTTTCAAGAGCAGAATATAGGAATCGCTTATAAGGTTTATTACAGCATGAAGGGGACATTGTTGTGGTCACTTACTTTTTGGCCTCTTGCATATATAGCCTTTATAAGATGAGCAGTAGATGTTGTTCCATGTCCCCTTTGAGGAGTACATTTCTACACAGTGTTCTTCTGATTGTTCAGAGGGTTCTCCTATGTTCCAGTTCACAAACTCCATGGGTGTATTGTCTAACCAAAGCCATTTTGCTAGAAAGTAACACAAAAAAAAAAAAAAATTTGGATTCATCCTCTAGTCAAACATTGGGAACTTAGTCCCAGAGATTGGATCCATTGAAACCACATATAAATGCAATTCATTCTTGCACCCCAAAAACATGTTTGGTCTGGTTGGCTTCAGAATAGAAAGTGTCAGTGTTAGAGATGGGTGAATCGATTTTTTTTGTGGGGATTCGTCTCAGACGAACTAAAATGGGCCACTGTGGCATGCATTGCAGTAAATTATTACACTCAGCCCATGTGACCACTGAGGCCCAATCAGAGGCCCCGGCAGTGACTACGGGCGCATGATGTTACCGAGGAGGCTAAGAGAGAACGCTGGGCGATGTGAGGAAGCCCAAAAGAGGTGAGGGAAGTTGAGTTTAATAGGGCCTCCACCTATTATACTCATCAGCCTGAAGAGACCCAGAGTATAATAATTTCACTTCCAGTTCTATCCAAACTTGCATGACCTGAAATGACTCAGGGACCCGAGGCTCTCAAATGCGAAACAAAACATATCTTGGGGGGTTGATGTCATGTGCTTGGGGTCACTACTGAGGTCTGGGATTAGGCCACATGCAATCACATGGGAACACCGAACATCATGATGTTATGACGGGGACATGACATCACCAAGGAAACCAAGAGAGAGCACCGGATGATGCAAGGAGGCCCAAAAGAGGTGAGGGAAGGTGTGCATGAATTTTTTTTTATTGTTTTATACCTTCCCTGGGCCTCCACCTATTATACTATGGGGTCTAAAGAGACCTCACAGTATAATAATTCCACTACCAGTTCTATCCAAACTTGATGACCCGAATTAATCAGGGACCTGAGTCTCCCAAACCCAAAGCAAAACGAACCTTTCGAGGTTGGCCCATCTCTAGTCAGTGTGCCCAAACACATTGTATAAATGAAAGTTGAACTTGGTAGGATCGACTGACCATCTAATGTGTATGGAGTCAGGGGTGTAGCTGCAGTGTTGGGGGACAAAAAGCTGGCCTGGAAGTCCTTTATATGCTTTTTTCCCCTCCCTATATGACCATACTGCCTGATCAGTCATCCGCAATGCTTGGTATGAACTTCTCTTAGTGGGACGAGAAGACCAGCAACATGGAAGGTACCTTTTAACAGATTTAGGCCTTATGCCTACAATGGTGTCCATTCATGCTCAAGGAGGGAGTCCCATTCAAAATTTTGCCATAGATCCCCGCTTCTCCTAGTTACGCCCTGTATGGCAGTGTCACACCTTAAATTTTAAAATGCCTGATCCTTTGTTTTCAATGGAGACAAGTCCCCACTTGGCAGTAGCTCAATCTCCCCCCCCCCAGACTAGAATACATCTACACTTGGCCAAGCAAGTTTTCATCTGTGAGTTATATAAAGCATATATGACCATCTTTAGCACGCTTGAGAAATTCTAGACAATAATATAATAAAATACAGATAAAGTGACTGTGTAGTCCATATTGACTACTAAATAAGTTTCATATGATGTGCATATAATCTCTTACTACAAGAGAGGAGGGTTAATAAGGTAATTCTGGTAGAAACCAAACTGATTGTTATTGCCGATACAGCGAGGACTTTGATAGTTTACCTTCTACATTTCTGTACATTCCAATCCAAAAACTGCTCATTTTGTCACTGAGAAGCTCAATATGATGGAAGAGGAAGTCGGACTCTATTGAGTCTTCAAGAGACACTAAACTGGCATCTGTAAAATACAAAGTCTATTAATATACAATATAGAGGTATAATATTTTGTAGCTTGCATGACAACTCTGTCATTTGGATATACAGCGGGTGAAATACAGTAAGTATTGAACACATCACCGATATTTTATTTCTAAAGGTGTTATTGACATGAAATTCTCACCACATGTCGGTAACAATCCATCCAATCCACACATGCAAAGAATCAAACCATAGATGTCCATAAATGATGTGTAATAATGAGAAATTACACGGGGAAATGTATTGAACACATGAAGAAAGAGAGGTGCAAAAAGACATGGAAAGTCCTGACAGCAGCCGAAATCTATCAGGAACGAGAAATCCTGACACGTAGTGACAAATAATATCAGAGGGTTCAACTGATGGCCTATAAGTAGGTGTCTCATTACTAAGGTGCCGCACAAGAAACAACTCATGATGGGTAAAACCAGTGAGCTGTCTCAAGACCTTTGTAAAACATACTGATGGAATTGGTTACAGAAGAATTTCTAAACTACTGAAGGTTCCAGTGAGCACTATTGGGGCCATAATCCGGAAGTAGAAAGAACAACATTTCACCATAAACTGGCCATGACCAGGTGCTCCCCGCAAGATTTCAGACAGAAGAGTTGTCAAAGAGCCAAGGACCACCCGTGAAGAGCTACAGAAAGACCTGGAATCAACAGGTACAATGGTTTCCAAGAAAACAATAAGTAATTCCCTCAACCTCCATGGCCTGTATGCACTCTCACCACGCAAGACTCCATTACTGAACAAAATGCATGGCGACAACATTTAGACAAGCCTGTGAAATACTTGGAGAATATCGTCTGGTCAGATGGGACCAAAATTGAACTCTTCGGATGCCATAATACACACCTGTTTGGAGGCCAAAAGCCACTGCATATCACCTCAAAATCACCAACAGTGAAGTTTGGAGGTGGAAACATCATGGTGTGGGGCTGTTTTTCAACATACGACACTGGCAAACTTCATAGGATTGAAGTAAGGATGAATGGACAAAGGTACAGAGACATTCTTGATAAAAATTTGTTGCCAGCTACCAGGATGATGAAGATGAAACGAGGGTGGACATTTCAGCAAGACAATGATCCCAAACACACAGCCAAGGAAACCCTTAATTGGTTTCAGAGAAAGAAAATAAAGATCTAGAATGGCCGAGCCGATCACCTGATCTGAATCCAATAGAAAATCTATGGAAGGAACTAAATATCAGAGCCTATAGAAGGAGCCTACCGAACCTTCAGGGAGTGAAGAGTGTTTGTGTGGAAGAATGGACCTAAATCACACCTGACAGGATGGCCGCTAGGGTCTCCATACAGGAGGCGTCTGGAAGCTTCATCACCAACAAAGGCTTTTGTACCAAGTATTTAATACATTTCAGTAAGCGAGGTCAATACTTTTTCCTTGTGCCATTTCTCATTATTACACATAATATATTGACATCTATGGTTTGATTTCTTTGCCGGTGTGGATTGGATGGGTTGTTACCAACATTTGGTGATAATTTCATGTCAATAGCAAATTTAGAAATAGATTTATTAGAAAATTGGGGTGGGGGTAAAAAAAAGGGGGTGTTACACTGTGTGTAGGTCATAAAAGTGGACAGTATACAGTGGTGGGGGCCAATAAAGGGGACAGTATGCTGCATGGGGACTATAAAAGAGGACAATGTACTGTGTGGGGAGCCAAGAAAGTGGGGATTATACTGTATGGGGACTATAAAAGGGAACAATATACTGTGTGAGTGCCAAAACAGGGGACAATATACTATGTGGGGGCAAGTAAAGGGGGCCTAGAATTTTACTGGACAAGATGCATTATTAGGCCCAGATTTTTTTTCATCCTGCAAATGGAGGTGTGGCCTAAAATGTTAATTATACATAATTTTGCTTGGGACCCCCCAAAAAGGACAAGTCCGCTGTTGAAAAGTTGATCACAGGGTGTTTATCTGCTGGGACCCCCAGCGATTGGTCGCAATTTGTGAGTGAATGTGGCAGTAAGTGTTCTATTCTCTTGTAGCGCCACCACAGGGGAAATGAAGCATTACACAATTCCTATTGAAATCAACAGACTGAAATGCAGAAAAGTGGAATCTTTAAAAGAATCTTTCAATGAAAAGGATGATCTTACAACAGTAACCTAAGACACCCCTTCCTCCGGACAATATTTCTGCACATTGATGCACCATTTCCTTCTAGGATTGCACATATGTCTAGATCTCACCATATCGAATACATTCCATGGACGCTTGAGCCCAATTCTTAGTGGATGAAGATTCAATAATATAGCAATAGCCACGGAAGGGTATCCAGGTCTTCCCCACTGTATCGGGGCATTTTCCAGGTTTTTGTGGTGGTTCAGTAGGTGCAACAACTTTAAGAAATGAAATGTTGAATATATTAGTCATATATTGCTGTGTACTGTAACACAACTTCACTGTGCAAGGATAGGAAGACCACATATTACATGCATACATGTTACATAAGTGGCTTCTTGTCCCCTGATAGCCTTCACCAACCCACCCCTGAAGGACAAGTTATAAAGACCTACATTGAATTTCTAAGGGTACATTCACGTACATTCACGTTCATGGTGGAAATGGAAGAGGAATTTAATTATTATTTATTTATTATGCTTACTTGTATAGCGGCATCATATTCAGAAGCACTTTACAGACATTGACCGTCACTGTCCCATATAGGGCTCACAATCAACATATGTGGACTTCCGCCTCAAATGCCTCTCCACTTTACACCCCTCCAGCTTTCCGGCACAGCCTTCACTCACTATTTAGGCTCAGATGAATGGGGATAATCATTGGGGGATCTCGCACCGCAGGTTCTGTGGCTGAATCAGCTCCAGAATCCACGGCAAGATCGAGCAGTACAATTATTTTTACAGCATCTAACTTTGATCTCTGCCTCCCATTGCAGATTCAGGGTGAAATTTAGCTCCAAAATCCCCCATGTGAACATACCCTAAGGCTGAGGCTCCACGTTGTGGAAAAGTTGCTTTTTTTGTTGCAGATTTTGCTTCGTTTTTTTGAGCCAAACTCAGAAGTGGCTACAAAAGGAATAAGACATATATAGGAAGTTCTTCTACTTCTCCCTTCTGCTCCATCCACTCTTTGTTTTGGCTCAAAAAAACGCAACAAAATCTGCAACAAAAAAAGCAACTTTTCCACAAAGTGTCCTTCATCTCAAAGTCAGTGTTGGACACAGAGGATACGGTAACAAAGTAACTAAAACAAAAATAAAGTCCCTTTTCGGAAGCTGCCTGACACCATTACACTCAGAAACAACTGCTAGAGAAGCCCTTAGACATTTTCAATGTTCCTTTGGCTAACATTACATTTACTGTAAAGAATTAGCTATGACTATGGGCAAGGACTGCCCCATAATAGCTACATGGACACCCTCTATAGTAGTCAACAAAGTAGTAGACAACAAAAATCATTGAAAAGCCATTGAAAGAGTTAACTTATCATTCTGTGCCACAGTGTAGTTGTCATGTTAATTGTCAAGTTGGAATGTGTCAACAATTTTTTTAAATTTATTTATTAAAAACACCTTTTTCTAATGTATTTTTATTCTCTGAATTTAGATTTTTTTTTTTTAACATATTTTCTATACATGATTATGGGGGCGTCCATCTTGCCTGATCTTCTCTACTCTGTTATTCAGTGATATGTTTTCCAGCACAGTCATGGCCATAGTCAGTAATAGTAGGCGTGCTTTGTGCAGGGAGGGGGAGGAGATAAGCTGTGACATCATCTTTTGTCAGTAGTGGATGCAATGATGGCTCAGTGGTGTTATCTTCTATTGTAATATTGTATGTGTTGTAAATGAAGTTATTGCTGCAAAGGAAACTCCCTACGAAATTGGCAAATCTATTATAAGGTTTAGTGAAAATTGCCGTATTTGGTACGTTTTTTAAGCATAGACAGTGACATGGAAAATTATAAAAAATATTACCAATTCTTACAAAATATGTTTAACCTAAAAAATGGTTCATTTTCTGGTGACACATTTCTTTCCAGAGGAAACAAGGTTCTACTACAGGATTCTTTACTGTAAGAGCGGTGTGCCAATGGATTTCGTTACCATACAGTGTTGTCATGACTGATACATTGTACAAGTTCAAGAGAGACTTGGATGCCTTTTGTAAAACAAATACCGTCACAGGTTAGGGAATTAGATTTCTACAGATTGGTCATTGATCCAGGGATTGATTCTGATCACTTATGGAGTCAGAAAGGATTTTTTCCCCTAATTATTGGCATCCGCCTCACAGAGGTTTTTTGCCTTCCTCTGGATCCTCTCGGATTATAAATTGGACTTCAAGTTCATAGATCTGTGGCTTGTTTCAACTATGTAACAGTTTATAGCCAAGTGTTATATCAATGTGTGGGTTACGCTAGGTTCACACTAGCGTTCGGCTTTCCATTCTTCGGGTGAGCTCGGGGACCCAAAGAATGGAAACCTAATCCGCTAAAAAAAGCGGTTACCCTTGCAAACCCACAAACCCCATAGACTATAATGGGGTCCGCCGAGTTTCTGCCCGGTTTCCACCCGAAAAATGCGGAGAGAAAAGTCTTGCTTGCATTTTTCAAATTAAATTGGGGACGGAAACCACCAATGGAGACCGAGCGCTAGTGTGAACCTAGCCTTAACTGTTTGCACACAACCCCATAGACATTAATGGATCTATTCACACAACCTTCTTTTTTAACAGTCCATGTGACCAATCCGTTGAATGATAGAACTTGCCATTTCCTGGGCCTTTTTCTCAGATACTTCAATAGACTCAAGTCTATGAGACATCTTTGAAAACAGGTTACCCTCCGGTGTACACTCAGCTGTGAAAAAAGTACTTTTTCACGACCGAGTGCACGGTACATCTGAATATGCAGAATTCTAGTCCCTCAAAGTAATTCCCAGCATGTGCCAATTTCTTGCTGATTCCACCATTGGATTGCAGCTCCATCTTACCATTTGTCTGTTTGCAGATAGCTGAATAATTCTCATCGCATGAGGATGTCTTCCATTGTCCATCAACGTCTATATAAACACAGGACGTTCTCTTCTTTGGTTCCCCGGGAGCCCATTTTGTGTAGCGGACCTTCCAGTTATCAATCCAGCGGTATGTATTACTAGTCTAGAGCAATAACCAATAGCTACATGTTATATGATGTTCAATATTGATGAATGGAAGAAACAATATATAGAATGATTAAACATACAGGTTCTATAGAAGTCACAGTGGTTGCAGGTGTGACTGGGCCTAGAAGCCGGGGGCCCACTGGTCACCCTTAACACACTAGGGTCAGTTATACTACTTTGATTTCCTTATTGATTTTTTGTGATGGCGGGCAGTATGTGCATCCTAAATTTATTTCTCCTGCCCTCTGGTGCATTTGAGAGAGATGATTTATGATACACAGCCTTCCACTATCAGTAAGGAGAATATCAAGTCCTTAATGTCAAAAATAGCAGTTGGCCTGCAAATAGTCAAGGAGGGATTGTGTGGAGGAGATTGTGGCACAAAAGAGGGCATGACTATTATATAGGGGGCAGTGACAGGGGATGGGAATGACGAGAAGTTTGTGTGCGCAGACATGTTGTGAACAAGTCTTCATGATGGTCTGGGCCAGATAGAGAAAAAAAGGGAAATGGAACTACTGCTAAAATGTATGGATGGGAATTGGTTGTTGGAGATGTTGAGCCCATGAAACTTTAGTTACGCGTCCGCTGATTGGTTTATTGGCTTCCTGTGGAATTGGCCCTAGTGTGTGTCTGAGATAGTTAAATTGGACTGTGGGCCCCAGTGAGGACAGGGACTGATGTAAGACATGACAATTACTGCAAGACTACAGAATATATTACTGGTATATCATATAATCTTATATATACCTTGTTGCTACTGGTCATGCCAATCCAAAAAGGCTCCTTATGTTTAGCTAAGCGAAGCTTCAGAAAAGACGTGGTGTATTCATCTAAGATGCTGACTAGATCGGAGTCTGAATTTTTGCACACCCGACGTGCTTCATCCCACTTCATCTTGGTTGTAACAAACTTGTAGCTGGCATCTCCATATTTATACAGGTTAGAGGGTGAAGCCGGGGTAGGAATTTCTTTATAATTTGGGTCTATATAAGAAAAGATCAAGAGTGGGTTAAAGGAATTGATTTCCTGAATTGTTTTGAAATTCTGCAGTTCTGACTCTGGCCACTAAGCCAAATAATATGCTGAGACTTCCTGTTTTCTGTAGGTTGCTTTTGCAGCAGTCCCCTCACTTTTCAGATCATTGATGATCACAGCTATCATGTGTATGTAGATAAGACACAGAATCCAACAGTCACAATAGAGGATTTCACATTTTATCTACACACGTGGACAAAATTGTTAGTACCCCTTATTTAATGAAAGAAAAACTCCCCGCTACTTCGGCCATCTTCAATGTTGGACCAGTTCTTGCGTGAGCCAGGCCGGCGTCGCGAGGCATAATGACGCCAGCTGACATCTAGGACGTCACCAAACAGGCCCGAAGCCTGCGGAGAGGTAAGTTACAGTATTTTTTATGCTCCCTCACCTCCCCAGGGCCTCCGATCGTTATACTCTGGGCTCTGAAAAGACCCCGGAGTATAATGATAGCAGTGTTTGTGGGGTCCACAGTAGCGTCTGCCACAGGGCTCCGGGCAGGGCCGGTTTTAGACAAAGTGGGGCCCTGGGCAAAATTAAAAGCGGGGACCCAAATGCTGATATGCAAACAACACCATCGTCTTGCAGTGGCAACCCCTATAATAACGCCTCCTTTCTGCCAACAAAAAAGTAATAACAAGCCCCATTTACCACATACAATTCAAATGAGCACCTTTGTACCCCCTAATAGATTTTTGCACTTATTCATCAGTTATTATAGCGCCTCCTTATAAATATTACACCTTTTATCAGTAATAGCTCCCTTATAAATGATAAATAGTGCCCTGTATCAGTAATATTCCCCCTTATCAGTAACAGACACCCCGTAAAAATAATACTGCTCACTTATAAATAATAGCCCCCTCATAAATAAGTTACCCTTATAAATAATAGTCCCCATTATCACTAATAGCCCCCTTTATAAATAAGCCCACTTAACAATTATACCCCCCTTATAAATAGTTCCCCTCTTATAAATAACTCCCCCCTTATAATGGATGCCTTATATATAATAGTTCCCCCCTTATAAATAATAGCCCATCTTATAAATAATAGTTCCCCCTTATAATAGCCCCCTCATACTTAAGTTTCCCAATTATACAGTCATATGAAAAAGTTTGGGCACCCCTATTAATCTTAATCATTTTTAGTTCTAAATATTTGGGTGTTTGCAACAGCCATTTCAATTTGATATATCTAATAACTGATGGACACAGTAATATTTCAGGATTGAAATGAGGTTTATTGTACTAACAGAAAATGTGCAATATGCATTAAACCAAAATTTGACCGGTGCAAAAATTTGGGTACCCTTATCATTTTATTGATTTGAATACTCCTAACTACTTTTTACTGACTTACTGAAGCACAAAATTGGTTTTGTAACCTCACTGAGCTTTGAACTTCATAGCCAGGTGTATCCAATCATGAGAAAAGGTATTTAAGGTGGCCAATTGCAAGTTGTTCTCCTATTTGAATCTCCTCTGAAGAGTGGCATCATGGGCTCCTCAAAACAACTCTCAAATGATCTGAAAACACAGATTGTTCAACATAGTTGTTCAGGGGAAGGATACAAAAAGTTGTCTCAGAGATTTAACCTGTCAGTTTCCACTGTGAGGAACATAGTAAGGAAATGGAAGACCACAGGGACAGTTCTTGTTAATCCCAGAAGTGGCAGGCCAAGAAAAATATCAGAAAGGCAGAGAAGAAGAATGGTGAGAACAGTCAAGGACAATCCACAGACCACCTCCAAAGAGCTGCAGCATCATCTTGCTGCAGATGGTGTCACTGTGCATCGGTCAACAATACAGCACACTTTGCACAAGGAGAAGCTGTATGGGAGAGTGATGCGAAAGAAGCCGTTTCTGAAAGCACGCCACAAACAGAGTCGCCTGAGGTATGCAAAAGCACATGTGGACAAGCCAGCTTCATTTTGGAAGAAGGTCTTGTGGACTGATGAAACAAAGATTGAGTTGTTTGGTCATACAAAAAGGCGTTATGCATGGCGTCAAAAAAACACAGCATTCCAAGAAAAACACTTGCTACCCACTGTAAAATTTGGTGGAGGTTCCATCATGCTTTGGGGCTGTGCGGCCAATGCCGGCACCGGGAATCTTGTTAAAGTTGAGGGTCGCATGGATTCAACTCAGTATCAGCAGATTCTTGAGAATAATGTACAAGAATCAGTGACGAATTTGAAGTTACGCCGGGGATGGATATTTCAGCAAGACAATGATCCAAAACACAGCTCCAAATCTACTCAGGCATTCATGCAGAGGAACAATTACAATGTTCTGGAATGGCCATCCCAGTCCCCAGACCTGAATATCATTGAACATCTGTGGGATAATCTGAAGCGGGCTGTCCATGCTCGGCGACCATCAAACTTAACTGAACTGGAATTGTTTTGTAAAGAGGAATGGTCAGAAATACCTTCATCCAGGATCCAGGAACTGATTAAAAGCTACAGGAAGCGACTAGAGGCTGTTATTTTTGCAAAAGGAGGATCTACTAAATATTAATGTCACTTTTCTGTTGAGGTGCCCATACTTTTGCACCGGTCAAATTTTGGTTTAATGCATATTGCACATTTTCTGTTAGTACAATAAACCTCATTTCAATCCGGAAATATTACTGTGTCCATCAGTTATTAGATATATCAAATTGAAATGGCTGTTGCAAACACCCAAATATTTAGAACTAAAAATGATTAAGATTAATAGAGGTGCCCAAACTTTTTCATATGACTGTATATAGTAACCCACCCTTATATATAATAGTTCTCTGTTATACAGTGTCAGACTGCAGGGCCTTAGGCCCACCAGAGGAACTTGTTCTGGGGCCCCACCCAACAGCTTCCTGCTAATAGCCTACACCACGGCTCCTTCACTGAAGTCTTACATATGTGCTGACTATCTGGTGTTACTGAGTATGTTCCCAGTATAGTCAGCCCCTATAATACTGTGCAGGCCCCAATAACTCCATGGCCAGCTCATGCACAGTACTGTATGGGGAATGACATGGTTATGGAACACTACACGTATGTGCAGGATTATAGTGAGGGAGCTGTGATGCAGACATAGCACACAGGGCTGCCAGCAGGAATTGTGAGCACCCCCACACAGTATAATGCTCCACATGGTATAGAATGCTCCACAGTATAAAATGCTCTCCTGAGCCCTCCAGTTTCCCCACATGGTATATAATGCTCCACAGTGACCCCACACAGTATAAAATGCTCTCCTGAGCCCCCCCATAGTGGCCCCACATGGTGTGTAAGGCTCCACACAGTATAATACTCCACAGTGGCCCACACAGTATACTACCCCTTAGTGGCCCCATAAAGTGCAATATGCTCCCCAGCAGCCCCACACAATATAATATGCGCCATACAGTATAATATGCACCCCACAATGCCCCCCCAGTATAATGCTCCAGTGGCCTAACACAGTATAACATGCTCCATAATGACCTCCACACAGTATAATATACTCCCCAGAGGGGTTCCCCCAGTATAATGCTCCACAGTGGTTCCCCACAGTATAATATGTTCCCCACAGTCCCCCCCAGTACAATGCTCTACAATGGCCCCACAGAGTATCATATGCTCTCGAAAAGCCCCACACAATATAATACACGCCACAGTGGCCCCACACAGTATAACAGACTCCCCACACTGTCCCTTCTCCCAGTATAAAGCTCCACAGTGGCCCATAGTATAATATGCTCCCCAGAGGGCCCCCGCTAGTATAATGCTCCACAGTGCCCCATCCAGTATTTTGCTCCACAGTGGCCCCACACAATATATTATGCTCCCCAGAGCATCCCCCCCAGTATAATGTTCCACAGTAGGCCCCACGCAGTATAATATGCTCCCCAGTGGGCCCCCTAGTATAATGCTCATTAGCCCCCCCCCGAATAATGCCCCACAGTGGCACCACGCAATATAATATGCTCTGCTGATGGCCCCCCCAGAATAATGCTCCACACTGACCCCACTCAGTATAACATGCTCCAGAAATGGCCTCCACACAGTATAATATACTGCCCAGAGAGGTTTCCCCAGTATAATACTCCACAGTGGCCCAAAACAGTATAACATGCTCTCCAGAGTCCCCCCCAGTATAATGCTCGACAGTGGCCCTGCACAGTATAATATATGGGGGGGCCCCTCTGGAGAGCATATTATACTGTGTGGGGAAACTGTGGAGCATTATACTGGGGGGGGCTCTGGAGAGCATATTATACTGTGTGGGGCCACCATGGAGCATTATACTGGGGAGGGGGCCCACTGGAGAACATGTTATATTCTGTGGGGCCTCTATGGAGTATTATAAAGTGGGGGGGGGGCTCTGGAGAGCATGTTATATTCTGTGGGGCCACTTTGGAGCATTATACTGGGGGGCCCCTCTGGAGAGCATAATGCTCCAAAGTGGCCCCACATAATATAACATTATCTCCAGAGCCCCCCCCCCCCACATTATAATTTTCCACAGAGGCCCCACAGAATATAACATGCTATCCAGAGGGCCCCTTCCCCAGTATAATGCTCCACAGTGGCCCCACACAGTATAATATGCTATCCAGAGGGGCCCCCCAGTATAATGCTCCACAGGGGCCCTACAGTGCTATTATATTATATTCTGGAGTCTCTTCAGACCCCAGAGTATAATAATCGAAGGCCCGGGGGAGGTGAGGGAAAATAACAAACAGTTATACTCACCTTGCCTTACCTCTGCTGGGCCTCCTCGCGCTGCTCCGCTATCCCCGCCAGCGACTGCTTCCTATTCTATGCGGCTGACGTCACGCGTTGTGGACGTCACCGCTGAGGCCTGTGATTGGGCCTCAGCGATTACGTGAGGCAAGCTGTCAGCACGCCCCATGTGATCGCTACGGCTGAGGCCTGGCCTCAGCGGTGATGTCCGGAACGCCAGAAGATGACATCGGACGCCAGGACAGGTGAGTAAAAATGTTTTTTATTTTTACTCACCTCGGAAAGGGGCCCTGCGTTCCCTTTCGGTTATTGATTTGGCTGGGCCTGACTCCGCGGTCCGGATCCCTGGGGCCCCTTTGGGGACGGGGCCCTGGGCAATTGCCCAGTTTGCCCCCCCTAACGCCGGCCCTGGCTCCGGGCCCCTTAAAGTCCCGGGCAATGTGGCAGCCACTACCGCTGCTACCCCGGTATTTACGCCCCTGTCTATAGCCCATAGTCCATCTCTAGGAAACAGGAATTCACAGACTATCTTAGTTTTAGTGGTAAGAGTTGATTGCAGTTCTCAGAATGTAAATCATTAGAGCAATCTCTGTCCAAACATTGAACAAGTAGGAAATCGTGGAAGATTTCAGTTCAGGAGTCTACATAATTATAAATGTATCTCAAGACTGAAACATCCTTTACTACCTGGTAAGTTACAGATAAATCATATCCTTATAGCTGCCCTGTACTTCACGTTTGGCTGGAACACGGACATCTTCCTAGTCTCCACCTAAATGCTGAGTAAATCTTTACAGAACATCCTTTCTGGCTTCTTTAGGTGGAGGCCCCACGTTGCGAAAGTGCAGCTTTTTTTGTTGCAGATTTTGTTGCGCTTTTTTGAGCCAAAGCCAAGAATGGCTACCATGGAATGGGAAATATATAGGAAGATCTTATACTTCTCTCTTCTTCTCAATCCACTCCTGGCTTTGGCTCAAAAAACCGCAGCAAAATCTGCAACAAAAAAAGCTGCATTTCCGCAACATAGGGGGCTTAGCCTTAAAAGGTTTCTCCAGGGACTTCCCTGATCTGGGCTATTGTTGAAGCTGGACCTTGGGGGGTCACAGGCTGGTTCCAACTCCCGTCCCCCGGGTCACTTGGCATTCTTTCTCCTTTCCTGCTTGCACAGGTAAATTACCTGTGTTTGGGGGCTGGCTCTACTATAGTCAACCAGTCCCTATAGTACAGGTAAGTACCTCGCTGCTTACTTTAAGACATAGAACCTGCAATGCCACTATCAACCTTTGGACTGGTGTGGTGCTATTTTTAAAAGAAAAAACATTCATTTCTTATCCTGTGCACCCCCTTTTAATATAAAACAATACTGGTATACAATGGTTGTATTTTTTTTTGCACAGTCTATAAGGCCTCGTTCAGATGGGCATACTGTATACTTGTAGAGCTGTTCACATTCCTTATACTTTGAACTTCCTCTGTTCATGGGTACACATCTGAATGAGGCCCCCATCTTGTACTTTACATAATATAGCTTCAGTAAATCCCAAGCAACTTACCTCGAGGTTTCTGGCAGATGTATCCCTTGGACAGTTCACATTCTTCCTCAGTCCACTTACCGGCATCCAATATAGCGCCACGTTTCAGAGCTACACAGTCAGTCTACCATAAAATATACAGTAGGCATTCAATATTTATCAGAAGCAAATGTCAAACTTTTTTAATCTTTTGTCTGTCCCTATAGTTCCCAGTCTACCCTTACATTATATTAACAACTGACCAATTTTAGTTGGCAGCACGTAATACTTCATTTTTCCTCTGGGGGAGCTGTAGGAAAATTGAAAACTTGCCATCATACTCTCCTGTAGATTGCATTTGTTTGCAGGGAGTCCCAGCAGAGAGATACCTTAGGCATATCTTATTTTCAAGTGACTCTTCTAATGTGTTTATCCTTGCATTACGCTGACAACCGACCAATTTTAGTTGGCATCATGTAATACTTCATTTTGCCTCTGGGGGAGCTGTAGGAAAATTGAACCCTAGCTATCATGTTTCCCTGTAGAGTGGTGTTGTTTGCTGGGAGTCCCAGCAGTGTGATACCTTGTGCTTATCTTATTTTTAAGTGGTATATGTATGTATCACCTTTTTCCACCTCCAATATACTGTTTATATTATACTTTTTGAGGGGGTTAATGATGTATCTGTCCCTATAGGGCTCAGTCTAATCTTGGGTTTTACTTACAACCCACCAATTTCAGTTAGTGCCATGTAATACTTCATTTTGCCTCTGGGGGAGCTGTAGGAGAATTGAACACTCACTCTCATGTTCCCCTATAGACTGAGGTTGTTTGCGGGGGTTCCAGCGGTGTGATACCTTGTGCACATCTAATATTCAAGTGACTCTTCTCATGAAAAATAATTGTCCATTCCGCAGTAGTAGCCCCTTTTTCTCAGTTTTTTAATCTTCTATTTTTAGTAGACTTTTAGAGGAGTGAGGAGGTTTCTGAGGTCCCTGTTCCTGTTAAGACCTAGTTTGTTCTTATATTACTGACAACCCACCAATCTCAGTTGGCACCATGTAATACTTTATTTCACCTCTTGGAGAGCTGTAGAAAAAATGAATACTTGTTTCTTCTGAGACCTTATCTTCAACTAACTCTTACGACAAAAAAGTACTGTCCAAAGTGGACAACTCCTCTAAGCTTTTGTCAATGTATCTTCTACAGTGGTATACTGTCAGATAAAAAGTTACCTATAGCCCCCAGCCTCAAACTAAATGTTTTTTATAGCTTGCTAGTTCTTATATAACTTACATCATCATCGTAGGCATACACATGACTTCCTGAAGGGTGACCTTTGGCCCAGTTTGTATAATACACCCCACTTTGGTCTGTCCACAAAAACTTGTGTTCCGAATTCACGTCGTTCATTCCTATCCACACATCAACCTGTGCATCTTTTAGATTAGTTGTCAGAAAAGCTGGAATAAAACATACCAGATAGGTAAATACCTATATACAGACTAGTGGCCATGTAGTGATATCTTAGAGAAGACTGCTGAGATTACTACTTACCCTGGGTCAGCTCATCATTTATGGTCACCAAGTTTCCTCCATTTGTCTTGCATGCACTTCTTGCGACTTGCCAGTCAACGATGTCTTCGGTTTGGTCACCAAATATTTTGTAACACTGAAGTAGATGGATAGATTCAGTACAATTGCTATGAATATGATCAAAATAGTCAAGCCTTATTGTTGGGTGAATTTCATGAGATTTGTCCTGTGAATATTGGTGAGGTTCGTCCAGCAGTGTCATATCTGGCCATATGGTTAGGGCCCAAGAGAATAAAATGCGTTTTGACAACACATGACCCCCATATGACCGCTGATGTCATTCAGGAGGCTAACATGCCTAAGATATAAGCCCTTTTAGTATTGAGTATAGATTAGGGTCTACTAGACACGTAAAGGATCAGTCCTATTGAAATCTAAGTGCCCAATCCTTTTCTTCCCTGACATGTGTTGTTAGGGCAGACTTAGGACTCCATACACATTTGATGGTTTGCCAATCCTGACAAAATCAGTGGGTTTACCGAACAGTCTTCGACATGCCTATAAGATTACCTGTCTTCCATATAAAAGCCAGTCTGATGGGCAGCCGCCTTGTGGTGTTGGAGCGGTGGGGGCCGATGTTGCATTTATAGAGCTGTTTTTCCTTTCACAGATAAATGTGTTTTGATAACCACAATTTATATCGTTCCAATATCCTGTGATAACAATGAAACAAAACATTAGATCAGTCTCAGTCCTTAAAGGGGCGGTCTGATTTTTGTACAACTCCTTGACTGTGACACACATCTTACTACAACAGAAGACAATACTTGGTATATAAGGCTATCCATCTGGTACTGGTTACAACAGCACACAGACAGAATTGGACTGAGGTTCCTTGAGATGATTCTGTGGGCCCACCCTCCAACAACCCCCAGGATATAGACCATGGAACCCTTGAAATGTGGGTGTCTTCTGCTGGACCATTATTGTATTAAAGCCTGTGCCCAGTGTAGAATCCCGGGGTACTTTGATGGGCCATTTCGACGTTACACCAGCATTATCTAGACATAGGAGCACCAGAGGGCACCATAATAAGTATGTACCAGCAGTATATAGACACAAGAGCAACAGAGGGCGCCATAATAAGTATGTGACACAGGAGCACCAGATGGCGCCATAATAGGTATGTACCAGCAGTATATAGACACAAGAGCAACAGAGGGCGCAATAATAAGTATGTACCAGCAGTATATAGACACAAGAGCAACAGAGGGCGCCATAATAAGTATGTGACACAGGAGCACCAGATGGCGCCATAATAGGTATGTACCAGCAGTATATAGACACAAGAGCAACAGAGGGCGCCATAATAAGTATGTGACACAGGAGCACCAGATGGCGCCATAATAGGTATGTACCAGCAATATCTAGACACAGGAGCACCAGAGGGCGCCATAATAGGTATGTACCAGCAATATCTAGAGAAAGGAGCACCAGAGGGCGCCATAATAAGTATGTACCAGAAGTATCTAGACAGAGGGGCACCAGAAGGCACCATAATAAGTATGTAGCAACAATATCTAGACACAGGAGCAGCAGAGGGCGCCATAATAAGTATGAACCAACAATATCTAGACATAAGAGCACTAGAGGGCGCTATAATAAGTATGTACCCGCAATATCTAGACACAGGAGCACCAAAGGGCACCATAATAAGTATGTGACACAGGAGCACCAGAGGGCGCCATAATAGGTATGTACCAGCAGTATCTAGACACAAGAGCACCAGAGGGCGCCATAATAAGTATGTGACACAGGAGCAGCAGAGGGCGCCATAATAAGTATGCACCAGCAATATCTAGACACAGGAGCACCAGAGGGCGCCATAATAGGTATGTACCAGCAATATCTAGACACAGGAGCACCAGAGGGCGCCATAATAGGTATGTACCAGCAGTATCTAGACACAGCAGCACCAGAGGGCGCCATAATAAATATGTGACACAGGAGCACCAGAGGGTGCCATAATAAGTATGTACCAGCCATAATAGGTATGTACCAGCAATATCTAGACACAGGAGCACCAGAGGGCGCCATAATAGGTATGTACCAGCAGTATCTAGACACAGCAGCACCAGAGGGCGCCATAATAAATATGTGACACAGGAGCACCAGAGGGCGCCATAATAGGTATGTGACACATGAGCACCAGAGGGCGCCATAATAAGTATGTACCAGCAGTATCTAGACACAGCAGCACCAGAGGGCGCCATAATAAGTATGTGACACAGGAGCACCAGAGGGCGCCATAATAGGTATGTACCAGCAGTATCTAGACACAAGAGCACCAGAGGGCGCCATAATAAGTATGTGACACAGGAGCAGCAGAGGGCGCCATAATAAGTATGCACCAGCAATATCTAGACACAGGAGCACCAGAGGGCGCCATAATAGGTATGTACCAGCAGTATCTAGACACAGCAGCACCAGAGGGCGCCATAATAAATATGTGACACAGGAGCACCAGAGGGTGCCATAATAAGTATGTACCAGCCATATCTAGACACAGGAGCACCAGAGGGCGCCATAATAAGTATGTACCAGAAGTATCTAGACAGAGGGGCACCAGAAGGCGCCATAATAAGTATGTAGCAACAATATCTAGACACAGGAGCACCAGAGGGCGCCATAATAAGTATGAACCAACAATATCTAGACATAAGAGCACTAGAGGGCGCTATAATAAGTATGTACCAGCAATATCTAGACACAGGAGCACCAAAGGGCACCATAATAAGTATGTGACACAGGAGCACCAGAGGGCGCCATAATAAGTATGTGACACAGGAGCACCAGAGGGCGCCATAATAAGTATGTACCAGAAGTATCTAGACAGAGGGGCACCAGAAGGCGCCATAATAAGTATGTAGCAACAATATCTAGACACAGGAGCACCAGAGGGCGCCATAATAAGTATGAACCAACAATATCTAGACATAAGAGCACTAGAGGGCGCTATAATAAGTATGTGACACAGGAGCACCTGAGGGCGCCATAATAAGTATGTACCAGCAATATCTAGACACAGGAGCACCAGAGGGCGCCATAATAAGTTTGTGACACAGGAGCACCAGAGGGCGCCATAATAAGTATGCACCAGTAATATCTAGACACAGGAGCACCAGAGGGTGCCATAATAAGTATGTGACACAGGAGCACCAGAGGGCGCCATAATAAGTATGTACCAGCCATATCTAGACACAGGAGCACCAGAGGGTGCCATAATAAGTATGTACCAGAAGTATCTAGACAGAGGGGCACCAGAAGGCGCCATAATAAGTATGTAGCAACAATATCTAGACATAAGAGCACTAGACGGCGCTATAATAAGTATGAACCAACAATATCTAGACACAGGAGCACCAGAGGGCACCATAATAGGTATGTACCAGCAGTATCTAGACACAGCAGCACCAGAGGGCGCCATAATAAATATGTGACACAGGAGCACCAGAGGGCACCATAATAAGTATGAACCAGCAGTATATAGACACAAGAGCAACAGAGGGCGCCATAATAAGTATGTGACACAGGAGCACCAGATGGCGCCATAATAAGTATGTACCAGCCATATCTAGACACAGGAGCACCAGAGGGCACCATAATAGGTATGTACCAGCAGTATCTAGACACAGCAGCACCAGAGGGCGCCATAATAAATATGTGACACAGGAGCACCAGAGGGCACCATAATAAGTATGAACCAGCAGTATATAGACACAAGAGCAACAGAGGGCGCCATAATAAGTATGTGACACAGGAGCACCAGATGGCGCCATAATAAGTATGTACCAGCCATATCTAGACACAGGAGCACCAGAGGGCACCATAATAGGTATGTACCAGCAGTATCTAGACACAGCAGCACCAGAGGGCGCCATAATAAATATGTGACACAGGAGCACCAGAGGGCACCATAATAAGTATGAACCAGCAGTATATAGACACAAGAGCAACAGAGGGCGCCATAATAAGTATGTGACACAGGAGCACCAGATGGCGCCATAATAAGTATGTACCAGCCATATCTAGACACAGGAGCACCAGAGGGCACCATAATAGGTATGTACCAGCAGTATCTAGACACAGCAGCACCAGAGGGCGCCATAATAAATATGTGACACAGGAGCACCAGAGGGCACCATAATAAGTATGAACCAGCAGTATATAGACACAAGAGCAACAGAGGGCGCCATAATAAGTATGTGACACAGGAGCACCAGATGGCGCCATAATAAGTATGTACCAGCCATATCTAGACACAGGAGCACCAGAGGGCACCATAATAGGTATGTACCAGCAGTATCTAGAGAAAGGAGCACCAGAGGGCGCCATAATAAGTATGTGACACAGGAGCACCAGAGGGCGCCATAATAAGTATGCACCAGCAGTATCTAGACACAGAAGCACCAGAGGGCGCCATAATAAGTATGTGACACAGGAGCACCAGAGGGCGCCATACTAAGTATGTACCAGCCATATCTAGACACAGGAGCACCAGAGGGCACCATAATAAGTATGAACCAACAATATCTAGACATAAGAGCACTAGAGGGCGCTATAATAAGTATGAACCAACAATATCTAGACACAGGAGCACCAGAGGGCGCCATAATAAGTATGTACAAGCAGTATGTAGACACAGGAGCACCAGAGGGCGCCATAATAAGTATGTGACACAGGAGCACCAGAGGGCGCCATAATAAGTATGTACCAGCAATATCTAGACACAGGATCACCAGGTACTTACATCAAATATCAGTTTGCAACATGTTTCACAGTTTTTACACTTTAAGGAAATTCCTAGAAATAATCTTGTATTTGATACAGAGACGTCATAGACTCAAGACATACCTAAGTTTCTATACATCGTAACGCAGTTCTCATCATTGTTGGCAAAGTTGGGTTCATGACTTGTCCAGGCAACATAGTCCATAGGAGAACCATCCATCCACCTAATGAAATACAGTTGTTAAGGTTAGTAAACCCGGCATATCTGCTGCTTATATATCATACATATCATACAGTAAGTCATGGCGGATGTCATAGTAATGGTGAGGGGAATTACTTATTACATTAAATTAAGGGAACCCCTGGATTTCCTCCAAACCACCAATGACAATTTGGACTGCACTACTGGGGGACTGACCCAAGTCATCCCATTTATTGTAGGAAGGAAAGGTGACATGAACTTTCGACTGTTTTTATGTTAGCATAGGTCATCAATTAAAGATGGGAGGGGGTCCAACACTCGGGACCTACGCTGATCAGCTGTTTAAGGAGGCCGCAACATTTAGGTGAGCTGCACTACTTTCCAAGCCCAGCACCGTACATTTGTATAGCCGCTATGCTTGATATCATGGCTCATCCCATTCAATTGAAAGTTCATTGATGTCACATGGTCTATGAAGCAGGAGGGGCACTCAGGAAGCACCGCTAACATCTGATCCGCAGGGATCCTGGGTGTCGGACCACGGCTGATCTTTTTTTGTTTTAAAACTGTTTTCATTGAGTTTTCAAGTTTTATATAGTATAATAAACAGATGACAAATATATTCATATAGCCACGCCCCCTTTCACAAAAGCCCTTTCGGTGTATAATACACCCCTTTATGTTTAGTGTTACACCCCTTTTGGTGATGTGGACGCGAATTGTGCCAGTCACATCCCTTTATGTGACATAAGTTGCCCATGTCATGTATATTAGGACAAAGACGTGGGAACGGATGTTAACCCTTTTTGCAGCAGCCACGGGATTTTTTTTAGGAGAGTCTAATTTTCTGTATGTCCAGACAGGACCAAGAAGTAAAGACCCGCGGGGACCCCGTAAACATTGGAATAGGAGTGAAATACGAATAGTGTGGGGAGTACTGCTTTAAACTATTCTGAGTATGTTTTAAGACATTTTCCCCACCTGGACAATCCCCTAAGTCATTTGTACAGTCAGAGCTGAGCCCACTATCTCTAGGGGCCCCATAGCATATGCATGGGTTCTCCGTCCTTACAGTATTTGCGACCTTTGGCATGTATTGCTCATAATAATAATAATAATAATAATAATAATAATACATTTCATTTATATAGCGCCAACATATTCCACAGCACTGTACAAGATCCTGTATATAGATTTTGCACAAACAGCGTCATGATCACAATATGGTAAGCACCTACATAAACTCTTTATCCACTGCTAGGCGTAAGCCGATAAAATAAGCGTCGTTCTTCCCATTCTTTAAAACCTAAATGGGGGAGGAATAAGAACATGAAGGTGAGTGTCTGTGCTCAGGATACAGATAGGAGGTCACAGCCAAAGCGAGAAGAATAACATGTTTATATAGCAATACATAGCAAAGTGTAATGCAGAATGGTGTACAACTAAACAGCTCAGGCTTATAAATAGTAGATCCCCCTTATAAATAATAGTTCCCCCTTATAAATAACAGTTCCCTTCTTTATAAATAAAGGGGAGCTATTATTTATAACAGGGAGGAGGGCTATTAGTTATAAATGGGGACTATTATTTAAAAAGGGGAACTATAAGGTAGTACTATTATTTATAAAGGGGGACTAGTATTGATAATGAGGACTATTATTTATAAGAAGGAACTATTTAGAAGGAAGAACTATTAGTAATCAGTGGGACAATTACACATAAGGGGCTCTATTTATAAGCAGGGACCCTTATTTATAAATTGGCATTATTAATTATATGTAGGGATTATTATTTATAAGCAAGGAATCTTAGCCCCTCTTATAAATAATAATCCCTGCTTATAAACAATGACCACCTTATAAATATTACTGATAAGGGTGCAGTTACCTGTGAACAGAAACTATTATTTATAAGGTAGGACTATTATTTATATATGCAGGGGCACTTATGAAACTTTAGGACTGGACCCACCAATGGGTTAAAACGACCCTGTATCTGAGTGTGTCTTCCAATAAAAAACTGGCACCCACTCCGCCTGCACACTCACATGCATGAGGCCCAAGACTGGTGTATAGTATGCCAGTCTTTATGAATGGACATGTTGGAGTGATGTGTGCCAAGATTAAAAGTCGTACACCTTTAAATAATTTTGGTGCATGTCAGGTGGTCCTTGCACCAGAAATTGAAATCTGCACCAGATAGGAACTGGCATTGAGTATAGCTATTATTTGCACCAGTAAATTTGTTGGGGTGTGAAGCCTTCCTTTTTCAAGAAAAGTAGTAAGTGTGGTGCAAACAGGGTAAAAGTTGCAATTTTATGGCCATATTCCAAAAATGATTACTTTTCACATGTTTTCATGGTTTTTTAATGTATTTACACCAGACAACTAATAGATAATTTTACCCTATAGGCCTCCAACTGATAAAACTGCCCGCTGCCACCACTAGGGGGCTCTTCATGCGTAGGAACAGATACCATTGAATTTAATTGAAGCTATAAAAGTCTCCTTACACTCCCTCTAGTGGTAACTACTGGGAAATGCAGTGAATTAGTGTCAGGAAGCAGCAAAGGAAGTTCAGCATTGGGCCCCCTCTCCCCGCAGGCCCCATAGCAGCTGTGTGGTCTGCCTACATGGTAGGTACGCCACTGATTTCCTCTTCGTATATCTGTGGCAGTTACTGGATATTCATCTTTTTATCTGGTGGTTTACTAATCAGTTCTCCATGTATTGATTTGGTGAGCTTGTGGTTATAGACAGTAGCCAATCTGAGGAGGCAGAGCAGCACTGCAGCTTTGTTGTAGTCATAGATGATCAGTGGGGTCAACAGTTACAGATAAGCTGGTTGAAGAGGCCGCAGCGTTCAGTTGAGCATTGCAGCCTCTTTACCTAATACTAAACACAGCGCCATACATACCATAGAGGCTATGCTTGGTATTGCTGCTCAGCCCCATTCATGTGATGTCATCAGCACAGGGAAAAGGCGGCAGTACTCTCCAAATAGCTGACTGATGGAGTCTCGGGTGTCGGACCCCCACTGATCACACATTGATGACCAATCCTAATCCTGGAAAACCCATTTAAATGATCAAACCCTGGCTTTCTGCAACCACCACTAGGTGGAGCTTTTGAGCTAATGCAAACTCTTTTATTATCTAGTTCAATGCATAAACAGTATACAGTAAGCTCTTAAAGCGGTTATCCGGGGCTATGCTATTGATTGCTGTGCCCTCTTCTCTATTTATCAACCACAGCGCCGTACATTGTATAGTGGCTGTGCCTGGTATTACAGCTAAGTCTGATCCATTTGAATGGGGCTGAGCATGCTCATGTGACTAATGTATGTGATGTCACTGGCCTGAGAAAAGGAAGTGGAGCTCGATATTATAGTCCAGGTTAACCTCTTTGCCGATGTGTACAATGTTATCATTTTATGTTGGAGTTCTGTATCAGAAAAATTAAAAGGATTGACTCATTTTGGTTAGAATTCAGTTTATATTGCGTATTCTCCATCAGAAGTCTATGGAAGTCACCCAGTTATCCTTTTTTTTTCATTAAAATAATCATTCTAGATAATTACATATTAGTATTCACAACTTACGTATTTCCAGAGGAGTTTTCTTTCTGATTCACTGTTGATGGTCACAAGATCACCGAAGTTCCGTTGACAGAATTCACGTCCTTTCTCCATGGGCAGTTCTTCCTTGCTGATGTAGTATTGCCTGTCCCCTTGGATTAGCCAGCCATCGCTTGTAAACTCAAAAGCTAAGAAATGACAAGTTATTGGAACACATCAAATAGAAAGGGTTAACAACTCTTGGGTAAGAAACCCCCATAAAACCAGAGAAAAATCCAGATAAGGGGCAACTTGTTCCAACCAGGACGCCTGGCTATTCATTTGAATGGGGAATGGCGAAAATAGCTTAGTAAGCATTCGGGACCACCATCGATCAGCAAGTTACCCCGTATCCTTTGTTCTAACTGGAATACCCCTTTAACCCCTTAAACACAACTCAATTTTCTATATCTGCATACACACAGATGCCCTGAAGGTACCTAAGAGAGGGGGCAGATGTGGAAATTGTAATATGTATAGCAATACACAGTTTGCAGTACAAAACATTTATCACAATCATGTCAATCAGGGGATCGGAGTGATCAAATGACCATAGTGGTGGACTGCCACCTCGCATATATACATAAAATGGTTATCACAAACTTTGCTGCTTCAGTTTTTATAGTGGGAATTTGTATTAACTCTCCATCATGAAGAGTCAATAAATATGTTGCAATAAATTACAAAGTCATTCGTTTCCATGAAAACTAATTTTAGGCCAGGGCCTCACGTTGCGAATATGCTGCAAAAAATGCTGCTTATTACAGTAACTGCAAAGTGGATGGGATTAGCCACATTGCAGAAAAAAACTGCAGCAGAATTGCTGCGATTTCAAAAACCGTTGCGTTTTTGTAAATCGCAGCATGTCAATTATACCTACGGAAACGCTGGCGGTTTCCGTATAGGTGTCATAGAGACAGAAAGTCCGGCGAGGAAAACTCTGCAGACTGTCTGTGAAAAGCGCTGCGGAAAAAAACCTGATGCATTTCCAATGAAATCTTTTCTGCGGCGCTTTTTGGCTACTGCTCGCTACGTGGGGCCTTAGCCTTAATCCACTTTTTCACTGAATTTCAGCCTTGTCATAGCCTTGTCTTCTTGTTAGCGCATAAGGACAAGCCAGCTAATATCACTATCATACTGACTGAATTATAAGAGCAGACTGGTTGCTTTAAAAGGGGGATAGTGCTTGAAATCATTGTCTTCTTCTGCTTGAACTCATTGTCTTCTTCTGTTAACTTCCAAGGAAACGTGTACAGGATATACTATAAATACCTAATACTTACCACCTGCATTTAGCAGTTTCTGTGGTTCCTATAGATGAGAATGGAGAGTCACAGACATGTGCTGCCACCTCTCTATTCTCTGCGTAGTCGCACTCACTCCGCATTGCTCAATTTAACTGACTACAATGTCGGAAAAAGTAGAACAGGTACTTTCGAAATTTGGCACTTTTTTCTAAACACCATAGTTTTTTTTTCTATACTGACTGCCTGTTTAGGTATCGTCTGTTTATATAAGTCCTAAATTCATTTCCTTAAGATTCTTATATTTTGTTTGTGTCTAGAATTAATATGATCGGTAGAATGGACAGAATCGGCTGCTGACAAATCTCAAAATGCTGAACTGGATGAAATGCATTTTAGAACTACTTACGAGGAGTTGGTGGTTTTGTGGGTTCTGGCTTTAATATTGCACCTAGGAATAAAATGATAGTGTCATTGCAACTGCGATGATTTCTGTTCGAAATAGCTTGGTATTGCACTGATACAAATTATACTGAAATCTCTTCCACTTAAGCTCCCAAAATAGAAAAAGTGATTTTCTAGGGGGTGGTCTTCTCAGAGAAGATGACTAGTATGTATAATATATAATGGATCTAACAAATCTGTACGGATAAGTGCTGGTCATCTCAAAGAGAAGAGGTTTCACTCTACTCTGCCTATCTTATACATGTGTAACCCAAAAATACTATTTTATACTATATATTCCCATCCAAGCCAGAATTACTATAGACTTCCATTGTATTTCCAACTTTGCTGATCATTTCCTTCCTATGTATTTTCAAACAATTGTGCTGGTAAAGAGATCCAAATCCTTTTCCTATATATACTATAGCACAAATGATGAAACTCAGTAATCACTAGGGGGCGCTTTGAAGCTCCTTGTATACTGTTTATACATACCTAAATATATACAATAATAATTCAGTATGCAGCAAACTCCTAAGCTCCCCCTAGTGGTCACTGCAGGCTACACTTTTATCATTTCAGTCTTTGCGACTGAATAGCAGCAGAGGAATGGAGCTCGATCGCTAGAAAGATAAACTATAAAATGATTGAATACAGAATTTTTGAACTAAATATCACATGGTCTTAAAGTGTACCTCCAAATATACAACAACTTTTCATAAATGAATAGTACAGGTGAATATAAGAAACTTTGTAATATATCTTATTAAAGAAATCTGTTATCTTCTCTACTTTTCAGGCTGACTTACTTTTTACAAGGAATTCTATGGAGAGGGAAGGGGGAGGAGGCGGCTGATGAAAAAGATACTAAAATAACGGCAGCTGCTAAGCTCTGTAAATGAGGAGCTCTTCTGACACTTTTTACAGTATCTGTACAGAATGAGGCAATATAATTGCCAGCAGCAGATTCCTCCTCCCCCCTCTCCTCTCCATAGACATGGTATAGAGATTTCACAATTTCAACCACTTGGTATGTATGCCCAGGGGTGGTGTTATCCATAAAGCAATTGCACGGGGTCCATAGATCAGGAAGACCACCTGCTGACCACTGACCACACACGTGGACCAGCATTTTTTTTTTTTTAAATTGGCCATTACCTATTGAATTATTTAGATAGCAGCTCCTGAGCCCACTGCATGATGACAGAGTCGGGGCCTTACAACTGATGTGGCAGACACGTGTAGGGACTACTAAGGGGGCATTATACTGTGTGGGGGCAGTAAGGGAACATTTGGGGGGGGGTGAAGGGGGCAGTATACTGTTTGTGGGGACACTAAGGGAGTTGTATACTGTGTGTGGCAGTATACTCTGTATGGGGGCAGTATTAGGGGGCCCTAGACATAACTTAGCTTTGGCCCCAGAAATGACAAATCTGGCTCAGTGTATGCCATAGTATCTGTTTAGGAGTGATGTTGTTAAAGACAGAAGTTCCTTTGTCCTTTTCCTTTTATGGGCCAACGGGGGTCACAAAAACCACACCCCACCGAGCTATGGCAAATCCTATAGCCGTGACTTGGAGGTATACAGCTTTAAGACAGCATCTGAATGTTTTCTTATTATAGTGGCGGTATATTATCACCAGGGGTCAGCCCTGTTAGCAGGTAATGCACTTGTAATCCATCTTTCAGTCGTCTTGTTATTAGCTCGATGCCCTTTTCAACTTTTGTTACAAGCGCTGTAATTTCGGAGATACGTATCAGTTCCGTCTAATGAAAATGCCCGGTAGGTTTCTAAATGTTTCTTTGGCAGCCGCTGCCGAAAGATATTGTGCAGCCAAAAATTTCACGAGGGACTGAATATTTTATAGAGATTATTTTCTGAAATATTGTAAATAAATTAGGAAAATGTTGTATTTTCTCCATTTATCATAGGAGATGATTTTCTGCACCCATTTATTTCTCTGGGTTCCCTCCTTCAATTTCCTACATGACATTAGATACTATATCATAAACCTGTGCCTCGAGGGGGAAAAGCTCTATAATAAGGGATACATTTAGAAGCCAAAAGGGCGCCCAAAGCTCTGCACTATGATGGGATTCTGTATATCTTCTAGGGTGAAACGTGAGGGGTTGCAGAAGGTGCATTTGCACCCCGGCCCAGGAGCCTCAGGGGGCCCATAAGTATCTCCTCCCAATATGAGGAAACCAGTACTATAAATGATACATTATCATTGGGGGCAGAGTACAGATTATACACTGGGGCTCAGTTCATGTTGTCGTCCTACAGCCTTATCCACATCGCCCTGCCATATGTATACATCAGTCATTAGGGCAAGACAGTCACATCTGTACCCTTAGATACCTCTGCCGAATAAAGCGGCACCAGTATGATAGGTTGTGGGCCCTGATAGCAATCTTACATTAGGGACCAAAGGCATAAACTTACACCTTGGAAACTCTTGCAACTCACTCAACGACACAGACTTGCTTATTGTTGGTCTTGGTTGTACTAAAGAACCGGCCATTGAGAGTAATCCTGATTTTCGCGTAACCTCTGGCACGACTCACTACATTATTTTATTTTATAATGTTTGGCTATGAACCTAACACCATCATTCATTGCCTTGTGCAGCTTTACAATTTATTACTGGTTTGTTTTCTAAGTGCTATACAATATCTGACCACTAGATGTCAGCAATACCTTAAATACATTTAACGACATGGAAAGTTGACAACACTATATACTAGGAAGAGGACATTGTTTAACCACTTCATGCCCGGGCCATTTTCCTGGGTAAGTTGAGTTATTCATATAATTTATTTTGGGTTTTTTTCCAGTGATACAAAGGGCTTTATTTTTATGCCAATTTTATTTTAGTGCATATATTACATATAAAAAAAAAATAGAATAATTGACCATATATATATATATATATATATATATATATATATATATATATAAAATTTTGTGTCTTTTTTGATGATACATAGGACTTTATTTTTCTGGCAATTTTATTTTTGCATGTATATATAGTATATATATACAGTATATTTTATATTTATATATATATATATATATATATATATATATATGCAAAAAAAAATTGCCAGAAAATAAATCTATCTATCTATATTTTTTTTTATTTTAAATATCTGGGGAAAATACAACAAAAAAAAAAAAAAGGAGAGGAAATATTTAAGTTTTTCACTTTTTTTAAAATACAAAGTCCTACTAAAATATTTTTTACAAATAGTTTTGTCTCCTGTTAAGGGTTAGTCATTTTCATGTAAGTAACACATGGTTTTGTGTCGCAGGAGGCGGGGCCAGAACCTGTATTGTACCTGACATATCTGTGTCTAGTATAACAGCTCAGCCACATTCAGTACCAGACAAACAGCCCCTTTAACCCAGAGATTTTTTACCTTTTTTTATCTTGCAAATCCAGTCCTGTGGAATATCGCAATGTCTGTCATTCCAGGACAGTCGATAGTCGGTGCTTATCTCCCCGCAGAGTTCCATCCCCTGGTAGTTGTTGGGTTCTCCATATGCCCAGTTTTCATAGTTCAACTACAGAAATAAAATAAAAAATAATAATAATAAAAAAAATATATAAAATGTGTATCATTTACAATATCAATATTACAATAATGATTAGAAAAGAGAAATGTAAATCCCATCAATATTTGGTGTGACCTTTGCCCTTTGGAGGAGGAGTCCTGGAAGTGATGATCCGGCCCCCACAGATATAGCCCTGATCTCATCATCATCCAGTCTGTCTGGGATGACATGAAGAGACAGAAGGATTGGAGCAAGCCTACATCCACAGAAGATCTGTGCTTAGTTCTCCAAGATGGCGGCGGGAACAACCTCCCTGCCGAGTTCCTTCAAAAACTTTCTGCAAGTATTGAGATGAATTCATGGAAGGCAAAGGGCAAAGGTCACACCATTTATTGATGGGATTTACATTTCACTTTTCTTCATTCACTTCATTGTGACAAAAATAAACTATTAACCCTTCGATTTCTGTAAAAAATCTTACTTGCCTGCCTATTACTTTTACACAGTACTGAATACAATTTTAATTCTTCCTTACATATTTTGTTGCTTTTATCTTGAAACCAGAATATTCTGGTTATTGATAAGGGTATATTCATACCTGCAGTGTGCCGGGTGACAAAACTGAGGGTGTTCTACCACAAATTTACAACAATTTTTGGATGAATTTTTTGCCTTCTCAATGACTACGGGTCAGACACATGGTTTTTGTGTGCATGGTACACTCCACTAAAACATGCTAGAGATTACTTACAGGTGAGCCATCTGACCATGTGAAGCCTTCATCAGGATTACTCTTCAGTAGACCAACCCAGAAGACGTGGTGGTAGATGCCTTCATTACTTGTGTACGGGAAAAGAAGCAGATGGTATTAGTAACAGGAGGGCGTCCATACAGGAACACAAATTCTCTAGTCTCTAATTTCATATGGAGGCAAATAAAGTTTTTTTTTTTCTGTCAGCTGAGAGCATTGTTGTGGCTCACGTGGATTCTGAGAATTTTCCACACCAATTTGAAATTTTTCTTTGCTAAAATGTACAAAGGTCTCATTGTTTTTGACTCCCTGAAAAAAAAAAGTGTCCTGTGCCATGACGCGGCTGCACACCACATGACCATCAAGGCCCAATCACAGGCCTCAGCGGTGACTCAGTACTGCTGATGTCACCCAGGAGGCCGGAAGTGGTCTGAAGACATCCAGGAAAGAACACCGGACAACATGCGGGACCCCGGCAAGGCAAGGATAGTTATATAGTTTATATAAACTGCGGCTCCTTTCACGGTTGTGTGTATGGGCCCATAGAAAAGAATAGGTCAGTGTGCTCTCCATGAAATACACGAATAGCACACTGAGCCACAGCACGGTCGTCTGCACTGCATGTCTGTCTGACAAAGGCTAGGTTCACATCTGCGTCAGAGTCTCCATAGGAGACGCAGCTGAAGATCTGCGGAGAGAAAATTCCTGCATGGAGGAAACCCGGTGGACCCCATTATTAGTGCTTGGGGTCCGCTCGGGCTAAAGAGCAAGGGTGAACCTAGCCTCAGAGTCTGTCAAAAATCCCAAACAAAAAATTCCTTGTTCACACGACAATGAAAATTGGCCATGTGATGGCCATTTTTTGTTAATGGCTGCATTAGGTTATATCCTATGTTTGTCCATTTTCACAGATCCCTCAATGCAATGAAATGTATGAAAGCGGGCACCTCTTAAGTGCAAAACAGATGTGAGAAATATCCATTTTTCATGCCTGTTTTCTACCACGGCCATGTAAATCTAGGCTAAACCTGACATTTTCGTCCAGCAATTTCAAGGGAAAAAACGGACATCTGCCGGACCTCACTATAGTCAATGGGGTCCCTCGAGATCCTTTTGGGTCCGTCATAAGGGGGACTATTTTTCTTTTTTTCTGATCGTGAGACACAAATGTGATAGTAATGTAACTGTGACTTAGATAACAATCAGATCACATGCAGAAATCCAGATAATCCCAAAGGGTTCACTTACTTTTTCTTGTGTCTGTACATTTCACAGCACCGTAGATACATAGCGTATACAGTGTATTTATGTTATCCATAGGCACAGTATTACTTACATCAGTGACGACCACAAATTCTGCTGCTCCTCTTTGCTGGCGACACTCAGTAAGTCACCTCCTATCGCTCTGCAAAAATTCTTGGCCTCAAACCATGATCTTTTTTCAGTATTTTCTACCATGTAATGCTGTAGAAAAATACAGATGTAAAATTTTGTACAATTATTTGTAGACAAAGCAGGAAATAAATGTGATCTCCGAATAAACAGAATTTACATATTGCCTTTGTCACTTTTGCTTTGGTTGACATACACATATTGGGGTACAGTCATTATTGGCAAATTGGCAAAAAATTGGAAAAAAATTGGCAAAAAATTTGAGCAAATTGTTTCTTGCACAAAATTTTGAGACTTTTTGCTGTTTAACGCCACCCTCACCACTTTCCTGGAAGTGATTTTGAGGGCTAGCCCAACCAGATTGATCATTTATGGCAGTTTACTGATGTAAATGATCCCTGAAATCTACGCCAGATATAACCTGGCATAAATTTCAGTGTGCAGGCACATGGCCCGGCAAAGGGTTCACCTGATTTATTGTAGACGTGTCCTCCATCTGTGCAGAGAACATGAAAAGGGCCATTGAAAACGAGATGTTTCAGTCTATTATTAGGCTTAGAGGTCAGAGTGAAAATTGCAGGATTTAGAAATTTATTTATTTTTTAATATAAATAGTGATGGAAAATGAAAAATAAAATCATCAAAAATTCCATCAAAAACTTGTGTTAAAAAATAGGTCATTTTATGGTGGCACATTCCCTTTAAAAAAGCCTTGAAAAAGGAAAAGCACCTCGGCCGGCTTCTTACTGAAAGTGCGCCCCATTTTGAATTTTGCTAACAGCCCTATCATTTTTGTGTGTGCCCCCATTCAGATGGGTTTTTGTGTTTTAGAAAGCACAGCTGTAGACCTCCTTACCTTGTAACATGCATTTTTGATATCTTTCCAGTCATTTGGACATGTTGGTACTGGTGTTGTTGTCGGGATGGGCGGTGGTGTCACTCCTTGTGCCCACTTCTTGCACACATACTTAGCACTTTCATCACAGTTCATAACATCCCACAATCCAGCTTTCTTCCCAGTTCTCATAACAACACAGCCCTGTTTCCTGCCTTTAGGATTCAATAAAAAAGTTTTGGAAAAAGTTTATATACAGTATGTTCATACAGAAAAGTCAAGTCATGGAAATCTTATCTGTAATATGAACAGTGAGAGCATTACATGGTCCATTCCATAGTAAAATTATTGACAGGCTGTAAAACACAACACAACCACTGGGTGATCACAAATAGTCACATCCTGTGATACAATATTGTGAATAGAGATGGGCGAGCCGACTTGTACCAAGCCAGGTTTGACCAAAATATTCCAAGTTTTGGGTTTTTTTACGAAACCAAACAAAAGGAGATTTGTCTGAGGCAAATTAAAATGGCACCGCATTATACTCTGGGGTCTTTTCAGGTGGAGGCCCAGGAAAGGTTAAACATTTTTTTAAAAAAACAGCACTCTCCTGGTGACGTCATGCACCTGGGGTCACTGCTAAGGCCTGTGATTGCGCCACCAGCGGTAACATGCTTGGCATGCCCATGTCACCACTGAGGCCCAGTATTAAGGTTTTTTTTTTCACACCTCCTCTGGGCCCCCACCTATTATACTCTGGGTCTCAAGAGATTTAATAGTATAATAATGTCATTTTAACTTTCAACTATGTTTGCCTTAGAGAGCTAGAAATTGGATAGATAGGTTCCTAGGAGCCCTGCCAGTGTTCTGCACTATGTTTTATAGATAGTGTATAAAACTGTCAGGGCTCCTAGGAACCTATCTATAAAACATAGTGTAGAACACTGTCAGGGCTCCTAGAAACCTATCTATAAAACATAGTGTAGAACACTGTCAGGGCTCCTAGGAACCTATCTATAAAACATAGTGTATGACACTGTCAGGGCTCCTAGGAACCTATCTATAAAACATAGTGTATGACACTATCAGGGCTTCTAGGAACCTATCTATAAAACATAGTGTATAACATTGTCAGGGCTCCTAGGAACCTATCTATAAATCATAGTGTAGAACACTGTCAGGGCTCCTAGGAACCTATCTATAAAACATAGTGCATAACACTGTCAGGGCTCCTAGGAAGCTATCTATAAAACATAGTGTATAACACTGTCAGGGCTCCTAGGAACCTATCTATAAAACATAGTGTATAACACTGTCAGGGCTCCTAGGAACCTAGCTATAAAACATAGTGTATAACACTGTCAGGGCTCCTAGGAACCTATCTATAAAACAGTGTAGAACACTGTCAGTGCTCCTAGGAACCTATCTATAAAAGATAGTGTAGAATACTGTCAGGGCTCCTAGGAACCTATGCTCTACATTATGTTTTATAGATGGGTTCCTAGGAGCCCTGACAGTGTTATACACTATGTTTTATAGAGAGGTTCCTAGGAGCCCTGACAGTGTTATACACTATGTTTTATAGAGAGGTTCCTAGGAGCCCTGGCAGTGTTATGCACTATGTTTTAAGCCAGTTTATGGTGTGATTCACATCAAACTTGCCACCTGAACCCAAAACAAATCCTGAGAGGTTTGCCCATCTCTAATTATGAACCATGCTGTTAATCTCATGACACACATGGGGACTTGTCCAGCCAGTGAAAAAGGTAATGAAGGACATAAAGACATCCTATAGAGGTGAAAATGGCATCTATGTTATACTTTCCAGCACCCTGTATGTCTTCATTTTCAGGCTATTTGTACATTTAGATCACAATCCAAAAAATAATCAGATTAAAGGAGAAGGGTGGAGGAGATGCATCTGCATATTCTTGCTCTCATCTGCTGTGAGAGGGGAGGAGGAGCTGCAGTGGGAGGTACAGTATCTCATCAGAGCACACAGTACAACCTACAGTCAGTAAGCATGAGAGACATCCAGTGACTTACCTGGCATATCGGAGTTCCAGTGCGTATACAATACTTTTTCATTGTTGCTCCATTTAAAAGTGCTCTTATCCTCGGTGTCCGAGAGCCCTGTCCAGAAATATTTCTCTGGTCTGAACCCGATGAGACTTGTTAGATAGGCCTGCTCAAACCTGCAGCAAGAAGTCAATATTATAATACAGTATGTCACATCTTTTTTTCGAGGTTTAGTTCAGGAACATGGTTAAATGCACATATCCCTCTTATTCCCTGGTAGAAGGGGGCAGCCTAGGGGACCTTGTAACATTTAAAGGGGTTTTCCAGGCTTATTAATCGATGATCTATCCTTAGGAGAGATGGGCAAACTTTGTGAGATTCATTTCGCGAGTATGTGCGAGGTTCACGTATTCCAGTATTTTACAATCCTCTGACATCATGACAGTTTGACGCAAATGTGATGATATCAGCGCACCTCATGTGACTACTGAAGTCCAACTATAAGCCTCAGCAGTTCCCCAAGGTCCCTGAAGAGGCTGAAGGAGCACAGAAGAGGTCCAAAAACACAGAGGAACGCACATTAGAGTTCAGGAGAGGTGAAGGAAAGTTGAGTACTAGTTTTTTATTTTATTGCACCTTCCCTGGGCCTCCACTTTTTATATTCTTGGGACTGAAGAGACCTTAGAGCAGCGGTTCTCAACCTGTGGGTCGCGACCCCGGCGGGGGTCGAATGACCAAAACACAGGGGTCGCCTAAAGCCATCGGAAAATACATATTTCCGATGGCTTTAGCCGCTGAGAAGTCGCACTATTCAGCTGGAACGCACGTCGTTATGGATGTGCGTTCCAAACTGAATGCCTGTGCACATGCGCAGACGTGATTTCCGTGACCTAAGTGAAGTAAGTGCTTCCTGCTTTAGGTTGTACTTGTCGGCATTACGTGTAAAAGTACTACTGTATTTTTCGGACCAGTGGAGCGACGCTGCGGGTCCAGCCCTGAGAGGGTGCCCCGCGCTGTGTAGCTCCCGGCATCCGCCGTGCCATTGTAAGAGACAGCCAATGTTGTCTTAAGCTTCATTTGTCTGTATAAACTGTTAATGTTGAATGTATTTCTGTGATTCTGTTCCTTTAAGACAGCAGCCATTGTAATTGTGACATGATGCTGGAGTGAGACCCCCCCCCTTTTATGTCAGCCTGCCTGTTCTGCAGACAGAGTGTGAGCAGAGAAGCAGGAAGTGACGAGACAGAGAGCAGCAGCCATCTTGGCAAGTGTTGTATTGAACTGGTGTGGAGATTTTTCTGTACAGCTAAGCTGTATCTTGGTCCAGAGACAAACAGAGTGTAAAGAGACAACAGGACTAGTGAGTCCACGTGAAAGGAACTGTGCTCAGTGGCTGATCAGTGAGACTGACATTGTGACTGTGTATTTGGATACCACAGATAGAGACTCGCAGTGCTGTTGATGTACTGGACAGCACCTGCTAAATCCCGGTTTACATCCCAGCTCAGTGTATGGATTCGGCAGGACTGTCAGTGTGCTGAGTGGAATCTGCTGTTGGATTACATTGCATTCAGTTGGTTTCCCTGTCTGTTAAAGAGGACTTCATTTCTCCCAAGATCCTGATAACCGTGAGGAGAGGACGCTTCACTATAAAAGAAAGGACCGACTTTGGGCCCCACCGCGCGCTTCTACGGACTGTAAGCGGTCCACCTGGACCACTGGGGAAAAGGGGGTGCACCCAAATGTGAAGTCAGGGTCAGTTAGGGATAGTTTTGAGTATATTGTTCATTCAGTGTCCATACTGCAGAAGTGGACAGAGTAAAAGTAGAAACCATTGCAGAATTTGCCTTGAAATTGTTCATGCTATATTGTATATTTTGCTTGTCTTTAGCCCTGTCATTTTACCTTTAACTAGCCTTTATTAACTTATAGTAAATATATATTTTTTTTTCTTGAACTACCGCGTGTGCGTTCATTTCTGGTTGCGGAGTCCAAACCACCTGCCTTGCTCTCGGTTCACAAATTGGCGTAGTCGGCAGGATCCGCTTACCAGAATGGACGGTGACGCACCCGTTCGGGAGAATGGTGCTGGAGGAAGAATGCCAGCAGGGGCTATAATGAGTCAGTTAGCTAAATTTGATGGCAATAATATGTCAGTGAGTATGTGGGTGGAACAGATACGAATGATACAGCAAATGTACCAGACCGCACCAGAAGTACTAGTAGAGCTAGCAATATTGACATTACAAGGGGATGCTAAGACCACGGTGATATTGAGGCCATTTGAACAAAGGCAGACATTTGAGCAAGTAGTCCAGATTCTAGAAACCATTTATGGAGAAACTGCATTGCTGGGGTCTCTGCAGGCTCGGTTCTTCCAGAGGGTACAACAGGAGAATGAAAGCCTTCCCCAATATGCAAATGCCCTACAAGAACTGCTCCGAGATATTCAAAGGAAGGAAAGAGGGGGCTCGCCAGCCTTCTGTAACCCTGATCGGACTCTCCGTGACCAGTTTGTCCTGGGGATACGTGACGGCAGTTTAACTGTGACTATGCAGGATTTTATACGACGAGAGACTGATGCTAAATTCCATGATGTACAGGTAGAGGCCATCTCCCGTGCCAATAGTATGGTCCCGAGGCCGCAGACCGCAGTTGGAGTTACTTTGTCACAGGGGGCTAGTTCTGGCTCAGAGACAGTAGAAAAAGGGACGGTTAAAGAAATTCTCACAGTAATGCAGAAACTGCAAGAACAAATGGAACACTTGCACACTCGTTGTGATGAGCAGTCTATGAAAATTGCAGACTTCCAGAAGACTGGAGATGAAAGGGTGAGCCATCCACACCCAGCAAGTCAGAATCACCCACCACCCCGCTGGAGGGGTGAGGATAGGACCTACCGAAGGGGTCCAAATCATTTAGTGCAGTGCTCAGGAGAAATCGAAGGGGCTTACCGAAGGGGCCCAAACAGATGGCCAGAACGACGGGGGATACGCTGCTGGGAGTGTGGACGGATGGGCCACGTTGCTGCTAGATGTCCAGAGCAGCGACAAACTTATGAGAGACTGCCGTTAAACTGAAGTCCCCTGCTGCTGAAGGGCGTGTAGTAGGGGAGACTGACAAGGAGACTATGTGGGGAGAATGCCCTGATGATGACCTGATCGCTGCAAGTCCTGTCATACAGGTGGAAATGGAGGGTATTCCGGTTACCGGGATGATTGACACGGGTTCCCAAGTAACGACCTTGAGTAGAGACTGTTATGAACGGTACTTCCGGCAACATGTGAAATATGATCCCCATACATTCGTACGAGTGGTCGCAGCTAACCAGTTACCAGTTCCGGTCGTGGGAGTGGCCTGGATGAATGTCCGGGTATGTGGCCAAGATCTAGGTAGGAAAGGCATTGTGGTGGTACAGGAGTCACATGAAGTAAAGGTCCCTGTCATTTTGGGGATGAATGTGTTAAAAGAATTAGATCAGATCCTCTTTGAAAAGAAAGGTCACGGTTATTGGAAAGAAACCACCACCCATCGGCCTACTCAAACAGCTTTCCAGCGGCTGATCCGGACATGTGGCTTACAGAAAAGTTCAGATGCACAGCGTCCTCTGGCTCGAATTTCAGTTCCTTTGCATACAAAAGTTACACTGCCACCCAGTCGGGAGATAATAGTGTCCATGCCCGTAGGCACCTGTCGGAAACTAGAGGGCATAGCTGTGTTGGTAGAACCACTGCAGGCAGCCGAAGGAGGTGTTGATCCGCTAGTGGCCCGTTCCTTGGCAATAGTTCGCAATGGAAGAGTACCACTTCGATGTGTAAACACTCAGGACCAGAGTGTGGACCTGACCCCAGGGAGGCTGCTGGCTAACATCTATGTGACTCCGGAGGAAGTAAGGAAAGTAACTCCAATGCAGCTGAAGCCGACTGAAAGGGATGAGTGGACCGTAACTGTGTCCATGGGAGAAGATGAGGAACCCACCTCTGAATGGAATGGCTGTGCAATTCGAGAACAGATGAAGATGGATGTAAGTTCATGTTCTCTGGAATGGGTGCAGAAGGTAGATGAGCTGTTGTGGGAGAACCAAGCCACCTTTGCACGGTATGCTGAAGATTTTGGATGTACCACAGGGATCTACCATGAGATTCCCACAGGAGACACCCCTCCAGTTAGAGAGCGCTACCGACAAATTCCTCCACAGTTGTATCAGGAAGTGAAAGAACTGTTAGCTAAGATGCTACAGGGTGGGATCATCCAAGAAAGCCAGAGTCCCTGGGCGGCTCCTGTGGTGTTAGTAAGAAAAAAAGATGGGTCCATCCGATTTTGCGTAGACTATCGGAAGTTAAACGCTTGCACCGTACGAGATTCCTACCCCTTGCCACGGATTGAGGAGTCCCTCTCAGCGCTAGGGAGAGCCCGGTACTTCTCCTCACTAGATCTGGCTAGTGGGTATTGGCAGGTGCCGATGGCCACAAAAGACAAGGAGAAGACGGCATTCATCTTGCCCATGGGACTATACGAATTTAACCGGATGCCCTTCGGGTTGACAAATGCACCCGGAACGTTTCAGCGGTTGATGGAGAAATGTCTCGGTGACTTCAACTTTGAGTTCACTCTCATCTACTTGGATGACATTATAGTGTATTCTGCGACCTTTGAAGACCATCTCCACCAGTTGGGGCAAGTATTTCGAAGATTGCGGGAACATGGGCTCAAATTGAAACCCAGTAAATGTCGGTTGTTCCAATCTGAAATTGATTACTTGGGTCACCGCGTATCAGGAGAAGGGGTGAGACCATCAAGAGACAAGATAGCGGCTGTTCAAGATTGGCCGATACCGACTACCCTGCGAGAAGTGAGGGCGTTCCTTGGAGTAGCCGGTTACTATCGACGGTTTATTAAGGATTTCGCCAAGGTAGCAGCACCACTTAATGCTCTCCTACGAGGCACATCCGGTGGTCCAAAGAACCGGTCCGTGAAGTGGGGACCTGAACAGGAACAAGCCTTCCAGGCATTGAAGGATGCACTGACAACAGCCCCAATCTTGGCATATGCTGATTACCACTTGCCGTTCCAGCTATACACAGATGCAAGCCTGTATGGTCTTGGAGCAGTGCTTTCCCAGCTTCAGGATGGCCAGGAGAGGGTCATAGCGTACAGCAGCCGGTCTTTGAGAGATTCTGAAAGAAACCCCGAGAATTATAGTTCATTTAAATTGGAGCTGTTGGCACTGGTATGGGCCATGACCGAGAAATTCTCTGAATATTTGACCGGTGCTGAAGTTTTAGTACTGACTGACAACAACCCACTAGCTCACCTGGAAAATGCCAAGCTCGGGGCGTTAGAGCAGAGGTGGATAGCCCGAATGTCTACATTCAATTACCGCATTAAGTATCGGTCCAAGACAGAGAACCAGAATGCTGACGGACTTTCTAGGGTAACTGCCCAGACCCCCACAGAAGACGTGGATCATGAGTTGGAGCATGTGGAGGTGCCCGATTTCAGCAGATTTTCACAGGCCTTGACCGCCACTAATCAGTTTGAGATGGAGGGGACTGAAATGGCTCCTTTCTTTGGTCCCTCACGACAGGAATGGGCACAGATACAACAGACCCATGAGGGGCTGGCGCAGATGATCAAGTGTGTTGAGAAAGGCCAGAAGCCCTGTAGAGAGGAAAGAGAACGACTGACACGTGAGATATTATCTGTTTTGAGTCAGTGGGAAAAGTTGGAGATGAAAAATGGAGTGCTATGCCGAAAGGTCTATTTACCTTCTGAGATCGACATTCGATACCAAATTGTGGTGCCTAGTGAACTGGCTCGCTCCTTGGCAGTTGAGGCTCATAATAAGAATGGACATTTTGGTCATGAGAAGACCTTTCGTTGGTTACAGCGACTGATTTACTGCCCTGGTCTTCGTCAAATGGTCGAAGAAGTATGCCGCAGCTGTCGAACTTGTGAGATCCATAAGGCAATAGAACAGAGAGCTCCCCTGCAAACCATCGTGACCCAGGAACCTTTAGAAATCGTCATGATAGACTATCTAATGGTGGGCCCATCCAATAGCGGACACCAGTATTGCCTCGTAATGGTGGATCACTTCACCAAATTTGCGGTGGTAACCGCCACCAAGGACCAGACAGCTGAGTCAGCAGCTCGTGCTCTGTGCCAAGATTTCATTCGAGTATATGGGTGCCCCCAACGCATCCACTCCGACCAGGGCTCCTGCTTTGAGGGACACGTAATGAAAGAAGTTCAACGTATCTACGGGATAAAGAAGTCGCACACGACTCCATACCACCCTCAGGGAAATGGGGCCTGTGAAAGATTCAACAGAACTCTGCTACAGATGCTGCGGACTCTGGAGGAAGACAAGAAGTTACAGTGGCCTCAGTTCTTGTCTGAAATGGTGTGGGCCTATAACAATCAGGTCCATTCTACAACGGGGTACTCTCCTTATACACTTCTCTTTGGGCGGTCTGGGCGAAGTATAGGAGAATTACAGTTGAATGATGTGGATGGGTTCCCTCCGAGGGATCCAACCTCTTGGGTGCGGGCGCATCGGCAGAGACTTGAGACGATCCATCGATTGGTGCGGCAGCGCCTGCAAGAACATCCCCATCCTGATAAGACCCCAGTGCAAGAAGCACCATTGCAACCAGGCGACCTGGTGCTAGTTCGTGTCAAGAAACCCCAAGGGAAATTGGAAAGCAGATGGGAGGCTTTGCCGTATCGTGTTGTTGGCCGCAAGTATGCGAATGGGCCAGTGTACCAGGTCCAGAAAGAAGGAACTGATTGTGTTCGAGTACTTCACCGAAATATGTTGCGCCTGTGTCATTCTGAAGGGACAAATCACGATGGGCCTGCCAATGTGAATGAGCTCCCACAGTCAGAGAATGGAGGTGCGGAATGGGCCTCCGACGAGGAGGATGATTGTTGGCCGATCCCTGCTCCTGGGGATGTTCCACCTGTGACTACTGTATCTCCGGCCTGTGCCCCCTCTGGTGCGGAATCCGCTGGTCCTTCTCAGCCCATAGCTGCAGCACCCCATAATATACCACCGGTCCTCAGACGGACCACTAGGCCAAATGCTGGTATTCCCCCTGTTCGGTATGCGCAGGATGAGTTTGTTTGGCCTGCCATACATCGGTATACTACCACCCTGTGCATAAAAGTACAACCCTCTGGATATACAGTCATAGGCAGGGACTACCAATCTTAAAGTGGGGGGGGAATATGTAAGAGACAGCCAATGTTGTCTTAAGCTTCATTTGTCTGTATAAACTGTTAATGTTGAATGTATTTCTGTGATTCTGTTCCTTTAAGACAGCAGCCATTGTAATTGTGACATGATGCTGGAGTGAGACCCCCCCCCCTTTTATGTCAGCTTGCCTGTTCTGCAGACAGAGTGTGAGCAGAGAAGCAGGAAGTGACGAGACAGAGAGCAGCAGCCATCTTGGCAAGTGTTGTATTGAACTGGTGTGGAGATTTTTCTGTACAGCTAAGCTGTATCTTGGTCCAGAGACAAACAGAGTGTAAAGAGACAACAGGACTAGTGAGTCCACGTGAAAGGAACTGTGCTCAGTGGCTGATCAGTGAGACTGACATTGTGACTGTGTATTTGGATACCACAGATAGAGACTCGCAGTGCTGTTGATGTACTGGACAGCACCTGCTAAATCCCGGTTTACATCCCAGCTCAGTGTATGGATTCGGCAGGACTGTCAGTGTGCTGAGTGGAATCTGCTGTTGGATTACATTGCATTCAGTTGGTTTCCCTGTCTGTTAAAGAGGACTTCATTTCTCCCAAGATCCTGATAACCGTGAGGAGAGGACGCTTCACTATAAAAGAAAGGACCGACTTTGGGCCCCACCGCGCGCTTCTACGGACTGTAAGCGGTCCACCTGGACCACTGGGGAAAAGGGGGTGCACCCAAATGTGAAGTCAGGGTCAGTTAGGGATAGTTTTGAGTATATTGTTCATTCAGTGTCCATACTGCAGAAGTGGACAGAGTAAAAGTAGAAACCATTGCAGAATTTGCCTTGAAATTGTTCATGCTATATTGTATATTTTGCTTGTCTTTAGCCCTGTCATTTTACCTTTAACTAGCCTTTATTAACTTATAGTAAATATATATTTTTTTTCTTGAACTACCGCGTGTGCGTTCATTTCTGGTTGCGGAGTCCAAACCACCTGCCTTGCTCTCGGTTCACACCATTACGCGGATGCCGGGTCTGTTACAATGATGGCGGCCGCTCTGCTGCAGAGTGGTCACCATAGCAACCGGGCCTCCACTGTACAGCGGAGTCCCGGAGCTAATGCCCACGATCAGAGTCTGACCGCGAGCATTACTACTGTATCTGTGAGCAGCCCCATACCTGTTAAGTTGCAGGTCGACTCCCCGCGCGGCGAGATCGCGGGAGTCGACCTGTTCCGGTGACAGCCTGGAGCCTAATGAAGGCTCCCAGGCCTGTCACTGGGATACTACTACTGAGACTTGTCTATGACCAGTCTCAGTAGTAATATACAGAATCTCCCATAGACTGCAATACACTTGTATTGCAGTCTATGGGACTTGCAATCAAACGATTGCAGGTTCAAGCCCCATGAAGGGAGGGGGACTAATAATATAGTAAAAAAAAAAAAATAAATAAATAAAAAAAAAGTTCTAACCCACTTTCCCTAGAATACATATAAAAGTACAAAATTATTGTGAAACACATACGCATTAGCTATTCCTGTGTCCGAAAATGCCCGGTCTACAACCTTATAAAAATATTTTTCTTGTAGGGTGAACATCAGAGCGGGAAAAAAAAATCAAAAGTGCCAAACCGCCATATTTTTTGCTGTTTCGCCTCTGATTTGAATAAAAAGTGATCAAAGCACTAGACATTCCCCAAAATGGCATAACTAAAAAGTACATCTGGCCCTGCAAAAAAAGACGCCCTATTCCTCCCCGTACAGCTGCAGAGACACCTGTCAATGTGACCTTGCAGCTGTTGCAAAACTACAACTTCCATATATTCCGAATCATAACTGTAGCAAAATTACAGTTTTGAAGTAGCCACCAAAATTATTTTTTGGTTTGGGGTCACCGCAACATGAGGAACTATATTGCGGGGTCACGGCATTAGAAAGGTTGAGAACCACTGCCTTAGAGTATAAGAGTGAACCCAAGATTTTTGGGAAAACTAATAACTTTTTGGAAAACCTGTAACAAAACTGGCTTATTATGAACAGGTCTGCTCATCTTTAATGCTTAGGATAAGTCATCAATTAAAGATAAGTCAGGATCGACACCTGGGACCTCCACCGATCAGCTGAGTCAAGAGACTGCAGCATTCCCGTGAATGCTGCAGCCTCTACACAGAAAACCAGGCACAGCCTCGTACACTCTATAGCATTTTTGCTTGGTATTGCAACTCAGCCTCATTTACTTGTATGGGACTGAGCTATGAACAAGCCATATGACTGATGAACATGATGTCATATGACCTACAAAGCAAAAGCTGCTTCCGCTTCAAGAAGCTGATCCGCATGGGGTCGGACCCCCATACTGATCTTCAATTGATGCCCTATCTTAAGGATACAGTAGGTCATCAATTAGCAAAGCAGGGAAACAACCCTTAAGGTTAAGGCCCCATATTGCAGAACGCAGCTAAAAAACTGTGGAAAAAAACGCAACGAAAATGCATGGCGTATTTTTTTGCAGCGTTTTTCATTGCGTTTTTGCTGAGTTTTTCTACATGTTTTTTCTTCCCTTATTAAGGCTAAGGCCCCACGTTGCGGAAACGCATCACATTTTTTTCTGCAGCATTTTTCATTGCGTTTTTGCTGCGTTTTTCTATACGTTTTCTCTTCCCTTATTAAGGCTAAGGCCCCACGTTGCGGAAACGCTGTTTTACAGTACTAGTAAAGTGAATGAGATTCTGGCTAATCCCATCCACACATTGCAGAAAAAAAAAAAAATGAAGTCATGTAATACTTGTGCTATACCACACATATGGTCATTGCAAATCCTTTGTATAGTTCATAAGTGGCGCCCCCTACTGAAGTCTACAGCATTACCTCGCAGGTTTTACTGCTGTTATATGAACAGTTTTTGATCATTTTTACAAAAAAAATGTAACAAATAATTGTGGATAATGTATTCATTATATTCTTATATCTGATTGTCCTCCTGAGTATCCTGAGCTCTGCTATACCATACAGGATACTATTCCCAAAACCCGGGCATTGCAGACATTCTTATCTTTGCAGTTCCCTCCAGTTCTCATTGAGATTTTTTTGCCTCTGAGTTTCCTTTAAGCAGATAACCTCTTTCTCTTCCTTATCAGACTGTCTTTCTTGAGGATAAGTGTCTTCAGGAAGTTTGGACAAGACAGATGCAGCCTCAGCATTATAGAAATGAGTGATGGCCGATTGTTGTAACAATATATTCGCTGATGACTGCGGAATACGGCTGAGTCTGCAGGGTCAGGTATCCGAGCCGCCCTTCTCTACGTCCTATTATATGCCATTCACAGATATAGGGAGTACTAAATGTGACTATATGAATGAATCAGTACCCATACACACTGTACTATAGCTGCCGGACAAACACTTGACTCCTCTATATACATGTACAGTATGTTTGGTTTGCTGAGCCTGCATGTGTTTTCAATGCAAAAAGGAGAATAAGTAGGTTTGGCAGATTTTTCTCCTATATGTATGGTGGACCTTAAAGGGGTCTTTCCATCAGGAGAACAGAGATCGTCTAAGCATAGAGTATGTAAATGGTGTGCACAACTCTCTCCATTCACTTCTATGGGACTTCTGAGAATGTTGCCTTTCATAGTGGAGAAGGATAACTTTGATTTTGTCTCATACCTCATTGCAAAGTGTTTGCTTCCGGCACTGTACACTGTGCAGATCTGGCGGTCTTGGCAGCTACTTGGTGGAAGTGTCAGATGTCGGCTCACCATTGACTGATATTGATGACCTATCCAAAAGCTGACCATACATGTTAGATTTTCGGTGGCGGCAAAGGCCAGTGATCAGCCATGAAAATAACGCGATGGCCAATGGCAGACTTTACTCTGCAAAAAATTGTTTGGCTGTGTTGGACAGTCAAAAATATCAGGGGTTGCCCTTTGTTTTTGTAACAACAGAAATACCTCCCTGATCGGGCAGTTTAGTTGTTAAGTCGATAGTTCGTATGAACAACCCCATATTGTAGTGGACGGCCGCATCATAGCTGTCTAAAACCTAATGTGTATGGAAAGGTTAAAGGGGTTGTCCAGGATAATTTTTTGCAAGGAGGCCGGGGAAGGTGAAAAAAAAAAAAAAAAACATACTCACCTGTCCTTGGTGCTCCAGTATATCCCACCATGGTCCTATTGCTCTGAGGTCTTGTTTTGGCCGAGCGTTGTCCTAAGGAAAGGACAGGCGACGTAATCGAATGACATCCCAGTTCCTTTACTTAGGTTGCTGATTGGTCAACTTGTGGCAGGGACTTCCGCCAAAACAAGACCCCGAAGCAGCAGGACTGGACCGTGGTGGAAGACACTGGAGCACCAGAGACAGGCAAGTATATACAAGTGCATCTCAATAAATTAGAATAGCTTTGAAACGTTTATTAATTTCAGTAATTAAATTAAAAAAGTGACCTGCTATATCTTCTAGATTCTTTACACACAGAGTCTTCTATTTCAAGTGTTTTATTTCTGTAAATGTTGATTATGGATTACAGATAATGAAAACCCAAATCTAAGAAAATTAGAATATTGTAAATTCAGTTCAGTATTGTAAATTCAGTGTCACCTGCCAAGGTTTCCTAAGCCTTTAAATGGTCCCTCAGTCTGGTTCAGTAGGACACACAATCATGGAAGACGCTGATTATGGATTGTATTACTGAATTACTGAAATGGATGAACGTTTCAAAGATATTCTAATTTATTGAGATTTTTTCTACCTTCCCCGTCCTTCTTGCAAAAAATTGGTTATCCTGGACAACCCCTTTAAAGATAGGCCATCAATAGCAAGCCTCAAACAACCCTTTGATGAAGAACCAATTAAAGAAGTTTAATAGGGCTGCTGAAAGGGCCATAAAAATAAAAAAAAACCTTTACTGACCTCTCCTTGGTCCTCCGTTTCCTGTAGCAGCAGGTCCAGCCTTCCATTTACCGATCCCTGAGCTGTTTGTGCCAGGTGACCGCTGCAGCCATCACAGACCTCAGCGTGACCGTGCTTTTTGTGACGAGGTCACTGCTGAGGCCTACGATTGGCTGCAGCAGTCACCCAGCACAAATGGGATGTCACTGGTGACGCCAGTCAGGGGATCTGAATACAGAAGGCCGGATCAGCTGCCATTGGGAACGGAGGTCTGGGGAGAGGTGAGTAAAGTTTTTTACTAGTTTTTTGTTTATGGCCCCTTCAGCAGCCCTTTTAAGTAATAAAAAAAATGAGTCGGACAAAACCATTAAGTATTGATTCCCAAAGTATATTAGAAAGCTGTATATAACTTTATCGCCATGTATACCTGTCCTCCACGGTCATGAGGTAGGCTCCTTTACTTATACACGTGTTGTTCGCTTCTGAAAATGAACCAGTCGATGTACTGATGAGATAGCAGTAAAATCCGTGTCTTTTCCAACCCTGCCGAGATACAATTTATGACAGTTCAGCTCTATATGTTGGGATATTCAGCTGTATGACAGTATACTGGATTGAGGAAAGGAACGTGATATCCTTATTACATAGTTACATAGTGGGCTTAAAAAAGAGAAGGTCCTTCAAGATCAACCCTTCATCTCTTATGTCCGAGTTATGAAGCTAACTGGAAAATTCAAGGTGAAATCTAGTACATATGATGTTATCATGGTCGTATGTCGGAAGGTCTGTAGAGTCCATGAGCTTGGACAACCACCAGTTTACAGAACAAAGGAGCCAAACACTCTATGCAATACAGGAACCCCTCTTTTAGGTCAGTATTTCCTAAAATGACATTGAAAGTGGATCTCCAAAGCAGACAGCACTTTTAGATAAAACCATCACATGGAGCAGAATATGCCAAACAATGAAGCATCCACCATACTGATAAAGCAACCTTCTGCTCCAAAGAAGATCGGTCAACGCAATGGTCACACTGAGGACTCCTACATACTTGGTCACTCTTAAGGTGCCCATAGGCCAAGGTGCTCCATAGGCTCCATATATGCAGGTGAATCGTAAAGTTTTATTATATGATGTTGAAAGATAGCCTAATATTTGAGTTTATGTACTATACCTTATCACACCCCTGTTCCACACTAACAGCTTGTTCATGATCTACAGGCAGTGGTTTTCTTTTGCATAGATATGGAAACTTCTTCTCGCACATCTTGTCTGCCCATTGTCCATCCTGTATCAAAAGGACAATTCATTGTAAAACACCAGATTGTATTTCACAGATTTGTGGCCATGTCATTGTGTTATTTAATGATCAGGGGCATGTTAGTCATATCGTGAGCTGAGAACTTCAAGCATCCTATATTAACCGCGAGGGTATAGAGGATCGGCAGGCAGATACATACCTGCAATTAGCTATACAGCAAGGATTTCTACGACTAGGGCTGACCTAGGGGAATAGCTTCCTAGTACATGAAAGCTCTCCTTTCAGTAATTCAGAAGACAACACTTAGGCTAAAATGAATTCTGCTGCCATTAGGGGAGAACGCTGCCTTTAAATTTAAGGCAATTCAACAGGAGGTGTATACAGGTGTTCCCACCTTTACCTGAGCTCACATTGGGTGAAGAACTCCAATTTATCATGAATCTAATGCAATACAATATTGTGACATCCTAGCAAAACAGTCGACAGGCTGTAATGCACAACACAACCACTGGGTGGCCACACATAGATACATATACCGTAGGATAAACATCTTGTGGCAGAGTATTGTAAAATCATGTTGTTTTGAAAAACCAGTCATCTCCTACCACACATATCAGAACATGTCCAACCAAGTGGAGAGGTGAGGAACGACACATGAGTAAATCCCATACAGTGAGCTCCCCCTAGCTGCTGCATATGATTTTATCATGTTATTTATGGTTCTGTTAAAGGAAGCAAAAGATTTTTGGAGCTTTTTGTCAAACATACAGCTGAAAGCCCTAAAGCGTAAACTTGACTTGATGGAGCTTGACAAGTCTAAGCTTGGTTTTTACACAGTAGGTACTTTGGTGCCATATGGCTTCTTAAGTAACCATGCTTCTACATTACATACAGATTTTAATGATCCCCAGTCTGACACTGCCATACCTTAGCAGATAAGGCCACACAATCCTCCTGTTTGTTGGTCAGGTGAGATGGTTCTCCTCTCTGCCATGTTGTATATGTCACCGGGGATCCATCACTCCACTCAAAATATAGCTGTGTCTTCAAGTCATTCAACCCAAGCCAAACATACTCTGCATCACCTAGAGCAAAACCAAAGAACATTGAACGTTCGCCCCGGCAAGTAGTAGTATGTGAAAACTACTTTCTGACCTTGGGTACTCTATACGGGAGCTCCTACATCACAGGTCAGAGAGAAAGGTGCTGCAAATCTTGTGATATCAAATGTCAATGTTACAAGAACTACTCACCATGTGGTACCCATAAGGACAATCCCAAGAACTTGGCTTTGTGCTGTCATTAGTACGCTGTGTAGACTGAGGGAGGGCATTGTGTTTGTGGCACCAAACTTTTTTTTAGTTAGACTCGGGCTATATGGAACTTGTGGCCATGGAAATTAAGACAGTAAATGTAGCGCTGCTGATCGCAACTAATGGTAGAGAATGTGGTTGAGCAGAAATCCAGCAGGTTTGGCTTTCTGATGACTGTCGAGTCACAGTTGTGGTAACCTGAGGATTGTAACACTATCACATTCTCTATCATTAGTTGCGATATATAGTATAGAGTATACAATACAAATACATGAAGGGACAACACAAGGATCTTTGTAATGATCTGTTTACTCCTAGACCGGTGACAGCGACAAGGGGACATGTAGCGTAAAGAACATTTCTCCAGCATTATAGACAGGGATTCTTTACTGTAAGAGCAGTGAGACTATGGAACTCACTGCCGCAGGATGTGGTGATGGATTCATTCTGTAAGTTCAAGGCTTGGACGTCTTGAATGGAAAACTATTATGGGCTATGGGTTTAAGATTTTGGTAAAGACGTGTTGACCCAAAAATGCTAGTTGCAACAATGACAACTGACATTTAAAAAGTTGCAAATCCAAGGTTTGCAACTTTTTTACGCCAGAAATCTGCTGCAGACTACATAATAAATCTACCCCAATGAGTGCCGCGGCTGCATCATTCTGCTGATCGATGGAAATCCTGGAGTTCAGCCACCCTCCGATCATGGAATGACAAGCTATACGGGAACCATATGAGTCATGTCGTGAGATGACCCATCAACAAATAGTGATATTTGCACCTTTCTCAACTATATCGATGGTATACGGTATGTATTACTATTATAGTCACTTACCAAACTCAAACTGTGATGTAATAAAGCTTGATTCTTCAATATTATGCAAACTTGCAAGATCCCCTTCTTCTTTCCTGCACGATAACATGGTGTCCTTCCACATCTTAGTTTCTTTTTGCAAGGTATAACAGTATCCATTATAGGGTATCCAGGAGGCCGGGCAAGAGATGGGGTCATTATTCCCTGTAAGAAGATATAAGACCATATATGACTGCTAAATATGACCACTAATACTGAAATACCTAGTATTATAATTAAGGCCTAGGCTGTAAGCAAATTTGATGTTGCACATTCTTATAAAGGTCTGTATCACCGAATTCCCATATTGTATTCTGAAATTTACTGTAAACTTTAGTAGTGAGTTAACCCCACACTTAAACATGGTATGAATGTGATGATGACCTGACATGACACAACATGAGATGGGACTATGCCACACGAAACACCAATCCACTACAAGGTATTAGAAGTGCATTCAATTTCTATGAGGGACATCTCTTATGGAATCTCCCATTAGTCCTCCTACATGACCACAGCCTCACCTGCCTTGTTTGCTCACCCTTGCATTTAGCAGATTATCTCCCAAGATGATACCCTATTAGGGCACTACTGTCTAAAAGTTTTTTTTTTACAACAGACATATGCAAAACTCGACCGAAAAAAGGAGAAACTTCACAAAAACACAGTTGAAGATCCTAAGAGGAATGTACAAAAAATACATTTTCCAAAAACACCACCTCTCTTAATTAAGGACTATGTTTAGTATTGCAGCTTACCTTCACTGCAATAAATGCAGATGAGCTGTAATACCAAACATGCACAACTGTGGCGCTGTTTTCCCAGCCTCACAATAATATAGTTCTATAAAGGCCTCTAAAGTCCTGTGTTTGCAAAATGTTCTTCCTACCTGAAGGTGGAATATAAGAAGTAGAACTGTTGCCTTTTTTACAGATGTACCCCAGTTTTTGGGCGCACTCCTTGCTTTCCCATTTGCTACTTTTTCCAGGATTTAGGGCTGCACAGTTTATCCCAGGTTCTGTCGATGGATTTCCTAGAGCAAATAACAAAACGTTTGCATCAGAAGAACTTAATAACTTCATTGGCCGACCACTTGGGTTTTCACAAATGTCCGTCTCCATGAATCTGATGTTCTCAACATACATTGCAATAAGTTATATTGACCTAATGACTGACTAAAGACAATGTAAGTGGTTCTTCATCAATTGCCATCCACTTCAACCTCAATATTTACCTGGAACCCAGTTCAGATACCGGAAAGGACCTCCATCATCCCATCTCCAGCCAGCATTAAAGTCCAGGCTATTGAGCCCAAGCCATAGGACTGATGTGAGAATATTTGTCAATCCTATAAAGAAAAAGTTATTGCAAAATCAATTTCATTATATTCAATCTAGATCTAGGAAATAAAAGAAGTTCCTTGTACATTATCAATCTTACATGTAGATATCAACTTGAAGAGTTCGCATCACCCACACATCATGGAAGATCCCAATAAATCCATAGACCCCTCAGACTCTTATGACATACAATACGTTACATTGACCTCACTAACACCTAGCACATGTGTAACTCAACAGTTCTTAAAAGTCACTACATCTTCTGCATGCAGATATGGGAATATTTGGAAAATTATGCTCAAGAGATACACCATAAACATTCTTGTATCTCCTTTCACGTAGATCTCCAATGTTTCCCCTCCAATTCTACTTTATCTTGGTTCTTATCTTACCTGAGATGAATGATTGTTCGTGTAGTTCTGTTATACTCAGAAGTTCTGCGTCTTGTTGCTGGCAGCTTCTTCTGGCTTGGTACCAAGTGAGGGCTGAATCAGAGTTAATCTGATAGTTGACGCCAGTAACAGGATCTGTTGCCCACCAGCCGTCAGATGGGGCTGAGAAGAAAACAAAGTATTTCTAAAGATCTTAAGCTCATTCAGAAATGTACAAGGATCCCTACCACATACAGAGAACCCTACACCATACTCAAACTAGGGTGTGAGGAATTAAATGAAGGATTATGGAAAGAAGCTGAGGGTAACCAGCACCAAGTCTTCCTGTCCCAAGTGGTTATGGTGGTGCTGGTATAAGACAGCACTAGAAAGTGCCCTATTTTGGTATGGGGCTTTTTTATGGTCCTCTGGGCATAGCTATGAGGTCCTGTGACCCAGTGCAAAATCTGGTCAATGGCTTCCCATTATATTAGATCTAACCGACCTCCAGACCTCTTGGACCTAACTCACTATAGCCATTATTATTGAAGACCTCCTGCAGATTAATTTTGCCTCGACCTCCAAGTCAATGATGCTCAAACTGTGAGGGCATTGTGGCTGGCTTTGGGGATACTGTGGCTATGACTGTGGCACTACAACAACAGTAGGATGCACAGGGGTATTGTCATTACATGGTGCCTCATTGAACCTCTAAAGGTGGCCATACATCTTTCCGCAATTGGTCAAATGCTCACTCAGGCTGACAGCTATACCTCCTGCCACTTCCAAACACTGTCACATGCATGTCACTAGACGCACTCCTACATATAAGATAGTTGGACTGTCCTGTGGCAATCAGACAGTTCTGACAACTTCACCTATGTTTAGGGGCAGTGGGCACCTTATGAGGGGTGAGCTCATCCACTGGGAGGATTGTATGATAAAAGCAATACACAATCTACAGACTAATGTGTGCCAACAGATGTGTCCTTCCTCGTGGTGAAGACATACTCAAATATGTGTAACACAAGATGACCAGCTTAAAAATTATTTTAAAAAATCTATATTATAAATATATATAAATTTATATATATATAAAAATGAATATTAACATATTAGCTATCCCCAAACTGAAAATACTCAAACTGTAAAAATTTCTCCCATTCACTGAACGTTGTGTTGTGGAAAATTTTTTTTCTATTTTTCAAAGTTTAATTTTTTTTTTTACAGTAATATTTAGTTTTTACCACTTATTAAGCTCCATAAAAACAAAAACCCATAAGAAAATGTCATAACTGCAGTTTATATCCCATTCCACCCCATTCTGAATTTTTTTTCTAGATTCCCAATACGTTATACAGAATGTTAACTGGTGCCATGATGAAGTCCCACAAAAAGTAAGCCCTCATACAGCTCTGCGAATAGAAAAAAAAAAGGCTCTTGGAACGGGTGGGAGGAAAAAAATTAAAATTGACCTGATTCTGAAAGGTTTAAATAAGCTAAGGTATGGGTGGAAACATTTGTAGACATGGCATCGCCCAAAGGTAACAGCTGATCGCCAGGGGTGAGAGAAGGTAGACCTGCGAAGATCAACTGATAGGCACACCCTTCATTTTAAGGGTGCAGGCTAAAGACGTGTTAATGCGGTATATATACTGCACCTTTAAATAGTAAATAAATAACCATGTGATGAATGAAAAGTCATTGGGTCAGATGTGTAGTGTATTATACTCCGCTGTTTACAAGCCTCATACTGTTCTAACTACTGCAAAATACACTTAAAACACATTACCAAAAATGAAGTGATTCTTATCGGAAAACTAGCTGCAGTTTTATTGCTGCGGCCAAAAGGTTATTCTAAAAATGAAGCCCCAGAGAGTCAAGCGGCAACCAACTATCTGGTAGTTCCCTCTGGAAGAGGAGGAAACCGCAATGACATTCTGACACGTGAAAAGATTTCTTTTTTGTCGACTATTGTTTACTCTGACCCTTTTCCTTGCCTATTATCTGGACAGTGAAGCGTACATGCAGGAGAACAGGAAAAGGAAGCCACTCACTTTCTAACTGGACCCGGAGGTCACTTCCTCTTTCAATATTTAAAAAAAAACAAAAACTTTACAGGCGTACCAGATGCAGGAGAAGGTAGAAAAGTGCATTACTAATTATTCATTTTCTGTACGATATATCAAAAGTAAAAAAACAAACAAACAAACAAAAAACATATTATTTAGCAAAATCCTGGTTTGGACTGATTCCACACAAACATTTTTGTTTTTCTTACCGCAAAAAACCCCCATAAAAACACCATGAGAAATGCTGGAGTCACATGTTATAGGTTATTCAATAAAAGATTATCAAACACTTATCAATAACCTTCCATACATGCTTGGTGTTTTTTTTCAGGTGTCGTCTTATTGATTATAAAATAGGAAAATGCTGTATGCACAAAAAACGTTAAGGACAAAAAATGCCATAAAAGGCACAAAGCAATACAAGAAAAAAAAAAAACGCCATCAAAAAACTTTATGTGAAGGTAGTCCTTAAGGCTAAGGCCCCATATAGAGGGCCGCAGCGAAAAAGTGCTGCGGGGAAAAGCCGTGGCAGAAACGCATTGCAGTTTCTCTCAAAGTACTTTTCACAGAAAGTCCGCAGAGTCTTCCTCTGAGGACTTTCTGCTTTTATTATAGTTATAGGGAAACCGCCGACATTTCCGTAGGTATAATTGACATACTGTGATTTGCAAAGTAGTATAATGTTGTACCGTGTTAGCCATTGAAAGTAGTGGAAGAGTGAAGAAATCAGGCAATACCTTTTAGAGGCTAACTGAGTATATTTGATAAGTAAGCTTTCAAGAGTCTAGCTCTCTAACACCATGTCTGAAGAAGAGTGCTAGACTCTTGAAAGCTTACTTATCAAATATACTCATTTAGCCTCTAAAAGGTATTACCTAATTTCTTCACTCTTCCACTGTGATTTGCAAAAAGATGGCGGTTTTGGAAATCACAGCATTCCTGCTGCGGGTATTTTTCTGCAGTGTGTTGATGGGATTTGCTAAAATCCCATCCTCTTTGCAGGGACTGTAAAACTGGTGTAAACTGCGCAGCAGCCCCATCCTCTGTATAGTGGTGATTCTGGGGAATTGCAGCGCCGCTCCTATTACTTGAATAGAAACAGTGCTACCTATTCACTAACCGCTTCCAGCACCTGCAACAGCCGATCAGACACCACTGATCATACTGTTGACCTATCCTGTGGCTAGATATGATTTGGGGATGGAAAACCCCTTTAAATCCTTTTTTATTATTGGTTTTATTCATTTTTTTACTTTGTCTAATTTTTATTAGTATAAAGTTGCATTAAACAAGGTATTGTTGTGGGTTCCCTTTTCCTTTGCACATAGTGAATGTTTTATTTTTTGGTTGTTAGGGCTGGAGCTATGTCTGTGGTATAGGCTGTTCTTTTTTATTTCTTAAGACTACTAAAATACTAAGTTTCTTTACTGCTTATTACTTTTATTTTCGCATAAGAGATCTTTGACTTTTTTTTATTACCTATTCCAGGGAGAATCCCAGCCTGTAATATTTAAAGGAACCCTCCAGGCAAAAGCTGCTTTACTGTGATATACATGGTGCAGGGCCTGAGAGGGTGGAGCATGACACAAGGAATCAAGAACACCAAAAAGTGAATCCCTGTGTCATGCTCCACCCTCCTCAAGCACTGCACCAGGTACAACACTTGCCTTTAAGTAGAATTGCTGATCATCATGGGTTAGATTTTCTAATGAATTTAGAATGTGCTGTAAAATAAGCAAAAATTTTGTGATGTGACTGTAACAAGCTGTGCACCTATGTGTCCATCCCTTTAATGCTACCTATGTACTGGGGTGCAGTTGCCCCTTTTTGAAAAAGGCATATGCCATAAATGCATTGTAAACAACATGCACCCTACAAAAATGGTAAAAGCCTTCATAGTAGGCTCAATCACATGATAATTAGAAGAATATAGGTGCAAGAAGCTTGGTAGATGCTGTGCTGTGCACCAGATTTACCTGCTCCCCATGGGCCAATTTGAGCTTGTCTCAAACACAGAGGTTTTGGTCATTTTTTAGCCTTTTTCCATTATTTTTAGTGCATTGTTAAAGGGAGTCTATCATTCGCAAAAACACTTTTAAGTTAATGGCACGTTGGAGTGGCCTTTAAAAAGGCCATTCTTCTTCTACCTTTCCATGTTTTCTTCTCCTAGCCGATTCCAAGATAATTAGTTTCTTCATGTATATAAATGAGCACCACGTGGCACCCGGTGCGTTCCTTCTCTTCTGCGAGAACCCATCGCTTCATCACTTCTTACCGCCCTTTCGTCCGTTGCGGTGACTCCCCTCTTGGTCTTCTTTCTTCTCATTTCTCGCTGGCAGCGAATTCTCATGACTGCGCATGCGCAATTGGCTCTGCCACACTCTTGTGACAGACCACCGGAAAATGGCAGCCCGATTACACATGCGTAGTCGCGAGAATTCGCTGCCAGCGAGAAGTAAGAAGAAAGAAGACCAAGAGGGGAGTCACCGCAATGGACAAAGGGGCGGTGAGAAGCGATGACGCGATCGGTGCTCGCAGAAGAGAAGGTACGCCCCGGGTGCTCCTTGGTGCTTATTTACATGAAGAATCAAATTATCTTGGAATCGGCTGGAAGAAGAAAGCAAGGAAATGTAGGAGTAGAATAGCCTTTTTAAAGGCCATTCTAACGTGCCATTAGCTTAAAAGTGTTTTTGCGAATGATAGACTCCCTTTAACATTGTTTAAAAACGTACAATATTTAAGTCGATCTTATCACATTAATGAGAAATTTTGTAAAGCCCATTCACCATTATGCAATATCTGGGCCATGCAAAAAAAATTTACAAAAAACTGGAAATAAAATAGTACTGTAGTTTCTGTAATTGAGCTTTCATAAACACCATCAGAAGCCAAGAACTTGCTGACATGTAGGAAACATGGAAACACGGTGAATGATCTAGATCTCGTGCTGACAGAAACATTATCAGAGGTGAACGACCGCAGCAGATGTTTGATGTTATGCTGGTCCGAGCCTAAAATAACAACCGTACAGTATCTTGAGGCAAGTGCTAACTCTCCCCTCCGACAAAAACAAAGCAAAATGTATACATTGTTGTATTGTAAAACTATTGTTACGTCCGTGGGCCAAGATTTTTAGCATTCTCTAACATGTGATGAAATGCTGACCCCCCCATGCACCCTAAACATAGCGGGAGACATTTATAAGACGTGTCGTAGGATGCATGTACTGTGTGTAGGAGTCAATAAATTTATTCCTCCTGCCCTCTGGTGAGCTGGACTGAGAAGATTTATGATACACAGCTTACAGAAAGGAGACAATGCTTTAATGGCAAAATAGCAGTTGGTCAGCAGCGTATAGGAGGGTTTCTGTGGCACAAAAAGGGACATGATTAAAATGTGAGGGGTACTGACAGGATGGGGATGATGGGGAGCTTGTGTGTTTGTGAACAAGTCTTCATGGTGGTCTGGGCTCAGATAGAGAAGGAAAGGAAAATGTAAATGATGCTAAAAAGTATGGATGGGACAAGGCTGACGGTTATGCGGTGGGGCCCAAGCTGAGCCTAAAGTTATGCCCCTGGTGTCATGTCCTGTGCAGTACCTTATACTAATGACAGAGCCCCTTACAGTGTATCATATAGCACTCAACATTTAAGACAGCTGCCTACAGCATAAAAGTATTATTATTTATTTTATTATGCTTACTTATATAGCACCATCATATTCTGCAGCGCTTTACAGACATTGTCAGTCACTGTCCCATATAGGGCTCACAATCTACATTCCCTATCAGTATGTCTTTGGAGTGTGGGAGGAAACCGGAGTACCCGGAAGAAACCCACACAAACTCCTTGCAGATGTTGTCCTTGGCAGGATTCGAACCCAGGACTCCAATGCTACAAAATTGCAGTACTAACCACTGAGCCACCATACTGCCCAATAAAGTAATCACATTGCCCAAATAACACCGCCAGACAGTTGCCTACTTAACACTACCCTACATACTATTGAATGTAACTAGATCTAGAAATGCTTCCTTTTGGGGGGCAGATGGGCTCTCACAATTTGATCAAAAAGTGCACTAAGAACCTCACATTTATATACACAGATAATGACTATGTCAGTAATGCAACTTACACTTCATACACTTGATGTTTCCATATGTTGTAGCGCCCTCTACAGAATGCTGCTGTATTCTCTGTGTACTGCAGCCCCAGCAGCGTGCACCTGTATACACAAACCTGTCACCTCTCCGGACATATATGTTTGAATAAATACTTGTTTTTCACATTAAGTAACAAATATGGATCATCTTTTCTTAGACTTCTTCATTGTGCTATTCCTCTATTGTACCTCCTGGAAATGTATAAATAAATTAGCATCTGTTTTAACAGTTGGGGGTGTGTCCCTTCACAGTCTAAAAGTGTCCAATCATTGCTCACAGTATTATACTAGGTGGGGACATACCCTATTAACAAGGAGAATGGTAATCAGTTTATTCAAAAATTTCCAGGAGGAATAACTGAGGGACAGTACGTGACAAATGTGTAAGAAAAATGCTCCAGAATTATTATTTTACAATTATTTACTAGAACAGACATATCAGAAGAGGTGACAAATCCTATTTACATATTTTAATGTGAAACAAAAGTGTATAAATATCTGTGGAAAAGCTTTAAAGTGCCAGAAAAGATAAATTTGGCCTGACGATAAATTAGGTTATGACTTACATTTAGATGGACAAAATCCATATAACTTGTCTGTTTCATATTCTGCAGTAGTGGAGCACCAAAGTATTCCATCTGATCGTCCATCGGTCGTACAGTCGGCATACCATTTGTTATTGAACTTAAAGGGGAACACACACGGCTGACCATTGGCATTTCCTTTTAACGGGTAAATCTCTGTGAAGAAGCAAATTGTATGAAGTTATATGATCTAACGCATAGGTATTAATAAAGACAAAGAAAAATGTAGGTATATAGAATAATAATATAATAATAATAATAATAATAATAATTCTATATCATTTATTGTATTCTCACTGATATAACAATTCTGGAGCCTCTTCTCTTACAACTCTCTGTTATTCCTACAAAAAACTTCTGAATAAGTTAAAGGGGTTGTGCAAGACTTCCAAAACATGGCTGCTTTCTTCTTCTCAGGAAGTGACATCACGTCTGTTGGTCACATGGTCATACTGCAGCTCAGTCTCATTCATTTTAATGGGATGGAGCTGTGGCATTGCCAAGTGACCAATGGACGTGATGTCACTTCCTGAGAAGTTCTGCACAATCCCTTTAACAACTGAGTATTTAGCCATTGGGGGTGTATCCCTGCACAGTCTGACATCAGTGCTGCCTATCAGAATGTGTAAGGACATGCCCCTTTAATGATATCACCCACTTGTTGTTTTTTGTACATTTTTTTTTTTTTTAAGCACAAAATAGTCAGCAAACATTTTTCAAATAGTTTCCCCTCTTGCTTACTATAATTTTCACATATTTTTTCGTTGGCGGGAGCGGGGCTACAACCTATTCTGTGACACTGGTGTGGTAGTGGTGATATTTCTTTTCTACTTTATTTTTTGGCGTTTTTAAAAACATTTTATACATTGTTCCCCCCTTCAACCCCATTCATAAGGTCATCATAGACTTTTGGGGGCATTTTAAAATACCTTTTGTTTTTCGACAGCAGCAGCTCATTCAAGTGACTGATGGGCCGACAGGGGACCACAAGATGGCGGCTCCCATAGCTCTGTACACAGGGCTCAGTCAGTGCTATGTACACAGTGATCAGGAAGGCAGGGATGGCAATAAACCGTCCTTGCCTTCCCTATGGAAGGTCCAGCTGTAGTAACAGCCGGCTCCCCGCTTCTGCAGTTACCAATTTCATGTAGATGCTTATCTGCAAGGACATATACACATATCCTTGCAGTATAAATATATATATTTATCCCGGAATCAGTTGGAAGGGATTGGACCATCCTTTAAAGTGATCCCCCATTGAGAGAGTAGGGGATAACTTCCCAATCAGTGGGATCCAAGATCCCACTGCTTAGACCACATGAGCAGTACATCAGACTCAGGCGCAGGCGGGGGAAGCTCTGCTGACATCATTCTGGGTGGGAGGGGAAATGAGCGAGGGGATGATAATAAAAAATATTTTACAATAATAAAAAAATGACATCAAAATGAATCTAAAAGATTCTCAAGTAGAACAATCACATCAGCAAAATGCATTAAATTCTACCTTTTATTAAGTCAATAGCTAAAAAATCACCTATGACGTACGATGCGGCCGTCACACAAAAATATCTCATAGTGAGCACTGGCAAAAAATAATAGTGAACCGTCTCACCAGTGTTCCTATGGGTAAGGAAAATGGAGTCAGGTGGAGTTACCATGATCACACCATATTGGTGCTTGTGTGGGAAGACAAGAGGGGGTGCAGTCGCTACTAGACCCTGAGGGGACCCCCAAAGGTGCCTCTGCCACATAGGATATAACACTATTCTAAATGGTATAAGGTAGGGGCCCCGTTCAGATTTTTTTCATTGGGGCCCAAAAGCTTCAAGTAACGCCTCTATGGGAAGATGAAATGTGTTAAAGTAGAGAACTGATCTAATAAACATTTATCTCATTGCCAGAGAAACTAAGGCTACATTCACATCTGCGTCGGAGTCTCGGAGGCTCCGGCGCTGTGGATAGAAAATCGCCAGAAAAAGTTCTGTAAGTACAACTTTTTAATTTTGGTTTAAAAGAACGGATATCGGACGAATCCCATTATAAAGACCATCACATCAACCCAGACCCACCTGAATCTGATGGTGTTGCTGATTCCCCTTGTGAATTGGTGCCTTTGTCCCCAGGATATGACTATTTTTGACAATATGCAAATGAGTTCTTTGGAGCAACAAGAGATTTGACATTGCTCCAAAGAGGTCATTTGCATATTGACAAAAACAGCAATATCAGCAACAACAGAGGTTCTCATTCACAAGGGGAACACACTGTCTGATTCAGGTGACCCTGTCCTAACTATCTGCCGTTGATATGCTGGGTTCTGGTGACAGACTCCCCTTCACACCAGGACCTTCTGCTCTTCTACTGAACGTAGGTAATAATAAGATTCTGGAGATGTAAGTTCAGGTCAGTAGAACTATGGGAATCCCAGATATTATGACCATCTGAAACCAGACTTGTACAAAATGATGAGAATACTGCTTGTTTGCCAAGTTGTCAGGACCAGCATTGGTTTCACCTGGGAACAAGTGAGGATTTCTGGAATAACGAAAGTCGGTAGCAAGCTCAGCCCCATAGGGTTGCTCAAGAGTTTTTGTTTTTGCCTGGAATTCAATATTTTTAAGAAAATACAAGCCACATAATGTAACCACATCTATTCTTTGATCTTCTATAGGACATACATCTTAGGTTGCATTTGGACCCACTGAATAGTGCTCCAAAAACGGGTGCCCCAGAAAGAAGGGTCTCCTGCCAATGCTAAATTATTGATGCTATATTTGGGATTACATATATAAGTCATCCACTTGTCTTCATAGCTGTTAGGTGTGTCCTTTATATTTTGTCCCACTTCTCCAAAAATATGGTTGCATCCTCAGTTTGACCTACTGTTCTCAGCTACAAGCAGTAGATCAGGCAATCGTTCTTAAAACATATTTATTTGTTGGGGGGGTCTGAAGCTGTCTAGGGCCTTGGTGTTCTCGAAAGCCATATGTAGCTTGTGTCCCTGAAGAGCTGACTTATGACCCTAAGCACTGGCTACAAAATGACGTCCATTCTGACAAAATTGCAGCCATATATTGACCCTACCGAGCTTTCCTTTCTCCCGGGGCTTTCTAATGTCATGAGTACCAAATATTAATTTGCAAATTTTTTTCTATTTTCTTGTTTCCCCCATATTAACCACTTCAGTACCGGGCCAATTTCTGGTTCAGGACCAGACACATTTTCGGGTTTTTTTGTATGTGCGATTTTGAGGGCTGTAACATTTTTATCATATGCGTTATTCAACTAATTTCTGCATCTTTTTTCGGTGACACATAGGGCTTTATTTTTATGTTGTTTTTATTTTTGCATGTTTTTTCATTTTTTTTTATATCCGGGAAAATATAAATAAAAGAAGGAGGGAAAACCTCTCTGTTTTTCACTTTTCATTTTTTTTTTTATTTAATAACACAAAGTGTTGCTAAAAAAAACTTTATAAAATAGTTTTTCCTCTCCATTACGGTAATTTTTATTTTGTATGGTGTTGTCGGGGGTGGGGCTATAACCTTTAATAAGGGCGTGTTAATGGCGTATTATTTTATTTACTTTTTTTTTAACTTTTCTATTTTTTTTTTTTTTTTTTTTACATTGTGTCCCCATAAGATCATAACAGACCTTTGGGGACATCTGATCACTTTTTTTTTTTTGTGGGGGAGGCTGATTTCCCCTGTAACTGGGACTGGTACATTTAGCCCCAGTTGCAGTAGGAATACAGCCTCCTGCCCGTTACGTGCACATTACTATAGAGTTGATCTGGATCCTGTAGGACCCAGCAGCTCTAATAGGCACTGACCGCGGGGTCAGAGGGGAGCCGCAAGATGGCCGCGGCGCCCATAGCGCTGTATGCACAGTGATTGAGAAGGCTACAGCCGGCTCCCCATTTCAGCATCTGCACGATTTCGTGTGTGGTTTATTTCTGGAAGCGACCAGAACAAGGCAACCACCTTCTGGACGTAAAAACCCAATGGGTGGTCTGGAAGTGGTTAAATACATCACTGACTTGAATATGGCTCACCAGGTGCCTAAGATTGGTAACTTTTGGTCTAGGTAATCAGTTATTGATATGCTAGGGTCACACTAGCACCATTGTTTGGGTCCATTACGGGGACAGGAACTACGAAGAGTCGGACTGCTAAAGCAATTATACACAGACACCTGCGGACCCTTTGACTATAATGGGGTCTGCCGTGTGTGCGCCATTTTAAAACTGAAAGCGGTGGAGAAAAAAGTCTCTCTGCCGATTTTTAGCGGTTTCTGCGATGGAGTCTCCAAAAACTCCAGCACAAATGTGAACCCAGCCATAGCAAAGGAAAATTTGTAGCCTATTGCAGTATGGATGAAATTTAAACAAAAGCAATACAATTTTTCTTTTTTTTTCTTATTAAACACTGATTTCACTCTTTGCAATGCATAGAGTAAAATCTGTGCCCAATCCACAGCAAAATCAGAAATAAAATCCACAAGGAAGACAACATCAGTATTTCTAGCGGGCTTTATTTGGGGTTTTTGGGCCTGTAAAACCACGAGAAACAACTAAATGTGCAATTGGAGTTAAAGTAACAAAAATAACACTTTGGGATGACCACCTCACTAGTGGATAGTGTGGATAAAAGCCTTGCCAAATCCACAGCAAAATTTGCAACAAATTCTGGCACACTTAGTTTTTACCCTGGTGTTTTTTTATTTAAAAAAACCCCCAAAAACATTTATATTGTTTGTTTTTTTTGTGGTATTTGGGCCTGCAAAAACACCCCCAAAAAAAGAGAGCAGTTGGAGCCAGAGCAACAATCTGTTGTTCAGATCATCAGGCTTGTCTGTATGATATAATTTGCACATGATCCACCCTAAGTGACATCATATCATCATCTCAGACTTGATACTGAAGTCATGGTGGTGTGTGACAGGTGAGATCCATAGGTTCAAGGTTTGCACTAAGACAGTGGTCAGTTTTCCAACATCGGGTATCTCCTTTTCTATGGATCTATTGTTTAAATCACATTTTTATATTAAACATTTTTTTTGAATTTTTGGTGATATTTTTCATTTTCCATGTTATTATATTTAAAAGAAATCCTAAAAATCTTGCAATTTCAACTCTTAACACTAAGTCTAAAACAGTTTGTGACTTCCTTTCTCCTGGAGATGGCCCATGGGCCACAGACACAGTAGTTTGGAGCAGACCTTATTGACTTCTATGGGAGACTTTCCTAGACATGGCCTGTGACCTGGGCAGAGGTCATTGCACAGGGGTGGGGGGGAGGGGTAGCAGATAACCTGTGATGGAGATGGTGGATTCTCTGTCTTATCTACATATACATGATAGCTGTGTCCATAAGTGTGCTGGAAAGTGAAGCAACTGCTGCAAAGAAATCTCCTACAGAAAACAGGAAGTATCAGCATATTGTTTGGCTTAGTGGCCACAGTCTGAACTGCAGGATTTTTAGGAATTTTGTTAAAAATATAATAATAACATGACGAAAAAGTTAAGGAACCTCACCAAAAATTCTTTAAAAATAAGTTTAACATAAAACTTAATTTAAAAAAAATAGGTCATTTTCTAGTAACACATTCCCTTTAATTATTGAACACTAACCTGAAAAAAGTGCAGTCCGTTAAAGTACAGCAAATCAGAGAGATGTCCTCCTTACCTTCATACGCCTTACTACATAAATCATCTGGAGTTGAGTAGACTCTCCACCGGCTCCACAATCCTACGCCTTTATAGAGTAAGACGTCATCTTTCTTGTTCCCATAGTTCAAGTGCAGAGTAGATCCCACAATCCCAAACAAAGTCTCATTTTTACAGTCCCACTTTTGGAGGTCACTGCTACCATCGCAGGTGTATAATGTCACTGCTGACCAGTCCGCTATAGACGATACCGCCAGGCATTGAGATGTCCCTACGTTTATGAGCTGGTTTTTAGAAATCCACCGAAACTTCTGTGCATTCAGTTTTTCATTGCACTGAGCGGTGACAATGGCGGTGTTCTTGGCTTCTAAACATTTCTTGTGGCTTTCATTGTAGATTAAAAATGTATCCGAGTCTGAAATATAAGATCTTTAAAATTATTTTGTTATATGGTGAAAGTGAAGAACTTTAAGAACATAGCAATAGAGGGGATAAGGAGGTAAAAGTCGTACTCTTGCCCTGGTTATTGAGGAAGAGACACCCGTGTTATAAATGGCACAAGGTAGGTGAGGGCACTATTGCAGAGTTTGCATTGGAACACGGGGAACGTCAAGTTACAATAAAACCGTAGACACAGACATAACCATATTTAAATTTGTGGGAATTAAAAGTTAAACATTTTACTAATTTATAAGAATAAAAAAATTTTTCAACCATCTTAGTGGTGACATCTTCTGTCTTGATCGTTTGCCAATGGATATGACCATGAATGCAGGAACTTTCTACACTCTGAAACCGAGCCATGATGTCCTTATTGTGTCCGGGTTATCTTCTCATACATGTAGTGTCCCTCCTGATAACCAGCCATGATGTCCTTATTGTGTCCGGGTTATCTTCTCATACATGTAGTGTCCTCCTGATAACCAGCCATGATGTCCTTATTGTGGTCAGGTTATCTTCTCATACATATAGTGTCCTCCTGATAACCAGCCATGATGTCCTTATTGTGTCCGGGTTATCTTCTCATACATGTAGTGTCCTCCTGATAACCAGCCATGATGTCCTTATTGTGTCCGGGTTATCTTCTCATACATGTAGCGTCCTCCTGATAACCAGCCATGATGTCCTTATTGTGTCCGGGTTATCTTCTCATACATGTAGTGTCCTCCTGATAACCAGCCATGATGTCCTTATTGTGTCCAGGTTATCTTCTCATACATGTAGTGTCCTCCTGATAACCAGCCATGATGTCCTTATTGTGTCCGGGTTATCTTCTCATACATGTATTGTCCTCCTGATAACCAGCCATGATATCCTTATTGTGTCCGGGTTATCTTCTCATACATGTATTGTCCTCCTGATAACCAGCCATGATGTCCTTATTGTGTCCGGGTTATCTTCTCATACATGCAGTGTCCTCCTGATAACCAGCCATGATGTCCTTATTGTGTCCGGGTTATCTTCTCATACATGTAGTGTCCTCCTGATAACCAGCCATGATGTCCTTATTGTGTCCGGGTTATCTTCTCATACATGTAGTGTCCCTCCTGATAACCAGCCATGATGTCCTTATTGTGTCCGGGTTATCTTCTCATACATGTAGTGTCCTCCTGATAACCAGCCATGATGTCCTTATTGTGTCCGGGTTATCTTCTCATACATGTAGTGTCCTCCTGATAACCAGCCATGATGTCCTTATTGTGTCCGGGTTATCTTCTCATACATGTAGTGTCCTCCTGATACCCAGCCATGATGTCCTTATTGTGTCCGGGTTATCTTCTCATACATGTAGTGTCCTCCTGATAACCAGCCATGATGTCCTTATTGTGTCCAGGTTATCTTCTCATACATGTAGTGTCCTCCTGATAACCTGTCCACAATAAGGACATCATGGCTGGGTTTCTGACAAGTCCCAGACCATAGAAAGTTCCTCCATTCATGGTCATATCTATTGGCAACCAATCAAGACAAAAGATGTCACCACTGAAATGGTTGGAGGAAATCTGTAAAACTCTGCAACATTTTAACTTTTTTATATTTACAAAAATGTTTCACTTTTAATTGTCTACAAACTTAAATGTAGTTATACTCATGGAAATCCCCTTAGGATTTGAACACCCAAAAATCCATAAGTGTATCATCATTCGATTTCAATGTGACAAGGAGCAAAAGAAAATTTAAAGATTAGGAAACCAAAGCATCAGTAGCATCCCTACTGTATATCAGTTTTGCAATCACTCTCTTGGATATACTGTATCTCCGGTTCTCTGGGGGTACATTCATACATACTATTATGATGCAGGTTTTTCATGCAGTTTTCGAAGTCAGTGTCAGGAGTGGATCATAAAAGGAGGGAGATAGTAGACAAAAAAATTCTCTTCTTAGTTTTGAATCCATTTCTATAGTAGTTTTGGCATCAGAATGCCACTTGTGAATATTATCTGAAGTTTAAGCCATTTAACTCATTGAACTGAATGGAGGATTTACACTTCAGAGACCATGTCCTATAGTCGTCCATTTCCACAGACCATAATAGCACATTTCAATGTGCAGCCCAAGGTAATATTGAATATTTTTTGGATTTTCTAACACTGCACTCTATGCCTACTTGGACCTGCATCTGTGTTTTTTTCCAATTCTACATGGTTCCTAGGGGCACCACAGAAGATTAAAAAAATCAAGCAAGTCAGTGCGACCTAAAATGGGCCAAAAGTCCAAATCTTTACAATTAGCCTGTCGACGACAAGAGTTAAATTGCAGACCTGAACTGAGAACTTATGACCGTTTCTGTAAAGATGTGTACAGGTCCATGTACAGATGTAGACTGGCCTACCAGTGTACTTAAGGATACTCCGGTGGCCCAGGCTCTAACACAATTATGGCCCAGCAGAAGACACCCAAAGTAGAGTACTATGGACTATTTCCTAGGAGGAAGGTTCCCAGGAGGGTGTTGGAGGGTTCCCATGATCATTTTATCTGATGCATGGATGCCTATGCATGCACACACAATTTTCACAAATAATAGGATACATGATTAACCATAATAACATTTCTCTAGGGCCAAGGTTCCAAACCTTTGACAGGACATAAGCTACTTTCAAAAAGAAGTAAAAAAGTGAAGGATATGGCTTTGACGTAATACTTTTAATGGACTTTGATATGGATTTGAGCCTAGTGCCATAACTTGAACCTCCTGAGCCGAATGCAATATCTATACCTTGACCATCATGGATTATTTATTTTACTGGTCTCCATACTATAAAGAAGAGGGAACGTTTGTGCCCCCAAAAGCTCCAGGGGCAACTGCAACCTCTACATCTCCTGCACATTCTCTCGTTGCTTTGCCATGTCTATTGGAACACTGCCATAAAGTATACAAGAGCCATAGATATATATCCATGTACGTGTATTCTATCTATCCTACTATTCCACATTCTGCATAAAACGGATTACATAATATATTGTTCTGCATTAGTTCCTGTTATAATTCTGCATTCATACGATACAAGAAGTCTAACTCCTCTAGTACTGTACGTTGTAGATATGTCTTAAGATCCAGTACTGTACATAGGACAATGTCCACCACTATATCTCAACCCAGCAGATCAAAAATGATAAGGATCAACTCACCCAGCTGATAGCACGGCAAGATCAGGTATAGCAGTATGAGTAATATGGAGGCAGTCATTGTCTATATCTCATTATTCTTCCCAGTCCTTGGTTTGGAATGAAAGTCTCCGAGTTCTAGAAGTTCAAGCTAAACCTGCTTGTGCAGCAAACCTTAGGAAGAAGACTGCAACATCCAGGGAAAGTTGTGGCCTCTAAATGATAAAGAAATATCCTGTCACATGGAACTTTAAAGCAAACAGGAACTCCCAGTCCTAACTTTGCTTTCATAAGCTAAATTACTATTGGCCATGGTTTCACGTAAGAGGCTACAAGTCTCATCGTGTGGTTTCTTGGAAATTTCTCCTTCCCTTTTATCAAATGGTTTTTTGGCAATCAGATGTAGTAAAATGAGCTGAATTTACGAAATATTGAGAGTTTTTGTCATCTTTAGAGGAATGTATTAAGAATACAGGATGTTCCTGATGGAGGAAAAAACATTCTGATATGTGAGAACGATTCAGTCAGGTTCATTCGATCAATGTACCATGGTTGTCATCTGACCAAATATTGAAAATCGAGAACTGGTGCATCAGTCCAAAAATGTTTCCGCCATGTGTAAAAATTTTCTCTATCACATGGTTTGTAGAATAGTCCAAATTTTCATCAGGATCAAGCTTCTCTTAAAGAGGACCTTTCATCATCTTCAATAACTCCAACTTCATGAATCCTTTAATAGGCGACGCTCCACTGATTCTGGTGCAGTTGGAATTTTTTCTCTAGCTCCCACCATTCCTGAGCAATAAGTGCTGTTATTTTTAGCTCAATATGCTAATCATGCTCTCTACAGTCAGGTGGGCAGTCCTGAGCTGGAGTAGATAGTTGGAGACTATCCACCTGACAGTAGAGAGCCTAAATAGCATATTGAGTGCTAAAATTAACATAGCTCAGGAACGGTGGGGACTAGACAAAAAAATTCCAACTGGGCCAGAAGAAGTGAGAATAGGTGCAGAACCGTGGATTGCAAACAATTGGGGTTGGTGGAAGTGGTGATAGGTCCTCTTTAATGTCTGGTCCAAAGAACAGCAAACTAAACTTCCTGGATTTGGGCCCAATTTTGGCAAACATAAATTGCTTAAATGAGATTAGTTTAATTTCCTCCAAGAGTCACCTCTGCTGCGGAGGATAAGTTCATCCGAGTCACCAGCCTCAGAAATCGCAGGTTAACAGCAGCTCAGATTAGAGACCAGGTCAATGCCACACAGAGTTCTAGCAGCAGACACATCTCTACAACAACTGTTAAGAGGAGACTGTGTGCAGCAGGCCTTCATGGTAAAATAGCTGCTAGGAAACCACTGCTAAGGACAGGCAACAAGCAGAAGAGACTTGTTTGGGCTAAAGAACACAAGGAATGGACATTAGACCTGTGGAAATCTGTGCTTCGGTCTGATGAGTCCAAATTTGAGATCTTTGGTTCCAACCACCGTGTCTTTGTGTGACGCAGAAAAGGTGAACGAATGGACTCTACATGCCTGGTTCCCACCGTGAAGCATGGAGGAGGAGGTGTGATGGTGTGGGGGTGCTTTGCTGGTGACACTGTTGGGGATTTATTCAAAGTTGAAGGAATACTGAACCAGCATGGTTACCACAGCATCTTGCAGCGGCATGCTATTCCATCCGGTTTGCGTTTAGTTGGACCATCATTTATTTTTCAACAGGACAATGACCCCAAACACACCTCCAGACTGTGTAAGGGCTATTTGACCAAGAAGGAGAGTGATGGGGTGCTACGCCAGATAACTTGGCCTCCACAGTCACCAGACCTGAACCCAATCGAGATGGTTTGGGGTGAGCTGGACCCAGGGGCGCACCGCTAATGAGGCGAGGTGAGGCGGCCGCCTCGGGCTGCACTGTCCGGGGGGCGGCATTTTACTATTTAATGTAAACCAGCCCAGGACAGGCCGCTTTAAAAAAAAAAAAAAAAAAAAAAACAGAGCTGAGCGCGGCCTGTCCTGGGCTGGTTTACAAGACGTCGCATCTCAGCGCAGGCGGCGACACAATGACGTCATCACGCCGCCTACGCTGAGAAACAGACGTCGCGGACAAGAGGAGGAAGCGGCGGCGGCTGCATCAAGGCATCGCAGGTGAGTATAACTTTTTTTTTATATATATATAAATAGGCCGTAACCTGTTGGAGTATCCCCGGCAGGTCAGGGCCTATTTATTTACCTACCCGCGTCTGCTCGTGGCCGCCCCCCGCTTCCCCTTCTGCTATGGGCCGTAGAAAGGGAAGCGGATGCCGCTGTGAGCGGCCGCGGGCCTCGGTAAGTGAGGCCGCGGGCCGCAAATACTACTATTATTATACTCCGGGGTCTATTCAGACCCCGGAGTATAATAATCGGTTGCCTAGGGTTGGTGAGGGAACATAAAAACCAGTGTTACTCACCTCCTGCGATCCGATGTAACTCCGAGCAGGCTTGAGGCTTCTGGTGACGTCATCAGGTCGCGTCGCCGGCCTGATCACGTGACGTGTGTGCGCAATTAAACAGGGCCGAAAGCTGCAAGGTGTGCACCGGTGTCCAGGATAGGTAAGTAACTCTGATTTTTATGTTTGTATTCTCCCCTGGGTCTCCAATCATTATCTTTTCAGACCCCCGAGTATAATAATAGTTCATGGGTCGGCCACTATGGGGCATAATACCCTGTGCAGGGACCACTGTAGAGCATAATACCCTGTGCTGGGGCCACTATAGAGCATAATACCGTGTGCAGGGGTCACTATAGAGCATAATACAAGTGCAGGGGCCACTATGGAGCATAATACCAGTGCAAGGGCCACTATGGAGGATAATACCAGTGCAAGGGCCACTATGGAGCATAATACAAGTGCAGGGGCCACTATGGAGCATAATACTGTGTGCAGGGGCCACTATGGAGCATAATACCGAGTGCAGGGGCCACTATGGAGGATAATACCAGTGCAGGGGCCACTATGGATCATAATACCAGTGCAAGGGCCACTATAGAGCATAATACAAGTGCAGGGGCCACTATGGAGAATAATAGCAGTGCAAGGGCCACTATGGAGGATAATCCCCTGTGCAGGGGCCACTATGGAGCATAATACCCTGTGCAGGGGCCACTCTGGAGCATAATACCAGTGCAGGGGCCACTATGGAGCATAATACCGTGTACTGGGGCCACTATAGAGCATAATACAAGTGTAGGGGCCACTATGGAGCATAATACCAGTGCAGGGGCCAATATGGGGCATAAAACTGTGTGCAGGAGTTGCTGCGGAACATAATACCATGTGCAGTGGCCAATGCGGGGCATAATACCGTGAGCAGGGGCCACTATGGAGCATAATACCGTGTGCAGGGGCCGCTGAGAGGCATAATCCAGTGTGCAGGGGCCGCTGCGGGCCATAACACTGTGTAATACTGTGTGCAGGGGCTGCTGTGGAACATTATAGTGTGTGTAAATGGGGCGCTATAAACATGGGCTATGGCACCTGTTTATATTATACGCTGTCTGTTTATAGTGACCGTGTGATGTAATTGTAGCCTTGTCACATACTGTAGACATGTACAGGACGAGGCTGCAGTTACATTACATGGCCGCTATGAGATGAAATACACTATGTAAACAGAGAAGCGGTCACGGCGCTTACACAGGTACCATTCAAACAGCTGATCAGTAGGGGTCCTGGGTTTTTGAACCCCACTGATTAGTTTATTAATGACCTGGAAAACGTTTTAATTAGTTAACACCTGGGGCATTATTAATAAGGAGCACTATTTATACAGGGTACACACGGACATTAGTAATATAAAGATGCACTTGGGGGTATTATTCATTATGGGGGGTTATATCATATATTATATAATTGGGGGTAGCAGCAGGATGGGTGTGTACGTGAGGACAATGTGGGTTGGATGCCTGGAAAAGTGAGGAGCCAAAGATGTCTGTGTTGCAACCTTTACAGAGACAAGTCACAGCTGGAAGAAGTGGTCATGGCGGTCCAGAGGGAAGAGAAGGGAAATGTGACCGATTAGTCAGAGACGTCACCTGTAAGTCACAAAATGTTACTGCCCTGTATTCACCTAAATGATAGAGGATAAATACCTGAGTGATGGGGGTCTGTCTGCTGAGACCCCACTGAGCCTGAGAATTGGGTTTTTCCCCCCACTAGGTGGGAATTCAGCCTGACCGCAGCCATATATATAGGTGTGTCACTTGGTGGATGGACGAACCCGCGTGGCTCTCATTCACTTCAATGGGAGTGCCAAAGATATCCGAAGTCCAGTACTCAGCTATCTGCGGGGCTCCTATTATAGAGAATGGGGGCCACGTGGGCTCGTCCATCCACCAAGCAGAAGATGTGTGAAGTTACTTTCATTGTTAATGCTGTGTTGTTGATCTGATACTCAAGTAATACAGGAAGAAGAATTTTTATAAACTGTTTTATAACTTTGTGTATTGTGTATATTGTGCGACGATAACAGTGTGTTAAACTAGTAGCATGGAAACTCAGTTTTTTGTTTTTTTTTTTCTTGGGGGGGGGGGGGGGCGTCTTTCTATAGTCCGCCTCAGGCAGCAAAGAGGCTAGGTTCACCACTGGCTGGACCACAGAGTGAAGGCAAAAGGGCCAACAAGTGCTAAGCATCTCTGGGAACTCCTTCAAGACTGTTGGAAGACCATTTCAGGTGACTACCTCTTGAAGCTCATCAAGAGAATGCCAAGAGTGTGCAAAGCAGTAATCAAAGCAAAAGGTGGCAACTTTGAAGAACCTAGAATATAAGACATATTTTCAGTTGTTTCACACTTTTTTGTTAAGTATATAATTCCACATGTGTTAATTCATAGTTTTGATGCCTTCAGTGTGAATCTACAATTTTTATAGTCATGAAAATACAGAAAACTCTTGGAATGAGAAGGTGTGTCCAAACTTTTGGTCTGTACTGTATGTGTTATATATATATATATATATATATATATATATATATATATATATATGGTATCCATTATATTATACAGTCCATCAAGTCCCTTCTATAATCCTACAGTGTTGATCCAGATGAAGGCAAAAGGAAGAAAAAGAAGCCATTTCCCTATTATTAAAGGGAAACATTATTTTCTGGCTCCAAATATGGCATTAAATGAGGTTAAAAATATTGATGACCTATCCTAAGGATATCATTAATATCATATCAATGGGAGTTTGACACCCGAAACTCTCACTGATCAAGTGTTCTCAGAAGTTAACTTGCAGAGAATGAAGCATAAAGCAGACAGCTCCAATCCCTGTGTAGTGGCCAGACCAGGTATTGCAGATTGTTTTATAAATGAGGGAAACCTAAACTGCAGTGACCCAGTTCATCCACAACACAGAGAGTTTTATTGACATGCCCTCTGCAGGGAGGTGGGATAGATGAGCTCTGACATAATCTATTGTCAGCAGTAGATGCAGTGATGGGTAGAAGTGTTATCTGGGTAGAGGTGCAATCTTCTGTTGTAACCCTGTCTGTGATGTAAACGAGACTTTGATTATTAGGCTTAGTAGTCAGAGTTAAAAAGTTAAAATAGCTGAATTTAGTATTTTATTTGCATATATATGTATATAGACATAGAAAATAAATATAAACAACATAAAAATATGCTTAATATAAAAACTTGGTTTAGAAAAATAATTCATTTTCTGGTAACACGTTTCCTTCAATTTCATAGCAGCAAAAAGAGGCTCCACAATGTTATAGAAAAATATATTGCACTGAAAGTGAAACAACCATATTTACTAAACATGGACCATGTATCTCAAGTCTGATTTACTATTATATTGCCTATTTTACCTTTTGAGTGGTATTTTACTTTAAGGCCGGGGCCCCACATGACGTAAACACTGTGGTTTGGCCGAGGTGGAAAAGCCGTGGCGAATCCCATCCACACATTGCAGAAAAATATGCGCACCGGAAATGTTGTTGTTTTTGGAAATCGCAGCATGTCAATTATACCTATGGAAATCTCGGCGATTTCTGTATAGGTATAATTAAAGCAGAAAGTCTGAAGAGGAAAACTCTGCAATGCGTTTCCATCGCATTATTTCCCACAGCGCCTGTTCGCTGCGGCCCACTACATCATGGGGCCTTAGCCTAAAGGGGACCTGTCATTACTCCATACATGTTCATTTTAGTAAATCCTTGTATTCTCAATTAAATCATTCTGCTTGAGAATATTTCTCATAACTCAGTTTTGCCATTCCTCTGTTATTCCTCCTGAATATATATAAATACATTGACAACTGGTTACCCCTATTCCCCTTCCTAAAGGGGTGCGTTACTACATAGTCTAAAACTGCAAGCCCTGATTGGATAAAGTCAGCTTTGTGCAGGGAGGGACACCCCCAAACTAGTAACACCCAGATGTCAAATCATTCATAAATTTCCAGGTGGAGTAACAGAGGAACGGCATAACACAAAATTGTTTTATTATGAGTGATACAATTATTTGGTACTACAGCTAACAAATCCTCTTTAGGCTGTGGTGACAAGCACAGATGTTCAGGAAGTTGTTTTATAGAAAGTCTAATCTCGTCCTGACATTTAGGGTTGTAAATGTTCTACATTTTGAAACTTTTTTTACTTCTGTAAAATATGTATTAAATAGATTTGCACATTTTGAATGGTTGCATTGTGGTTTGCTGTGATTTAAAAAAAAAAAAAATAACAAAATGATGCAGTTCTGTAAAACTATAGAATTTTTGAATTCAAGGCAATATGAGAATTCTACAGCAATCTCTAGGAATTCCATAAGTGTTTTGAGGGTAATCGAGCCCTATATCCTAAGGATGTATTCACATTGATATTAGAGGGTCCTTTCGGAGTTGTCATCAAACTTGAACATGCGGTAATCTTTGTTAAAATGATGGAAACTACTTCAGAACCTGACACATTTAATTATAAGTCAATGGGGTCAGTCGGGCTCTGGTGGTATCCATCGGGTGTCAGATCCAGAATTACATTACAAATGGAAATTTTTGAAAGAAAATTGCTTATTTTTTAAATCAAGGGTTTTATGTTAAATAAAAAAAAATCCATATGGGGGTGGAGCCTGACCGCTATACAAGACGGCCGCTTAACTCAGAGCTCCCGTCTTACCGCTCGGAGTACCTGTCTATTTTGCGTCTTCCAGCCTCCAAAATGGTAAAAACACTGAAGGATAGGTCTGGGGACAAACCGGAGACCCCCCAAGACTAGAAAAAATGCCGGGGAAATGGAGAGATTCCTCCGCAAAAAACAGGCCTTGTCTCCTATGCGCCTTAATAACATGGCGCCGCCGCCTCCCCCCCCCCCCCCAGACTTTGAGGAGCCAGACGACTCTGACCAGGACAGCTTGACGGGCGGCACGGACACATCTGAAACCTGCGACTCCATTCCTATTTCTCGCTCCTTCCTGAAGAGAGCCCTTTCTCAAGCTATTGCTCCGGTGATGCGGGAATTGGGTGACATAAAGGCTGAGGTGAGCCACATGGGACAGCGCCTAGACACAGTGGAAACCGATCAAACCGCCATTATCACTTTCTGCAAGGTGACGGAGACTTGCTGCAAACAACAACTGAATGCTCTGAACATGGCCCTGGAGAAGATAGAGGATCAGGAGAACCGCGGGAGGCGGAAGAATATCCGCTTTAAAGGCATTCTTGAAATGATGCCCCATCAGGAGCTATCGGAGGCAGCGAAGAAACTTTTTGGCCAATTACTGGGTGCAGAACAAGCGGCTAATATTTCCATAGAGCGCATTCATAGGGCCCTGCGCCCTGTCCCGCCGGGTGGCGAGCCTCCAGAGAGCCTAATACTGCCGTGGTCTTTCGCGCTGCGAGGGCCTGCAAAGACTTGTCCTTCGATGGGGACCCTGTCTCGCTGTACCAAGATCTGGCTCCTTCTACATTATACAAGAGGCGCCTCCTTAGACCCTTGACCTCCTACCTATGTGACAAGAAGGTGCTTTTCCGCTGGCTTTTTCCTTTCGGCCTCTCATTCCTGTATGATGACAAGCGGTGTAGCATTAGAGTCCCAGATGACTTATCCGCGGCGTAGGAGCTACTAGGTATTGATCCTATACCCATCCCGTCCTGGCAGGCGGTTACAGAGCAGCATCTGGATTTCCCGAAACTACCGGCTACAGACCAGTGGATGCAAGTGTGGAAGGGGAAGCCGATGAGGCCCAAGAAGATAACTACTCACAGATCCTTAACCGCGAATTCACCGTGATTATCTACAGTCTGAGGCTGTGAGTATGTTTTTGCAGTCCCAGTCCCTGCCTCATCGGGTTCTCTGGACTAGTGGGACACTCGGTTAACTACTCGACGCTCACAATGTTGGGCGGCTGGTTGACACACGTTCAGTTATATGCTTACCCTATTCTACATGCGGTACTCCCCACGGTTCTGACGATCAGGCGGATCATGTACAGGTTATGATCCTGCGTACCCTCCGACTCCCTCATGTACCCCCCTCAGCTCAATTCTCCTTGCACTGATCCGTTCCCAGCACTTAGAATGTTGCTTCCTGTTTATAGGCAAATAGTTACCACATTTGTTACTCTGTCATTCCCTGTCTTGTGTTTTATATCTGGTCCACGAGTGCTGTGCTGCCCCTCCTGGCATCAGCGGGTCCCCCCTCATAAATGCCGTGCTCCCTCTCTTGCCTCATAATGATGGCGACACTTAATATTACCTCCTGGAATGTGCGTGGTCTGAACACCCCCCAAAAGAGATCTCAACTGCTGACACTCCTTAAGAGGTTCGGCTCAGAAATTTGCTTTTTACAGGAGACGCATTTTAAATCAATGTCAGTCCCTAAACTCCCTACCAAATATTTAAGCACTGGTTCCACAGCTGTAATGCCAGGGCCTCCAGGGGCGTCTCTATTGCGATAGCTAAATCTGTCCCTTTTGAACCACTGGTGGTTTGTGCTGACCCTGAGGGTCGGTTCATCTTTGTGAAGGGTAAATTGGGGAACCTGCTGATGCCACTGGGAAACTTTTATGCCTCTAATGTGAAGCAAACTAAATGGTTGTCCAGTACACTGTCTAGGCTTAGAGACTTTGCTGAGGGGATCAGGGTGGTTGAGGGGGATTTCAATGTCGCTCTTAACCCGGCCTTGGATTCCTCTACTGCCCCCTCTATCCACTCTTAGAGGGCACTCGCTGGCTTACAGTCCTCGAGGAACTACACATACGCATCCACTGTTCACCGCTCCTCACATAGACTAGACTACCTGTTTTTGTCAAGATCGCATGTGAGTGCTTTGACAGCTGTGAACATTGGATCTTTTACTATTTCAGACCATACACCGGTGTCCATGTCGCTGACCCTCCACGCCTTACCGGCAAGGACTTGGTCATGGAGACTAAACGAGACCCTCCTGGATAGCCCAGGCCATGTAGCTACTTTAACTATTAAACTCCAACGCATCTTTGCAGAAAACCCTGCTTCAGATACCTCGCATGCTATAACATGGGAAGCACATAAAGCTTTCATTCGAGGTGAGTTGATAGCCCTGGGGTCGAGGGTCAAGAGAGAATGCATGGCACGTCTTAACGACCTGCTGTCTAAAATCTATGCGCTAGAGTGTATTCAGAAGCGTTCAGGGGCCTTTGCAGCCCAATCAGCTCTTTCTGACCTTCGTACACAGTTACGTGACCACCTAAATGTTCGGTATGCCAAAAACTACCAGTATGCTAAATTCAAATTTTGTGCCCATGGGAATAAGGGGAACAGGATGATGACCCACTTAATTAAAAACAGGAAAGACTCCGCCTTCATTAAAAAGATTGTGTCGGATCAGGGTGCCACAGTCACTAACACGGAGGACATAGCAGCTCAATTTCAGGAATATTTCAGAATTTACTGTATATAATCTGAAACCGGCCCTAGACCCCCTTGACCCAACCACCGTACAACATATAGATAATTTCCTCCAACATCTTCACCTGCCCACACTAACTGAGGAGAATAAAATCTCCCTCCTTCAGCCAGTTTCTGAACAGGAAGTAAAGTCTACCCTCGCCTCCATGCCGTTGGGGAAATGCCCAGGCCCAGATAGACTCCCAGTAGGGTATTACAAAGTGTTTAGTGCTACTCTTCTCCCACATTTAGCTACCTGGTGTGAGGCTACCCGATTAGGAGGTACGCTCCCCCCCCCCCCAAGCTCTGGAAGCGACCATTACGATCCTACCAAAGGAAGGCAAAGACTTAACTAAATATGGCAGTTATAGACCTATATAATTGCTTAATGTTTATGTGAAGCTGTGGGCGAAGGTGCTGGCATAGCATCTCCAGCTCCTTCTCCCTTCCCTGATACACCCGCAACAGTGTGGTTTTGTCCCTGTTAGGGAAGGCAACCATAACTCCTGCAGGGTAATTCAGCTGGTACAATATGCCCTTAGGACCCATCTGCCACTGGTCCTTCTCGGTACTGATGCCGAGAAGGCCTTCGACAGAATCAACTGGCTGTTTATGGAGCACACGCTAACTAGATTTGGCATTCCGCCTTCCTTTATACAAGATATTCTTTCTCTGTACTCAAGTCCCCGAGCCAGAATTAGAGTTAATGGGACTCTGTCGGAGCCGTTTTCTATACGGAATGGTACGAGGCAGGGTTGCCCCCTCTCACCCACATTGTTTATTTTAGTGATGGAAACTCTTTTGCAGGCTATTAGAGATCACCCCGACATCAGAGGTATTACAGTAGGAGACACAACCCATTATAGCGCTGCCTTTGCTGATGACTTGCTCCTCTTGGTATCTGACCCTATCCGCACATTTCCCCAAGTACTACAGCTACTAGACCGGTTTGGCCAAGTGTCTAATTTTAAAATCAACTATACTAAGTCGGAAGCAATGAACATTTCCCTCCCTGACTCGGAACACTCTATCCTACAAGTGCAATCCCCGTTTAATTGGCAACCCTCCAGCATACAGTACTTAGGAGTTAGGATAACCAAGGACCTCAACTCCCTTTTTCATTCTAATTACCCCCCTCTCCTGCGGGAGGTGAGGAGCCATTTATCCTCTCTGTCCATCCCTTATGTTTCTTGGATGGGGAGGAAGAATCTGCTCCGAACCTATGTTTTGCCTAAATTCCTATATGTGATGCAGATGATTCCTATATTTATCCCTCAATCCTACTTTAAAAGTGTAAAATCTTTATTCATTTCCTTCCTATGGGGTGGTAGAAGAGCAAGACTATCTTATGACAGGCTTATTCGACCCAAGCGGTTTGGAGGATTTGGCATGCCGGACATAACTACATACTATAAAGCAGTTTTGCTCAAGTGCTGCCTACGTTTACACAAACTAGGCAAGCAGGCCTTAGATGTTTCGTCAGAATTGTCTTGCATTGGCTCTCGACCCAGGGCTGGTCTTTGGGGCCTTGTTCCGCACACTGAGATTCCTTAAAAAATTTCTGCTGCATTGGCGAAGGCTTTCAGGGACGTGGATCGTTTGAAGCCGTTAGTGAGCTCACCACCAGCACTATTGCCAGGTGACTCGACCCCCTTTGTCTTGCGCCCTGGAACGATGGAGGTGTCGGTGGCATGGGCGCCATTGGGCGGTCATAGACTTCAGGATCTTTTGTAATCAGATGTTATTATGGAGCAGGCTGGTAGTGGTCTTCTGAACTTCCTCCAAGTAGCTGACCTCACGAGGTCGCAAGCCCAGCTTAGGCGAGCTCACCCTCAGCCCCCTGCCCCTGTCTGGTTTGAGTCTTTTTGTTGCACACTAGACCTCCAAGGGGCCTCATTTCCCTACTCTACCAATACATCCTGTCTTTAACTCCCATTGTTAAACCCTCATACATAGGCAAATGGGAGAGAGACCTGAACTGCTCCTGCACAGTAGGTTTTCACCCTGTGTAAGAATTCGGAAGAATTCTTTTCAAATTCTCACTAGATGGTACAAGACCCCGGCAGATTTGGCCGTTATGGGATTGCGATCAGATGACCGCTGTTGGAGATGTGGGGAGCCTGGTGGATCTATGGGGCATATCTTCAGGTCCTGCAGGGTCATTTCCCCCTTTTGGTCACAGGTAGAGAAGTGGGCGTGCCGGACATTACCCTCCCCCCCACCTCCGTGTTGTTGTGGCTACCCTCGGGGAAGTGGCCCCGACAAAAGGTGGCCTTGCCACTCTGTTGGATCAAGCAGCCAAATTATTAATACCTTTCAATTGGCTTAAGAAGGAGCCACCCTCTGTGGCTGACTGGGTGAATAGGGTGGATGAGATAGCCCGACTAGAGGAATTGCATAGCTGGGAACTACGCAAACATCAGTCTTTTGAGGCCTTGTGGCGCCATTGGAGGGACTATAGGAGGAAGTTCGAGCAGCATGACCCGCCTTGCTTCCAACATGGTGGATGACTTTCACATACGTTTGGGGAACTCACAGTCACGCACTATTCCTCCTCATTTGGTTTAGTTTGAGGATTGGACGACACCACCTTGCACGCTACCCTTTGTAAGCAGGGGCCTGATGCCCATTACTGATATCATTGTTTAATATGTTTGTCGCAGCGCCTGTGGCCCCATCCCTCCCCCCCCTTCGCTTATCCTCACCTAGATATGGCGGACCTTGACAAGACTATACCACGAAAGGTATTGTACTGTACCTTAATGGAATGTACCCCCATTCCTTGATTTCCAAATGTCTCGCTAAACAGCACTGTATTGCCTATACTTTTTTCTTTTGCTTTTTCATTGCTATGTTATGGTTCTTTGTACTGTTGTTATCTCTCAATAAAAAGAAATTTGACTAAATAAAAAAATCCATATCACTACCTTTTTAAAAAAGTGCCAATCCTGTTTTTTTCACTCTGGTCAGTAAGCCTAAAAATACAGTGATACTTGCCAAATTTTGTAGGTGTTTTCTTTGCAGCAGTGACCCCATTTATATCATAGGCAATATTACAATAGAAGATAACACCTCTATAGATAACACCACTGACCCATCATTACATCCACCACTGACAATAGATGATGTCACAGCTCTTCCCCCTCCCTGCACAGAACATGCCTAGAAAACTCTTCCATAGACCTCAATGAGTTCTAATTGTAAGTCATATCACAAAATGCTGTTAACAGAGCAGAAGAGAAACTCAGGCAGAATGGCCACCCCTATAATCATGTACAGAAAATAGAATTTAAAAAAATCAACAATCAGAAAAAGTGATAGATTTTACTATCTTCTACGCCACTCTGGATCTCCAGAAGGCTACCCCATACCATAACATGCCCTGCCTAGGTGTTGTTTGCAGGATTGCACCAGCCTCTTTATATTGATCAAACCCCAATACTGCTCTGACATTGATGAGCTCAAAGTTTCAGGGAAACATGAAGTCACTGAAGCCCTTGAAACAGTTTCTTAACTTCATCAGTCTCTGCAGCTGACTCTTTCATTTCTGAGTGATCCCCTAAAGGAGGTACCCTGGATACAGATATAGACAATACAATAGAGTTAGACAGGGATGTTAAAAGTAACCATGGGGCCCCATAGTAAAACTTGTCATAGGGTCTCACTCTACTGTGACTACCTTAAGCAGCAAGTTAGCAATGTTAAAGTATATAATTATTTTGGTCTCCTTTACACAGAGGGATAATACATAGTGATTTTACAGTACAGATAATGTACACAGTGATGTCACCGTACAGGGATAATATACACAGTGATGTCACAGTACAGGGATAATACACACAGTGATGTCACAGTACAGGATAATATACACAGTGATGTCACAGTACAAGAATAATACACACAGTGATGTCACAGTACAGGGATAATACACACAGTGATGTCACTGTACAGGGATAATATACACAGTGATGTCACAGTACAAGAATAATACACACAGTGATGTCACAGTACAGGGATAATACACACAGTGATGTCACTGTACAGGGATAATACACACAGTGATGTCACAGTACAGCACATTACAGGGATAATATACACAGTGATGTCACAGTACAGGGATAATACACACAGTGATGTCACAGTACAGGGATAATATACACAGTGATGTCACAGTACTGGGATAATACACACAGTGATGTCACAGTACAGGGATAGCGAACATGGTGATGTCATAGTACAAGGATGTTGCACAGTGATGTCACAGTACTGAGATAATTCGCACACAAAAAGATCACTGTTTACACTGTGACATCACAGTATATGAAGAAAGCTATTATAGCAATGTGACATACAAACATTATGATGTCACAGCACAGTAATGGAGGTGCAGTCAATTTTCCACATTCCCTTCTATTATCCATCATTATCTCTAATTGTACCCTGGGTCTCAGTAGAAATACGCCACCTTAGTTGATGGACCGCACAGCAGCTGCTTTGTCTGTCTCCCTGGTAGTTAAAGTCATGAAGCATTAAAACATTCAACAGTATAACTTTGTAAGGGCATACCTATGTTATTTGCAGTTCACCCCTTTTATACATTATTTTAGTAGTATAATGTTGAACCATGTTAGCCATTGAAAGTAGTGGAAGAGGGAAGAAATCAGGCGATACCTTTTAGAGGCTAACTGAGTATATTTAGTATAGTATATAGTAAATATACTATAGTAAGCTTTCAGAAGTACTAGCTCCCTTCATCAGACATGGTGTAATACCTAGGTATATATATATAGTATATATACTATACTATACTATACTATACTAAATATACTCAGTTAGCCTCTAAAGATACATTATTTTAGAAAACCAAATCTCTGGGGAGAAAATCTGTGCCCCATAATCTGCTGATTCATTGACTTTGAGAAGAGGTCTGACACAGCAGAGTGAAAGGTAAGAGTCACTGCGATCTGTTAATAGATTGACTGCCAAACGGAAAATGGAAGAACAATCTAGTCTTGTTTTGTTCCACATTACGCCAATTATCGAAATGTCTTTCCAAGAAGAGGGGAAAAAAACAAAGGTAGTGACTGAAAATGATGACCAACATATTAGCTAATAGTACCTTTTACAGCAGGGGTTCTCAGAAACGTTTAGTAAAAGTCCACTTACCAGGATCTGCCATCAGGTGAAGGTCCAAGATGAAAAGTAGCTAAACATGTCCAGTATTTATATATTTTAAGACACACCTCTAACCCCATCCAGTCACACCCATGTCCCCTTTGACCTCACCCAGTCCGTTTGTGATCCCATACAGTAAAAGTATCCACCTCTGTGTAATATCCAGGGTTGAAGCCTCCTTAGTGCCCCTACATAGTATAATGCTCCCTTATTTCTCCCCACACAATATATTTCCCCACACACACAGTATAACACCCCCTTAGTGGCCTCCACATGATATGATGATCTATTGGTGCTCCAACACAGTATAATGCCATCATTGTGTCCCCACATAGTATAACATCAGTGACAAATAACAAACCTTTGGCTATGGCCATACTTAGGGCTTTGCCTAGGGGGAGGCTGGCAAGTCGGGGCATGGGAGGACTAGGAGGGGTTAAAGTATTTAGGCAGGAGGAACTAGGTAAGAATGTGGAAGGAAGAGTAGGAAAAAGGAAGGAAAAAAGCCCGCAAAGTAACGGACACTTCCAGAAAGTAGTGACACGGGACAGGGAATATCCTACCCTCCCTCCCTTGTTGCTACTCGGGGTTTGAAGCTGGGATAGTTGTGTTGATCTGGATTGGGGTGGGCAGCATTGGTCATGGGGAGCTTATTGTTATGGTAAGGGGGTCTTCGGAGTTGATGTAATAACATGTGGTCTCTGGAGCCAATAAGGCTCTGGACCCCTGGAACTTACTGCTGCAAGGGCATTTGGTCTGGCCGGATATCAGGTGTGTGGAAGGGGAGAAATCTAGAGTTAGGCGAATCGGTTTGCAACTAACTGGATTTGACCCAAATATTCCAAATTGTTCGGTTTAAATGAAACCAAACAATTTGGGATTTATCTTGGAGGAACTAAAATGACCTCTGCAACATGATTTGCGCTAAATTATTATACTCTCTTTAGAGTCTTCGGAGGAGGAAGATTGCCGGTCACCACGATAGTTAATCATTGGTAAAATGGTTCCCTCATAGATTGTAAGCCCTTGCAGGCAGGGCCCTCTATCCCACTGTGCCAGTTGGTCAATGTTTGTATTATCTGTTTTGTATATCTTGTGTACTGTATGTAAACCCTCAAATGTAAAGCACCATGGAATTAATATAATAATGTACAGCACCATGGAATTAATATAATAATGTACAGCACCATGGAATTAATATAATAATGTACAGCACCATGGAATTACTATAATAATGTACAGAACCATGGAATTAATATAATAATGTAAAGCACCATGGAATTAATATAATAATGTACAGCACCATGGGATTAATATAATAATGTACAGCACCATGGAATTAATATAATAATGTACAGAACCATGGAATTAATATAATAATGTACAGCACCATGGAATTACTATAATAATGTACAGCACCATGGAATTAATATAATAATGTACAGCACCATGGAATTACTATAATAATGTACAGCACCATGGAATTAATATAATAATGTACAGCACCATGGAATTAATATAATAATGTAAAGCACCATGGAATTAATATAATAATGTACAGAACCATGGAATTAATATAATAATGTAAAGCACCATGGAATTAATATAATAATGTACAGCACCATGGGATTAATATAATAATGTACAGCACCATGGAATTAATATAATAATGTACAGAACCATGGAATTAATATAATAATGTACAGCACCATGGAATTACTATAATAATGTACAGCACCATGGACTTAATATAATAATGTACAGCACCATGGAATTAATATAATAATGTACAGCACCATGAAATTAATGGTGCTATATAAATAAACAATAATAATAAAAATAATAAAAATGGTTATTCATATATTCGTATTACTTGTTTGTTATTTATGTTATTAAAATGGCTGCTGTAGCCAATAAAATCTAGCAAGTGACTGTGTGATTATTTAGTAGAGGGGAGGGAACATAAGAGGAATGGACAATGCCCCATCATGTGCTTTTCTCACAACAGAGACTCAAGACGCAGGGAGCATTGTATAGTAGAGGAGTTAGTGACTGCCATACAGGCGCTCATCCCCAACACCCACATGGGTCAATTGTTTTGCAGAAAGCAAATTTACCTATCACTATATTTTTGCCATGTAGGAGGAAATCCACACAAACATGGGATGAGCATGCACAAGTTGCCCTTGGTCAGGTTCAAACTCAATACTCCACTAGGGTTAAGTCAACAGTGCTATCCACTGAGCCACCATGCTGTCACCTTAGTGCCTCCAAACAGAGCAAATTCTCCTATAGTGCCTCCTCAGTACATTGACTTAGTATCCCCACTAGAGGTGTAGAGGGCCCACAGGATTAAAGGCACTGACAGTGATCAGGAGAAATACTGATCTCTTGACCGCTGTCCCTTTTGCACTCATGTATTACAGTAGCAGCAGAAGAGATAGGAAATTACAGAAGTGTAGCCATGCCCGTGCTACTCCGGTGTAGACAGCAAGGACAAGTGTCGATCTCTGTTGCTGCTACTGTAATATGGTAGATGAGGTTGGATGAAGACACAGGTCCATCAAGTCCAACCTATAAGCCTACATCAGTGCAAAAGGAAGTGTGGTCAGGGAATCAGTGTTTTTCCCGACAGCTATCAGTGCCATTATTTAGACGCAAGGAGACAGGTGTCCAGACAGTGGGTTCAGACCCCGGTCCGTCAGTTGAGTAACCCTGTTTTACAGCATGCTTCATGCAAAGTATGGAAGCTATGCCCGCTCCACTGTGATGTCTGCTTTAGTTAATGATTTTACATACCTCCCAACCATCCCGGATACAGTGGGACAGGACCCGGAATCCAGGCCAGTCGGCAGGAGGTATGTCCCGACTTCAACTCATCTGCGTCAGGATGATTTGAATACAATGGTGAAGCAGAGAGCCGTCCACTCCCTGTTTCACCATTCAGCCCCCATCTCTGTTCTGGGAGTAGTAGGAGTGATGTAAAGGCGTCACGCACATCGTCCCTATAGCTCCCGGAAGCCTCCGAGAGCAGAAACTTCAGACAGAACAGCAGGGGAGTGAGGAGAGGTGAGTATTGGTGTTTTATTTATTTTCGTTTGATACTAGGAGCGGAACATAATATTGTGGGGGGCAATTGCAGGGCACTAAACTGTGGGGGCAGCTGGAGTGGGGACATTAAACTGGGGCAACTGGAGGGGGACATTAAACTGGGGGGGCGATAGAGAGGAACATTAAACTGGCAACAGCTGGAGGGGGACATTAAATTGGGGGCATAAAATATTTATAGTATGGTATACAGTACATTTTTGGCTATGTCTAATTGTATAGGAAAGCTTGGCAGATTGCGCAAAATAAAACACTAGTCAAAATTTTCGGCTTATGCATAGCAGGGAATTTTAGGGGATTTCAGCTACAGAAATGTAAATGCAGCTCTGAAATATAATCCATGGGAATGGAGTTGTTCCGCACTCCGTTTAAACAGCTTGGATGCCGTTAGAAGGGCTTGTCACAGCCGTATCAATAGAAAAAACAAGGCACACCTTATGTAGCAAAGTGAAAAAGTAATAATTTAGGGTCGGTTCACACTAATGTTCAGAGACTCTTTCCCCCTTTCCGCTCAGGTGGAAAATGGGGAGAAACCCGGTGTGAAGAATATCGCCTCGCCCAGCCGCCTGGCACGCCTGCGATCAAACTTCTTTCTTAACCTCCCACTCACACACCGTGAGTAGACCGGGTCATAGGATAAAAACGAAACGAGCGATATAAATTTTATATATTTAATAACCCAAGTGGGTCGGTATGGATTAATAGCATATACAGAAATATACAATATTAATATGATCAAGCATAAACATACAAGCAAAAGAGTGATGATACTATACAAAACAAAGTAAAAGGGAAATAAAAGTTTAGAAAAGATACCTGAGCACACAGCTTTGTCCTAGCTGTCTCTCTTCCATGCTCAGCACAATGAATACTTGTAGTCTGTTTCTCTAGGTCACAGCAGAGTTTTGGGTCTAGGACGCAAGCTTAAGCAAGTTGCATAAAACAATCCTTCTACATGCTGTCCAGAACTAGGCCCTCAAAGCATTCCTCAGTAGGGCAGGCCCTCTCAGCTTCTCCCAGATCAGAGCCCCTTACTGCCTCTTTGCTGAATGACCCCAGAATCCAGGTCTGCCCACAGCATATGGCTAGTGCTCCACCCACCCCTTGCACCCAGGCAGCCCCCCTTCTCCCACCTTTGCAGAACCCTCGGAGAGAAGGGTGAAGTTAAGGCTTGCTATCCCCCATCCCATCTGGCCAGGGATAATAAAAGTGCCTGGCTATAGCAAGCCATCTCCAATGAACACACATAAAACCAGTGAAGCGTATCGTCCAGCAATGTGGACTCAACTAAAGCACCGCATTCCAAGTGGGGGAAGGACTGACCTAAGCAAGTAAAACACACTTCCAAGAAAGATATAAAACTGAGGGTCGGTTCATCACACCTCCCCCTTTTAGAGCGTGTCGGGAGGAAGGACGACACCTTGGCGGCCTCACCCCGCCGGGACCTGCGCTGGTCCCTGACCATATTCCTGGCGTACTGATACCCTCTTCCTCTCCTGTCTGAATGGAGACTCTTTTAAGGTTCAGGCTCTGAATTAAGTAGACCTGGCTACCTCCTGCTTGCTCTGGGTCCCTCCCCCGAGTGCTGGCGTCCCTCAGACCCACACTCACAACCCCAGGCCCTTGTGGTACCGGTGCTGAGACCCCATCCTGGCAGTCTCCGCCCACCTGGCTACCCCCGGCCTGCACTGGGACCTCGTTGTGAGTGCTGGCATCCCGCAGATCCACACTCACAACCCCAGGCCCTTGTGGTACCGGTGCTGAGACCCCATCCCGGCAGTCTCCGCCCACCTGGCTACCCCCGGCCTGCACTGGGACCTCGTGCTGAGTGCTGGCATCCCACAGATCCACACTCACAACCCCAGGCCCTTGTGATACCAGTTTAGAGACCCCTTCCCGGCAGTCTCTCAGGGTCTCTCCCACACTAGCCGCTAGTTGGGAGAGTTCTAGGGGATTCTGCACCTCCCCCTTTGCTTCGAAACCTAGGGGCACCTCTGGTTCTGGCACAGGTATGTTTGGACCCGGTCCTCCCTCCCAGACGCCTTGCCCCTTTGGGCCTACACCCTGTTCCTCCTGTACTTGGGTGGGTGATACCTTGGTCAAATGACTGAGATTATGCTTCCCCAAACCATCCCTCCACAATACATTGACAGGTAATACATTTGAAACACCCCCTTCTTGGGTCCCACCTCCAGAACCCCATGTCGTCTGCACTTGGGCCATGGGCACGACTGGCACACCTTGGATGGCTGTTTCTCCTTCCCAGGACTCTTTCACAAGAGTTAGGGGCCCACGTACACGTCTCCCATACAAGAGCTCAAAGGGGAAGAACCCCGTTGAGGCTTGCGGCACCTCCCGGTAAGCGAACAGCAGGTGCGGGAGATAAGGCTCCCAGTCGCGCCCGTGGGACTCGACTAACATCCTGAGCATCTGCTCCAGGGTGCCATTGAACCGTTCACACAGGCCATTGGTCTGTGGGTGATACGGGCTGGACACCAGATGTTGCACCTCTGTTACCTTACACAGGCCTTGCATCAAGGCAGACATGAACTGGGTACCTTGGTCTGTGAGCATCTCTCTGGGAAATCCAACATGGGAGAAGATGCCTACCAGAGCCTTGGCCACTACATCAGCCCGGGTGGAAGACAGGGCGACAGCTTCCGGGTACCTAGTAGCGTAGTCTACTACCGTCAATATGAAACGTTTCCTGGTGCGGCTGGGAATGGACAGGGGTCCAATGAGATCCACAGCCACCCGCTGGAAAGGTTCGGTTATGATGGGCATAGGTATCATTGGGGCTTTTGAGCCTTGCCCCGCCTTGCCCATCCTCTGACAAGTGTCACATGAACGGCAGTATTTAGCTACATCTGTCCCCATTTTAGGCCAGTAGAATAAGTGGCTGAGGCGAGCCTTGGTCTTAGCGATCCCCAGGTGGCCTTCCAGTGGAATATCATGAGCAATTCGCAACAACTCCACCCAATAGGGTTGGGGTACCACCAAATGTTTCTCCCTGAGCCGACTTTCTTTTCCCTTTGTGGGGATCGTTTCCCGGTACAACCTCCCTTGCTCCCAGTACACGCGGTCCTTGTCCGACTCCAAGGGAGGTTGATCAGCACGCTCCTTCAATGCATCCAGACTGCGGTCAGCTTGGACAGCGTCCCTGAACTCCTGACTGGAACCAGACAGAAGAGATGTGCATGTCATATACCCGCCGGGCTCCTCCGGCTCCAGTGTGGGGAGGTTAGTCATGGCGGTCTCAGTGCCATCTCCGGGTGACAGAGGGAACGGCTCAGGGGTCGGAGCGCCTTCCACCCCTCTAGCACTCTGGCTGCGGGTTACCACTGCAACACCAGCAGTCCGTTCCTCATCCGGATCGGCCCTGAGATCCCCGTGACCCACCTGACCACCTGGCACATTGTCCTCAGTTGGGGTTGCCCCCAGCATCTCAGAACAGCTACCCTGTAAACCTGCAAGGCAAGAATTAGCAATTACATTGACATTGCATTCATTCATTGATTCACAGTGAACTGCATGGGTGAATGGCTGAGCCAGGGTCACACTGAGGGGGCTCTCATCACCCGCAGATGTGGGCGGGGCTACAGCCAGGTCAGCATTCCACAATGCCTCATTCACAGGCTCACTGATTACTTTAGCTGGGCACACAGCAAGGGGAGACAAAAGGCTAACCCCTCCCTCTGCCTGTGTGACAGGCTTCAACCCCTCATTAAAATCATCCTTCAGTACAGACATTTTGTCACAGCGAGGTGGGGCTGCTCCCACCCCATATTGGGACACCAAGGGCCCCAAATCTCTTCCCAATAGTACATTGGCAGGCAGATCAGACACTAGCCCCACATCACGCATCCCTTTTCCCGCACCCCAGTCCAAATGGACGCAAGCCATGGGCACAGTTACGCGTTCTTCTCCAATACCCTTCAGGGTCAGAGTTTTTCCAGGGATAATACTGTCCGCAGGGACCAAGTCAGGTTGCACCAGAGTAATCTGCGCCCCAGTGTCCCGAAATCCCATGACCACTTTACCCCCCGCAATGACCTGTTGACTGTTGGCATCGGATTGCAACCCCTCCCCTCCCCACCAAGTATACAGATGGGCCAGCTGCCGTGGCTGGGGAAACAGGGGGGGTTCTTAGAGCGGTTGGGGCATTCCGCCTTGAAATGTCCTGCCTGGTTACAGGCGTGACATCGCCGGACCTCTCCTTGGGACTTGGAGGGGGTCCCCGGGGCGCCCAGCGTTCTTGGGACAGGGGAAATAGAGGGGGCACCCGGGACAGAGTTTGTCTTACCCCACTTGGAGACCGCAGGCTGTGGTGAACTCCAACTTTGCCCCTCCGTCCCGCTTGGGGGTCTCTGCAGTGTGGCTCCTCTCTTGATCCCTTGCTCCCTGGTGGACACATAGTCGTCAGCAATCTCTGCAGCCTTGTCTGCTGTTTTGGGTTTCCAGTCACACACGAACTGGCGGACCTCCAGAGGGCACACCTGGAGAAATTGTTCCTTTATCATAAAATCCCCAATTCCCTCAAACGTGGTGACAGTAAGTCCTTTGATCCACTGCCAGAATGTAACCTGTAAGTGGTGCAGAACATCCGCATAGCTCTCTGTGGGACCCCGCTGGATATTCCGGAACTTTTTGCGGTACACCTCCGGCGTGAGCCGGTATCTCCGGATCAGCGCCGCTTTGATGGTCTCATAGTCCGCGTCCACTGGTAAGCTCGTGGAAACATCCAGGCCTTTTCCCTTCAGCCGGGGAGACAGGTAACGGGCCCATTCTGCCTGGGGAATATGATGCTGCTTACACACCCGCTCAAATCCCCGCAAAAACGAGTCCAAGTCCCCGTTATCTTCCAAGATTGGAAAGTCCTCGGATCGGATCTTTAGTGCTCGGGCTCCTGGAGTTGGTGCAGGGGAAGGTTGCGCCTGCTGGCAAAGTTCCAGCTTTTTTAGCTCAAGCTGATGCTCCAACTCCGCCCGACGCTCTGCAGCAGCGGCCTCTCTTTCCGCCCGGCGCTCTGCTGCAGCGGCCTCTCTCTCCGCCCGGCGCTCTGCAGCTTCTCGGTACTGGAGAATCACCTGCAGACGGGTGCTAGAGTCACTAGCGTCTATCTGCTGTAAGGCCATTTGCAAGTATAAGTCCGTTACCCCCACAGAACTGGGGTTACTGGTCCCTCCAGGCACAGTTACCTCTGGGGTCCGGGCACCTGCGGAACCGTCTGGCATGGTGATGTTTTCTGGTGCCAGCCTCTCAGGACTTTGCTCCGCCTCCTGCATGGCTATGGTAGCTTCCATATCCGCCATCTCCTGGAGTTCAGCAGCAACCAAGTCCTGCAGACGTTTGGTTATGCTTCTGGTCCCACCAGCCATCCACTGGAAGCCGTTGCCAAATAAAAGATAGGACAGAAAAAAGAAGAAGGGAGGGAACAGTACTGTACCAAACTTTCACCGTATTTTAAGCTTGATCTCATACCGCGCTCGTTCCATAGGATTGCCGCAATCCCCAGTGTCTGCGTGATACCACACCCACACACTGTTACCCTAATATCCCACAACGCTGCCACCACTGTGAAGAATATCGCCTCGCTCAGCCGCCTGGCACGCCTGCGATCAAACTTCTTTCTTAACCTCCCACTCACACACCGTGAGTAGACCGGGTCATAGGATAAAAACGAAACGAGCGATATAAATTTTATATATTTAATAACCCAAGTGGGTCAGTATGGATTAATAGCATATACAGAAATATACAATATTAATATGATCAAGCATAAACATACAAGCAAAAGAGTGATGATACTATACAAAACAAAGTAAAAGGGAAATAAAAGTTTAGAAAAGATACCTGAGCACACAGCTTTGTCCTAGCTGTCTCTCTTCCATGCTCAGCACAATGAATACTTGTAGTCCGTTTCTCTAGGTCACAGCAGAGTTTTGGGCCTAGGGCGCAAGCTTAAGCAAGTTGCGTAAAACAATCCTTCTACATGCTGTCCAGAACTAGGCCCTCAAAGCATTCCTCAGTAGGGCAGGCCCTCTCATCTTCTCCCAGATCAGAGCTCCTTACTGCCTCTTTGCTGAATGACCCCAGAATCCAGGTCTGCCCACAGCATATGGCTAGTGCTCCACCCACCCCTTGCACCCAGGCAGCCCCCCTTCTCCCACCTTTGCAGAACCCTCGGAGAGAAGGGTGAAGTTAAGGCTTGCTATCCCCCATCCCATCTGGCCAGGGATAATAAAAGTGCCTGGCTATAGCAAGCCATCTCCAATGAACACACATAAAACCAGTGAAGCGTATCGTCCAGCAATGTGGACTCAACTAAAGCACCGCATTCCAAGTGGGGGAAGGACTGACCTAAGCAAGTAAAACACACTTCCAAGAAAGATATAAAACTGAGGGTCGGTTCATCACACCCGGTGTACCCCATTAAAGTCTATGGGGTCAACTGGTAACCGCTTTTTAAGTGGATAGGGTTTTCGTTTTTTGGGTCCCCAAGTAGAGTCGAAGAATGGAAACTCAAATGCTAGTGTGAACCTAGCGTCATTTTGCTTTACATCACATTGTCTAGGCGGCATGAAGATTTTTTTCATATACACAGTATCAAATAACATTGGTATCACATGAAATGTTGAGATATGTAAGTATCGGTCTTAGTTGAATCCCAGACATTTCTGTAATTCGAACCTTCTTTGGTGGGAAGACTAGGTACAGATAGAGAAATACCAGGAGAAGTACATGTCTGGCATTTTGTATGTCAGTCTTAATAAAGGCACCTGGAGGCCAAGAGCATGGCTGATATATGTTTATATAGATATATATATATATACAGTCATATGAAAAAGTTTGGGCACCCCTATTAATCTTAATCATTTTTAGTTCTAAATATTTGGGTGTTTGCAACAGCCATTTCAATTTGGTATATCTAATAACTGATGGACACAGTAATATTTCAGGGTTGAAATGAGGTTTATTGTACTAACAGAAAATGTGCAATATGCATTAAACCAAAATTTGACCGCTGCAAAAGTATGGACACCTCAACAGAAAAGTGACATTAATATTTAGTAGATCCTCCTTTTGCTAAAATAACAGCCTCTAGTCGCTTCCTGTAGCTTTTAATCAGTTCCTGGATCCTGGATGAAGGTATTTTTGACCATTCCTCTTTACAAAACAATTCCAGTTCAGTTAAGTTTGATGGTCGCCGAGCATGGACAGCCCGCTTCAAATTATCCCACAGATGTTCAATGATATTCAGGTCTGGGGACTGGGATGGCCATTCCAGAACATTGTAATTGTTCCTCTGCATGAATGCCTGAGTAGATTTGGAGCTGTGATTTGGATCATTGTCTTGCTGAAATATCCATCCCCGGCGTAACTTCAAATTCGTCACTGATTCTTATACATTATTCTCAAGAATCTGCTGATACTGAGTTGAATCCATGCGACCCTCAACTTTAACAAGATTCCCGGTGCCGGCATTGGCCACACAGCCCCAAAGCATGATGGAACCTCCACCAAATTTTACAGTGGGTAGCAAGTGTTTTTCTTGGAATGCTGTGTTTTTTTGACGCCATGCATAACGCCTTTTTGTATGACCAAACGACTCAATCTTTGTTTCATCAGTCCACAGGACCTTCTTCCAAAATGAAGCTGGCTTGTCCAAATGTGCTTTTGCATACCTCAGGCGACTCTGTTTGTGGCGTGCTTTCAGAAACGGCTTCTTTCGCATCACTCTCCCATACAGCTTCTCCTTGTGCAAAGTGTGCTGTATTGTTGACCGATGCACAGTGACACCATCTGCAGCAAGATGATGCTGCAGCTCTTTGGAGGTGGTCTGTGGATTGTCCTTGACTGTTCTCACCATTCTTCTTCTCTGCCTTTCTGGTATTTTTCTTGGCCTGCCACTTCTGGGCTTAACAAGAACTGTCCCTGTGGTCTTCCATTTCCTTACTATGTTCCTCACAGTGGAAACTGACAGGTTAAATCTCTGAGACAACTTTTTGTATCCTTCCCCTGAACAGTTATGTTGAACAGTCTTTGTTTTCAGATCATTTGAGAGTTGTTTTGAGGAGCCCATGATGCCACTCTTCACAGGAGATTCAAATAGGAGAACATCTTGCAATTGGCCACCTTAAATACCTTCTCTCATGATTGGATACACCTGGCTATGAAGTTCAAAGCTCAGTGAGGTTACAAAACCAATTTTGTGCTTCAGTAAGTCAGTAAAAAGTAGTTAGGAGTATTCAAATCAATAAAATGAGAAGGGTACCCAAATTTTTGCATCGGTCAAATTTTGGTTTAATGCATATTGCACATTTTCTGTTAGTACAATAAACCTCATTTCAATCCTGAAATATTACTGTGCCCATCAGTTATTAGATATATCAAATTGAAATGGCTGTTGCAAACACCCAAATATTTAGAACTAAAAATGATTAAGATTAATAGGGGTGCCCAAACTTTTTCATATGACTGTATATATATTTGCGGAGTACAGTAGCATAAGAAAGCCTTGAAAACTTTTGCTTACAGTCCGCCCCATTATATTTAATAGTGGCTGAACTTTATATGTAGATATATTCTATGTGTAGACTAAGGGTGCCTATAAACACACCTCTAGGTATATATAGTATATGACTTTGGCGCTGTAATAGTGATGAACATACAGATCGGATTTAACCACTTGTTAAAAATACATTTCACAATGAAAGGTCAGCAAGCAGCGAGTAACCTCTCATTCTCCACCATTACTGAAGAATCATCACATATTTTACCAGGGCGGAGTGATGGAGATATCTATATATTTTAGGTTTCACTTTTACACGTCTGGATATAGGAAAAGGAAATAACAGGCATTTCCTGGAATTAACAGGAATGACACTTTGTTTCCGAAGATAAACCATGTAAATGCTGCGTACTCCAGTTCTGCTGATGTGGGATCATTGACAGACCGGTCGATGAGACCTGACAATTAGGGAGATGTGACTTCTCAACACGTTACCTCTTGTATACACTGTATTTGGCAACTGCTTATATAGCTATTCCCTTATGGACTTCTGTTTTTGCAACAGCTTCCTTTATGGCGCCATCAAACACTCTGCTACTCTGTGTTCTTCCCAACCTCAGGTTATACTCAAAAGTCAATTGGCTTTCTGCAAAATAAGCCTTAGCAGAGGGGTAGCTGTAGGGGGTGCAGAGGTAGCAGTTGCTATTGGAACCTGGAGGCTGACAGAGCTACTAGCAAATCGACCATAGTGCCCTTAAATTTTGGTGTCTTCTGCTGGACCATTATTGTGTTAGATCCTGGGCCCACTGGAGCATCCTCTGGTATTCTTCTGGGCCAGTAGGACCCTGAAACTATATATATATATATATATATATATATATATATATACACTGTGTTCCAAATTAATATGCAAATAATATTTTCTCATATTTTCCAAAATTACCTATATGAATTGCAGTCATTGTAATTTTCCAGTCATCAACTATTCGAGTATAATTGAAAAGTTTTTGAACAAACTGCCTATGATAACAGTATATTTAGAAAAAAAAAATAAACACTCAAAATGCACTCAAAATGCATGTTCTAAATTATTATGCACAGCAGAATTTGCAACCTTTTCATTTTTATTAAAAACAAAAAAATGGTCATTGTGAAATTATAAGCATTAGCAGGTTATTACAAACTGAAATCAAACAGTTTTCAAGCCAAAACTTTATTCGAGGTGATGTTACATTTGCACATAGGACCCCTTGTTCGAAAGAAGCTTCTGAACTCTCTCGTCCATTGAATTTGTCAGTTTTTGGATGGTTTCTGCTTCAATTGTTTTGCATGACGACAGAATACCCTCCCAGAGCTGTTGCTTAGATGTGAACTGCCTCCCGCCATCATAGACACTCCTTTTGATGATGCTCCAGAGGTTCTCAATGGGGTTGAGGTCAGGGGAGCATGGGGGCCACACCATAAGTTTGTCCCCTTTTATGCCCATAGCAGCCAGAGATGCAGATGTGTTATTTGCAGCATGAGACGGTGCATTATCATGCATGAAAATGATCTTTCTGCCGAATGCATGGTTCTTCTTCTTGAACCATGGCAGGAAGTGCTGTTTGAGAAACTCCACATACATTATGGAGTTCATCTTTACCCCTTCAGGGATCCTAAAGGGGCCGACAATCTCTCTCCCCATGATTCCAGCCCAAAACATTACTCCACCTTCTCCTTATTGGCGCCGTAGCCGTGTTTGCATGGGGTGTCCATCAACAAGCCATCCTCCATTCCATCCATCTGGACCATCGAGTGTTGCACAGCACTCATCGGTGAACAAAACAGTTTTGAAGTCAGTCTTCATGTATTGTTTGGCCCACTGGAGCCATTTCTGCTTGTGTGCAATGGATAGAGGAGGTCGACAGGATGGCTTACTCACAGCTGCAAACCTCTGAAGGACCCTGCATCTTGTTGTTCGGGGGGACGTTGGAGGCACCAGCAGCTTCAAAAACTTGTCTGCTGCTATGACAAGGCATTTTTGAAGCTGCTCTTTTAACCTGACGTAATAGCCTGTTGGAAAGAGTCCTCAATTTTCCCTTATGAGCACGCACACGTGTGTGCTGTGAAGCAGCTACATACTTCTTGATTGTGCGATGATCACGATGAAGTGCCTTGGCAATGTTGATTGTAGTCATGCCTTGACCTAAACACTCCACAATTTGTTGCTTCTCAGCAGCTGACACATCCTTTTTCTTTCCCATTTTGGCTGAAAATGTAGGCTGCTTAATAATGTGGGACAGCCTTCTTAAGTAGTCTTGCCTTTAATTGGACACACCTGCCAAACTAATTAGCACAGGTGTCTGCAATTGCTTTCAGTGATATAAGAGCCCTGACACACATCACCATCAATGAGTTTAACTGACAAACAAAAAAATTCTTACCTTATCACTCCTATACAATTTTTGCATAATAATTTGGAACACAGTGTACACACACACACACACGTTTTACATGTATATACTATATTGTGAATATGTTGTAATGTTTTGCTTTGTCCACAAAATGTTAGGAAAAAAGTCTAGGTCATGGGTTTTCTTAAAGGGGTTTTGTGCCCCAAATGGATTTTTCCTACTAGTGACCTCCAGGTGCTGGACGCTGTTGCAGTTGGTGGTGAACGTGTTTGCTTGGGTTTCCTCCGGGTACTCCGGTTTCCTCCCACACTCCAAAGACATACTGATAGGGAATGTAGATTGTGAGCCCTATATGGGACAGTGACTGTCAATGTCTGTAAAGCGCTGCGGAATATGATGGCGCTATATAAGTAAGGAAAATAAATAAATAAATAAATAAATAAATAAACAAGTTCAAGCTGCTCCTATTCAAGTAATAGCCTCCACTTCTATGCAGGAGACGGGGCTGCAGCGTCGGTCCTATTACTTGAATAGGAACAGTCTGCACACACACCCCGTCACTGCAGCAGCTTCCAGTGCCTGGAGGCTGCCGGAACAACTGATAAGTGAAGGGTCCAGGTGTCGGACCCCCACAAATCAGATAATGAAGACCCATCCTTTCCAATGCTGCCATGGCAAGAGAGTGAGAGTAGGGGCTCCCATAGTCTCTAGAAACTAAGGTGTTGTGATCACTATTGACATCACATCTAAGGGGTTAGGCTGATAATCTGAATTATTTCCATCTATGCCAATTCAAGAGCCAGATACCAGCTACATTATACAACCAAAACCCGGGAGAGATGTAGCAGACATTACACTGCTGTACCATGAAAGTGCTAAGCGTTAACTACATTTAGCGTGATGTCATAGCAAGGTTATAGAGCCGGTAGGCCAAACCATAGACTCCAACTTCTCTATTTTTCTATACCCCAACTCCAACATCAACTCCAGCTTTGACCCCTTCATAAATGACAGCCATGGCCAGACAGAAGCAGTAAAGTGCCTTTAAATCACAAAAAAAACCTAGTGATTGACTCCTATGATATATAACAAATTATATGATATAACTATAGATATATAACAAATTATAGAATTTATTATACAACATTGATAATTGTATAGTATAATTTAAAATAACAAATCATTTTATTTTGAAGCCCGAGTCTGCAACTTTTTTCTGATTCCAACTCCGACTCTACCCAAAACCGGCCCTGACTACGACTACGTCTTCTCGGTCCATATTACGCAGTATGATGCCGAGTAGAAAGGTAGATATGGGAACCTGTAAACTGTCTTTGCACTCTGTTGAAGGCTCCTACACGACTATCAGTAGTTCCTTGGAGTCCTGTAGGTTATAATTCTGATAAAAAGATTATATTAGAGAAAAGCTGTCACATCGATTCAAATTTGCTTCAAAGATGGAGCTTTAATTTTAAATTCTAGTAAAGCAGGATCAGTAAATAACAAATTCCAGAAAATAACCACTTTCCCATCCCCCAATGTTAGAGAAGCTAAGGTCATCCAGTAAACATGACGGTGTCACAGGATGTTGCTCCTGCACAATGATTACGGTCGGCAATGGTCCACAATGTCCAGTGTGGTGCAATAGATAACATGATAACATCTGAACTTCTTCTGTCTTTAATTCTTTTTCCTAGGTTTTGTTTGTCAGGTCATGTGGACATTACATGAGACCTTCAGTAAGTTAGTGAGAATTATTTCATGTTTTATTCAAGCATTTAAGTAAGAGATAACGAGTAACTGTCTGTATTTCTATGATTTTTTTTTTCTTTATAGGTATATTTGTTTATTGGGACCACAATGACTAATACTTATTTTTAAAAAGTTGAAGACAACCCCATTTTAGAAAGATGTCTTTCAACCAATCAGCTGATTGACATGGAACCTAAGTAGCCAGCCACACACTTTCCTTACAGTGGACACTACAGGGAAAATGTAGTATTACGTCGCATCCATCCAAATATGCATGCAACATGTAGAAAATGGCTGGCCTGAGTCCACCAGTGGAAGTTCTCTTTTCTTGGAGGCCATGTCCCCCTGATGGGCTTGGACACACTACCTTATGGACACCACCTATATCACTATATCCCTTTCTTGTGACGTGGGCACAAAATGTGCCATTTATTTGGCCTGCTCCTCCAGGAGTCCTGGAGGCTACCTCTTTGTTTGTGAACCACCTGGACAATCCTGGAGAGTTGGCAAGTATGGTTCTGCAGCACTTTACTGGTACAGGTATAGTTTAAGGAACGAGTCAAAGATGTGGACTTGGTCTACAAATTATCGAAACCTCAATCCATTCAAGTATCCGTGTGATGTTTGGGAAAAAGAGGTGCAATCCATGGGGGACCTCACAACATACAGGACTTTAAGGATCTACTACAAACTCCTTGGCTCCAGGGCTTTAAGGATCTACCACTAACTCAGATAGCCCAAGTAGTATAATGTTATACCGTGTTAGCCGTAGAAAGTAGTGGAAGAGTGAAGAAATCAGGCGATACCTTTTAGAGGCTAACTGAGTATATTTGATAGTAAGCTTTCGAGAGTGCTAGCTCTCTTCTTCAGACACCTTCAAAGATGTGTGGAGCTTATGCCTCGACGGGTTAAGGCATGTTTGGTGACATGCAAGAGATCCACACAACGTTAGGTAGGTGTTTTTTATTGTTATGGATGATCAATGTAGAAGATTGTGAATGAATTAAATTAGAAGATAAAATAATAATCCCTTTGCTTTCATCGGAAAAAGAGAACAAGCCACCATGAGTCACGGCTTTGGAAGAAATGGACATTATAGCAATATACTTTACCTTTTTATAGAAACTTCCCCATTTGTGCTGAAGAAAAGCATTAAATCGAGTGAGAATCAGAAACACCACTAAATATCACATCCTTCTCCAGTTTCATTCCCTGTAAGAAATGATGTGTGAAGCAACCAATGAGTAAAGTTAAAGGGGTATTCCCATCTCACCATTTATGACAATATGCATGGATTTTGACATAAATGCCTGATAGATAAAGGTCCCATATCTGGAACCCACAGCTTTCTTAAGAATTCGGCGCTGCTCACAGCCTTAAGTGAATGAGAGAGGGCCGCGCATGCGCAAGTAGACAGCCTCTGGTATTTTCAGAAGTGAATAGAGAGACTTGTGCATGTGCAGCTCTCTCTCATTTACCTGTGGCCACGATTGAGGCCACATCCTCACTATAAATGTGTATGTGGGTCCCAGAGGTGAGACCCTCATCTATAAGGCATTTATGGCATATTCTATAGTTATACAGTAAATGCTGAGTTGGGAATAACCCTTTAAGTACATTTTAAGATAAATTATATTTCTATGTTCGCCATCGCCATAATGGGAAAATACCACATTCATACATGACTGGTAATTCAATGTTATATGTCCTCGATGACTCAATTTCGACATTCATTGTCCATTTCCTTCAGTACACGGAGGAACTGGTATCTAGTGATGGTTTTGTAGTTTTCCTTTAGACAATTTTGTATTCAGAGAGAAACAATGAGAAATCGTTATTCTTTCCTCAAGATAGCTGATAGGGAAAGTGTTTAGACAGCAGATCTCAGTCAACTAAAGGAAGTTCTGGAGAAGAAGGTCTACATCATCACAATAAGCGTTAATTGCTTATGATATAGAGACAGGCAGGGGTGCAAAAGTTGCACTTGCGCTAGGGACCCAAAAATTCTTGTGCACTATATTGGTAGATCAGTATTATAACTATTCAGTCATAGTAGTGGAGTCCTGGTATAGACAACCTGGGACCTTCAACTTACCCCCTCTTGCATATATAAAATTTTATAGAGTTATCCCCAAGGGACAAAAAATGGCTGAGGATGAGTGTGGAAAAATGGTTATTCAGAACTGTATTTCCATTTTACATTGGCAATGAAAATAACTAGGATCTGCCCTAAGATAAACAAGCCAGCAGTTGTCTCTTGACTATTGCCAATTATGCGGTATAATCATAGTTTTTGCTTAAGAAATATTAAGGTCACAAGGAGTGCTATGTCCCATTCACGAAATGTTGCCACAAAGAGTTTGCTTTGTAGCATTCAAGGACTTGTTAGACCATGCAGACCAGTAAGAATTCTGGGAAAGGAATATGCAAATTCTTGCTGGTGGAAAAGGGGAACTTGCTCTAGCGCTACCTTTTAGAAGGCAGCTTCCTCTAGATCAATACCTGATTTTTTGGAAACCTAATGAAATAATCTGGGAATAAAGCCAAACCAGAGCATCTCTTCAAAAAAGGAAGAGAGACCCATTCACAGCTTATGCCACTAGGTATTAAGAATTGATCTACAGGGAGCTGACTTTCAAACGGTGGTGCTGGAGCAAGTTCCCCTATTTCACCAATGAGAACTTATTTACATATTCCTTTCCCTAAGACCATTAGACTTATTTGAAGTCTGAATGTCGTTATACAAGTATTCCCAACCTTATAGACTCCAATACTGAACCTATGCCAAGCCTATCTCTAGTCCTGGTGTCCTGCTACAGGCATTGTTGGGATACCTTAGACAAGAGGACTTGGGTACACCTGCAACCACTGAAGCCCCTGAGTTACACCCTTGCTCAGCCTGGTGCAGCATTTTTACCTAACACTACATCTGGTGTGACTATTTTGCCAGTCTGCTTTGAATCGGTGGAGCAGTTTTACATCCATCCAGAAAAGGGGCCAAGACTTGATGCTGCATTGTGGGAAACATGAGCAGGTTCTGAGGAATCCAAAGTTCCCAGGAACAGAGGTTAGAAAACACTGAATTAAGTAATTGTGCAATTTATTGTCAAAATGTTCAGTTACTAGACTTTAACAGAAATGTTGAAGTCTAGTTTATATTGTAAGCCAAGCTGATGTCAGTCTTATCCTGGGGTTTCCATAATTTCTGTTCATGTCAGCAGAGACCATGCATACTCAGCCGCCTCTCCATCCATCCAGTGACATACTGCACACTCAGCCGCCTCTCCACCCATCCAGTGACATACTGCATACTCAGCCGCCTCTCCATCCATCCAGTAACCACAAGTGTGAGCCTGATCCACAGGGGCTAATCCCTGGTCAGTTCAATGATTCTGCTCATGTTTCCAAATTATAGTCACAAAAATACATTACTGCAGATTTTCTAATGGAAATGCACTAGAATTGTGACACAATTTGGACCAAACATTGGCATACAGTATGTGCCTTGTGCCACATTTAATAATAATTTTTTATGTTTATATGCAACCCCCTTAAGCAAATGCATCTTATCTATACAAACTAGAGGGTAGACTTATGGTACTAAACACAATGTATGTACACATGAAGGGTCAGCACAAAGAACTTTCTAATGATCTTTTCACTCCTCGACCCATGACAGTGACAAGAAGACATTCTCTATATCTAGAGGTAAGAACATTTCTCCAGCACTATAGACGAGGATTCTTTACTATAAAGGTTTTATACCGACTGCCAGATTTGAAGTCGGGAAGGAATTTTTTTCCCTAACATGGGGCAATTGGCCTCATGGGGTTTTTTGCCTTTCACTGGATTAACACTGTAGGATTATACGTTGGACATGATGGATCTATGTCTTCATCCAACTTCATTGAAGTCTATGGGAGAATTTTCTAGGCAAGCTCTGTGACCTGAGCAGAGATCATCGTGCAGGGAGGGGGGAGTAGACGCGCTGTAACATTATCTATTACGAATGGCGGTCCTTATGTTATCTGTATATACGCATCAACTTTTACTGTCATCCTGTCTGTGTTAATAATGCAGTGACTGCTACAAGGAAATCTCTTACAGAACAGGAAGTGTCAGACCATTATTAGGCTTAACAGCCATGGTGAAACCTACAGGATTTTAGGATGTTTTAAAATATAGATATTGAAATGGCAAGTTTTAATAAAAAATTTAAATTTTCAAAAAATGTGTTTAAGATAAAAATGTGATTTTAAAAAAAAAGAGGTAATTTTCTGATTCCCTTTAAATGTGTCAATATTTTGGTCACAATTGACACTTTTTAAATGTGTCTACGCAGATGGGTGTGGCTTAATGGAAAGGTGTTTGGCTTAGATAGCAACAATAAGCAAAACATTTTGTCAACATTATTACTGTTGTGTTCAACTAAGGGTCAGTTCACACTAGCGTTCGGGAACTTTGTTCCCATTCCGCTTGTAGTTAAAAATTATAGTCTATGGGGTTTCCGCGGGTAACCACTTTTTAAGTGGATAGGGTTTCTGTTTTTCAGGTCCCCAAGTGGACCCGAAGAACGGAGACCCGAACACTAGTGTGAACCTAGTGTAAGCCAAGGGGAGGTTAAGCCAAGTCCGAGTCCACAACAATCAAGCGTAGTACTCCGGCTATCTCTGACACTCCCTTTGAAAGAGCTGCCCAACCACGGCTCTATTCAGAATGGGGACGAAAGTTCCCTTTTACTCCTATCAATGGAGGAATGAGCCATACTCATTGAGTTATACTCTCTTTATGTCACTCCATCCTGTTTTCTGAATGTGGGCTTATGCGCTAGGGCTGCGCCTAATGTCACTACATCCCGCATGTACATCACTGCCTAAAATTATGCGCCACCTACTGGGACACTTCTCTTGGTTTTAGAGGATTCACCAATTCTTCGGGGAGTCTGAGAGGTTTCTCCTTATTCCAGTAGTCACCCAGGCTTTCCAGGACAGTTGACAAGTATGGCATAGAGCTTCCCCTTGTCCTCAAAGTAAAGTAAGTAAACAAGTAGAAGAAATGGTCTGAGGACTCTCTCTACAACCTTTTCATGCACTTTGGTCCAATTCTCCAACCCCAGTTTGCTAGAAATGCAATTTTTCTGAAGGGTAGGGTCTGCACAGGTTCTAATGAAGGTATATCAAGTGGTATGGGACCAACCAGGTGTAGTCCTTCTAGACAAGGGTGCCATAGCTGCATGGGTAGCGTCTATGATGAGACTAATTTCTTTTTTTTTTTCATGCTGCCCCCTCTTCTCTATAAATGTGCAAAGGAGAAGCATCAACTATTTTATTACAGGGTCATGCTTTGTCGATTTAGCATTATCACCCAATTTAATATCAGGAATGCCCGTTTAATAAATAACTGGTGTATATATAACATGCATTTAACCACTATGAGGGCGACTCAAAAGTTATCCACATCATGGCTGTAGAATTTATTTTAAAGGAGTTAAAATGACCTTAATTGATCTGATGAATTCTTGATGAGGGGCCCCCGGGGTTGTGGTCTGGTTCCAACCCTTGGGTCACGTGATCATAAGCAGCCCCTCCCTTCTCCACTGATGTCACAAGTAATTACCTGTACTATGGGGGCTGGCTGACATCATGACCCAGGGGTTGGAACCAGGCAAGAACCCGCGGATCCATCATCAAGAATTTGCTGCATCATTAAAGGCCATTTTAACTCCTTGGACAACCCCTTTAATCAACTTTCAGAAATGACAACGACATCATTTTTCAATCTAATATCCCTGTATTAAAGACACTCTGTCCATCTGACAATAAGCTTTAATATTGTACAACGTATGTTTTAGGCTGAGCTGCGAGCCATGAATACACTGTTCTCTTCACCACTTTATCAGACATGAATCTCCATCCTCGTATTGCTTCTTTTAGAGGACCAAACGGGTCGACGCTCAATGTTGTCATCTGCCGTGGGCGAGCATCTGGCTCCTTCCTTATGGCTGACACTTCTGCACCTTTCCTTGAATTTCTTTATCCATATACACACACTTCTTCACTGCAAAACACTTTCTCCATACTGTGCGCAAAGTTTTCAAAACTATTGGCACCGCACACAACCTCAGATCACAAAAATGCTGCTTCTTTTGCACAAATGGGGCAGCCATTTTTTTTTGCACGCCTGTCACAAATATACCGATGTAACACAATCAAACCTGCGAAGCAGTAACTGGGGAGATTGCCACCTTATTTCCTTGCTTTGGAAGCTACTGCCATCTTGATTTTACAGTCAGACACGCCATAATCCTAAAAATATCCATATTACTTAAAGGAAGGGCTAGGAAGTTCTGAGACTGTAGTAAGTGTCTCACTGACTTAGAGAAGGAAGTTGGTCTGGATGATTTGGTGAATCGTATCTGTATATTGTCCTTGATATGTCTTAAACGGAAATCAATGTAAAACAAAGCATTAGAAGATGCTGACAAGTCCCTTCCTGTAGGATAAGCAATAGCAATGCACGTACAGAATTTTAGAAATGTCCTTGTGAAAAAATGGAATAATAATGGAAATGTCTTAACTCCTTAAGGACTTAGAATTTTTGGGACTTCACCCAGGGATTTTTTCATTGTTGTGGTTTGAGAATCATAACTTTCTAATTTTTCCATCAATATAGCTGTATGAGGGCTTTCTTTTTGCAGCAGGAGGTATATTTTTACACCAGGTTTATACCGGGACCAAGTACTGTACACCTTGTTCCAAATTATTAGGAAAACCAGATTTAAGTGTCATAAAGATGTTTTTTTTTTTTCAATGAAACTCATGGCTGGTCTTGTGTCTCAGGGCTCTTTGGATCACTGAAATCAATCTCTGTGATAATTAGTTTGCCAGGTGAGCACAATTAAAGGAAACCTACTTAAGAAGGCCGTTCCACATTATTAAGCAGGCCTCAGGTTTCAAGCAATATGGGACAGAAAAAGGATCTCTCTGCTGCCGAAAAGTGTCAAATAGTGCAATGACTTGGACAAGGTATGAAAACATTAGATATTTCATGAAAACTTAATCGTGATCATTGTACTGTGATTCAGTGCACAGATGGGTGTGTGCAGATAAAGGCAGAATGAAGAAGGTTTTTCTGCCAGAAAGCAGCTACTAAAATAACATTACAAAGCAGAAGACAGGTATTTGAAGCTGCTGGAACCTCTGGAGTCCCACAAACCACAAGGTGTGGGTTCCTCTAGAGGGTTGCAGTTGTGCATAAACCTACGATTCGGCCACCCCCTAAACAGTGCTCACATGCAGAAACAGTTGCAGTGGGCCCAGACATACATGAAGACTAATTGTGAAACAGTCTTGTTTACTGATAAGTGCCATGAAATCTTGGATGATCCAGATGGATGGAGTAGTCAACAAGGAGGTGGCGGAGTCATGTTTTGGGCCAGAATCATGGGGAGAGAGCTGGTAGACCCCTTTAGGGTGTGTTCACATGGCGGAAAATGAAAATCATTTTCCGCTGCCGGAATTTTCGCCGTGGTCTGCCGTGACGAAATGCCGATGCAGTGCATCAGCATTCCGTCGCGGCATCCCGCTCCTGATTAGGCCCGGATGAATGGGCCTAATCAGGAGCGCGTCTCGAGCCGTGGACACCGCGGGCGGAATCCGCGGCAAGATAGGTAATTTTGCTTTTTTTTCCGCTAGTGGAAAAAAGCCACTAGAGAAAAAAAAAAACGACACTGAATCCCATTGAAATGAATGGGAGGAGTTTTTTCAGGCGGATTTTGAGGCGGATTCCGCGTCAAAAAACCACGTGTGAACACAGCCTAAGGGTCCCTGAATGTGTAAAAATGACCTTTGCAAAGTATATAGAGTTCCTGACTGACCACTTTCATGGTACAAAAAGAAAACCCGTGCCTTCCGTAGCAAAATCATCTTCATTCATGACAATGCACCATCTCATATAGAGGCATTGGGAGGTTTGTCCAAAAATTTTAGATTTTTACTCTAATGGTTGACGATTTGAACATTATACTGACTGTCATTTGCATCGATCATTTAGGAAAATCAGAGAAAAATATATAATTTGCATAATAATTTGGAGTACATATTCATCTGTACTGGTAAGATCATTGTTTTTTCCATACTACTAACTGGATAACATTGCGTTCACTCTCTGATTGTTTTCTTTGTGCCTAAAATTACTGGCAAATAGTTATTGCTTTGCATTAAAATTTATAACTTTATTGCCCTTTTTTATTCTGTTCACATATTTGTGAGTTAAATTGTAGATAATCCCCTCTGCTATTATAATTTAGAGTGGGGGAAAAACTGGGTTCATTGTGAAGTCTAAGTAAACTTTATTCTTTATCTATACCAAATTTATATATATATTTTTTTCTCCTCATGTAGCCTTTCATAAAGTTGTGCAGGGGCTTGTTTTTTGCAGGATGAGTTGACATTTTCACTGGCAGCACTTTTTGCTACAGGTGACTTTTTATACTGCTTTTTTTTTTTAGGCAGCATAAATTTTGCCATTTTTTTAAATTTCATTTTCAGATTATGTTAACCCCTTGGTGTCACCACCGTAAACAAACAGTACATGGATTTTGTCAGTGGGTTAATATTCAAAGTGATCATATTCTATCTGGTATAGGGGTATAAATTGGGATATCACCCAGTCTATGGCTGCATTACACAGCCATAATTCCCTGTAAATCGTTTCAAGATTGCAAACTTGACCCATAGACGTTCATGGGTTTACGACAGCCATGTGACCGCCATTTCAAAAACTGACGTTATTCATTGTCATATGAATAAATCCTTTCCACGGACGTGAACAGACCAAGATGGCCATTTTTCATGGAAGTTAGGTCTGTGAACGGGGGCCCTGATGTGTGAGTGAGGCTGTAGTGATCTGCTGGTATTAATGGGGGAAGATGGGCTGGCAGCTGCGCATTTCTCAAAAAGTAGTACAATGGTCCTTCATGTTACAATATTAGTTTGCTCCAGGACAACCATTAAAGTTGAAATGTAAATCTATAGATATCTAATAACTGGTTCTGAAATAATTAGACAACTAAATAAAATAATTAGACAACTGATATAGATAAAGTAAGTTAGATATATAAAAACCAGAATTACTAAGCAAGGACGGGAGTATTTTCTTGACTCTCTACATATATATATATACGCATACAGTGTACCAGAAAAATAGCATGAAGTCGCCCTCACATGGTCTACAAAGGAACTGCTCATCCCAGCATAAGTTAAAAAAAAAAAAAGTGCAGAAATGAGGTAATATGCTGAACTTGTAGGATGTGCCCCCATAGGGGGTTAGTCGCATCTTTGTAATATTTGGGTTACAAACATAATTTTTATTATTTCTATTGTTTAAGGTGATTGTTTCTTTAGACTTTACCACATGCACTGCATCAGAGGAGTAGCTAGGGTTTCAGCACAGGGGGGACAAACACATCCAAGTGGGCCCCCAGCCCCCAATACTAACACTATGCAGTGACCGTATAGTGGTATATAGCGGCTGTACACAGGTTTGTGAAGACCATTTAAGTAAATACAGTACATGAACAATGTTGTGACTTACAGGTGACGTCTCTGACTAATCATTCACATTTCTCGTCTCTTTCATCTGGACCGCCATGACCACTTCTTCCAGCTGTGACTTGTCTCTGTAAAGTTTGCAGCACAGACATCTTTGGTTTCTCACTTTTCCAGGCACCCGACCCACATTGTCCTCACCTATACAAAGCCCCCATCCTGCTAATATAACCTCCCTCCAGAATAAATAATACTGCCAAGTGCATCTTTAAATGAATAATATCCCTGTGTATCCCCTTAAATAGTGCCCCTTATTAATAATTTCCTAATTGAGGCTAAGGCCCCACGTGGCAAAAAGTAGCAGAAAACCGCTGTTGAACAAAATGTGGTGAAAACGCATCACATTTTTTTATTGCATATTCGCAGAATTTCCCTCTGCAGACTTTCTGCCTCTTTTATACCTATATAGGAAAACGTCAGCATTTCTGCAGGTATAATTGATCAGCTTTTCCACTGATTTTTTGCAACGTGTGGATGGGATTAGCCAGAATCTCATCTACTTTGCAGGTACTGTAAAAACGTAGTTTATTCGCAATGTGGGGCTTCAGTCTAAAGGGATTTTCCAGGTCAAGAATAAAAAAAATGAGTGGGGTTCCAACACCCGGGACCCGCGCTGATCAGCTGATTGAAGGGACCGTGGCACTTTTGTAAGCGCCGTGACCCCTTCTCTGTTTACATTCTAGCATTTATTTCATAGCGGCCATGTAATGTAATTACAGCCTTGTCCTATACATGGCTATGTGACAAGGCTGTAATTACATGGTACAGTCACTATAAACAGACAGTGTGCAATGTGAACAGACGCCAGGGCCTCTTCAATCAGAAGGGAGGGCACTGATCTCTTATTGATCTATCCTGAGAATGGATCATCAATAAAAATGAGCTGGAAAACTCATTTAATAAATCCCAAGTGCCACCTTAATTAAATTAATTACTCACTTATATTATGACCCCTGATATAAATACAGCCGACCTCCTAATGACTCCTTATATAAATGATCCCTTATGTTAATGATGTCCCCTATTGCGCCCTTATATAAATGTTCTTCCCCTTTATAGCTGTAATGCCCTATAATTACCCTTTATATAAGTGATCCCCCCCTTATAGCCATAATGTCCTATAATTACCCTTTATATAAATACTTCCTGCCCCCGTTATACTATTATAAGGCCCCCAGATGCTAATAAAAAGAAAAAAAAATAAATGTTGTACTCACCTGTCTGCGATCCTATGAAGGACAGGGACAGAGCATCTGCCACCTACTCTTCTTGAGACGCTTGTCTATGCCTATGCTGTGATCACGCATAGGACGTCTGCGTTTCAGCACAGGAGGCGTGATTCTGTGACGTCATTGCGCCCACCTGCACCGAGAAGCAGACAAAGAGCAGCAAGATGCATAGTAACTAAATCTGTATCCTGGAGACAACGATCTGGTTAAAATTACAGCAGGTATTAATGACGGCCTTGGGGTGGGCCCCACAGATTCAGTGGGCCAGGGCAGTCGCCCCTCCTGGCTTCCCCCGGCTAACTATGCCTCTGCCCTGCATAAATAAATAGTACAGGTGATTATAATAAACTTTGTAATATGTCTTGTGAGAGGAAAATGCTTCTTTCTCCTCTTATTGGGCTGTTTCCCTGCTCCCTCTCCCTCTGAAAATCCTTGCTATATCCATCTCGAGACAGACAGCAGGTCACAACTCAGAATACTCATGTCTATAGAAGTCTATGGAGTGGAGGATGTGAACAGGAAGTGCAGGAGATAAGAGAAGAAAGACAGGCTTAGTCTGATGCTTAGGAGCTTTCTATTACAACCAAAGCACATTACACTCATCAGTATATCCTGCTCCTGTTTCGCCTTTCCCTAAGTATCCTGGTGAACACGTATAGAATTCAATGTTTGCCAAGGAGGATGGGTGTATAATTGTAACCCCAGAAGTGGACATGTTCATCACCACCTGCCCTCAACATTAACATCACTCAACTGCCCAGTTCTCCAGGTTGCTGCATACTGTAGAGCGGAGCTACTAGACAGCCAGTCACTGACTCCTATACATATACAGTATATTAGAGGTATATAAATAGTGAAACTTACAATTTATACTTAACAATTGAGGAGAAATAGTGATCAGCTTATGTCAGTACTTTCATGTCTCTAGACTGAAGAGTATGTACAAGTAATTCAGCCTATTCCTCTATTGATGAGACCCAAGCATGGTTCTAGATGGGAAGCCCAAGTTATTCTGCCCTCACCCTCTACTAATGAAGCCCAAGGGTTTCTCTCGACTGAGGAACACTAGTGATTCAGCCTGCCCCTGTACTGATGAGGCCCAGCCATGTCTATAAACCAAAGAGCATGGGTTATCCAGCCTATCCCTCTACTGATAAAGACTAAGATCACCCTAGACTGTGGCGCAATAGTAATACAGCTTATCCCTGAAGTGATGAGACCTAAGCATGTCTCTATACTGAAGAGTAGAAGTAATTCAGCCTATCCCTGTACTGATGAAGCCCAAGCATGTTTCTTGACTGAGGGGTGCAAGTAAGGCCCGGTTCACATCTGCGTTCTGGTTTCCATTTGGGGAGTCCGCTTGGGGACCCCCCCGAACGGAAACCTATACTCATGAAAAAGCGGTTTACTTGGGAAACCCACGGTCCCCATAGACTATAATGGGGTCCGTGTGGTTTCTGCTCGGTTTCTGCACGAACAAGTGGAGAGGAAAATGCTGCAAGCAGCACTTTCCTTTCCGCATGTTTCGTGCGGAAGCCACATGGACCCCATTATAGTCTATGGTATCCGCTTGGGTCGCCCACAGAAGTTCGAACGGGTGAGGACGTAACACCTTTATCATATAGATTTTGTTGTAGTTATGTGTTTTCTTTTTTTCAAACCCTCTGACCCTGTTTCTGAAGATATGAAGAAAAGAGAACTGACCGATTCATCTTTTTCTATAGAACTCAGATGCAATATTTTTATGTCCTGTGTACTGTAGAATAGACAAACTTCAGTTACTGTCACATGAAATGAATGCCGGGTTTCACAATATGTAAAAACACAAATGAATGTCATATTGATATGTAGCTGCAGCTGCTCCCAACCCTGACTGTGGTTTCAACTGATGATAAATCCGGAAATAATATACACAAGTGAGCAAAAAGGTAACAATGTTTTGAACTTTTGACTTTCAGGCTCCATATATCTCACCATCCACTACAGTGCTGGCCAAAAGTATTGACACCCCTGCAATTCTGTCAGATAATACTCAATTTCTTCCAGAAAATGATTGCAATCACAAATGCTTTGGTAATAATATCTTCATTTAATTTGTCGTCAATGGAAAACCACAAAAAGAATTGTCAAAAAGCCAAATTGGATATAATTCCACATCAAACATAAAAAAGGGGGTGGACAAAAGTATTGGCACCCTTTGAAAAATCATGTGATGCTTCTCATGTGATGATCTAATTTGTGTAATTAATAGCACCTGTTACTTACCTGTGGCACATAACAGGTGGTGGCAATAACTAAATCACACTTGCAGCCAGTTGAAATGGATTAAAGTTGACTCAACCTCTGTCCTGTGTCCTTGTGTGTACCACATTGAGCATGGAGAAAAGAAAGAAGACCAAAGAACTGTCTAAGGACTTGAGAAGCAAAATTGTGAGGAAGCATGAGCAATCTCAAGGCTACAAGTCCATCTCCAAAGACCTGAATGTTCCTGTGTCTACCGTGCGCAGTGTCATCAAGAAGTTTAAAGCCCATGGCACTGTGGCTAACCTCCCTAGATGTGGACGGAAAAGAAAAATTGACGAGAGATTTCAACGAAAGATTGTGCGGATGGTGGCTAAAGAACCTCGACTCACATCCAAAGAAGTTCTATCTGCCCTGCAGTCCGAGGGTACAACAGTGTCAACCCGTACTATCCGTTGGCGTCTGAATGAAAAGGGACTCTATGGTAGGATACCAAGGAAGACCCCACTTCTGACCCAGAGACATAAAAAAACCAGGCTGGAGTTTGCCAAAACTTACCTGAGAAAGCCAAAAACTTTTTGGAAGAATGTTCTCTGGTCAGATGAGACAAAAGTAGAGCTTTTTGGGAAAAGACATCAACATAGAGTTTACAGGAAAAAAAAAGAGGCCTTCAAAGAAAAGAACACGGTCCCTACAGTCAAACATGACAGAGGTTCCCTGATGTTTTGGGGTTGCTTTGCTGCCTCTGGCACTGGACTGCTTGACCGTGTGCATGGCATTATGAAGTCTGAAGATTACCAACAAATTTTGCAGCATAATGTAGGGCCCAGTGTGAGAAAGCTGGGTCTCCCTCAGAGGTCATGGGTCTTCCAGCAGGACAATGACCCAAAACACACTTCAAAAAGCACTAGAAAATGGTTTGAGAGAAAGCACTGGAGACTTCTAAAGTGGCCAGCAATGAGTCCAGACCTGAATCCCATAGAACACCTGTGGAGAGATCTCACAATGGCAGTTTGGAGAAGGCGCCCTTCACATCTCAGGGACCTGGAGAAATTGGCCAAAGAAGAATGGTCTAAAATTCCAGCAGAGCATTGTAAGAAACTCATTGATGGTTACCGGAAGCGGTTGTTCGCAGTTATTTTGTCTAAAGGTTGTGCTACCAAGTATTAGGCTGAGGGTGCCAATACTTTTGTCCGGCCCATTTTTGGAGTTTTGTGTAAAATGATCAATGATTTGACTTTTTTTTCATTCTCTTTTGTGTTTTTTCATTGCAAGCAAAATAAATGAAGATATTATTACCAAAGCATTTGTGATTGCAATCATTTTCTGGAAGAAATTGAGTATTATCTGACAGAATTGCAGTGCCAATACTTTTGGCCAGCACTGTACAACTTGGAACGTGAGACCTTCTAACGTGCTGTCATCTTATAGACAATCATCTTGGCTATCTCAATACCTAAATGTGACTTGCAACTATTTAGCATATGATTAGTTCTGCAGATTCTCGTCATGTAACTGCATTGTTACTGTTTTGCTCCTAAAAATTAAAAAAAATTTAATTTTTATTATTTTGTTAGTATTTTGTAAATTGGAGTTTATCTCCTTTGCACCCATTTTTTTTTTTTTTTAAATGCATCTAAAAAAAAAAAAAACTTTGCAAACAGTATCTGCAGCTTTCAGGCTCCCAGCGATTGGATACTTATCCCTTGTTCTGTGGCTAGAGGATAAGTGTCCTTAATGGCACAATCCCTTTAACATAGGCCTCCTGCATCAGCCATGTGTATGTGCCATGCAGATGTGACAAGCTATAATGCCAGATTCACACAAGGCTGCTCATGGACCTAATGTTTACTCATATTCAATGCCATGTTTAATCACATGGCAGTGAATAATGGCCGTGTAATTGCCATTTTAAAGCTCGTGAATGTCTATTCACACTATTCTTCTCCAATCCTAAGTACTCTAATATCCAGAACCCCCATGATGTATGTCTATATATTATTTCTTATCTATTGCATTCTGACTGTCTGAGACCCTATCTGTCTAATCTCTCTCCCAAAATGGACATGATCTCTGTCATCTTGGACTTTTAATGCTACTTCTGAGTCATCAGTGACCTTAGACCTCATGTTTGGCTGTCATGAGGACTGTTTGCAAGATATTAGGGGTGAGCCCATCTGGTCTCTGGTAATAAACCAACCCTGCCTTTTCTGACAGCCAGCTCCCCGCTCCTGCAGCTGGACGATCACGTGCAGCTGCTAACTCTGCTAAGACGTATTATTACATCCTTCCGAAGTTATATCGTGACTGCCTTGACTTTAATAGTCAATGGGTGGCTGTAAAAAGCTTTAAATACTACGGGATATACCATAAACATCTGATTGGTGGAAAACATCTCATGTATGCCCATACGGGGTGGCCAGATGGATTTGGGGTCAGGGATAGTTGCAGCCACTTGATTCTGCTGATCATAACACTGTAGTTACAAATATGGGTAGTCATAAAATTTTGACCTTTTTTTGCCATGAATAAAATTTTAAAAGTGACTCAGACATCAAGTTATGAAATATTTCCAAAGAAATCATGAACTGACTAAGAGGTGTGCCCCATAGTGGCAGAACTTTGACTTTTTATGGTATGATGTAATAATTGTGAAGAGAAGTTACTATAGATTGTGTGTTCTTAGGACTGGGAGGTCCTGTTAGGTCCCATGTGACCATATAGGACCTTATTATATATAGACCACATTTCTGGATGTCACAATCTTTCCACTGTGAACTTTAGTAGAACTTGTTTGGTGCAGATAACATCCACACAACGTTCCTGGAAAGAATAATGTGATATATACAATGACTGCCTCCATATTACTCACACTTCTATACCTTATGTGGCTGCCTGGTCTGCTGGGTAAGTTACACTGTACTTACATGTCCTAGGGTGGTGGCTATAGATATGTCTGGACAGATAGGCAGCCTATATATACACGTGGACAAAATTGTTGGTACCCCTTGTTTAATGAAAGAAAAACCCTCAATGATCACAGAAACAACTTAAATCTGACAAAAGTAATAATATATAAAAATTCTATGAAAATGAACAAATGAAAGTCAGACATTGCTTTCCAACCAGGCTTCAACAGAATTTTTTAAAAAAGAAAACTCATGAAACAGGCCTGGACAGAAATGATGGTTCCCTTAACTTAATATTTAGTTGCACAACCTTTTGAGGCAATCCCTGCGATCAAACGATTCCTGTAACTGTCAATGAGACTTCTGCATCTCTCAGCAGGTATTTTGGCCACTCCTCATGAGCAAACTGCTCCAGTTGTCTCGGGTTTGAAGGGTGCCTTTTCCAGAAACCTTCAGCTCCTTCCAAAGATGCTCAATAGGATTTAGGTCAGGGCTCATAGAAGGCCACTTCAGAATAGTCCAATGTTTTCCTCTTAGCCATTCTTGGGTGTTTTTAGCTGTGTGTTTTGGGTCATTATCCTGTTGCAAGACCCATGACCTGTGAACGAGACCAAGCTTTCTGACACTGGGCAGCACATTTCTCTCTAGAATCCCTTGATAGTCTTGAGATTTCATTGTATCCTGCACAGATTCAAGGCTCCCTGTGCCAGATGCAGCAAAGCAGCCCCAGAACATAACAGAGCTTCCTCCATGTTTCACAGTAGGGACAGTGTTCTTTTTAAGATATGCTTCATTTTTCCGTATGTGAACATAGAGCTGATGTGCCTTGCCAAAAATTTAGATTTTTTTTTCTCATCTGTCCATAGGACATTCTCCTAGAAGCTTTGTGGCTTGTCAACATGTAGTTTGGTAAATTCCAGTTGTGTCAGATTCAAGTTATTTCTGTGACCATTGTGGGTTTTTCTTTCATTAAACGAAGGGTACCAACAATTTTGTCCACGTGTGTATAACCTATGTATCACAGAGCTCAGCTTCTCAACTTCGCTTTTTCATCCTCTTACTTTTACCTCCATCTTACCCTAGCGAAGATTTTAGAGTTTACAATTATTCCAGAATCAAATGTTTAGCTGTGTTAAATCCGTCATGCCTTGTATATATCACAATTAATGATAATTCATTAGATGTTAATTCTACCATGAGGACAATGATGTAATTTGCTTTTCCACAGAAATATACACTCTGAGGGGGAATAGTAATGGTCAGCCCTGCAAGTTCCCTTTCAAGCTCAACAACAAGGTTTATGTAGACTGTACAACTGATGGACGATCTGATGGAAGATTCTGGTGCTCTACAACCTCAGATTATAACACAGACAAGCTGTTTGGATTTTGTCCATCTAAATATAAGTGCAATAGTCATTTACACTGATGGAGTTCCCTATTACAGATGTATCCTTCCTTACCTTTCTTCTTGGCTGGATATGTTCCAGTATTTGCTTCACAAGATGACCAACTTTTCAAAACATGATTTTCTGATACTCTGTCACAACAAGATGTCTATGCCATAAATGTCTATATATGGCCACCCAGTGGTTGTGATCTGAGTTGCAGCCTTTCTAGCACAGAAGTGAATAGAATGAGGAATTGATCAGTTGTCATTCATTAAACCAGTCTGTGAGTGGTCTCAACTGTCCACTAATTTTCTTCAGATTTGCTAGTACACAGCACTGTACACACATGTAATCACTCACATTAGTCCCTGACATAGATGGACTGATAATTTAATGTACACATTTTAGACATAAAGGACAAAAACTTAACCAACAAATTAAGGGTAAGTTCACACAGATGAATTTGAGGTAGTCTTTTGCCTCAAATTCCTTTCCAAATACCAGCCCTGTAGATCCCATAGCAGAAAGCCAAAGCAGAGCTCACAGGTTAGCCTCAGACACAATGGGACTAATCCTTGTACCTCTGCTGCAATCTGATGATTTGAAAGAGATCTATTGGTGACCAAAATGTCAGATCAATTTATCTGGATTGCCTAATAAACTTGTCTGAAGCAAAACTTGATTTTTTTAATGCATTAAAAAGGTTTCCATGGCAAAAAAAAAATCATTTTTTCAAAAAAGGTCAGTTAGTGCTATTAATAGTTTAATAAGTGCACCCAAATACCTTTAGCAGTGTTTTGAGTGATTTCTGGGCTCTCTATGAGCTCCTGGCATCTTCTGCATTTGTTTACATCAGTATCTTCCTGTGTTTTCCTACAACTACCATGATCCACTGGGCTTCACTCAGAGCTGACTCACAGCACCTCCCACTCTCACTCCCTCCCCCTCCTTGTTTCCCTATCTAGCCCGCCCACTACACCCTCAGCAGCCCTCTTTAGACTCCTAATTTTCATTCACTCAATGACCTTCTCCTTTGGCTGTAATATTGTAATCACCTCCGTATATCATCATTACAGTCACTCAGCAAAAATCAATAGACTGGGCTCTGATGGGAGAAAATGGGCCTGAAACAAACAAGGGAAAAGGGGGCTAACAGATTGAAAAATTGAAGGAACTGTTAAGTTTGGTGGAGTAAGCCTGAAGATATGGGGTTGTTTCACAGCTAAAGGCGTTGAATACATGACCAGGATTGATGGTGGTCTCAACGCTGAGCTATATGCGAGTATCTTCGTACACTCAAGTACTATGTGTTATGATCTGGGGATCTCTGACCAGGGACTGGCCCCTGACTGATAACTTCTCAGTCAAGTGTATAAAGAAAAGCATCAAAGAAAACAAAAAACTTAGTATAATAAGCAGTTTGTGATACTCCTAGTCCCTGCTTTGCACACTAGAAGTAGCCATGGGCCCGACTTACTAACCTGAGAGGGAACGAACACAGCCGGAGAAATAACTCAGGGTGGGTTCACACTTGCGCCGGAGTCAGTCTGCTGCGAATCCGACTGAAAATCTCGGGAAACTGTATAGGGACTGGATAGCGAAAGGTTAGCGACGCATTGCTTAAAAACCCATTCATTTGAATGGGTTTTTAAAGCAATGCGTGGGTGTACACTTACACCCTCTGCGCCGCAAATCGTTTTTTTTTTTCCGCTGGAAACCAAGTCGGACATACAGGACTTTGTTTCCGATGAAATAAACTGGATTTGTGGCACAGAGGGTGTAAGCGCACACCCGCGCATTGCTTTAAAAACCCATTCAAGTGAATAGGTTTTTAAGCAATACGTCACTAACCTTTCGCTATCCAGTCCCTATACAGTTTTCCGAGATCTTCAGTCAGATTCGCGGCGGACGGACTCCAGCGCAAGTGTAAACCCACCCTCACCTGCCAGAGAAACAGAAAACCTGACTTGTTTCACATTTAGAAAGGAGAGGCTAGATACAGAGACGGTCCCCCACAGGTGTCCGACTGGACTAATAGTGAATATGAGGAAACACAAAGTATAGAGCAGAAAATAAATGTGAAACTCAGCAATACTGACACTATGCAAAGGAATAGGATAAACAGAACTTAGCAAAAAAAACCCTACAAAATGTCCAAACTTCCAAGCAGTAAAAGACTAGGGCTCACTGCACCCTGAACAACTAGGCTTGGAACAAGGTGCTCAAATACTTATCAAATATCCACATAGAATGAATAGGCAGAAAGTCAAAATGAATGGACCAGGACTCAGATTCAGATGATAGCAGTAATTTCAGGCAGACAGATCACTCTGGAAACCTCAGACCGGCAATTGACAGCATGCAAAGCAGAGTTATATAGCCAGGAGCAGAAGTCAGAAAGGTAATTGGGCAGCAGACCTCTGAGCCGCCTACAGCCTGTAATGAGTCCTCAGCACTGCAGAAAGACTTAATCCCTTCAGAGGCAAAGACACACTAGAGCACTGACCAGCAATGCAACTCATCGCGCGATCCACGCGTGACCGCAAGCTCAGTGTGAACATTCCCCTGCATGTGCTTTTATGACAATTTAAATGAATTGAAAATAATTGGCAGCAGAATGTCATAGATTAATCCAGTCTCCAAAAAGTAATGAAGTACAGTACCCTGCCCCAAAGACAAGGGAGTGGTATGGGAGCTGCACAGAAGAAGCTTATCTGTGTGCAGTTTAGCTATCCTATGTTATCTAGGTCTCAAGCAGTACAATAACGCGGTCAATAAATCTTCTGCCCCTGCTCATTCTGCCCTAGTGTGCACAGTAAAGCTGACAGGTGAGCTGCAGAAATCAGGAAGTGTCAACCTATGGTGAATACTCTAACAGGCATTGGGAAAACTGGAATATTACTGGAAGATTTGTTTTCTAGATCCCCGAAACATAATTAAAGAAATAACCTGATTTATATAATACATAATTTTCGGATTATAGTTCCTTTAATACACTGTATCACACATTTATCTTCTCAGCCACGTCTAATGGCTTGTGGACTGCAGATCCTGTTACTGGCGTCAACTATCAGATTAACTCTGATTCAGCCCTCACTTGGTACCAAGCCAGAAGAAGCTGCCAGCAACAAGACGCAGAACTGCTGAGTATAACCGAACTACACGAACAATCATTCATTGCAGGTAAGAACCAAGGTAGAGCAGAATCAGAAGAGACACATCAGAGATCTACAGGAATTAAGACACTAATGATAAATGGCATGGAGTCACAGATTATCTAAACCCATTCTTTACAGGAGATCAGTTTATCTTCATACGCTGGAGCCACCATTTCTCTGCTCTTATCCCAAAAATTGTCTAATTTTCCATTGGTATAAAATGTCCCATGGTCTTACTACAGTCTGTATGATCACAAACATGGACTCCATCAAAGGCACCTAATGCCGAAACACCTGGGCCCCAACCTACAATGTGCCATATATAATACTGATCAATTTTGGTGTAAAGTAAATTGCATTGGTAGTCTGACTTTTTGGGATTATTTGCAAAAAATATGTGTGATTATTGTGTCTAGTTATCTGTTCACCAGATGTATCAACTGCAGGTGTTTGAAGTCTCCCCCCACCTTCTGTCTCTATCCCTCTTCCGTCATAGATTGTAAGATCTTGCGGGCAGGGCCCTCTATCCCGCTGTGCCAATTGGTCACTGTTAGTATTATCTGTTTTGTATATCTTGTGTACCGTATGTAAACCCTCAAATGTGAAGCACCATGGAATTAATATAATAATGTACAGCACCATGGAATTAATATAATAATGTGCAGCACCATGGAATTAATATAATAAAATACAGCACCATAGAATTAATATAATAAAATACAGCACCATGGAATTAATATAATAATGTGCAGCACCATGGAATTAATATAATAAAATACAGCACCATGGAATTAATATAATAATGTACAGCACCATGGAATTAATATAATAAAATACAGCACCATGGAATTAATATAATAATGTGCAGCACCATGGAATTAATATAATAATGTACAGCACCATGGAATTAATATAATAAAATACAGCACCATGGAATTAATATAATAATGTACAGCACCATGGAATTAATATAATAAAATACAGCACCATGGAATTAATATAATAATGTACAGCACCATGGAATTACTATAATAATGTACAGCACCATGGAATTAATATAATAATGTACAGCACCATGGAATTAATATAATAATGTACAGCACCATGGAATTAATATAATAATGTACAGCACCATGGAATTAATGGTGCTATATAAATAAATAATAATAATAATAAACAATAATAAAAGTTGTCAAATTTGTCACGATCTCACACCATTAAAGGAGTTGTCCAGGCAAAAATGGACAACCCTTTTAAAGTTTAAATAAGCTGGGGGCAGTGAAACAAATAAAAAAAAATGCATATTCACCTGTCCCCATTGCTCCGGTGTCCTCCTGTGTCATCAGCTCCCGGCGTTGTGCTGAAGCCGCTGATTGGCCTCAGCGGTCACGTGACCACTGAGGCCAATCAGCGGCTTCGGCACAAGGCTGGAAGAGACCCAGGAGAGCAAACAAACTGGGAAGCGTAGGACAACAATGGAGCAACTGGGACAGGTATGTATTTTTTTTTATTTTATTCACTGCCCCCAACATATTTAAACTTTAAAAATTTAGCCTGGACAACCCCTTTAAGGAAGTGGAATAGCAAATGGAATAACATCTCAGGATAGAAGTCCGTATTTATCAATCTTTGTGCGACATTTTAAAAATTTGGCATAAATTATTTTTTTTTGACCATTTTTGTCTGAGAATTTATGTTTTCTATAATAATAATAATAATAATAATAATAATAGTCCTTTAATAGTCCCACAATGGGGAAATTCAGTGTGTTACAGCAGCAAAGATAAGCAGATACAAATACAAATACAACATGTACAGGAATGTTCCAAGGTGAGAGGCATTACATTAATAGCAGACAGACAGATAGGAAGTAGCAGAGGGGGGGGGGGGGGGGATTTAACAGGCAGAGAGATATTTCAGTTCTCTGTGTGTAATGATCTCCGCTTAGGTCGGTGTTGGTTGTACAGCCTAACCGCGGTGGGGGAGGAAAGACTTCCGATAGCGCTCCTTCTCACACCTAGGGTGGAGCAGTCGGTCACTGACAGTACTGCTCAGCGCGATCACAGTCTCATGCATGGGATGGGACTTCTTCTTCTGCATGGAGCTCACCACGGACAGTATCCTTCTGTCACCCACCACCTGCACTGGGTCCAGTGGGCTCCCCAGGACAGAGCTGGCCCTTCTAATCAGCTTGTCAAGTTTATTTCTGTCCCTGGTTGATATACTGCTCCCCCAGCAGGCCACTCCAAAGAAGATGGCTGATGCCACTACCGAGTTGAAGAAAGTTCTAAGAAGTGCCCCCTGGATTCCAAAGGCTCTCAGTTTCCTAAGCAGGTAGAGCCTGCTGTGGCCCTTCCTGTACAGGGCCTCCATATGATCTGCCCAGTCCAGCTTATTATTAAGGAGCAAACCCAGGTACTTATAGGTGTTCACAATCTCGATGCCCGTCCCCAGGATGTCCACTGGATTTGGAGGGCATCTGCCTTTGCGGAAGTCCACCACCATCTCCTTGGTCTTCCCCGCGTTAATCTTCAGGTGGTTCCGGTGGCACCAGTCCACAAAATCCTGGTTCAGTTCTCTGTACTCCCTGTCATCATCATCTGTGATGAGACCCACTATTGCAGAGTCGTCAGAATACTTCTGTAGGTAGCAGCTGGATGAGTTGCACCTAAAATCTGCAGTGTACAGTGTGAAGAGCTAGACTATATGTAATCCATCACGTTATTTGTCTACATCTCGTAGGTTTAACAAACACCCTCACCACATCCTTATGGATTGGGCTCAATAGTCTGGACTTCAATGCTGGTTGGACATGAGACGGTGGAGACCCTTTAAGATTTCGGAACTGGCTTCCAGGTAAATAGGTGGATATTGGGATGCTATTTTACTGCTTATGGTACTTTATATATATAGCCTGCACTTAAAAGGGCTTTCTGAGTTAAAAATATTGACCTAGACGTGTTTACCTAACTTTGTATGGTTTTTTAGGAAATTCATCAAAAGCACCAGGCGTAAACTGTGTTACTGGAAATCCTGGAAAAAAAACAAAGTGGGAAAACAAAGAGTCATTACCCCTTCATACCACAGCCAATTTTCATTTTTGCATTTCCATTTTCCCTCCCCCCATTCCAAGAGCCATAACGTTTTCATTTTTCATTTCACAAAGTCATATAATGGCTTATTATTTGTGGGACTAATTGTATTTTGGAATGGCACCCTTCAATATCCTGTACAATGTATTGGGAAGCTGGAAAAAATTCAGAATGAGATGGAATTGGAAAAAAAAACGCATTTACGCCAATTTCTTATGGGTTTAATTTTTACAGCATTCACTATATGGTAAAAATGACCAGTTACCTGTATTCTGTGGTTCAGTACAATCGCAGCGACACCAAATTTATATAGTATTTGTAATGTTTTGATACCTTTTAAAAAAATTAAAAACTTTGAAAAATACAAAATTTTTTAGTGTTGCCATATTGTGACACCTGTAACTTTTTTATATTTATGTGTATGGAGCTGGGTATGGCATCTTTTTATGCAGGACAAGATGGCATTTTTAGTGATACCATTTTGAGGAAGGTCTGATGGTTTGATCACTTTTTATACTATTTTTTATAGGAGGCAAAAAGTTGAAAAAACAGCCATTTGGCCATTTTGATTTTTTTTTCCCTGCTACGCCATTCACTGTATGGGAGAAATATTTTTATATTTTAATAGTTCGGACATTTTGGAGTGCGGGGATACCTAATGTGTTTATGTTTACTTTTGTTTATTTATTTTTATATGTGATCTAGGGAAAGGGGGGGGGTGATTTGAACTTATATTTTTTGTGTTTTTTTATACTTTAAAAAAAAATTTTTTCCTTTTCCTTTTATGATCAGACCCCTTAGGGACCTTGAACCCTAGGGGGTCTGATCACTCACACTATACACCGCAATACTAATGTATTACAGTGTACAGCGAAATTCATTACCTTCTATTGCACGATGCCTCTGGCATCAGAGATCTGGTTTTAGATTTCCATTGATTTGATATTGATGACCTATCCTTAGAATATTTCATGATTATTTTTAGCCTGGAAAACCCCTTTAATAAATAATGAAAATTAAATACGTTCATAGTAAAAATGATAATTTAAAAAATATATATAAAAAATTAAAAATATAAATTTAGAAATTTTGATTAAACTATAAAAACAGAGATTAGCAGATACATGGACATGTCAATGACGGGTAGCCATTCTTGGACACTGGAGTAGTTACCTGGTGATTGTATAATAAAAAAAATTACATATACACCATATAATGTATCTTAAAAATCTTGTACTGGTCCTCTCCTCTTATAACATGGTGTGTATGAGGAAAATAAATAACCACAATAACTGTAAGATAGCTTAGACTGTTTTTTTTATCTAACTTTTTTGCCTTTAGGAACTCTATCATAAGCCCCCGACGTAAACTGTGTAGTGGTAAATCCTGGAGAAAACACAAAGTGGGAAAGCAAAGAGTGCAAGCAAAAACTGGGCTATATCTGTGAGAAAGGCAACAAGAAGTCCCTTAATGTCCCCTCTCCAGGTAGGAAACAAAGTGCTTCACAGTGAGAATGTTTTCAGAAATAGAAGGGTTATTTTAGTTTATTTTTGTCAATTAACAAAAAGAAGTGAATGAAGATAAGAGAAATGTAAATCCCATCAATATTTGGTGTGACCTTTGCCCTTTGCCTTCCATCAGTACTTCTCGGTACTTGCAGACAGTATTTGGCAGAACTCGGCAGGGAGGTTGTTCCCGCCATCTTGGAGAACTAAGCACAGATCTTCTGTGGATGTAGGCTTGCTCCAATCCTTCTGTCTCTTCATGTCATCCCAGACAGATTGGATGATGGTGAGATCAGGGCTATATCTGTGGGGGCCGGATCATCACTTCCAGGACTCCTCCTCCAAAGGACAAAGGTCACACCAAATATTGATGGGATTTACATTTCTCTTTTCTTCATTCACTTCATTTTTATATAAATTAACAAAAATAAAGTATTAACCCTTCTATTTCTGAAATAATTCTTATTTTGCAGCATTTTTCACATATACCTAAACCTTTGCACCTTACTGTACAATACACTTTTAGTTTGGATTTGTCTTCTTTTAGTCTTATTGAATGGAGTAAATCTTGAATAAACATAAGGGACTTGTTCACATCTGTAGCAGAGGGTCTGCTTAAATTTTCCTCTGAGTTAGAATGGGAAATCACTCTGTAAGATCTGCTTCTGTCCTGGTGGACTTGACCGATTGGTGGGTGTTTGACGCCCAGCCTATAATGAGAATGAGGTTCCCATGTAACAATGGCGCACATACACACTGCTGCTTCACTTATCTATATGGGAATGCTGAAAAGAGGCCGAGTGTTATCTTTGGGAATCCTATATAATTAAATGGAACCTCAACACACAAGAACAACCTGCTGCTTTATTTATATGGGGGCACCGGGGACTGCCAATCTCGTGATCTGTGCAGTGATTAATCGTAATTACCAGAATAACCCTAGAATTCCAATAAACATGTCACTTACATATGATGGTCAGGAAGTTCTTCTGTCTTGTTACAGGCACCAGTGACCCCATCTTTTGTCCTTCATCATGGATTCCTTATAATGGACACTGCTATTACTTGGATAGGGATGCTAGGACTTGGAAGGAGGCCATGTTATCTTGCAGAAGGAAAGAGGGAGATCTTGCAAGTTTGCATAATATTGAAGAAGCGAGTGCTATTACCTCCCAGCTTACATTTGGTGAGTATCTAAAGGTGGCAATTTCAGCTAACAGCTATTCTTCCTGACCCCCCCCCATACATATTCAACTTGGCTGGGTGTGCATGTGTACTCTAAAAACCAACATACCCAACACTTCTTTCTCCTGACATCTGCCATCAGTAGGAGGAAAGTTGAAAAACCACCATACACATTAGAGGGTCAGTCATTCCTATTGAAATGTATGTATAGTTCTGTACAGTGCCCTGTGCAAAGACTGCACTTCCCAGAATGCAAAACACCAGAGCAAGCAGACATTGAGCCAGCAGGGAGTGCTGCAAGTTCTGAGTTCAGACTGAAAGGAGAAAAACATTCACTATTTCTGTTTTTTTACGACTGTAACGATAATTCTAAAAACAACCAGACAGAAGGAGGTCCTTAAATCTATTAAAATGTCCTCAATCTGTCCACATGAACACACTAAGTTTACCTTTCTTCTCAGGAAGTGACATCATGTCCATTGGTCACATTGCCATACTGCAGGGGACCAATGAACATAATGCACTTCCTGAGAAGGAATCAGCCATATTTTCTAATCAATCTCTTTCAGTTTACTCTTACTGTACTAATATGGTGATCTTGTGGAGGGCACAGGAACTCATGTAAATAATACACATACATGATATTTTCTTCTAGGAGATGCAGAATATGTTTGGCTTGGGTTGAATGACTTGAAGACACAGCTATATTTTGAGTGGAGTGATGGATCCCCGGTGACATATACAACATGGCAGAGAGGAGAACCATCTCACCTCAATAATAGACAAGAGGATTGTGTGGCCTTATCCACTAAGGTAGGACATTGTGAACCTGGAGATCATGAAGATGAAGATGATGGTAACGTTCTCACCTTGTAATACATTCTTACACAGGACGGACAATGGTCAGACCAGATATGTGAGAGAAAGCTTCCATATATTTGCAAAAGAAACTCCAGAGCAAGATATCAATGTCAACCCTAGATGTGATAAAGTAAAGAACATTATATGTGCAGTTATAATACCAGGACTGCCCCTATCCATATGGCTTATTAGGGTAATTGGGCATCATAAGAGATCATGTCTGTCCTTGGTAGACTTGGCCCATTCATCTATTACATGGACACTCCATTAAAATGTATGACCAGATGGAGTTTCCCCCGGCAATAACATTACACAGGATTTCTGATCACTAATACTGGGTTTCAGCAATATGTGGATATATTATATTTTATATAAATTATAATATACAGTCATATGAAAATGTTTGGGCACCCCTATTAATCTTAATCATTTTTAGTTCTAAATATTTGGGTGTTTGCAACAGCCATTTCAATTTGATATATCTAATAACTGATGGACACAGTAATATTTCAGGATTGAAATGAGGTTTATTGTACTAACAGAAAATGTGCAATATGCATTAAACCAAAATTTGACCGGTGCAAAAATTTGGGTACCCTTATCATTTTATTGATTTGAATACTCCTAACTACTTTTTACTGACTTACTGAAGCACAAAATTGTTTTTGTTACCTCACTGAGCTTTGAACTTCATAGCCAGGTGTATCCAATCATGAGAAAAGGTATTTAAGGTGGCCAATTGCAAGTTGTTCTCCTATTTGAATCTCCTTTGAAGAGTGGCATCATGGGCTCCTCAAAACAACTCTCAAATGATCTGAAAACAAAGATTGTTCAACATAGTTGTTCAGGGGAAGGATACAAAAAGTTGTCTCAGAGATTTAACCTGTCAGTTTCCACTGTGAGGAACATAGTAAGGAAATGGAAGACCACAGGGACAGTTCTTGTTAAGCCCAGAAGTGGCAGGCCAAGAAAAATATCAGAAAGGCAGAGAAGAAGAATGGTGAGAACAGTCAAGGACAATCCACAGACCACCTCCAAAGAGTTGCGGCATCATCTTGCTGCAGATGGTGTCACTGTGCATCGGTCAACAATACAGCACACTTTGCACAAGGAGAAGCTGTATGGGAGAGTGATGTGAAAGAAGCCGTTTCTGAAAGCACGCCACAAACAGAGTCGCCTGAGGTATGCAAAAGCACATTTGGACAAGCCAGCTTCATTTTGGAAGAAGGTCCTGTGGACTGATGAAACAAAGATTGAGTTGTTTGGTCATACAAAAAGGCGTTATGCATGGCGTCAAAAAAACACAGCATTCCAAGAAAAACACTTGCTACCCACTGTAAAATTTGGTGGAGGTTCCATCATGCTTTAGGGCTGTGTGGCCAATGCCGGCACCGGGAATCTTGTTAAAGTTGAGGGTCGCATGGATTCAACTCAGTATCAGCAGATTCTTGAGAATAATGTACAAGAATCAGTGACGAATTTGAAGTTACGCCGGGGATGGATATTTCAGCAAGACAATGATCCAAATCTACTCAGGCATTCATGCAGAGGAACAATTACAATGTTCTGGAATGGCCATCCCAGTCCCCAGACCTGAATATCATTGAACATCTGTGGGATAATTTGAAGCGGGCTGTCCATGCTCGGCGACCATCAAACTTAACTGAACTGGAATTGTTTTGTAAAGAGGAATGGTCAAAAATACCTTCATTCAGGATCCAGGAACTGATTAAAAGCTACAGGAAGCGACTAGAGGCTGTTATTTTTGCAAAAGGAGGATCTACTAAATATTAATGTCACTTTTCTGTTGAGGTGCCCATACTTTTGCACAGGTCAAATATTGGTTTAATGCATATTGCACATTTTCTGTTAGTACAATAAACCTCATTTCAATCCTGAAATGTTACTGTGTCCATCAGTTATTAGATATGTCAAATTGAAATGGCTGTTGCAAACACCCAAATATTTAGAACTAAAAATGATTAAGATTAATAGGGGTGCCCAAACTTTTTCATATGACTGTACATGTTAGATTGTATAAAATAATATAAATATAGTATAAATTTTATATAAAATGACATATGTAAGTATTGTGGGAAATTAGACAGAAGAGACAGGGACACAGCGTCTGGTGAAAACATGGTTTTGCCCCTGTGTTTTTATTTTGAAAAATAAACAAATAAAATACAGCCTTAACTTCAGGCAAAAATACTACACAAATCTGCTCGGCTGAGCTCTAACTAAACAACAACTTCCCTCACTATGCGAGTGACTTACTACCAGCCACTCGGGAAAACAAAACATAAACAGCAAGCTTTTCTCACCAGACTGCACAGACCCAGACACATCATGTCTCTCCCAGGATTTTCCCAAAAGGGCAGACTTTGCAGACTTTTATGGCTTAGTAACAAGCTGAGCCCTTACACCTGGGCTGAGGTATAATGAATACCTGGACCAGATTGATTTTCAACATACATAAGTGAAAAACCTGGGGGAGATATAGCAACTTTCCAGCACTCTGCCTGTCACCTTGTCACACTATATTATATTCTAATATACACATTATAGTCTATAAAATTATATAAAATATAATATACATATTGGATTTTATACAAATAGTATAAAATATAACTTATATAAATATAAATATTACATAAAATGACATATGTATGTATGCTATATTTTTTAATCATTCTAATAAACACATTATAGTCTATAAAATAAAATATAATATATCAGATTCTATAAAATGGTATAAAATATAACTTTTATAAAAATAATATAAATATTTTATAAAATGACATACAGTGGGTACAGAAAGTATTCAGACCCCTTTAAATTTTTCACTCTTTGTTTCATTGCAGCCATTTGCTAAAAGCAAAAAAGTTCATTTTATTTCTCATTAATGTACACTCAGCTCCCCATCTTGACAGAAAAAAAACAGAAATGTAGATATTTTTGCAAATTTATTAAAAAAGAAAAACTGAAATATCACATGGTCATAAGTATTCAGAGCCTTTGCTCAGTATTGAGTAGAAGCCGCTTCCTTTTGAGCTAGTACAGCCAGGAGTCTTCTTGGGAAGTTTTTCACATCTGGATTTGGGGATCCTCTGCCATTCTTCCTTGCAGATCATCTCCAGTTCCATCCTGTTGGATGATGAACGTTGGTGGAGCCATTTTCAGGTCTCTCCAGAGATGTTCAATTGGGTTGAGGTCAGGGCTCTGGCTGGGCCAGTCAAGAATGGCCACAGAGTTGTTCCGAAGCCGCTCCTTTGTTACTTTAGCTGTGTGCTTAGGGTCATTGTATTGAAGGAAGGTGAACCTTCGGCCCAGTCTGAGGTCCAGAGCACTCTGGAAGAGGTTTTCTTCCAGGATATCTCTGTATTTGGCCCCATTCACCTTTCCTTCAATTGCAACCAGTTGTCCTGTCCCCCATAGCATGATGCTGCCACCACCATGTCTCACTGTTGGGATTGTATTGGGCAGGTGATCAGCAGTGCCTGGTTTTCTCCACACATACCGCTTAGAATTAACGCCAAAAAGTTCAATCTTCGTCTCATCAGGCCAGAGAATCTTATTTCTCATAGTCTGGGAGTCACTAATGTGTTTTTTGGCAAACTGTATGAGTCTTTCATATGTCTTGCACTGAGGAGAGGCTTCCTTCGGGCCACTCTGCCATAAAGCCCCGACTGGTGGAGGGTTGCAGTGATAGGTGACTTTCTCCCATCTCCCTACTGCATCTCTGGAGCTTGGCCACAGTGATCTTTGGCTTCTTCTTTACCTCTCTCACCAAGGCTCTTCTCCCACAATTGCTCAGTTTGGCTGGACGGCCAGGTCAAGAAAGAGTTCTGGTCGTCCCAAACTTCTTCCATTTAAGGATTATGGAGGTCACTGTGCTCTTAGGAACCTTGAGTGCTGCAGAAATTCTTTTGTAACCTTGGCCAGATCTGTGCCTTGCCACAATTCTGTCTCTGAGCTCCTTGGGCAGTTCCTTTGACCTCCTGATTCTCATTTGCTCTGACCTGCACTGTGAGCTGTGAGGTCTTATATAGACAGGTGTGCACCTTTCCTAATCATGTCCAATCAGTTTAATTAAACACTGCTGGACTCTAATGAAGGAGTAGAACCATCTCAAGGAGGATCAGAAGGAAATGGACAGCATGTGAGTTAAATATGAGTGTTACAGCAAAGGGTCTGAATACTTATGACCATGTGATATTTCAGTTTTTCTTTTTTAATAAATTTGCATAAATATCTACATTTCTGTTTTTTTTCTGTCAAGATGGGGAGCTGAGTGTACATTAATGAGAAATAAAATGAACTTTTTTGCTTTTAGCAAATGGCTGCAATGAAACAAAGAGTGAAAAATTTAAAGGGGTCTGAATACTTTCCGTACCCACTGTATATATATTGGTTGTAGTTATGTGATGTTTTTGTCAAAACCTCCAAACTTAAAGATATGAAGAAATTAAAAATATGATTCATCCTTTTCTATAGAACTCAGATAGAATATTTGTATTTCCTCTGTAGAACAGACAAATTTCATAATCAGTTTCTGTCACATGAAATAAATGGAAGGTTTCACAATACTCAGAAAAATGTGAAAACATAAATGTCTGCCATATCTCTATGTAGCTGCAGCTGCTGCCAACTCTGACTGTATTTGCAACTGGTGATATCCCTGGATATAATATAGGTAGATCTACAACCTTGGTGTCAATTAAAAAAAAAAAGACAATCTCATCTTTCATATGACACCAAAACCACAGTTTTAAGTTTCATCATGGCCAAGATATAACTTAAAATGACCCCCCAGTCTCAGCTTCTTTGCTGCCGAGTCTCTGCTGTTTTATACAGCAAAGACCTGGCGCTAATGCCCACGATCGGTGCCTGCACTGATTGCGGGCATTAACCCTTCTGGTGCCTCGGTCAAGGCTAACCGAGGCATCATTTTACCGGCGGCGTTCCTCCTCTTCTGCGAGCACCCACCTTGTCATTGCTTATCACCACACTTAGTCCATTGTGGTGACTTCCCTCTTGGTCTTCTCTGCGTTTTCTTTCTTCTAAGTCCTCGTATGCAGTGCTGTGCGCAATTGACTCTGCCACAGTACGCTCTTGTGACAGACCACCATCGCGGTGGTAACATTAAATTTTTTTTTGCTGGTTTCCCCTGTAACTGCCACTGATACATTAGACCCTGTTACAGGAGGAATACAGTCTCCAAATATACACTGCAGAGCAGGGGCGTAACTAGTAAAGACTGGGCACCATAGCAAATTTTTGACTTGGGTCCCCCACATGGCATAACGCTCCTTTCCTTGCACCCTCATGATACAACACCCCATTTACACACATTATAATGACCCAAAGTGGTCTCCAGACAGTATAATATCCCATAGCGGCCCCTGCACTCAGTATAATGTCCCATAGTGGCCCCTCCACATAGTATAATGCCGCATAGCGGCACCTCCACATAGCATAATGTCAAATAGTGACCCCTCCACACAGTATAATGTTCTATATCGGCCCCCTCCACACAGTGTATTATCCCAGAGTGGCCCCTCCACACAGTATAATGTCCCAAAGCAGTCTCCATACCGTATAATGTCCCATAGTGGCCTCTACAGTGTTCGTTGCAAATATTGCAAAAATTTCAGGTACGGCAGAACCTGAAATTTTTGGGGTTCACCACTTATGAACCATTATTATACGTTGTGGTCTATACCCAGGGGAGGTGACAAACATAAAAAAACAATGTTAGTCACCTCTCCTGGGCTCTGGCGCAATTCCTTGCTGTCTTCGGTACTCTTCAATGATGTTACAGACGTGGGTTACACCAGCATCATTATGCGTTATGAGGCCAGCCTAACCCATGTGTCTTCTGTGACTTCACTAAAGATTCCTGAAGATAGAAGGGAGTGGTGCTGGAGCCCAGGAGTGGTAAATAACACTGCTTTGCTCACCTCCCCTGGGTCTCCGATCATTATTCTCCAGGGTCTGAGAGTATAATAATAATGTTTCAGTTCTGAAGTATTCTGTCCCATATAATGGCCCCCTGCATCCCATATCATGTAAGATTATGGCTTCTATAGGTGTATACACAGCACTGATATAGTTTTCTTTTCTGACAGCCAACTCCCCGCTCCTGCAGCTGGACGATCACGTGCAGCTGCTAAGTCTGCAAGAACGTACTATTATATCCTTACAGAGTTATATCCTGACCGCGCAGACATTAATAGTCAATGGGTGGCTGTAAAAACATTGAAATACCCTAAACATCTGATTGGTGGAGACCATCTCATGTATGCCCATACAAGGTGTATAGATGGATTTGGGTCAGGAATATCTGCAGCCCCTTGATTCTTCTGATCATAGCTTCATAAATAACACCGTAGATACAAATATGTAAAGTCAGTGAATTGTGACCATTTTGTTGTCATAAATTTAACTTTAAAAGTGACTCAGACATCAAATTATGAAATAATTCCAAAGAAATCATGAACTGAGTAACAGGGGTGCCCCATACTGGCAGGATTGTGGCTTTTAGATGGTATTCTGTAACAATTGTGAAGGGAAGTTACTGTAGATTATGTGAGCTCTTAGGACTGGGAGGTCCTGTTAGGTCCCATGTGACCATATAGTCCTTTATTATATACGGACCACATTTCTGGATGTCACAATCTTCCTACTGGGAACTGTAATAGGACTTGCTTGGTGCAGAGATATTCATGTGGGACCTGGAAAGAATAATGTGATATATACAATGACTGCCTCCATATTACTCACACTTCTATACCTTATGTGGCTGCCTGGTCTGCTGGGTAAGTTACACTGTACTTACATGTCCTAGGGTGGTGGGTATAGATATGTCCGGACATATAGGCAGCCTATACTGTATATATGACCCATATGATCATTATGGGGTGATTGGAGGTGTAGGTCACTAGGGTATACCACCAATGTCTGATAGGTAGGTGACTGACTGCTGTTTGGTGGACCACCCCATGCAGAGCTACTTTGCTCTAGTATTCGGAGTAGTTCACAGTAGTCGGATTCCCCTTATTGGGTCACTGGGCATTTCATCGAGAGACAGTAATACCACTAATGTCTATCCTGAGACAATCTAATGAAGTAAACAGGTTTTTAGCAAAAACTACACATTACTTTCCCCCCCTAGTGCAGGACACAACTAGAGGAAGGGACTTTCCTACCTAATATTAACCAATAGACCTGACACAATGCAGTGTAATGGTCGGGCACATAGGAAGTGGTGACCACAATGTAATAGGTTTTTCAGTGTCTTTTAATAGAATGTTCTTTTAGAAGCCATAAAAAATTAACTTCTTCAAGGCATTAATTCACCAGTTAGATACTTCCTTAAAGGGATATTCTGGTTTTAACAAATAAAAGTTACTCTTTGCAGAATGTAATATTACACAGTTTTCTATCATGCTTTCTGTATAAGTTCCTCAAAATCTCTGCTTGCTTACATTCAGTAGGAGCCTTCATTGTTTACTGATCATGTGATGGACATACAGGTGCAGGACTCGTCACAAGAAACAGCTGTAATAAGTGTACTGTAACAAGCCGTGCACCTGTGTGTCCATCACATGACAGGACTGATTTGTATCCACCAGAAGTAAACAGTGAAAGTTCCTATTAATATATAATACTTAGCTCAGCTGCTGCAGAACATCATACTACACATCTCAGCTGCTGCAGAGCATAATTATATACACCTCAGCTCAGGGGTGACCTTAGCGTCTCTGCTACATGAGGAAAACTATAGAACGGTGCCCCCTCCCCCCAAAAAATCCCCATATTTGGCCCCCACATGGTCCACAACCACCTTTTTTTGGCCCCTCCCAAGTACATGACCACAGTATGTGACCCCTTTTAGGCCCACACAGTATATAACCTCCTATTTTGACCCCCCACAATATATGACCCACTTTTCTTGGCCCCCACACAGTACATGACATCCTTTTTTTGCCCTACCCTACAGTATATGGCAGCCCTTTTTTGCTACCCCAGAGTATATGACCTCCTTTATGCCGTGCCTTTTTATAACCCATTTTTTATGCCACCCCGCCAAGTACATGACTTGGGGCAACCTTTTTTTAATCGGCCACTACTTATGTATATTGCAATAGGTGGCGGCCGATAAGTTTTACTCACCCATCCATGCTTCTGTCTAGGCGCGCTCCAGGGTGCGCTGTAGCTGACGTTAAAGAACAACAGGACGTAAGTGAAGCGCCGCCTAGAGGTAGAAGCAGAGGCTGGCCCGCAAAGTAGTGTGGATGGGTGAGTAAAAGTGATTGGCCGCTACCTATTGCAATCATACAATAAGTGGCGACCGACTAGAAAAATAAATGCTGCCCCCCAGTTTATTCCATGAGGTACCGTCTAAGGCCTCATGGAAGATGCGTCCCTGCCTCAGCTGCTGCAGGAGATCAAAATAAATACCTCCGCTGTTACAGAACATTATTAAACACTTAGAATCTTCTGCAGACCTTCTTTTTCAAAATTATAAGAGAGTATCACGCCAATCTTTGGTGGGCAGGAATCTAGACATGGGTATAGGTACTAGACTTGGATACAGGTGCTAGACATAAGTACAAGTATTACACTAGGGTTTAAGTACAAGACATGAGTGCAAGTACTAGACACGAGTACAGGTACTAAACATGGGGATAGGTATTAGACATGGGTACAGATATGAGACATGGATACAGGTGCTAGACATGGGTGACAGAATAAGGAATAGTACAGTGCTGACCAAAAGTATTGGCACCCCTGCAATTCTGTCAGATAATGCTCAATTTCTTCCAGAAAATGATTGCAATCACAAATGCTTTGGTAATAATATCTTCATTTAATTTGTCTTCAATGGAAAAATCACAAAAAGAATTGTCAAAAAGCCAAATTGGATATAATTCCACACCAAACATAAAAAAGGGGGTGGACAAAAGTATTGGCACCCTTTGAAAAATCAGGTGATGCTTCTCTAATTTGTGTAATTAACAACACCTGTTACTTACCTGTGGCACATAACAGGTGGTGGCAATAAATAAATCACACTTGCAGCCAGTTGAAATGGATTAAAGTTGACTCAACCTCTGTCCTGTGTCCTTGTGTGTACCACATTGACCATGGAGAAAAGAATGAAGACCAAAGAACTGTCTGAGGACTTGAGAAGCAAAATTGTGAGGAAGCATGAGCAATCTCAAGGCTACAAGTCCATCTCCAAAGACCTGAATGTTCCTGCGTCTACCGTGCGCAGTGTCATCAAGAAGTTTAAAGCCCATGGCACTGTGGCTAACCTCCCTAGATGTGGACGGAAAAGAAAAATTGATGAGAGATTTCAACGAAAGATTGTGCGGATGGTGGCTAAAGAACCTCGACTAACATCCAAACAAGTTCTAGCTGCCCTGCAGTCCGAGGGTACAACAGTGTCAACCCGTACTATCCGTCGGCGTCTGAATGAAAAGGGACTCTATGGTAGGGTACCCAGGAAGACCCCACTTCTGACCCAGAGACATAAAAAAGCCAGGCTGGAGTTTGCCAAAACTTACCTGAGAAAGCCAAAAACTTTTTGGAAGAATGTTCTCTGGTCAGATGAGACAAAAGTAGAGCTTTTTGGGAAAAGGCATCAACATAGAGTTTACAGGAAAAAAAAAAGAGGCCTTCAAAGAAAAGAACACGGTCTCTACAGTCAAACATGGCGGAGGTTCCCTGATGTTTTGGGGTTGCTTTGCTGCCTCTGGCACTGGACTGCTTGACCGTGTGCATGGCATTATGAAGTCTGAAGACTACCAACAAATTTTGCAGCATAATGTAGGGCCCAGTGTGAGAAAGCTGGGTCTCCCTCAGAGGTCATGGGTCTTCCAGCAGGACAATGACCCAAAACACACTTCAAAAAGCACTAGAAAATGGTTTGAGAGAAAGCACTGGAGACTTCTAAAGTGGCCAGCAATGAGTCCAGACCTGAATCCCATAGAACACCTGTGGAGAGATCTCAAAATGGCAGTTTGGAGAAGGCGCCCTTCACATCTCAGGGACCTGGAGAAATTCCAGCAGAGCATTGTAAGAAACTCATTGATGGTTACCGGAAGCGGTTGTTCGCAGTTATTTTGTCTAAAGGTTGTGCTACCAAGTATTAGGCTGAGGGTGCCAATACTTTTATCCGGCCCATTTTTGGAGTTTTGTGTAAAATGATCAATGATTTGACTTTTTTTCATTCTCTTTTGTGTTTTTTCATTGCAAGCTAAATAAATGAAGATATTATAACCAAAGCATTTGTGATTGCAATCATTTTCTGGAAGAAATTGAGTATTATCTGACAGAATTGCAGGGGTGCCAATACTTTTGGCCAGCACTGTATATTATGTATCTATTTTATGACTATCTTGCATATCTAAAACAATGCCAAAGTATCAATGTAATATCCTCTTATTTATAGGACCACAGAATGTAAGTAGAATCATCATCACTTCACATGTTCTTGGCCTCCTATATCTGACAGACTGGTGATGTTATAATAGGTTATGGTGTTTATTTAACAGTAAATAATATATCACTCCTTACAGTAATGCTGGGCACCTACATACACCCATAGGTATGCCCAGTGTACTGAAAGCAGTAGGATACTTTATGCTAATTTACTATGGATTACAGACATGTAATAACTAATACCACCTGCAAAGTCCCTCCATTTGTGCATAAATATAATTCTGTCTGCCTACAGCTGTCAAATTTGCAGCAAAAAAGTATTAATAAATCCATCTTTCTTTTCAGGTGCCAAAACATTTTTAATCTACAATGACTCCGACAAGCGATGTCTACAAGCAGAGGATTTTGCCCTCGTCATGGCTGAATGTAATGAGAATTCTATTATGCAGAAATTTCAATGGATTTCTGAGGAGCAGCTTATAAATGTAGGGACATCACACTGCCTGTCTGTCCCGTCTATAACAGAAGGGTCAGCAGTGGTGCTGCATACATGTGACGGCAACAGCGACCTCCAGAAATGGGAATGTAAAAATGCGACTTTGTTTGGAGTCACCAAAGGTGATCTATACATGACCTACAGAGATAGAAAGAAAATTGTTCTCTCCAATAGCACAGGAGACTGGAACCAATGGAAAATCTATTCTACAAAGGAGGATTTATGTAGTAATTCTTATGAAGGTAAGGAGAAGATGAACAAAGACCATGTGGTCAATCTAGTCTGCCCTAGTATTAGTTCCTTTTTATCACATAACCCTATATATCACAGAGCTCAGCTTCTCTCCTCTATCATATAACCCTATATATCACAGAGCTCAGCTTCCCTCCCTCTATCATATAACCCTATATATCACAGAGCTCAGCTTCTCTCCCTCTATCATATAACCTATATATCACAGAGCTCAGCTTCTCTCCTCTATCATATAACCCTATATATCACAGAGCTCAGCTTCTCTTCCTCTATCATATAACCCTATATATCACAGAGCTCAGCTTCTCTCTATCATATAACCTATATATCACAGAGCTCAGCTTCTCTCCCTTATTTTAACCCCCACACACTGCAGCCAATTTTATATTTTTCATTTTAGTTTTTCACCCTCTTGCTTTTACTTGTACCTCCATCTTACCCTAGGTAAGCTTTTAGAGTTTACAGTTATTCCAGAATCAAATGTTTAGTTGTGCTAAATCTGTCATGCCTTGTATATATCACAATTAATTCATGAGATGTTAATTCTACCATGAGGACAATGATGTAATTTGCTTTTCCACAGAAATATACACTCTGAGGGGGAATAGTAATGGTCAGCCCTGCAAGTTCCCTTTCAAGCTCAACAACAAGGTTTATGTAGACTGTACAACTGATGGACGATCTGATGGAAGACCCTGGTGCTCTACAACCTCAGATTATGACACTGACAAGATGTCTGGATTTTGTCCATCTAAATGTAAGTGTATTAGTCATTTACACTGATGGAGTTCCCTATTACAGATGTGTCCTTCCTTACCTTTCCTCTGGGCTGGATATGTTCCAGTATTTGCTTCACAAGATGACCAACTTTTCAAAACATGATTTTCTGATACTCTGTCACAAGATGTCTATGCGATAAGTGTCTATCTAGTGGTTGTAAAGTGAGTTGCAGCCTTTCTAGCTCAGAAGTGAATAGAATGAGGAATTGACCAGATGCCACCCATTAAACTAGTGCTGGAACCAGTCTGTTAGTGGTTTCAACTGTCCACTAATTTTCTTCATATTTGCTAATACACAGCACTGTACACACATGTAATCACTCACATTAGTCCCTGACATAGATGGACTGATAATTTAATGTACACATTTTAGACATAAAGGACAAAAACTTATATGGAGCATAAAACAGTACTAAACTCATACTACATCTACTAGTAACAACCAGCACATTAAGGGTAAGGTCACACAGATGAATTTGATGCAGTCTTCTGCCTCAAATTCTGCTTCAAATACCAGCCCTGTAGATCCCACAGCAGAAAGCCAAATCAGAGCTGACAGGTTAGCCTCAGACACAATGGGACTAATCCTTGTACCTCTGCTGCAATCTGATGGTTTGAAAGAGATCTATTGGTGACCGAAACGTCACATCAATTTTTCTGGATTGCCTAATAAACTTGTCTGTAGCAAAAGTTGAGTATTGAATTTTTTTTGATGTTGCATCAATTGGAGTCCAAAAGTATTGGCACCCCTGCAATTCTGTCAGATACTCAATTTCTTCCAGAAAATGATTGCAATCACAAATGCTTTGGTAATATCTTCATTTATTTAGCTTGCAATGAAAAAACACAAAAGAGAATGAAAAAAAAAGTCAAATCATTGATCATTTTACACAAAACTCCAAAAATGGGCCGGACAAAAGTATTGGCACCCTCAGCCTAATACTTGGTAGCACAACCTTTAGACAAAATAACTGCGAACAACCGCTTCCGGTAACCATCAATGAGTTTCTTACAATGCTCTGCTGGAATTTTAGACCATTCTTCTTTGGCAAATTTCTCCAGGTCCCTGAGATGTGAAGGCTGCCTTCTCCAAACTGCCATTTTGAGATCTCTCCACAGGTGTTCTATGGGATTCAGGTCTGGACTCATTGCTGGCCACTTTAGAAGTCTCCAGTGCTTTCTCTCAAACCATTTTCTAGTGCTTTTTGAAATGTGTTTTGGGTCATTGTCCTGCTGGAAGACCCATGACCTCTGAGGGAGACCCAGCTTTCTCACCCTGGGCCCTACATTATGCTGCAGACTTCATAATGCCATGCACACGGTCAAGCAGTCCAGTGCCAGAGGCAGCAAAGCAACCCCAAAACATCAGGGAACCTCCGCCATGTTTGACTGTAGGGACCGTGTTCTTTTCTTTGAAGGCCTCTTTTTTTTTCCTGTAAACTCTATGTTGATGCCTTTTCCCAAAAAGCTCTACTTTTGTCTCATCTGACCAGAGAACATTCTTCCAAAAAGTTTTTGGCTTTCTCAGGTAAGTTTTGGCAAACTCCAGCCTGGCTTTTTTATGTCTCTGGGTCAGAAGTGGGGTCTTCCTGGGTACCCTACCATAGAGTCCCTTTTCATTCAGACGCCGACGGATAGTACGGGTTGACACTGTTGTACCCTCGGACTGCAGGGCAGCTAGAACTTGTTTGGATGTTAGTCGAGGTTCTTTAGCCACCATCCGCACAATCTTTCATTGAAATCTCTCGTCAATTTTTCTTTTCCGTCCACATCTAGGGAGGTTAGCCACAGTGCCATGGGCTTTAAACTTCTTGATGACACTGCGCACGGTAGACGCAGGAACATTCAGGTCTTTGGAGATGGACTTGTAGCCTTGAGATTGCTCATGCTTCCTCACAATTTTGCTTCTCAAGTCCTCAGACAGTTCTTTGGTCTTCATTCTTTTCTCCATGCTCAATGTGGCACACACAAGGACACAGGACAGAGGTTGAGTCAACTTTAATCCATTTCAACTGGCTGCAAGTGTGATTTAGTTATTGCCACCACCTGTTATGTGCCACAGGTAAGTAACAGGTGCTGTTAATTACACAAATTAGAGAAGCATCACATGATTTTTCAAAGGGTGCCAATACTTTTGTCCACTCCCTTATTTCTGTTTGGTGTGGAATTATATCCAATTTGGCTTTTTGACAATTCTTTTTGTGGTTTTCCATTGAAGACAAATTAAATGAAGATATTATTACCAAAGCATTTGTGATTGCAATCATTTTCTGGAAGAAATTGAGTATTATCTGACAGAATTGCAGGGGTGCCAATACTTTTGGCCAGCACTGTATCTCCTTTTATTTGGAGTGCCATGTAAAACCCTTTAGCACAATGGGGCTAATGAGTGTGAGTTTTGCACAGCAGGATCTTCAATCAGCCCCAGAATCCAAAGGAAAATCAAGCTGGATGCATCCTGAAAAAAACAGAAGTGTCTGTCACTATCTCCCATTGGAAACCATGAGAATCAGATTCCTGTTGGAATTTGGAATAGATTTTGCAGGTGGGCCCCACGAACCAGCTCCAAATTCCAATGTATGAACAGACCCTAACACCCAAATTAGGAAACCTGTAGCCATTTTCTAGACCCCAGCAGGCCAGAAAGAATGAAGTATTAACATGCACCACCAGTCCCCACCAGAATGTGAATATCTAGAAATATCAACATAGTATCATTGAAGTACAGTATATAGAAGAATCCTTGCAGATTCCAACATCTTAGACATGCCCACATGACTTCTTTGTATGTAAAATCTGTATGCAGTTTAGCTATCCTATGTTATCTAGGTCTCAAGCAGTACAATAACGCGGTCAATAAATCTCCTGCCCCTGCTCATTCTGTCCTAGTCTGCACAGTAAAGCTGACAGGTGAGCTACAGAAATCAGGAAGTGTCAACCTATGGTGAATACTCTAACAGGCATTGTGAAAACTGGAATATTACTGGAAGATTATAACAGTAACATCCCCAAATGTAATTAAAGAAATAACCTGATTTATATAATACATGATTTTCGGATTATAGTTCCTTTAATATACTGTATCACACATTTATCTTCTCAGCCACGTCTAATGGCTTGTGGACAGCAGATCCTGTTACTGGTGTCAACTATCAGATTAACTCTGATTCAGCCCTCACTTGGTACCAAACCAGAAGAAGCTGCCAGCAACAAGACGCAGAACTGCTGAGTATAACCGAACTACACGAACAATCATTCATTGCAGGTAAGAACCAAGGTAGAGCAGAATCAGGAGAGACACATCAGAGATCTACAGGAATTAAGACACTAATATTACATGTATGATAAATGGCATGGAGTCACAGGTTATCTAAACCCATTCTTTACAGGAGATCGGATTATCTTCATACACTGGAGCCGCCATTTCTCTGCTATTATCACAAAAATTATCTAATTTTCCATTGGTATAAAATGTCCCATGGTCTTACTACAGTCTGTATGATCACAAACAAGAACTCCATCAAAGGCACCTAATGCCGAAACACCTGGGCCCCAACCTACAATGTGCCATATATAATACTGATCAATTTTGGTGTAAAATAAGTCACAATGTAGTCTGACTTTTTGGGCTTTATCACTCTTGCAAAAATTGTCCAAATCTCACTCCATTAAAGAAGTGGTGTAGAAAATGGAGTAGAATTCCGATAAATTTATCAATCTTTGTGCGACATTTTAAAAATTTGCCATAAATCACGCCAACACAAAAGCCAACAAAGCTGAATATAAATATTCCTCTTATGATGAATTCCCCAAAATATGTACACTCTAATGCAATCTGTATAAATGCATACATTAACCGTTTGTTACACTTTGCCATACATATACAGCATGGTGATTGCGAGGGCAACTCCATTAACTGTTTCGTGAGTCCTCAGTGCCCCATAAATTATACTGATATCCATGCAACTTGACTCTGTTAGCACATCACATCCCCTGCACCACCTCACCTGGCACACATGCCAAATAACCAGTCAGCTCCCCCTACCTACCCCCTGCTGTAGCGCACAGTCAGTGGTTTGCAGCATATGTTCAGATGATCCTGCTGCACATATTAGCTCGAAAGGCGCGTTCAGCTTCACTTACTTTGTATTCACCAAATCCCATATAAAAGATTAACACCTGTGTCTGACAATTTATCTTTTCTATAGCTAGACTGTATGTAATCCGTCATGTTATTTGTCTATATCTCGTAGGGTTAACAAACACCCTCACCACAGACTTATGGATCGGGCTCAATAGTCTGGACTTCAATGGTGGCTGGAGATGGGACGGTGGAGACCCTTTTAGATATCTCAACTGGCTTCCAGGTAAATAGGTGGATCTTGGGATGGTAGTTTGCTGCTTATGGTACTTATATATATCCTGCACTTAAAAGGGCTTTCTGGGTTAAATATAAGGATAACCGAGACATTTTTACCTAACTTTGTCAATTTTTTTTAGGAAATCCATTAGAAGCTCTTGACATAAACTGTGTTACTGTAAATATTGGGAAAAACCCCAAAGTGGGAAAACAAAGATTAATATCAGATCAGTGAGGGTCTGACACCCGGTACCCCCATCAATTGACTGTTCTCAACAGCTGATACAAAGAAAATGGAGCGGGAAACTGCCACCACTTTTCCCTGTTTAGTGGCCAGACCAGGTACTGCAGACCAGCTTCCATTCACTTGAGTAGGAGCTAAGCCGCAGTGACACAGTTCAGCCACTGCACAGAGAACAGCGCTATCTGCTTCCTGCATTATTCTCTGTGTATCAGCAGCTGAGAACAGCTAAACAGTGAGGGTTCTGAGTTTCGCATTTCTACTGATTTGATATTAATGACCTATCCTTAGGATAGTTCACCATTGTCTTTAGCCTAGAAAACTCCTTTAATAGATAAGGAAAATTTATTGAGTTTGTAGTTAAATTATAATTGAAAAAAATATATATATTAAAAAAAAAAAATAAAAATAAAAATATTTGATTAAACTATAAAAACAGAGATCAGCAGATATATGGACATGTCAATGAGGGGTGACCATTCCTGGACACTGGAGTAGTCACCTGTTGACTGTACAATAAAAAAAAAACTCACATCATATAATCTAAAAACATCTAAAAAATCTTGTACTGGTCCTCTTCTGTTATAACATGGTGTGTACAAGGAAAATAAATAATCGCAATAACTGTAAGATAGCTTTGACTATTCTTTTTACCTAACTTTGTTGCTTTCTTTAGGAAATCCATCAGATGACCCCGATGTAAACTGTGTTGTGGTAAATCCTGAGAAATACACAAAGTGGGAAAGCAAAGAGTGCAAGCAAAAACTGGGCTATATCTGTGAGAAAGGCAACAAGAAGTCCCGAGATGTCCCCTCTCCAGGTAGGAAACAAAGATATGTGTGATAGAGAAGCAAATAATGGGCTTCACTGGTGACATAGAAAGTAGTGATAAAGGGATAGAAGATCTCTGGTATTTGTGTCAGTAGTACCACCGAAACCAGCGGACTCTCTTCAGTCTCAAATGACTATTTACAGTCAACAGCAGATTTAACTGCATAGCAAATAGATCTACAGAACTGTGCAAAGATTTACGCTTGCTTGGAAAAGAATGTTACAAAGTAAGAATGCTTTCAGAAATAGAAGGGTTAATAGTTTATTATTGTCAATAAATGCAATGAAGTGAATGAAGAAAAGAGAAATGTAAATCCCATCAATATTTGGTGTGACCTTTGCCCGTTGCCTTCCATCAGTTCTTCTCGGTACTTGCAGACAGTTTTTGGCAGAACTCGGCAGGGAGGTTGTTCCCGCCATCTTGGAGAACTAAGCACAGATCTTCTGTGGATGTAGGCTTGCTCCAATCCTTCTGTCTCTTCATGTCATCCCAGACAGACTGGATGATGATGAGATCAGGGCTATATCTGTGGGGGCCGGATCATCACTTCCAGGACTCCTCCTCTAAAGGGCAAAGGTCACACCAAATATTGATGGGATTTACATTTCTCTTTCCTTCATTCACTTCATTTTGATATAAATTAACAAAAAATAAAGTATTAACCCTTCTATTTCTGAAAGAATTCTTATTTTGCAGCATTTTTCACATACACACGTGGACAAAATTGTTGGTCCCCCTCCCTCGTTTAATGAAAGAAAAACTCACAATGGTCACAGAAATAACTTGAATCTGACAAAAGTAATAATATATAAATATTCTATGAAAATGAACAAATGAAAGTCAGACATTGCTTTCCAACCAGGCTTCAAGAGAATTTTTTAAAAAAGAAAACTAATGAAACAGGCCTGGACAGAAATGATGGTTCCCTTAACTTAATATTTTGTTGCACAACCTTTTGAGGCAATCCCTGCAATCAAACGATTCCTGTAACTGTCAATGAGACTTCTGCACCTCTCAGCAGGTATTTTGGCCACTCCTCATGAGCAAACTGCTCCAGTTGTCTCGGGTTTGAAGGGTGCCTTTTCCAGACGGCATGTTTCAGCTCCTTCCAAAGATGCTCAATAGGATTTAGGTCAGGGCTCATAGAAGGCCACTTCAGAATAGTCCAATGTTTTCCTCTTAGCCATTCTTGGGTGTTTTTTGCTGTGTGTTTTGGGTCATTATCCTGTTGCAAGACCCATGACCTGCGACTGAGACCAAGCTTTCTGACACTGAGCAGCACATTTCTCTCTAGAATCCCTTGATAGTCTTGAGATTTCATTGTGTCCTGCACAGATTCAAGACACCCTGTGCCAGATGCACAAAGCAGCCCCAGAACATAACAGAGCCTCCTCCATGTGTCACAGTAGGGACAGTGTTCTTTTCAAGATATGCTTCATTTTTTCCATCTGTGAACATAGAGCTGATATGCCTTGCCAAAAATTTAGATTTTTGTCTCATCTGTCCATAGGACATTCTCCCAGAAGCTTTGTGGCTTGTCAGCATGTAGTTTGGCAAATTCCAGTCTGTCAGATTCAAGTTATTTCTGTGACCATTGTGGGTTTTTCTTTCATTAAACGAGGGGTACCAACAATTTTGTCCACGAGTGTATGCCTAAACCTTTGCACCTTACTGTACAATACACTTTTAGTTTGGATTTGTCTTTTAGTCTTATTGAATGGGTTAAATCTTGAATAAACACAAAGGACTTGTTCACATCTGTAGCAGAGGGTCTGCTTAAATTTTACTCTATGAGTTAGAATGGGAAATTACTCTGTAAGATCTGCTTCTGTCCTGGTGGACTCGACCGATTGGTGGGTGTTTGACGCCCAACCTATAATGAGAATGAGAATCCTGTGTAGCTGATAAGAATGGCGCACATACACACTGCTGCTTCACTTATCTCTATGGGAATGCTGAAGAGAAGCCGAATGTTATCTTTGGGAATCCTATATAATGAAATGGAACCTCAACACACATGCACAACCTGCTTATTTATGTATATGGGGGCACCGGGGACTGCCAATCTCGTGATCAGTGCGGGTAGGTGATTAATCGTAATTACCAGAATAACCCTAGAATTCCAATAAACCTGTCACTTACATATGATGGTCATGAAGTTCTTCTGTCCTGTTACAGGCACCAGTGACCCCATCTTTTGTCCTTCATCATGGATTCCTTATAATGGACACTGCTATTACTTGGATAGAGATGCTAGGACTTGGAAGGAGGCCATGTTATCTTGCAGAAGGGAAGAGGGAGATCTTGCAAGTTTGCATAATATTGAAGAAGCGAGTGCTATTACCTCCCAGCTTACATTTGGTGAGTATCTAAAGATGGCTATTTCAGCTAACAGCTATTCCTCCTGACCCACCATACATATTCAACTTGGCTGAGTGTGCATGTGTTCTCAAAAGGGAGAGGGGAATAAGCTGTTTTCTAATCCCAGACTTCTTTCAGTACTGCCCTACTGTACTAGTATGGCCATCTTGTGGAGGAAACATGACCACATGTAAATATTACATATACATGATATGTTCTTCTAGGAGATCCAGAGTACGTTTGGCTTGGGTTGAATGACTTGAAGACACAGCTATATTTTGAGTGGAGTGATGGATCCCCGGTGACATATACAACATGGCAGAGAGGAGAACCATCTCACCTCAATAGCAGACAAGAGGATTGTGTGGCCTTATCCACTAAGGTAGGACATTGTGAACCTGGGAGTAGTAGGAAGAAACAAAAAACACCACCGGGCAGCACATAGTGTAATATTGCACCAACAAATGGGGCTCTGGAAATGGTGGTAAGAAAGAAAGGAGAGTACACATCTATAGTGACATATAGAAAAACTGGACTCTCACCTTCTTAAGTTGTGTGTATTCACATTTATTCACGTGTTTATTGACACAGTCTCTAAAGTGTTGTATTGTCCTACCTGCATTCTGGAGGCCACATATAATACGACTTGTGATAATCTTAGTTCGAAATAAAATGGAGAAACAACATTGACATTTTTTGTGGTTACAACAAAAAGATCCTACAGTATCGTCACAATGGAGGACGTATGTCAAATCCATTTTTTGGGGAATATCACATAATTTACTTGGAGAAAGATCATTTTTAAGGGTCTTTGCTCTCCTTAAGGTTACCCCAGCTTGTCCAGGGAGAGATTTCGGTAGTAGGGGATCATGAAGATGAAGATGATGGTAACGTTCTCACCTTGTAATACATTCTTACACAGGACGGACAATGGTCAGACCAGATATGTGAGAAAAAGTTTCCATATATTTGCAAAAGAAACTCATTGCCAAATGGTCCAGAGCAAGATATCAATGTCAACCCTGGATGTGATAAGGTAAAGAACATTATATGTGGGGTTATAATATCAGGACTGCCCCTATCCATATGTCCTATTAGAGTATAGGGGCATCATAAGAGATCATGTCTGTCCTTGGTAGACTTGGCCCATACATCTATTACATGGACAACAACCAGCTATTAAAATGTATGACCGGATGGATTTCTGATCACTAATACTGGGTTTTAACAATCTCAAAGGGGTTAAATAAAATGATATATGTAGATATATTTTCTATATATTATAATATAATATACATGCAAAACATATTATAAAATATAATATACATATCATATAAAATAGTCTAAAATATAACTAATAATAATAATATATAAAATGGCATATATATATACAGTATACAGTACGGACCAAAAGCTTGGACACACCTTCTCATTCCAAGAGTTTTCTGTATTTTCATGACTATAAAAATTGTAGATTCACACTGAAGGCATCAAAACTATGAATTAACATATGTGGAATTATATACTTAACAAAATAGTGTGAAACAACTGAAAATATGTCTTATATTCTAGGTTCTTCAAAGTAGCCACCTTTTGCTTTGATTACTGCTTTGCACACTCTTAGCATTCTCTTGATGAGCTTCAAGAGGTAGTCACCTCTGGCTGCCAGACTCTCGCTCTGGTTACTTTAAAAGGGTGGCACAGAATTACCTTCATGCAGGTTCAGCTACACAGCTCAGACTGTTCCTCAGTGTAGTGCCACCTCCTAGTACTAACACACAGCCTATATCAGGCCTTAATTGGTCAGCTGACCTCCCTGCTGTGGGCTTCTACCAGGCACCCTTTAACTGCCTGGCTGGAACATACCTGTTCTCCCAAACCACACCCTTCACTTTCTCACAATATATATATATATATATATATATATTTTTTTTTTATATTATTTTATATTACATCAGAGGTTGGAAAATTCCCTTTAAGTATTTGGGGGAGTCAATAGAAGCAAATAATGATTTATTATTGATCTCTCTGTAACCAGGGCTGGATGAGACACGGCTACTACTGCTATTTAATAGGGGAATCGCCTGGTACATTTACAGAAGTGAACAGCACATGTAATAATAATGGAGCCTTCCTGCTGACTGTAGAAGACAGGTGAGTATTATTTATACATAGTACAGGCTAGTTATGGACATGTGGTTAGCAGGGGCTTGTTATGGGCATCTGTGTGTCCACCACATGACCATAAAGGAGTAAACAATGAAAGCTCCTATTAAATGTCAGCAAGCAGAAATCCTGAAAACTACTACTAATACTTGGCTTCTTGCAGGTTTGAACAGGCCTATATAACAAGTCTGATCGGGTTTAGACCAGAGAAATATTTCTGGACAGGGCTCTCAGATACCAAGGATAGGAACACTTTCACATGGGCCAACGGGCAAGAAGTTTTATACACGCACTGGAACGCAGACATGCCAGGTAAGTCCATTGTCCACTCTTATCATGGTCAATGCTCATGGAGATATAATATATGTCACTTCCATCTGCTGTTCTGCCAGCCAAGATGTTGTTAATTGAATTGTACTGTCCAAGTCTCCAGTGGTCCCTACTTCTTGGTCTCATCTTGACACACACAAAATACATTTTACCACAGTGGCTAGTGACTGGCTGAGTAGGTATTATCTCTATGTCGCGACTAGCCCAGGAAGTACAGACGAGGGGGTCTAGGTATTGTTGAAATGGGGTCAGCGACGGATTGTTGAGGTGAACATTGGTTAAGTTTTTTTAGCCCACTCTGAGCCCACTGTGACCATTTTATTTCTTCTGGAAAACCCATTTAAATAATTTTCCTATGAGAACAACCCCTTTCCTTATACTCTACCATTGTCATACAGATGATTTTCCCCCAGATTCCTCTTCTATCATGCTATGGTACCATTCGCCGTTTCAGCAGGGACTTGAGCAGCTTTGAAATGACCCGGTGGGGGATCGGAGAGATATCACTATAGTTTATTTTTTATGCGGTGCTGATCATTATTGAAGACAAAATTATTCCTCTGGACAATCCCTTTAATTACATTTCATAGGCAGAAGACAGGGCTGTGTTGCTATGGCAACTGGAAACAAAGCTGGATTATGGGATGTTATAAACTGTGATGAGAAAACAAAGTATGTGTGCAAGAAGTGGGCTCAAGGAGTGACACCGCCGCCCATCCCGACAACAACACCAGAACCAACATGTCCAAGTAATTGGACTTCATTAGACCATTCATGTTTCATGGTGAGTGTGATGATGGTGGCTCGTGGTCGCTGGCATCCCATTCCTCTCAACTGTCTCAGCCATCAGATCTCTTACAGGTTCCTCCGTGCTCCTCCTCCACCTTAGTTGTCCTTCCTCTTCTGCTGCTCCTGCTTCCTCTCCTCATAGGTTGTATACTTCTGCCTCTGCTTTCTCTTCAAGGGCCAAGGTGTCATTTTACATGATGATCTATTACTGTGAATGCCCCCGGCTTGTGACCTAATCACGTCTCTGTCTGCTGTCCTAGACTCTGCTGCATATCTGACTTCAGCCTGTTTTAGATCTCTGAACCTGTGCAACCTGACCTGTACCCAAACTCTTGTCTTTATTGATCCCTTGGGGTTATATACAGGTGTCTCTTTAGCCATTTGGGATATGAGTCACATTCTAAGTCAAAAGAGGTCTTTGGCCACATTTTAGACTAGTATAGCTTTTATTTTAACTACGCCAAAAAGTATTAAAAGTTAACTATACTTTCCAAGTCAAGTAGATCCCACAATCACTAATGGGAGTCAATAGCAGATATGGTCGGATGTCCAAATCCCATGCTCCTTTAAGTCAGCAGGTAATTCCATGGGAGCCATATTAATTTGTGATGCAGTCTACTCCCTCTAATGCTGGCCAGTGCCGATAAGTCTTGTATTTCACTTTGCCCACACGCTATGGGCAGCAGGGGCACAGAGCTCTGTAGCTAGTGCTGTGGCTTTTGCTGGGGATTACCTGCAAATTTGTTGCAAAACTACATCAGCACTCCCCTTACCAACTCCCTGGAACTCCCATGATGATTCTTGCCAGGTTTCCCGCCAGTCTCTGTATACCGGCTTCTAAGAATGACTTGTGCTGATATGTCACTGCTGGAGACCAGGATATGGGGACCAGCAGGGAACCAGGCAAATGTCCTCACGGCAGAGCCAGGGGATTACTAAGGTAAATATATTCCTGCAGCAAATCTGTTTTGTGTGAACCAATTTAACCAGTCTCAAGTAAAATAATTTATATAAGCTCTGTTTGGTTTTCCTAACAGTTTTTCTCGGCTGAAAATTATGATAAAAGAACCTGGTTTGAAGCAAGAGATTTTTGCAGGGCCATCGGAGGTGACTTACTTAGTATCACCAGCAGGAACGAGGTGGAGGCATTGGGAAAACTGTTAGAGTAAGACCTGATCTTGCTACAAGTATTATACCATAGACAACATGAGTTATATCTGTTACAGTGAACCTGTCACACTGACCATGGGGTCCTATCTGTGGGCAGCAGGTGACAGAGCAGGAGGAGCCAAACAGATTGATATATAGTTTTGTGTTTCAGAGTCCAGTGGGCGGAGCTATTCAATGATCAATAGCCATTAAGTAATTTCCCCTTCAGAAGCAGTGAATTACAGTAAATCCCTTAAAGCGGGGGCTCAAACTCGCAGCCCGCGGGCCAACTGCGGCCCTCGGGACAATAGTTTGCGGCCCCCACCTCAATATCAAAGTTTAATGTTAGTGCGGCCCGAGTTTGATACGAATGGCAACAGGGGCGCACTGTCTGGGGGTGGCATTTTTACTATCTAATGTAAACCAGGCCGCTTTAAAAAAAACAACGCTGAGCGGGGCCTGTCCTGGGCTGGCTTACGAGACGTCCGCATCACAGCGCAGGCAGCGATATAATGACGTCATCGCACCTCCTACGCTGAGACATAGACGTCTCGGACAAGAGGAGGAGGCGGCGGCTGCATCAAGGCATCGCAGGTAGGTGAGGATAAGTTTTTATTTATATAAATAGGCCGTTACCTGCTGGAGTATCCCCGGCAGATCACGGCCTATTTATTTCCCTACCCGGCGTCTGCTCGTGGCCGCCCCCACTTCCCCTTCTGCTATGGGACGCAGAAAGGGAAGTGGATGCCGCTGTGAGCAGCCGCGGGCATCGGTAAGTGAGGCCGCGGGCCTCAAATACTACTATTATTATGCTCCGGGGTCTTTTTAGACCTGGGAGTGCTCCGGTTTCCACTATAGGTAAGTAACACTGGTTTTTATGTTTGTCACCTCCCCTGGGTCTCCGATCATTATACTCTGGGTTCTGATAAGAACCCAGAGTATAATAATAGTTCTTGGGTGGGCAACTATGGGGCACAATACCGTGTGCAGGGGCCACTATGGAGCCTAATACCAGTGTAGGGGCCACTATGGAGCCTAATACCAGTGTAGGGGCCACTATGGAGCATAATACCGTGTGCAGGGGCCACTATGGAGCCTAACACCAGTGTAGGAGCCACTATGGAGCATAATACAAGTGCAGGGGCCACTAGGGAGCATAATACAAGTGCAGGGGCCACTAGGGAGCATAATACCTTGTGCAGGGGCCAATATGGAGCATATTACCAGTGTGGAAAACCTGATGCGGCCCAGCCTCACCCAGACTCTACCTCCAACGGCCCCCGGATAAATTGAGTTTGAGACCCCTGCCTTAAAGGGAACCTGTTGTACATATAGTGCTAGCGGAGCAAACATTTTTATACCACCCTATTTTCAAATAAGGAAAGCCAGACCCCTTTAGTCTACATTTCAGGCACACTAACAGCTCGGCGTTACATTGTTTCGGCCATTTAACCAGTGGTACAGTCATTTCTCTAACATGTCCCATGAGCCGTTCTTCAACAGGACATCCCAAGTCCAGTTGCTAGCTCTACTGTGAGCAGTCTGCATGGTCTAAGCATGCTGCTATGGCCTGCGCCATCTCCAGACTTGTCTCCCTTGAATGATGTCTATGATGTCATTGGTTGGCAATTGCCAAGGGATCTGCCAGTGGCCAATCTTGGTGACTTGTGTGCCCAAGTGCATTCAGAGAGTCATAACATGCAGCAAACATCCATTAATAATCTAATTGATGCCAAGGTGTGTAAATTCGGGGATTTCTGCATGTGGCGCTCATACTCGATACTGAATAATTTGAGATGTTTTGAATATTTTGTTTCCATTTTTTATCATTTGCATATCATTATCATATTTATCCATCCTGTGATTTTCAGAATTCCAAGATTTTTCCTTCGTGGTGTTGCAATTTCATTGTTGAGGAGTGTATACACCATGTTATAAAGCGATACATACTTATTAGAGATGAGCGAAGTTTTCAAAAATTTGATTTGGCAACTTCGCCTAATTTTCCTATACGATTCTGTTCAATCCGAATTAAAACATGGCAAATAAAGAGCTATTTCCTGTCTGCAAAGAGCCAGGGTGGACGGCAAAATGGCAGAACCCCTTGGATGCTGTGGTCATGTTTAACCGCAGCATCCAAGGTGTTAAAATCCCCGATCGGTTATGGAGCAGGGTGTTAGCTGTCAGTTACAGCTGTCAGTTACAGCTAACACCCTGCTCCATAACCGTTCGGGGGTTTTAACACCTTGGATGCTGCGGTTAAACATGCCATGGGCGCTCGCGAAGGGGTTAGAGGGCTGTGACATCACAGGGCTGGCAGCTGATTGGCTGCACGCATGGCATTGTGGGTGATCCCGCATTCCCAGAGTTCCTTGCCCCATGTCTTAACATGTACAGCAGCCATTTTGAACAAAATGTGATTCATTACCACAAAGCGTGAGGAAATCCAGATTCGATGCAAATTGAATACTCCCTGAAATTCGAATTCCAGTTCATCAGCTTCGATTTGCTCATCTCTAATACTTATGTTGATGTAAATTCAGTTGAAGAAATGTGTTCACTGACACAGTACTGCCTTCCATATTCTGGCATAATTTGCACCAAAAAACTGTCTAACATGCCTTGCACCATACTTATCAATTGTTTTAAACACTTTTTACAAACATATGCAACTTAAATGAAAAGAAGATGTGGCTTATCAGAAGGTAGGTGTGGCGTCAGTACACCGCACCTCCTGCTCCCAGGACACCGCGCAAAGACAGTGGCTGGATGGTGAAGCAGGGAGTGGACGCCTTACCATTGTCTTCAACTCATCGCCGTCTCATCGGACCCACTGCCCAGGTCAGCAGGACAGCAAATGCAGGACTGTTCTGCTGTCCCAAGGGGTCCCTGCATCCATAGGGCCCGATGCAAGTGCATGGTTAAAGCGGCCCTGAGAAAATGTGCTAAAGTATAGACGAAAATGTAGAAAACTAAATGACGTAAAATTAGCTAATTTTAATAGACATGTGAATCTTCCCCAGTATTATATATCAGTATTATAGATAAATATACTGTATATATATATATATATATATATATATATATATATTACATAAGTGATTATATTGCAGTGTATTATATAAGTGATTAGAGGATAGAGAAGCCAAATAAGACTGAAATAAATAAAAAAAAATTTTTGTTTTAATGTGAATATTTAAAGTAAAACAACCATAAAATATTCTGGAATTTTTGGTACAGACCAAGAATTGTCTGCTGTTATTTAGAAACATGTACAGTACAGGATATATCATTTCTGTGTATTCATCTATTCATTTATCTTTACATAAGATCCAAACATGCCTACCATAAATCAATCTGGATTGGTCTAGTGAAGAGTAATCCTGATGAAGGCTTCACCTGGTCAGATGGCTCACCTGTAAGTAATGTCTTGTGTGTTATACAATTAACATTTTAAAGCTCAGATTTTTCTAGCCTTAGGAGTCCAGTGGGCGGTCCTACTCAGTGGTTGATATCTGTTATTGTATGTACAGTCATACAAGGGCTTCTAAGACCAGAACGAGCTTAGTTTTTATTTGAAAAATTACAATATTTTTCCATAAAACTACATATCATGGATTGCCAGACCTCTGGTCACTGGGAGTCTGGGAACAGAACATTCTCGGTTATCTCGTCAGCATCATGCTTGACTGTCACGATTGAAATGAGAGCACTGGGACCCTGTTCTCATGATTGGTGGGGGATCCAGAAGTCAGATCCCTTGTGATCAGATACTTATAACCTATGCTTTGTACAGGTGTTAAATTGATTCTGGGACAATTTCTTTAATCCCTTCCCAATATCCGCTGTAATAGAACGGTGGATGCTGGGTTTTTAAAGATATCACTCCCATTAGCAATGTCATTTAACCCCTTATATGCTGCAGTCAATGCTGACTGCAGCACCTAAGTTGTTTTACAGAAAAAAAGTAAAATAGACTTTTTCCTGCTTGTTATTAAAAAAAAACAAAAACAAAAAAACAAAAACCACATCCGTAAACAACCCCTAAAATAAAATTAGGGGTTTGAAGGGATTATCAGGTTTCTACTATAATATTCTGACATCCAGGACCCCCACAGATCAGCTGTCCCAGGACAGCACAGCTCTTGGTAATGTCTACATTCTAGAATCCTCCCTGCTCACTCGCTGTACAAACTGTAGCAGTGGGATTTGGTACTGAAGCGCTGCCCCATTGAAGTCTATGGAGCAGAGCCGCAGTACCGACACCTGCTGTTACAAATCATATGGCAAGTGAGTAGTGCAGATCCCAGAATGTAGACATTACCAGGAGCCGCACTATCCTGATACAGTTGATCTGCAGGGTCCCGGGTGTTGGTCTCCTACAGATCTAATATTGATGGCCAATCCTTAATAGAATCAATAGTAGAAACAGGATAACCCCTTTTATGTTGTGAAATGTAATACATTATTAGGCATTTAATGATATTTTTCTTTCTTTCAATTAGTTGAGTTATAAAAACTGGGGCTATCGGCAACCTGACAACTACCTGGGAGAGGAGTCTTGTGGGTCGCTGCCTGGCTTTACATTAAGGTGGAATGATCTACACTGTGATAGTGCATTGGAATGGATTTGTGAGCTACAGAAAGGTACAAACATGTTAAAAGTAAAGAGAATGTCCACCTATATCAATATGGCACTCTAACACAATGCGTCATGACAGGTGGGGACACATGGGGATTCGTCACTGCGAACTTCCTAGCATTTAACCCTCCAAGATCCACGAATCATCATAATGTTTTTCACTTGGCTTGTTAAAGTGTTAAACTTTTGTGTGAAGAAAAAAAACAAAGGCTTAGCCTATATTCAGACAGCCAATGGTGCAAATGGGCTTGAAAAACATCTATTATTTACAGCTGTTTTTCACCCGAGGTACATACAGTATGAGTGTATGGAGGGATCTGTGAAAATGGACAAAAATAGAGAGCATGACCTATATTATGATGGTTCATTGTAAATTATTGTTCATGTGAATAGCCCTGTAACATCTCTGTCTGAACACTGCTCTATTACCTCTTCACTGTAATTAAATTTCCGCCACACCGATTTCCTGCAGCTTTGTTTTCCTCTGCTCCTCAAACAGTTAATTTTAGCCTTGCCTCTGTGATTAACGGCCTGTCTACCAATCAAGTCTGAGACAGATTCTGGACTTCCTATAAACAGGTCACCTGCTCACACATGTTTGCTGGCTATTGAGACTTTGTCCTTGCTAAGCTCTTCTCTTGCTATTATTGTATTACTGACTTCTGACCTTTGGCTTCCCTTGTCACTACTCTTTTGGATTACAAGTTGGTACTGTTCGTCTCTCTGGTTTGACCTCGACTTGCTGACTCTGCTTCTGTGTTATTTTGTCTTGTCTTGCTCTGTGTACACTTATTCAGAGAAGGGTCTGCCGCCCAGTTGTCCCTGTCATTAGGACAGTTGTGGCAACTAGGTAGGGACAGGGGCTGGGTCGAGTTTAGGACTCACTGTCTCTGTCTTTCCCTTCTTCCCTTGTTTCAGCAGCAGCACTAGGGAATTGCACAACTAGCAATTCCCTTATAAGCCCCCATTCACATAATTGAATATTAATGTAGTTATGTGACAGCTGTTAAATTTTTTTTGTGTGAATATAGGGTAACGCTTATTTTAACGGCCATCACATGGCTGCATTAATATTCATTCATGTGAAAGGGAGCTATTCACATGAGTGATATTTTACAAAGGACCGTCCATCCAATGCTCTATTTTTGTCCCTTTTCACAGATCCCTCCATACGCTCAAATGCATGAGCGATCAGTGAAAACGACCGTCCCTTGGGTGCAAAACAACCGTGAAAAATTGATGTTTTCCATGGCCGTTTGCTCCATTGGTCGCCTTATTACAAGTTTAGAATGACCCAGTTTGAGGAACTCTTTAATATATCTACCATTCCAGTAATTGGACAAACCTGTCCTGTCAATCAATTAAGAAAAGTTAGGCCTTATTCACACATCCACATATCACAAATGTGTGGCTTCTGCATTTTTCACAGATGCTATACGCACCAATTAATTTCAATGTATTTATTCAGATATCCGTACAATGGAAGCACGTCCTTTTTTTTTAAATTGATGTCCTTGAAAAAAGAATGAATAGCATCTGTGTGTCATTCATTTTTCACTGACTTAGGGACATAAAAAGAATAGAAAATTAAACAACAAAAAGTTGATCTGATGTGAAAAGCCGATCCACACCCTCCACAAAAATAGAACTAGGGCAGCACAAAAAGGGAGAAGTAGGACTTTATTAGCCCACCAGTGCACTGTGTGCTGCCCAGGTTTCTATTTTTAGGTAGATAGATGGATAGATAAATAGTGTTACGTCCTCACCCGTTCGAACTTCAGCGCCATCCTCTGGCCGCATTGTATGGCGCAGAAGGCATGTCCAGTCATGATTACTTGCTCCCGGACTCTTGTCATTCTGTGTTGGCACTGTTAGGGTTAACTTTTGTGTGCTTGTGATTTACAGCTTATCTATCAATCAAGCCTGGGGCGGGTTCTGGACTTCCTTAAACTGGCCATCAGCCCACACATAGTTGCTGGCTATTGTGTCTCTGACCTTGCTAAGCGTTTTCCCTTGCTCTTGTATTGTATTTACTGACCTCTGCTTTTTGTCTTTTGACTACTCTTTTGGATTGTGATTTGGTACTGTTTTGTCTCTCTGGCTTGACCCTTGGTTCGCTGACTCCTCTTCTGTGTTGTGTTGACTTGTCCTGTTCTGTATATCACTTATCTAGAGTAGAGTTCGTCGTCCAGTTGTCCCTGTCATTAGGACAGTTGCGGCAAATAGGTAAGGACACGGGGTAGGGCTTGTTTTAGGGCTCACTGTCTCTGTCTTCCTTTTCCCTAGCAGCTGCTTTGGAAATTACTTACGGTATTCTAACAGATAGATAGATAGCCAGACAGATAGTAGTGCTAACTGTCAACTCACACCATATCACAGTGCACATATTAATACAGATTCTTTTACATATGTAATTTTTCTGTGAAACTCTTTCTAGGAGCAGAATTAAAGGAAGAGCCAAAACCTATTGGTAAGTTTTCTCATTCTTTAAAAGTGTAGACTAACAGGTCAATGAATTAGTGCAGTAATATACAACACAAAAAGAGCCCATACCACTAAACTAATACATATCCCAGAGTAGACCTTTTAAACTAATACAGATCCCAGAATAGACCTCGTAAACTAATGCAAATCCCAGACTAGACCTTCTTAACTAATACATGTACCAGACTAGACCTCATACCCTAATACAGATTCCAGACAAGATCTATCACACTAATATATATCTCAGACTAGACCTCCTTAACTAATATATATCTCAGACAAGACCTCCTAAACTAATACCAATCCTAAACTAAACCTCATAAACTAGATTTTCTTAACTAATACAGATCTCAGATTAGACCTTCTAAACTAATGCAAATCCCAGATTTTTCCTCCTAAACTAATGCAGATCCCAGACAAGACTTACTAAACTAATACTGTTCCCACAGTAGACGTCCGAAACTAATACAGATCCTAGACTATACCCCTAAACTAATACAGATCCCAGACTAGATCCCTGAACTAATACAAATCCAAGACTAGACCTCCTAAACTAATACAGATCTCAGACTAGACCTCCTAAACTAACACAGATCCCAGACTAGACCTTCTAAACTAATACTGATCCCAGATTAGACCTTCTAAACTAATACATATCCCAGACTGGACCCCCTAAACCAATACAGATTCCAGACTGGACTTCCTAAACTAATACATGTACTAGACTAGATCTCTAAACTAATACAACTCAGACTAGACTTCCTTAACTAATGCCTATACCAGACTAAACCTTCTAAACTAATACAAATCCCGACTAGACCTCCTTAACTAATACATGTACTAGACTAGATCCCTAAACTAAAACAAATCCCAGACTAGACCTCTTAAATTAATATAGTTCCCAGACTAGAACTCCACAACTAATACAGATTCTAGAATAGACTTCCAAAGCTAATTTAGATCTCAGACTAAACTTCCTTAATTAATACAGATCCAGGTCTGGACATTCAAAACTAATACAGATTCCAGACTAGACCTCCTAAACTAATACAAATCCCAGACTAGACCTCCTTAACTTATACAGATCCCTAGACTAGATCACTAAACTAATACAGTTCCCAACACTAGACCTCCAAAACTAATACAGATCCTGGACTGTACCCCTAAACTAATACAAATCCCAGACTAGACCTCCAAAACTAATACAGATCCCAGACTAGACCTCTTAAAATACAGATCCCAGACTAGATCTCCTAAACTAATACAGATCCCAGACTAGACCTCCAAAACTAATACAGATCCCAGACTAGACCTCCTAAAATACAGATCCCAGACTAGATCTCCTAAACTAATACAGATCCCACAGTAGACCTCTTAAAGTAATACAGACCCCAGACTAGACCTCCTTAACTAACACAGATCCCAGACTAAACCTCCTAAACTAATACAGTTCCCAAAATAGACCTTCTAAACTAATACAGACCAAATCCCCTCATAATGACCCCATACCATACACCCTAAATACAGTACTGTTATGTAAATGCCTCCTATCTACAGTCATATGAAAAATTTTGGGCACCCCTATTAATCTTAATCATTTTTAGTTTAAATATTTGGGTGTTTGCAACAGCCATTTCAATTTGATATACAGGTATCTGCAGGACTGGTTTGATATTCTGGTGAGTTATTCTTGGTTATGGAGAGCAACACCCACTGCAAAGAGGTATCTGGCAATAAGTGGTTTCTCCAAATGTGTTGCTTTTGTCCATAGTGAAGGACATAAAGATGCACTGAAAAATAGTAGAACACACAACTTAGTACTGTAGCACAATCCATTTTCCCTATTTGCTAATCTTTCTGTTACATTTAGGAAAAATTGGTGTCAGTCCTTCCCACATGTATATTATAACATCATATTTGTATCCCCATTATATCATAGAATATCAAGTTACAAGTGATGGTTGGCTGATCTACAATGACAGCCAATACTATGTTAGCGAGGATGCAGTGCCAATGGAGAAAGCTCAAGAATTTTGTAAACGCAATTTTTCCCATCTTGTCACCATTAACAGTGAATCTGAGAGGAGATTCCTCTGGAAATACGTAAGTTCTGATTAAGAATATTCTTCTCATGTTAGGCTATGGGGTACAGAGAGACTTTTATCACACATTTGTCGAAAAATTGTTGCCATGATGGAGTTACACTCGTTAGGCAAACTTTTTCCCCATGAAGAAGACTTTGAGTTCACACAATATTCATGGTAAACAGTGGTAATACTGTGAATATTGTGTGACCTCATGGTCTCCCTATAAGGAAAAAAGATGTACAACAGCTGAAATTCCATCATGGGCACAATCTATCTGTTGATATACAAGGTTCTGGTGACAAGTAGAAGCGAGTAGAAGAGCACACCAGTGTAGATTTGCTTCTTAAATTTTTTATTGTCTTATCAAGCAGAGCATGGATAGAAAGTTTTCAGTGCACATTGACAGTCATTAGACAATGGTTATAGTTCCATGGTGAGGAATTGATACCGGAGCGAGGCTGTGGGGTTTTCCCCGTAGTCTGTGGTGCATTTGGCCAAGAGGACCAAAGGTTAGCCAATTCAGGTGATTCAGGTGAGGCTGGGTTGTAGTGCTGGGTTCTGCTGTCAGACTCTCTTTAAGATGTTAATAAGTCATGACATCGGTGTGAATAGAGCCTTAATCCCCTTAATCTTACCTTCTCCAATTTTAGATTTCTACCAAAAGTACAGAACATGCATATTACATTGGCCTACGTTTGGGACTGGATAAAGAATTTAAGTAGGTGCTTAATAGATAAAGTCTCTGATATTACTTTTATTGTTGATTGTTATGCATTATATACAGGATTATATACAGGATATACAGTAGCAGTTGTTAGCATAGTTTGTGTACATTAGAAGACCGAAGACTAAAGTGACAACCAATCGAATTGTGGGGCAATATATGTTTTTTTTTCCCCTATGGTTTTGCCATACATTGCTGGGCCACATGTAACAGTCAGAGTTTGCACAAGTACCTGTGTCAGAACTGCAACCAAAAGGGTATCTGTTCACATCACCAATCTTTTTCACTGTACCGTGTCACTGGGGTACAGAAAGGCACAATTTGGATTCCTATCTTTCTAAAGGTGCCATATTTGTAACTCCACAACACTGGGTATTCTTACCTAAAAAAAAAAGACATGTCTGAAGAAACCCCAGGGAATAATAATTTACTGCAATGCATATCGCAGTGGCCATTTTAGTTCGTCCGAGACAAATTGCCAATTGATCAGTTTTGTTAAAAACCGAATAATTTGCAATATTTGAGTCAAACCTGGTTTGGAACAAATGGTTCACCCATCTCTAAACAAGGGTTGTTTGTGAAAAGGGGGCCTTCTTTTTCCAGAAAAAAACGCGCTCCTGTCGATGGGTTGTGTCTGGTGTTGTATGTTGTCTGGTCATTCTCCTTTAAGCATGTGTATTACACTTTAATATTGACAGCGCCATTTTTTTATTTTTAGATGGATGGACGGTTCTCCAGTTGACTTTGTCGCTTGGGCATCACATCAGCCAGACTTTTACAATAATGATGAGTTTTGCACAGAGATACGTTCACGCTTGGGTAAGGCTTAAACCTCCAGTACAATGACCTCTCTATATGAAACAATATCATGAGTACAGATTTTTTCGACTGTAAGCCGTATTCTATTAAACTTTTTCATAATTAGAATTTTTCTAAAACGCCGTACATGTATTATATCATATTTAGTGTTTCAGATATCCTTTGCTCCTCAATTAAAGAGGGATGTGGCCTGTGAGAAAGGGGTGTGGCTTAACAGGGAAGGTGACATAGCTTAAGGCTAAGGCCTCACGTTGCGGAAAAGCTGCTCTTTTTGTTGCATACTTTGCTGCTTTTTTTAGCCAAATCCAGGAGTGGATTGAGCAGAAGGGAGAAGTTTTATAGCTTCCTTTATATTTCCCATTCCTTTTGTAGCCATGTCTGAGTTTGGCTAAAAAAAAAAAAAAAAAAAAAAAGGCAGAAAAGTCTTCAACTAAAAAAGCAGCTTTTCAGCAACGTAGGGCCTCAGCCTAAAGTTAAAGACCTACGTTGTGAAAACGCAGCGGCAAAAAACGATATTTTACAGTACCTGCAAAGTGGATGAGATTCTGGCTAATCTCATCCACACATTGCAGAAAAAAATCTGCAGCGGAAAAGCAAAAAAAAGAAAATCATAGCATGTCAATTATAACTGCGGTAACGCTGGTTTATGGGTATAATAGGGGCAGAAAGTCCGCAGAGAAAAATCTGCAAAAATGCAATAAAAAATGCTGCAAAAAAACGCAATTTTTACTGTATTTTGTTACATGGGGCTTTAGCCTGAAGGATTTTTCCAGGGCTTACTAATATAGTGCCTTGCAAAAGTATTGGGCCCCCTTGAACTTTTCAACCTTTTGCCACATTTCAGGCTTCAAACATAAGGATATAAAATTTAAATTTTTTGGTGAAGAATCAACAAGTGGGACACAATCGTGAAGTGGAACAAAATTTATTGGATATTTTAAACTTTTGTAAAAAATAAAAAACTGAAAAGTGGGGCGTGACAAATTATTCGGCCCCCTTAAGTTAATACTTTGTAGCGCCACCTTTTGCTGCGATTACAGCTTCAGTCGCTTGGGGTATGTCTCTATCAGTTTTGCACATCGAGAGACTGAAATTCTTGCCCATTCTTCCTTGGAAAACAGCTGGAGCTCAGTGAGGTTGGATGGAGAGCGTTTGTGAACAGCAGTTTTCAGCTCTTTCCACAGATTCTCGATTGGATTCAGGTCTGGACTTTGACTTGGCCATTCTAACACCTGGATACGTTTATTTGTGAACCATTCCATTGTAGATTTTGCTTTATGTTTGTGATCATTGTCTTGTTGGAAGATAAATCTCCGTCCCAGTCTCAGGTCTTTTGCAGACTCCAACAGGTTTTCTTCCAGAATGGTCCTGTATTTGGCTCCATCCATCTTCCCATCAATTTTAACCATCTTCCCTGACCCTGCTGAAGAAAAGCAGGTCCAAACAATGATGCTGCCACCACCATGTTTGACAGCGGGGATGGTGTGTTCAGGGTGATGAGCTGTGTTGCTTTTACGCCAAACATATCATTTTGCATTGTGGCCAAAAAGTTCAATTTTCATCTGACCAAAGCACCTTCTTCCACATGTTTGGTGTCTCCCAGGTTACTTGTGGCAAACTTTAAACAAGACTTTTTATGGATATCTTTGAGAAATGGCTTTCTTCTTGCCACTCTTCCATAAAGGCCAGATTTGTGCAGTGTACGACTGATTGTTGTCCTATGGACAGACTCTCCCACCTCAGCTGTAGATCTCTGCAGTTCATTCAGAGTGATCATGGGCCTCTTGGCTGCATCTCTGATCAGTCTTCTCCTTGTTTGAGATGAAAGTTTAGAGGGACGGCCGGGTCTTGGTACATTTGCAGTGGTCTGATACTCCTTCCATTTGAATATGATCACTTGCACAGTGCTCCTTGGGATGTTTAAAGTTTGGGAAATCTTTTTGTATCCAAATCCGGCTTTAAACTTCTCCACAACAGTATCACGGACCTGCCTGGTGTGTTCCTTGGTCTTCATGATGCTCTCTGCGCTTTAAACAGAACCCTGAGACTATCACAGAGCAGGTGCATTTATACGGAGACTTGATTACACACAGGTGGATTATATTTATCATCATCAGTCATTTAGGACAACATTGGATCATTCAGAGATCCTCACTGAACTTCTGGAGTGAGTTTGCTGCACCAAGTAAAGGGGCCGAATAATATTGCACGCCCCACTTTTCAGTTTTTTATTTTTTACAAAAGTTTAAAATAACCAATAAATTTCGTTCCACTTCACAATTGTGTCCCACTTGTTGTTGATTCTTCACCAAAAAAATTAAAATTGTATATCCTTATGTTTGAAGCCTGAAATGTGGCAAAAGGTTGAAAAGTTCAAGGGGGCCGAATTCTTTCGCAAGGCACTGTACATGGCCTATCCTTAAGATTGGTTCAATGAAAGATGGGCAGGGGTCTGACACCAGTCAGCTGACTGAAGAGGCCGCAGCATTCAGGTAAGTGCCTGAGTCTCTTCAGTGCTTACTAAGTACAGCGCCGTACATTTGTATAGTGGCTGGGCTTGGTATCACAGCTCAGTCCATTCACTTGAATCAGTCCATGTGACCGATGAATTTGATGCCACATGGCCTGTGAAGGACAGCGGTGTTCAGGGAGCGCCACTGTCACTACAAACAGCAGATCCATGGATCTTCAATTGCTGACCTGCCCTAAGGATACCATCAATTTAAAAGTCCCAGAAAAGCTCTTTAAGAAGTGCCAACATTCTTCAAAAATTTTGGCACAAACTAGGCCAACTGATAAGTTAAACAATTGTATAATCATTTACCAAATATATTATCCAGGATGAGCCACTGTGATAAATTTGGCACATCCTTAGACTGCCTGGTCTTTACGCTGCAGAATTGGCAAAATTAGTAACTTTGCCTCAGTGTTCTTAGTGATTTGTTAAAATCTATTAAGGGTGCAAGTACCATAGAGGTAGATCATGGAGACCCCAGACCAGATTAAAGGGATTTACCAGCAGAATAAACTCTGAAAGCAAATGGGCTGAAGGAGCTGAGAAAAAAACATTACTCACCTCACCCTCACACAGATCCTATTCTGAAACTTCCTCAACCCTCTGACAACTCTATGGTCTGGGAAAATACATACAGATTGGAGGACAGTACCACTAGCCATACTCCACAAGGGGGAGGCGGAGCACCCGTCACAACATAAAGGAAAGGTATTCAATCCCCATACTTGTTACTCACCTACCCTCAGCAGTCTGGGGTCCCCTTTCCTTAATAGTTGGCTACCCATCACTAATTTGCTATTTTTTTCTATTATTTGATTTTTATAGGGGTTTGGAATGACATAAATTGTGGTATTCCTAATGCATTTATCTGTGAAAGGACAAACAGTTCAATAAATGCCACATTTGCCCCAACTATTCCTGCCCCAGAAGGTGGATGTCCAGAAGACTGGATGCCATTTGGACAGAAGGTAATTTCATTAATATTAACATTACTGCAGGATATAGAATATAGAACATACAGAAGTACAATAGTAACTTGTATATCCAGCCCTAAATATAAGCTACAGTGAATTGTGATTTGTGGTAGGGCTCTGTTCTGTTGGCTATAGAATAAATAAAGATGATTAAAATGCACAGGCAAACTTATGAGCTACTGGGCCCTAAGGCAACGCCCCCCACCCCCACCTGCAAGGGCCATTTATAATACTGTTTATTTATGTATGTGGAAGAGGGACCTTTAGCCCCCTTAGCGGCCTCGGCACAAGTGGGCTACCTCTGCACCTCCTATGATACACTGGCAATCTAGGTGGTATTGGCGACGCTTAACTCTTCACTCTTCCCATTAGACCTTACGTGTCCTCTAACTTCACTTTCCTTCCTTCACCCACCTGTACCCATATCACCCTTCCTCAAAACCCCAGTCATGCGGGCCTATCCCTGTAGCTCAATCTGCCTGTCTATATTATGAAATTGCTATTGTTCTTAATGGGGTCTTCCCATCTTTGACATTTATGGTCTATGCACAGGATGTTCAATAGATGTGGCACCAGGACCAGCATATCAACCCTGCCCCACTGATAGATATGTTAAGGTCGCCGGAAACAAGCAGTTATATATATATATATATATATATATATATATATATATATATACAGTATAATCTGTTTGCATTACTGCTTACTAAAGATGGGAGAACCCCAGAAGATTTGTTTCGCCCTGTGTTCAAACAAAGTGAACCCCAGTTTGGTCCGAACTTGATCAAATATAACTGGAAGGTAAATTATTATACTCTGAGGTTTCTTCAGACTTAGGAGTATAATAGCTGGAGTCCCAGGGAAATAAAAAAAGAACATTTATACTCACCCTCCGTTAGCTCCTCTGGGCCTCCTCACGGTGTTCTGTGTCTTCCTCCTCACAGTGTCTGGCATTCTTCTCTGACATCATGTGCCCAAGGTCATCGCTGAGGCCTGTGATTGGTCCCTCAGTATTGACATGGGTATGCCAAGTGTCATGAGGAGACCTCAGAGTGTAATAATTCATCTGTGACTGTCATTTTAGATGAATTCCAACTAGCTTGGTTTTGTTAAAAGCCAAACAATTTGGAATATTTTGGTCAAACGTGGCTCGCTACAAGTCGATTGGCCCATCTCTACTATTTGTCTCTTTGGAGCCATGGCAGCACCCTCATTGCACAAATGATCTCATTTGCATATTGTCAAAAGCAGCAATGGAGGCACCAGGGGAAAACACTGTTTGATTCCACAGGATGTTCGATAGCTGTGATTAACCTAACCTGTCTATCTGCAGGGTTGGGTTGATATGTTGGGTTTTGGTGACAGATTCCCTTTGAAAACCTCATGCTATTTTATGTCTAAATTCCTATACAGACCTATGTGTCTCCATGGTAACAGACTACAAACAAATATGTGTAATTCTGTGGTGATATACTGGGTTCTGGTGAATCTCCCTTTAAAGGGAACAATTCAGAGTTTCTGCACGGTACATTGATGAATTTGTGTATGTGTTATACAATGTAACCAAAGACTTATATCTGACATGTTACCTCTCGGCTTTGTTGCCATATTTATTTGTATTATTATTTTTTTTATGAGATTAAAGTTGAAACCGTATTCTGATATTCTGTTTAAGTGTTATGGGATATTTGGCACAGGAGAAGATGAAGGGGTTCACTGGGATAATGCCAGACATGCCTGTCAGTCCTCGGGAGGAAATCTGGCCACTATAAATGAGGATTTGGTGCAATGTAAGTAATGGATAGACTTTTATTTTACTGTATGTTGTACTGTTTTCCTAATGTATATATCCTTTGTAGAGCTTATAGCCATTGAGGAGATTCTTCAGGACTATAACATTGATAGTTTAACATTAGGATAGAACATCACTGGTTAATTGATTTGTTCCAATATGGCGACCAGCTGACTAGTATTGTGGCCATTCCATTACTTTACCAAGCACTTCAACTAGTAGATTTGTGTGGCTGTATTTAGAGACTTAAAGGACATACATGCTTTGCTAGGAATTCTGGGGAAGGATATGCAAATAAGTTTCTCTTGAAGAAAGAAAAAAAAAAAAACTAAAAAAAACCTGCTCCTCCTGTGCCACCTTTTGCATGCTAGCTGCCTATAAGATAATGGCCGACTTTCAAGAAACATGACTTGGTATTAGAGATGAGCAAACTGGTTCAGATCAGTCCGGATTCGACCAAAATTTTCCAAAAATTCAGGCTCGACCTTATGCCAAAACTTTTGAGGTTTGTCACCCACAAAACACTGTTATATTCTGGGGTCTCTTTAGACCCCAAGTCCTGCCCTAAGAGATTTGCCTATAGATAGCCGTGATGAAGGCAAAAGCTGAAACTTTTATCCACAGCCACAGGGGCGTTGTTCAGGTGTGATTTGAGAGAAGAGCCGAAGCACTTGCAGCTGTCTGTAAGTAAATTTGTTGAGTTAGACCCGCCCCCAATGCACTTGCAGGCTGATCTATAAATAGATTATCTCTATGTTGCTTAATCTTTTTGTGGCCACAAAGGTAAGTTACTGCTCCTATTAAAGGCCCCTACATGGCACTGTGATTGGTTTTGGAGGCATTGTGGACCTGGCAAACTCCCTTTAAGCTCTAAGCCACTATAGACGCCCAGAAAAAAACGATGTCTCTGCTGTGTGTAGTAACATACTTCAATACTTTGAGGATGTGGCTTGCATTGACCTGAACAATTAAAGTCTTATTAGCAAGGCACTTTTGGTTTTTAAGTGATAAGATTTTTTTTGTTTGTTTTTGTCAGCCAAAGCATTTTTTAATTTTTTTAGGCTATGTAGCTATATCAGGCCTTGTTTTACTTGTAGTATTTTATATGAATTTTTAATCATGGGTTAATGCATTTTTTTAATAGCTTTGTTTGGGTCAAGAGGATTGTGAGAATATATATAATATGTTTTCTGTTTCTTTTACTGTATATTTTTTAATTAAATTAATCAATTACATTTTTTTAAAAAACATGCAATTTTTGTACTTGTTTTGTGTTCCACGTTTTTTAATCCTTTATTTTGTTTAAATTTTTGAACATTTTTAGCCACCTTAGGGAACTTTTATTTTTAACTATGTTTTTTTTAAATGTAATGTACTGTCAAAATGTAATAGAACACAGTATATCACAAGACCTGTGGACCTTTACTAGGTCCAGGGCCATCATAGTCGCCCAGTAAAAACTGTTGTCAGCATCATGATCTATATTGATCAATTCCGGTCATTAGTGTTGGATGACAAAGCTTCCATGCCTAGCACTGTCACCATCACACACATGTACTTCACAGTGCAGGAAAGGTACCCTTACGTGTATGTAATGATGTGTGAAATTTTAAAGGGGTTGTGCAGGGAAAAATAAAGCTTATCAGTGCATTACCTGCACTGGATAAACATGCTACCCTATAGATGAGGGTTTCCTGGTGCACTGATTTTTAGCTTTGTACAGAGCAGCAGTTCCTCTGCTTCCCCTGCTAAGACTCCAAGTCTCAATCATGTGACCAATCCTGCTCTACTCTATGTCCAATCAGCAGGAGTAGAGTGGAGTCGGTGATGTCATAGAGAGCCTAAGAGAAGATACCAGCTTATCTTCTCCTCCTCCCTGGACAAAGCATGTCTAGAAAACTCTCCCATAGAGTCGGCTCCAGTCTATTTTTTCCTATGGCCATGAGAGTGCTGTAAAGCATATCACTAAATGCTGTTAATAGAGCAGAGGAGAAGCTCAGGCAAGATGGCCGCACCCATAATCATGTACAGAAAATAGAATTAAAAAAAAAAATCTACAATCAGAAAATATACACAGGTTTCTATAAATAAATAAGATATTGGTGATACATTTCTTTTAATTGTGTTTTATTTCATCGATCACTACATCTTGCCCCTCTGCATTGGATTAGATTTCACTACATGGTGATACATACTGTATATAATACACACATATCATATGTTTTATTACAGCTTTTGTGGTGTCTCATTTAAAAAACATTATGGTTGATGTCTGGATCGGATTACACGACAAGCATGAGATCCGCACGTTTGTCTGGGCAGATCAGAGTGGATTGTATTATACAAACTGGGCCAAAGGGCAACCAATCTATTCTAGAAGTTCATCTGTAAGTAACTTATTGTCTTTATATATAACAATATTATTAACAATTCTTCTGTCATCACCACTGTAGGGTTGGACGATCAGACACTTAATGGCACAACCATTGTAAAGACTATACCAACCTTTGCTCTCTGCTCTGCAAATGGTACCGGACAATGTCTCCTCTGCTCTGCTGCTTGACAGTGTTTAAGAAAGAGCTAAATAATGCTCTGTTTAAAAAAAAAAAAAAAAAAAAAAAAAGGAGTTACACTTTAAAAATAAGGCCCCACGTTGAGGACAAGAAGCTTTTTTTTTGTTGCAGATTGCAGGAACTTTCTATGGTCTTGGACTTCTCAGATACCCAGCCATGATTTCATTATTGCGCTCAGATTATAATAATAATAATAATACATTTTATTTATATAGCGCCAACATATTCCGCAGCACTGTACAACTTTTAGGGTTCAAGTACTGACAAAAAAAGATACATTACAAAGAAATAGTCAATTCACACAATGGGACTGAGTGCCCTGCTCGCAAGAGCTTACAATCTATGAGGTAGAGGGGGTGACACAAGAGCTTACAATCTATGAGGTAGAGGGGGTGACACAAGAGCTTACAGTCTATGAGGTAGAGGGGGTGACACAGGAGGTAGCAGGGGCGGCAACAGACGTAGCATTGCTTGTACAATGGTCAGACAATTGTGTAATAGAGGTTACTGTCATTACACATATATAAAGCTGTATGAGCCGTCACCAGTCGTGTCCTTTAACATGCAGATGGTGCCTGGACATATAAAGCTAGTCTGAGACGGCCTCATATCCTGTGAGGTAATGTTGAAGCATAAACAGAGGAGGGTATGTTTTAGGGATTCTAACTACAGAAGGGTTTACATTAGGAGTTGTGATAGGCCTGTCTGAAAAGATATGTCTTTAGTTTACGCTTGAAGCTGTGGAAATTGGGGGTTAATCTTATAGTCTGGGATAGAACATTCCAGAGAAATGGTGCAACTCGGGAGAAGTCTTGTATACGAGTGTGGGAGGTTCTGATAATAGAGGATGTTAGTCTTAGGTCATTGAGTGACCAGAGAGTACAGGTTGGGCGATAGACAGAGATGAGGGAGGAAATGTAGGGAGGTGCAGCATTATGGAGAGCCTTGTGGATGAGGGGGATAAGTTTATATTGTATTCTGTATTGAATAGGCAGCCAATGTAGTGACCGGCACAGATCGGAGGCATCGCTGTAGCGTCTAGACTGATAGATGAGCCTGGCCGCCACATTCAGAATAGATTGTAGAGGAGAGAGTTTAGTAAGGGGAAGACCGATTAGTAAGGAGTTACAGTAGTCAGGGCAACAATAAGTGTCTTTAGTGTATCTGTGGTAAGGAAAGGGCAGATTCTGGAGATGTTTTTGAGGTGGAGATGACATGAGCGTGCGAGTGATTGGATATGAGGGGTGAAGGAAAGGTCTGAGTCAAACAAAACCCCGAGGCAGCGGGCATACTGCCTAGGAGTTATGGTAAGGCCGGAGACTGCAATGGAGATATCAGGGACAGATCTATTAGATGGTGGAAACAGCAGTAATTCAGTCTTTGAGAGATTCAGTTTCAGATAGAGCCAAGACATGATATTAGAGACGGCAGAGAGACAGTCACTGGTGTTCTGTATTAGTGCAGGTGTGATGTCACGGGATGACGTATATAATTGGGTGTCATCAGCATAAAGATGGTACCGGAAGCCAAATCTAGTGATGGTTTGTCCAATGGGGGCTGTGTAGAGGGAGAAGAGCAGGGGACCTAAGACCGAGCCCAGAGGAACCCCAACGGCAAAGGAAAGAGGGGAAGAAACAGAGCCCGCAAATGATACAAAGAAAGTGCGGTCAGAGAGATAAGAGGAGAACTAGGAGAGAGCGGTGTCTGTGATGCCGACAGAGCGGAGCATAGTGAGAAGGAGTTGATGGTCAACAGTGTCAAATGCTGCTGAGAGATCTAGAAGAATAAGAAGAGAGAAGTCAACTTTGAATTTAGCCATCAGGAGATCATTGGAGACTTTTGTGAGGGCCGTTTCAGTAGAATGCAGAGTGCGGAAGCCAGATTGTAAGGGGTCAAGAAGAGAGTTAGCAGAAAAATAGCGGATTAAACGAGAATAGACTAAGCGTTCCAAGATCTTGGAGATAAAAGGAAGGTTAGAGACAGGTCGATAGTTAGCAGCACAGGACGGGTCAAAGGAGGATTTCTTCAGTAGTGGGGTTATGACAGCATGTTTGAAAGAGGATGGGAAAATTCCAGAAGAGAGAGAGAGGTTAAATATTTTAGTAAGGTAAGTTGTGATGGCAGGCGACAGAGACTGGAGAATGTGTGAGGGGAGGGGGTCACTACTGCAGGTCATAGGGCGAGAAGAGGAAAGTAGCTGAGATACTTCCTCCTCTGTAACAAGTTCAAAAGATGAAAATGAAAAGTCTGAAGTGCGGCTGGTGAGGGGGTCAATGCCACCTGGGGATTGGGCAGTTATTTCCTGACGTATCTTATCATTTTTATCATGGAAATAAGAGGCCGGGTCATCTGCGCTAAGGTCTGTGAATGGCATGTGCACCTTAGGGGTAAGTAAGGTTATCTTCTCATACATGTAGTGTCCCTGCCTGATAACCAGCCATGATGTCCTTATTGTGTCCGGATTATCTTCTCATCAGGGTCGGACTGGCCCACCTGGGAACCGTTGAATCCACCGGTGGGCCCCGAGCCCCGACTATTAGTCCTCATGTCATGGGGGCCCGATCGGGATCCTGACCATCCCGATCGGGCCCCTGACCATTGGCGTTACGATCGCGGTCGCAGGGGGCGCGACCGTGACCGGACCCGGCAGGGTACGGGGTCCGCGGCCAGCTGGAGATGGCCGGGGCCCCGGACCATTGTGATAGCGGTCGGGGAAAGCCTGGTTCCCCGACCGCTATACATACTGTTATTGGAAAGGGGCTCTGACATATTGCCAGGCCCCTTTCCAATAGATGGCAGCCCAGGGGAGGTGACTGAAAATAATAAACACATATTCTCACCTCTCCTGGGTGCAGCGTCCTCTCCAGTGCTCTTCCGTCATGTGACTGAGGCCTGTGATTAGGCCCCGGCGGTCACATGCGGCGCGACCGCGTAATGACGTCAGTGCGCCCCCACGTGACCGCTGAGGCCCAATCACAGGCCTCAGCAGCAACATCGGAAAAGGGCCTGAAGACACTGAAGACGGCAGGATGGAGCGAGGATGCCAAGGAAAGGTAAGACAAGGTGAGTATGAGTGTTTGTTATTTTTAATCACTTCCCCTGGGCCTCCGATTATTATACTCTGGGGTCTGAGGAGACCCCAGAGTATAGTAATAGCACTGGAGCGGAGGGGGCTATTGGGCGCATATAATACTGTGTGGGGGCCACTGTGGAGCTTATAATACTGGGTGGGGGCCACTGTGCTGCTTATAATACTCGGTGGGGGCCACTGTGGAGCTTATAATACTGGGTGGGGGCCACTGTGGAGCATATAATACTGGGTGGGGGCCACTGTGGAGCTTATAATACTGGGTGGGGGCCACTGTGGAGCTTATAATACTGGGTGGGGGCCACTGTAGAGCATATAATACTGGGTGGGGGCCACTGTAAAGCTTATACTCCATACAGTGGCTCCTTCATTTTTTTTTTTAATGACGCCGGGGCAGGTGAAAAAAACAAAACAAAAAAAAACCCCCACAAACTTTCTTTCCTGTCCCCAGTGTCTCCCAGAGCAGTTCGGTCCTGCAGTTCTGTTGTTTTCTTCCAGATGAAGTTCCCCCTGCATGTGACTACCTGTGACGTCACGTGACCCCTGAGGCCAATCAGCGGCCTAAGGGAAAGGACCTGGGACGTCACAGCCAGTGAGGAATTCCGGCAAAAAGAAGACAGCGGAGCTGCAGGACCGGATCGTGCTGGGAGGACACCGGAGCACCGGAGACAGGTGAGTATGTTTAGTATGTTTTTTTTTTGGGGGGGGGGGGTAGGAGGGATTCACCTCCCCCCGGACTAATTATAAAAAAGAAAAAAATTATACTGGACAATCTCTTTAAAGTGTGGTGCATTAGGGGGGTATATTAAAGGTGTTGTCCAGGCATAATTTGTTATGGTTTATCCTCAGGATAGGCCATAGATACCTGATCTGTAGGGGGCTGACCCCGGACTGATCAGCTGTACGGAGCCACTTCTTATGCCCTTACTGTACACAATACAGGGCCAGAAGCAGAAAGCTCTGTCCACTGTATATTAGCCGGGCACCTTCACTGTATCTCAGCACTTATTGAAGTCAGTAGGAGCTGAGCTGCAGTGAAGGCGCCGGGCTGCTATACAGCGGATGGAGCTTTCTGCTTCCGGCCCTGTGTTGTGTAAAGAACAGGTGCCGGAAGTGGCTCCGAACAGCTGATGGGGCCGTGTGTCAGCCCTCTACCGATCAGGTATTTATGGCCTATCCTGAGCATAGGCCATAAAAAAGATTTACCCTGGACAACCCCTTTAATATGCCCCACACAGTTTAATGTCCCTCCCACAGGATGTCAGACCCCATCACTGCTCCCACACAATATAATGACTCCATCACTGTTCCCCATACAGTATGGGGGACCAGTGAAGAGGCCACTTATGTGGGGGGGACCAGTGAAGTGACCATAGAAAAATTTGGCCCAGACAACCCCTTAAAAGAGGTTGTCCATAAACTGGAGCGACCACAGTGTCGGCCGCCAGGGAGGTGTAAAAATAAGAACATTTAAAAAAAAAAACATACTCACCTGTCCCCAGCACCCCGTTGTCCCCTGCCTGTGTCTATTCGGTCTCATGGCGGCACCTCATTTCTGGAAATCCTGTACCTAATTGGTCTTAGCGATCACATGAGGTGCAGGACTCCCAGTAAGGAGTCGCCGGCATGAGACTGAATGGACACTGGCAGTGGACAACGGAGTGCCGGGGACAGGTGAGTATGATTTTTAATTTACTTATTTTTTACTTTACACCTCCCGCCAGCTACATGGGTTGCTCCAATTCCTGGACAACCTCTTTAAAGGATTTATCCATCTTCCTAATATTGATGGCCTGTCCTTAGGATAGGCCATCAATATTACATCTGCGATGATACAACAGCCAGGACCTCTGCAGATCAGCTTTTCCAGGGCAATGAGGCTACAGGTAAAGGTAACAATTCTAGGAGCCACGCTGTTCACTTGCCATACAAGGTGTAGCAGTAGGTTTAGGTAGTGCAGTGGTGCACATGGTATAGTGGGTGATCAGCATGGCTCCCAGCATGTTATTACCTTTAGCCGCCCTGTCTCGGTACCGCTGATCTGCAGGGGTCCTGATGGTGGGCCCCTAGAAACAATTCCACTCGTGGGCCCTAGACTTCCCAGTCCGACACTGCTTCTCATACATGTAGTGTCCTCCTGATAACCAGCCATGATGTCCTTATTGTGTCCGGTTTATCTTCTCATACATGTAGTGTCCTCCTGATAACCATCCATGATGTCCTTATTGTGTCCGGGTTATCTTCTCATACATGTAGTGTCCTCCTGATAACCAGCCATGATGTCCTTATTGTGTCTGGGTTAACTTCTCATACATGTAGTGTCCCCTCCTGAAAACCAGCCATGATGTCCTTATTGTGTCCGGGTTATCTTCTCATACATGTAGTGTCCTCCTGATAACCAGCCATGATGTCCTTATTGTGTCCGGGTTATCTTCTCATACATGTAGTGTCCTCCTGATAACCAGCCATGATGTCCTTATTGTGGTCAGGTTATCTTCTCATACATGTAGTGTCCTCCTGATAACCAGCCATGATGTCCTTATTGTGTCCGGGTTATCTTCTCATACATGTAGTGTCCTCCTGATAACAAGCCATGATGTCCTTATTGTGGTCAGGTTATCTTCTCATACATGTAGTGTCCTCCTGATAACCAGCCATGATGTCCTTATTGTGTCCGGGTTATCTTCTCATACATGTAGTGTCCCTGCCTGATAACCAGCCATGATGTCCTTATTGTGTCCGGGTTATCTTCTCATACATGTAGTGTCCTCCTGATAACCAGCCATGATGTCCTTATTGTGTCCAGGTTATCTTCTCATACATGTAGTGTCCTCCTGATAACCAGCCATGATGTCCTTATTGTGTCCGGGTTATCTTCTCATACATGTAGTGTCCCTGCCTGATAACCAGCCATGATGTCCTTATTGTGTCCGGGTTATCTTCTCATACATGTAGTGTCCCTGCCTGATAACCAGCCATGATATCCTTATTGTGTCCGGGTTATCTTCTCATACATGTAGTGTCCCTGCCTGATAACCAGCCATGATGTCCTTATTGTGTCCGGGTTATCTTCTCATACATGTAGTGTCCTCCTGATAACCAGCCATGATGTCCTTATTGTGTCCGGGTTATCTTCTCATACATGTAGTGTCCTCCTGATAACCAGCCATGATGTCCTTATTGTGTCCGGGTTATCTTCTCATACATGTAGTGTCCTCCTGATAACCAGCCATGATGTACTTATTGTGTCCGGGTTATCTTCTCATACATATAGTGTCCTCCTGATAACCAGCCATGATGTCCTTATTGTGTCCGGGTTATCTTCTCATACATGTAGTGTCCTCCTGATAACCAGCCATGATGTCCTTATTGTGTCCGGGTTATCTTCTCATACATGTAGTGCCTCTGCCTGATAACCTGTCCACAATAAGGACACCATGGCTGGGTTTCTCACGATAAAAGTTACATAGACATATTTAATATCCGTGTATTTGGATCAAGCCTTACAATATAGTAAGCGAGTTATTTATGAGGTTTGTTACATTAAGTAAATAAAAATGGTGCATTTGATTTTTTTTTTTTTTTTTCTGCTTTTTTTTGGTGGAAATGACATGAAAATGTGTATGTTTATAAATATAAATATTCTATACAGAGGTCGCTGTGAAGTGCCTAGTGGGCTTATACACTTAGATGATGTATACTAAGAGATAGACTATTCAGGAGATTCAGCCCTCTGGTTCATTTTGGGCCAACCTTGTACAGCTCAGACTGGGAGGGATATTATTATAATCTGGGGTCTGAACTGAGAAGGGGATGTAGGATCTGGATATGGGGTCTGTATAATATGTGGAGACCCAGGGAAGGTGCAGAAACATAATAAACAGATACACTCACCTGGCCTCGCCTCTCCTGGGCATCCTCATGGCATCTGGTGGTCACTCAATATCCTCTTCTGGTTTGTGGCTGATGTTACATGTCCTGGGTTCAACTGCTGAGGTCTATGATGGTCCTCAGGACTCTGTACTATTGTACTCTGGGGTCTGAGGGGACTGCAGAGTATAATAGTGTTTTGTGGGTGACAAACCCAAAAAGTTTCTGGTGGAGCCCGAAACTTTTGAAATATTTGGATTGAATCTGGTTCAGTTGAATCAGTTCACTCATCCCTAATTCTTACCTTGCAGCAATTTTACCACACCTGCCTAAGACATGTTGTAAATGAAAATGTGTCATTTTTCTAATTTCTTCCCTTTAAGCAGGATTGTGTGGCTTTGCAACGTGGGACTTTACTGAACGCTGGTACATTTTGTTCATTTATAAAAATAAACTATTAACCCTTCTATTTCTGAAAGTATTCTTACTCTGCAGTATTTTTCTAAACCTGCCTAAAAATTTAGCACAGTCATTGATTGTGTCATTTTTCTAATTTCATCTTTTTAAGGATGATTGTGTGGCTTTGCAACGTGGGACTTTACTGAACGCTGGTACCTGGATTGTGCAGGATTGTAGTCTGGACAGAGGATACATCTGCCAGAAATATAAGGGTAAGATCAGTTATGGCGGAGATATTTCTTTTATCTGGTGCTCTAATCGGTGAGACTTTTCTCCATAGTCAGAGCTCAGCAGTGAGGAATTCCATCAGATAGACGTCATCTATTAGGGCAGGTCACACTGGGTAACACAATACAAGTACACTGGTGGTTTTGCAGGTTTCTTAGTAAATGATGACACTTATCAATCAATTTAAAAACAATAGCACCTACCTCAGTGCTGCCGCGTGTGGCCGTACCCTCATGGAACCCTTTTATCAAGGCAAATGTATTGATGAGAGTACAGGACTGTCTTATAGAATCTGCCAAACTTGTTGGCTTTGGTAAGTCAGGAGCTACACAAAACAGGTCACACATTTTAGGTAGATTTTTTTCTGCATTTTACATTTATGTGCTTAAGCCTGAGGCCGCACTGCAGAAATGCAGCAGAAATAATGCTGCGTGTTACAGCCCCAGCAAAGTCAATGAGATTTTGTTTAAACACAGCATGTTAATTTTATCTGTAGACACTTTGCATTTTCCCTATAGGGTGTGTAGTGTTAGCCTAAGAGCAGTTTCATACAATGAATTTTTTAAGCCAAAGCCAGAAGGGATTTCAAAAGAAAAGGAAAATACAGAGGAAGATCTTACATTTCTCCTTCCTGTGGTCTCTGTCTTTGGCTTTGAAAATCAAATCAAAAACTGCAGTGGTGTTTTTCTAAAAACTACCATAAATGAAACTTCCCTCAAGGTAATAGTCTGTCGTCTTCCACTTCATGTACAGTAACTCATTTATTTTCATTTCTTCTTTAGATCCGAGTCTACCAGTTTACCCCACCAGTCCCTCGGACCACTATAAATATGGAGACACCACCTACAAGTTTGACACAACCAAAAGGACCTGGGATGACGCACGTCAGGAGTGTCTGAAGGATAATTCACAGCTCGCCAGCATCTCGGACGAGTACACCACATCTTTTCTAAAACTCCACATGGCGAAACATAAGGAGTCTTTTTGGATTGGCCTGTATAGTTCGAACAAGGTGGGAATATTTTTATTATTATTTATTATTATTAAATATTTGCTATGGGATAGAAATGTGGACATGTGTAAACAAGCAAGATGCTGCTAATGTCTACAGACCATACATAAGAACAATAAAAACAAGTGAAGGGTCTCTCTCTGGGTGACATCCATCTGCAAGGCTCATACGTACAGCTATCTCATAGTGATGAGTCCATTGCAATTTTCTTCTTGGCTATCATACAAGCAGCCCACTAAAGAGGTTTTCCAGCCACCCCCCAAAAAATATAAAAATAGCTTATAATTGTATAATATAACTGATGAAGAATAGGAATAGTCTTACTGATTCCTCATTACTCCCATGCTTTTGCTTCCTGGACCCCATGCCAATTTCTGTATACTGACCTCCAGTGATGACAGCACAACATGGCACTGGCTGCAGTGGTGTCTTGCCAGTGATTGACTATAGTGAGGACATCATCATTGAAGGCCAGGATAAAGAGACTGGTGGATTGTCCAGAAAGCAGTTGAGCGGGAGCATCGCAGGATCAATAAAGTGAATATTACTTATATTATTTTATGCCATTCTTAGCAGTTTTGTTTGCTGGATAGACAAGTCCTTTAAAGGCATCCTGACTTATTGAAAGGCAGCATTTAGGCAGCAAACTGAGCAGATTTACATATAGTTTTGTGAATAAGATTCAGTAAAACTTGTTATGTATTATTGAGCTTTCCTCATTAATAGGGTCCCCTCCCATGGGTACTATTACATCAGAAGTGGGTGCCTGTTCCCATGAACTGACCTAATAGTAGATTATGAAGATGAGCCAGCACCTTTAAGAGAGGATGTCAGCTGTAACACTCAGATAACATCCTGTTCTATCAGCTGCGAATGCTGAAAACACCATTTGTGCCCATTTAATCTCTTAAGTGCCACCATCATTAATTCGATTTAAGGGATCTTTTTTTTTATCCCCCTTCCCCCCCATCGGCACCCCTGTGTAGCCATAGACAGAGTCTTATAGATTTACTTCAACTTGTTAAAGTATAATACATTACAATACAGAAGTTTTGCTATGTACTATACAAGCAGTCTAGTTACCTAGTGTTCAATTCCCAGTATAAGATTAAGTACAAATGTTAAAAAAATAAAACACCGTTAAGGTTCATATCTGCATTCAGGTTTCCGTTTAGGGAGTTCGCTTGGGGAACCCTTGAACAGAAACCTATATGCATAAAAAGCGGTTTACCTGGGAAACCTGCCGACCCCATAGACTATAAGGGAGTCCGTGTGGTTTCTGCTCGGTTTTTGCACAAAGCAAGCGGAGAGGAAAGTGCTGCAAGTAGCACTTTCCTCTCCGCATGTTTCCGCATGTTTCCTGTGGAAACCGAGCGGAAACCACACAGACCCCATTATAGTCTAAGGGGTCCGCAGGTTTCCCAGGTAACCGCTTTTTTATGCGTATAGGTTTCCGTTCAGGGGGTTCCTAAGTGGACTCCCCGAACGGAAACCCGAACGCAGATGTGAACTGGGCCTTAAGGGTATTTCAGCAACCAAGAGTTCCAGCACTCGGAAAGGGTTGCTTTCAGTCCTTCTCCACAGGTCACTGTTGTACGTAGACTGGGGATAAAGGAAATTGGGGTTGTTGCAGGTATAGAATACTGGGTGCTGCTGTATCCACTGCCAAGCAGCACTACATAAATTCTGTAGGTATTTTTTTTTTTTTAATTGACTAAGGCACAAGGCATCATAGATCCCATAGAAAACTAAGGGGTTTGTTCTGGCTTCAGTTTACTTCTCACTTGTGTGCACTACATTGGAGGAAAACAGATACTGATGCCGGATATATGCGATCATGCCCTTACAGTGATTTGTATTTTGGGTATATTTTTACACATTTGCACCCATTCTTAATGCTTTTGAAAGGATGTTTACCTTTATAATTCTTTCAGACTGGAAATACATACAAGTGGGTTGATAACTGGAGAGTTCGCTATGCTAAGTGGGCCGCTAAAGAACCAAGAATGGACACTTCCTGCGTATATGTGGATACGGATGGAAAATGGAAGACGTCGTCTTGTAATGAGAGTTATTCTTCTATCTGCAAACAAACAAGTGGTAAGATGATCACTGCCAGGAATCCTGTATCTAAATGAAGTGTGTATATTATTTCAATGTTTGATCTAATATACTTCAAAAATTCTCACCTGATCATTTTCTTATTACATATGCATAGAGGTTGGAGCTATATTTTTTAAGCTCACTGGAGCCACCACTACTATAAACAGGTTTTCCCATTTGGGCCATTTATGGCATATCCTAGAAACATACAGTGGGGAAAAAAATATTTAGTCAGCCACCAATTGTGCAAGTTCTCCCACTTAAAAAGATGAGGCCGGCCTGTAATTGTCATCATAGGTAGACCTCAACTATGAGAGACAAAATGAGAAAACAAATCTAGAAAATCACATTGATTTTTTAAGAATTTATTTGCAAATTATGGTGGAAAATAAGTATTTGGTCACCTACAAACAAGCAAGATTTCTGGCTCTCACAGACCTGTAACTTCTTTAAGAGGCTCCTCTGTCCTCCACTCATTACCTGTAGTAATGGCTCCTGTTTGACAATGTTATCAGTATAAAAGACACCTGTCCACAACCTCAAACAGTCACACTGCAAACTCCACTATGGTGAAGACCAAAGAGCTGTGGGAGGACACCAGAAACAAAATTGTAGACCTGCACCAGGCTGGGAAGACTGAATCTGCAATAGGCAAGCAGCTTGGTGTGAAGAAATCACCTGTGGGAGCAAAAATTAGAAAATGGAAGACATACAAGACCACTGATAATCTCCCTCCATCAGGGGCTCCACGCAAGATCTCACCCCGTGGGGTCAAAATGATCACAAGAACGGTGAGCAAAAATCCCAGAACCACACGGGGGGACCTAGTGAGTGACCTGCAGAAAGCTGGGACTAACGTAACAAAGGCTACCGTCAGTAACACAGTACGCGGCCAGGGACTCAGATCCTGCAGTGCCAGACGTGTCCCCCTGCTTAAGCCAGTACATATCCGGGCCCGTGTGAAGTTTGCTAGAGAGCATTTGGATGTTCCAGAAGAGTATTGGGAGAATGTCATATGGTCAGATGAAACCAAAGTAGAACTGTTTGGTAGAAACACAACTCGTCGTGTTTGGAGGAGAGTGAATGCTGAGTTGCATCCAAAGAACACCATACCTACTGTGAAGCATGGGGGGGCAACATCATGCTTTGGGGCTCTTTCTCTGCAAAGGGACCAGGACGACTGATCCTTGAACATGAAAAAATGAATGGGGCCATGTATCGTGAGATTTTGAGTGCAAACCTCCTTCCATCAGCAAGGGCATTAAAGAGGAAACGTGGCTGGGTCTTTCAGCATGACAATGATCCCAAGCACATCACCAGGACAACGAAGGAGCGGCTTCGTAAGAAGCATTTCAAGGTCCTGGAGTGGCCTAGCCAGTCTCCAGATCTCAACCCCATAGAAAACCTTTGGAGAGATTTGAAAGTCCGTGTTGCCCAGCGACAGCCCCAAAACATCACTGCTCTAGAGGAGATCTGCATGGAGGAATGGGCCAACATACCAGCAACAGTGTGTGCCAACCTTGTGAAGACTTATAGAAAACGTTTGACCTCTGTCATTGCCAACAAAGGATATATAACAAAGTATTGAGATGAACTTTTGTTATTGACCAAATACTTATTTTCCACCATAATTTGCAAATAAATTCTTAAAAAATCAGACAATGTGATTTTCTGGATATGTTTTCTCATTTTGTCTCTCATAGTTGAGGTCTACCTATGATGACAATTACAGGCTGGCTGACTAAATACTTTTTTCCCCACTGTAAAGTCATATGACATAAAAGTGTTTAACACACCTGAAAGAGATTGTAACATGGAAATGGTTTTAGTTTCACAAGATAAATGGTCCAAACAATGGAAACTGCAGTTCAATGTAAAATAATGCACATTGTGAAAATTAATCCTCATCAAGTATCGTATTGGTAGTTCTGTGCTAGCCAAAACTTCAGAAGAAAAGGATTTAGGAGTCCTGATATATGACAGCTTCACAATGAGTCAACAGTGCAGCCAAACAGCAGGGGCAGCAAGTAGGATGTTCAGCTGTATAGTTAGAGGTATAACCAGTAGGAAGAGAGCTGATTACTACAGTATATCCTAATATAAAATGGTAATGATATAAGGGCAGACTAGATGGACCATGTGGTCTTTTCTGTGGTTAGTTTTTATGTTTTTTAGTTTCCTAGAAATGTATTATTAAATTGCTTCACATCAGACGTACATGACTCAGTACTATTCCTCTCCTCCACAAACAGTCTAGGGCAGGCAAGAAGACAAAATAGATGGGAACAGAGGAAAAAGTATAACTAAGATTAGATTAAACACGGCTATTTGTAGTCTGTTACTATGGAGACACATAGGCTTACATAGGAGCTGTATGTAATAAAAAAAGCTATAGAAAAACTATTTTCAGAGTTGGCTATTTTTTTTAAAATGCATTGGGACAATCTAATATAATAGTATAAATATATGTAACAAACTGTATGTTATTGTTGAAGTTGTTTTATAATTTTTTTTTTTCTTTAAAGTCATCCCTCCCACTTACCCTCCTGAAACACCGGGAACATGCCCCAATGTTACTTCAAAGGCCTGGATTTCTTTCCGTAGCCATTGTTATATTTTTGAATCATCGTCCTCCGCTTCATGGTACGAGGCATCCTTAAAATGTCTTCAGTATGGTAAGTTTCACAAATACTTATTAGAAAAAGTAGAATTTTTAAGAGTTGTTACAAGCACTAATGTAACTAAATATGGACATTTTGATTGATACATTGTAGCTGTATTAAAATACATTAGTTACCTACAAAAAACAAACCAAAAACATTTTCAACCACAGAATGAGGCATTCCGAAAGGCAAATTTTTGCTGTGAATATTCTGAAGGTATTGGTCCTGAAAGGGTTAAGTGTAAATTATATTTCATATATATCATGTACTTAGTGAATAATTCTTGGAATCCATTCCTCTATGACAATTTTCTAGGTGCCAGTTTAACTTCAGTTGAAGATTCTACAGAATTGGATTTCCTCCTCCACCATACCGAGTTACTCAGTGACCAGGAAAAAGAATTTTGGATTGGACTTTACCAGAATGTGGAAGGTATAGTATCAGAACATAAGGTCTTCTTCACATAACACTGAGAAACGGCTGTTGCATGAAAACAAAAAACAGTCATTTAAAAACAAAAAACAGACTTGCTTTCCGTTTTTTGATGGACACCCAGACCCAATAGAAATCAATGGATCCATTTTTTATGGACGTAAAATCATATTGACATCCCAGTTAAGTCCACTTAAAATGAATCAATGAAATTCAACCGTTTTTGTAACAGTCCATTAAAAATGGATGGAAAATGGATGACACTCGGCCATCATAAATGGACAAATAGATATGGAACAAATGGAAAACAAATGCAACATGGCCCTTGAAAACAGAAAGATTTGTCCATTTTTACGGCCAGCTGAGAAATTGACATGGTCATGTGAATATAGCCTAACTGTTTTTCAGAAATCTTTTATTTCTCGTCATATTTCTACTTTATTCCTTCTTCCTTTCCTCTTCTATTGTGTACATTGAACTTGTGTTTTCTAACAACCGATTATACCACCAACGCAAATCATGTGCAAGGGTTACTGTATGCAAAATGCTATATATGTGTGTCACTCTGGTTGCGTGGTTTTGCTCACATAATCAAGGTTGAAGCCCAATTGACAGCCAGGCTTCTGCTTAGATGATTTAGTCAATAATGGTTACACCATCTAAGGGGTTTGCTAGTGAAACTGACACCACAATCAAGTGATTGTGGGGGCTCAGTGGGATGCTATGGCAGGAAGGGGCCTAATAATGACCCCATGGCTGCCATCTTGCTACACCTATAAAGCTTTGCCAGAGGCAGGGCCTAATAGGTTTCCTAGCAAAGTTTTCATCAAAAAGATGAAACACTGGCGTACACTGTACAATATGGTTTATTACAGTGTATTTTACTAGTGATTCAATTCAGTGTATTATGCTAGTAACTAAAAAATTAATAACATTGTAGAAATATGAAAAAAGATGCTTAAAAACACATTCTCCTTATTAACGATACATTTTTAAGGGAAAAAATATGTCTGACATACATATAATTTGCTGTGTCCATAAAAACCCAAACTATTACATTATTATTAACCTCTTCCCACTGCAGACATTTTTCGATTTTCATTTTACTCCGGGCCTTCCAAAAGCCATAACTTTTTTTTCCATTCACAGAGCTATAGGAGGGCTTTTGCTGTAAGCTGAAAAAATCAGAACTGGGTAGAATTGGAGAAAAACTGCCTTAGTGTGACTTTCTTGGCTTCATTTTTACAGCATTTACTCTACAGCCGAAATGATGCTGATGATGATACAAAATTAATATAGTTTTTGTTACATTTTAACAACTTAGAAAAATTCCAAAACATTGAAAAAAAAAAAAAAGATTTCTTGAAATTACCTTAGTCTGACATCCGTTACTTTTTTGTATTTCCATATATAAGGCTGCATAAAAAGTCTTTTTGCAGGGCCAGACGTAATTTTTATTTATACCATGTCGGGGAATGTCTGATGATGTTTTGATCGCTTGTTATTCAAATTTTTATTGTTGCCAAAATAGGAAAAAACAACCGAAAGTTTTGGCTCAATGTGATTTTTTTTTCCCCGCTATGGTTTTCACCGTATAGGGAAAATTTTTTTATAAGTTTGTAGATCTGGAATTTGAGGGCACACATGGGCTTTACTTTGTTTATTTAGTTTTAGATCTGATCTAGGAAAAGGAGGGGGATTTATATTTTTTTTATTTTTACTTTTTTATTTTGATTCTACACCGCTAGCAAAATGGTATCTTGGTCATGTTTTACCGAGGCATCAGGAGAGTTAATGCCCTGTATAATACAGCAGAAACCTCGTTTCTATGGCAGCTGCTCAGCTCCTGTGCAGCCTTCATGTTTAAAGACCCAATATCTACTGTAATCGTACGGTGGATGTTGGCCAAGGGTTTAAGCTCCTTGCTGAATTCCTGCACATGCACCTGGCGTTTCCCATCTGGAAGCCTTGGAGGGTCTGACACCCCCATTGCACTTGAGCCTCATTTGCTTATTTAATTTAAACCACTTTCTCAAGATAAGATAATGGTGCATCTACTGAACTATATAAAGGTATGATGTGTTCAGCATAATGTTCTCTACAATGTACTGTGTCTTGGAATAGGAGAGGTGATAAAAATAAAAAAAACATTCATACTCACCTTTCGTTACCTCTCTTGGGCATCCGGCGCTTTTCTGTGACGTCATCGGCCTGGGTTGAGCACTGAGGTTCAGTGATTGGGCCTCAGTGGTGATCTGATCATGCCAAGCATCATGACGCTCGGCGTGCTCTTGTGACTGCTGGTGGCCCAATCACAGGCCTCAGCCATGACCTCCTGGCCGATGATGTCACAGAAGAGCACTGGATGTCACAAGGAAAGTGCCAGACACCGTTAGGAGGCCTAAGAGAGGTAACAGAAGGAGAGTATGAATGTTTTTTTTATTGTTTAAACCTCATCTGGGCCTCCATCTATTATACTCTAGAGTATGAAGAGATAATAATGTCACTTTCACTTTGACATAACTTCTGCTATGTTTGTCTTAGAGAGGTAGAAATTGGATGGATAAATCCATAGAAGCCCTGACAGTGTTATTCACTATGTTTTATAGATAGGTTCCTAGGAGCCCTGACAGTGTTATACACTATGTATTATAGCAGTGGCGTAACTAGGAATGGTTGGGCCCCAAGGCGAACATTTGACATGGGGCGCCCCCCCGAACTGCCGCCCCCACCCCCCCCCATTATTATGCCCCATAGTGCTCCCTATACACAGTATTATGCACCATAGTGGCCCCTGCACACAGTATTATGCCCCATAGTGGCTCCTGCACACAGTATTATGCTCCATAGTGGCCCCTGCACATAATATTATGCCCCATAGTGGCCCCTGCACACAGTAATATGAACCATAGTGGAACAACCATGAATGATTATTATACTCTGGGGTCTTTTCAGACCCCAGAGTATAATGATCAGAGACCCAGTTGAAGATACAAACATAAAAAACAATGCTACTTACCACTCCCTGGCTCCAATGAACTCCCGTGCACTACTTCGGCCATCTTCAATGTTGGACCAGATCTCGCGTGATCCAGCCCGGCATTGCGACGCATAATCACGTCGGCTGACCTCTGGGACATCACCAAACAGGCCCAAAGCCTGTCGGAGCATAAGAGAGGTAAGTAACATTGTTTTTTATGTTCGCTCACCTCCCCTTGGCCCCCGATTGTTATACTCCGGGGTCTGAAAAGACCCCGGAGTATGATAGCGGTATTTGTGGGGTTCGCAGTAGTGGCTGCCACAGAGCTCCGGGCCCCTTAATGTCCTAGGCCCTGTGGCAGCTGCTACCGCTGCTTCCCCGGTATTTACGCCCCTGTATTATAGGTAGGTTCCTAGGAGTCCTGACAGTGTTCTACACTATGTTTTAAGCCAATTTAACGTGTGGTTTGTACCAAACTTCTGTGTCCTGAAATGAACCATGGACCCGAACTGTCTAACACTAAACAAATCTTGAAAGGTTCACCCATCTCAAATTGTTATAGCATAGAATATAAAACAATTTCTGAAAATGTCCAGTTTTCTTAAATAAAAAATCTTTTTGTTTGTAGGCAATGTACTTTGGTTAGACAACATACCCATGGACTTTGTAAACTGGAACAATGAGGTACCTAATGCAAATGGTGGCTCCTACAGAGATATATCTTCAATGTGCGTGTTTATGAATGCTATAAAAGGAACATGGAGCACAGAAAGTTGCTCTAGAAGCAGTGGGTACATATGTAAGGCCTTAAAAAGTAAGTCATCATAAACCTGCATCTTTTTTATATTTTTAAATTATTATTATTATTATTATTATTATTATTATTATTATAAAGTTTGCTGCAGTAAAAATAAGCTCAAATCACAGGATTATCACCACTGTTTGGATCATTTTAATTATTGGGATAGGGATCCCATCCTCATCACATCCCCATGCAACGCAGGACGTACTATTACGTCCAAGGTCGCTAAGGGGTTAAAGGGGACTTTTCACCACCTCCAGCAGCTCCAGCTCTTTGAGTCATTCAATAGGTGCTGCTCCAATGATTCTTGTGCAGTTGGAATTTCCAAGTAGGTATGGGCAAATCAATTTGGATCATAACAGATTTTAACTTAATTTTCTAAAACTTTTGGGCTCAACCTGAACCCAAAACTTTTGGGGATTTGTCACCCATGAAACACTATCATACAGGGGTCTCTTCAGGCCTCTTGCTGACATCACATACTCTAGGTGTTCCACTGAGGCCAATCATTGTGGAGCACACCAACATCATGACGATGGGTCAAAGCATCAGCCAGAAGCCAGAAAAGGCCCGAAGAGGACGCCGGGGGACCATTAAATTCTGAGACAATGCCCAGGAGAGGTGAGGAAATAGAGTATTATTGTTATAATTTACTCACCTCCCCTAGGCCTCCACTTATTATACTCTGAGGTATTAGGAGACCCCAGAGTATAATAATAGCACGTCCGGTTTGTACCGAACAAGATCAGCCCAAAATGAATCGGAGTGCCAAAACTCACAAATAGTTGTTGAGACAAAACTCATAAGGTAATCTCTATTCTTGAACAATCATTTCTGTTAGTTTTAGCACAATTATGTTTTTTGCTGTCAGGTGGGCGGTCCCTGCCTGTCAACTCCAGCTTAGGCCCGAAAAACTTGATAGTAGAGAGAGTAACTGTCCTAAAACTAACAGAAATGTTTGCTTGAGAATGGTTGGGTCTAGAGAAAAAATTCCAATCAGAGAAATGGCGCCTATGAAAGGATACAATGAGTGGAATTGGTGGAAGTGATGTAAGATCTTCTTCAGCCTCTTCAAGGCTCATTTACCCTGGTTCATGACTAGACACATTTTTGGGTTTTTTCATTCAGGTTATTCAAATAAAACTTGTGCCTTTTTCAGTGATACATGGGGCTTTATTTTTATGTCATTTTTATTTTGGCATGTTTATTCTTTTTTTTTAATATTTGGGAAAATGTAGGGGGAGGTGTGGCTGTTTTACAAAATTTTTTTAAAAGCACAAGAGCTGCTGAAATACTTTTTTACATACTTTTCATTATGGTAATTTTCATGTAAGCGACACGTAGTTTTATGTTGCTGGGGGAGGGGCTGAAACTTGATAGTGATATTTAATTTTTATATTTTTGTCATTATATATTTATATACAGTGGGGAAATATAGTATTTAGTCAGCCACCAGCTCTGCAAGTTCTCCCACTTAAAAAGATGAGGCCGGCCTGTAATTGTCATCATAGGTAGACCTCAACTATGAGAGACAAAATGAGAAAACAAATCCAGAAAATCACATTGTCTGATTTTTAAAGAATTTATTTGCAATTTATGGTGGAAAATAAGTATTTGGTCAATAACAAAAGTTCAGCTCAATACTTTGTTATATATCCTTTGTTGGCAATGACAGAGGTCAAACGTTTTCTGTAAGTCTTCACAAGGTTGGCACACACTGTTGCTGGTATGTTGGCCCATTCCTCCATGCAGATCTCCTCTAGAGCAGGGATGTTTTGGGGCTGTCGCTGGGCAACACGGACTTTCAACTCCCTCCAAAGGTTTTCTATGGGGTTGAGATCTGGAGACTGGCTAGGCCACTCCAGGACCTTGAAATACTTCTTACGAAGCCGCTCCTTTGTATGCCCTGGCGGTGTGCTTGGGATCATTGTCATGCTGAAAGACTCAGCCATGTTTCATCTTCAATGCCCTTGCTGATGGAAGGAGGTTTGCACTCAAAATCTCACGATACATGGCCCCATTCATTCTTTCATGTACACGGATCAGTCGTCCTGGTCCCTTTGCAGAGAAACAGCCCCAAAGCATGATGTTGCCCCCCCATGCTTCACAGTAGGTATGGTGTTCTTTGGATGCAACTCAGCATTCACTCTCCTCCAAACGACGAGTTGTATTTCTACCAAACAGTTCTACTTTGGTTTCATCTGACCATATGACATGACTGCGAAAGCCAGAAATCTTGCTTGCTTGTAGGTGACTAAATACTTATTCCCCTTACGTCCGACAGCAGCACAATATGGGGTATCTCTGCCCCTGTGTGTTGTTTAGGACAGGTGGAACCTTTAATTAGCACCAAAAAGGTGCCTCCTACTAGCCCTATAAGAGGGCACAAGAGACCTCCCTCCACTGTGTTTTTTTCTGTCCTGTGTGGAACAGGTGGACGGAGGTCTCTTGTGACCTCCCGTTGCTAGGGGTTTTAGTTACTCCTGGCTTACCTTCTTGGGGTACCTCGGTCCCAAAGAAAAAACCTCCGGTCCTTCGGGCCTTCGCACCGCAGCGCAGCGTTATCCGGCATCCATCTGCAGGCAGCGCGATCCCGGAAGTAAGCGGGGAACCTCCGCGGCCGGAACTTTTCTCCGGTTCCGTGTTCCCAGGGGAAGGAAGCCTTTGCACACCACCGCGCCCTACTTCCGGTTTTCTCGGAAAAAGTGCGGTAAGTTTGGAAATTTAAAATTTAAAGGCAAAATATAGAACTGATTTTTGCTGCTTGTATTTTGAGCCTCTGGCTTAGGCTTATGCTCCTCTATGTTCCAGTATGGCGTTTGACTTGTTTTGGTGCTGTATAAATGTTTCTTTGTTGGCTTCCTCCCCTCGCTGCTGGATTACATTTAAAAGGTCTGAATGCAGTCCTTTATTTGTTGAGTGAGTGGTTTCTAGCTCCTCTGCTGCGGGTTGCGGTGGCTGGTTTTTTTCTGACGGTTTTTTTCTCTCTTCAAGTGACCGATTCAAAAAAAAAAAAAGAAAAAAAAAAGAGGTACCCCTTGGGTTTTTATGCGATGCTTGGCGATCTTCCCTGTTTCAGTGTCACGTGGCTGTTTGATGTTCAGATGTCATCTTCTGCAGCACGTAATGGCGATGCGCTTAGGAGGAAAAATTCCTCTAAACTTGAAACACCTAATGTGTTTGGATTGCAATACCCCTTTACCTGACGGCTATGATTTTACCCGCTGTCACCAGTGTCGCGGACCTCCGCCGGAAGTACCTTCTATAAGAGGTTGTTACTTGGGTAAAGGACTTTATGAGGAGTCTCTTAAAGGAGATTCGTTCTTCCATCGCCCAGATTGCCAAGAGACCGCAGATTGAGACACAATCTTCCTTACGGATCTCTGATGAAGATTATCAGATAGTGGACGAGACACTCTCATCTGACGATTCCACTGAAGATCCCAGCAGGCCATGCTTCCACTCGAAAAATTAAGCCGGCTGCTGAAGTCCATCCGGTCTAAGGATCGTGATGTTGACGGGGAAGCCTCCGCGTCCACCTATAGACGGCCTAGGGTCTTCCAAGTGGACCAGACATTACAAAAATTAATGTCCTCAGAGTGGAGAAGTCTTGAAAAACCTCTTGTGGTTCCTAGGAGGTTCAGCGCTTTATTCCCAGTTGCTCAATGGAGATCAATGGGGTCCTCCTCCCAAGGTGGATATGGCGGTGGCTAAACTGTCCTGCCGCACTAAGGTACCATCAGATGATGGAGCAAATCTGCACGACGCCATGGCAGGCGCTTCGACAATACCTTCAAGAAGGCTTATTCAGCTGCCTCGCCCAAGACCGCTGTGCGGTTGCGTCCTGTGAAGTGTCAGCCAAATTATGTACTGACCTGGTCCACCTCGAAAGTGACCGACTCTGGAGTCTTCAGAGACGAGCTGCTAGGGTTTCTAGGATCGGTTTCCCTGGCAGCTGAATATTTAACGGAAGCCTCCCACCATCAATTAAGGCTGGCGGCCAAATCCCTGGCACTTACCAAGAACACTGCAGCAGGAAGACCTCTATGGTTAAAACCTTGGAGAGCTGTGTTCCCCTCAAAGTATAATTTGTGCGCATTCCCCTTTGAGCCGGGTAGAGTCTTTGGCTGTGCCCTAGATGAGATCCTAGAGGGCTTGGCTGACAAGAAGGGTAAACCTTTACCCCAGGCCTTCAGAGGTAGGTCTGGCTCTGGCCGTGGTAAAGGCTATCCGCCTCGTCGTGGAAGGCAGTCCAGAGAGGCTCTAGTTATTCCTCTAGAGGCGCCGGCCGGAGATTCTGAAGTCTGATGATAAAAAAGTCAAGCCTAGCTTTTGACATCAGAAGCAGTTTTCCTGTGGCCGAGATTCCTGTCGGAGGTCGTGTCTCCCACTTTCTCAACTGCAGGCAGGAAAAAATTCGAGACCCATGGGTCCGGTAGGTAATCCAAAGAGGTTATGCAATGAAGTTCCTCCGTCCTCCTCAGGATCGGTTTGTGTTAACTCGCAGCCTCCCTGGAATGCTTCATCTGAGAGTACATTCACAAGGGAGCCCTGGTGGAAGTCCCTTCTCTAGAAGAAGGATCCAGTGTTTATTCTCCCGTCTTCCTGATGCCAAAACCGGCAGACAAGTGGAGAATGATCATAGACTTAAGGTACCTCAACCGCTTCATCAAAAAGAAGCGCTTCCATAGGAAAACCATAAAGTCTGTCACCACCTTTCTCCTCTAAGGCGATGTTTTTTGTGACTTTGGATATAAAAGACGCCTATTTGCATATTTCTATTTACCTCCACACAGAAGGTTTTTTTCTAAGGATTGCCGTAGTAGTTTCCGGCCACAGGAAGCACTTTCAATTCACAGCACTACCCTTCGGGATCTCCTCTGCTTCCCACACCTTTACAAAGGTAGTGGCCCCCATAACGGCCGCCCTCAGGCTTCAGGGGATATTCTTGGTGCCTTATCTAGACGACTGGTTGATAAAGGCCCAGTCAGAGTCTGTTCTGCTCCAGTACCTACAGACAGCCTTCAGAGTCTGTGATGGCTTATAAATTGGGAGAAGTCAAAAAACGATCCCTTCAACTCAAAGGAAGTTCCTCTGAGAAAATTACTTCCTAGATTGAGTCCGCCTGCAAATCTCCTTGACACCAGCAAGGAAGGAGAAGCTGGTTGCGGCAGTCCGGCACCTCTTCAAAAAGCCGATAGCCTCCATCAGAACATTGATGAAGATCCTGGGCTTGATGTCTTCCGCAGTGGAGGCAGTCCCATGGGCCTTGTGGCACTTACGTCCCCTCCAGAAGGAGTTACTAGAGGCTTGGGATCGCTCCCTTCTTACATTCAGCAAGAAGATTCGACTCTCCCCCAGGACCCGTCTTTTTCCCTCAAGTTGTGGTTGCACCTGAAAGACGGAAGGTCCACGGTCCAACCTTCTTGGACCCTGTTGACTACAGATGCATCCCTCTCGGGATGGGGAGCCCATTGGACGAAAACTCCATAAAGGGAGTCTGGAGCGCTCCTGAAAAAAGGACCTCGTCCAACTGGAAGGAGCTCAGAGCCGTATATCGTGCCTTACTCTATTGCTTGCCTCTTCCCAGGGAAGAGCAGTCAAAATCCGGTCAGACAACATGACCACAGTGCTGTACGTGAACAGACAGGGAGGCACCAGATCACCAACCCTCCTTAGGGAGGCAGATCTGATATTTACATGGGCAGAGAAAAATCTAACCCATTTATCCGCAGTTCACATCAAGGGCTCCCTGAACATAGTAGCGGATCGGTTGAGTCGGGGGTTATGCCGTATCAGGAGAATGGTCACTCAATCCAGAAGTCTTTCATCAGATTACCCTGAACAGGGGTCTTCCAGAAATAGACCTCATGGCAACCCGACTCAACGCCAAGGTGGAGAAGTTCTGTTCCCTTTACCAGGAGGACAATCCCTTGGCAGTGGATGCCCTGTCCATCCCTTGGAGGTCCAGGCTGGCATACATCTTCCCTCCAATTCCAATAATACCAAAGGTATTAATGAAAATCAGACAGGACCAAGTCTCTGTGATAGCCATCATTCCATTCTGGCCAAAAAAAAGAGCTTGGTTTTTCCCAACTCATGGAGATGAGTCGAGGGATATATTGGAGGCTTCCCCCCCATCCAGAACCTGGTTTCCCAAGGATCTCTGAAGTGCCAGGATCTCTGGAGATTCAACCTGACAGCCTGGAGGTTGAGCAGTCCCTACAGCAGGATAGAGGACTGTCAGAGGCCGTCCTGAAGACCCTTTATTCTGCAAGAGCAGAATCTACCAATAAGAACTACCAGAGGACAGCCAAGATTTTCATGGAGTGGTGCTCCAAGAAGGGTATTAATAATCTAGAACCTTCAACGGCTGATATTTTCTTCAGGACGGTTTGGATAAGGGCCTTGCCCCTGCCACTTTGAAAGTGCAGATTGCGGCCCTCTCCGCTCATTTGAACAGACGTCTGTCTCAGGATCCTCTGGTTTCAAGGTTCCTTAAAGGGGCAATGAGGCTAAAGCCCTCAGTATCATTCCCAGTGGGACCTTGCGGTAGTCATTACAGGCCTGTGCGGTCCTCCATTTGGACCCTTGGAGACTACGGGGATAAAATATTTAGCCTACAAACCACTTTTTTGTTGGCTATTATATCTGCCAAAGAGTAGGGGTACTCCAGGCCCTCTCTTCTAGAGAACCGTACATTTTGTTTTTGCAGATAGGGTGCACCTTAGGTTTGCCTGGGTTTATCCCTAAGGTCCCCTCATACTATAATAGCAATCAGCTAATTTCGTTACCTGTGTTTTTCCCCTCTCCAACCTCTGAGGAGGAAGAAAAGCTCAACACCTTAGATGTGGTAAGGTGTCTGTGGATTTACCTATTCCACACTCAACCGCTTAAGAAGGCCGAAAGACTACTAATTGATATGCAGTGTAAAAACAGAGGCCTCAAGGCTTCCAAACCTACTCTATCCACATGGATCAAGGAGACAATTAAGTCTTCCTTTCTTATTCAGGAGTTATTCCCTCCAGTCTTTCTACGGCCACTCGATCTGGGTTGTCGACTTCTTTGGCTGAGTATCGGTCCTTACCATTGGACCAGATTTGTGCGGCTGCATCATAGTCATCTCAGTTGACCTTTTGTTAAACATTATCATTGGACATCCGCAGTTTCCAGACAACTGCCTTTGGTCAGTCAGTCCTTGATGTTGTAAGGCGAGGAAACCCTCCCTAGGGGAATTACTTGCTATCTCCCCATATTGTGCTGCTGTCGGACGTAAGGGGAATCGTTGATTGTAATGTCAATCTGTATTCCCTTAGTCCAGACAGCAGCACAAGGCTTCCCTCCCTAGAAGCTTGTTTCCTGTTACTTTATAATTTACACAGTGGAGGGAGGTCTCTTGTGCCCTCTTATAGGGCTAGTAGGAGGCACCTTTTTGGTGCTAATTAAAGGTTCCACCAGTCCTAAACAACACACAGGGGCAGAGATACCCCATATTGTGCTGCTGTCTGGACTAAGGGAATACAGATTGACATTACAATCAACGATTTTCCACCATAATTTGCAAATAAATTCTTTAAAAATCAGACAATGTGATTTTCTGGATTTGTTTTCTCATTTTGTCTCTCATAGTTGAGGTCTACCTATGATGACAATTACAGGCCGGCCTCATCTTTTTAAGTGGGAGAACTTGCACAATTGGTGGCTGACTAAATACTTTTTTTTCCCCACTGTACATTGTGCCCTCATAAGATCTGTTAAATCTTAGACTTTTGGATGGTCCTCTAAGACCCAGCAGCTCCTGCTGTTCTCAGCACCCGGTGAAACGTATGACTGCCAGGAATATTTGGAATCAGGTGGATAATCAGATGGATTAAGTTGAGATCAAGGCTCTATGTTACTAAACACAATGAGAGCAGTCACTGAAACACAATGACCTTCAAAAACCTCATCTGATTTACATATAAAATACACAAAATTCTGATTTCTAACCTGCTGTTTGTTGTGTTTACAGCTCCACTGCCCACGGTAAAGCCACTAGAGACACCAGGTACAGTATACAGTTTTTTATATTGACTGCTGAGATCAGTTAAGAACAATTTATTGGTGGAGGTTTTAGATGTTGCATCCACAACTGATCTTGATGTTGATTCTAAGAATAGGAACACAACAAGTTACAACAGCACTCTGCCGCATGACTGCAAATACCTACTGTATATAAAATACATGGAAATGAGGTTTTTTAAAGGGCAAGTATATTTCAGACATATTATGCTTAGCATACACCACAAGCTGCCTCCTCTCTCTGGACCTGTGGCCTCTGAATGAATAGGGGAGTGTAGTTCACCCATATAATGCTCTAATTAAAATCAGCCTTGGACAGATGGGTGGTGTGCACAATCCAAAATGGAGGTCAGCCACACAGACCCAAAAGTACAAGTGCAACAAACAGACAAAAATGGTCAGCACTGCCAAATAATATGAACAAAAAATGCAGGTGCACGTCTTCTATGGGAGATATGGATTTATATTACAAATTGTATGGGTTTTTTTTTTTTTTTTTAGCATTTTTGGATTTAATAAAGATGTTTATTGGATTTTAATATTTTTCTCCTGTGCATTGTTTGTTGGAGTGTATAATTGTATTTATACACAGGTTATATCCAGTATATAATCTACTACTAAAATACTAAGTGATGTATTATTACTGATCTATAAAATATTTAGTGTGACCTCTGTCTGTAGGATTTGTGACTGTAATAACTTTCTAATCCATATTTGCCTTTACAGAAGAAAGGTCCTCACATGGCATGACCACTGGTGTACTTCTTCTTGTAATTTTGGTCGTTGCTGGAGTCGCCGCTGCGGTCGTCTTCATATATGGGAGAAAACGGAACAAGTCACACCCAGAAAATGGTTTCTCAAATAGAATATACATGGACAGCAGCCCTGCAGATACCACACATGACAAAAGCGTCTTGGTAAATGACCTTGAGTGTAGTGAAGATGCAGATTCTTAATAAAAACCCAACCATGACTGTCCAATAATATCTGACCTGTAACAAGCTCATGAACCATCCCCATCTACAAGGGTTACATAAGACTGAATGGTCTGAAGAAATAAAAATGAGAAAAAACTGAGTGAATGTCAAATGTTATATTTGGAATGAACTCAACTGTTCTCATATCCATTTATATAGGACCTTTGTAATACAAATACATGAAATATTACATAAATATTTTTGCATAAATTTATGGGATAAACCCCTCTGACGGTTTTGGGTGAAACCTGTGATTTACCCTGTATACAAAATGAATGTTCTATACCTTACAAAACTCTTTTCATCTGGTACTAAATATTCCAAGAAATGGTTATAATGTACTTGTATTTTCAGGTGACATGTCAGTATAGTAAAGTGAATTTAGCAGAAGAGGAAGAAATAGCCTGATAAGAGGAGAAAGAAATATTTTTCATTGACAAGATATTTTACAAAGTTATTATAAAGACAGCAATAGATCATTTATTTATTTTTATTTTTTTACATAAACCCTATGTAAGTGGATGGCTGTCACGGGCAGAGGATGGTGGACCTGCTGTGCTGCCAAACCGGTTTGGCTTGAGGCCACCTCTAAGGGTATTATCCCAGCAGACTCCCTGGTATGGGCATCTGGACTTCACTGTTCGGGAGTCCGTCAGGTTTCTGCCTCCGGAGGTGGCCTCATTTGGCATAAAAAATGTATAATGTGTACATGGACTAAAACTAAGACAAACAAGTAAAACATGCAAAACAACTGAACAGGACAAGACAAACAGGTATAGCAGGAGGCACATGGCCACAGGGGTAACAGACAGACACAAACATTGCTTAGACCAGGGGTCGGCAACCCCTGGCACGTGTGGTATATTCTACTGGCACGATAGCCAGCACAGGACCTGCAGGTATTAAATGAAAGGAGCGTCCCTTCAGTGCTCTGCTAGAGCTGAGGCATAGAACGCTCCCCCTACTCTCAATGGCCTCCCTGCCCACCAATGAGAGGGGTGAGGTAGCCCAGGAGGCGGAGCTCTCAGTGTACAGTAAGGACCCTACCTGCTGCAGAGATGAACTCCTGCTCTGCATCCTGCCAAGGCTCCCCCGAGGAGGAGGAGGAGGAGAGGAGAGCACCGTCAGCAAAGTGAAAGTAAAAAAAAACACAGGTCCATGCTGGGGTTACTATTTCTATTGATGTCAGGCATTTGGGGTTGTTATTTTAGTATTAGTAACTCCATGTGCCTCACATTAATAGCAATTAACCCCATTGTGTGCCTCACATAAGAGTTACTGATATGTGAGCAGGGCCGGTTTTAGACAAAGTGGGGCCCTGGGCAAAATTAAAAGCGGGGCCCCAAATGTTGATATGCAAACAACACCATCGTCTTGCAGTGGCAACTCCTATAATAACGCCTCCTTTCTGCCAACAAAAAAGTAACAACAAGCCCCATTTACCACACACAATTCAAACGAGCACCTTTGTACCACCTATTAGATTTTTGCACCCAGTCATCAGTTATTATAGCGCCTCCTTATAAATAATAGTCCCTGCTTATAAATAATATTACACCCTTATCAGTAATAGCTCCCTTATAAATGATAAATAGTGTCCTGTATCAATAATATCCCCCTTTATCAGTAACAGTCAAAAATAATACTGCTCCCTTATAAATAATAGCCCCCTCATAAATAAGTTACCCTTATAAATAATAGTCCCCATTATCACTAATAGCCCCCTTTATAAATAAGCCCACTTAACAATTATACCCCCCTTATAAATAGTTCCCCTCTTATAAATAATAGCTCCCCCTTATAATGGATGCCTTATATATAATAGTCCCCCCCTTATAAATAATAGCCCATCTTATAAATATTTTTTCCCCCTTATAATAGCCCCCACATATTTAAGTTTCCCAATTATATATAGTAACCCACCCTTGTATATAATAGTTCCTCCCTTATACGTAATAGTTCTCGATTATACAGGGTCGGACTGAAGGGCCTTAGGCCCACCAGAGGAACTAGTTCTGGGGCCCCACCCAACAGCTTCCTGCTAATAGCTTACACCCTGGCTCCTTCACTGAAGTCTTACATATGTGCTGACTATCTGGTGTTACTGAGTATGTTCCCAGTATAGTCAGCCCCTATAGTACTGTGCAGGCCCCAATAACTCAATGGCCAGTTCATGCATAGTACTGTACAGGGAATGACATGGCCATGGAGCACTAGACCTATGTGCAAGATTATAGTGAGGGAGCTGTGATGCAGACATAAAACACAGGGTTGCCAGCAGGAATTTTGATCCCCCCACAGTATAATGCTCCACATGGTATATAATGCTCCACGGTATAAAATGCTCCCCTGAGCCCTCCACAGTTTCCCCACATGGTATATAATGCTCCACAGTGGACCCACACAGTATAAAATGCTGCCTAGATCCCCTCATAGAGGCCCCACATGGTATATAAGGCTCCACACAGTATACTACCTCTTAATGGCCACAGGCAGTAGAATATGCTCCCCAGCAGCCCCACACAATATAATATGCATCCCACAGTGCCCCCCCAGTATAATTCTCCACAGTGGCCCCCACAGTATAATATGCTCCCCACAGTCGCCCCCCAGTATAATGCTCTACAATGGCCCCACAGAGTATAATATGCTCTCGAGAAACCCCACACAATATAATATACTCCACAGTGGCCCCACACAGTATAACAGGCTCCCCACACTGCCCCTTCCCACCCAATATAAAGCTCCACAGTGGCCCATAATATAATATGCTCCCCAGACTCCCCAGAGGGCCCCTGCTAGTATAATGCTCCACAGTGCCCCCCCAGTATGTGGCTCCACAGTGGCCCCACGCAATAGAGTGTCCCTAGAGTGTCCCCCTAGTATAATGCTCCACAATAGGCCCCACGCAGTATAATATACTCCCCAGAGGACCCCCTAGTATAATGCTCCTTAGTTCCCCCACCGAATAATTCCCCACAGTTGCTCCACGCAATATAATATGCTCTGCAGATGGCCCCCCCAGAATAATGCTCCACAGTGACCTCACACAGTATAACAGGCTCCAGAATGGCCTCCACAAAGTATAATATACTGCACAGAGAAGTTCCCACAGTATAATGCTCCACAGTGGCCCAAAACAGTATAATATTCTCTCCAGAGGGCCCCCCCACAGTATAATGCTCCACGGTGGCCGCACACAGTATAATATGCTATCCAGAGGGCCCCCTCCCCAGTATAATATGCTATTCAGAAGGCCCCCTTCCCAGTATAATGCTCCACAGGGGCCCCACACAGTATAATATGCTATCCAGAGGGCCCCCTCCCCAGTATAATGCTCCACAGGGGCCCCTCACAGTATAATATGCTATCCAGAGGGGGCCCCCAGTATAATGTTCCACAGTGGCCCTACATAGTATAATGCTCCACAGTGGCCCTACACAGTATAACATGCTATCCAGAGGGGGCCCCCTTCCCAGTATAATGCTCCACAGAGGCCCCTCACAGTATAATATGCTATCCAGAGGGACCGCTCCCCAGTATAATGTTCCACAGTGGCCCTACAGACTCCCTTAGTGCTAGTATTACATTATACTCTGGGGTCTCTTTAGACCCCAGAGTATAATTCGAAAGGCCCGGGGGAGGTAAGGGGAAATTAACAAACAGTTATTCTTACATTGCCTTACCTCTGCTGGGTCTCCTCACGCTGCTCCGCTGTCCCCGTCGCTGGCTTCCTCTTCTCTGTGGCTGACGTCACGCGTTGTGGACGTCACCATTGAAGCCTGTGATTGGGCCTAAGCGGTTACGTGAGGCACGTGGTGATGTTCAGAATGCCAGAAGATGACGTCGGACGCAAGGACAGGTGAGTAAAAATGTTTGTTATTTTTACTCACCTCGGAAAGGGGCCCTGCGGCACATGACGCTGGGTCCCTTTCTGTTATTGATATAGCTGGTCCTAAATCCGGGATCTGGAGTCATCAGGCTCCGGATCCCGGGAGCCCTTTTGCCCAGTTTGCTCCCCCCCTAACGCCAGCCCTGTATGTGAGACATATGGAGATACTAATAAAGGACCTCAATAATGAAGATATTTACTTAAGTATTACCTCCATATGTCTCACTTATTAACTGCTATTAATATGAGGCACATGGAGTTACTAAACTGTAATGCACATGACCGTACTTTTTATCCACAACTATGGATGATAGTACAGACTTATACATTTCAATGGGCCCATACACACAGCTGTTCTTTTGCGGCTGTGTGTCCGGGCCAAATTGAAGAGCTGCAAATTATGGAGCAGAGCCTGTATCTGTCCTATACATACCCTATATCTGTCCTATACTTGTCCTGTACATAGCTTATATCTATCCTATACATACCCTATATCTGTCCTATACTTGTCCTGTACATAGCTTATATCTGTCCTCCCAGTATATCTGTCCTATACTTGTCCTGTACATAGCTTATATCTGTCCTCCCAGTATATCTGTCCTATACTTGTCCTGTACATAGCTTATATCTGTCTGCATTTGTGGCCCTGTCAATGTATAGGTCAGTGAAAATCACATCCGTGCCATTTGTGTGCAGGAGGCCTAAGGCTGAGGCCACACGTTGCGGAAATGCAGCTTTTTTTGTTGCAGATTTTGCTGCGGTTTTTTGAGCCGAAGCCAGGAATGGCTTTAGCAGAAAATAGAAGTATAAGAGCTTACTATATATTTCCCATTCCTTTTGTAGGCATTCTTGGCTTTGGCTGGAAAAAAAACGCAGCAAAATCTGCACAAAAAAAGCTGCGTTTCCACAACGTGGGACCTCAGCCTTAGGGTGTTTCTTTTCGGGTGGTGACACACTGTGTACTCAGGTGCGGCTATAGCCAAATCCAGTTCCCGGGCACCAGTGCTGTCACTTTGGGATAAGTGTGACACTCATTAATTCCTGGCTGGGGTTTTGCTGTTACTGCACCGCCAGGAATTAAAAGTGGTTGAAATTAATCCGCGTTTCACTTACGGAAAAGTGAAGGTACTGGCGGCCGGGCACTGGATGTGGCATCCCGGCACATAGTGTGTCACCATCCTACAGGAGTTACCTCACTCTGCTCCCAGTCACATGCATTTACCACTAATTGTGGGTTACATGTACTTACATTGCTTCTAATGGGAAAGTACAGGTGTATCAAGACAAATAGCGGTAAACGCACGTGGCTGGGAGCACAGTATGACAGCACCCCTATGATACGGTTTGTGCTATATGACTTTAGTGTAGGTGTCGTCAGCCTTACAATTATTGCGTGGCACTCCGAGTACCACATCTTTGATTTTTTAATTTAAATCGGCACGCCGAACAATAAAGGTTGCCTACCCCTAGCTTAGACAGACATACATATATACCGCTGAGCTAATGGCAGAGCTGGTATAAATAGGCAGGGGCAGCCAGGGATAGGCTCACAGGTGAGCTTGTTAGGCTCTCAATTGTAGAAAGTACTTCATACTTCTCAACCACGTATATGCTAATTATAGTGTTTTATTCACACAAGTGGTACAGAGCAACGTTTCGGCCGTACATACATTTCCTTCATCAGGCTGTATAATAAAGAACAAAGAGTAACACTGTGAGCCAGCAACACATTTTGGCGTAAATACCCGGGTAGCAGCGGTAGTGGCTGCCACAGGGCCCGGGACATAAGGGGGCCCTGATGTTTTTTTTTTTTTTTTTTAATAGGCCATTACCTGCTGGAGTAACCCCAGCAGGTAACGGGCTCTATTTACTTATCGATCCCCGCTCGTGGCCACCTGTGCTTACCCTTCTGCAGAGGTGGAAGCGGAGGCGGCTGTGAGCAGGAGCGGAGATCGGTAAGTGAGGCCGCGAACCCACAAACACTGCTATCATTATACTCTGGGGTCTTTTAAGTCCCCATAATATAATGATTGGAGGCCCAGGGGAGCTGAGGGAACATAAAAACCAGTTTTATTCACCTCTCCTGCACTCTGGTAGTCTTCAGGCCTCTTTGGTGACGTCCCAGACACATAATGATGCCGGCCAGGCTCACGTGACATCTGGTCCAACACTGAAAAGGGCCGAAAGTAGCAGCAAGGTCGCCAGAGCCAGGGAGAGGTAAGTAACATTGTTTTTTATATTTGTAACCTCCCCTGGGTCTACGATCATTATACTCTGGGGTCTAAAAAGACCCCAGAGTATAATAATTGATCATGGGTGGTCCACAATGGGGCATAATACTGTGTGCAGGAGCCACTATGGAACATAATACTGTGTGCAAGGGCCACTATGGGGCATAATACTGTGTGCAAGGGCCACTATGACGCATAATAGTGTGCAGGGACCAATATAGGGCATAATAGTGTGTGCAGGGGCGACTATGGGGCATAATAGTGTGTGCAGGGGCCACTATGGGGCATAATAGCATGTGTAGGGGCCACTATGGAGCACAATAATGTGTGCAGGAATGCGGTTTGTGTGTTGGGGGGGTCCATGTCAAAGGTTCGCCTTGGGGCCAAGCCATTCCTAGTTACGCCACTGATTTGAGGGCTTGATTTTTGCGTGACAAGTTGTACTTCAAATGGTTCCATTTATTATTATGTACAATGTACTGAGAAGCGGGAAAGAAATTCAGAATAATGTGGAATTGAAAAAAAATATGCAATATTCTTATGGATTTTGTTTTTACGGCTTCCATTTTGTGTTGAAAATGATGCATTAGCTTTGTTCTTTGGATCAGTATGATCACGATAAATTCCAAATTTATATAGTTTTTTTTTTCATGTTTTAGTAACTTTACAAAAATTTGGAAGAAAAAAATATTCTTTGAATCCACATATTCTGACACCTGTAACTTTTTTTTATATTTCAGTGAATGGAGCTCTGTAAGTTGTCTTTTTTTGCAGGACAATATGTAGTTTTTATTGATACCATTAAATATATGATGTTTTGATCAATTTTTATTCCATTTTTTTAGGGAGGCAAAGTGGAGAAAAAATTGCAAATCAGCCATTTAGATTTTTTTCCCTGCTACGGCGTTTACCGTATGGGACAAATATTTTCATAGTTTGGGCATTTTCAGACTAAGGGATGCCTGATGTGTTTATTTTACTTTTATTTAATTATAATTATATATAATCTAGGGAAGGGGGTGATTTAAAGTTTTTTTTTTTTTTTTAGCCCTAACCCTATGGGGTTTGAACCTGTGATCTTCTAATTGTGCCATAGACTGCAATACTACTGGTACTACTTAGGGTGGGTTCACACCTGCACTTCAGTCCGTCCGTTGCCAATCCGAGTGAAAATCTCGGCGAACGGGATTGGGATCGGATACCGACAGGTTAGCGACGCATTGGTTAAAAACCCATTCATTTGAATGGGTTTTTAAAGCAATGCGAGGGTGTCCGATTGCACCCTCTGTGCTGTGAAGCCGTTTTTTTTTCGTCGGACACGAAGTCCTGCATGTCCGACTTTGTTTCCGACGAAAAAAAAAGGATTCGCAGCGCAGAGGGTGTAAGCGCACACCCTTGCATTGCTTTAAAAACCCATTCAAATGAATGGGTTTTTAACCAATGCGTCGCTAACCTGTCGGTATCCGATGCCAATCCAGTTTGCCAAGATTTTCACTCGGATTGGCAACGGACGGAATGAAGCGCAGGTGTGAACCCACCCTAAGTCTCCACGACGCCTCCCGTGCCTTGAGGGCCATCACAATTAATGGAAAAACTTCTGTAAATATATATACAGGAAAACTGAAAAACAAATTAGGGCAAATAATACTAGTAAGAAAAAAGTATGGAACAAAATTGCATTAACAATGCAGAAAAAATTCCACACAAAAAAGAAATAGTAAAAATATTATAATTTATTGAATACATAGTTTAAAAATAATACAAAAATATGAAGGAGACAAAGGAATATATCTACATAGAATTATTACGTGGTATTGGGAGTACATAATAAATTGTCTCAAATGTTAACAATATCACCAATAATAGCAACACATACAGGGATCAAAAACAATGTATAATACAAATAATATTGGAAACCAAAAGCTTAGGCACCTATTACGATACAAAGTAAGAAAATATCTTCCATAGGGAATGCATACAAATATACAAAATAATTACCAATATTATTACAGAGGGAGAAACATTTCTCAGATATAGAAGTGCAACAACTATCTAGGGCATAAGTAAATGGTCCCCAAAGAAAAAAATAAGCCCTGAATGTATGCGAAACAATTTCATAATCTCACCACATACCACGTAAAGAAACGCACCCCTATACAAGAAACCGCAGCAGTACAAGGAAAAAAATAATTTCTCATAATTTCTCTTTTTGTCTCTCATAGTTGAGGTCTACCTATGATGACAATTACAGGCCGGCCTCATCTTTTTAAGTGGGAGAACTTGCACAATTGGTGGCTGACTAAATACTTTCCCCCACACTGTAAATATCTATATATATATACCGTATACAGTATATCTTATATATATATAAAAATGAGTTTCTGTCTGTCTGTTCTTTATGTGCGACCAAACGACTGGACCGATCCTCACCAAATTTGGCACACATGTACATCAGGTGTCTGGGAATATTTTAGACCGGGTCTCAGCTCTAAAGGATGTACCGTTCCTGAGGTACAGTATTCCCAAAAAATTACCAACATTAGCTAATACAAGCCTGCAAGTCTTTCACTCATATTCCAACTGCCATACACACGGTCACATGTCCCTTATCAGCCAATAGAAGCTCGCAGGCGCTTAGTCTCCTCAGGCATACAGGTTTCCATAGCAACCAAGCTATTTATGACCTGTATTAGTCAATAGCAGTTCGCAGGTCCTTAAATATTCAGTCATATCACGTGTATCAGCCAATATAAGTGCACATTTAATTTGCCAGGTTTCCATAACAACACAGTCATAAATAGACTGTACCTATACTGGATTCATTGGCATAACTAGGAATGGCTGGGCCCCAAGGCGGACAGACAGACAGACAGACAGACAGAAATCGTTGATTATATTGTTAATCTGTTTTCCCTTAGTCCTAACAGCAGCACAATATGGGGTCTTTCTCCCCCTGTGTGTTGTTTAGGACAGGTGGAACTTTTAATTAGCACAAAAATGTGCTTACTAACCTGCCCTATAAGAGGGCACGAGAGACCTCCCTCACCTGTGTAAATTATAAAGTAAAAGAAACAAGATTTTAGGGAGGGAAGCCTTGTGCTGCTGTTAGGACTAAGGGAAAACAGATTAACAATATAATCAACGATTCCCTTACGTCCTACAGCAGCACAATATGGGGATATAGCAAGTAATTCCCCTAGGGAGGGTTTCCTCGCCTTACAACCACAAGAACTGTCTGGCCAAAGGCAGTCGCCTCGGAACTGCGGACATCCAAACAATAGTGTTTGACGAAAGTCAGCTGGGATGACCAAGAAGCAGCCGCACAAATTTGATCCAGTGGAAGCGAGCGATTCTCAGCCCAAGAAGTCGACACAGCCCTGGTCGAATGGGCTGTACAAAAAACTGGAGGAGGCAACCCTTGAGCAATGAAAGAAATTTTGATTGCCTCCTTAATCCATCTGGACAAGGAGGGTCTGGAAGCTTTAAGACCTCTGTCTTTACCATACTTATTGATTAGGAGATTTTCAGCTCTCCTGAAAGATTGTGTCCGCGATAAGTAAATTCGCAGACACCTCACCACATCCAAAGTATGAAGTTTAAACTCCTCTTCTGAGGACGGATCCGGAAGGAAAACAGGCAAAGAAATCAATTGATTATAGTTATTACGTGAAGGAACCTTAGGGATAAAGCCAGGCAAAAACCTAAGGTGGACCCTATCCGAAAAAAATACAATATAAGGTTCTTTGGAGGAGAGCGCCTGTAGCTCTCCTACCCTGTTGGTAGATGTGATGGCTAACAAAAAAGTAGTTTTAAAGGCTAAAAATTTTAGCTCCGTAGCTTCCAGAGGTTCAAAAGGAGGACCACAAAGGCCTGAAAGGACCGTCGCAAGGTCCCATTGGGGAATAGGAGAAGATACCGCAGGTTTCAGCCTCGCCGCTCCTTTAAGGAATCTTGCAACCAGGGAATCCTGGGACAACCGTCTGTTTAAGTGGGCGGATAAAGCCAATACCTGTACCTTTAAAGTAGCAGGGGCAAGGCCCCTGTCCAAGCCATCCTGAAGAAAATCCAAAACATCAGAAGTCAAAGGATTAGAAATATCAACGCCTCTTTTGGAGCACCACTCCAAAAAAATCTTAGCCGTCCTCTGGTAATTCCTTTTGGTGGATTCAGCTCTAGCACAGGAAAGCGTCTTCAGGACGGCTTCTGACAGTCCTCTATACATTCGTAGGGACTGGTCAACCTCCAGGCTGTCAGGTTGAATCTCCTCAGATCCTGGCACTTCAGTGATCCTTGGGAAACCAGGTTCTGGGTGGGGGGAAGCCTCCAATATATCCCTTGATTCATCACCATGAGCTGGGAAAACCAAGCTCTTTTTGGCCAGAATGGAATGATGGCTATTACAGAGGCTTGGTCCTGTCTTATTTTCATCAATACTCTGGGTATCATAGGAATTGGAGGGAAAATGTATGACAGCCTGGACCTCCAAGGGATGGACAGGGCATCCACTGCCAAGGGATTGTCCTCCTGGTACAGGGAACAGAACGTCTCCACCTTGGCATTGAGTCGGGTTGCCATGAGGTCTATCTCCGGTAGACCGTATTTCAGGGTAATCTGATGAAACACTTCTGGATTGAGTGACCATTCTCCTGATACGGCACGACCCCGACTCAACCGATCTGCTACTGAGTTCAGGGAGCCCTTGATGTGAACCGTGGATAGATGGGTCAGATTTTTCTCTGCCCAGGAAAAAATCAGATCTGCCTCCCTGAGGAGGGATGATGATCTGGTGCCTCCCTGTCTGTTCACATATAATACCGTCGTCATGTTATCCGAGCGAATCCTGACTGCTCTTCCCTTGAGAAGAGGAGAAAAATGGAGTAAGGCACGGTACACAGCTTTGAGCTCCTTCCAGTTGGACGACGTCCTTCCTTCTGGAGCGCTCCAGACTCCCTTTATGGAGTTTCCGTCCAGATGGGCTCCCCATCCCGTAAGGGATGCATCTGTAGTCAACAGGGTCCAACGAGGTTGGACCGTGGACCTTCCGTCCTTGAGGTGAAACCACCATCTGAGAGACGTAGATGCCATAAGGCCCAAGGAACCGCCATGATGGAAGATGACATCAGACCTAGGATTTTCATCAAAGTTCTGATGGACGCTCTCGGCCTCCTGAAAAGTTGCTGAACCGCTGTAATTAATTTCTCTTTCCTTGCAGTCGCCAAGGAGATTTCCAGCCGGTCTGAATCTAGGAAGTAACCAAGAAACTTCCTTTTGGTTGAGGGGACGACTTCTGACTTCTCCCAATTTATGAGCCATCCCAGGCTTTGAAGCAGGGATATGGCAATCTGTAAATGCTGGAGCAGAACAGACACTGACTGGGCTTTTATCAGCCAGTTGTCTAAATAAGGGACCACAAAGAGTCCCTGAAGCCTGAGGGCGGCTACTATGGGAGCTACCACCTTGGTAAAGGTGTGGGGAGCCGAGGAGATCCCGAAAGGGAGGGCCGAGAACTGATAATGCTTCCTGTGGCCGGAAACTATAACCGCAATCCTTAGGAACTTCCTGTGCGGAGGGTAAATTGGCACGTGCAAATAAGCGTCCTTCAGATCTAGGGTGACAAAAACGTCGCCCTGGAGAGGAAAAGAAGAAACTGAGCTTATGGTTTCCATGCGGAACCGTTTTTTTTGATGAAACGGTTTAGATACCTCAGATCTATAATCATCCTCCATCTGCCTGCTGGCTTTGGAACTAGAAAAATGGGGGAATAAACCCCCAAACCTTCTTCTAGAGAAGGAACTTCTTCTAGAGCTCCTTTGCGGATATACTCTTGAATGGAGCGTTCCAAAATACCTCGCTGAGACGAGGGAAGATGGCGAGTTAAGACGAACCGATCTCGGGGAGGACAGAGAAATTCGATTGCATAACCTCGCTGAATTAACTGTAAGACCCAAGGGTCCTGAATTTTTTCCCGCCAAGCGCTGAGAAAAAGGGAGAGACGACCCCCGACAGGAATTTCGGTCACAGGAAGACAGCTTCTCATGACAGAAACTGGGCTTCCTTCTATCTTCGGTTTTGGGAAATCTCCGTCCAGAGCCTCTAGAATAATACCTAGAGCCCCTCCGGGACTGCTGACCACGTCGAGGTGAAAAATCTCTGCCGCGGCCAGGGCCAAATCTGCCCCTAAAAGACTGAGGCAAAGTCTTGCCTTTTTTATCAGCCAAGCCTTCTAAAATTTCATCCAGGCTACTGCCAAAGACTCTTCCTGGCTCAAATGGTAAGGCACAAAGGTTATACTTGGAGATAAAATCAGCTCTCCAAGGTTTTAACCATAAGGGTCTCCTCGCCGCCGTGGAAAGCGCCAAGGACTTTGACGCCAGCCTTAATTGATAATGGGAGGCCTCAGCTAGGAATTCTGCCGCCAAAGAAGTCGAAGTTAAGAAGGAAAGTAACTCGTCTCTGGAGACACCAGAATCGATGTCCCTCTCAAGCTGGAGCAAATCAGCCCGTAGTTTGGCTGAAACTTCACATGACGCAACAGCGACAGAGGTCTGAGCAGAGGCCGCTGAGTAGGCCTTCTTGAGAGTACTCTCCATGCGTCTGTCCATAGGATCCTGCAGATTTGCTCCATCCTCAGATGGTACTAGAGTGCGGCGAGATAGCTTGGCTACCGCTATATCCACCTTAGGGGGAGGACCCCACTGATCCAGTTGAGACTCTGTGATGGGGAACAAGGCCTTAAACCTACCAGTAGTTATAAATGGTTTCTCCGGAAATTTCCACTCTGAAGACATTAACTTTCTTAATGTCTCGTCCACTTGGAAGACCCTAGGCCCTCTATAGGTGGACGTGGAGGCTTCCCCATCAACATCACGGTCTTTAGACCGGATGGACTTCAGCAGCCTATTGACTTTCTCGAGTGGGAAGAGAGGTCTGCTGGTATCTTCAGCGGAGTCATCAGAAGACAAAGTTTCATCCACAACCTGAAAATCTTCGTCCGAGACCCGCAAGAGAGGATGTTTTTCAAGACGTGGTCTCTTGGCGATCTGGGAGATAGAATTCCGGATCTCCTTGAGAGAGTCCTCCATGTATTCTTTCACCCATGTCACAACCTCACGTATGGATGGCTCCTCAGAAGGGGGGCCACAACACTGGCGACAGCGGGTGAATTCATAGCCGTCAGGCAAGGGAGTCTTACAATGTAAACAGGTTAAATGTTTACACTTGGAGGATTTCTTCCTCCTAAAATCTCCATCACCAGAGCCGGAAGCAGAAGAAGACATCTAAAAGACCACTAAAAGTCACAGACAATAACAATACCAATATTACAAACCGCAACCAGAACCAGAAAGAAAGGGGTACCTTAAGGAGGTCGGTCGTCGAAAAAAATGTAGCAACAGCACACGCAATAGTCAAATAGGGTAATCTCTGAATCACAGAGGAGAATTCTACTCCTTAGCAATAGGAGAGCCAGAAAATCACAGCCCAACCGAAATGGACTATGGGACATTTTAAAGGCAACCATAAGTGGAGGCGGAGCCAAACACAAAACTAATCCACAATGAAAAAATTCATAGGAAATCATGCAGCAAGGCCAGCGATATGAATCGACCATTCATATAATATATGAACAAGAATAAATAAATATTACTTACCTTCCTGAGATTTATAACACCAAAACGGGTCAAATGCCATAATGAAACATAGAGGAGCAAACGCCTAAGTCAGAGGCTCAAACAACAAGCAGCAAAAATCAATTCTATATTTTGCCTTTAAATTTTAAATTTCCAAACTTACCGCACTTTTTCCGAGAACCGGAAGTAGGCGCGAAGGAGTCCGGCGAAATCTGTCCGCACGGGAACCCGGACACAGAGAAGGGTTCCGGCTGTCGCAAAGTCCGACGTACCCTCCGGGTAGGCCGAAGCCTACCGCCGGCCGAAGAATTACCGACAGAAGCGCTGAGAAGAAGGAACACAGGCCGGCAACAGAAGGAAACGACCACCTCAAGGTAAGAAAAAACCCCTTAACTCTAGAGAGGTCACAAGAGATCTCCTCCACCTGTCCCACACAGGACAGAAAAAAACACAGGTGAGGGAGGTCTCTCGTGCCCTCTTATAGGGCAGGTTAGTAAGCACATTTTTGTGCTAATTAAAAGTTTCACCTGTCCTAAACAACACACAGGGGGAGAAATACCCCATATTGTGCTGCTGTAGGACGTAAGGGAACTCATTTTTATATATGTAAGAGATTACTTTTTTCAGATTCAAGTTATTTCTGTGACCATTGTGGGTTTTTCTTTCATTAAACGAGGGGTAACAACAATTTTGTCCACGTGTGTATATGAATATTTTTTAGCATATTATGCCTCTGTAAGGTCATAAGATCTTATGGGGTATTTTACAGGACATTAATGTTACATGGAAACATTACATTTTTTTTTTGCTGGTTTCCCCTGTAACTGCCACTGATACATTAGCCCCTGTTACAGGAGGATTACAGCCTCCAAATATACACTGCAGAGCAGGGGCATAAATAGCAAAGACTGGGCACCATAGAAAATTTTTGACCTGGTTCCCCCACACAGCATAAAGCTCCCTTTCCTGGCCCCCACATGGTATAACACCCCATTTACACACATTATAATGTACCAAAGTGGTCTCCAGACAGTATAATATCCCATAGCGGCCCCTGCACTCAGTATAATGTCCCATAGTGGTCCCTCCACACAGTATAATGTCCCATATTGGTCCCTCCACATAGTATAATATCTCATAGTGGCCCCTACAGTGTTCATTGCAAATACAGTATTGCAAAAATTTCAGGAATAGCAGAACCTGAAATTTTTGGCGTTCACCACTTATGAACCATTATTATACTTTGAGGTCTATACCCAATGTTAGTCACCTCTCCTGGGCTCTGGCGCAATTCCTTGCTGTCTTCGGTACTCTTCAATGACGTCACAGACGTGGCTTACACCAGCATCATTATGCGTTATGAGGCCAGCCTAACCCATGTGACTTCTGTGACTTCACTAAAGATGCCTGAAGATAGCAGGGGGGGTGGTGCTGGAGCGATCACATGACTGTCTGGCCAGTAGGAAGTTGTAAGATTGCGGCTACTATAACTGTATACACAGCACTGATATAGTTTTCTTTTCTGACAGCCAACTCCCCGTTCCTGCAGCTGGACGATCACGTGCAGCTGCTAAGTCTGCAAGAACATACTATTATATCCTTACAGAGTTATATCCTGACCGCGCAGACATTAATAGTCAATGGGTGGCTGTAAAAACATTGAAATACCCTAAACATCTGATTGGTGGAGACCATCTCATGTATGCCCATACAAGGTGTATAGATGGATTTGGGTCAGGAATATCTGCAGCCCCTTGATTCTTCTGATCATAGCTTCATAAATAACACTGTAGCTACAAATATGTAAAGTCAGCGAATTGTGACCATTTTGTTGTCATAAATTTAATTTTAAAAGTGACTCAGACATGAAATTATGAAATAATTCCAAAGAAATCATGAACTGAGTAACAGGGGTGCCCCATACTGGCAGGATTGTGGCTTTTAGATGGTATTGTAATAATTGTGACAGGAAGTTACTGTAGATTATGTGAGCTCTTAGGACTGGGAGGTCCTGTTAGGTCCCATGTGACCATATAGTCCTTTATTATATACAGATCACATTTCTGGATGTCACAATCTTCATACTGGGAACTGTAATAGGACTTGCTTGGTGCAGAGATATTCATGTGGGACCTGGAAAGAATAATGTGATATATACAATGACTGCCTCCATATTACTCACACTTCTATACCTTATGTGGCCGCCTGGTCTGCTGGGTAAGTTACACTGTACTTACATGTCCTAGGGTGGTGGTTATAGATATGTCTGGACATATAGGCAGCCTATACTGTACAGTCATGGCCAAAAGTTTTGAGAATGACACAAATATTCTATTGTCACATGATCTGCTGCCCTCTGGTTTTTATGTGTGTTTGTCAGATGTTTTTATCACATACAGAAATATAATTGCATTCATATTATGAGTAACAGAAGCTTATATTGACAGTTAGAATGAGTTAATGCAGCAAGTCAATATTTGCAGTGTTGACCCTTCTTCTTCAGGACCTCTGCAATTCTCCCTGGCATGCTCTCAATCAACTTCTGGACCAAATCCTGACTGATAGCAGTCCATTCTTGCAGAATCAATGCTTTAATTTTGTCTGAATTTGTTGGTTTTTGTTTGTCCACCCGTCTCTTGATGATTGACCACAAGTTCTCAATGGAATTAAGATCTGGGGAGTTTCCAGGCCATGGACCCAAAATCTCTATGTTTTGTTCCCTGAGCCATTTAGTTATCACCTTTGCTTTATGGCAAGGTGCTCCATCATGCTGGAAAAGGCATTGTTGAGCGCCAAACTGCTCTTGGACGGTTGGGAGAAGTTGCTCTTGGAGGACATTCTGGTACCATTCTTTATTCATGGCTGTGTTTTTAGGCAAGACTGTGAGAGAGCCGATTCCCTTGGCTGAGAAGCAACCCCACACATGAATGGTTTCAGGATGCTTTACAGTTGGCATGAGACAAGACTGGTGGTAGCGCTCACCTCTTCTTCTCCGAATAAGCTGTTTTCCAGATGTTCCAAACAATCGAAAAGGGGATTCATCAGAGAAAATGACTTTACCCCAGTCCTCAGCAGTCCACTCCCTGTACCTTTTGCAGAATATCAGTCTGTCCCTGATGTTTTTTCTGGAGAGAAGTGGCTTCTTTGCTGCCCTCCTTGAGACCAGGCCTTGCTCCAAGAGTCTCCGCCTCACAGTGCGTGCAGATGCACTCACACCTGCCTGCTGCCATTCCTCAGCAAGCTCTGCACTACTGGTAGCCCGATGCCGCAGCTGAAACACTTTTAAGAGACGGTCCTGCCGCTTGCTGGTCTTTCTTGGGCGCCCTGGAGCCTTTTTGGCACCAATGGAACCTCTCTCCTTGAAGTTCTTGATGATGCGATAGATTGTTGACTGAGGTGCAATCTTTCTAGCTGCAATACTCTTCCCAGTTAGGCCATTTTTGTGCAGTGCAATGATGACTGCACGTGTTTCTTTAGAGATAACCATGGTTAACAGAAGAGAAACAATGATGGCAAGCACCAGCCTCCTTTTAAAGTGTCCAGTGGTGTCATTCTTACTTAATCATGACAGATTGATCTCCAGCCCTGTCCTCATCAACACCCACACCTGTGTTAATGGAGCAATCACTGAAACGATGTTAGGTGGTCCTTTTAAGGCAGGGCTGCAATGATGTTGAAATGTGTTTTGGGGGATAAAGTTCATTTTCTAGGCAAATATTGACTTTGCAAGTAATTGCTGTTAAGCTGATCACTCTTTATAACATTCTGGAGTATATGCAAATTGCCATTAGAAAAACTGAAGCAGTAGACTTTGTAAAAATTAATATTTGTATCATTCTCAAAACTTTTGGCCATGACTGTATATATGACCCATATGATCATTATGGGATGATTGGGGGTGTAGGTCACTAGGGTATACCACCAACGTCTGATAGGTAGGTGACCGACTGCTGTTTGGTGGACCACCCCATGCAGAGCTACTTTGCTCTAGTATTCGGAGTAGTTCACAGTAGTTGGATTCCCCTTATTGGGACACTGGGCATTTCATCGAGAGACAGTAATACCACTAATGTCTATCCTGAGACAATCTAATGAAGTAAACAGGTTTTTAGCAAAAACTACACATTACTTTCCCCCCTAGTGCAGGACAGAACTAGAGGAAGGGACTTTCCTACCTAATATTAACCAATAGACCTGACACAATGCAGTGTAAAGGTCGGGCACATAGGAAGTGGTGACCACAATGTAATATGTTTTTCAGTGTCTTTTAATAGAATGTTCTTTTAGAAGCCATAAAAAAAATTAACTTCTTCAAGGCATTAATTGACCAGTTTAGATACTTCCTTAAAGGGATATTCTGGTTTTAGCAAATAAAAGTTACTCTTTGCATAATGTAATGTTAAACAATTTCCTAACATTCATTCCTCAATGTTCTCAAAATCTCTGCTTGCTTACATTCAGTAGGAACCTTCATTGTTTACTGGTCATGTGATGGACATACAGGTGCAGGACTCGTCACAAGAAACAGCTCTAAGTGTACTGTAACAAGCCGTGCACCTGTGTGTCCATCACATGACAGGACTGATTTGTATCCACTAGAAGTAAACAGTGAAAGTTCTTACTAATACATAATACACACGCCAGCTGCTGCAGAACATTATAATACTTACCTCAGCTGCTGCAGAACATCATAATTAGAGATGAGCGAATTTCCCAAAAGTTCGATTCGGCAGTTCGATTTGAAGTTCCAAAAAAATTTGCTTCGATCTGAATTACTTTGCGGCGAATATCGCTAAAAAACACCTATTTCCTAGCTTCCGAGAGCCTGTATAGTGGTGTAGAACACTGTGCCTTGCAGTAACACACATAGGGAGCCTACTGTGGTGGTCAAACAATACTATGAGTCCGAATGACACGTACATGACAGGCGTCGCTCTTAGAATCGATGCGCACTTCACTTATTTGGACAGTTACGGGGCCAAAACTGACCATCTTACTCAAGTGTGAACCCAACCTTTCAGGTCCATGTTAGTGCCAGGTAGAAAGAACAGAGGCCCAACATCCTACTGTAGATTGAAAGAGCGCACTCCTTTTACACCATCGTCTGTCGATTCCACATATGTGTCTACAGAGTAGCAAGGCAACATAATGTGGAGGTGGCAGCATGAGGAGGCCATACAGTGACCCAGTGGCAGCGGCATGAGGAGGCCATACAGTGACCCAGTGGCAGCGGCATGAGGAGGCCATACAGTGACCCAGTGGCAGCGGCATGAGGAGGCCATACAGTGAACCAGTGGCAGCGGCATGAGGAGGCCATACAGTGACCCTGTGGCAGCGGCATGAGGAGGGCATACAGTGACCCAGTGGAAACGGCTTGAGGAGGGCATACAGTGACCCAGTGGCTTCGGCATGAGGAGGCCATACAGTCACCAAGTGGCAGAGTGAGGAGGTGGGAGCACCATGAGGAAGCCATACAGTCACCCAGTGGCAGAGTGCAGAGGTGGCAGAAGTGTGAGTAGGCCACAGAGTGATAAAGTGATATAATGTGTAGGTAGCAAGAGCCTTAGGAGGCCATACAGTCACCCAGTGGCAGAGTGTGGTGAGGCAGCATGGATCATTTAATCTGCTGCATCAGGCATTGGTGGGTTGAAATCCTGGCCGATCCACGCCTGATTCATCTTCACAAAGGTCAGCATCTCCAAATTTTGGGTGGACAGGCGAGTTCTCCTTGGAGTAACTATTGTCCCCGCCGCACTAAACACCCACTGTGATGCCACACTACTGGTCGTGCAGGACAGCTTTTCCAGGGCAAACTCGGCCAGTTGCGGCCACAAATCCAGTTTGGATGCCCAGTAGTCCAGCGGATCTTCGATGACGGGTGGCAGGGTGCACTCTAAGTATGCCTCCACCTGCTGGTTCAGGTTCTGCTCTGTGTCTAGCTGTCGATGAGCAGCTTCTTCACTATATAGCTGAAGAAAGCTGCTCATCAGTGACTCTAGGCTCAGGCTGCTGCTGATGCCATGCCAGTTCAAGTTGAGCGCTCAGGGCTCCCCTGGTCGGACATGCGAGAGGATGGCTGATGGCGCAGATAGACAGCGGCCAACTTGCTACATAGCATGTCTCTATAGTAGTTCAGTGTGTCCTCCCTCTCAACGGGTGTAAAAAAGGCCCCATTTTTCCCCGGTAGCGAGGGTCTAACATGGTGGAGAGCCATTAGTCATCCCTCTGCCGAATGGTGACAATTCAGCTGTCACTGTGCAAGGAAGTCAGCATGCATCGGGCCATTTGCGCAAGTGACTCAGAGGGACTCCCTGCATCTATCTCCACTGCATACTGTAATGTTGTGTCTGGATAATCTGCCTTATCCTTCTCATCTCCCTCTGGCTGTTCTGGTTGCTCCTGTTCCTCCTCTCCACCCATTTGGCTACACATTGTTTGTGCTTCAATGTCCTCCTCATCCTCCTCCTCCAGTTCAGCCACCACAGGGCTCATGTGGCCTTGAGATGTAGACGCAACATCTTCAGTCCCCTGACCAGCCAGATTTATAAGCATTTTTTCCAGGATGTGAATCAGTGGAATGACGTTGTTCATCCCGTAGTCCTGGCAACTGACTAACAAAGTGGCCTCCTCAAAGAGAACTAGCAAACGGCAGGTGTCACGAATGAGCTGCCACTGGCTAACGTTAAAGTTACACAGGGGAGTACCTCTATCCGTTTGGATCATCAAGAAATCATTTATGGCTTTTCTCTGTTCATATAGTCGATCCAACATATGGAGGGTTGAATTCCAACGGGTGGAAACATCGCATATCAGCCTATGTTGTGGGAGGCCATTCTGCCGCTGCAGCTCAAGGAGGGTGTGCTTGGCGGTGTACGAGTGACTGAAGTGCATGCAAAGTTTCCTTGACATTTTTAGGATGACTTGCAGATGGGTGGAACACTTAAGGAAACGATTGACAACAAGATTGAACACGTGCACTATGCAGGGCGCATGGCTCAGCCCTTCTTGACGCAACACCGTCACCACGTTCTTCCCGTTGTCGATCACCATTGTTCTGATTTTAAGTTCTCTTGGAGAAAGCCAGGTTCGATTTCTTGATTGAGGACACGGAGCAGTTCCTCCCCTGTGTGACTTCGTTCGCCCAGGCAAACGAGGTGTGCCCTGCACATGTGGTATGCTGGAGGAGCACTGTGAATTGTCCCTGCAGTGGAGGCTGAGAAGACAGTGGAGGATGAGGCGGACATTGTTGCAGGACCAACTGCGTAAGAATGTGGAGGCAGAAGCTGCGTCACCTGTCCATGTTTCTGGTATGTCTGGGCAAGCACCACATTAACCCAGTGGGCCGTAAATGACATATATTGTCCTTGACATTAGTTACAGCTGCACACGTCGGTGTTGCCGTGCACTTTGGCAGACACCGACAGGCTCAAGGACTGGTCACCTTCTCTTCTACATATTTGTGCAGGGCTGGTACTGTCTTCTTGGCAAAGAAATGATGGCTTGGGACCCTCCACCTTGGCTCGGCGCAATCCATTAGTTCTCTGAAAAGTGCAGAGTCCACCAAGTGGAAAGGCAGTGACTGCAGCACCAGCAACTTGGACAGGAGCACGTTCAGCTTCTGCACTGTTGGATGATTGCACGCATACTGTTGTCTCTTATATATAGATTCTGTGATCGATTGCTGACGCAATAACTGACTAGGAGGAGGAGGAGCAGGAGCATCACAACCAGCAGATGATGGGAAGGACACACAGCTTCCTTCAGCTGAGGTGGTGGAGCCTTGACTGCCTGAAATGGAGTGCGTACCACTGCGTGCTGCAGCGGTTGCTGTGGCAGGCTGGACGTCCACATTGGAGCCACGGCTCTCCCATTTTATTGTGACTCTGCATATGTTGGCGCAGGGCTGTGGTGCCAACATTGGCACCCTGGCCACGCTTCACCTTCTGCCCACAGATTGGACATATGGCCAAAGCCTTCCCTGGCGGCTTTACAAAAAACTGCCTCACCGCCGAGTAGGTGATTTTACTAACAACACTACGCAATAACTGACTACTACCGCCACTGCCTCCGTGAACCCCTGCACCACTGCTTTCCGGACAGGTAGGTTGCTGCGAAGCGGGTGGTCTACCCCAGGCATATTTAGCTCCCAACCTCACACTGCTGCCACCCTGCTGACTCCCCCGCTACCTCATGCGCAAGCTGCAACCCTCTTCTCCTGATAATGATGAGGCCCCTTCGTCACCCAGCTCCCAATTACGATCGGCTACATTGTCCTCCACTACTGTCTGCAGGTCACTGATGTCCTCCTCAACACCAGCTCCCATGCCACTCTCCACATCACTACTTGCCTGCCTACCACAGGACGAACCCACCGACTCTTGACTGGGGGTGTCTGATGTGACTTGGGATGAATTGGATGACCGAGTCAACCAGTCTACAACTGTTGGGTTGCTGGTCAACTTGGGTTGACCAGCAACCCAACGGTTACTTGGTTGGGTTACTTGACACTGGGAGCTCAGGCCTCTGTAACTGACCCCTGCTGCCTTGCCCCCTTACTCTGCTGCGACCTGTGCCTGCGCCAGAAACATTTAGGCCTGTGGCCCTCCCCTGTGCATGGCTTCTCGCTTCTCTGTCTGACATACTGTTCGATGAAAAAACTTAATTGCAAAGGGCAAAAAGGCCTGTTTTTTTCTACTTTGAAGAGAATGGCAAATATGCCCCTTATTTCTTCACCCACTAATGAACACCAATAAAACAAGCGTGATAAAGGCAGAGATTTGTGGCTCAGAATTATTGAATTATTAACAATACTTTTGATAAATGGCCAGAAACTTTATACTGGTAACAAAATGGTGAATATGGTCCTCCTTATGGGTTTAGACACTAATAAACACCTTTAAATATGTGATAACTGCTAAGAATTATTGATTATTGACAATACTGTTTTTAAAAATGGCCTGCAACTTTATACTGGTAACAAAATGACGAATATGGTCCTTTTTATGTGTTTTGACACTAATAAACGCCTTTAAATAAGTGATAATTGCTAAGAATTATTGAATTATTATTGACAATACTGTTTTTAAAAATGGCCTGCAACTTTATACTGGTAACAAAATGGCGAATATGGTCGTTATGTCTTTCCCCACATTAAAGGCCTTTATTACAGATAAGTGCAGATATTATTGGATGATAATTCAGTTTTCTTTGGCACAATAGTACTGACTAATGTTATGTCTTTGAAGAACAGTGAATAAGCCCCTTTTTTTACAGATACGTGCAGATATTAGTGTATGATATTTCACTGCTTTTATGCAAAAGTCTTGTGGTATTCCACCTTGAAGACACAGATATAAGTAATGAGCAGCAGTAAAATGGCAGTGAGTGCTGCAATGTGAATTATGCTGCAAATTCTTGCTGTAAATGACCCTGCAACCACCCCAAATTCTTTTCTCAATTCCTCCCTATCTTTTCCCTACAGTTCTAAGGCTCAGCCTCTTTCCCTGAAATTCTATCTGTTTTCTAAGTCTTTCCCTAGCTCCTGCTGATGTCTGACCCTACAGTAAATCCCCAATAAAGAAATAAGTACACTTAAAAACTAACTTTTATTAATATCCACTAAAAGTATGTAAATCTATATATAAAAGAAAGCACCTGATAAAGAGATGCCATACTATAATGGGGTCATATAAAGGGTAAAGGTAGCCTACCTCAAAATAAGAGGATAGTATGGTGATACCTGTATCACTTCACAAACACCCCTCAGTTATAAACTGCAATTCCCAATATTTAGATATCAATTCACTGAAGGGGAAAAGTAAAGGATAAATCAACTGAGGTATAACACACACACACATATACACCAGCTGGCTAGAGGTCAGTAAAAGACCGACCAAATTGTCTGACTAGCCACTACCTAGGGAGCTTACATTACACTCCCACAGTTGACTGCCTAATACCACAAACACACAAGCACCATAAATGTTACAAAAGGAGTTTGCCCTAACTCCCAGACTGCCTGACGTCAATGAAACTGACCCAGAGAAGTATCTGCTGGGTCCATTGGTCCATCGTGTCCGCAAAAACCATCTCAGCCTCCCACCAGCCCAGGTAGAGGTTAGCAAAGGTGGGGGCACAAGGGCTCCCCATTGCCACCCCCCTGAGGGTCCGTTTCATTGACGATATTTTTATATTGTGGGACGGACCCAGGGAGGAATTTATTGCCTTTGTTAAGGTATTGAACTGTAATGACTTAGGCTTATATTTCACCTTTGAGATCCAGGAGAGTAAAATGACTTTCCTAGACCTATCTATTTCTAAGGAGACCTCAGGCCGTCTTCACACTTGTGTTCATAGAAAGGCGACAGCCACGAACTCACTATTGCAGTGGGGGAGTTGGTATCCTCCCTCTTTGAGAACTGGGATACCCAAGGGGCAATATCTTCGTGTCTGTAGAAATTGCTCAAGAATGTCCGATTTTCAGGTGATGGCTAGGTATTTACAGGGGAGATTTAGGAGAAGGGGTTACCCGGAGAAGGTTTTAAGTAAAGCATATCATGAGGCGTTGACGGTGGATAGAGCGCAGCTTTTGAATCCCCGCAATCGGGAAAGTAATAAGGTTGATGTTAGGATTGTAGCGACTTATGACCAGGCAGCGGAAGATATAAGGCGGATCATAGGGGGATCATGGAATATTTTGATGACTGACCCTGAAATAGGATCACTTGTTTGCCCTAGACCTAGTCTATCCTATCGGAGGGGGCCCAATTTACGTGATAAATTGGTACACAGCCATTTCTCTAGTACCCCAGGAAATATGTGGTTACATCAGATGCAACGAGACTTGAATGGAAATTATCCCTGTGGATCATGTAAATCAGGGGTCCCCAAACTTTTTACACAGGGGGCCGGTTCACTGTCCCTCAGACCGTTGGAGGGCCGGACTATAAGAAAAACTATGAAAATCCCTATGCACACTACACGTATCTCATTTTAAAGTAAAACAAAAAGGGAACAAATACAACATTCAAAATAAAGAAATAGTAAATTTAAGTCAACAAACTCACCATTATTTCAATGTGAAGTATGGGCCTGCTTTTGGCTAATGAGATAGTCAATGTCCGGTTCCATATTTGCAAATAGGTCCAGCACTCTGCCCCCATATAAGTCCAGCTCTCTCCCCCATATAGGTCCAGCTCTTTCCCTCATATAGGTCCCATGCAGTCTCCCCCATATAGGTCCCATGCAGTCTCCCTCATATAGGGCCAGCTCTTTCCCCCATATAGGTCCCATGCCTCCCCCATATAGGTCCCATGCCTCCCCCATATAGGTCCCATGCCTCCCCCATATAGGTCCCATGCAGTCTCCCTCATATAGGGCCAGCTCTTTCTCCCATATAGGTCCCATGCCCCCCCATATAGGTCCCATGCAGTCTCCCCCATATAGGGCCAGCTCTCTCCCCCATATAGGTCCCATCAATCCCCCATATAGATCCAGTTCTCTGATCCCCCTCCATGCCCAGTAAAAAAAAAAAGTGAAAATATACTTTACCTAGCACTGCAGCCGCTCCCGCGCTGTGGTCCCGGCTCCTCTGTCTTCGGCTGTAAGGCCTAGATGAGCACGTCGTGCGTCATGACGTGCTCATTCTAGGTCCGGACGACGAGCGCCGAGCGTCTACACGGGAACAAGACTTCCCGTGTAGCGCTCGGCGGGTTATTTCAATTGTAAGCGCCTGTGCCCTCACAACTGAAATAACACAAGGAAATTGCGACGCGGGCCGGGTAAATGGCCTCCGGGGGCCGGATGCGGCCCGCGGGCCGTAGTTTGGGGACCCCTGATGTAAATCATGTGGATACATAAAAAAAGGGAATGAACTGCTTAGCAGAGTTTCCGGTAGAACTTTCAAGGTGAACCAGTTTATTAACTGTAAGACTAAGGGGGTTGTGTACCTTATCACTTGCTCCTGCGGACTCCAGTATGTTGGTAAGACTATCCGGGAGTTCCGCAGGAGGATAAGGGAACACATCAATGATATAGCTAGGGAGGAGGATACATCTGTATCCAGACGTATACAGGAAAAACATGGTGGTGATGCTAAGCATCTTAGTTTTCAAGGTATTGAGATGGTTGTGCGGTCCCCTAGAGGAGGTAATTATGACAGATGTGTGCTCCAGAGGGAGGCACGTTGGATTTTTTTGTTTGATACGGTCTATCCCATGGGCCTTAATGAATTTATATCTTACTCATCCTTTATCGATTAGGGTTCTAATCATCCATCCCTAGTGACTGTTTTTAGGCAGTCTATATCTAGTGTTATTATCTTTGCCCTTATTCTGCATTTATTTTTTTTAATTTTTTTTAATTTTTTATTTTTTTTTTTTTTTGTAAGCCTTATCCTTGTTGTCAACTTTGTTTTTGCTGAAGTACGTTGACTTCTTTTTGTGCCTGCAATTCTGAGATCCCTATGGGGTGGTTTACAGTTTGAGTCCTCTGTATGTGTTCTTTATGTGATTATCTTCTGTTTTCGGTGGGTGTTACTTGGCCACCTCTCATGGTGTTTTATATCTCTAAAGCCTGATCGTCAGCTATACCGCGACGTTAGGGTCCAGGTGTTACCATGGATGCATATGTGCATCATCTTAGACTTTAAGGAACGCCCTGTAGTTCAGCAGAAACGCGCGTCAGGCAGGCTGGGAGTTAGGGCAAATACTCCTGCTGTAACATTTATGGTGTTTGTGGTATTAGGCAGTCAATTGTGGGAGTGTAATGTAAGCTCCCTAGGTAGTGGCTAGTCAGACAATTTGGTCGGTCTTTTACTGACCTCTAGCCAGCTGGTGTATATGTGTGTGTGTGTTATACCTCAGTTGATTTATCCTTTACTTTTCCCCTTCAGTGAATTGATATCTAAATATTGGGAATTGCAATTTATAACTGAGTGGTGTTTGTGAAGTGATACAGGTATCACCATACTATCCTCTTATTTTGAGGTAGGCTACCTTTACCCTTTATATGACCCCATTATAGTATGGCATCTCTTTATCAGGTGCTTTCTTTTATATATAGATTTACATACTTTTAGTGGATATTAATAAAAGTTCGTTTTTAAGTGTACTTATTTCTTTATTGGGGATTTTCTCTATGTTGCTGGCACACATACCTTGCTATCAGATATATATCTTTAGAGTCTGACCCTACAGTAAGAGCGATTTGGAATGACTGTACCTAAAATGGCCGAGGGTTTTTATAGGGCTGTGACATCACAGGTCCTGCTGGCTGCTAATTAGCTGCACACTTGGCATTGTGGGTGATCCCGCGCTCCCAGAGTCCCTTCCCCCTTGTCCTAACATGTGCTGCGGCCATTTAATAAAAAAATGCGATTCGATGCATCGAAGTGTAAGGAAATCCGGAATCGTTGCAAATCGAAGAACATACCCTAATAGTCACTTGAACTTCTGGTGAGGGTTACAATACTTTATGCTGGTTTATATGGATTACAGACATGTAATAACTAATACCACCTGCAAAGTCCCACCCTTTTTGCATAAATATAATTCTGTCTGCTACAGCTGTCAGATTTGCAGCAAAAAAGTGTTAATAAATCCATCTTTTTTTTCAGGCGCCAAAACATTTTTAATCTACAATGACTCCGACAAGCGATGTCTACAAGCAGAGGATTCTGCCCTCGTCATGGCTGAATGTAATGAGAATTCTATTATGCAGAAATTTCAATGGATTTCTGAGGAGCAGCTTATAAATGTAGGGACATCACACTGCCTGTCTGTACCGTCTATAACAGAAGGGTCAGCAGTGGTGCTGCATACATGTGACGGCAACAGCGACCTCCAGAAATGGGAATGTAAAAATGAGACTTTGTTTGGAGTCACCAAAGCTGATCTATACATGACCTGCAGAGATAGAAAGAAAATCATTCTCTCCAATAGCACAGGAGACTGGAGCCAATGGAAAATCTATTCTACAAAGGAGGATTTATGTAGTAATTCTTATGAACGTAAGGAGAAGATGAACAAAGACCATGTGGTCAATCTAGTCTGTCCTTGTATTAGTCCCTTTATATCGTATAACCCTATATATCCAAAGCTCAGCTCCTATCTCTCTATCATACAGTATAAACCTATATATCACAGAGCTCAGCTTCTCTCCTCTATCATATAACCCTATATATCACAGAGCTCAGCTTCTCTCCTCTATCATATAACCCTATATATCACAGAGCTCAGCTTCTCTCCTCTATCATATAACCCTATATATCACAGAGCTCAGCTTCTCTCCTCTATCATATAACCCTATATATCACAGAGCTCAGCTTCTCTCCTTTATCATATAACCTATATATCACAGAGCTCAGCTTCTCTCCTGTATCATATAAACCTATATATCACAGAGCTCAGCTTCTCTCCTCTATCATATAACCCTATATATCACAGAGCTCAGCTTCTCTCCCTCTATCATATAACCCTATATATCACAGAGCTCAGCTTCTCTCCTCTATCATATAACCCTATATATCACAGAGCTCAGCTTCTCTCCTCTATCATATAACCCTATATATCACAGAGCTCAGCTTCTCTCCCTCTATCATATAACCCTATATATCACAGAGCTCAGCTTCTCTCCTATATCATATAACCCTATATATCACAGAACTCAGCTTCTCTCCCTCTATCATATAACCCTATATATCACAGAGCTCACCTTCTCTCCCTCTATCATATAACCCTATATATCACAGAGCTCAGCTTCTCTCCTATATCATATAACCCTATATATCACAGAGCTCAGCTTCTCTACTCTATCATATAACCCTATATATCACAGAGCTCAGCTTCTCTCCTCTATCATATAACCTATATATCACAGAGCTCAGCATCTCTCCTCTATCATATAACCCTATATATCACAGAGCTCAGCTTCTCTCCTCTATCATATAACCCTATATATCACAGAGCTCAGCTTCTCTCCTCTATCATATAACTTATATATCACAGAGCTCAGCTTCTCTCCTCTGTCATATAACCTATATATCACAGAGCTCAGCTTCTCTCCCTCTATCATATAAACCTATATATCACAGAGCTCAGCTTCTCTCCTCTATCATATAACCCTATATATCACAGAGCTCAGCTTCTCTCCTCTATCATATAATCCTATATATCACAGAGCTCAGTTTCTCTCCTCTATCATATAACCCTATATATCACAGAGCTCAGCTTCTCTCCCTCTATCATATAATCTATATATCACAGAGCTCAGCTTCTCTCCTCTATCATATAACCTATATATCACAGAGCTCAGCTTCTCTCCTCTATCATATAACCTATATATCACAGAGCTCAGCTTCTCTCCTGTTATAATATAAATCTACTTATCAAAGAGCTCAGCATTTATCATATAAACCTATATATTGCAGATCTTAGCTTCTCTCCATCATATAACCCTATATATCACAGAGCTCAGCTTCTCTCCTCTATCATATAACCCTATATATCACAGAGCTCAGCTTCTCTCCTCTAGAGATGAGCGAAGTATTCAAAAATTTGATTCGGCAACTTCGCCTAATTTCGCGATACAATTCTATGCGAATCGCGTAACAAAAACCAGCTATTTATTGGCTGCAGAGAGCCGGGTGGACGGCAAAATGGCGGAACCCCTTGGATGCTGCGGTCATGTTTGATTGCAGCTTGCAAGGTGTTAAAAGCCCCGATCGGTTATGGAGCAGGGTGTTAGCTGTCAGTTAGTTTTAACAATTTAGATGCACCAGTCAAACATGCCGTGGGCGCTCGCGAAGGGGTTAAAGGGCTGTGGCATCACAGGGCTGGCTGCTGATTGGCTGCACGCATGGCATTGTGGGTGATCCCTCGTTCCCAGAGTTCCTTGCCCCATGTCCTAACATGTACAGCAGCCATTTTGAACTAAATGCAATTCGTTACCATGAAGTGTGAGGAAATTCGGATTCAATGCGAATCAAATATTTCCTGAAATTCGGATCGAATTCCACTTCGTCAGCTTCGTTCATCTCTACTCACCTCTATCATATAAACCTATATATCACAGAACTCAGCTTCTCTCCCTTATTTTAACCCCCACACACTGCAGCCAATTTTATATTTTCCATTTTAGTTTTTCCCCTCTTGCGTTTACTTGTAGATACATCTTACCCTAGGTAAGCTTTGAGAGTTTCCAATTATTGCAGAATCAAATCTTTTGCTGTGCTAAATCCGTCATGCCTTGTCATCCGTCATCCGTCATCACAATTAATGATAATTTATTAGATGTTAATTCTACCATGAGGACAATGATGTAATTTGCTTTTCCACAGAAATATACACTCTGAGGGGGAATAGTAATGGTCAGCCCTGCAAGTTCCCTTTCAAGTTCAACAACAAGGTTTATGTAGACTGTACAACTGATGGACGATCTGATGGAAGATTCTGGTGCTCTACAACCTCAGACTATGACACAGACAAGATGTTTGGATTTTGTCCATCTAAATGTAAGTGTATTAGTCATTTACACTGATGGAGTTCCCTATTACAGATGTGTCCTTCCTTACCTTTCCTCTTGGCTGGATATGTTCCAGTATTTGCTTCACAAGATGACCAACTTTTCAAAACATGATTTTCTGATACTCTGTCACAAGATGTCTATGCGACAAGTGTCTATATATGGCCACCCAGTGGTTGTAAAGTGAGTTGCAGCCTTTCTAGCTCAGAAGTGAATAGAATGAGGAATTGACCAGATGCCACCCATTAAACTAGTGCTGGGACCAGTCTGTGAGTGGTCTCAACTGTCCACTAATTTTCTTCATATTTGCTAGTACACAGCACTGTACACACATGTAATCACTCACATTAGTCCCTGACATAGATGGACTGACAATTTAATGTACACATTATAGACATAAAGGACAAAAACTTATATGGAGCATAAAACAGTACTTAACTCATACTACATCTACTACTAACAACCAGCACATTAAGGGTAAGTTCACACAGATGAATTTGATGCAGTCTTCTGCCTCAAATTCTGCTCCAAATACCAGCCCTGTAGATCCCACAGCAGAAAGCCAAAGCAGAGCTCACAGGTTAGCCTCAGACACAATGGGACTAATCCTTGTACCTCTGCTGCAATCTGATGGTTTGAAAGAGATCTATTGGTGACCGAAACGTCACATCAATTTTTCTGGATTGCCTAATAAACTTGCCTGAAGCAAAAGTTGAGTGTTGAATTTTTTTTTTTTTTTATGCTGCATCAATTGGAGTCCTACTTGAGCACCTATCTCTTTTTTTTGGAGTGCCATGTAAAACCCTTTAGCACAATGGGGCTAATGAGCGTGAGTTTTGCACAGCAGGATCTTCAATCAGCCCCAGAATCCACAGGATGATCAAGCTGGATGCGTTCTGAAAAAACAGAATTGGAATTTGGAATTCCCCTTACGTCCGACAGCAGCACAATATGGGGTATCTCTGCCCCTGTGTGTTGTTTAGGACAGGTGGAACCTTTAATTAGCACCAAAAAGGTGCCTCCTACTGGCCCTATAAGAGGGCACAAGAGATCTCCCTCCACTGTGTTTTTTTCTGTCCTGTGTGGGACAGGTGGACGGAGGTCTCTTGTGACCTCCCGTTGCTAGGGGTTTCATTTACTCCTAGTTTAGGGGGTACCTCGGTCCATTCCATTGAAGATCCTGGGCTTGATGTCTTCCTCAGTGGAAGCAGTCCCATGGGCCTTGTGGCACTTACGTCCCCTCCAGAGAGGATTATCAGAGGCTTGGGATCGCACCCTTCTTACACTCAGCAAGAAGATTCGACTCTCCCCCAGGACCCGTTTTTCCCTCAAGTGAAGATGGAAGGTCCACGGTCCAACCTCCTTGGACCCTGTTGACTACAGATGCATCCCTCACGGTATGGGGAGTCCTTTGGACGGAAACTCCATAAAGGGAGTCATGGAGCGCTCCAGAAAGAAGGACCTCGTCCAACTGGAAGGAGCTCAGAGCTGTATATCGTGCCTAACTCCTTTTCTCGCCTCTTCTCAAGGAAGAGCAGTCAAAATCCGGTCAGATAATATGACCACAGTGCTGTATGTAAACAGACAGGGAGGCACCAGATCACCAACTCTCCTCAGGGAGGCAGATCTGATATTTACATGGGCAGAGAAAAATCTAACCCATTTATACGCAGTTCACATCAAGGGCTCCCTGAACATAGTAGCGGATCGGTTGAGTCGGGGTCAGGCCGTATCAGGAGAATGGTCACTCAATCCAGAAGTCTTTCATCAGATTACCCTGAAGTAGGGTCTTTCAGAAATAGACCTCATAGCAACCTGACTCAACGCCAAGGTGGAGACGTTCTGTTCCCTTTACCAGGAGGACAATCCCTTGGCAGTGGATGCCCTGTCCATCCCTTGGAGGTCCAGGCTGGCATCTTACCTCCAATTCCAACAATACCGAAGGTATTGATGAAAATCAGACAGGACCAAGTCTCTGTGATAGCCATCATTCAAAAAGAAGCATTCTGGCCAAAAAGAGCTTGGTTTTTCCCAACTCATGGAGATGAGTCGAGGGACATATTGGAGGCTTCCCCCCCATCCAGAACCTGGTTTCCCAAGGATCTCTGAAGTGCCAGGATCTCTGGAGATTCAACCTGACAGCCTGGAGGTTGAGCAGTCCCTACAGCAGGATAGAGGACTGTTAGAGGCCGTCCTGAAGACCCTTTCTTCTGCAAGAGCAGACTCTGCCAATAAGAGCTACCAGAGGACAGCCAAGATTTTCATGGAGTGGTGCTCCAAGAAGGGTAATAATAATCTAGAACCTTCTACGGCTGATATTTAAATTTTCTTCAGGACGGTTGGGATAAGGGCCTTGCCCCTGCCACTTTGAAAGTGCAGATTGCGGCCCTCTCCACTCATTTCAACAGACGTCTGTCTCAGGATCCTCTGGTTGCAAGGTTCCTTAAAGGGGCAATGAGGCTAAAGCCTCGGTATCATCTTCAGTTCCCCAGTGGGACCTTGCGATAGTCCTTGCAGGCCTGTGCGGTCCTCCTTTTGAAACCTTGGAGACTACGGAGCTAAAATATTTAGCCTACAAAACCACTTTTGAAGGCTATTATATCTGCCAAAAGAGTAGGGGAACTCCAGGCTCACTCTTCTACAGAGCCGTACATTTTGTTTTTGCAGATAGGGTGCACCTTAGGTTTGCCTGGGTTTAACCCTAAGGTCCCCTCATACTACAACAGCAATCAGCTAAATCCGTTACCTGTGGTTTTTCCCCACTCCAACCTCTGAGAAGGAAGGAAAGCTCCACACCTTAGATGTGGTAAGGTGTCTGCGGATTTACCTTTTCCACACTCAACCACTTAGGAAGGCCGAAAAGCCTACTAATCGATATGCTGGGTAAAAACAAAGGCCTCAAGGCTTTCAAGCCTACTCTATCCACATGGATCAAGGAGACAATTAAGTCTTCCTTTCTTATTCAGGAGTTACTTCCTCTAGTCTTTCTACGGCCACTCGACCAGGGATGTGTCGACTTCTTCGGCTGAGTATCGGTCCTTACCATTGGACCAGATTTGTGCGGCTGCATCATGGTCATCTCAGTTGACCTTTTGTTAAACATTATCATTAGACGTCCGCAGTTTCCAGACAACTGCCTTTGGTCAGTCAGTCCTTGACGTTGTAAGGCGAGGAAACCCTCCCTAGGGGAATTACTTGCTATCTCCCCATATTGTAAGGGGAATCGTTGATTGTAATGTCAATCTGTATTCCCTTAGTCCTGACAGCAGCACAAGGCTTCCCTCCCTAGAAGCTTGTTTGCTGTTACTTTATAATTTACGCAGTGGAGGGAGGTCTCTTGTGCCCTCTTATAGGGCTAGTAGGAGGCACCTTTTTTGGTGCTAATTAAAGGTTCCACCTGTCCTAAACAACACACAGGGGCAGAGATACCCCATATTGTGCTGCTGTCTGGACTAAGGGAATACAGATTGACATTACAATCAACGATTGATTTTGGAGGTGGGCCCCACCATCAGCTCCAAATTCTACTGTGTGAACAGCCCCTAACCTGTGGTTATTTTCTAGACCCCAGCAGGCCAGAAAGAATGAAGTATTAACATGCACAACCAGCCCCCACCAGAATGTGAATATCTAGAAATATCAACATAGTATATAGAAGAATCCTAGCAGTTTTCAGTGCTTATCAACATCTTAGACATGCCCACATGACTTATTTGTATGTAAAATAGATAAGTTATGTGAAGAGGAACAAAAATTTCTGAAATGACATGTAGTCCTTAAAGGGAATGCCAGTGCAGGGTTTATGTGTTTTATGACAGTGTAAATGACTTGCAAATAATTGGTAGCAGAATGTCTTCCAGATGATTCCAATCTCCAAATAGTAATGAAAAGCAGTACCCTGCCCCAAAGACAAGGGAGTGGTATGGGCAGAGGCGTAGCTAGGGGTTCAGCACAGGGGGGCGAACATGTCCAAGTGGGCCCCCAACTTGGACATGTTTGTATACTGATACTATCAGTATACGGTGAGCGTATAGTGGTATATAGCAGCTCTACACAGGGCTCTGCAGACAATTTAGGTGAATACAGGACAGTAACATTCTGTGACTTACCGGTGACGTCTCTGACTAATCCTTCACATTCCCCGTCTCTTTCATCCGAACGGCCATGACCACTTCTTCCAGTCTCTGTAAAGTTTGCAACACAGACATCTTTGGCTCCTCACTTTTCCAGGCACCTGACCCACATTATCCTCACCTGCACGCCCATCCTGCTGCTACCCCAATTATAAAATATATAATATACCCCCCTATAATGAATAATACCCCCAAGTGCATCTTTAAATTAATAACTTCCCTGTGCACCCCCTTTAAATAGTGCCCCTTATTAATAATGTCCCAGGTATTTCCTAATTGAAAAGGGAAAAAAAAAAAACATGGGAAAAAAAAATTATTGGGGTTCCAATACCCGGGACCCCAGGATCAGCTGTTTGAATGAACCGTGGTACCTGTGTAAGCGCCATGACCCCTTCTCTATTTACATAGTGTCATTTATCTTATAGCGGCCATGTAATGTAACTACAGCCTCGTCTTGTACACGTCTATGTGACAAGGCTGGAATTACATCACACGGTCACTATAAACAGACAGCGTGTGATATAAACAGGCGCCATAGCCCCTTCATACAGCTGATCAGTGGGGAGTCACTTATCTCTTATTGATGATTTATTCTGAGGATAGACCATCAATAAAAATGAGATGGAAAACACCTTAAGGCCAAGGCCCCACGTGGCGTCCCGCAGCAAAAAACAGCTGTGGGAAAAAACGCAGCAGAGACGCATCGCGGTTTTTCCTGCAGCACTTTCCAAGAAAGTTCACAGAGGTTTCCTCTGCGGACTTTCTGCTTCAATTATATCTATAGGGAAACCGCCGGCGTTTCAGTAGGTATAATTGACATGCTGCGATTTCCAAAACTGCAACTGTTTTGGAAATCGCAGCGTTTCTGCTGCGCATATTTTACTGCAATATTTGGGATTCACCTGACCTATCTGATACTGATGACCTCTCCTATGGAGAGGTCATCAGTATTAAATATCTTCAAAACTAAACAACTCTTTTAAAAGTGCTGAAAAGGGACACTGTTAAGATCACACAAATACAGCCTATTAAACTTAGTACTGACCACTTTTGAAACTGCAGCTTGGCCTAGAAGGACCCTGATGTGGAGGACACCCTGCAGAACGACCTGTTGCTACTTTCTGCAGTATCTGTTAGCACATAGAGCACAGGCAGGGACCAGGGGGCGGAGTTTCGGCGCGCTGCGCGTCACGTGCCGACGCTCTGCTCTAATCAGTTGCAGGTATTGTTCCCTGCTCAACCTCAGTCAGCCAGTAAGCGGTGAGCAGGATAAGTAAGCGCTGTAAAAGTCAGCAACGTGCGCTGCTCAGCGCTACACATCTTGGGCTGGTTCCTCACTCGGTTAATATGTCTTCCTCAGCCAGGAAGTGAGGAACCAGTCTAGGATGTGTAGCGCTAAGCAGCCGATGTAGATAGAAATCTTTTGATACCGTTAGTGGGCCCCCACCTTCTCACTGGACCCGGGGCCGTCGCCTCCTCTGCCCCCCCCCCGCTAGCTACGCCTCTGGGTATGGGAGCTGCACAGAAGAAGCTTATCTGTGTGCAGTTTAGCTATCCTATGTTATCTAGGTCTCAAGCAGTACAATAACGCGGTCAATAAATCTCCTGCCCCTGCTCATTCTGTCCTAGTCTGCACAGTAAAGCTGACAGGTGAGCTGCAGAAATCAGGAAGTGTCAACCTATGGTGAATACTCTAACAGGCATTGGGAAAACTGGAATATTACTGGAAGATTATAATAGTAAGATCACCAAACATGATTAAAGAAATAACCTCATTTATATAATACATGATTTTCGGATTATAGTTCCTTTAATATACTGTATCACACATTTATCTTCTCAGCCACGTCTAATGGCTTGTGGACAGCAGATCCTGTTACTGGCGTCAACTATCAGATTAACTCTGATTCAGCCCTCACTTGGTACCAAGCCAGAAGAAGCTGCCAGCAACAAGACGCAGAGCTGCTGAGTATAACCGAACTACACGAACAATCATTCATTGCAGGTAAGAACCAAGGTAGAGCAGAATCAGGAGAGACACATCAGAGATCTACAGGAATTAAGACACTAATATTACATGTATGATAAATGGCATGGAGTCACAGGTTATCTAAACCCATTCTTTACAGGCGATCGGATTATCTTCATACACTGGAGCCGCCATTTCTCTGCTATTATCACAAAAATTATCTTTTTAGCCAAAGCTGGAGTACAAAAATATATCTTTTTTTTTTCATACTCTGCTTTTGGATCCTTTCCTGGGTTTGTCTAAAAAAAAAAAAAAAAACACATCAAAAACTTTATAGGGTTAATTTATCACCCTTGCAAAAATTATTCCAATCTCATTAAAGAGGTGGCATAGAAAATGGAGAAATATCTCAGGACAGAAGTCACACTTATCAATCTTTTAAAAATTTGGCATAAATCACGCCAATGCAAAAGCCAGCAAAACTGAATTTAAATATTCCTCTCATGATCAATTCCACAAAATATGTACATTCTAATGAAATCTGTGTGTTTGTTACACTTTGCCATACATGTAGAGCATAGTGATTGCGAGAGCAACTCCATTAACTGTTTCGTGTATCCTCAGTGCCCCATAAATTATACTGATATCCATGCAACTTGATTCTGTCAGCATGACATCCCCTGCACCACCTCACCTTGCACACATGCCAAATAACCAGTCACCTTCCCCCTACCTACCCCCTGCTGTAGCGCACAGTCAGTGGTTTGCAGCATATGTTCAGATGATCCTGCTGCACATATTAGCTCGAAAGGCGCGTTCAGCTTCACTTACTTTGTATTCACCAAATCCCATATAAAAGATGAATATTTGTGTCTGACAATTTATCTTTTCTATGGCTAGACTGTATGTAATCCGTCATGTTATTTATCTCATAGGGTTAACAAACACCCTCACCACACCCTTATGGATCGGGCTCAATAGTCTGGACTTCAATGCTGGCTGGATATGGGACGGTGGAGACCCTTTTAGATATCTCAACTGGCTTCCAGGTAAATAGGTGGATCTTGGGATGCTATTTTACTGCTTATGGTACTTATATATATCCTGCACTTAAAAGGGCTTTCTGGGTTAAAAATATTGATGACCTAAACATTTTTACCTAACTTTGTCAAATTTTGGGGGAAATCCATCACAAGCACCCGACATAAACTGTGTTACTGTAATTCCTGGGAAAAACAAAGTGGGAAAACAAAGAGTCATTAATATCAGATCAGTGAGCGTCTGACACCCGGTACCGCCGTTGATCAGCTGTTCTCAGCAGCTAATACAAAGAAAACAGAGCAGAAAACTGTCACCACTGTTCTCTGTTTAGTGGCCAGACCAGGTACTGCAGACCAGCTTCCATTCACTTGAATAGGAGCTAAACCGCAGTGACACAGTTCAGCCACTGCACAGAGAACAGCACTGTCTGCTTCCTGCATTATTCTGTGTATATCAGCAGCTGAGAACAGCTGATCGGTGGAGGTGCTGGGTTTCGGATTTCTACTGATTTTGATATTGATAACCTATCCTTAGGATAGGTCATCATCTTTAGCCTAGAAAACCCCTTGAATAAATAAGGAAAATTTATTGAGTATGTAGTTAAATTACAATTTTAAAAATATATATAAAAAAATCAAAAATATAAATGTATACAAATTTTTAAAAAATTTAAAAAAGCTAAAAATATGTGATTACATTATAAAAACAGAGATTACCAGATACATGGACATGTCAATGAGGGGTGGCCATTCCTGGACACTGGAGTAGTCACCTGTATAATAAAAATCATTCGCATACACATCATATAATGTATCTAAAAAATCTTGTACTGGTCCTCTCCTGTTATAACATGGTGCGTATGAGGAAAATAACAGCAATAACTGTAAGATAGCATTGACTTTTCTTTTAACCTAACTTTGTTGCTTTCTTTAGGAAATCCATCAGATGACCCCGATGTAAACTGTGTTGTGGTAAATCCTGAGAAATACACAAAGTGGGAAAGCAAAGAGTGCAAGCAAAAACTGGGCTATATCTGTGAGAAAGGCAACAAGAAGTCCCGAGATGTCCCCTCTCCAGGTAGGAAACAAAGATATGTGTGATAGAGAAGCAAATAATGGGCTTCACTGGTGAGATAGAAAGTAGTGATAAAGGGATAGAAGATCTCTGGGATTTGTGTCAGTAGCACCACCGAAACCAGCGGACTCTCTTCAGTCTCAAATGACTATTTACAGTCAACAGCAGATTTAACTGCATAGCAAATAGATTTATAGAACTGTGCAAAGATTGAAGCTTGCATGGAAAAGAATGTTACAAAGTAAGAATGGTTTCAGAAATAGAAGGGTTAATAGTTTATTTTTGTCACCAAAATGAAGTGAATGAAGAAAAGTGAAATGTAAATCCCATCAATATTCGGTGTGACCTTTGCCCTTTGCCTTCCATCAGTTCTTCTCGGTACTTGCAGACAGTATTTGGGAGAACTCGGCAGGGAGGTTGTTCCCGCCGCCATCTTGGAGAACTAAGCACAGATCTTCTGTGGATGTAGGCTTGCTCCAATCCTTCTGTCTCTTCATGTCATCCCAGACAGACTGGATGATGATGAGATCAGGGCTATATCTGTGGGGGCCGGATCATCACTTCCAGGACTCCTCCTCCAAAGGGCAAAGGTCACACCAAATATTGATGGGATTTACACTTCTCTTTCCTTCATTCACTTCATTTTGACAAAATTAAAGTATTAACCCTTCTATTTCTGAAAGAATTCTTATTTTGCAGCATTTCTCACATATACCTAAACCTTTGCACCTTACTGTACAATACACTTTTAGTTTGGATTTGTCTTCTTTTAGTCTTATTGAATGGGGCAAATCTTGAATAAACATAAGGGACTTGTTCACATCTGTAGCAGAGGGTCTGCTTAAATTTTCCTCTGAGTTAGAATGGGAAATCACTCTGTAAGATCTGCTTCTGTCCTGGTGGACTCAACCAATTGGTGGGTGTTTGACGCCCAACCTATCATGAGAATGAGAATCCCGTGTAGCTGATAAGAATGGCGCACATACACACTGCTGCTTCACTTATCTCTATGGGACTGCTGAAGAGAGGCCGAGTGTTATCTTTGGGAATCCTATATAATTAAATGGAACCTCAACACACAAGAACAACCTGCTACTTTATGTATATGGGGGCACCGGGGACTGCCAATCTAGTGATCGGTGCGGGTAGGTGATTAATTGTATCTACCAGAATAACCCTAGAATTCAACATGTCACTTACATATGATGGTCATGAAGTTCTTCTGTCCTGTTACAGGCACCAGTGACCCCATCTTTTGTCCTTCATCATGGATTCCTTATAATGGACACTGCTATTACTTGGATAGGGACGCTAGGACTTGGAAGGAGGCCATGTTATCTTGCAGAAGGGAAGAGGGAGATCTTGCAAGTTTGCATAATATTGAAGAAGCGAGTGCTATTACCTCCCAGCTTACATTTGGTGAGTATCTAAAGATGGCTATTTCAGCTAACAGCTATTCCTCAAACTACAGAATAACTGTCTATGTGTAATGGTAGAACCTACAACAAACCAAAAATAAAGAAATTACACTAAAAAATAACTTTTAATGATAATTCTGTTAAAACCATATAGATAATGATATAAAACGTATTATACCATTAACTATATGGTTTTAACAGAATTATCATTAAAAGTTATTTTTTAGTGTAGTTTCTTTATTTTTGGTTTGTAACAGCTATTCCTCCCAACCCACCATACATATTCAACTTGGTTGAGTGTGCATGTGTTCTCTAAAGGGAGAGGGGAATAAGATGTTTTCTAATCCCAGACAACTTCTTTCCGTATGGCCCTACTGTACTAGTATAACCATCTTGTGGAGGACACATGACCACATGTAAATATTACATATACATGATATTTTCTTCTAGGTGATGCAGAGTATGTTTGGCTTGGGTTGAATGACTTGAAGACACAGCTATATTTTGAGTGGAGTGATGGATCCCCGGTGACATATACAACATGGCAGAGAGGAGAACCATCTCACCTCAATAATAGACAAGAGGATTGTGTGGCCTTATCCACTAAGGTAGGACATTGTGAACCTGGGAGTAGTAGGAAGAAACAAAAAACACCGCCGGGCAGCACATAGTGTAATATTGCACCAACAAATGGGGCTCTGGAAATGGTGGTAAGAAAGAGAGGAGAGTACACATCTATAGTGACATATAGAAAAACTGGACTCTCACCTTCTTAAGTTGTGTGTAGAGATGAGCGAATCAAAGCTGACAAAGTGGAATTCAATCCGAATTTCAGGAAATACTCAATTCATATCGAATCGGAATTTCCTCACGCTTCGTGGTATTGATTCACATTTAGTTCAAAATGGCTGCTGTACATATAAGGACATGGGGCAAGGAACTCTGGGAACACGGGATCACCCACAATGCCATGCATGCAGCCAATCAGCAGCCAGCCCTGTGATGTCCCTTTAACCCCTTCGCATGCGCACATGGCATGTTTGACCGCTGCATCCAAGGTGTTAAATTTCCCAATTGGTTATGGAACAGGGTGTTAGCTGTAACTGTACATTGCCATCCTCTTGCAGGTCTGTCCGGGGGGGCCCTGGGTGATCACCTTGCACTGCCATGGCTAATGTAGGGGGGGATATGGTTAGGTCAGAAGCAGTATCAGCTCCATCAGCAGCAGCCTGAGCCTAGAGACGCTGATGAGCAGCTTTTGTTACCCGCATAGTGAAGGAAATACTCACCAGCAGCTAGATATAGAGCAGATCCTGAACCAGCAGGTGGTGGCATACTTGGAGAGCATCCTGCCACCCATCATCGAACATCCGCTGGACTACTGGGCAGCCAAACTGGATTTGTGGCCGCAACTGGCTGAATTTGCCCTGGTAAAGCTGTCCTGCCCGGCCAATAGGGTGGCATCAGAGCGGGTGTTTAGTACGGTGGGGGCCATAGTTACCACAAGGAGAACTCACCTGTCCACCCAAAATGTGGAGAGACTGACCTTTGTCAAAATGAATCAGGCGTGGATCAGCCAGGATTTCCACCCACCAATGCCTGATGCATCAGATTAAATCATCCATGCTGCCTCACCCAAACCTTGACAAAAAAGACCTGTTTCTTCTGGCTACCTGCCTCAGCTACTATTCTGATGCTGCCACCCATCTGATGCCACATGCTCCTTCTTACAGCCACCATTGTCAGCAGGTACTGTTTGTGCCTCCCACCTCCCCACCAGGTAACTCTATGGCCTCCTCGTGCTGCTGCCACCTCCACATTATGTCACCTTGCCACTCTGTGGCCTCTTCATGCTGCTGCCGCCTCCACATTATGTCACCTTGCCACTCTGTGGCCTCCTCATGCTGCTGCTACCTCAACACTTTGTCACTTTTCATGCTGTTCCCACCCTCTCTACTCCATGACTGGGCCACTATTTTGTCTTTTTGGCCTGGTTGACATCATCATTTATTTGACCCTTCTTCTGATCTGTCAGAAGGAAGGAAAAATGAGACGCACAACGGATCCTGTCTGTGTAGCAGCTGTAAGGCCTGTATGGTCCCATCAGAATTGGCTTATGATTTGGTAGCCAAAAGCAGGAGTGGGTACAAAACACAGAAGACATGCAAATATTCCATTCACGTGTCATCTTTGTTTTCGATCCACTCCCGGTTTTTTTTTTTTTTTTTGGCATCAGCAATACTGATGGATTACTTACTAAATCCTGACCGAGTGAAGGTAGATGCTCAACAGACAGGATCCGTTTTTTTGGGGGGTTATTGTTCTGACGGATCAAAGGAAGGGCAAAATAATCGGTGACACTTGAGTTAGTTGGTCAGTTTTGGCCCTGTAACTGGCCAAATAAGTGACGTGTGCAGTGGTTCTAAGAGCGACGCCTGTCATGTGCGTGTCATACTGACTTACAGTATTGTTTGACTACCACAGCAGACTCCCTATGTGTGTTACTGCAAGGCACAGTGTTCTACACCACTATACAGGCTCTCTGCAGCCAGGAAATAGCCGTTTTTTAACGAGATTCGCCGCAAATTAATTTGGATTGAATCGTTTTGGAGAATTCGGCGATCCGGCCGAATCGAATTTGGAAAATTCTCTCATCTATAGTTGTGCGTATTCACAATAATATTCTGTATTTAAAATACAAATGTAACTTAGCATCAAAACTGAAATATTACAATATAAAAATTACTATGGTATTCTCATAATAATATTCTAATATCAAAAAGACAAATAACATCTAAGATTACTAGTGAAAGATTTCAGTGAATAGAATAAGATCAGAGTCAATTGGTATAAATTACTATGAATGTATAACGTATGGGCGAGATCAATTTTTATGGCATCCGCAATATTTTCCAATTACTCATTCGATCCTCCAGGCGTGAGTGTACTGAGTTTATAGATCTCATGCCTGCAGAGTACCTGAAATCTATTTGATATCTTTTCAGAGATAGGGTCAATAGGTGTCAATTTCAAACCATCAGAACTCAGGTTATGTCTCATGAGTGCAGGATGAGATACTCTATGTTCAATGTATCCATTCTGTACATTAGTCCGGTGTTTATTGACCCAGTCTCTAAAGTGTTGTATTGTCTTACCTGCATTCTGGAGGCCACATATACTACAACTTGTGATAACCTTAGTTTGATGTAAAATGGAGAGACAACGCTTACATTTTTTGTGGTTACAACGAAAAGATTCTACAGTATCGTTACAATGGAGGATGTATGTCAAATCCATTTTTTGGGTCTACTCTCTCCTAAAGGTCACCCCAGCTTGTCCAGGGAGAGATTTTGCTAGTAGGGGATCATGAAGATGAAGATGATGGTAACGTTCTCACCTTGTAATACATTCTTACACAGGACAGACAATGGTCAGACCAGATATGTGAGAAAAAGTTTCCATATATTTGCAAAAGAAACTCATTGCCAAATGGTCCAGAGCAAGATATCAATGTTAACCCTGGATGTGATAAGGTAAAGAACATTATATGTGGGGTTATAATATCAGGACTGCCCCTATCCATATGTCCTATTAGGGTAATTGGGCATCATAAGAGATCATGTCTGTCCTTGGTAGATTTGGCCCATTCATCTATTACATGGACAACAACAATGCATTAAAATGTATGACCGGATGGATTTCTGATCACTAATACTGGGTTTCAACAATCTCAAAGGGGTTAACTAAAATGACATATGTAGATATATTTTATACTGTATATATTATAATATGCATGTCAGATTGCAAAAATATTATTAAATATAAAATACATATCATATTCTATAAAATGGTCTAAAATATAACTAAATATAAATATAATATAAAGTGGGTACGGAAAGTATTCAGACCCCTTTAAATTTTTCACTCTTTGTTTCATTGCAGCCATTTGCTAAAAGCAAAAAAGTTCATTTTATTTCTCATTAATGTACACTCAGCACCCCATCTTGACAGAAAAAAAAAACAGAAATGTAGATATTTTTGCAAATTTATTAAAAAAGAAAAACTGAAATATCACATGGTCATAAGTATTCAGAGCCTTTGCTGTGACACTCATATTTAACTCACATGCTGTCCATTTCCTTCTAATCCTCCTTAAGATGGTTCTACTCCTTCATTGGAGTCCAGCTGTGTTTAATTAAACTGATTGGACTTGATTAAAAACGGCAAACACCTGTGCTCAGAGACATAATTGTGGCAAGGCACAGATCTGGCCAAGGTTACAAAAAATTTCTGCAGCACTCAAGGTTCCTAAAAGCACAATGGCCTCCATAATCCTTAAATGGAAGAAGTTTGGGACGAGCAGAACTCTTCCTAGACCTGGCCGTCCAGCCAAACTGAGCAATCGTGGGAGAAGAGCCTTGGTGAGAGAGGTAAAGAAGAACCCAAAGATCACTGTGGCCGAGCTCCAGAGATGCAGTAGGGAGATGGGAGAAAGTTCCACAAAGTCACTATCACTGCAGCCCTCCACCAGTCGGGGCTTTATGGCAGAGTGGCCTGAAGGAAGCCTCTCCTCAGTGCAAGACATATGAAAGCCAAAAAACACATGAAGGACTCCCAGACTATGAGAAATAAGATTCTCTGGTCTGATGAGACGAAGATTGAACTTTTTGGCGTTAATTCTAAGCAGTATGTGTGGAGAAAACCAGGCCCTGCTCATCACCTGCCCAATACAATCCCAACAGTGAAACATGGTGGTGGCAGCATCATGCTATGGGGGACAGGACGACTGGTTGCAATTGAAGGAAAGATGAATGTGGTCAAGTACAGAGATATCCTGGAAGAAAACCTCTTCCAGACTGCTCTGGACCTCAGACTGGGCCGAAGGTTCACCTTCCAACAAGACAATGACCCTAAGCACACAGCTAAAATAACAAAGGAGCGGCTTCAGAACAACTCTGTGACCATTCTTGACTGGCCCAGCCAGAGCCCTGACCTCAACCCAATGAGCATCTCTGGAGAGACCTGAAAATGGCTCCACCAACATTCACCATCCAACCTGACGGAACTGGAGAGGATCTGCAAGGAAGAATGGCCGAGGATCCCCAAATCCAGATGTGAAAAACTTGTTGCATCATTCCCAAGAAGACTCATGGCTGTACTAGCTCAAAAGGAAGCGGCTTCTACTCAGTACTGAGCAAAGGGTCTGAATACTTATGACCATGGGAGATTTCAGTTTTTCTTTTTTAATAACTTTGCAAAAATATCTACATTTCTGTTTTTTTCTGTCAAGATGAGGTGCTGAGTGTACATTAATGAGAAATAAAATGGACTTTTTTGCTTTTAGCAAATGGTTGCAATGAAACAAAGAGTGAAAAATTTAAAGGGGTCTGAATAGTTTCCGTACCCACTGTAAATATTATATAAAATGACATATATGTATATTATATTTCATATTATTTTATATTATATCAGAGGTTGGAAAATTCCCTTTAATGTATAGGGGGAGTCAATAGAAGTAAATAATGATTTATTATTGATCTCTCTGTAACCAGGGCTGGAAGAGACACGGCTACTACTGCTATTTAATAGGGGAATCGCCTGGTACATTTACAGAAGCGAGCAGCACATGTAATAATAATGGAGCCTTCCTGCTGACTGTAGAAGACAGGTGAGTATTATTTATACATAGCACAGGCTAGTTATGGCCATGTGGCTAGCAGGGGCTTATTATCGGCACCTGTGTGTCCACCACATGACCATAAAGGAGTAAACAATGAAAGCTCCTATTAAATGTTAGCAAGCAGAAATCCTGAAATCCTGATTTGTGCACCACAAACTATAAGGATTCTACTACTAATATTGTCTTCTTGCAGGTTTGAACAGGCCTATATAACAAGTCTGATCGGGTTTAGACCAGAGAAATATTTCTGGACAGGGCTCTCAGATACCAAGGATAGGAACACTTTCACATGGGCCAACGGGCAAGAAGTTTTGTACACGCACTGGAACGCAGACATGCCAGGTAAGTCCATTGTCCGCTCTTTTCATGGTCAATGCTCATGGAGATATAATATATGTCACCTCCATCTGCTGTTCTGCAAACCAAGATGTTGTTAACCGAATTGTACTGTCCAAGTCTTCAGTGGTCCCTACTTATTGGTCTCATCTTGACACACACAAAATGCTTTTCACCACTGTGGCCAGTGATTGGCTGAGTAGGTATTATTTGTGTGTCGTGACTGTCCCAGAAAGTGCAGGGTAGAGGGGACCCAGGCATCATTAGAATGGGGTCAGCAGGGGATTGTTGAGGTGAACATTGGTTAAGTTTTTTTTTTAGCCCACTCTGAGCCCACTGTGACCATTTTATTCCTTCTGGAAAACCCCTTTAAAGAATTTTCGTATCAGGGAAACCCCTTTCCTTATACTCTACCATAGTCATACAGATGAGTTTCCCCCAGATTCCTCTTCTATCATGCTATGGTGGTTTCGTCAGGGACCTGAGCAGTTTTGAACCCGATGGGGGATCGGAGAGATATCACTGTTTGTTTGTTTTTATGCGGTGCTGATCATTATTGAAAACAAAATTATTCCTCTGGACAATCCCTTTAATTACATTTCATAGGCAGAACAAAGGGCTGTGTTGCTATGACAACTGGTAACAAAGCTGGATTATGGGATGTTATAAACTGTGATGAAAAAACAAAGTATGTGTGCAAGAAGTGGGCACAAGGAGTGACACCGCCGCCCATCCCAACAACAACACCAGAACCAACATGTCCAAGTAATTGGATTTCATCAAACCATTCATGTTTCATGGTAAGTGTGATGATGGTGGCTCGTGGTCGCTGGCATCCCATTCCTCTCAGCTGTCTCAGCCATCAGATCTCTTACAGGTTCCTCCGTGCTCCTCCTCCACCTTATTTGTCCTTCCTATTCTGCTGCTCCTGCTTCCTCTCCTCATAGGTTGCATACTCCTGCCCCTGCTTTCTCTTCAAGGGCCAGCATGTACAAACTTTTCTAACTCTAACCAATCACAGCCTGTGCCAGCCTATACAGCTCAGCCTCACACTCATGTGGGCACCTGAAAGGTTACTAGCTTGTCAGTGTCATGCCAAAGTGTCATTTTGCATGCTGATCTAGCACTGTGTCCTCGGCTTGTAACCTAATAACATCTCTGTCTGCTGTCCTATACTTTGCTGCATACCCGTATCTGACATCAGCCTGTTTTTGATGTCTGAACCTGTGCATCCTGCCCTGACCTATTCCCTGGTTTCTGACTACACATGAACTCAGCTAGCCCTGACCTCAGTCTGTACCCAAACTCTTGTCTTTATTGATCCCTTAGTGTTACACACAGGTGTCTCTTTAGCCATTTGGGATATGAGTCACATTCTAAGTCAAAAGAGGTCTTTGGGCATATTTTAGACTAGTATAACTATCCTTTCCAATTCAGGTAGATCCCACAATCACCAATGGCAGTCAATAGCAAATATAGTATGATGTCCTATGCTCCTTTAAGTCAGCAGGTAATTCCATGGGATCCATATTAATCTGTGATGCAGTTTACTCCCTCTAGTGGTGGCCAGTGCCGATAACAGTCTTGTATTTCACTTTGCCCACACGCTATGGGCAGCAGGGGCACAGAGCTCTGCAGCTAGCGCTATGGCTTTTGCTGGGGATTACCTGCAAATTTGTTGCAAAATCCACATTAGCACTCCCCTTACCAACTCCCTGGAACTCCCATGGTGATGCTTGCCAGATTCCTTGCCAGTCTCTGTATACCGGCTTCTAAGAATGACTTGTGCTGATATGTAACTGCTGGAGACCAGGATATGGGGACCAGCAGGGAACCAGGAAAGCATCCTCACAGAAGAGTCAGGATTGCTATAGTGAATATATTCCTGCAGCAAATCTGTTTTGAGTGAACCAGTTTAGCCAGTCTGAAGTAAAATATTTTATATAAACTCTGTTTGGTTTTTCCAACAGTTTTACTCGGCTGAAAATTATGATAAAATGACTTGGTTTGAAGCAAGAGATTTTTGCAGGGCCATTGGAGGTGACTTACTTAGTATCACCAGCAGGAACGAGGAGAAGGCATTGTTTAAACTGATAAGGTAAGACGTGATCTTGCTACAAGTGTTATATCATAGACAACATGAGTTATATCTGTTACAGTGAACCTGTCACACTGACCATGGGGTCCTATCTGTGAGCAGCAGGTGACAGAGCAGGAGGAGCTGAACAGATTGTTATATAGTTTTGTGTTTCAGAGTCCAGTGGGCGGGGCTATTCAATGATCAAAAGCCATTAGGTAAACTCCTCTTCAGAAGTGTGGCATCCCAGAGCTGGCTATGGCTGGGCTGAGGGTGATCTCTGTGCATTGTATTATTTCCTGTTGCTTCATAGCCTGTGTGACATAGCAGGGGGTCCTGAGTCTCACACAACACAGCGCCACCTAGTGAGCCTCACACATGCATTACACCTCCCATAGGATTGAATAGTAACCAAATGTCCAATGGGAGGACATCGCCTGGGAAAAGGGGAGGAGTCAGCTGATCACTGGGTCCCCATGGTAACACCCCTGCAGGAAGGTCCTGCGTGTGAGGAGTTAGAAGTGTGGAGTGTTAGGAGGAGGAGGTGAGGAGATAAGTGTGATGTCCTGTGAAGAAAGCAGTGAGTTTAGTGCAGGAATCTCAAGTCCTAGACAGGCCCAGGAAGGTTGGAGAGCTGACATACTCCAGCTATTCAGAAGATCCTGTCCCCTGTCTGCCTAGCCATCGCCCTGAAGGAAGTCAAGCATCATTATCTTGTCAGCATGAGACTGTGGAGAGAACATTCTGGAACACGTGCTCCATAGCAAGTATCACAGGATCCAGGGGCCAAGGCCAGACCTGTGGAATATCCTGCCACCCTGACTATTGCACCCCGAAACTCTGAGCTATCAGGGCCACATAACGTGAGTGGGGAATATTATGTACTAGTATCATGGTGGGCATCCTCCTATGAGCCAAATAGGAGCCCAGACGCACCTTAGGGCTGTAACACTGAAGTATAAGGGGCTAGGAACACCTTTCATCAAGTCTACCCTGCACCCCAGGACTTTGCTGTGTCACCAGGCGTACCCCGTTGTTTTGTATTGAAGAAACTGTTTAAGCATTTGTGCCTCCACACCCATGGAAGTAAAAGTTCAACTTTACAACCGTTTCTGTGTCTGACTCTGCACCGACAACATCAGGGCGCCCCAAACACCACCAGTCAGCACAGTATAGGGGAAGCGCCCCGGGGGAACAATCACCACCAACATTTGTGCAGCCCCCTCATCACCGGTACCAGTGGTGGTAACGTGGGACAGCACCAGCGCTGCGCCCTCGTGCCCAGAGACCGTGACAAGTCTGCGCTGTTTGCACCCCCGCAATCCCAACTGCAGCGTTACCTTCCATCTGGTCACCGCAAGAAAAACTGGCGTCACGAACAGGATACGGGTGTGTGCCATTTTGAGAAAGTCGCCACGAAAAGTGCGCCAAATTGTCTCCAGAGCATCGGTCTTTATTGTGGACTTTGCTAAGATCAAGTTTATTCCCTGAGAGTGCTTGCCACAAAGAGGGGGAGCCCTATACCCCTGAAGTAAGCCCTAAAGACTGTCCTCTCAGTGTGTTACAGCCCTGGAAGAGTTAAAACGCCCAGGACTTGTTTGCTGCGCCACATCGCTGTGTAAGAACGCCCACAAAGGGTTAACTGTATCTTGCAAAAGTGCGGGAGATTTTTAGCACTGCCCATGAGGCCAGGAGACCCATCTGCCGCCATCTTAGGAGAGCCCAGAATGCTGAGCGCAATGCTCCAGCGCACCCATACAAGAAAGTGAAAGGCGAACGTGCCAGCGCCATTTCTGACTCTCCGGTGCCGCATCACCGTCCCTGCTGTGCACCGCTGATCTCTGGTCCACGCTGCAGTTGCTGTCAGTGAGTACTGTGCCTCCCTGTCCTTGTCTTCAGTCCTCCCACGGCCCCAGCGAGTGTTTTCCGTGTACAGTGTCCGTGGGGAGTGCCACCATTAAAGAGGGGGAGCACACCGTCAGCCTGCATCACAGTGACTCTGTTAATAGCTACAGCATTCTTAAAGGGACAGCATTCCAAGTTGTAGTCTCCATTCCCTGCCAGCAAGCAGTTGAGTTTCTTAAAGAGACGGCGACCTAATTTCAGTCATACCTGCAAACAACATGACTGAGCAAAGTGACATTGTGCCATCTGTTTCTAGTGATCCAGCAGTGCCCATGGCGAGCAGCCTACCATTCTCCATGCCATTTTACCCTGGCGCACCATGGCTGCCACGCTACAAAGGGGAGGCACATACCCTCAGGGACTTTCGTGAGAAGATGCTGTCTCTCTTCCAGTTCTATCCTCTGAATACAGAACAGCAGATACAGATCCTGCTGGGCCAGCTTGAGGGTGCTGCAGCTAGGGAGGTCAAATCCTGGCCTGCCTCTGACAAAAGAACCCCTGGGCAAATTCTGGACAAACTCCAGGTGAACTTTGACGTGCGATCTGTCTCCGAGGTAAAGATGCGCTTCTTTTCCAGACGACAACTACCTGGTGAGACCCTGCAGGACTATGCTTTATCCCTCCAAGAGGCGTTCAGAGCTGTGGTGCAAGTGGATCCACGTGAAAATGTGGACTCTGATAAAATCTTGCTTGACCGCTTCATAGAAGGGGCGGGTACCACATTGCTCCAGAGTCAGTTGCGAATGCTTGCTGCACAACATCCCAGCATCACGTTTGCTGACTTCAAGGCCCTTGCCATCCAGGTCTTGGGACAGGAGCAGCCCCAGCCGAGCCCAGTCATCTGTGCTCCCTCACCTGGACCCTCAACAAGCATTGCTCCAGTTGTCCTGCCACTACCTCTGGGTACCTCACCTGCTGCCCAAACTGCGCAGACTACACCAGCAGACTCCAGAGATGACCTCCTGGCCCGAGTGGATCATCTGACCCGTGCCATGGAACAGATCACCGTCCGTCTAGATCGTCTGACCCAGCCGTCTTCATCGTCCAGTGATCCTTTGCGAAGTCTCAACATCTCACCTGAGTCGCCACCCAGACGTCCGTCTTCAGTGAAACCTCCGCAGAGTGAGAGGCCATACTGTATCTATTGCCATAGATATGGACACACCAGGCCTCAGTGTTTTCAGTTAAACGGGCCACCCCCGAGGCAGCGGGCCGCCCCTCGGGAGGAAAGAAGAAGGGCCCAGGTGAATCTTCAGTGCCATTGTCACGCTTCGTCTCAGCCTGCCCACACATCACAATCCGGGTGAACGGCGTCCCTCTGACAGCGTTGGTGGACACTGGATCTCAGGTAACAACCCTGCGCAAGCAGGTGTTCCTTGAACATTGGGACTTAGGTGTGTTGAATAGAACACCTGACACATGGATAAATCTGTGTGCCAGCAATGGACAGCCCATACCACAGCAGGGTTATTGGGAACCCACTATCCAGATTGGGGACTTGAAACTGCCTAGACAGGGTGTAATTGTCACTGATGTAGAGGATGATAGGTTTGCAGTTGTAATATTAGGCATGAATGTTTTACGCCATTGCTTTGCAGAAGTGTTGGATGCCTTGCATGCCTCTCTCCTTACAGCTTCTCCCAGTGACCAGCAGACCATTCAGCGGGCCATTCGTGTACTCAATGCCCAGCACAAGTTCGCCAACAAACAAGGTGAAATTGGTCGAGTCCGGATCCAAGATACCCGTCCAGTAACCCTACAGCCTGGAACAGAAACTATGGTGTGGTGCCGTGCCCGTCCAGGCATAGAAAATCAGGACTACGAGGCCTTGCTACAACCCATACAGGTAGATGGCCAACCACTTGTCATGGCTGCCCGCAGCCTTGTCACAGTTTCCAATGGACGTGTTCCTGTCCGCTTAGTCAACTTGGGCGATGCTCCCGTGAACCTCCACAAGTTCCACTCTGTGGCCCTGCTACACCGGTTAGCACCAGAAGACATTCTCTCTGGTGATTCTACCGCCACACAGCGTTCCACCCAAGCTGCTGAGAACATTCAGAATGGAGCCACGAAGTCCTGGTGGGATGAATTGAACGTGGGAGACGCCAATACCCCTATAGAGCACATCAATGGGGTTCGCAATGTGGCCAAGCGTTACCAACAGGCATTCAGCAAACACCCATTGGACTTTGGTAAGACCACGACCATACAACATCGCATTCTGACTGGCAACCACCATCCAATCAAGGAGCGTCACCGTCCAATACCACCAGCGATGTACCAACCGGTGAAAAAGTTGATCCAAGAGATGCGAGATGCTGATGTCATCCGGGAGAGTAACAGCCCCTGGGCAGCCCCGCTAGTCCTTGTCAAGAAGAAAGACGGAACCCTACGATTTTGTGTGGACTATCGTAAACTCAACAACGTCACGCACAAAGACGCATACCCATTGCCGCGGATTGAGGAATCTCTAACGGCTTTGGGATCAGCTACCTGTTTCTCGACCCTGGACTTAACCAGTGGATACTGGCAAGTCCCTATGGCGCCTGAAGATCGTGAAAAGACTGCGTTTACGACCCCGATGGGACTCTTTGAATTCAATAGTATGCCATTTGGGCTATGTAATGCCCCAGCCACATTCCAACGGCTTATGGAGAGGTGCCTCGGCCATGAGAATTTCCAGAGTGTACTACTGTACCTGGACGATGTTATTGTATTCTCCCGGACATACCAAGAACACCTTCGTCACCTGTCCGAGGTATTCAAGGTACTTATACAGCACGGCCTAAAGTTGAAGCCCTCCAAGTGCTACCTGTTGAAACCCCAAGTTCACTACCTTGGGCATGTCGTGAGCGCACAAGGCGTCCAACCTGATCCTGAAAAGATCACTGCCGTCCAGAACTGGCGAAGACCGACTACCGTCAAAGAAGTCCGAAGCTTCCTTGGATTCGCAGGTTACTACCGGCGTTTCATACCACACTTCGCCCAAGTAGCCGAGCCTCTGAACGAGTTGTTGCGCGGTTGTCCCAGAGAAAACTACACCCGAAAGCTTCCGGTAGACTGGACAGCGCGTCAAGAGGAAGCCTTTCAAGCACTTAAAGCACTTCTGACGCAACCACCAATTCTAGCCTATCCCGACTACAGTCAGCCATTCCGCTTGTACACAGATGCAAGTCACCAAGGTTTGGGTGCAGTGTTGTCCCAGGTTCAGGACAACAAAGAGCGAGTCATCGCCTACGCCAGCAGGAGTCTGAGAGGTGCGGAGAAGAACGACCAGAACTATAGTTCTTTCAAACTCGAACTTCTGGCGCTTGTCTGGGCCGTGACAGAGAAGTTTAAAGACTACCTGGCTGCCACACCCTTTACCGTGTACACAGATAACAATCCGTTGGCGCATCTGGACACTGCTCGACTGGGAGCCCTTGAACAACGGTGGGCCTCAAGACTCGCGAATTACAAGTTCTCTGTCAAGTATCGCAGTGGCAAGTCCAACGCTAACGCTGATGCACTCTCAAGGTTGCCTGTGGGAGAAGAACCACCCCGAGAAGACATTTGGGAAGAGGTGGAGATGCCACCATTCTACAACAAGTTTGCCCAACAGGTTGCTATTGGTGTCCCTGTAGAAGGAGAATCTCTGGCGAAAACAGCTGCCGAATCCCTCCAGGAGCCATCTCTGTGGAAAACGTTCCAAGAAGAGAGCAGAGTTTTAGGAGAATTGTCAGATTTCCTGCTTACAGGAAGAATACCAACCCGTGTAAAGAGAGGTCTTCATGACGTGGAATTAAAACGCCTTTGGCGACAGAGGAAGCGCCTGTTTGTCCAACGAGGCCTTCTACTTAGAAACACTCTTGATCCTGTCACAGGTGAAAGGCTTCATCAGATCCTCGTACCAAGAAGAGACGCACAGATGATACTTGAGGCGTATCATGACAGATCCGGTCACTTCGGGGTACAAAAGACCGAAGCTACCATCCGTCGTCGCTTCTATTGGGTTGGGATGAGGAGTGACATTGAGAGTTGGTGCCGAGAGTGTCCCGCCTGTAGTATCACCAAGGAAGGTCGAAGAGATCAGAAGGCCCCTCTACATCCAATTAAGACTCAAAAGCCGTGTGAAATTGTTGCTCTGGACCATGTGAAGTTGGGTCCCACACGTTCCGGCTACAGCTACGCTCTGACAATGGTGGATCATTACTCCAAGTTCCTTGTCATCGTGCCTGTCAGAGATCTTACAGCAAGAACTATGGCTGAGACCTTCTACGCAGAGTTTGTCCGCCATTACGGTTGTCCTGAGCATATCCTCACCGACCGTGGATCGGCGTTTGAATCCCAATTGTTCCGTGAGCTGTGTCAGTTCCAAGACTGCAAGAAGTTGCGAACCACAGCGTATCACCCTCAAGGGAATGGTATGTGCGAGAAGGCAAATCAAGTGATCATCGGCATGCTAAGAACAGCCGCAGTTACACCTGGTGTTGAGTGGCCTGAGCGTATCAAGGACTTGGCCTATATTTACAACAACACACCCCAAACATCTACGGGATACGCACCATTTTATCTAATGTTTGGAAGACAAGGTCAACTTCCTTCAGACTTAACCCTTGGTGTGAAGGTCCCTGACACCATCAATCCACTACCCATAACAGACTGGGTTGTTGAACACCGCCGACGTATGGAGGAAGCTAAAGAGATAGTTGAAACGCGCATGGATGAGGTTCGTAGGAGACAACAGGAGGATTACAACCATCACGCCCATGCAGAGCCCCTGAAAGTTGGCGACCGTGTATGGTTAAGGAATAACCATCGGAATGGGAAATTGGATCCATTCTGGGAGAAAGAACCATACAGTGTCATCTCCATACCATATACTGAATCCGACGTGTATGAGATCTCTAAACCTGGGAGACAGCCCCAAGTAGTACACCGAAACCGTCTGAAGCTGTGCCTTAAAGAAGGACTACCCACAGAGGTGCCCCCAGCTGAGACAACGAGTACAGAGATCTTGTCACCTTCTGAAGCGAAAGAGAGACCCCCAACATTAACTGAGCTTATGTGGGCGCCTAAACTACTACCATTTAGCTGTTATCCACCTATTGCTCTAGTGCAAGAGAACCCTTCGACAGATGATTTAATTGATTTCAGTGACTCTGTTCCTGATTCAAATCTCGTTCCACTTAGGCGTTCTGAGCGTACCACAAAAGGCATACCTCCAACACGCTATAGTGATGCCATGGCTGTCCTTGGGTAAAAGAGGTTAACTGTCTCTGCTTCTGTATATATGTTATTCCTGCTCTGATTACATTAATGTTTTTCCTGTGTGTATATACAGTATATATATAATATCTTGCCATGTAATATAGTATTTACATTTATATGCAACAATCCAAGCCATAGTGCCTGGCTCACCGAGCCAAAGAAGTTCTGTTACCCCATTGCGGTATGGACATTCGTGCTAGAGTGCCTACTCTTCCTTACAGAAAGGACTGTTTATTGTTTCTCAGAGAGACTCTCATGATAATGGACACTCACGAAATTGTGCCAGAGAGCCTCTGGACCCATTTGCACTACTGTTGTTTCTATATGGACTGTCTGATGGCACCGCCAAAAGGTTCCATAAGTCTGAGTTTAATTATCTCTCCGTTACCCTTCAGACTTCTCATGGACATTCCAGGACTATGCCGGGAGGTCTTACCTCAAGTTTCTAAGTATTATATTTTTCTAAACTTTTAGTGACATTTGCACTTTATTCGTATTTATTAACGTTATGTTACATTTCTCACCTTCACCCCAGCCCGTCGCCGAGGTCGGCTCAGTGAAAGAGGGGGAGTATGTGGCATCCCAGAGCTGGCTATGGCTGGGCTGAGGGTGATCTCTGTGCATTGTATTATTTCCTGTTGCTTCATAGCCTGTGTGACATAGCAGGGGGTCCTGAGTCTCACACAACACAGCGCCACCTAGTGAGCCTCACACATGCATTACACCTCCCATAGGATTGAATAGTAACCAAATGTCCAATGGGAGGACATCGCCTGGGAAAAGGGGAGGAGTCAGCTGATCACTGGGTCCCCATGGTAACACCCCTGCAGGAAGGTCCTGCGTGTGAGGAGTGAGAAGTGTGGAGTGTTAGGAGGAGGAGGTGAGGAGATAAGTGTGACGTCCTGTGAAGAAAGCAGTGAGTTTAGTGCAGGAATCTCAAGTCCTAGACAGGCCCAGGAAGGTTGGAGAGCTGACATACTCCAGCTATTCAGAAGATCCTGTCCCCTGTCTGCCTAGCCATCGCCCTGAAGGAAGTCAAGCATCATTATCTCGTCAGCATGAGACTGTGGAGAGAACATTCTGGAACACGTGCTCCATAGCAAGTATCACAGGATCCAGGGGCCAAGGCAAGACCTGTGGAATATCCTGCCACCCTGACTATTGCACCCCGAAACTCTGAGCTATCAGGACCACATAACGTGAGTGGGGAATATTATGTACTAGTATCACGGTGGGCATCCTCCTATGAGCCAAATAGGAGCCCAGACACACCTTAGGGCTGTAACACTGAAGTATAAGGGGCTAGGAACACCTTTCATCAAGTCTACCCTGCACCCCAGGACTTTGCTGTGTCACCAGGCGTACCCCGTTGTTTTGTATTGAAGAAACTGTTTAAGCATTTGTGCCTCCACACCCATGGAAGTAAAAGTTCAACTTTACAACCGTTTCTGTGTCTGACTCTGCACCGACAACATCAGGGCGCCCCAAACACCACCAGTCGGCACAGTATAGGGGAAGCGCCCCAGGGGAACAATCACCACCAACATTTGTGCAGCCCCCTCATCACCGGTACCAGTGGTGGTAACGTGGGACAGCACCAGCGCTGCGCCCTCGTGCCCAGAGACCGTGACAAGTCTGCGCTGTTTGCACCCCCGCAATCCCAACTGCAGCGTTACCTTCCATCTGGTCACCGCAGAAGCAGTGAATTAAATCCCTAAAAGGGAACTTGTTGTATATGTAGTCCTAGCTGAGCAAACATTTTTATATCACCCTATTACAAATAAGGAAAGCCAGACCCCTTTAATCTATATTTCAGGAACACTAACAGCTCAGCGTTACATTGATTCAGTCATTTAACCAGTGGTATGGTCATTTCTCTAACATGTCCCAGGAGCCGTTTTTCAACAGGACATCCCCAGGCCAGTTGCTTGCTCTACTGTGAGCAGTCTGCATGGTCTAAGCATGCTGCCATGGCCTGCGCCATCTCCAGACTTGTCTCCCATGGAGCACGTCTGTGATGTCATTGGTTTGCAAATGCCAAGGGAGCTGCCAGTGGCCAATCTTAGTGACTTGCGTGCCCAAGTGCATTCATAACAAGCAGCTGACACCCATTAATACTCTCACTGTTAGCGTGCCTGCCAAGGTGTGTAAGGTCGGGATTTCTGCACATGGTGCTCGATACTGAATATGAGATGTTTTGAATATTTCTTTTCATTTTTAATCATTTGCAGAATTCCAATACTTTTCCTTCTTGGTGTTGCAATTTCAATGTTGAGGAGTGTATGTAGTGTATATACCATGTTATAAAGAGATACATACTTATGTTGCTGTAATGTCAGTTGAAGAAATGTGTTTACTGTCACAGTACTGCCTTCCATATTCTGGCATAATTTGCTCCAAAAAACTGCCTTGCGTCATATTTATCAATCGTTTTAGACACTTTCTAGAGACATATGCAATGTATGTGGAAAAGGAGGTGTGGCTTATCAGAAGGTGGGTGTGGCCTAAGGTGCAACACCTCAAATGTAACAAAATAAATAAGATAAATAACAGCTAGGCTAATGCCCCACGTAGCGAGCCGCAGCACTGCGGGAAAATCTGCTGTGGAAACACGTTGTGATTTTTCCTGCAGTGCTTTTCACAGAAAGTCTTCCATTATACTTATATGGAAACTGACTTGCTGCGATTTGCAAAAACGCAAGAGTTTTTGAAATTGCAGCATTTCCGCTGCAGATTATTTTCTGAAATGTGTGTATGACATTAGCCAGAAACTCATCTACTTTGCAGTAAATGTAAAAAGCTGCGTTTTTTGCCGTGGCGTTTTCACCGTCGTCAATTTGCGGCACTTACGCTATGTGGGGCCCCAGTCTCAAGAAGGTTTATAGAAAGGTTTTCGTTAATCCAAATTTGAAGGTAGTTTGTTGAAAAACTGAAGCATGCAGGATGTAACACTTTTTTCCAAATGGTCTTAGATGCACCAGAAATGCCCCAAAATCAATAAAAATGAAAAAGCGCCTATCTTTATGTCAGAGAACACATTTTAAACAGCGTGTGCCCATTTTAGCACATTGGTGCAAAGGTTTCATAAGTGGGCTCCCCTACATCACCACCATGTAGAAATACCTGACCCGAACAAATTATAACACCCTCTCAGTGGCCTCCACATAATATAATGTCCCTTAGTGGCCCTCACACAGTATAATGAATGCCTCCTTAGTGGCCCCATACAATATGATGCCACTCAGTGGCCCATCACACAGTCATATGCCCCTGCATGCATTACACTTTAACCTGCCTCCCTGTGACCTCTCAGACATTAACCTGTCCCACCTCCTTGTAGCCCCTCAGATATTATATTATAATGTCTACCCCCCCAGGTTGCCCCCATAGTTTCATGTAACCTTCCAGGTTGCCCCCACAGTATCATGCCTCCCTCCCCCAGGATACCCCCACAGTTTCATGTCTCCTACCCCTAGGTTGCCCCCATAGTTTCATGTAGCCCTTCAGGTTGCCCCCACAGTGTCATGCTGCCCCAAAATTTCATGTAGCTCTCCAGGTTTCTCCCATAGTTGCATGTCCTCCTTCAGTTGCCCCCACTGTATACTGTATATCAAAGGGAAAAAAAAAAACCCCTTAATACTCACCTTTCCTCAATCCCCTGTTCTCTTCTCTCTCACGGAGCAACAGATGCGATGTAAGTGATGTCACTAGATTGTGTCTCTTGCTCCCAGGACACAGGGAGCAAAGACAGCGGCCGGATGGTGAAACAGGGAGTGGACGACTCCCTGACTCACCATTGTCTTCAACTGATGAGTTGGAGTTGGTGCAGCATCAGACCCACTGTCCAGGTCAGCAGGACAGCAAATGCAGGACTGTCCTGCTGTCCCAAGGGACCCCCTCCATCCATAGGGCTCGATGCAAATGCACTTTTGGCCCTATGGTTAAAGCAGCCCTGAGAAAATGTGTTAAAGTATTGACAAAAATGTAGAAAATTAGACTTTGTAAAATTAGACAATTTTAAAACATGTGAATCTGTCCCAGTATTATATTTAAGTATATTGCAGTGTATTATATAAGTGATTATATTGCAGTGTATTATATAAGTGAATGGAGGATAGAAAAGCCAAATAAGACTGAAATAAATAATTTATATATACACATGTGGACAAAATTGTTGGTATCCCTCGTTTAATGAAAGAAAAACCCACAATGGTCACAGAAATAACTTGAATCTGACAGACTGGAATTTGTCAAACTACATGTTGACAAGCCACAAAGCTTCTGGGAAGCTTTTTTTTTGGCAAGGCACATCAGCTCTATGTTCACAGAGGGAAAAATGAAGCATATCTTGAAAAGAACACTGTCCCTACTGTGAAACATGGAGGAGGCTCTGTTATGTTCTGGGGCTGCTTTGCTGCATCTGGCACAGGGTGTCTTGAATCTGTGCAGGGTACAATGAAATCTCAAGACTATCAAGGGATTCTAGAGAGAAATGTGCTGCCCAGTGTCAGAAAGCTTGGTCTCAGTCGCAGCTCATGGGTCTTGCAACAGGATAATGACCCAAAACACACAGCTAAAAACCCCCAAGAATGGCTAAGAGGAAAACATTGGACTATTCTGAAGTGGCCTTCTATGAGCCCTGACCTAAATCCTATTGAGCATCTTTGGAAGGAGCTGAAACATGCCGTCTGGAAAAGGCACCCTTCAAACCCGAGACAACTGGAGCAGTTTGCTCATGAGGATTGGGCCAAAATACCTGCTGAGAGGTGCAGAAGTCTCATTGACAGTTACAAGAATCGTTTGATTGCAGGGATTGCCTCAAAAGGTTGTGCAACAAAATATTAAGTTAAGGGAACCATCATTTCTGTCCAGGCCTGTTTCATGAGTTTTCTTTTTTTAAAAATTCTTTTGAAGCCTGGTTGGAAAGCAATGTCTGACTTTCATTTGTTCATTGTCATAGAATTTTTATATATTATTACTTTTGTCAGATTCAAGTTATTTCTGTGACCATTGTGGGTTTTTCTTTCATTAAACGAGGGTTACCAACAATTTTGTCCACGTGTGTGTATATATATTTATGAGAATATTTAAAGTAAAACAACAATAAAATATTCTGGAATTTTTGTACAGACCAGGAAATGTCTGCTGTAATTTAGAAACACTTACGGGATGTATCATTGCTGTGTATTCATCTATTCATTTATCTTTCCATAAGATCTAAAGATACCTTCCATAAACAAATCTGGATTGGTCTAGTGAAGAGTAATCCTGATGAAGGCTTCACCTGGTCAGATGGCTCACCTGTAAGTAATGTCTTGTGTGTTATACAACAATTACCATTTTAAAGCTCAGATTTCTCTAACCTTAGAAGTTCAGTGGGCGGTCCTACTCAGTGGTGGACATCTATTATTGTAGGTAGGGTCATACAAGGGCTTCTAAGTCCAGAACAGGCATAGTTTTTAATTGATAAATTACAATATTTTTCCATAAAACTAGATATCAATCTACTCAGCTCTTCCTGCTCTATAACATGCTGCTATTAGATCAGACCATCATGGCTGCCAGACGTCTGGTTACTAGGAGTCACATCAATGTACTGTATGTCTGTATATGTCTGGGAATATGTCTGTGAACAGAACATTCTTGGTTATTGCGTCAGTATCACAGAATGGAATGATAGCGCACATGCTTGACTTTCATGGTTGAAATGAGAGAAATGGGACCCTGTTCTCGTGATTGGTGGGGGATCCAGGTCAGAATTCTTGTGATCAGACACTTATAACCTATCCTTTCTTTTAATTAGTTGAGTTATGAAAACTGGTCCTATGGGCAACCTGACAACTACTTGGGAGAGGAGTCTTGTGGGTCGCTGCCTGGTTATACATTAAGGTGGAATGATCTACACTGTGATAGTGCATTGGAATGGATTTGTGAGCTACAGAAAGGTACAAACATGTTAACAGTAAAGAGAATGTCCACCTATATCGATATGGCACTCTAACACAATGCGTCATGAAGGTTGGGGACACATGAGGAATTTGTCACTGTGAACTTCCCAGCATCTAACTCTCCGTGATCTACAGCATAATGGATGAGATTTACCAAGTCTACATACTGTGTCCAAAACCTGCAGTGCAAAGTAAGTTGTGCTGTGGGTTTAAGGCCAGGGCTACACTGCAAAAATATTGCTGGGTTGCCCTTGACTCCTTCACCAATGTCAGTGAATGAAGTCACATTACGACCTCTAGGGTAGAGCAACCATGACTTCTAGTCGTAAAGAGATTGAACACTGGTCCATTTTTTTGGGACTAGAAATTGAAGTTGTCGCATCCTAAAGATCACAATTAGAGATGAGCAAATCGATTCTGCAGAAGTGGAATTCTATCCGAATTTCAGGAAATCTTCGATTCTCCACGATTCCGGATTTCCTGATGCTTCGTTGTAACAAATATTTAGTAAGGACCTTTGTGACATCAGATGGTCACATGATATTCTCTAGTGATGTGATTGGGTAGACGTGTCTTTACTTGTTAGCAGATCCTTCCAAATGAATAAAAGTTGTCCGGCTGGAGAGAGAGAGAGAAACATGACTGCGGCATCCAAGGGCTTCCGGCATTTTTCTGCCCACTCCGGCTCTCTGCAGCCCGGAAATAGCTGTTTATTTGCCGCAAAGTAATTTGGATCGAAGCAAATTTTTTTTGAACTTCGAATCGAACTGCCGAATCGAACTTTTGAGAAATTCGCTCATCTCTTATCACAATGCGACTCCATTTACTAACATTAGTGAAGGAGTCGCTGGGCGAAACGGCGATCTTTGGTCATGCAGACAAAGTTGCCAGGTAGCCCTAGCCTTAGATCTGCAGCAACTCAGTTATTGCTCGAGTTTCACCTTTGCAATGCAACAATCACAAAGTGTTATGTTAACTAAGCATAAAAAAAAAGTTAAAAGAAAAAAATAAAACTGCGGAATATATGCAGCAATTCCTGCCTCAGCAACAAACAAACAGCTTTAGAATTTTTGACTTGGCTTGTCAAAGTGTTAAACTTTTGTTTTAAGAAAATAAAAGGCTGAGCCTATATACAGATGGTCGATGGTGCAAAAAGCTTCTATTATTTACAGCCGTTTTGCACCTGAGGTACATACTGTGGCATGCAAAGGTCTGGACACCCCTGGTCAAAATGACTGTTATTGTGTACAGTTAAGCAAGTTGAAGATGAAATGTTCTGTAAAAGACATAAAGTTAAAGAGTAAACACACTTGTCTATAATTTTAAGCAATATCAGTGTATTATTATATTTGAGTACAATTTTAGAGTGAAAAAGGGAAAGGAGTACCTTGCAAAAGTTTGGGAACCCTTGTAGATTTGTGTACTCAGATAACTTGACCAAGGTCTCAGACCTTCATTAGCCAGTTAGAGTTATGGCTTGTTCACTATCATCGTTAAGAAAAGCCAAGTAATGCAAATTTTACAGCTATATAAATCCCCAGCCTCTTCTAACCTTGTACCAAAAAACATAAGCCATGGGTTCTTCTAAGCAGCTGCCTAGCACTCTGAAAATGAAAATGGTGGAGGCCCACAAAGCAGGAGAAGGCTAAAAGAAGATAGCAAAGCATTCTCAAGTTGCCCTTTCCTCAGTTCAAAATGTAATTAAGAAATTGCAGTTACCAGGAACAGTGGAGGTCAATATAAGGTCTGGAAGACCAAGAAAAATGTCAGAGACCACTGCTCGTAGGATTGCCAGAGTGGCAAATCAGAACCCCCGCTTGCCTGCAAAAGACCTTCAGGAAGATTTAGCAGACTGGAGTTGTGGTACATTGATTGTTCTACTGTTTAGTGCTTCCTGCACAAATATGGCCTTCATGGAAGATTCATCAGAAGAAAAACTCTCCTACATCCTCACCATAAAATTCAACATCAGAAGTTTGCAAAAGAACATCTAAACAAGCCTGATGCACTTTGGAAACAAGTCCTGTGGACTGATGAGGTTGAAATAGAACTTTTTGCCACAATGATCAAAGCTATATTTGCAGAAAAAGAGCACAGAATTTCAGGAAAAGAACATCTCTCCAACCATTAAGTATGGGGGTGGATCAGCTAAAAGCTGAAATTGAGAAGAGGAAGAGGAGGAAATGGATAATGATCCAAAACACACATCAAAATCCGCCGTAGATTACCTAAAAAAGTGCAAGCTGAAGGTTTTACCATGGCCCTCACAGTCCCCTGATCTGAACATCATTGGAAATCTGTTGCTAGACCTCAAGAAAGCAGAGCATGCAAGACGAGCCTCACAGAACTGGAAGACTTCTCCAAGGAAGAATGGATGGATGAAAATCCCTCAAACAAGAACTGAAATACTCTTGAGTGGCGACAAAAAGTGTTTACAAGCTGTGGTACTTGCCAAATGGGGTGCAACTCTGTAATAACCATGCAGGGTGCCCAAACTTTTGCATCAGGCCATTTTCTTTATTTGTTATTTTAAAAATGTAAAATATGAAAATAATGTTTTGTTTTTGTTTTTTCCAAAAAATACATTGGGAATGTGTCATCTTTAATGTTATGCTTTTTGAAGATCATTTTATCTTATAACTTGCTTAACTGTTCACGATAACAGTCATTTTGACCAGGGGTGTCCAAACTTTTGCATGCCACTGTATGAGTGTATGGAGGGATCTGTGAAAATGGACAAAAATAGAACATGACCTATATTATGATGGTCCATTTTAAAATATTGGTCATGTGAATAGTCCCCATTGACATGATTGAATATTAATGCAGCCATGTGACAGCCATTAAAAAATGTTCGTGTGAATATAGGGTAACTTTTATTTTAATGGCCATCACATGGTTGCATTTATATTCATTTTAATGGGGGGCTATTCACATGACTGATATAGTACAATGGCCCGTCCATCCAATGTTCTATTTTTGTCCCTTTTCATGGATCCCTCCATACACTCAAATGCATGAGCGATCAGTGAAAACGGCCTCCCTTTGGGTACAAAACAACTGTGAAAAATTGATGTTTTCCATGGCCGTTTGCTCCATTGGTCGCCTGATTGCAGGTTTAGAATGACCCAGTTCGAGGAACTCTTTAATATATCTACCACTCCAGTAATTGGGCAAACCAGACCTGTCAAGCAATTGATAAAAGTTAGGCCTTATTCATATATCTACATATCACAAATGTGTGGCTTCTGCACTTTTCACAAATGCTATACGCACCAATTCATTTCAATGTGTTTATTCAGATGCCTGTACAATGGAAGCACGTCCTTTTATTTTTAAATTGATGTCCTTGAAAAAAAATGGATGGCATCCATGTGTCATTCGTTTTTCACTGACTTAGGGACATACAAAGAATAGAAAATTAGACAAAAAAAGTTGATCTGATGTGGATAGCTGATCCACAATGTAGAGCACACCACCCGCATATGAGCAAAAATAGAACTAGGGCAGCACACCAAATGTAGTGAAAAAAGTAGGATTTTATTAGCCCAAAAGTGCACTGTGTGCTGTCCAAGTTTCTATTTTTTAGGTAGATAGATAGGTTAGATGGAAGGGAAGGTGCTAACTGTGAACTCACATCATATCACAGTGCACATATTAATACAGATTCTTATATACGTGTAATTTTCCTGTTAAACTCTTTTCTAGGAACAGAATTAAAGGAAGAGCCAAAACCTATTGGTAAGTCATGTATTTCTCATTCTTCAAATGTGTAGACTAACCTGGTCAATGAATCATTGCTGAAATATATAACACAAAAAGAGCCCATACCCCTAAACTAATACATATCCCAGGGTAGGCCTCCTAAACTAAAACAGATCTCAGACTATACCCCTAATCTAATACAGATTCCAGGCTAGACCTCCTTAACTACAACCCCAATTCCAATGAAGTTGGGACGTTGTGTAAAACATAAATAAAAACAGAATACGATTTGCAAATCCTTTTCAACCTATATTCAATTGAATACACTACAAAGACAAGTTTAATGTACAATTTAATGTACAAACGGATAAACTTTATTGTTTTTTTGCAAATATTCACTAATTTTGAGTTTGATGTCTGCAATACGTTCCAAAAAAGCTGGGACAGGGGCAACAAAAGACTGGGAAAGTTGAGGAATGCTCAAAAAACACCTGTTTGGAGCATTCCAGAGGTGAACAGGTTAATTGGAAACAGGTGAGTGTCATGATTGGGTATAAGGGGAGTATCCCCGAAAGGCTCAGTCGTTCAAAAGCAAGGATGGGGCGAGGTTCACCACTTTGTGAACAACTGTGTGAGAAAATAGTCCAACAGTTTTCATCGTCTACAGTCCATTATATCATCAAAAGATTCAGAGAATCTGGACAAATCTCTGCAAGGCCGAAAACCAACATTGAATGCGTGACCTTCGATCCCTCAGGCGGCGCTGCATTAAAAGCCGACATCATTCTGTAACGGATATTACCACATGGGCTCAGGAACACTTCAGAAAACCATTGTCAGTGAACACAGTTCATCACTGCATCTACAAGTGCAAGTTAAAATTCTACCATGCAAAGCAAAAGCCATATATCAACAACACCCAGAAATGCTGCCGGCTTCTCTAGGCCTGAGCTCATCTGAGATGGACTGACGCAAAGTAGAAAAGTGTCCTGTGGCCTGACAAGTCCACATTTCACATTGTTTTTGTAAATCATGGACGTCGTGTCCTCCAGGCCAAAGAGGAAAAGGACGGTCCAGATTTATCAGCACAAAGTTCAAAAGCCAGCATCTCTGATGGTATGGGGGTGTGTTAGTGCCCATGGCACATCTCTGATGGTATGGTGGTGTGTTCGTGCCCATGGCACTTCTCTGATGGTATGGGGGAATGTTAGTGCCCATGGCACATCTCTGATAGTAAGGGGGGTGTTAGTGCCCATGGCACAATCTATGATGGTACGGGGGTGTTAGTGCCCAAGACACATCTCTGATGGTATGGGGGTGTGTTAGTGCACATGGCACATCTCTGATGGTATGGGGGTGTGTTAGTGCCCATGGCATGGGTAACTTGCACATCTGTGAAGGCACCATTAATGCTGAAAGGTACATACAGGTTTGGAGCTACATATGCTGCCATCCAAGCGACGTCTTTTTCAGGGACGTCCCTGATTATTTCAGCAAGACAATTCCAAGCCCCATTGTACATGTGTTACAACAGAGTGGTTTCGTAGTAAAAGAGTACTAGACTGGCCTGCCTGCAGTCCAAACCTGTCTCCCATTGAAAATGTGTGGTGCATTATGAAGTGCAAAATACAACAACGGTGTCCCTAGACTGTTGAGCAACTGAAGTTGTACATTAAGCAAGAATGGGAAAAAAATTCCACCTACAAAGCTTCAACAATTCGTGTCCTCAGTTCCCAAACGCTTATTGAGTGTTTTTAAAAGTAAAGGTGATGTAACGCAGTGGTAAACATGCTCCTGTCCCAGTCTTTTGTTGCCCCTGTCCCAGCTTTTTTGGAACGTGTTACAGACATCAGATTCAAAATGAATTTACATTAGTCTACAGTTCCCACAGTAGACGTCCAAAACTAAGACAGATCCTAGACTATACCCCTAAACTAATAAAGATCCCAGACTAGATCCCTAAACTAATACAAATCCAAGACTAGACCTCCTAAACGAATACAGATCTCAGACTAGACCTCCTAAACTAATACAGATTCCAAACTGGACCTCCTAAACTAATACATGTACCAGACTAGATCCCTAAACTAATGCAGATCCCAGACTAGACTTCCTTAACTAATACGTCTACCTGACTAGACCTTCTAAACTAATACAAATCCCAGACTAGACCTTCTTAATTAATACATGTACCAGACTAGATCCCTAAACTAATACAGATCCCAGACTAGACTAATACAGATCTCAGACTAAACCTCTTAAACTGATATAGCTCACAGGCTAGACCTCCAAAACTAATACAGATTCCAGAATAGACTTCCAAAACTAATTTAGATCTCAGACTAAACTTCCTTAATTAATACAGATCCAAGGTGTGGACATTCGAAACTAATACAGATCCCAGACTAGACCTCCTTAACTTTTACAGATCCATAGACTAGATCACTAAACTAATACAGTGCCCAACACTAGACCTCCAAAACTAATACAGATGCTAGACTATACCCCTAAACTATTACAGATCCCAGACCAGACCTCCCAATGTAATACAGACCAAATGACCCTATATCATACACCCTAAATACAGTACTGTTATGTAAATGCATCCTATCTATCTGCAGGGCTGGTTTGATATTCTGGTGAGTTATTCTTGGTTATGGAGAGCAACTCCTACAGCAAAGGGGTATCTGGCAATAAGTGATTTCTTCAGACATGCTGCTTTGTCCATACTGAGAGACAAAGATGGTAGAACACACAACTTAATACTGTACCACAATCCATTGCTCCATGTGTCACTAAGCTTTCTGTTACATTTAGGAAAAAATTGTGACAATCCTTCCCACTTGTATATTATAACATTATCTTTATATCATAGAATATGAAGTTACAAGTGATGGTTGGCTGATCTACAATGACAGCCAATACTATGTTAGCGAGGATGCAGTGCCGATGGAGAAAGCTCAAGAATTTTGTAAACTTAATTTTTCCCATCTTGTCACCATTAACAGTGAATCTGAGAGGAGATTCCTCTGGAAATATGTAAGTTTTGATTAAGAATCTTCTACTCATTTTAGGCTATGGGGTACAGAGAGACTTTTAATCACACAACATTTGTAGTAAAATCGTGACCATGATGGAGTTACACTTGTTGAGAAAACTTTTTACCATGAAGGAGACTTTAAGGTCACACAATATTCATGGTAACTAGTGGTAATACTGTGAATATTGTGTGACCTCAAGGTTCCCTTATGGGGAAAAAAGTTGTACAACAGCTGTATTTCCATCATGGGCACAATCTGTCTGCGGAGCTATCTATCTGAAGGGCTCTGTTGATATACCAGGTTCTGGTTACAAGTAGAAACGAGTAGAAGAGCACACCTGTAACGATGCTAGCTATCTGATCTGGAGTCCAATTGGTGAGGCAATGGCACAGTACTTAAACAGTAGTAGATGAGAAGTTAAATAGCAGGAATAGAACCTCAGGAGTAAGAAGCAACCGTGGTCAGACGTATGCAGGAGTCGGTACACAGGAGCAGTGGATCAATCGTAGCCAGTCGGATGCAGGAGTCGGTACACAGGAGCAAAAGATCAATCGTAGTCAGACTTATGCAGGAGTCAGTACAGAGGAGCAAAAGAGTAATGGTGAGGATCAGGGCAAACAGGAAGCAGAAAGCCAGAATAATCAGGCACAGTATGGAGTAAGATCTGGGTTTATATAGGGATGCCCTGTGATTGGCCACAGAGTAGATGAGATCCATAAGCTAATCACTCCAATAGAAAGGACCAGGCTCAACAAAGCAAAGAACAAACAGGCTACTACAATGGCATAATGGTCAAGGCTTCAGAACATGGCTGGGAAGTCAAGGGTTCAAGACCCAGTGAGCTCAATTCCTGACAACACCAGTGTAGATTTGCTTCTTGAATTTTTTATTGTCTGATCAAACACAGCATGGATAGAAAGTTTTCAGTGCACATTGACAGTCATTACACATTGGTTATTGTTCCATGGTGAGGGAATTATACCGGAGCGAGGCTGGGGGTATTCCCCGTAGTCTATGATGTACTTGGCCAAGAGGACCTAAAGTTAGCCAATTTATGTGAGGCTGGGTTGCAGTGCTGGGTTCTGCTGTTAGACTCTCTTTAAGAGGTTAATAATAGAAGCCATGACACCAGTGTGAATAGAGCCTTAATCCCCTTAATCTTACCTTCTCCAATTTTAGATTTCTACCAAAAGAAAAGAACGTGTATATTACATTGGCCTACGTTTGGGACTGGATAAAGAATTTAAGCTCACAGGCTAGACCTCCAAAACTAATACAGATTCCAGAATAGACTTCCAAAACTAATTTAGATCTCAGACTAAACTTCCTTAATTAATACAGATCCAAGGTGTGGACATTCGAAACTAATACAGATCCCAGACTAGACCTCCTTAACTTTTACAGATCCATAGACTAGATCACTAAACTAATACAGTGCCCAACACTAGACCTCCAAAACTAATACAGATGCTAGACTATACCCCTAAACTATTACAGATCCCAGACCAGACCTCCCAATGTAATACAGACCAAATGACCCCATATCATACACCCTAAATACAGTACTGTTATGTAAATGCATCCTATCTATCTGCAGGGCTGGTTTGATATTCTGGTGAGTTATTCTTGGTTATGGAGAGCAACTCCTACAGCAAAGGGGTATCTGGCAATAAGTGATTTCTTCAGACATGTTGCTTTGTCCATACTGAGAGACAAAGATGGTAGAACACACAACTTAATACTGTACCACAATCCATTGCTCCATGTGTCACTAAGCTTTCTGTTACATTTAGGAAAAAATTGTGACAATCCTTCCCACTTGTATATTATAACATTATCTTTATATCATAGAATATGAAGTTACAAGTGATGGCTGGCTGATCTACAATGACAGCCAATACTATGTTAGCGAGGATGCAGTGCCGATGGAGAAAGCTCAAGAATTTTGTAAACTTAATTTTTCCCATCTTGTCACCATTAACAGTGAATCTGAGAGGAGATTCCTCTGGAAATATGTAAGTTTTGATTAAGAATCTTCTACTCATTTTAGGCTATGGGGTACAGAGAGACTTTTAATCACACAACATTTGTAGTAAAATCGTGACCATGATGGAGTTACACTTGTTGAGAAAACTTTTTACCATGAAGGAGACTTTAAGGTCACACAATATTCATGGTAACTAGTGGTAATACTGTGAATATTGTGTGACCTCAAGGTTCCCTTATGGGGAAAAAAGTTGTACAACAGCTGTATTTCCATCATGGGCACAATCTGTCTGCGGAGCTATCTATCTGAAGGGCTCTGTTGATATACCAGGTTCTGGTTACAAGTAGAAACGAGTAGAAGAGCACACCTGTAACGATGCTAGCTATCTGATCTGGAGTCCAATTGGTGAGGCAATGGCACAGTACTTAAACAGTAGTAGATGAGAAGTTAAATAGCAGGAATAGAACCTCAGGAGTAAGAAGCAACCGTGGTCAGACGTATGCAGGAGTCGGTACACAGGAGCAGTGGATCAATCGTAGCCAGTCGGATGCAGGAGTCGGTACACAGGAGCAAAAGATCAATCGTAGTCAGACTTATGCAGGAGTCAGTACAGAGGAGCAAAAGAGTAATGGTGAGGATCAGGGCAAACAGGAAGCAGAAAGCCAGAATAATCAGGCACAGTATGGAGTAAGATCTGGGTTTATATAGGGATGCCCTGTGATTGGCCACAGAGTAGATGAGATCCATAAGCTAATCACTCCAATAGAAAGGACCAGGCTCAACAAAGCAAAGAACAAACAGGCTACTACAATGGCATAATGGTCAAGGCTTCAGAACATGGCTGGGAAGTCAAGGGTTCAAGACCCAGTGAGCTCAATTCCTGACAACACCAGTGTAGATTTGCTTCTTGAATTTTTTATTGTCTGATCAAACACAGCATGGATAGAAAGTTTTCAGTGCACATTGACAGTCATTACACATTGGTTATTGTTCCATGGTGAGGGAATTATACCGGAGCGAGGCTGGGGGTATTCCCCGTAGTCTATGATGTACTTGGCCAAGAGGACCTAAAGTTAGCCAGTTTATGTGAGGCTGGGTTGCAGTGCTGGGTTCTGCTGTTAGACTCTCTTTAAGAGGTTAATAATAGAAGCCATGACACCAGTGTGAATAGAGCCTTAATCCCCTTAATCTTACCTTCTCCAATTTTAGATTTCTACCAAAAGAACAGAACGTGTATATTACATTGGCCTACGTTTGGGACTGGATAAAGAATTTAAGTAGGTGCTTAATAGATAAAGTCTCTGATATTATTTCTTTTATTGATTGGTTATGCATTATATACAGGATTATATACAGGATATAGCAGTTGTTTGCATAGTTTGTGTACATTAGAAGACCGAAGACTAAAGTGACAACCAATCGAATTGTGGGGCAATACATTTGGTTTTTTCATTTTGGTTTTGCCATACATTGCTGGGCCACATGTAACAGTCACAGTTTGCACAAGTACCTGTGTCAGAACTGCAAACAAAAAGACATCTGTGCAAATCACCAATCTTTTTCACTGTACTGTGTGACTGGGTCACAGCAAGACACAGTTTGGGTCCCTATCTTTCTAAAGGTGCCATATTTGTTATACCATAACACTGGGTATTCTTACCGAAAAAAGGACCTGTCTGGAGACCGCAGGGAATAATAATTTACTTCAGTGCATATCGTGGTGGCCATTTTAGTTCATCCAAGACAAATTGCCAATTGTTCAGTTTTGTTAAAAACTGAATAATTTAAATATTCGAGTCAAACCTGGTTTGGAACAAACCGGTTCACCCATCTCTAAACAAGGGTTGTTTGTGTAAAGGGGTTGTCTGAAATTAAAAAAAAAGGGGGCTTTCCTTTTCCAGAAAAAACGCACTCCTGTCGATGGGTTGTGTCTGGTGTTGTATGTTGTCTGGTCATTCTCCTTTAAGCATGTGTATTACACTTTAATGTTGACAGCGCCATTTCTATATTATTAGATGGATGGACGGTTCTCCAGTTGACTTTGTCGCTTGGGCATCACATCAGCCGGACTTTGCCAATAATGATGAGTTTTGCACAGAGATACGTTCACGCTTGGGTAAGGGTTAAACCTCCAGTACAATGACCTCTCTATATAAAACAATATTACAAGTACAGATTTTGCATTTTATGATCCATTAGAGAGTTTGTTGCCTCAAATATTGCAGATTACTGTAAACCGATACTATTAAACTTTATCATAATTAGAATTCACTAAACGACGTGTATGTCTTATACCATATTTAGTGTTTCAGAAATCTTTGGCTCCTGGATTAAAGAGGGATGTGGCCCAGTAAAAAAGGAATGTGGCATAACAGGGAAGGTGACATAGCTTAAGGCTAAGGCTCCACGTTGCGGTAAAGATGCTATTTTTGGTGCAGATTTTGCTGCGTTTTTTTTAGCCAAGTCCAGGAGTGGATTGAGCAGAAGGGAGAAGTTTAAGAGCTTCCTATATATTTCCCATTCCTTTTCTAGCCATGCCTGGGTTTGGCTAAAAAAAAATAAATAAATAAAGGCAGCAAAATCTGCAACAAAAAACGCAGCTTTTCGGCATAGTGGGGTCTCAGCCTAAGACCCCAAACGCAGCGGCAAAAAACTACATTTTACAGTATCTGCAAAATGGATGGGATTCTGACCAATCCCATTCACACGGCAGAAAAACATCTGTAGCAGAAAAGCAGAAGAAGAAAATCGTAGTGTGTCAATTATACCTGCGGAAATGCTGGTGTTTTCTGTATGGGTATAATAGGAGCAGAAAGAGGAAAATATTGCAAAAATCCAATGAAAAATGCTGCAAAAAAAAAATGCTATGCATTTCCGCTGCAGTTTTCTCACTGCGTTTTGCTACATGGGGCCTTAGCCTAAAGGAGGTTTCCAGGACTTACTGATTCACACCCTATCCTTAAGATTGGTCATCAATGAAAGATGGGCAGGGATCCGACACCAGTCAGCTGACTGAAGAGGCCGCAGTATTCAGGTAAGTGCCTGAGTCTCTTCAGTGCTTAATAAGTACAGCGCCGTACATTTGTATAGTGGCTGGGCTTGGTATCGCAGCTCAGCCTATTCACTTGAATCAGGCCATGTAAACAATGAATGTGAAGTCAAATAACCTGTGAAGGACAGCGGTGTTCAGGGAGCGCCACTGCCACTACAAACAGCTGATCCATGGATCTTCGATTACTGACCTACCCTAAGGATAAACCATCAATTTAAAAGTCCCAGAAAACCCCTTTAAGAAGTGCCAACAAACTTCAAAAATGTTGGCACAAACTAGGCCAACTGATAAGTTAAACAAGTGTATAATAATTTATTACATTTATTATCCAGGATGAGCCACTGTGATAAATTTGGCACATCCTTAGACTACCTGGACTTTAGACTGCCGAATTGGCAGAATTAGTAACTTGGACTTGGTGTTCTCGGTCATTTGTCAAAATCTATCCAGGGGGAAAGTACCATAGAGGTAGATTATGGAGACCCCAGACCAGATTAAAGGGATTTACCAGCAAATAAACTCTGAGAACAAATGGGCTGAAGTAGCTGAGAAAAAGAACTCACCTCACCCTCACACAGATCCAATTCTGACACTGCCTAGGTCCTCTGACAACTCTATGGTCTGGGGGAAAATACATACAGGTTGAAGGACAGTGCCACCAGCCATACTCCACAAGGGGGGAAACTACCATTGTAATACCAAGTAAAGATGTTCAATCCCCATACCTGTTACTCACCCACCCCTTTAGTCAGGGGTCCCCTTTACTTAATGGTTGGCTACCGATCACAAATTTTCTATTTCTTTCTTTCTATTATTATTTTATAGGGGTTTGGAATGACTTAAATTGTGGTCTTCCTTGTGCATTTATCTGTGAAAGAGAAACTAAATCCATTAATGCCACATTTGCCCCAACTATTCCTGCCCCAGAAGGTGGATGTCCAGAAGACTGGATGTCATTTGGACAGAAGGTAATTTCATAACATAGGAAAAATATTATTATTACTGCAGGATATAGAATATAGAACATACAGAAATACAATAGTAACTTGTATATCCAGCCCTAAATCTAGGCTACGGTACATTGTGATGTTTGGTAGGACTCTGTTCTGTTGACTATAGAATAAGTATAAAATATTACAATGCACAGGCAAACTTATGAGCCACTAGGCCCTAAGGCAACCCTACCTACAAGGGCCATTTATAATACCGTTTGTTTATTTATTTACATGGAAGTGGGCTACCTCTGCACCTCCTATGATAAATTGACAATCTAGGTGGTATTGGTGAACTTTAACTCTTGACTCTTCCCAGGAAACCTTACGTGTCCTCTAACTTCACTTTCCTTCATTCACCCACCTGTAGCCATATGACCCTTCCTCCAAACCCCAGTCATGCGGGTCTATCCCTGTAGCTCAATCTGCCTGTCTATATTATGAAATTGCTATTGTTCTTAATGGGGTCTTCCCATCTTTGACATTTATGGACTATCCACAGGATGTTCAATAGATGTGGCACCCACCTCTAGGAAGTCTGTCACCAGGACCAGCATATCAACCCTGCCCCACTGATAGATATGTTAGGGTCGCCTGAAGCAAGCGGTTTCTGATGTATATCTCTGATTGCATTACTGCTTACTAAAGATGGGAGAACCCCAGAAGATTTGTTTCGCCCTGTGTTCGAACGACGTGAACCCCCAGTTTGGTCCGAACTTGTTCAAATAACTGGAAGGAAAATTATTATACTCTGAGATCTCTTCAGACTTAGGAGTATAATATTTGGAGTCCCAGGGAAGGTGACAAAAATAAAAAAAGAACATTTATACTCACCCTCCGTTAGCTCCTCTGGGCCTCATCGCAGCGTTCTGTGTCTTCCTCCTCATAGCGTCTGGCACTCTTCTCTGACATCATGTGCCCAAGGTCATCGCTGAGGCTTGTGATTGGGCCTCAGCATTGACATGGGTATGCCAAGTGTCATGAGGAGACCTCAGAGTATAATAATTTATCTGCGGTTGTCATTTTAGATGAATTCCAACTCGTTTGGTTTTGTTAAAAAACAAACAATTTGGAATACTTTGGTCAAACGTGGCTTGGTACGAGTCGATTGGCCCATCTCTACTGCTTACCTCTTTGGAGCAATGGCAGCACCCTCATTGGACAAATGATCTCATTTGCATATTGACAAAAACAGCAATGGCTGCACCGATTCACATGGGGAAAACACTGTTTGATTCCACAGGATGTTCGATAGCTGTGGCTAACCTAATCTATCTGCAGGCAGGGCCGCTTTAACAATAGGGCCAATGGTGCACTTGCACCGGGCCCTATGGTTGCAGGGGGCCCCTTTGTACAGCAGGACAGTCCTGCATTTGTCCTATCGTCCAGAGCAGTGGGTCTGGGCTGTCCCAACTCATCGGTTGAAGCTGAAGTGACCAATGATGAAGTAGGGAGCTGTCCGTTCCCTGCTCTACAACCCGGCTACTGTCTTTGCTCCCAGTGTCCTGGGAGCAGGAGGTGCAATATAGTGATGTCACTTACATCGCGCCTGTTTCTCCTTGAAGACTCTGGGACCAGAAAGAGGAGTGAACAGGGGAACGGCGAAAGGTGAGTATTAAGGTTTTTTTTTTGTTTTTATTTCTTTAATATATACAGTGGGGGACATGAAACTGGGGGGGAATGGCACTGAAGGGGCAACCTGGGAGTGGATGAGCATGACACTGTGGGGGCAATCTGAGGGGGACATGACAGTGTGGGGGGGCATGATACTGTGGAGGCAACCTGGGGGATGGGGGGACATCATACTGTGGGGGCAAGCTGGGAGGTGGAGGGACATAATACTGTGGGGGCAAGCTGGGGTGTGGAGGGACATAATACTGTGGGGGCAACCTAAGGACATGATACTGTGAGGGCAACCTCGGGGGTGGGGCACATGATATTGTGGGGGCAACCTGGGGAGTGGAGGGACATGATACTGTGGGGGCAACTTGGGTGGGGAGACATGATACTGTGGGGGCAACCTGGGGAATGGGGGGGCATGATACTGTGGGGACAACCTGGGGAACGGAGGGACATGATAGTGTGGGGGCAACCTGGGAGGTACATGTCAGGGTAGGGGCAACCTGAGAGAGCCATGACAGTGTGAGGGAAACTTGGGGGGGCACATGACACTGTGGGGAAAACCAGGATGGTGGGGGGACATGAATCTGTGGGGTAACTTGGAAGGGGACATTATGAGGGGCATTATATTGTATGGGGCCACTACGGAGAGCCACTAAAAGGTGTTATACTATGTGGGGGCCATTATAATTTGTGCAGGTCAGGTATTTCTAAGTCGTGGTGATGGGGGGGGGGCACTAATGAAACCTTTGCACAGGGCTCACCCTTGTGTTAAAATGGCCCTGTCTGCAGGGCTGTGTTGATATGCTGGTTTTTGCTCACAGACTCCCTTTGAAAACCTCATGCTATTTTATGTTTAAATTCCTATGCAGACCTATGTATCTCCATGGTAACAGGCTACAAACAAATATGTGTAATCTGATCCTTCAATTCTGTGTTGATATACTGGGTTCTTCCTTTAAATGGAACGATTCAGAATTTCTGCATGGTAATATAGACTTATATTTGACATGTTACCTCTCGGCTTTGTTGCCATATTTATTTGTATTATTATTTTTTTTGCGGTTAAAGTTGTAACCATATTCTGATATTCTGTTTAAGTGTTACGGGATATTTGGCACAGGAGAAGATGAAGGGGTTCACTGGGATAATGCCAGACGTGCCTGTCAGTCCTGGGGAGGAAATCTGGCCACTATAAATGAGGATTTGGTGCAATGTAAGTAATGGATAGACTTTTATTTTACTGTATGTTGTACTGTTTTTCTAATGTATATATCCTTTGTAGAGTTTATAACCATTGAGGAGATTCTTCGGGACTATAACATTGATAGTTTAACATTAGGATAAACCATCAATGGTCTATTGATTTGCTCCAATATGGCGACCGGCTGAATAGTATTGTGGCCATTCCATTACTTTACCAGGCACTCCAACTAGTAGATTTGTGTGGCTGTATTTAGAGACTTAAAGGACATACATGCTTTGATAGGAATTCTGGGGAAGGATATGCAAATAAGTTTCTCTTGAAGAAAGAAAACAAAAACCTTTTGGGATGGTAGCTGCCTATAAGTTAATGGCCGACTTTCAAGAAGCCTGTAACATGACTTGGTATTAGAGATGAGCAAACTGGTTCAGATCAATCCGGATTCAACCAAAATTTTCCAAAAATTCGAGCTCGACCTTATACCAAATCTTTTGAGGTTTGTCACCCACAAAACACTATTATATTCTGGAGTCTCTTTAGACCCCAAGTCCTGCCCTAAGAGATTTGCCTATAGCCAGCTGTGATGAAAACAAAAGCCACAGGGGCCTTGTTCAGGTGTGATTTGAGAGAAGAGCCGAAGCACTTGCAGCTGTCTGTAAGTAAATTTGTTGAGTTAGACCCGCCCCCAATGCACTTGCAGGCTGATCTATAAATAGATGATTATCTCTATGTTGCTTAATCTTTTTGTGGCCACAAAGGTAAGTTAATGCTCCTATTAAAGACCTCTACATGGCACTGTTATTGGTTTGGGTGGCATTGCGGACCTGACAGACTCCCTTTAAGCATTAAGCTTTGTGTAGTAACATACTTTAATCCTTTGAGGATGTGGCTTGCATTGACCTTAACACTTAAAGTCTTAATAACAAGGCATTTTAGGTTTTACCTGATAAGAATTTTTTTGTTTTTGGCAGCCAAAATATTTTTTTTTTTTATATTTTAAGCTATGTAGCTATATCAGGTCTTGTTTTATATGAATTTTTAATCATGGGTTAATGCATTTTTAATAGCTTTGTTTGGGTCAAGAGGATTGGGGGAATATATAATTATAATACGTTTTCTGTTTCTTTTACTGTATATTTTTTAATTAAATTAATCAATTTAATTTTTTTAAAAAAAATGCAGTATTTGTACTTGTTTTCTGTTCCACATTTCTTAATCCTTCATTTTATTAAAATTTTTGAACATTTTTAGCCACTTTAGGGGATTTTTATTTTTAACTATGTTTTCTTAAATGTAATGTACTGTCAAAATCTTTACTAGGTGCAGGACCATTACAGTCACCCTGTATAAACTGTTGTCAGCAACATGATCTATATTGATCAGTTCCGGTCATTAGTGTTGAATGACAAAGTTTAAAGCCTAGCACTGTCACCATCACACACATGAATTTCACAGTGCAGGAAAGGGACCCTTACGCTGGGTTCACACCTGCGTTCGGGGGAGTTGTCCGCTTGGGGACCCGCCGATTGGAAACCTAATCCGCTGAGAAAAGCAGTTGCCCGCTTAATGGGGTCCACGGGTTTCCACCGGAAAAGGGCGAAAAATGTGGAGAGAAAAGCACTGCTTACAATGACTTTTCTCTCCGTATTTTTTAAGCGGGTTTGGGGACGGAAACCCTGAACAGATTTCAAGTGCTGGTGTGAACCCAGCCTTATATGTATGTAATGATGTGTGAAATTTTAAAGGGATTGTGCAGGAAAAAATAAAGCTTACCCGTGTATTACTTGCACTGGATAAACATGCTACCCTATAGATGAGGGTTTCTTAGTGCACTGATTTTTAGCTTTGCAGAGAGCAGCAGTTCCTCTGTTAAGACTCCAAGTCTCAGTCATGTGACCAATCCTGCTCTACTCTATGTACAATCAGCAGGAGTAGAGTGAAGTCGGTGATGTCATAGAGAGCCTAAGAGAAGATACCAGCTTATCTCCTCCTCCTCCCTGCACAAAGCATGTCTAGAAAACTCTCCCATAGACCTCAGTGAGTTGGCTCTAGTCTATGTCCTATGGCCATGTGAGTGCTGTAAAGCATATCATTAAATGCTGTTAACAGAGTAGAGGAGAAGCTCAGGCAAGATGGCTACCCCCATAATCATGTACAGGAAATAGAATAAAAATCTACAATCTGGAAATATACACAGGTTTCTATAAATAAATATAATATTAGTGATACATTTCTTTTAATTATGTTTTATTTCATCCCAGTGCTGGTGGGGGGGGGGGGGGAATCGGTCATCGATCACTAGCTCTTGTCCCTCTGCATTGGATTAGATTTCACTACATGGTGTTTATATATATATATATATATATATATATATATATATATATATAATACATACATATCATATGTTTCATTACAGCTTTTGTGGTGTCTCATTTGAAAAACATTGTGGTTGATGTCTGGATCGGATTACACGACAAGCATGAGATCCGCACTTTTGTCTGGGCAGATCAAAGCGGATTGTATTATACAAACTGGGCCAAAGGGCATCCAATGTATTCTAGAGGTTTATCTGTAAGTAATTTATTGTCTTTATATATAATATTATTAACAATTCTTCTGTCGTCATCACTGTAGGGTTGGGCGATCAGACACTTAATGGCACAACCACTGTAAAGACTATGCCAACCTTTGCTCTCTGCTCTGAAAATGGTACAGGACAATGTACACAGACGCTGCTATGTTCTATGCAGATTCTCCTATGACACAGGACACTGCACTTTGACAGTGTTTTGTAAAGAGATAAATAATTCTCTGCGCAAAAAAAAAAACAAAACAAAAATTGGAGTTACACTTTAAGGCTAAGGTCCCATGTTGAGAAAAATTAGCTTTTTTATGTTGCAGATTGCAGGATCTTTCTATTGTCTGGGACTTATCAGAAGCCCAGCAATGATATCCTTATTGTGTCCGGGTTATCTTCTCATACATGTAGTGTCCTCCTGATAACCAGCCATGATGTCCTTATTGTGGTCGGGTTATCTTCTCATACATGTAGTGTCCTCCTGATAACCAGCCATGATGTCCTTATTGTGTCCGGGTTATCTTCTCATACATGTAGTGTCCTCCTGATACCCACCATGTCCATGATGTCCTTATCTTCTCATACTTTATTTTCCTTCTTTTTATCCCCCCCTGTGTCCGGCCGGGTTATCTTCTCATACATGTAGTGTCCTCCTGATAACCAGCCATGATGTCCTTATTGTGTCCGGGTTATCTTCTCATACATGTAGTGCCCTCCTGATAACCAGCCATGATGTCCTTATTGTGTCCGGGTTATCTTCTCATACATGTAGTGTCCTCCTGATAACCGGCCATGATGTCCTTATTGTGTCCGGGTTATCTTCTCATACATGTAGTGTCCTCCTGATAACCAGCCATGATGTCCTTATTGTGGCCGGGTTATCTTCTCATACATGTAGTGTCCTCCTGATAACCAGCCATGATGTCCTTATTGTGGTTGGGTTATCTTCTCATACATGTAGTGTCCTCCTGATAACCAGCCATGATGTCCTTATTGTGTCCGGGTTATCTTCTCATACATGTAGTGTCCTCCTGATAACCAGCTATGATGTCCTTATTGTGTCCGCGTTATCTTCTCATACATGTAGTGTCCTCCTGATAACCAGCCATGATGTCCTTATTGTGTCCGCGTTATCTTCTCATACATGTAGTGTCCTCCTGATAACCAGCCATGATGTCCTTATTGTGTCCGGGTTATCTTCTCATACATGTAGTGTCCTCCTGATAACCAGCCATGATGTCCTTATTGTGGTCGGGTTATCTTCTCATACATGTAGTGTCCTCCTGATAACCAGCCATGATGTCCTTATTGTGTCTGGGTTATCTTCTCATACATGTAGTGTCCTCCTGATAACCTGCCATGATGTCCTTATTGTGTCCGGGTTATCTTCTCATACATGTAGTGTCCTCCTGATAACCAGCCATGATGTCCTTATTGTGTCCGGGTTATCTTCTCATACATGTAGTGTCCTCCTGATAACCAGCCATGATGTCCTTATTGTGTCCGTGTTAACTTCTCATACATTTGTTGCATTTTTTTCTGCTTTTTTTGGTAGAAATGGCATGAAAAATGTGTATGTTTATAAATATAAATATTCTATACAGAGGTCGCTGTGAAGTGGCTACTGGGTTTATACACTTAGATGATGTATACTAAGAGATAGACTATTCAGGAGATTCGGCCCTCTGGTTCATTTTGGTCAAAAACTTGTTCGGCGCAGACCGGGAGGGATATTATTATAATCTGGGGTCTGAATTGATAAGGGGATATAGGGTCTGGATATGGGGTCTGGATATGGGGTCTGTATAATGTGTGGAGACCCAGGGAAGGTTCAGAAACATAATAAACGGGTACACTCACCTGGCCTCGCCTCTCCTGGGCATCCTCATGGCATCTGGTGGTCACTCAATATCTTCTGGCTTGTGGCTGATGTTACATGTCCTGGGTTCAACTGCTGAGGTCTATGATGGTCCTCAGGACTCTGTACTATTGTACTCTGGGGTCTGAGGGGACTACAGAGTATAATAGTGTTTTGTGGGTGACAAACCCAAAAAGTTTCTGGTGTAGCCCTAAGCTTTTGAAATATTTGGATTGAATCCGGTTCAATTGAATCAGTTCAGTCATCCCTGATTCTTACCTTGCAGCAATTTTTCCACATGTGCCTAAGGCCTGCTGTACATGAAAATGGGTCATTTTTCTAATTTCTTCCCTTTAAGCAGGATTGTGTGGCTTTGCAACGTGGGACTTTACTGAACGCTGGTACATTTTGTTCATTTATAAAAATAAACTATTAACCCTTCTATTTCTGAAAGTATTCTTACTCTGCAGTATTTTTCTAAACCTGCTTAAAAATTTAGCACAGTCATTGATTGTGTCATTTTTCTAATTTCATCTTTTTAAGGATGATTGTGTGGCTTTGCAGCGGGGGGATTTCCTTAACCCTGGTACCTGGATTGTGCAGGATTGTAGTCTGGACAGAGGATACATCTGCCAGAAATATAAGGGTAAGATCAGTTATGGCGGAGACATTTCTTTTATCTGGTGCTCTAATCGGTGAGACTTTTCTCCATAGTCAGAGATCAGCAGTGAGGAATTCCATCAGATAGATGTCATCTATTAGGGCAGGTCACACTGGGTAACACAATACAAGTACACTGGTGGTTTCTTAGTAAATGATGCGTACACTTATCAATCAACTTGAAAACAATAGCACCTACCTCAGTGCTGCCCTGTGTGGCCGTACCCTCATGGAACTCTTTTATCAAGGCAAATGTATTGATGAGAGTACAGGACTGTCTTATAGAATCTGCCAAACTTGTTGGCTTTGGTAAGTCAGGAGCTACACAAAACAGGTCACATATCTTATTAGATTTTTTCCGCATTTTACATTTATGTGCTTAAGCCTGAGGCCGCACTGCAGAAATGCAGCAGAAAAAAATGCTGCGTGTTACAGCCCCAGCAAAGCCAGTGAGATTTTGTTTAAACACAGCATGTTAATTTTATCTGTACAGTCATGGCCAAAAGTTTTGAGAATGACACAAATATTCTATTTTCACATGATCTGCTGCCCTCTGGTTTTTCTGTGTGTTTGTCAGATGTTTTTATCACATACAGAAATAGAATTGCATTCATATTATGAGTAACAGAAGCTTATATTGACAGTTAGAATGAGTTAATGCAGCAAGTCAATATTTGCAGTGTTGACCCTTCTTCTTCAGGACCTCTGCAATTCTCCCTGGCATGCTCTCAATCAACTTCTGGACCAAATCCTGACTGATAGCAGTCCATTCTTGCAGAATCAATGCTTTAATTTTGTCTGAATTTGTTGGTTTTTGTTTGTCCACCCGTCTCTTGATGATGGACCACAAGTTCTCAATGGGATTAAGATCTGGGGAGTTTCCAGGCCATGGACCCAAAATCTCTCTGTTTTGTTCCCTGAGCCATTTAGTTATCACCTTTGCTTTATGGCAAGGTGCTCCATCATGCTGGAAAAGGCATTGTTGAGCGCCAAACTGCTCTTGGACGGTTGGGAGAAGTTGCTCTTGGAGGACATTCTGGTACCATTCTTTATTCATGGCTGTGTTTTTAGGCAAGACTGTGAGAGAGCCGATTCCCTTGGCTGAGAAGCAACCCCACACATGAATGGTTTCAGGATGCTTTACAGTTGGCATGAGACAAGACTGGTGGTAGCGCTCACCTCTTCTTCTCCGAATAAGCTGTTTTCCAGATGTTCCAAACAATGGAAAAGGGGATTCATCAGAGAAAATGACTTTCCCCCAGTCCTCAGCAGTCCACTCCCTGTACCTTTTGCAGAATATCAGTCTGTCCCTGATGTTTTTTCTGGAGAGAAGTGGCTTCTTTGCTGCCCTCCTTGAGACCAGGCCTTGCTCCAAGAGTCTCCGCCTCACAGTGCGTGCAGATGCACTCACACCTGCCTGCTGCCATTCCTCAGCAAGCTCTGCACTGCTGGTAGCCCGATCCCGCAGCTGAAACACTTTTAAGAGACGGTCCTGCCGCTTGCTGGTCTTTCTTGGGCGCCCTGGAGCCTTTTTGGCACCAATGGAACCTCTCTCCTTGAAGTTCTTGATGATGCGATAGATTGTTGACTGAGGTGCAATCTTTCTAGCTGCAATACTCTTCCCAGTTAGGCCATTTTTGTGCAGTGCAATGATGACTGCACGTGTTTCTTTAGAGATAACCATGGTTAACAGAAGAGAAACAATGATGACAAGCACCAGCCTCCTTTTAAAGTGTCCAGTGGTGTCATTCTTACTTAATCATGACAGATTGATCTCCAGCCCTGTCCTCATCAACACCCACACCTGTGTTAATGGAGCAATCACTGAAACGATGTTAGGTGGTCCTTTTAAGGCAGGGCTGCAATGATGTTGAAATGTGTTTTGGGGGATAAAGTTAATTTTCTAGGCAAATATTGACTTTGCATGTAATTGCTGTTAAGCTGATCACTCTTTATAACATTCTGGAGTATATGCAAATTGCCATTAGAAAAACTGAAGCAGTAGACTTTGTAAAAATTAATATTTGTATCATTCTCAAAACTTTTGGCCATGACTGTAGACACTTTGCATTTTCCCTATAGGGTGTGTAGTGTTAGCCTAAGAGCAGTTTCATACAATGAATTTTTTAAGCCAAAGCCAGAAGGGATTTCAAAAGAAATTGGAAATACAGAAGAAGATCTTACATTTCTCCTTCCTGTGGTCTCTGTCTTTGGCTTTGAAAATCAAATCAAAAACTGCAGTGGTGTTTTTGTAAAAAATGAAACTACCCTCAAGGTAATATTTTGTCGTCTTCCACTACATGTACAGTAACTCATTTATTTTCAGTTCTTCTTTAGATCCAAGTCTGCCAGTTAACCCCACCAGTCCCTCAGACCACTATAAATATGGAGACGCCACCTACAAGTTTGACATAACCAAAAGGACCTGGGATGACGCACGTCAGGAGTGTCTGAAGGATAATTCACAGCTCGCCAACATCTCGGACGAGTACACCACATCTTTTCTAAAACTCCACCTGGCTAAGCATAAGGAGCCTTTTTGGATTGGCCTGTATAGTAGGAAAGAGGTGGGGATATTTTTATTAAATAATAATAATAATAATAATAATAAAAATAATTGTTGACCATCCCTGGTTCACAGCTAGTGCAGGGACTCTTTCAGCAACCAAGAGTTCCTGCACTGGGAAAGGGTTGCTTTCAGTCATTCACCACAGGTAACCCCGGAACTTCACTGTTGTGCATAGACTGGGGATAAAGGAAATTGGGGTTGTTGCAGGTATAGAATACTGGGTGCTGCTGTATCCACTGCCAAGCAGCACTACATAAATTCTGTAGGTATTGTTTTTTAGATTCGGCTAAGGCACAAGACACCATAGATGGCATAGAAAACTAAGGGGTCTGTTCTGGCTTCAGTTTACTTATCACTTGTGTGCACTACACTGGTGGAAAACAGATACTGATGCCGGATATATGCGATCATGCCTTTACAGTGATTTGTATTTTGGGTATATTTTTACACATTTACACCCATTCTTAATGCTTTTGAAAGGATGTTTACCATTATAATTCTTTCAGACTGGAAATACATACAAGTGGGTTGATAACTGGAGAGTTCGCTATGCTAAGTGGGCCGCTAAAGAACCAAGAATGGACACTTCCTGCGTATATGTGGATACGGATGGAAAATGGAAGACGTCGTCTTGTAATGAGAGTTATTCTTCTATCTGCAAACAAACAAGTGGTAAGATAATCACAGGAATCCTGTATCTAAATGAAGTGTGTATATTATTTCAATGTTTGATCTAACATACTTCAAAAATTCTCACCTGATCATTTTCTTAATACTTATGCATAGAGGTTGGAGCTATATTTTTAAGCTTACTGCGGCCACCACTAACATAAAGGGGTTTTCCCATTTGGGCCATTTATGGCATATCCTAGAAACATAAAGTCATATGACACAAAATAGATGGGAACAGAGGAAAAAGTATAACTGTTAGATTAGATTATACACGGCTACTTGTAGTCTGTTACTATGGAGACACATAGGCTTACATAGGAGCTGTTGTAACGTCTCTGCCGTTTCGGGTCTCGGCGCCGCCCTCCACTCGCACGCTGTGGCGAAGGAGGCGTGTTCAGTTTGGTTCTTTGGTACACTTGTGTTTTGTCTGCTGTCTTTCTATACTCCTTGATTCTTTGTTACTTGATTCTCTGACCCTTTGGCTTGCCCCTGACTATTCTCTTGGATTTTGACTTTGTACTGCTTTGCTCATTTGTTATTGACCCCTTGGCTTCCTGACCTCTCTTTTGTTGTTGTGCGTCTTGTCTGCTTTCTATGTGTCACTTATTCAGAGTAGGGACCGGCTCCAAGTTGTTCCTGTCATTAGGACAGTGAGACAAGTAGGAAGGGACAGTGGCTGGGGTGAGATTAGGGCTCACTTGTCTCTGTCCTTCCTCCCAGACCGTTGCAGTAGTGTCAGGGTTGCTACGTTTGTCAGGACCCTTACAGAATAACCGGCCCATACATTCTGCCATTGCTTCCCATAGGGTCAGCATGGATCCTATTCAGGGCCTTGCAGCCAAGTTGGAAGGTTTGACAGGCCTGGTAGCTGATCTCGCTAAACAGGTTCAGACCCTTACTGAGGCTGCTGCAGCATCCCCGCTTGTTTCTTCCCCTTTTAAGGTGAAGATGTTACTCCTGGATCGTTTTTCAGGGGATCCTGAAAAATTTGAGACTTTCCGGGAGTCCTGTCGCCTGTATTTTCGGATTAATCCACATGCAAATGGTTGGAGTAGTTATATCTCTCCTACAGGGGGATCTACAGGCTTGGGCCCTTAAACTCCTTCCTGGGGCTGAGGAGTGGATTGACCTTGAAAAAAATTTTTTTGTCTTTGGGGTCTAGATATGCTGAGCCAGATGTTAAAGAGAGAATAGGTTCTGCTTCTTCCAAGTTTTCTGTCTCTCCCTCTCTCTCTCCTGAAAAACCTGTTATTTCTCCCATGACTCCTGGTGTGGAACCCATGCAACTAGGAGTTATGGATGCCAAGACGCGACGAGAGCATCGTCTCAGGAACAACCTCTGCCTGTACTGTGGTGCTTCCGGTCATTTCATCAGTGACTGCTCGACCAGACCTCGCAGACCAGCAGAAAAGCTTCAGTGCCTGAGTGGTAATCAGAAGAACCACTCAGGCAACCAGGTATTTGCTGATATGACTGCTTTGCACACTTTAAATTGTGTTACTGAGGAGACTGTCTCGGCTGCTAAAGGTGGGAAACACCAGGTGAATAAAAAATGTTTGCCTGGCCCACCAGTGTCTGTGGTTGTGCAAAAAGACCCTGAATTGAAGGCAGAGAAAATACTGGGTCCTACTAAAACTGGTTTATCTGGTGAGGGTCCGGTGGCCCCTCATAAAGGGGGGGGTACTGTAACGTCTCTGCCGTTTCGGGTCTCGGCGCCGCCCTCCGCTCGCACGCTGTGGCGAAGGAGGCGTGTTCAGTTTGGTTCTTTATGTAAGTTTCTTGCTGCTCAGTCTGAACATGGTCTTAGTCAGTGTAATGGATTTCCGGCCCCACCCGTGTCTGAACATTTCTCTCTGGACTGCATAGAGTTAATCTCTTCCTGGCCTGTGTGACTGACAGCCTGTGTACCTATCAGGTCTGGGAGCTGGTCCCAGACTTTCTATATACAGGATGTCATTTCTCAACAGGTTGCCGGTTATTACACTTGTGTTTTGCTTGCTGTCTTTCTATATTCCTTGATACTTTGTTACTTGATTCTCTGACCCTTTGGCTTGCCCCTGACTATTCTCTTGGATTTTGACTTTGTACTTCTTTGCTCGTTTGTTATTGACCCCTTGGCTTCCTGACCTCTCTTTTGTTGTTGTGCGTCTTGTCTGCGTTCTATGTGTCACTTATTCAGAGTAGGGACCGGCTCCAAGTTGTTCCTGTCATTAGGACAGTGAGACAAGTAGGAAGGGACAGTGGCTGGGGTGAGATTAGGGCTCACTTGTCTCTGTCCTTCCTCCCAGACCGTTGCAGTAGTGTCAGGGTTGCTACGTTTGGCAGGACCCTTACAGCTGTATGTAATAAAAAAGCTATAGAAAAACTAATTTCCAGAGTTAGTTATTTTTCATATTAAATGCATTGGGACGATCAAGTATAGTAGATATATGTAACAAACTGTATGTTATTGTTGAAGTTGTTTTATAATTTTTTTTAAAGTCATCCCTCCCACTGACCCACCTGAAACACCTGGAACCTGCCCAAATGTAACTTCAAAAGCCTGGATTTCCTTCCGTAGCCATTGTTATATTTTTGAATCATCATCCACCACTTCATGGTACGAGGCATCCTTAAAATGTCTTCAGTATGGTAAGTTTCACAAATACTTATTAGAAAAAGTAGAATTTTTCTAGACTTGTAACAAGCACTAATGTAACTAAATATGGACATTGTGATTGATATATTGTAGCTGTAATAAAATAGATTATTTAGCTACAAAAAAACAAACCAAAACCATATTCATGGATAGAATGAGGCATTCCGAAAGGCAAATTTTTTTCTGTGGATATTCTGAAGGTATTGGTCCTGAAAGGGTTAGGTGTACATTATATTTTAAGAAGCATCAGATCATTGACTATGTTGTGTAATATCATGTACCTAGAGGAATGGATTCCAAGAATTATTCACTATGACAATTTTCTAGGTGGCAGTTTAACTTCAATTGAAGATTCTACTGAATTGGATTTCCTCCTCCGTCATACTGAGTTACTCAGTGACCGGGAAAATAAATTTTGGATTGGACTTTACCAGAATGTGGAAGGTATAGTATCAGAACATAAAGTCTTCTTCACATGACAATGAGAAACAGTTGCGTCATTTTTTAAAGGCTGTTGCATGATAAAAACAGTCAGTTTTGACGGACACCCAGACCCAATAGAAATGAATTACACATACATTATCTGCGAGGATTACTGAATGCAAAATGCCATATATGTGTGTCACTGTGGTTGTGTGGCCACAGGAGTTTTTCTCACACAATCAATGTGGAAGCCCAATTGACAGCCAGGCTTATGCTTAGTTGATTTGGTCAATAATGGTCACACCATCTAAGGGTTTTGCTAGAGAAACTGACACCCCGATCAAGTGATTGTGGGGGCTCTGTGGGATGCTATGGCAGGAAGGGGCCTAATAATGACCCCTATGGCTGCCATCTTGCTACACCTATTAAGCTTTGCCAGAAACAGGGCCTAATAGGTCACCTAGCAAAGTTTTCATCACAAACATAATACACTGGAGCAGAGGCATAGCTAGCGGGGGGGGGTGGGGGAAGAGGGGGGCGGCTGTCCCGGGCCAACTGACTCTTTGGGGCCCACCCCGGGGCTACCATTAATACATCCTTTATTTCTAACTAGATCGGTGTCTGCAGACATCGATCTCGTTAAAATGTATCTTGCAACTTAACAGTATTGTAAACCGCAAGCCAATACAGTCTTACGGTTTACAAGACGCCGAGACCACAGACGGATGTCTGTTTCTCAGAACAACATCGCGCCGCCTGCGCTCAGACACAAACGTCCTGCGCGACAGGTAGGAAGAGGCGGCTCCATTCATCAGGATCGCAGGTAGGTGAGTATGACATTCTTTTTGGATTTTTTTTAGCTTAGTTGTGGGTATATTAATAGTATAGGGGTGGTTAGGAGGGAGAAATATAACTATAACTATAATTAGGATTCATTGGGGGCATTATGATGATGGGGGTCATTTATATAAGGGTTATTACGGGGTATTATGAATACAAGGGGGGAGGTTATTTATATAAGGGGCCATTAGGGGGCATCATTTATATTAGGAGGCATTATGAACATAAAGAGGTGGTCATTGATACAGCCACTCATTAGGGGTGCAATATTTATGTCAGGGGGAATCAGGGGCATAATACAGTATAAGGGTCAATTAATTTAATTAAAGTGGCACTTAGGCTTTATTAAGTCTAAGGCCCCATGTAGCGGGCTGCAGCAAAAAAAGCGCTACAGGAAAAACCACGGCAGTAACACTGTGGTTTTTCCCACACCGCTTTTCACAGAACCGTCAGTGTTTCCATAGGTATAATTGACATGCTGCAATTTCCAAAACCACAATGGTTTTGGAAGTCTCAGTGCGTCTGCTGCATACATTTTTCCGCAATGTGTGGATGAGATTTGCTACATTGGTTTTCGCCACATGCAGCCCCCATCCCATCCCCACTTTACAGTAAAATATGCGCAGTGGATACACTGCGATTTCCAAAACAGTCACAGTTTTGGAAATCGCAGAATATCAATTATACCTATGGAAACGCCGGCGGTTCTGTGAAAAGCGGTGTGGGAAAAACCACAGTGTTACTGCCGTGGTTTTTCCTGCAGCTGTTTTTTGCTGCGGGACTCTACGAGGGGCCTTGGCCTTAAGGCGTTTTCCAGCTCATTTTTATTGATGGTCTATCCTCAGAATAAATCATCAATAAGAGATAAGAGATTCCCCACTGATCAGCTGTATGAAGGGGCTATGGTGCCTGTTTATATCACACGTTGTCTGTTTATAGTGACCGTGTGATGTAATTCCAGCCTTGTCACATAGACGTGTATAGGACAAGGTTGTAGTTACATTACATGGCCGCTATGAAAAGAATGATGCTATGTAAACAGAGAAGGGGTCACGGCGCTTACACAGGTACCACGGTTCATTCAAACAGCTGATCCTGGGGTCCGGGGTATTGGAACCCCAATAATTTTTTTTTCCCTTTTTTTTTCCTTTTTAGTTAGGAAGCATCTGGAGCATTATTAATAAGGAGCACTATTTAAAGGGGTGCACAGGGAAGTTATTAATTTAAAGATGCACTTGGGGGTATTATTCATTATGGGGGGGTATATTATATATTTTATAATTGGGGTAGCAGCAGGATGGGGGCTTTGTGCAGGTGAGGACAATGTGGATCAGGTGCCTGGAAAAGTGAGGAGCCAAAGATGTCTGTGTTGCAAACTTTACAGAGACTGGAAGAAGTGGTCATGGCGGTCCAGATGAAAGAGATGGGAAATGTGAACGATTAGTCAGAGACGTCACCGGTAAGTCACTAAATGTTACTGCCCTGTATTCACCTAAATCGTCTGCAGAGCCCTGTGTAGAGTTGCTATATACCACTATACGCTCACCGCATACTGATAGTATGTTCGCCCCCCCCCCCCCCCCGTGCTGAACCCCTAGCTAAGCCTCTGCACAGGAGTACACTGTACAATATGGTTTATTACAGTGTAGTTTACTAGTGATTCATTGCAGTAACTAAAAAAAATGAATAAAATTGTAGAAATATGAAAAAAAGAACTCCTTACAACACATCCTCATTACAATACATTTTAAAGAGAAAAAAATATAACTGACATACATACAGTATAAATATATAAAACCCCAAAACTATTACATTATTATTAACCTCTTCTCTCTGCAGACATTTTTCAATTTTCGTTTTCATTTTACTCCCCGCCTTCCAAAAGCCATAAATTTTTTTCCATTCACAGAGCTAGATGAAGGCTTTATTTTTGCTATAGGCTGAAAAAAATAAATTAGAATTAGAGTAAAACCGTGTTAGTGTGACTTTCTTGGCTTCGTTTTTATAGCATTTACTGTGCAGTCAAAATGATACTGATTATGATATAAAATTAATATAGTTTTTGTTACGTTTTAACATCTTAGAGAAATTCCAAAAGTCGCCATAGTCTGACACCCATAACTTTTTATATTTCCATATATAAGTCTGCATAAGAAGTCATTTTGCAGGACCTGATGTAATTTGTATTTATACCATGTTGGGGAATGTCTGATGTTTTGATCTCTTTTTATTCAAATATTTATGGTTGGCAAAAGAGCAAAAAGCAACCCACAGTTTTGTGTCTCTTGATTTTTTTTTTGCTCTATGCCGTTCACCATATGGGAAAATGTTAACATATGTGACATCATCGACCTGGGTTCAGCATTGAGGTCCAGTGATTAGGCCTCAGCGGTGACCTGGACTGAGCATCTTGATGTGTCCATGTAACTGCTGGTGGCCCAATCACAGGCCTCAGCTATAACTCCCTAGCCGATGACATCACAGAAGAGCGCCAAATGTCACAAGGAAAGGGCCAGGTGCAGGGAGGTAGGCCAAGACAGGTAACAGAAGGAGAGTATGAAGGTTTTTTTTATTGTTTACACCTCCTCTGGGCCTCCATCTATTATACTCTGGAGTCTGAAGAGATAATAATGTCACTTTTCACTTTGACATATATTCGGCTGTGTTTGCCTTAGAGATCTATAAACTGTATAGATATGTTCCTAGGGGTCCTAAGAGTGTTTTACACCATGTTTTAAGCCAATTTAAAGTGTGGTTTGTACTGAAATGAACCGGGAAGCCAAGCTACCGAATAGTAAACAAATCTTGAGAGGATCACCTGAATTACATATTATAACATAGAATATAAAATGATTTCTGAAAATGTCCAGTTTCTTAAAGGGATTCTATTATTAAAAAAACGTTTCTAAGCTAAAAGCACGTAGGAATAGCCTTTAGAAAGGCTATTCATCTCTTACCTTTATTTTGCAGGTCCATACCGCCGTTTTTGATTTTTTTTTCTTCTTTTCTTCATTATGCTAATTGCTCAAAGCACAGCCTCGTTACAGCTTCTAGCGCCGCCTCTCGTCCTGACGCGTCTCCTCCTCTTCGGGTTGAACAGAGCCGCCTGCACATGTTCCGTCAGCCATTTTGTGGTGGTCTCGTGTAAGAGACCACTGCAAAATGGCGATGGAACATGCACAGTCGGCTGTTCTGTCGGACATTTTGCAGTGGTCTTGTGTAAGAAGAGGAGGAGTGAAGAGGAGGAGACGCGTCAGGAACAGAAGACAGAGGCGATGCTGGAATCGATGACAACGCTGTGCTCTGAGGACAAGGGGAACGCCCCCTGTGTTTTCTGAGCACAATTAACATAATGAAGAAAAGAAGAAAAATTCAAAAATGGTGTTGCGGACCTGCAAAATAAAGGTAAGAGATGAATAGTCTTTCTAAAGGCTATTCCTACGTGCTTTTAGCTTAAAATTTTTTTTTAATGGTAGAATCCCTTTAAGTAGAAAATCTTTTTGTTTGTAGGCAATGTACTTTGGTTAGACAACACACCCATGGACTTTGTAAACTGGAACAATGAGGTACCTAATAAAGATGGTGGATCCTATAGAGATATATCTTCAATGTGTGTGATAATGAATGCCATAAAAGGAACATGGAAGCAGAGGGTACATATGTAAGGCCTTAAAAAGTAAGTCATCATAAACCGGCATCTATTTTTTTTTTTCTTTTTAATTACTATTATTATAAAGCTACTGAGGTAAAAATAAGCACAAACCACATAGGATTATCACCACTGTTTGGATCATTGTTATTTTTCGGATATGGGAATAGGTTCCATGCTGGAATGGCATAGAATATCCATCTAATCGTAGCCTATAAAACTGTGTACATACTCATTTAAAGGATTTTTTACCACCTTCACAAACTCCAACTCTTTGCATCCTTTAATAGGTGTCACTCCACTGATCTCAGCACAGTTTGACTTTTTTTCTCTAGCCCTCACCATTCCTTTGCAATCAATGCTGTTATTTACAGCACCTAATATGTTAATGAGGCTCTCTACTGTTAGGAGGGTGGTCCTAGACTATCAGCTCCAGCCCAAAGCCACCCACCTTACGATACAGAGCCTAATAAGCATTGTGGGTGCTGAAACTAACAATATCAATTGCTCAGGAATGGTGGATGCCAGAGAAAAATTCCAACTGCGCTGACATGTGTGGATTAAAATATTGAAAGAGATGGAGTTGGTGGCCGTCATCTTTAACTCCTTTAACGGATGCATCTCATCAACGTAAGAAAATGGGTCTGTGAAAGAAAAGTATGACATCCATGTTTCATCTGTTTTTCAAAGACCCCGAAACATACAAAATCTAGAAAACTTAAAAAAAAAAAAAAATTATCTATTTTTAACAGACTTAAAAAGCGGACCAAGCACAGACATCAGATAATAAGCAGGTTTGGGTGCTGTCCGTGAAAAAGCACAGACCTCCCATGTCCACTGATGAGGTCATACTGTGCATTTCCTTTCAATTGAAAACCTAATTTTTTTAAATGTAGCACTTCCACAAAAATATTATTCTTTGGCCTATTAGAAAGGCACATGATGTAAATTGTAGTAAAGGTAATCTCCATAATGATACTTGTATTTGTGAGTTATCCACTCCCTTCTGGTCCTTAGCTGTGTCACGTAACCAGCAATCAGACTCTCCAACTGACACAGGGTCTCATGTGTGGACAGGATGTCAGTTTCTCTATTTATTCCCATAAAAGCATAGAGTAATGGATTTGCCGCTTAAGACATTCCCCAGTATTTGAATTGCTATAATCCTACACTGGTCTGGCTGGTAGAGTCTAAGGTTAACCCTGAGGACTTTGCCAGAACCCTCCACAAGGCAGGTTTGATACTTTAGCCCCAGTTACAGGAGGAATAGAACCTCCTAGAATATAATGCAGAGCTTATCTGGGTTTTCTAAGACCCAGCAGTTCCCAGCACCCGGTGAATCGCATGACTGCCGGGAATGTTGGTGATCCCTGTAGCTGTAAACACAGCGCTCATTAAAGAAGACCTTTCACCAACTCCAACAAGACCAGCTCGTTACATCAGTTAATAGGCTCTGCTCCATTGATTCTGGCACAGTTGGAATTTTTTTCTCTAGCTTCCACCCTTCCTGAGCAACCAATACTGTTAGTTTTGGTGTCTGATATGCTATTTAGGCTCTGTACTGTCAGGAGGGTGGGGTCAGGCAGGAGAAGACAAGGGGTGTGATTCTGAGCTCTGACACTGGCTGCCTCTGATTGGAGCTCTGAGTAACGCCACCTGCCTGACACCGCCCTTCTGACATTACAGAGCTTAAATAGCACGTCAGGCACCAAAACTAACTGTACTTGTTGCTCAGGAAAATTCCAACTGCACTGGAATCAGAGGAGTGACGCCTATTAATTGATACTAAGAACTAGAATTGGGAGAGATGGTGAAAGGTCCTCTTTAAGATTGGTTTGTGACGGAGGATAATAAACCATCCTTGCCTGCTCTCTGCAAAGTCTATCACTGACAGCAAGTTCCTGCTCCTGCAGCTGTATGTACCTGTACATCCTTGTAGACATAATTAACTGCCACACAGATATATAACGTCAACTGGCAGTCAGCAAGAAGTTAACGCTTCACAAGCCTAACTTCCCATAATTGCCAGACAAGCCTTGCACATGTGATAGCCATGGTGGAACTATAAGCATCAGCCACATTCTAAGGAATAAGGAAGCTATCAGATTTTATTGTAAGACTTACACTATTTCACTGACTTCTGGACTCAGTCTGACCTGAAGTGCACCCACACACAACTTCTTCTGGGGAGACACAATAGCCCCCATCCGCTGTGTACCAGGACAGAGAATGGGAAAACTCAGCCATGTTGGATTGTGGCGAGAATAATGCCCCGTCTACCAGAAAGCACTGCTATCCAGGTACCACATTCATAGACATAACCCCCAACATTTGAATGTCCATTTGCAGATATTTTAAGCCTCAGCCCTACAAAATCTCCCAGAAACAAGCACTTTGGGACACATTTGCATATAACCTCATCCCCCTTTGAGTTATAGTCAGGAAGTGAACCCATAGAGGTGCATAGTATTCCATCACATGACATAATACACAGCGATTGTGTGCTGGAAAAATACTGAACAATAACTCAAGACAGGTCCTAAAACAGCTATTGCAAAAGTTTTAAGCAGGTTTGGAAAAACTGCTGCACAGTAAGAATGCTATCAGAAATAGAAGGGTTAATAGTTTTTTTTGTCAATTAAAAAAGGAAGTTAATAAATAAAAAAGAAATGTAAATTTAGTATTTGGTGTGACCTTTGCCCTTTGCCTTCCATCAGTTCTTCTCGGTACTTGCAGACAGTATTTGGTAGAACTCGGCAGGGAGGTTGTTCCCGCCATCTTGGAGAACTAAGCACAGATCTTCTGTGGATGTAGGCTTGCTCCAATCCTTCTGTCTCTTCATGTCATCTCAGACAGACTGGATGATGTTGAGGTCAAGGCTCTGCATTACTGAACACAATGAGAGCAGTCACTGAAACACAATGAAATTCAAAAACTCATATAATTTACCTATAAAATACAAAAATATCTGATTTCTAACCTGCTGTTCGTTGTGTTTACAGCTCCACTGTCCACGGTAAAGCCACCAGGTACAGTATAACTTATCTACCCCTAAAATTTTTGATATTATAAAGGGAAATTATAAGGGGTTTTCTGGGCTTAAGTCGGTTTTTTATATTGATTGCTGAGATCAGTTAAGAACAATTTATTGGTGGAGGTTCTAGATGTCGGACCCACAACTGATCTTGATGTTGATTCCCTATCCTAAGAATAGGAACACAAGTTACAACAGCACTCTGCCGCATGACTGCAAATACCTACTGTATATAAAATACATGGAAATGAGGTTCTTGGTTTTTACTCTTTGATCAAATTCAATTTAAGCCCATCTGCCAATAACAAGGCGACCTCAGTCATAGCATAAAATTCTGTAAGTTTATTATGACAGTAGTTACCAGATACCAGAAATAACCCACTACTAAAAATACTAAGTGATGTATTATTACTGATCTGTATAATATTTAGTGTGACCTCTGTCTGTAGGATTTACGATAGTAATGACTTTCTAATCCATATTTGCCTTTACGGAAGAAAGGTCCTCACATGGCATGACCACTGGTGTAGTTCTTCTTGTCATTCTGGTCGTTGCTGGAATCGCCGCTGCAGTCGTCTTCACATATAGGAGAAAACGGAACACGTCGCAACCAGAAAATGGTTTCTCCAATAGAATACAAATGGACAGCAGCCGTGCAGATACAACACATGACAAAAGCGTCTTGGTGGATGACACTGAGTGAAATGAAGATGCAGATTCTTAAGAAAAACCCAACCATGACTGTACAAGCTCATGGACCATCCCCATCTACAAGGGTTACATAAGACTGAATGATCTGAAGAAATAAAAATGGGAGAAAACTGAGTGAATGTCAAATGTTATATTTGGAATGAACTCGACTGTTCTCATGTCCATTTATATATGACCTTTGTAATACAAATACATTAAATATTGCATAAATATTTTTGTGTAAATTTATGGGATAAACCCCTCTGACCGTTTTTGGGTGAAACCTGTGATTTACCCTATATACAAAATGAATGTTCTATACCTTACAAATCTCTTATCATCTGGTATTAAATGTTCCAAGAAAAGGAAAAAATGTACTTGTATTTTCAGGTGACATGTCAGTATAGTAAAGTCAATTTAGCAGGAAAGGAAGAAATAGCCTGATAAGAGGAGAAAGAAATATTTTTCTTTCACAAGATATTTTACAAAGTTATTATAAAGACAGCAATAGATCAGTTTTATTATTTTTTTTACATAAACCCTATGTAAATGGATGACTGTCATGGGCAGACTCCCTGGTATGGGGATCTGGACTTTGCTGTTGGGAGTCCGTCAGGTTTCTGCCTCCGGAGGTGGCCTCATTTGGCAGCTGACTAGGCTGAACTGGAAAAAAAAATTTAAAGAATGTTTACATGGACTAAAACCAAGGCAGACAAGTAAAACATGCAAAACAACTGACAAGGAAGAGGACAAGACAAACAGGTATAGCAGGAGGCACATGGTGGCAGGGGGCACATGGCCACAGGGGGGGTGGCACAGCCACAGGGCAGGAGGCACAGGTGGCGGGGGCACATGGCCACAGGGGTGGCAGGGGGCACATGGCCACAGGTACAGCAGGAGGCACATGGTGGCAGGGGGCACATGGCCACAGGGGTGGCAGGGGGGCACATGGCCACAGGGGTGGCAGGGGGCACATGGCCACAGGTATAGCAGGAGGCACATGGCCACAGGGGTAGCAGGAGGCACATGGCCACAGGGGTATCAGGGGGCACATGGTCACAGGTATAGCAGGAGGCACATGGCCAGGCAGGGGTGGCAGAGGGGCACATGGCCACAGGGGTGGCAGGAGGCACATGGCCACAGGGGGGGCAGAGGCACATGGCCACAGGGGTAGCAGGAGGTACACAGTCACAAATAAAACAGACAGACACTAGGATAATCAAATACATAGACACAAATATTGCTTAGAAAGACGTGTGTATTTATATATATTTATATATATATATATATATATATATATATATATATATATATATATCACAGAGCTAATGGCAGAGCTGGTATAAATAGGCAGGGGCAGCCAGGGATAGGCTCACAGGTGAGTTTATTATGCTCTCAAGTTACTGACAGGGAGGGCGCGCCTGCTGTATGGGCTGGACCAGAAGCAGAGGCAGCAGGAATCACACGGTAGCATAGAGTGTCAAAAAACTGTCCAGTGTGAACTATGGACAAGCTGATGGCTGCATGTGCTAGAAAAACTCAATGGGCGCAGATGATTATAATGACCTTCTGTTTTAAGTGTGTTGATTGGCCAACATATAATGTGAACATACCCTTATTTATATAGGGCCAACATATCAGGAATGTAGCAAACTTTGAGCCCAAAGGATAGAGCTCCCTGCCCATAGGTGGTTATAATATAAATGAAATGGGAGGAGCGATAGGTGCAACCTGCTAATTTTGTTCAGGGAACCAACCACATATATTGGCAAGGAGGATATAGATAAAGCTACATAAGCCAGCTGGTATCTGAGCCAACACTGATATAACGTGCACAGTGATGTTTTGTGGGTAGCTAGAGATGAGCAAACTGGTCTGTAACAAATTTTCCAAAATTTGGAGTTTGGCAGAATCTGAGATTTTTGGGATTCACCACCTAAGAACCATTGTCAGACTTGAGAGTAATATAATCAGAGGCCCAGAGAAGGTTTGCAAAGGTAAGTATGAGTGGTTTGTTAAGAGGATGCAATACGGTAGGACGAGAGCCTGGACCACTGATTATTATATTCTCGGGTCTGAAGAGACTGAAGAGTGTAATAATAGCACTTCAGGTTCTGACCCCCTGCAAATACTTTCAAAACGAATCTCCCAAGGTTGTCCTTCACTATGGGTAGATGGTTGAGGACTAGGAATAATTGTGGCCTGGTCAGGTTGTGTAGGGACCATGGACTATTGTTAGGTGCAAGTCTAGCGGTCCAGGAAGTGATTCTAAATGAGTAGGCGCAGCATGAAAGAAGTCCTACAGAGGGTCATAGGTCATTGGCAGAGAGAAACATGAGTGGGTTGGTAGATGGAGATGAGGTACTACATTGTAGGGACTAGTAGGAGAGTTTTACATGGAATTCTGCAAATATCAAGTAACTAATGTAATGAATGACAGAGAGCTGAGGTATTAGTACACCTGCTAGGTTAAAAGATCGACCTTGCGGATGAATTGAAGAGATGACAGTCTATTTAGTGGAATGCCAGTTAGTAGCGAGTTACAGTAGTCTAGACAAGAAACAGTCATGTTCTAGATTAGTGATACAGCAGGGTCAGTGATGTGGTAGGGAAGGGTATGAACGTTTTTTTTGAGGTGAAAATAACTTTAGCAAATTTAGTATCTTTTCAAGGTGATGAAGAAATGTAAGATCTGAATCATATAGTAGGGAAAAAAGTATTTAGTCAGCCACCAATTGTCCACAGTTGATTTCTTCACACCAAGCTGCTTGCCTATTGCAGATTCAGTCTTCCCAGCCTGGTGCAGGTCTACAATTTTGTTTCTGGTCCTTCCATAGCTCTTTGGTCTTCACCATAGTGGAGTTTGGAGTGTGACTGTTTGAGGTTGTGGACAGGAGTCTTTTATACTGATAACAATGTCACACAGGAGCCATTACTACAGGTAATGAGTGGAGGACAGAGGAGCCTCTTAAAGAAGAAGTTACAGGTCTGTGAGAGCCAGAAATCTTGCTTGTTTGTAGGTGACCAAATACTTATTTTCCACCATTATTTGCCAATAAATTCTTTAAAAATCAGACAATGTGATTTTCCCGGATTTGTTTTCCCATTTTGGGGCTGCAGGAAAACTGAACATTTGCTGGCAGGTTCTTACCAAATTATAGCTGAAAGTTGGGGGTTCTGTGCATTGGGTCGCAAAGTAAGGAACTCTATTTGGCATTTGGTACATACTGTGGATTGTACTGGAATGATTTACAGTAGAGAAAATGAATTGATTCATAACAAACCAGTTTTGACCTAATTTTTTCGACAAAACTGATGCTTTTGTGATTTATTTCAGACGAACTAAAATTGCAGCTGCCACATGTAATGTGAGGTAACAATACTGAGAAGAAGGAGGATAACATGGTCTCTGTGACCTAGGTGGTCTTCTGGCATCCCCTGACAGCCTCTCATTCAGTCACGAGTGCTGATGTCACATACAGAATATAAGATACTGTGGGCAGGAAGAGCCATTAATACTCAAGATAGGGGAAACATGTATCATCTCTGCATAATCCAAAGCAATAACTGCTAATACATAGCAAAGTGTAACCAATATTGCAATAAGACTACCAAGTTATAGGAGGAGGACTAGGGGAGCACAGTTTAGTTAGATTTAATTAATTTTAGACAGGCAGAAAAATCACAGGAGTGGGGGGGGGGGGGAAGAAGCTCTGCACTGTGCTGTTTGACTGCAGTGCTCACTGTGTACACATACACTGGTCACATCACCCTTTCATTGGCAATAATTTCATTTTGTTGAGTCATTTTTTCAATATAGCAATTTTTTTTATGAAATACAGTGTCAGATTTAACATTACAGTTAGTACAGCTTAATACCCAGTGATCTGTTTGTCTCTGTCTTACATTGTTTTTATTGACAAATTCAGTCCTTTTAGTCCAAAATCAAATTTTTTAAAATGTTTTTTTGGCAATAGTATTTTTTGGAAAGCAAAAATCCAAGCTGACTCACGCAGTACCTTCTAGTCTAAAGTACAAAATCTCATTTTGTTAGTTTTTTTGACAATAGTGTTTTTTAAGCAATTTAGAAAAACTGCCATTATCATGGCAAAAGTCCAATCTGACTCACGCAGTGTGTTTTAGTGTAGTACTCACTGAACATAAAAATTTTTTAGTGCTAAATCTCATCTTCTTGTTAAATATTTTTTGAAATACAGGAAAACTGTCGTTATTTATCCCTTCAAAAACCCAAGCTGACTCACGCAGAGTGTTATAGTTAATATTGGCCAGGTTACACTGGGTAAGTCAAATTTCTTACCAAATTTAAAACTTTTAGAGTGTTTTAAATGTTAAAATGTGTAAATGAAAGTAGCAGTGCAGTGTATGGATAAATTAGCTATTTGAATTCACTGCTTGCCATCCGTTTTCACTTTGACATAAGTTCAACTGTGTTTGCCTTAGAGAGCTAGAAATTGGATAGATAGGTTCCTAGTAGCCCTGACAGTGTTATACACTATGTTTAATAGATAGGTTCCTAGGAGCCCTGACAGTGTTATATACTATGTTTTATAGATAGCTTCCTAGGAGCCCTGACAGTGTTATACACTATGTTTTATAGATAGGTTCCTAGGAGCCCTGACAGTGTTATACACTATGTTTTATAGATAGGTTCCTAGGAGCCCTGACAGCGTTATACACTATGTTTTATAGATAGGTTCCTAGGAGCCCTGACAGTGTTATACCCTATGTTTTATAGATAGGTTCCTAGGAGCCCTAACAGTGTTCTACACTATGTGTTATAGATAGGTTCATAGGAGCCCTGACAGTGTATACACTATGTTTTATAAATAGGTTCCTAGGAGTCCTGACAGTGTTCTACACTATGTGTTATAGATAGGTTCCTAGGAGCCCTGGCAGTGTTCTACACTATGTTTTATAGATAGGTTCCTAGGAGCCCTGACAGTGTTATACACTATGTGTTATAGATAGGTTCCTAGGAGCCCTGACAGTGTTATACACTATGTTTTATAAATAGGTTCCTAGGAGTCCTGACAGTGTTATACACTATATTTTATAGATAGGTTCCTAGGAGCCCTGACAGTGTTCTACACTATGTGTTATAGATAGGTTCCTAGGAGCCCTGACAGTGTATACACTATGTTTTATGAATAGGTTCCTAGGAGTCCTGACAGTGTTATACACTATATTTTATAGCTAGGTTCCTAGGAGCCCTGACAGTGTTCTACACTATGTGTTATAGATAGGTTCCTAGGAGCCCTGGCAGTGTTCTACACTATGTTTTATAGATAGGTTCCTAGGAGCCCTGACAGTGTTATACACTATGTGTTATAGATAGGTTCCTAGGATCCCTGACAGTGTTATACACTATGTTTTATAAATAGGTTCCTAGGAGTCCTGACAGTGTTATACACATATTTTATAGATAGGTTCCTAGGAGCCCTGACAGTGTTCTACACTATGTGTTATAGATAGGTTCCTAGGAGCCCTGGCAGTGTCATACACTATGTTTTATAGATAGATTCCTAGGAGCCCTGACAGTGTCATACACTATGTTTTATAGATAGGTACCTAGGAGCCCTGACAGTGTTCTACACTGTTTTATAGATAGGTTCCTAGGAGTCCTGGCAGTGTTCTACACTATGTTTTATAGATAGATTCCTAGGAGCCCTGACCGTGTTATACACTATGTTTTATAGATAGGTTCCTAGGAGCCCTGACAGTGTTCTATACTATGTTTTATAGTGTTCTAGGACTCTAGAGACTCTCCCAAGCATATTTAACTGCCAGCACCATGTTACAGAGAACATTACAGTGAAAAACTATATACCTTTTTTATGTATGTTATTTTTATAGAGCAATGCTCCTAGGGCTGAAGGCTCACCCATAGTACATCTACTTCCTCATTTAATAAGACTTCAAAGTTGTTTTTCTCCAAGGGCACAAATGTTACATACATAACAAAGGTATATCATTTATCACTGTAATGTGCTCTGTAACAAAGTGACGGAAGTGAATATGCTCAAAACACAAGCATTTCAAGAGGATGATTAACCCCTTTAACTCCTGCTCACTGCAAGCATTTTTCGATTTTGGAATTTAATTTTTGGCTCCGCGCCTTCCAAACCCCATAACTTTTTTTATTTTTCCATTCATAGAGCAGTATGAGGGCTTAATGTTTGCATGACAAATTGTACTTTGTAATGGTACCATTTACTATTCTGTGCGATGTTCTGGGGAGCTGGAAAAAAATTCTGAATGAGGTTGAATTGGAGAAAAACTAACTTCTCATAGAACTTTTCTCATAGAAACAAAGTTTACAGCCCACATGGAGAATCAGAGCTAGTTCGCATATACAGTGAAAGAGGTGAGCTCCCCATTATGACATTGCAGAAAATGTTTCGACACTGCTGAAGGATTACTTGCATTGCAGTTTTTGCTGTTAGACAGATACTTATGAATAGGCACCTTCAATGGACAGACGATACAGCTGACATATTGCAGTCTGCAGTGCAGGAAATCAAATCCACCACATACCTTATATTGTACTTGATATAACTGTGTATGTGGTGTGAGATATTATTATTTTATTATTATTATTATTATTATAGGATGTAAATCTGTCATCCACCTTCAGTATTGTGCACGTTCCACAAACCCACAACCACCAATGTCCACATTAATAGCATCCTACAAGTTTTAGCCATATTTTCTGTCATATTGTCTACACCTTTTTGGGGATCATCGCTTAAAATTTTATCCTTGCGCAAAATAGCTCCATTCTTCACCATGATATATCTTATTGGATTAAACTGCAGACTGAAGGGTTTTGTAAAAAATCAGCACCGATTTGACTTTTTTGAGACCGGTTACTGTTTCAACATATTCGCCCTTGTCCTTTCACTTCCATTTTTCTTCACAGCCTCAATTGCCCAGACAGGGTAGCCCGGCATTAACACCTGCAGCACACCTGATCCTGTTCCACATTCCATCTGAATAATTTCTCTTGGCTGTAACTAATTCACTAATGGGAATGTCCTTCTTGACAAGTTTGAGAGTTGCATGGTATGGAGTGCAGCAGGGTTTTACCCGAGACCAGTTTATGAAAAGTGGCTACGGTGATTTCCCTCATTTCTGCATCAGATTTTATATGTAAAACAATAAATACAACCTCATCCCGACCAATTTCAGATTTCAATTTCAGGGATTTTCATTAAAGGGGTTGGCCCCTTATGAACATTTTTTCCCATCTCCACAGGACAGGAGATAAGTGTCTGATCACTGGGAGCCCAAATGCCGGCTCCCCCCCAGTGATCCGAAGGACAGGGGACTGAAACTCTCCCAAAAGCCTCCTTATTAATGGAGCACCAGTGCACTCACTTCTATGACTCTGCCAGAACTGTAATCGCTAGCAGTGCCTGCAGCCCCATAGAAGTGAATGGAGTCCCAGTCATGCAATTGCACTGGCACTCCATTCACAGGGAGGCTTTAGGGGGGACTTACAGCCTGTATATAATAATATATATATATACACTACTAGTCTGTATTCCTACAGTCTGTATATATTACATATATGTATACTACCAGAAAATATTTATACAATCTGAATATAATTATATATATGTACACTTCGAGAATATAATCCTACAGTCTGTATATATTAATCTATATGTACACTACCAGTATATAACCCTACAGTCTGTATATATTAATCTATATGTACAATACCAGTATATGATCCTACGGTAAGTATATATTAAAATATATGTACACTACTAGTATAAAATCCTACAGTCTGTATATATTAATATTTTTGTACATTCCCGCAACAAAATTATACAGTCTGTAAATACTATATATATATATATATATATATATATATATATATATATATATATATACACATACAGACATTACCACTATATAAACATACACTCTGTATATATTAATATATGTACACTACCACAATAAAATTATACAGTCTGTATATTTTAATATATATTTACGCTACTAATAATATATAACCCTCAGTCTAAATATTTTGCTATATGTGCAGTATATTACCCTACAGTCTGTATATATTAGTATATATGAACACTACCACTATATAATTATACAATATGTATATATTAATATATATTGACACTACTAATATATAATCCTACAGTCTTTATATATTATTATATATGTACACTACCTTTATATAAATATACAGTCTGTATATATTAATATATAGTGACACTACTAGTAAATAATCCTACAGTCTGTAAATAATATATATTTACACTACCAGTATATATGTTATAGTATTAGATGTAGAACTTAGGTATTCAGTGAATCCCAGCACCATACAGACTGAATCTAATGGCAAAAACAGCGCTGAGCATCCGGCGCTCTCCAACTGCACCGCTCCCCGACCCACAGAGGTCTTCACCAGAGCCCCTGAAGGTGGGGATGGACTTGATACTACTCCCGGCGGAGGCGGGCCAGCTGGAGGGAGCAGGACGCACGACACACCACAAGTCCCAGCACTCCCAGACACCTAAATCACTTACCAGAATTTGTCCAAGGATCAGTCGGAGATGCTGAGGGTGTAGAAGGTTGCTGTGGGCATTAGCCAGGAGATGAGAGCAGAGTGATGAGAGTAGTTGTCCAAGCCGGTTCATTATCGTGAGGTCAGCACAGTAACAAGGGATGTCCAGAAGAGAGGTCAGACAGGCCAGGTTGTTAACGTGAGGTCAACACAGTACCAAACGTTAATCCAGAAGAGTAGTCAGACAGGCCAGGTCACTACTGTGAGGTCAGTGCAGTACCAAGGGTTAATCCAGAAGAGTAGTCAAGGAATACGGGTCGTTAACAGGAGAGCGGAGTGGAGTCAAAACAGAGATCAGGGAGTCGGAGTCTAGAAACAAGCCAAGTTCATAACGGGAGAGCCATAGGTACAGGGTCAGGAAGTAACGCAGAGCCAGGGAAAGGTATGGAGAGGTTGGATAGGGCACACGAGGAGAAAGGAGAGAGCTAACATCCAGGGTAACCAAATAGCCAGCACCGGATGTGAGCGGAAGCGACCATTAAATAGACCTGGGCTGGCAAGTCCAATTAACCCCTACCCAGAAAAGACCAAGTTTCTCGACTCATATCAGGAGCAGACCGTCAACCCCTGCAAGGCCGGCACGGAGGCTCTGGCACCGCTGCTGACAATATGATCCTACAGTCTATATATATTATTATATATGTACACTACCACAATAAAATTATACAGTCTGTATATAATATATATGTACCCTACTAGTCTCTAATCCTACAGACTGTATATATTAATATATATGTACCTTACCAGAATATATTTATACAATCTGAATATATTTATATATATATACTGTATGTACACTTCGAGAATATATTCCTACAGTCTGTATATATCAATCTATATGTACACTACCAGAATATAACCCTTGTTTGTATATATTAATATATATGTACACTATTAGAAAATAATCATACAGTCAGTATATATTAATATATATGTACACTACCAGTATATATTCCAACACTCTGTATATATTATATATGTAAACTACCACAATAAAGTTATAGTCTGTAAATATTAATATATATGAGCACTACCAGCATAAAATCCTACAGCCTGTATATATATTAATATATTTTGACACTACTAGTAAATAATCGTACAGTCTGTAAATATTAAAAAAATTATGTACAGTACCAGTATATAATCTTACAGTCTATATATATATTAATATATATCTACACTACCACAATAAAAATATACAGTCTATAATGATTAATATATATGTACACTACCACTATATATTCATACAGTCTGTATATAATAATGTATATGTACACTACTAGTCTGTAATCCTACAGTTTGTATATATTTATATATTTGTACACAACAAGAATATATTTATACAATCTGAATATATATATACTGTATGTAAAATACTAGTCTGTAATCCTACAGTCTGTATATATGAATCTATATATACACTATCAAAATAACATTATACAGTCTGTAAATATTAATATATAATTAATATATATGTACACTACTAGAATATAATCCTGCAGTCTGTATATATTAATATATTTGTACACTACCACAATAAAATTATACATCTGTAAATAGTAATACATTGTGCATTACCATTATATAATTATGCAGTCTGTATATATTACGAATGTACACTACCACAATAAAATTATATAGTCTGTAAATATTAATCTATACGTACACTACCAGTTTATATTCCTACAGTCTGTATATACATGTATTAATATACTGTATATGTACATTACCAGTACAAAATCCTACAGCCTGTGTACCTTAATATATATGTACACTACCACAAAAATATTATACAGTCTGTAAATAGTAATATATATGTACACCACTATATAATTATACAGTCTGTACCCCCCCCCCTATATTAATATATATGCACCTACTAGTATATAATCCTACACTCTGTATATAATATATATGCACACTGCCACAAGAAAATGATACAGTCTTCAAATATCAATATATATGTACACTACAACTATATAATTATGCAGTCTGTATATATTAACATATATACACACTACTAGTATATAATCCTAAAATCTGTATATACTAATATATAAGTACACTACCACAATAAAATTATACAGTCTGTAAATATTATTAAACACCAATACCACTATATAATTATACTTTAATATTTACAGACTGTATAATTTCATTGTGGTAGTGTACTTATATATTAGTATATACAGATTATAGGATTATATACTAGTAGTGTCAATATATATTAATATACACAAAGTGTAGTATTATACTAGTCTGTATATATTAGTATATATGTACACTACTACTATATAACTATACAGTATGTATATATTAATATATATTGACACTACTAGTATATAATCCTACAGTCTTTATATATTAGTATATATGTACACTACCTTTGTAGAAATATGCAGTCTGTATATATTAATATATATTGACACTACTAGTAAATAATCCTACAGTCTTTAAATATTAATATATTAATATATATTTACACTACCAGTATATATTTATACAGTCTGCATACAATAATATATATGTACACCACTAGTCTGTAATAATACAGTATGTATATAGTAATATATACAGTGGGGAAAAAAAGTATTTAGTCAGCCACCAATTGTGCAAGTTCTCCCACTTAAAAAGATGAGGCCGGCCTGTAATTGTCATCATAGGTAGACCTCAACTATGAGAGACAAAATGAGAAAACACAGCTAGAAAATCACATTGTCTGATTTTTTTAAGAATTTATTTGCAAATTATGGTGTAAAATAAGTATTTGGTCACCTACAAACAAGCAAGATTTCTGGCTCTCACAGACCTGTAACTTCTTCTTTAAGAGGCTCCTCTGTCCTCCACTCATTACCTGTAGTAATGGCTCCTGTTTGACATTGTTATCAGTATAAAAGACACCTGTCCACAACCTCAAACAGTCACACTCCAAACTCCACTATGGTGAAGACCAAAGAGCTGTGGAAGGACACCAGAAACAAAATGGTAGACCTGCACCAGGCTGGGAAGACTGAATCTGCAATAGGCAAGCAGCTTGGTGTGAAGAAATCAACTGTGGGAGCAATAATTAGAAAATGGAAGACATACAAGACCACTGATAATCTCCCTCCATCAGGGGCTCAACGCAAGATCTCACCCCGTGGGGTCAAAATGATCACAAGAACGGTGAGCAAAAATCCCAGAACCACACGGGGGGACCTAGTGAATGACCTGCAGAAAGCTGGGACTAACATAACAAAGGCTACCATCAGTAACACAGTACGCAGCCAGGGACTCAGATCCTGCAGTGCCAGACGTGTCCCCCTCCTTAAGCCAGTACATATCTGGGCCCGTCTGAAGTTTGCTAGAGAGCATTTGGATGTTCCAGAAGAGTATTGGGAGAATGTCATATGGTCAGATAAAACCAAAGTAGAACTGTTTAGTAGAAACACAATTCGTGGTGTTTGGAGGAGAGTGAATGCTGAGTTACATCCAAAGAACACCATACCTACTGTGAAGCATGGGGGGGGCAACATCATGCTTTGGGGCTGTTTCTCTGCAAAGGGACCAGGACGACTGATCCGTGTACATGAAAGAATGAATAGGGCCATGTATCATGAGATTTTGAGTGAAAACCTCCTTCCATCAGCAAGGGCATTGAAGATGAAACGTGGCTGGGTCTTTAAGCATGACAATGATCCCAAGCACACCGCCAGGGCAACGAAGGAGCGGCTTCGTAAGAAGCATTTCAAGGTCCTGGAGTGGCCTAGCCAGTCTCCAGATCTCAACCCCATAGAAAACCTTTGGAGGGAGTTGAAAGTCCGCGTTGCCCAGCGACAGCCCCAAAACATCCCTGCTCTAGAGGAGATCTGCATGGAGGAATGGGCCAACATACCAGCAACAGTGTGTGCCAACCTTGTGAAGACTTACAGAAAACGTTTGACCTCTGTCATTGCCAACAAAGGATATATGACAAAGTATTGAGATGAACGTTTGTTATTGACCAAATACTTATTTTCCACCATAATTTGCAAATAAATTCTTAAAAAATCAGACAATGTGATTTTCTGGATTTGTTTTCTCATTTTGTCTCTCATAGTTGAGGTCTACCTATGATGTCAATTACAGGCCGGCCTCATCTTTTTAAGTGGGAGAACTTGCATAATTGGTGGCTGACTAAATACTTTTTTATGGTAAATTGGTCATGTTTTAATGAGACATCAGGAGAGTTTATGCCCTGTATAATACAGCAGAGACCTCGTTTCTATGGCAACCGCTCAGCTCCTGTGCGGCCTTCATGTTTAAAGACTTGACATCCGCTGTTATAGTACGGAGGATGTCACGGAAGGGTTAAAGGGAGTCTTTCTACAGGAAACTTAATTTCAAACCAGCCACAGTGAATTGTAGGGGACACTATGATAAGTACCATTATACCTTTAGATTATCCAGTAGATGCACCATAACCTTAAAAAAGTGTTTTTAAGAAATATGTAAATTCGATGTAAATTAGGCTCAAGTGCAATGGGAGCGTGACAGAGCTAGACAAGATGATACTTTTATTAATACAATTTGGGGGAAGTACTGATGGTTTTTTTATTCAATTTTTTTTTATAGGAGGCAAAGTGTTGAAAAAGCAGCTATTTGACCATTTTGATTTTTTTCCCCCCGCTACGACTTACACTGTGTGGGATAAATATTTTTATATTTTAATAGTTCAGGCATTTTTAAGCGCGGAAATACCCAAAGTGTTTATGTTTACTTTTGTTTATTTATTTTTATATGTGATCTAGGGAAAGGGGGGGGGATTTGAACTTTTATTTTTTTGTGCTTTTTTATACTTTTAAAAATGTTTTTTTCTTTTTCTTTTACTTTCAGATCCCCTAGGGATACACCCCCTCACACCTAATCATGTGCATGTATGTGATTTTGCGTGAAAAGTTAAATTACATTACTTAACCCACACACAATAGAAAATATAAAAAAAATAAATTCTGTAACAAAATTGGTGTTGTACATCCAAAAACGGAATAAAAAAACAATCAAAAATGAATACCTGAGTGACCAGATTCAGTTCATTGGTAATTAGACCACCTTAGACTGCCTTCATTCACCTCAAGTAATTTCATATACTTTACTGCCCCTATGTCTATGTAGCAGCTGTTAAAGACGACAATATTGTTGTGTCTCCATAGTAGGGAATAGCGGATACCGCCGCAGCCAATGATGTGGCGGTATATGTATATACATACTTGATATGTATATGTGTTTGCTTTCAAAAATATCCCTAAACCACAGCTGTCACATTAAAAATTATTACTCTCCACGATGTATCAAAAGAGGAGAGCAAGGTAGAAATATACCCTATCTCCAATAGAGAAATAGAGAGGGAGGTATCATGCAGAAAAATCATGGGGGGAGTGTTATTCAGCCCCATTTTGGATAAGATGACCCCCTCACTGTAAAGCCCAGAGGCTATAGTTGCAAATACAGAGGTAGCAAGCAACACTTGCTCTGGGAAAACAAGACGCATCATAAGGGCCATTCACATCATGTTTTTTACATCAGTTTAACAGATGCAAAAAATAGATTAAAAAACGATTGAAAAAACAGATGCAAACAGATGGCCATCTGTTTCCATAGACATCAATGTTAAAAAAGTGCTTGGAGCACTTTTCTCTCCGCATGTTTCTGCATGTTTCATGCGGAAGCCGAGTGGTAACCACACAGACCCCATTATAGTCTATGGGGTCCACAGGTTTACTTAGGTAAACCGCTTTTCTATGCGTATAGGTTTCCGTTCGGGGGGTCCCCAATTGGACTCCCTGAACAGAATCCAAAACACAGACGTGTACCGGCCCTAATCTAAAACAGTAACTCCCACTAAAGTGTCCCACGAAAGTGGCAGCTTTCTTCTCTTGTCCGTTGTTCACATAACTATACTGCAGCTCATTCCCATTCATTTCAATATGCATTTCAATATGACCAACGGACATGATATCACTTCCTGAGAAGAAGAAAGCCAGACATGTTTGCTAATAACAGCCAATCTCTTTCAGTATGGCCCTACTGTACTAATATGACCATCTTGTGGAGGGCACATGACCACATGTAAATATTACATATACATGATATTTTCTTCTAGGTGATGCAGAGTATGTTTGGCTTGGGTTGAATGACTTGAAGACACAGCTATATTTTGAGTGGAGTGATGGATCCCCGGTGCCATATACAACATGTCAGAGAGGAGAACCATCTCACCTCAATAGCAGACAAGATCCCTGTTCACAATTTCTTAAAACTGGAAATACACATTTTTTATCTGCAGATGCAGCTTTCTATCCCGGGTCCTGTCAGTAGCTGCTGAATGACTCTTACATTGGACTAGGCCTTCTTAGATCTGTGAGCCAGAGATACAGTATGTGCCCAGGCAGCAGGAAGATACTAAAATCATGATTGGTGAGCGGGGCCCCTCAAATAATGTTGAGACAGCACCTGGTGAGGGAGGATAATGGCTGGCCTGCCTCTGTGCCGAGATGTCACATCAGTCACCTGATATTTCTATAGAATAACAAACTGTAGTCCGTTACATAATCTACCTGGTTTATTGTGTAGATGTTTAGGTTGGTTGAGATGGTGTAGACCACCTAAATGTATGTAGTGTAACCAGATTCAACCTCAATTTTCTGAAATTTTCATGGTCGACCCAAACCAAAAACTTTGGGAGTTCTCCTGACCCCAGAGTGTAGTAATTTCAAGTTCCGGCTCAAAGCAAATCTTTAGGCCGAACCATACACACTCTAAACAAATGTTCAGAGCTTCGCCCATCTCTGTCTGTGACGTGTCATCTATGTGCAAGAGGTGGGGTGGAGGGATGCCCTGACTCAGGAGCCCACCAGTAACTTTACTTGCTCCCATGTGGGCCAGTTTGAGCCTATTCAAAAAATAAGCTAGCGAATATGCTTTACTTAAGAGAAATGTAGTTTGTATTTGGCTATGGCTTCAACACAGCCTAAATTTCTTCCTAATTTATGTACCTAAATACCATTAATTTTGAGTAAGGGGGGAACACCCTGGCTCAGGGGGACACCAAGGAGTGTACCTGCTTCCCTGAGAGCCTAGCCAAAAAACAGAAGCTAAGAAATCAGAAATCCTGAACTGACTACTAGGTGCGCCCCATACAGGCAGGGTTGTGGTTTTTCATGGTGTGATGTGTTGTGGAAAAATTCAGCCATATTATAACAAGTAAATAGATGACAGATCAGACGCCATAACACAGGATTCTGATCTTAGTAACTACATCAGTAAATGCAAGTCCTTCTATTCATTCCTCCATTCAGCCGTCATCTTTTGACAAGGCGTCTTCCAGGAGATGACACGTAGACAAGTTTCCTTATCTTGCTATTCTCCACATATATTGTTCAAAATTCTGCAGACTTTTGCATGACACAAGAATGACAACACAATACTAAATTTCTTCTACACTTGCTGGAAATTGAAGACACAGCAAGAATGAAATAGCTTACTCCACCCAAATAACAAGATATCAACAGGACATGATGTAGGAATTACTTCATTTCTATAACACATGTAATAATTGTGATGGGAAGTTACTGTAGATTATGTGAGCTCTTAGGACTGGGAGGTCCTGTTAGGTCCCATGTGACCATATAGTCCTTTATTATATATAGATCACATTTCTGGATGTCACAATCTTCCTACTGGGAACTGTAATAGGACTTGCTTGGTGCAGAGATATTCATGTGGGAAGTGGAAAGATTAATGCGATATATACAATGACTGCCTCCATATTACTCACACTTCTATACCTTATGTGGCCGCCTGGTCTGCTGGGTAAGTTACACTGTACTCACATGTTCTAGGGTGGTGGTTATAGATATGTCTGGATATATAGACGGCCTATATATATGACCCATATGATCATTATGGGGTGATTGGGGGTGTAGGTCACTAGGGTATACCACCAATGTCTGATAGGTAGGTGACCGACTGCTGTTTGGTGGACCACCCCATGCAGAGCTACTTTGCTCTAGTATTCGGAGTAGTTCACTGTAGTAAGACCCCCATTATTGGGACATTGGTGACATACGGTATCTCTAGGAAATGCCCAATGTCTATCCTGAGACAATCTAATGAAGTAAACAGGTTTTTAGTAAAAACTACACATTACTTTTCCCACCTGGTGCAGGACACAACTAGAGGAAGGGACTTTCCTACCTAATATTAACCAATAGACCAGACACAATGCAGTGTAAGGGTCGGGCACATAGGAAGTGGTGACCACAATGTAATATGTTTTTCAGTGTCTTTTTTTAATAGAATGTTTTTTAGAAACCATAAGAATTGAACTGATGAAAAACAGTGATTGGCCATTTTATAGATGTCCTTAAAGGGATATTCTAGTTTTAGCAAATAAAAGTTATTCTTTGCATAAGATAATGTTACACAGTTTTCTATCATACTTTCTGTATAAGTTCCTCAGGGTTTAGAAATCTCTGCTTGCTTACATTCAGTAGGAACCTTCATTGTTTACTGGTCATGTGATGGACATACAGGTGCAGGACTCGTCACAAGAAACAGCTCTAATAAGTGTACTGTAACAAGCCGTGCACCTGTGTGTCCATCACATGACAGAACTGATTTGTATCCACTAGAAGTAAACAGTGAATATTAATACATCATAATACACACCTCAGCTGCTGCAGAACATCATTGTACCTACCTTAGTTACTGCAGAACCTCATTATAAAAACCTAAGATGCTGTAAAACATCACAGTGGACACCCCAGCTACTGCAGAACCTCTTTACACATCTTAAATTGGCTTAAAGCGTAACTAAACTTTTGGACAACTTTTGATTTTCTGTCAGTATTTGTGTCATCAATATATTTTTTACTATACTTTATTAACAGATTTTGCCTCCTTTTTGTTAAATCCTGCATTTTTCACTTTTTCCCTTGTTTCTGTATTGAGAGCTGTTCCTGCCTCTTGCTGAATGTTACTGTGTATGGAGTAGGGGGCTGTGTAACATGTAGAGAGCATAAGGGTGAGGGAGGGTCACTTCATACAGTTATATCTAAGACATTATAAAACATACAAATCTGATTTTGGTGTCATATGGAAGAGGAAATTCTCTCTTATCTATATTATTTCCAGAGATATCACTGGTTTAAAACATAGTCAGGACTGTGATTATTTATATTATATATATATTATACAGCTGCATATTAATATCCTAATCTTGACTGTGTTTTCAACCAGTGATATCTCTGGATATAACTTATATGGTTCATGTAAACTTCTTATGACACCCAAAGTAAGTGTGTATGTTTTATAATGTCTGAGATATAACTGTTTGAAGTGACCCCCCCACCCTTATTTTCTCTACATTTTACGCAACCCATACTCCAAGCCCGTTTACCATACACAGTAACATTCAATAAGAGGCAGAAACAACTCTCACTACAGAAGCAAGGGAGAGAGTGGAGATAGTGAATATATTACAAAATTTATAACTGACACAAATAATGCCAGAAAATCAAAAATTGTCCGAAAGTTACACCATAAACATAGTGTAGAATACTCTTAGGACTTCTTGGAACCTATGAGTAAAACAAAGTGTATAACACTGTCAGGGCTCCTAGGAACCTATCTATAAAACATAGTGTAGAACACTGTCAGGACCCCTAGGAACCTATCTATAAAACAATGTATAACACTGTCAGGGCTCCTAGGAACCTATCTATAAAACATAGTGTATAACACTGTCAGGGCTCCTAGGAACCTCTCTATAAAACATAGTGTAGAACACTGTCAGGGCTCCTAGGAACCTATCTATAAAACATAGTGTATAACACTGTCAGGGATCCTAGGAACCTATCTATAAAACATAGTGTAGAACACTGTCAGGGCTCCTAGGAACCTATCTATAAAACAATGTATAACACTGTCAGGACTCCTAGGAACCTATCTATAAAACATAATGTATAACACTGTCAGGGCTCCTAGGAACCTATCTATAAAACAATGTATAACACTGTCAGGGCTCCTAGGAACCTATCTATAAAACAAAGTGTGTAACACTGTCAGGGATCCTAGGGACCTATCTATAAAACATAGTGTAGAACACTGCCAGGGCTCCTAGCAATCTATCTATAAAACATAGTGTAGAACACTGTCAGGGCTCCTAGGAGCCTATCTATAAAACATAGTGTATAACACTGTCAGGGCTCCTAGGAACTTATCTATAAAACAAAGTGTATAACACTGTCAGGGCTCCTAGGAACCTATCTATAAAACATAGTGTAGAACACTGTCAGGGCTCCTAAGGAACCTATCTATAAAACATAGTGAAGAACACTGTCAGGGCTCCTAGGAACCTATCTATAAAACATAGTGTAGAACACTGTCAGGGCTCCTAAGGAACCTAGCACAATTGTGCACAAGAAATGGCTTTGCACCAAATGTGCATCTTTTGTGATTAATTCCCCCTATGTTCAAAAATGAGCTGTAGTATCTGAAACGGCCAATGATTCTTGAGTGGTGCTGTTTGTCGTTTAAATTCATGCAACCCCTTTAATAAATCTATACATCTGGCAGATCCAGAGCCTTATTTTATTTTTGCATGGCTGCTATGCTCCCCAATTTCTGTTTATATATAAAATATGAGGAATTTGGAGATAGTGCAGTCTTTGTGAGAAATACAATTGATTTATTGTTAAGCTGTTAATATCTATTTCAGATGTATTTTGGTCTTTTGAAAGGTTTTCCCTCATGAATTAGCATAAATGGCTTTTAGCACAACCATACTAGAACAATTTTGCTCTTGATCACCTCACCAAGGCACGAGGGACGTTAAGCCTCAGCAGTGTTGAGTTTCTTTTCCAAAATGGCAGTGTCTTTTGTACTGTCTGATGTGCAAACATGACTACCGAATACTTTTTTTAATAAGTCAGGACAATATTTGGTTAATAGATATCACATGATGCCAATAAAGTCTTAGGCCTCATGCACACGACCATAATGAATCTACAGTCCACAAATACTGATCTGCAATCTGCCCATATACATGTCCGCATTGCATCAGTAAAGTCATTTGCAATCACACGAATCCTTTATGATTCCCTACACTGGACTGTGTCACAAATGCGGACAAACATAGGACATGCTTCATAATTTGATGAACCATTCTACAGCTCGGACACACATCCGCAAAAATTGTGGACATAGTGTATGATTCCATAGAACTGTAATGGTCCGCACTTTTATCCGCAATTGCTGATCCACAATTGTGGATAAAATTACGTTGTGTGCATGGGGCCTCGGACTACATTCACATGTGAATTGGAGTTTCCATTGAAGACTCCCTTGCAGTGTCCACCTGATATTGGCAGAGGAAAAACTTTTTCGTCCTCATCTTTCAGTTTAAAAAAGCGGACTCAAAATAGCAGATACATATTATGGAACCCATTGACTATAATGGGGTCAATAGGTTTCCATTTGTATCTGCTATTTTAGTGGTCCTCCTGGTCATTGTTCTGGTCCTCCAATGGACCAGAAAGATGGACGGCCTTAGCCACTTTGTCTCATATTTTATAATGCCCTTAATTTTAAGAACAAATATAAATTTTATTCCCATCTCTGTGTTAAGGTTGGAAATTAACTGAGCCTATCCCTGTAGCAATGAGGCCCAAGCATGTGTCCTTGACTGAGAAGGACATGTTATTCAGCCTATCCTCCTTCTGATGAAGCCCTCTAATAATTCAGCATTTCCTTGTATAGATGAGACCCAAGCACGTCTCTACACCAAGGAGCACAAGTAATTCATCCTAATCTTGTACTGATGAAACCCGAGCATGTCTTGAAACCAAGCAGTACATACTATGCAGCTTATCCCTCCAGTGATATCTCTATACTGAGGAACACTAGTAATTCAGCCTGTTCCTGCAATGATGAGACCCAAGAATATCTCTAATCTGAGGAGAACAAGTAATGCAGCTTATCCATGTACTGATATGGCTCAAGCATGTTTCTAGATCTAGAAGCACCAGTTATGCAGCCTATCCATCTACTGATAAAGCCCAAGGATAATGCTGGAAAGGATTGGTAAGCAAAAGTAATTCAGCCTATCCCTGTAGTGATGAGGTCCAAACATGTTTCTAGACCAAGAAGCACAAGTTATTTAGCCTATCCCTTTGCAGATGAAGACCGAATAAATAATTTTCCTGGTAGTCCTATCATTTTAAAGGGAGTGTATAGCTCAAATATAACTTTAAAATTATAATATTTTTTATAATAAATATTTTGTAAAGAGACCCCAAAGTATAATAATATTACTTTCACTTTGACATAACTTCAGATGTGTTATACACTATGTTTTATATATAGGTTCCTAGGAGCCCTGACAGTGTTATACACTATGTTTTATAGATAGGTTCCTAGGAGCCCTGACAGTGTTATACACTATGTTTTATAGATAGGTTCCTAGGAGCCCTGGCAGTGTTCTACACTGTTTTATAGATAGGTTCCTAGGAGCCCTGACAGTGTTATACACTATGTTTCATAGATAGGTTCCTAGGAGCCCTGAGAGTGTTAGGGGGAGTTCACACTACTGTTACTAATAGCTGTCACAGAGAACGGTCACGACCGATTCTGTGTCCATTCCCATTAACACTAATGGAAACAACATATTGGATGCTAGCTTCCGTCATGTTTGTTTCCTTTAGGAAGATAATGTGAACCGAGAGCAAGGCAGGTGGTTTGGACTCCGCAACCAGAAATGAACGCACACGCGGTAGTTCAAGAAAAGAATATATATTTACTATAAGTTAATAAAGGCTATTTGAAGGTAAAATGACAGGGATAAAGACAAGCAAAATATACAATATAGCATGAACAATTTCAAGGCAAATTCTGCAATGGTTTCTACTTTTACTCTGTCCACTTCTGCAGTATGGACACTGAATGAACAATATACTCAAAACTATCCCTAACTGACCCTGACATCACATTTGGGTGCACCCCCTTTTCCCCAGTGGTCCAGGTGGACCGCTTACAGTCCGTAGAAGCGCGCGGTGGGGCCCAAAGTCGTTCCTTTCTTTTATAGTGAAGCGTCCTCTCCTCACTGTTATCAGGATCTTGGGAGAAATGAAGTCCTCTTTAACAGGGAAACCCAATGAATGCAATGTAATCCAACAGCAGATTCCACTCAGCACACTGACAGTCCTGCCGAATCCATACACTGAGCTGGGTTGTAAGCAGGGGTTTAGCAGGTGCTGTCCAGTACATCAACAGCACTGCGAGTCTCTATCTGTGGTATCCATATACACAGTCACAATGTCAGTCTCACTGATCAGCCACTGAGCACAGTTCCTTTCACGTGGACTCACTAGTCCTGTTGTCTCTTTACACTCTGTTTGTCTCTGGACCAAGATACAGCTTAGCTGTACAGAAAAATCTCCACACCAGTTCAATACAACACTTGCCAAGATGGCTGCTGCTCTCTGTCTCGTCACTTCCTGCTGCTCTGCTCACACTCTGTCTGCAGAACAGGCAGGCTGACATAAAAGGGGGGGGGGGTCTCACTCCAGCATCATGTCACAATTACAATGGCTGCTGTCTTAAAGGAACAGAATCACAGAAATACATTCAACATTAACAGTTTATACAGACAAATGAAGCTTAGGACAACATTGGCTGTCTCTTACATATTCCCCCCCACTTTAAGATTGGCAGTCCCTGCCTATGACTGTATATCCAGAGGGTTGTACTTTTATGCACAGGGTGGTAGTATACCGATGTATGGCAGGCCAAACAAACTCATCCTGCGCATACCGAACAGGGGGAATACCAGCATTTGGCCTAGTGGTCCGTCTGAGGACCGGTGGTATATTATGGGGTGCTGCAGCTATGGGCTGAGAAGGACCAGCGGATTCCGCACCTGAGGGGGCACAGGCCGGAGATACAGTAGTCACAGGTGGAACATCCCCAGGAGCAGGGATCGGCCAACAATCATCCTCCTCGTCTGAGGCCCATTCCGCACCTCCATTCTCTGACTGTGGGAGCTCATTCACATTGGCAGGCCCATCATGATTTGTCCCTTCAGAATGACACAGGCGCAACATATTTCGGTGAAGTACTCGAACACAATCAGTTCCTTCTTTCTGGACCTGGTACACTGGCCCATTCGCATACTTGCGGCCAACAACACGATACGGCAAAGCCTCCCATCGGCTTTCCAATTTCCCTTGGGGTTTCTTGACACGAACTAGCACCAGGTCGCCTGGTTGCAATGGTGCTTCTTGCACTGGGGTCTTATCAGGATGGGGATGTTCTTGCGCTCCGCACCAATCGATGGATCGTCTCAAGTCTCTGCCGGTGCGCCCGCACCCAAGAGGTTGGATCCCTCGGAGGGAACCCATCCACATCATCCAACTGTAATTCTCCTATACTTCGCCCAGACCGCCCAAAGAGAAGTGTATAAGGAGAGTACCCCGTTGTAGAATGGACCTGATTGTTATAGGCCCACACCATTTCAGACAAGAACTGAGGCCACTGTAACTTCTTGTCTTCCTCCAGAGTCCGCAGCATCTGTAGCAGAGTTCTGTTGAATCTTTCACAGGCCCCATTTCCCTGAGGGTGGTATGGAGTCGTGTGCGACTTCTTTATCCCGTAGATACGTTGAACTTCTTTCATTACGTGTCCCTCAAAGCAGGCACCCTGGTCGGAGTGGATGCGTTTAGGGCACCCATATACTCGAATGAAATCTTGGCACAGAGCACGAGCTGCTGACTCAGCTGTCTGGTCCTTGGTGGCGGTTACCACCGCAAATTTGGTGAAGTGATCCACCATTACGAGGCAATACTGGTGTCCGCTATTGGATGGGCCCACCATTAGATAGTCTATCATGACGATTTCTAAAGGTTCCTGGGTCACGATGGTTTGCAGGGGAGCTCTCTGTTCTATTGCCTTATGGATCTCACAAGTTCGACAGCTGCGGCATACTTCTTCGACCATTTGACGAAGACCAGGGCAGTAAATCAGTCGCTGTAACCAACGAAAGGTCTTCTCATGACCAAAATGTCCATTCTTATTATGAGCCTCAACTGCCAACGAGCGAGCCAGTTCACTAGGCACCACAATTTGGTATCGAATGTCGATCTCAGAAGGTAAATAGACCTTTCGGCATAGCACTCCATTTTTCATCTCCAACTTTTCCCACTGACTCAGAACAGATAATATCTCACGTGTCAGTCGTTCTCTTTCCTCTCTACAGGGCTTCTGGCCTTTCTCAACACACTTGATCATCTGTGCCAGCCCCTCATGGGTCTGTTGTATCTGTGCCCATTCCTGTCGTGAGGGACCAAAGAAAGGAGCTGTTTCAGTCCCCTCCATCTCAAACTGATTAGCGGCGGCCAAGGCCTGTGAAAATCTGCTGAAGTCGGGCACCTCCACATGCTCCAACTCATGATCCACGTCTACTGTGGGGGTCTGGGCGGTTACCCTAGAAAGCCCGTCAGCATTCTGGTTCTCTGTCTTGGACCGATACTTAATGCGGTAATTGAACTTAGTCATTCGGGCTATCCACCTCTGCTCTAACGCCCCGAGCTTGGCATTTTCCAGGTGAGCTAGTGGGTTGTTGTCAGTCAGTACTAAAACTTCAGCACCGGTCAAATATTCAGAGAATTTCTCGGTCATGGCCCATACCAGTGCCAACAGCTCCAACTTAAATGAACTATAATTCTCGGGGTTTCTTTCAGAATCTCTCAAAGACCGGCTGTCGTACGCTATGACCCTCTCCTGGCCATCCTGAAGCTGGGAAAGCACTGCTCCAAGACCATACAGGCTTGCATCCGTATACAGCTGGAACGGCAAGTGGTAATCAGCATATGCCAAGATTGGGGCTGTTGTCAGTGCATCCTTTAATGCCTGGAAGGCTTGTTCCTGTTCAAGTCCCCACTTCACGGACCGGTTCTTTGGACCACCGGATGTGCCTCGTAGGAGAGCATTAAGTGGTGCTGCTACCTTGGCGAAATCCTTAATAAACCGTCGATAGTAACCGGCTACTCCAAGGAACGCCCTCACTTCTCGCAGGGTAGTCGGTATTGGCCAATCTTGAACAGCCGCTATCTTGTCTCTTGATGGTCTCACCCCTTCTCCTGATACGCGGTGACCCAAGTAATCAATTTCAGATTGGAACAACCGACATTTACTGGGTTTCAATTTGAGCCCATGTTCCCGCAATCTTCGAAATACTTGCCCCAACTGGTGGAGATGGTCTTCAAAGGTCGCAGAATACACTATAATGTCATCCAAGTAGATGAGAGTGAACTCAAAGTTGAAGTCACCGAGACATTTCTCCATCAACCGCTGAAACGTTCCGGGTGCATTTGTCAACCCGAAGGGCATCCGGTTAAATTCGTATAGTCCCATGGGCAAGATGAATGCCGTCTTCTCCTTGTCTTTTGTGGCCATCGGCACCTGCCAATACCCACTAGCCAGATCTAGTGAGGAGAAGTACCGGGCTCTCCCCAGCGCTGAGAGGGACTCCTCAATCCGTGGCAAGGGGTAGGAATCTCGTACGGTGCAAGCGTTTAACTTCCGATAGTCTACGCAAAATCGGATGGACCCATCTTTTTTTTTTTTACTAACACCACAGGAGCTGCCCAGGGACTCTGGCTTTCTTGGATGATCCCACCCTGTAGCATCTTAGCTAACAGTTCTTTTACTTCCTGATACAACTGTGGAGGAATTTGTCGGTAGCGCTCTCTAATTGGAGGGGTGTCTCCTGTGGGAATCTCATGGTAGATCCCTGTGGTACATCCAAAATCTTCAGCATACCGTGAAAAGGCGGCTCGGTTCTCCCACAACAGTTCATCTACCTTCTGCACCCATTCCAGAGAACATGAACTTGCATCCATCTTCATCTGTTCTCGAATTGCACGGCCATTCCATTCAGAGGTGGGTTCCTCATCTTCTCCCATGGACACAGTTACGGTCCACTCATCCCTTTCAGTCGGCTTCAGCTGCATTGGAGTTACTTTCCTTACTTCCTCCGGAGTCACATAGATGTTAGCCAGCTGCCTCCCTGGGGTCAGGTCCACACTCTGGTCCTGAGTGTTTACACATCGAAGTGGTACTCTTCCATTGCGAACTATTGCCAAGGAACGGGCCACTAGCGGATCAACACCTCCTTCGGCTGCCTGCAGTGGTTCTACCAACACAGCTATGCCCTCTAGTTTCCGACAGGTGCCTATGGGCATGGACACTATTGTCTCCCGACTGGGTGGCAGTGTAACTTTTGTATGCAAAGGAACTGAAATTCGAGCCAGAGGACGCTGTGCATCTGAACTTTTCTGTAAGCCACATGTCCGGATCAGCCGCTGGAAAGCTGTTTGAGTAGGCCGATGGGTGGTGGTTTCTTTCCAATAACCGTGACCTTTCTTTTCAAAGAGGATCTGATCTAATTCTTTTAACACATTCATCCCCAAAATGACAGGGACCTTTACTTCATGTGACTCCTGTACCACCACAATGCCTTTCCTACCTAGATCTTGGCCACATACCCGGACATTCATCCAGGCCACTCCCACGACTGGAACTGGTAACTGGTTAGCTGCGACCACTCGTACGAATGTATGGGGATCATATTTCACATGTTGCTGGAAGTACCGTTCATAACAGTCTCTACTCAAGGTCGTTACTTGGGAACCCGTGTCAATCATCCCGGTAACCGGAATACCCTCCATTTCCACCTGTATAACAGGACTTGCAGCGATCAGGTCATCATTAGGGCATTCTCCCCACATAGTCTCCTTGTCAGTCTCCCCTACTACACGCCCTACAGTAGCAGGGGACTTCAGTTTAACGGCGGTCTCTCATAAGTTTGTCGCTGCTCTGGACATCTAGCAGCAACGTGGCCCATCCGTCCACACTCCCAGCAGCGTATCTCCCGTCGTTCTGGCCATCTGTTTGGGCCCCTTCGGTAAGCCCCTTCGATTTCTCCTGAGCACTGCATTAACTGATTTGGACCCCTTCGGTAGGTCCTATCCTCATCCCTCCAGCGGGGTGGTGGGTGATTCTGATTTTCTGGGTATGGACGGCTCACCCTTTCACCTCCAGTTTTCTGGAAGTCTGCAATTTTCATAGAATGTTCATCACAACGGGTGTGCAAGTGTTCCATTTGCTCTTGCAGTTTCTGCATTACTGTGAGAATTTCTTTAACCGTCCCCTTTTCTACTGTCTCTGAGCCAGAACTAGCCCCCTGTGACAAAGTAACTCCAACTGCGGTCTGGGGCTTCGGGAACATACTATTGGCACGGGAGATGGCCTCTACCTGTACATCATGGAATTTAGCATCAGTCTCTCGTCGTATAAAATCCTGCATAGTCACAGTTAAACTGCCGTCACGTATCCCCAGGACAAACTGGTCACGGAGAGTCCGATCAGGGTTACAGAAGGCTGGCGAGCCCCCTCTTTCCTTCACTTGAATATCTCGGAGCAGTTCTTGTAGGGCATTTGCATATTGGGGAAGGCTTTCATTCTCCTGTTGTACCCTCTGGAAGAACCGAGCCTGCAGAGACCCCAGCAATGCAGTTTCTCCATAAATGGTTTCTAGAATCTGGACTACTTGCTCAAATGTCTGCCTTTGTTCAAATGGCCTCAATATCACCGTGGTCTTAGCATCCCCTTGTAATGTCAATATTGCTAGCTCTACTAGTACTTCTGGTGCGGTCTGGTACATTCGCTGTATCATTTGTATCTGTTCCACCCACATACTCACTGACATATTATTGCCATCAAATTTAGCTAACTGACTTATTATAGCCCCTGCTGGCATTCTTCCTCCAGCACCATTCTCCCGAACGGGTGCGTCACCGTCCATTCTGGTAAGCGGATCCTGCCGACTACGCCAATTTGTGAACCGAGAGCAAGGCAGGTGGTTTGGACTCCGCAACCAGAAATGAACGCACACGCGGTAGTTCAAGAAAAGAATATATATTTACTATAAGTTAATAAAGGCTATTTGAAGGTAAAATGACAGGGATAAAGACAAGCAAAATATACAATATAGCATGAACAATTTCAAGGCAAATTCTGCAATGGTTTCTACTTTTACTCTGTCCACTTCTGCAGTATGGACACTGAATGAACAATATACTCAAAACTATCCCTAACTGACCCTGACATCACATTTGGGTGCACCCCCTTTTCCCCAGTGGTCCAGGTGGACCGCTTACAGTCCGTAGAAGCGCGCGGTGGGGCCCAAAGTCGTTCCTTTCTTTTATAGTGAAGCGTCCTCTCCTCACAGTTATCAGGATCTTGGGAGAAATGAAGTCCTCTTTAACAGGGAAACCCAATGAATGCAATGTAATCCAACAGCAGATTCCACTCAGCACACTGACAGTCCTGCCGAATCCATACACTGAGCTGGGTTGTAAGCCGGGGTTTAGCAGGTGCTGTCCAGTACATCAACAGCACTGCGAGTCTCTATCTGTGGTATCCATATACACAGTCACAATGTCAGTCTCACTGATCAGCCACTGAGCACAGTTCCTTTCACGTGGACTCACTAGTCCTGTTGTCTCTTTACACTCTGTTTGTCTCTGGACCAAGATACAGCTTAGCTGTACAGAAAAATCTCCACACCAGTTCAATACAACACTTGCCAAGATGGCTGCTGCTCTCTGTCTCGTCACTTCCTGCTGCTCTGCTCACACTCTGTCTGCAGAACAGGCAGGCTGACATAAAAGGGGGGGGTCTCACTCCAGCATCATGTCACAATTACAATGGCTGCTGTCTTAAAGGAACAGAATCACAGAAATACATTCAACATTAACAGTTTATACAGACAAATGAAGCTTAGGACAACATTGGCTGTCTCTTACAATAAAGCCGTGCATGCATTATTTTTTACTGCATATATTATTACTGGGTTTTTTTAACACACTTACAGTATTATCTATTTACAGTTCTTATCAAGCAATTCTTCATTGCCTTGTAAAATGCAGCCATAATTGCAGTAGAAGTTCACAGCAATTAGATATTTATCCCCACAATCGCAGGGTACTCGTGGGTTATCAAGTCTGTTGGGGGCTTAACACAGAGGCCCTTGCATCAGCCATACTATACTATATTATCTATGTATTACTTCCTATTTATTTCATTTTGATTGTCTGAGACCCTATCTCTCTAATCTCTCTGTTATGTCTGCAACCGTTCGATCTTCTGCGCCATCCACTCGCATGCTGCGGTGCGGGAGGTGTGTTCAGTTTTGATTCTTTGTTTAGGGTTCTTCTTGTATTGTCTGAACACTGTTCTATACCCTCACCTCTGTAATTGGTTTTCCACCACACCCATCTCCTTCACCTTGGTTTCCCTCTGCTCCACTAATAGTTAATTTTAGCTTTGCCTGTGTGATTGACAGCCTATCCTCCTATCAAGTCTGGGGCGGGTTCTTCCTTCCTATTTATTGTTTGCTCACATTTACATTGGTGCTTGCTATTGCCTCGTGTGTGCTGGCTATTTACTCTTTCTGCTTTGTTACATGTATTCATATTCCTGACCTCTGGCTTTACCCTTGAATAGTCTCTCAGATTTCAATTCTGTACTGCGTTTCTCGACTGATACCGACCCCTTGGCTAGCTGACTTTCCTTGTTGTTTGTCCTGTCTGCGTTCTGTGTCTTCACTCATATCTAAGAAGAGATTGCTGCCCAGTTGCCGTCTGTCACCTAGGACAGTTCAGGCAAGTGGGCAGGGACAAGGAGGAGGGTTCAGCTTAGGGCTCACTCTCTTGCCGTGCCCCTCCCCCATGGGTTCACCAGAAGCTACTGGGGAATCGCTCCTCTAGCAATTCCCTTACACTTTCCCTACAAAATGGACTTCTCCTCTAGCAGTCTGGGTTGTAGTGGTGCAAAGGGTGCTCCATGAAAGTTTACCTCATCTTCTTAGTAATAATTTTCTACCTAATTTTATTCTCAAAAAATCTGATGAATTCCTCTGTTGCATTTGGAATGATTTAAGATTTGCTGCAAAGAGTAGTTTCTATTTTGACCACAACTTGAGACTTTAATTTATACAAATATTGATCTTTAGGCTCCATGCACACAAAGCAGTGCATCGTCAGTGTACTAGCCATGTTTTTCAAAGCTAATATACTGACCCAATATATTGTAATGTTCCCATACACACACCCGTGTATTATCACAGGCCCGTGATGCCCGTCATCCACGGACCATGTACATGTGGCGCTAGACTGTGGACTGTGTGCTGACAAGTGCAGAGCTGTTCCAAGCATGTACAAGTTCGTCAGAAGATCTCAGAAAGATCAAGGACAAGTTTGTTCTTGTAATGTTCATTTTAAAGAAAAGAGAACTGTTTTTTTCTTCAATTTTCCTTAACTACTTCTTGACCACGAGGCTATAACAGAAGGCTACAACAAAAAAATATTTTTAGTCCTTTTTTCAGTGATACATAGGGTTTTAGTTTAATGTAATTTTTAATTTTATTCTTTCGCATTTTATTCTTTTTCTTTTACAAATGGGAAATTTAAATTAAAAATAATCTTTTTTTTTTCGACCTTTGGGGAAATTTTAACATTACATTTTATTTTGTTACTTATTCCTATAACAGGGACTGCTACATTAGTCTCAGTTACAGGAGGAATACGGCCTCCTGGTATAACCTGCAGAGCTGATTTGTCCTATAGGCTTCAGCACCTCATACGCCATCTGGTGATCACATGACTATCTGACCACTTGGTAGTTGCAAAATGGCGGCGTCCAAAGCTGTATACACAGCATTTATTTGGCCCTGTAGTAAACCATCCCTGCTTTCTCTTTGGAGAGTTCCCCGCTCCTGCCGCTGCATGATCCCATATAACTGGTAACTCTAGAAGGACATATCATTAGATCCGCGCAGAGTTACTGTATATCCTGACCGCCAAGATGGTAATACTCAACAGGTTAAAATACAACAGGATATGTCATAAACATCTGATTGATGGGGGTCACTTCATGTACGCCTAGACAAGATGGCCAGATGCATTTGAGGTCAGGGATATCTGCAGCCACTTGAGTCTTCGGGTCAAACTGAATTTCTGTCTAATGTAGGTATCTAAATACCACTGTAGATAAGAATAAGTGAAGTCAACCAATGTTATCCTTTTTACCTTAAATTTTACAGTGACTCAGACATCAAATTCTAAAATAATTCCAAATAAATCAGAAATCATGAACTGAGTAACAGGTGTGCCTCATACTGACAGGTTTGTGGATTTTTGATGGTATGATGTAATAATTGTCAAGGGAAGTTACTGGAAGGACTGGGAGGTCCTGTTAGGTCCCATGTGACAATATAGTTCTTTATTATATATAGATCACATTTCTGGATGTCACAATCTTCCTACTGGGAACTGTGATAGGACTTGCTTGGTGCAGAGATATTCATGTGGGTACTGTTCAGAATAATGTGATATATACAATGACTGCCTCCATATTACTCACACTTCTATACCTTATGTGGCTGCCTGGTCTGCTGGGTAAGTTACACTGTACTTACATGTCCTAGGGTGGTGGGTATAGATATGTCCGGACATATAGGCAGCCTATATACTGTATATGACCCATATGATCATTATAGGGTGATTGGGGGTGTAGGTCACTAGGGTATACCACCAACGTCTGATAGGTAGGTGACCGACTGCTGTTTGGTGGACCACCCCATGCAGAGCTACTTTGCTCTAATATTTGGATATTTCACAGGGGTATTGTAGGGATATTGGTGGTCCCCCATTATTGGGACATTGGAGCATTTCCTAGAGATACAGTAATATCGCCAATATCTATCCTGAGACAATCTAATACAGGAAACAGGTGTTTTTGTTTGTTTGATCACATTACCTTCTCCACCTGATGCACCTGACAAAATGCAGTGTAAGACTAAGGCCCCACATTGCGGAAATGCAGCGTTTTTTTGAGCCGAAGTCAAGAATGGCTGCAAAAGGAATAGGAACTATATAGGAAGCTCTTATACGTCTCCCTTCTGTACAGTCCACTCCTGACTTTGGCTCAAAAAAAAGCAGCAAAATCTTCAACAAAAAAAGCTGCGTTTCCGTAACGTGGGGCCTCAGCTTAATTCTTGAATAGCAGCAGCCTGTGTCCATTCCCCGATCACTGCAACTGTTTCCAATGTCTTTAAGGCTGATTCCCTACGTTGTGAAAATGCAGCTTTTTTTTTTTTTGCAGATTTTGCTGCGGTTTTTTTGAGACAAATCCAGGAGTGGATTGAGTAGAAGGAAGAAGTATAAGAGATTCCTATATTTCCCATTTCTTTTTTAACCATTCTTGACTTTGGGTCCAAAAAAAACCGGAAAAAAAAAAAAAAGCTGTGTTTCCGCAACGTGGGGCCTCAGCCTAAAGGAGTATTCTAGTTTTATCAAATAAAAGTTACTCTTTGCATAATAAAACATTACTTTCTGTATAAGTTCTTCAGGGTTTAGAAATCTCTGCTTGCTTACATTCAGTAGGAGCCTTCATTGTTTACTGGTCATGTGATGGACATACAGGTGCAGGACTCGTCACAAGAAACAGCTCTAGTAAGTGTACTGTAACAAGCCATGCACCTGTGTGTCCATCACATGACCTGAACTTCACTAGAAGTAAGTTCCTATTAAATAATAAATAATTATACACACCTCAGCTGCTGCAGAACCTCATAATGCACATCTCAGATGCTACAGAACCTCATAATACACACTTCAATTTCTGCAGAACATCATGATACACACCTCCCATGCTGCAGAACATAATGGTTCACACCTTAACTGCTGCAGAGTATCATAAATATTGAAATCATTACACACAACTCAGCTGCTTCGGAACATCATAATATACACCACAGGTGCTGCAGAACATCATTATTCATTATCCCGTGGCGTAAATAACGCTAACTTTCTGCAGGCTGAAGGGAAGGCGTCTGTGTGCAGGAGTGGGGATCAGTATGTAGGACCGCAGCACTGAGAGTATTTGTAAGGTGAACAGGTATGCCCGAACATGTACAAAATGGAACTGCTATTATTGTACAGTGGGGTCTCTTCAGATCCCAGAATATAATGCGCAGAGGCCCAGGAGAGGGGAGGAAACATAACTAACATTGTTACTCACCTCTCCTGTGCTCTAGTGTGGGTCTGCTGGGCCTCTTGAATGATGTCAGAGATTGCTGAGGCTCAATCACAGGATAGGTCATCAGAATGTGATCTGTCAGGGTCCCACACCTGGACCTTTCACACATAAGCTAGTAGTAGTGTGCTGGAAGCAGCTAGTGAACTGGGAGCATGTGCAGCACTTCTCCTATTCAAGTAATGGGTGTGACATAGAAGCTCCGCCCACAGCATAGCGATGGTCTGGGGGAATTGCAGCGCCGTTCATATTACTTTAACAGGAGCAGTGCTTTATGCTCTCCCCATCCACTAGCAGCTTCCAGGACAAAGACTGCTAGAACAGCTGATCTGTGTGGAGTCCAGCACCCGGATCTCATCAGCATGAAAAACTGAATTTGGTGCCAGTAAACCCCATTAATAAAATGTATTTTATTTCTCAGGCGCCAAAACATTTTTAATCTACAATGACCACGACAAGCGATGTCTACAAGCAGAGGATTCGGCCCTCGTCATGGCTGAATGTAATGAGAATTCTATTATACAGAAATTTCAATGGATTTCTAAGGAGCAGCTTATAAATGTAGGGACATCACACTGCCTGTCTGTACCGTCTATAACAGAAGGGTCAGCAGTGGTGCTGCATACATGTGACGGCAACAGTGACCTCCAGAAATGGGAATGTAAAAATGAGACTTTGTTTGGAGTCACCAAAGGTGATCTATACATGACCTACAGAGATAGAAAGAAAATCATTCTCTCCAATAGCACAGGAGACTGGAGCCAATGGAAAATCTATTCTACAAAGGAAGATTTATGTAGTAATTCTTATGAAGGTAAGGAGATAGAAAAAGACCATGTGGTCAGTCTAGTCTGTCCTTGTATTGCCAAGCATCTACTACTCTTTCAATGTGATAATATTTCCTGACATTGCTTTTGATCTTACCTCTAATAATTTCAGATTGTGCCACCTTGTTCTTGTGTTTATTTTTTTATAAAAACACTTTTGTAATAAATCTTAAATTCATTTTACCATATTACAAAGATTATATCATGTACTCCCATTCCCTTCTCTTCTGTAGGTTATACAGACTAAGGTCTTTAAAGAAAAGCTGTAACTTGTCATATCTGAAATCAGGATATCATAAAGGGAGAGAAGCTGAGCTCTGTGATATATAGGGTTATATGATAGAGGAGAGAAGCTGAGCTCTGTGATATATAGGGTTATATGATAGAGGAGAGAAGCTGAGCTCTGTGATATATAGGTTTATATGATAGAGGAGAGAAGCTGAGCTCTGTGATATATAGGTTATATGATAGAGGAGAGAAGCTGAGCTCTGTGATATATAGGTTATATGATAGAGAGAGAGAGAAGCTGAGCTCTGAAATATAGGGTTATATGATAGAGGAGAGAAGCTGAGCTCTGTGATATATAGGTTTATATGATAGAGGGAGAGAAGCTGAGCTCTGTGATATATAGGTTATATGATAGAGGAGAGAAGCTGAGCTCTGTGATATATTGGTTATATGATAGAGGAGAGAAGCTGAGCTCTGTGATATATAGGGTTATATGATAGAGGAGAGAAGCTGAACTCTGTGATATATAGGATTATATGATAGAGGAGAGAAGCTGAGCTGTGTGATATATAGGTTATATGATAGAGGAGAGAAGCTGAGCTGTGTGATATATAGGGTTATATGATAGAGGAGAGAAGCTGAGCTCTGTGATATATAGATTATATGATAGAGGAGAGAAGCTGAGCTCTGTGATATATAGGTTATATGATAGAGGGAGAGAAGCTGAGCTCTGTGATATATAGGGTTATATGATAGAGGAGAGAAGCTGAGCTCTGTGATATATAGATTATATGATAGAGGAGAGAAGCTGAGCTCTGTGATATAGAGGATTATATGATAGAGGAGGGAAGCTGAGCTCTGTGATATATAGGTTATATGATAGAGAGAGAGAGAAGCTGAGCTCTGATATATAGGGTTATATGATAGAGGAGAGAAGCTGAGCTCTGTGATATATAGGTTTATATGATAGAGGGAGAGAAGCTGAGCTCTGTGATATATAGGTATACTGTATATGATAGAGGAGAGAAGCTGAGCTCTGTGATATATAGGGTTATATGATAGAGGAGAGAAGCTGAGCTCTGTGATATATAGGTTTATATGATAGAGGAGAGAAGCTGAGCTCTGTGATATATAGGTTATATGATAGAGGAGAGAAGCTGAGCTCTGTGATATATAGGGTTATATGATAGAGGAGAGAAGCTGAGCTCTGTGATATATAGGGTTATATGATAGAGGAGAGAAGCTGAGCTCTGTGATATATAGGTTATATGATAGAGGAGAGAAGCTGAGCTGTGTGATATATAGGGTTATATGATAGAGGAGAGAAGCTGAGCTCTGTGATATATAGATTATATGATAGAGGAGAGAAGCTGAGCTCTGTGATATAGAGGATTATATGATAGAGGAGGGAAGCTGAGCTCTGTGATATATAGGTTATATGATAGAGAGAGAGAGAAGCTGAGCTCTGAAATATAGGGTTATATGATAGAGGAGAGAAGCTGAGCTCTGTGATATATAGGTTTATATGATAGAGGGAGAGAAGCTGAGCTCTGTGATATATAGGTTATATGATAGAGGAGAGAAGCTGAGCTCTGTGATATATAGGGTTATATGATAGAGGAGAGAAGCTGAGCTCTGTGATATATAGGGTTATATGATAGAGGAGAGAAGCTGAGCTCTGTGATATATTGGTTATATGATAGAGGAGAGAAGCTGAGCTCTGTGATATATAGGGTTATATGATAGAGGAGAGAAACTGAGCTCTGTGATATATAGATTATATGATAGAGGAGAGAAGCTGAGCTCTGTGATATAGAGGATTATATGATAGAGGAGGGAAGCTGAGCTCTGTGATATATAGGTTATATGATAGAGAGAGAGAGAAGCTGAGCTCTGATATATAGGGTTATATGATAGAGGAGAGAAGCTGAGCTCTGTGATATATAGGTTTATATGATAGAGGGAGAGAAGCTGAGCTCTGTGATATATAGGTTATATGATAGAGGAGAGAAGCTGAGCTCTGTGATATATTGGTTATATGATGGAGAGAAGCTGAGCTCTGTGATATATAGGGTTATATGATAGAGGAGAGAAGCTGAGCTCTGTGATATATAGGTTATATGATAGAGGAGAGAAGCTGAGCTCTGTGATATATAGGTTATATGATAGAGGAGAGAAGCTAAGCTCTGTGATATATAGGGTTATAGGATAGAGGAGAGAAGCTGAGCTCTGTGATATATAGGGTCATATGATAGAGGGAGAGAAGCTGAGCTCTGTGATATAGGTTATATGATAGAGGAGAGAAGCTGAGCTCTGTGATATATAGGGTTATATGATAGAGGAGAGAAGCTGAGCTCTGTGATATACAGGGTTATATGATAGAGGAGAGAAGCTGAGCTCTGTGATATATAGGGATATATGATAGAGGAGAGAAGCTGAGCTCTGTGATATATAGGGTTATATGATAGAGGGAGAGAAGCTGAGCTCTGTGATATATAGGGGAGACCCTGGGGCACATGACCTCAGCCTGGGGCCTGAAGAGGATACCCAGGAGAGTTGAGGCAAGGTAAGTATAAAAATTTGTTATTTTTACTCACATTCCCTGGGCTTCCATGTATTATTAGGTTCGAACAAAAAACTTTTGGAAAATTTGTGTTGAATCCAGCTGTATCTGAAACGGTTCACTTATCTCCAGTTTATATGAATCTCTAGCTGGCCTAAAAGACTTTGTATATTTCTTAATGAACTAAACTAGATATTAATTCTACCATGAGGACAATGATGTAATTTGTTTTTCCACAGAAATATACACTCTGAGGGGGAATAGTAATGGTCAGCCCTGCAAGTTCCCTTTCAAGCTCAACAACAAGGTTTATGTAGACTGTACAACTGATGGACGATCTGATGGAAGACCCTGGTGCTCTACAACCTCAGACTATGACACAGACCAGCTGTTTGGATTTTGCCCATCTAAATGTAAGTGTTGTAGTGATTTACACTGATGGAGTTGCCTATTACAGATATTTTCTTCCTTACTTTTCCTATGGGCTGTATTTGACAAATATTTGCTTCCCAAGATTTCAAAATGACATGCTTTTGTGTTACACTGTTACATGATGTCTGTCCTTAATGTGTGTATATATATATATATATATATATATATATATATATATATCACCATTGGCCACCCAGTGGTTGTGATGTGAGTTACAGCCTGTCCTGTTCAGAAGGGGATGAACTGTGGAATCAAAATCTCTATGGGAAACTGACCAGTTTGCCACCAATTACACCCGGGCTGGGCCAGTCTTAACTTAACTGTCAACAATTTTTTTTTTTTTTTTTTTTTTAGATTTACACAGCACTGTACACAGATGGTAATCACTTATATCAGTCCCTATCAGAAAGGCAACCGCCTCCCCCAACAATATTCATCTGTCACCAGGCCAGAATTATTAAGTTATTATTAAGTATTGATATATGCCAACAGCCCCTGGACCATGATACTTCTGGATTTTTACGGAAATTTGGAAATTTACAAGAATCAACAATTTCCTTGTAACCCACTGCTTTTTAACAACCTAAACATACTCAGATGAGATCTTAGTGAAGAGAATAGACACATTATGTATGGGCTGAAATTACATGTAGTCTTTAAAGAGTATTTATGGATTGTGATATTGATGAGATGACGTATTAAAATAGGTCAATATCAGATCAGTCGGGGTCCAACACCCATTATCTCCACCAAACAGATGTTTGAATAGACCATTGTGTTTGGGTGAAAGCAATAGCCCATTCAAAAGCCAAGAAGTGAACATCTAGGCAACATATCGGTCAGCAAGTCGGCTCATCACAAGGTCTATCAGTTCTAGAACACGGCAGTGGAGCTGGCTCGTATGCTTCGTAATAGTGAGATCACAAACGTCCATGCACGCACCTTGTGAGGCACATTACACAAGTCTGGAATGGTGACCCGAAAAAAGGTGGGGAAGCCTCAACTTCAAAATCATAATAAGAAGTGTCATCTCAAGTTTGCAAAAAAATGCAAAAAGAGGACAGTAGAAGATTGGAAACGGGTGATTTGGAGTGATGAGAAGAAAGTCAATAGACTGGGCTCTGATGGGTGCAAATGGGTCTGGCAGAAACAAGGGAAAAGGGGGCTAACTGATCAAGATATTGAAGGAACTGTCAAGTTTGGTGGAGGAAGCCTGATGATATGGGGCTGTTTCACAGCCAAAGGTGTTGGATGACCAGGATTGATGGTGGTTTCAACGCTGAGCTACATGTGAGTATCCTACAAGATGAGTTACTTCGTACACTCGAGTACTATGGGTATGAAAAGGACGACATAATGTTCCAGCAGGAAAAAAAATCCAAAGTATACGTCGAGATTACCAAACAAATGGTTCAATGACAATGAAGTAGAGATGCTGGACCCCCACAGTCTCCATAGCTCAACCCAATCATGCACTTGTGGGTAGAGTTGAAGTAAAAGCTGTATTCATACCCAAGTGAGTCAACCAGTATGCCCCAACTTTGGGAAGGTGTAGAAGAGACCTGGGATTCGATTTCAGTCGATATTTGCTTGAATGTGATCGAGAGCATGCCCAGAAGGATTCAGACACTGTTGAAAGCCAAAGGTGGATTTATAAAATACTAACAAAATAATACAAATTAAAATTTAGATTTTTATTAGCAAAACAGTAATAAAATATCAAAGATTATTACAGTCTCCAGGAAATAATGAAGTTCAGTCCCCTGTCCCAGGGAGTGATTTGGGAGCTGCACAGAAGACCCTTATCTGGGTGCATAGTGTTGCTATCCTACCTTATCCTGGTCTCCAGCAATACAGAAAATATATATATATATATATATATATATATATATATCCGGTCCCAACCTGCACAGTAAGGGATCATTCACATGGCAGAATCTGCCACTGATTTTGAGGTGGATTCTACCAAAAATTCAGCCACAGATTCTACCTTGATTCTGGCACTACTTTTGTTCAATGGGAGGAAGAAATCAGAGCAGGACGCTGAAAAAATAAGCATCTTGCTCGATCTTACTGCAAATACATCCACCTGTTTAGTCCTAATCGTCTGGATTTAATCTATGGTGGAAAGCCGAAAGCTGTGAGCCAGGGGGCAAGGGCAAGGAATGAAGAGGAATCTGAGGCGGATATGCTCCTTAGCCTAGTTAGCCTACTTAACTTGGCCTACAGCTGATAGCTGAGCTGCAGAAATCAGGAAGTGTCAACCTATGATAGTGATCTTACTATGGACATTAGAAAACAAAGTGTAATTGTAAAAAATAACCTGATTTATATAATTTGCCATTTTCGGATTATAGTCTCTTTAACATATAACACATTTTTCTTCTCAGCTACATCTAATGACTTGTGGACAGCAGATCCTGTTACTGGTGTCAACTATCAGATTAACTCTGATTCAGCCCTCACTTGGTACCAAGCCAGAAGAAGCTGCCAGCAACAAGACGCAGAACTGCTGAGTATAACCGAACTACACGAACAATCATTCATTGCAGGTAAGAACCAAGGTAGAGCAGAATCAGAAGAGACACATCAGAGATCTACAGGAATTAAGACCATAATATTATATGTATGATGAATGTGGAGTCAATGACGGGAGTCACAGATTATCTAAACCCAGTCTTTATAGAAGGTTCCATTATTCCCATACACTGGAGACATTTTTCACTATCATCCAAACAATTGTCTAATTTTCCACTGGGATAAAATGTCCCATCGTCTTATTATAGTCTGTAGGATTACACACATGGAGTCCTTCAAAGGCTCGTGGACCCTAATGTAAATTCTATAACAGGACCATCACCTATTATGTACCATTTATAATACTGCTGTTCTCATATGTGATAGACCATCTTTATACCCACTCACCAGTGCCCACTTGTGGCTGCTATATTATCAACTATCTCTCTCTCTATATATATATATACAGTGGGGGAAAAAAGTATTTAGTCAGCCACCAATTGTGCAAGTTCTCCCACTTAAAAAGATGAGGCCGGCCTGTAATTGTCATCATAGGTAGACCTCAACTATGAGAGACAAAATGAGAAAACATATCTAGAAAATCACATTGTCTGATTTTTCAAGAATTTCTTTGCAAATTATGGTGGAAAATAAGTATTTGGTCACCTACAAACAAGCAAGATTTCTGTCTCTCACAGACCTGTAACTTCTTAACTGGCTCCTCTGTCCTCCACTCATTACCTGTAGTAATGGCTCCTGTTTGACATTGTTATCAGTATAAAAGACACCTGTCCACAACCTCAAACAGTCACACTCCAAACTCCACTATGGTGAAGACCAAAGAGCTGTGGAAGGACACCAGAAACAAAATGGTAGCCCTGCACCAGGCTGGGAAGACTGAATCTGCAATAGGCAAGCAGCTTGGTGTGAAGAAATCACCTGTGGGAGCAATAATTAGAAAATGGAAGACATACAAGACCACTGATAATCTCCCTCGATCAGGGGCTTGATGCAAGATCTCACCCTGTGGGGTCAAAATGATCACAAGAATGGGGAGCAAAAATCCCAGAACCACACGGGGGGGCCTAGTGACTGACCTGCAGAAAGCTGGGACTAACATAACAAAGGCTACCGTCAGTAACACACTACGCCGCCAGGGACTCAGATCCTGCAGTGCCAGACATGTCCCCTGCTTAAGCCAGTACATATCCGGGCCCGTCTGAAGTTTGCTAGAGAGCATTTGGATGTTCCAGAAGAGTATTGGGAGAATGTCATATGGTCAGATGAAACCAAAGTAGAACTGTTTGGTAGAAACACAACTCGTGGTGTTTGGAGGAGAGTGAATGCTGAGTTGCATCCAAAGAACACCATACCTACTGTGAAGCATGGGGGTGGCAACATCATGCTTTGGGGCTGTTTCTCTGCAAAGGGACCAGGACGACTGATCCGTGTACATGAAAGAATGAATGGGGCCATGTATCGTGAGATTTTGAGAGCAAACCTCCTTCCATCAGCAAGGGCATTGAAGATGAAACGTGGCTGGGTCTTTCAGCATGACAATGATCCCAAGCACACCGCCAGGGCAACGAAGGAGTGGCTTCATAAGAAGCATTTCAAGGTCCTGGAGTGGCCTAGCCAGTCTCCAGATCTCACCCCCATAGAAAACCTTTGGAGGGAGTTGAAAGTACGTGTTGCCGAGCGACAGCCCCAAAACATCCCTGCTCTAGAGGAGATCTGCATGGAGGAATGGGCCAACATACCAGCAACAGTGTGTGCCAACCTTGTGAGGACTTACAGAAAACGTTTGACCTCTGTCATTGCCAACAAAGGATATATAACAAAGTATTGAGATGAACTTTTGTTATTGACCAAATACTTATTTTCCACCATAATTTGCAAATAAATTCTTTAAAAATGAGACAATGTGATTTTCTGGATTTGTTTTCTCATTTTGTCTCTCATAGTTGAGGTCTACCTATGATGACAATTACAGGCCGGCCTCATCTTTTTAAGTGGGAGAATTTGCATAATTGGTGGCTGACTAAATACTTTTTTTCCCCACTGTATATATGTATAGTATTTTAATGAATCCCTTTGATGGAATAGCGCTTTCCATGAGCTTTTGTTTCTTCCTCTGTTCACACCACATTTGTGACTGTCCTGACATTTGTTTTCTGGGGCTAAACTGTATGTAATTCATTATGTTATTTATCTATATTTTATAGGGTTAACAAACACCCTCACCACAGCCATATGGATTGGGCTTAATAGTCTGGACTTCAATGGTGGCTGGAGTTGGGACAGTGGAGACCCTTTTAGATATCTCAACTGGCTTTCAGGTAAATTTTGAGGTTCAGGTCTATAGCCTGCACTTAAAGGGGTTTCCTGGTTAAAAATATTGATGACCTATCCTTACCATATTCATCAATATCAGACTGGTGGAGGCCCAACACCTGGAACTCCATCTATCACCTGTTCTAGGCAGCTGATACACAGAGAATGGAGCAGGAAGCAGACAGCGCTGTTCTCTGTGTAGTGGTCAGGCCAGGTACTTCGGGTCAGTTTCCATTCACTGGAATGGGAGCTAAAGTGCAGTGACTCATGCTCCATTCTCTGTGTATCAGCTTATGATCGGTGGGGGTGCCAGATGTCAAACACCACTAATGACTTGTTCTTAGTATTGGTAACTGACAGTGCTTAGATAAAAACATAAAAATAAAATTATAAATGTCTAAAAAAAAAAAAATGTAAAAATTAAATCCCTTTAATAAATAACTAAAATTAACTGAGTGCGTAGAAAAAGTATAATTAAAAAATGTAAAAAAAATAAATAAAAATTAAATAAAAATTAAATATCTAAAAACACTAGAGTAGTCACTTGGTGACTGTGTAATATAAAAAAATTGCATACACACTATTCAACGTATCTTAAACATATGGGACTCCTAACCACAACACAGTTTAGGCTAAGTTCACATCTACATCGGAATTTCTGTAGGAGACTCTGTCGCCGTGTCTGCCTGAAATTGGTGGATGAAATATTGCTGCACATAAAAATTTTTCAGCCTCTACTTCAGTTAAAAAGCAACGGACACCCAACAAACCCCATTATAGTCAATGGTGTCTGTAGGGGCGCGGTACACATCCACTATTTTAGCTGTCTGCCTGCCCGTTGTTCAGTTTCTCCAACAGACCAGAACAACAGATAGGCCAAAGCAGATGTGAGCTTAGCCTTTAGACATTTTTATCTAACTTTGTTGCTTTCTTTAGGAAATCCATCAGATGCCCCCGGCGTAAACTGTGTAGCAGTAAATCCTGGAGAAAACACAATGTGGGAAAGCAAAGAGTGCAAGCAAAAACTGGGCTATATCTGTGAAAAAGGCAACAAGAAGTCCCGAGATGACCCCTCTCCAGGTAGGAAACAAAGATATGTGTGATAGAGAAGCAAATAATGGGCTTCACTAGTGAGATAGAAAGTAGTGATAAAGGGAATAAAGGGATAGAAGATCTCTGCGATTTCTGTCACACAGAAGACGAGCGGACTATTGTCAGTCTCAAATGGTTGTTTACAGAGAACAGCAGATTTAAAGGGGATCTCTGACTCTTTTTATTGTTTAATAGGGCTGCTAAAGGGGCCATAATCCCCAAGCCTCCATGTCTAGTGTTGGCAGGGCTGGTCTTCAGTTTATAGATGCCAGGTGACCTCTGTGGGTGACTCAGCAGTTACCTGTTCACAATCGGCAGAGTCGGTGTTAGGGGGAGGCGGCAGACTGGGCAATTTCCCAGGGCCCCCATCCCCAAAGGGGCCCCAGGATCTGGAGCATCAGGCTTTTAGCCTGATGGCTTGAATCCAGGGAACTCCATAGCTGTATCGGTGTGCTATGCTGTGCATACTACTACATACTATTTAATCCTATGACAGAGCAGGGAGCTGAAAAGTTCCTGCTCTGCCATAGAAGACCGACTGCAACTCACGGGACATTGCAGCGCAGGTGGCTTGATGACGTTACTGCATCTTGCCACCTGTGCCAGTCCTACAGGGAGACACTTCAGCTGCGCAATTCATTGTGGGAGCGCGGTAAGGTGAGTAAAAGATTTACTGTTTTCTGGTAAGGGAAAGAGATCTGCTAAGGGGGCAAACTATTATTTATAGGCAGAGCTATTATAGTCGGGGAAATATTAAATATAAGGGGGTTATTGTAAGGGTGAACTATTATTTATAAGGTGAAACTGTTATATATAAGCACCATTGGGTTAATGGTGTAATAGGGCAAAGGTCACCTGTCTAAAACGTTTGCACATTACTGTACAATATACTGTTAAGATGAGGCCCCATGTTGTGGAAACACAGCTTTTTTTTGTTCCAGATTTTGCTGCAGTTTTTGAGCCAAAGTCAGGAGTGTATTGAGCAGAAGGGAGAAGTATAAGAACTTCCTAAATATTTCCCATTCCTTTTTGTAGCCATTCTTGGCTTTGGCTCAAAAAAATGCAGCAAAATCTGCAACAACAAAAAAACTGTGTTTCCACAATGTGGGGCCTCAGTTTAACTTTGGATTTGTATTTTAATCTTATTAAGTGGGGTAAATCTTGAATAAACACAAAGGACTTGTTCACATCTGCATTTCCCTCTATGATCTAGAATAGACTCCAACCTATCATGAGAATGGGGCACATACACACTGCTGCTTTATTCATCTCTATGGGATTGCTAAAGAGAAGCCAAGTGTTATCTTAGACAATCCCATAGAATTAAATGGAGCATCAATACACATGCACAACCTGCTGCTTTTTTTACATGGGCGTACCGAGGACTGCCAATCTCGTGATCGGTGCTGGTAGGTGATTAATCGTAATTACCAGAATAACCCTTGAATTCCAATAAACATGTCACTTACATATGATGGTCATGAAGTTCTTCTGTCCTGTTACAGGCACCAGTGACCCCATCTTTTGTCCTTCATCATGGATTCCTTATAATGGACACTGCTATTACTTGGATAGAGATGCTAGGACTTGGAAGGAGGCCATGTTATCTTGCAGAAGGGAAGAGGGAGATCTTGCAAGTCTGCATAATATTGAAGAAGCGAGTGCTATTACCTCCCAGCTTACATTTGGTGAGTATCCATAGATGGCAATTTCAGCTAACAGCTATTCCTCCTGACCCACCATACATATTCAACTTGGCTGAGTGTGCATGTGTTCTCTAAAGGGAGAGGGGAATAAGTTGTTTTCTAATCCCAGACAACTTCTTTCCGTATGGCCCTACTGTACTAGTATGGCCATCTTGTGGAGGGCACATGACCACATATAAATATTACACATACATGATATTTTCTTCTAGGTGATGCAGAGTATGTTTGGCTTGGATTGAATGACTTGAAGACACAGCTATATTTTGAGTGGAGTGATGGATCCCCGGTGACATATACAACCTGGCAGAGAGGAGAACCATCTCACCTCAATAATAGACAAGAGGATTGTGTGGCCTTATCCACTAAGGTAGGACATTGTGAACCTGGAGATCATGAAGATGAAGATGATGGTAACGTTCTCACCTTGTAATACATTCTTACACAGGACGGACAATGGTCAGACCAGATATGTGAGAAAAAGTTTCCATATATTTGTAAAAGAAACTCATTGGCAAATGGTCCAGAGCAAGATATCAATGTCAACCCTGGATGTGATAAGGTAAATAACATAATATGTTTGGCTATATAATGAGAACAACCCTGTCCATATGTCCTATTAGAGTATAGGGGCATCATAAAAGATCATGTCTGTCCTTTATACACTTGGCCCATTTATTTATTATATAGACAACACTCATTCATTTATGTATATATGACCTGATGAAACTTCCTCCAGCAAAAACATTAACCAGTACTTCTAACTACTAATACTGAGTTTCCGCAGTCTCGAAGGGATTAAAAAAAATCTTAGATACTTAAAGGTCTTATTGAACATGCAGGCAGCATGTTACAGAACAGGAGGAGCTGAGCAGATTGATACATAATGGTGTGGGAAAATATTCAATATAGCCTGTACTTTTCATATTTATTCCTGCTCATTTTGGGTTTAAGAGCCCAATGGGTAGTCCTACTTAGTGACTGATACACATAGCTGTCACTTGCTGAGTAGGACCGTCCGCTGGACTCCTAATCTCAGAATTTGTAGAAATTAATATAAATCTGTAATTTGCACTTCTCCTTGAGCTGGTGGGTAAAGACTGGCTGCCATATACTGCGCACAGTTAGAAGAGGAGAATCTGCTCCATAACCAACTCTCTCTCACTCAGAAACAGTCCAAAAATGATGCTGGACATATATAGAGAATTACTGACCCGTACTGATATGAGTAAAGAGCTTTGGTTGCGATAGAAAGAACCTATTTAGCATCAGCATCAGACTAAACCTGTTTTTTTCTATTATCTCATGTACTTCATGTTCCCTTCTCCTCCTTCCCTCTCTCTAGACTTCTATAGACATATGTAATCTGAATCATGTGAGTGCAGTCCTTTGTATCACAGATATAGCAGAGATTTTCAGAGTGAAATTCCATTTTGCAGAGGAGGAGGAGCAGGGAAAGTGGCTGATCAGAACAGAAATAAGTATTTTTCCATAATAAGATATATTAAAAAGATTCTTATAATTGCCTATACTATTGATTTTTATAAAGTTTATTGAATATTTAACGATCATTTAAGTTTATGGGGGAGTCAATAGCAATAAAAAAAAGTCTTTCAATTGGATTAAATGGATTTATTATTGATCTTCCAGGGCTGGAAGAGACACGGCAACTACTGTTATTTAATAGGGGAATCTCCTGGTACATTTACAGAAGTGAACAGCACATGTAATAATAATGGAGCCTTCCTGCTGACTGTAGAAGACAGGTGAGTATTATTTATACATAGTACAGGCTAGTTATGGCCATGTGGTTAGCAGGGGCTTGTTATGGTAGTTATATTGCTATAAGATGTTTATTCTGAGTTTAGGAAGGTGGAATAAGGAGGTGCAGTATTCCACTATTACTTATTAGGTCATGAATTTAGATTGCCTGTCACTGTTATACTGAAAGGCAATAATGCTTTGAAATGCTATGTGAAATTTTGAAAATACAAATTTTCACTGCTTCAAGTCCTCTAAAACTTTTATAGTATTTACCCCCACCAAAAAAAATAGTTTACCATAAAAAAAATACATATTTGGTTCCAACATAATCATAACAATCTGTACAATAAAATTACAGTAAGTTAATTTTTGCTGCGCAATTAAAATTGATTTAAAGTAAAAAACTGTAGAATTACTGTTACTGCACACCCCTCCCAACAAAAATACGCACTATTTATATACAGTGGCTTGCAAAAGTATTCATACTCCTTGATCTTTTTCACATTTTATCACCTTACAACCACAAACTTAAATGTTTTTTCTTGAGATTTTCAGTGATAACCAACGCAAAGTAGCAGATACAATAATTGTGAAGTGGAAGAAAAATAATACATGGTTTTCAAAATTTTAATCAAATAAAAATCTGAAAAGTGTAACGTGAAAAAGTCTTCAGCCCCCCTATATCAATACTTTGTAGAGCCACCTTTTGCTGCAATTACAGCTGCAAGTCTTTTGCATATCTAGAGAATGAGATTTTTGCCCATTGGATGGATATGAATATTCTTTGATCTAAACCATTCCACTGTAGCTCTAGCTGTATGTTTAGGGTCATTGTCTTGCTGGAAGATGAATCTCCTTCCCAGTCTGAAGACTTTTGCAGCCTCCAACAGGTTTTTTTCCAGTATTGCCCTGTATTTAGCTCCATCCATCTTCCCATTAACTCTGACCAGCTTCCTTGTCCATGCTGAAGAATAGCCTCCCCCAGCATGATGCTGCCCCCCATGTGTCACAGTGGCACTTTCCACACATAGCACTTTGCATTTAGGCCAAAAAGTTGAACTTTGGTCTCATCTGACCAGAGCACCTTCTTCCACATGTTTGCTGTGTCCCTTATATGGCTTGTGGCAAACTGCAAACGGCACTTCTTATGTCTTTCTTTCAACAATGGTTTTCTTCTTGCTACTCTTCCATAAAGGCCAGATTTGTGGAGTGCACGACTTCTAGTTGTCCTGTGGACAGATTCTCCCACCTGAGTTGTGGATTTCTGCAGCTCCTCCAGAGTGACCATGGGCCTCTTGACTGCTTCTCTGACCAGTGCTCTCCTTGCTAGATCTGATCTGTCAGTTTAGTTGGACGGCCATATCTTGGTAGGTTTGCAGTTGTAAAATACTTTTTCCATTTTTGGCTGATGGATTGAACAGTGCTCCTTTGGATGCTCAAAGCTTGGGATATGTTTTTATAATCTAACCCTGCTTTAAACTTCTCCACAACTTTATCTCTGACCTGTCTGGTGAGTTCCTTGGTCTTCATGATGCTGTTTGTTCACTAGTGTTCTCTAACAAACCACTGAGGCCTTCACAGAACAGGTGTATTTATACTGAGACTACATTACACACAGCTGGACTCTATTAACTAACTAAGTGAATTCTGAAGGCAATCAATTGCACTGAATTTTATTTATAGGTATCAGAGTAAAGGGAGCTGAATATTCTCAGATTTTTATTTGACTAAAATTTTGAAAACCATGTATCATTTTTGTTCCACTTCACAATTATCTTGTAACATCTTTGCCCGTTCGGGCCTCTGCGCCATCCTCCAGTAGCATTCTATGGCGCAAGAGGCGTGTCCATTTGTGATCTTCTGCTCCTGTTGTTTTAGCACAACTGAGTATTTGTTGCACTGTGTCACTCCAGCCAATGTTATTAGTTCCTCTGGTTACTAAGGAGTTAACATTAGTAACTATTTGATTCACATCCTTCCTTGCCAATCGAGACTGGGGCGGATTCCAGATTCTCTTCATATAGTTTTCCTGCCCTCTCTTGGATACTTGCTATTAGCTTCTCTGAGCATGCTAGTTATATACTGTTAGCTGATTATATATTTCTGACCTTGGCTTTTCCCTTTGACTATTTTTCTGGTTCTGATTCTGTACTTCTCTGCCTGATTGGTTCTGACCACTGGCTCTCTTGATTATCCGTACCTGTTTATTTGTCTTGTCTGCATTTTGTGTTCCACTCATGTTATAAGAAGGGACTGTCGCCCAGTTGTCCTCTATTGCCTAGGGTAGTTGAGACAAGTAGGTAGGAACTGGGTGTGGGTCTAGCATTAGGACTCACTGTCTCTGTCATTCCCCTTCCCCCTCCCAGGTTTCTGCAGCAGTTACTGGGGAATTGCTTAACTGGCAATTTCCTAACATATCTGCTACTTTGTGTTGGTTATGACTTAAAATCTCATTAAAATACATTTAAGTTTGCGGTTTCAAGGTGACAAAATGTGAAAAATTTCAACGGGTATGAATGCTTTTGCAAGCCACTGTATATAACAAAATGAAAATAATGAACAAAAGATAAGTCTAAATCCCATCAATATTTGGTTTCACCTGCCTTTGTCTTCCATCAATTCTCTTCTCAGTATACTTCCAGTTTTTGAAGGAACTTGGCAGGGAGGTTGTTCTCACCATCTTGGAAAACTAAGCACAGATCTTCTGTGGATGTAGGCTTGCTCCAATCCTTCTGTCTCTTCATGTAATCACAGACAGACTGGATGATGATGAGATCAGGGCTATATCTGTGGGGCCCATATCATCACTTCCAGGACTCCTCCTCCAAAAGGAGCTTACACCAAATTTTGCTGGGATTTCAATTTTTCTATTTTCTTCATTCACTTCATTTGGTTGTGCTCCCCCAAGAAAAAAAAATGGGGCTAGTGAATTAATTATATTTGCCCCAAAATAGTGCCATTGAAAATGCAACTCATCCTGTAATAAATAAGTCCTTGGGTCTAAATGTAAATGTGACATATGTAATGTTGACTTCTTGATGCAGGTCTGAACAGGCCTATCTAATAAGCTTGATCGGGTTTAGACCAGAGAAATATTTCTGGACAGGGCTCTCAGATACCACATACAGGAACACTTTTACGTGGGCCAATGGGCAGAAAGTTTTGTACACGCACTGGAATAAAAACATGGCAGGTAAGTCCATTCTCCAGACTTTGTTTCCCTTATCATTGTCAGTTTTCACACACATGTAGCATGACACGTCTATAGCTGTTCTGACAACCAAATGGCTGTTAACCAAAATATTTTTTTACGTTGAACCCTCAAACATGGGTTTCCAGTACATCTGGATCTTGGGTTCATTGGTCAGAATTAATTTTTGGATCTAATTAGATTACAAAATTAGATTACAGTGAAATTAGAGTCAAATTGAACATATGTTTGTGTAACCTGCAGTGTGTAGAGATAGAGATAGGTGCCCATCTAAGTATGATTGCTGAGATTTCAACTAGCTAGTCATACACATTAGATAAAAACTGTCCGTGATGCAACCAATGGGTCAATGGTGGGCTTGTTCACGAACAACTAAACTACCCAATCAGAGGGACAGTAAGAAAAATATTTGTCTGTGCAAATTGCCAACTGATCATCCAAAAACCTTTATTTTGATTAACCCATGGGCAAAAATATTTTTGATATACAAAAGTCTGCCATCAGCAGTCATGATATTTTCTTATACAATCACCAGGAGAAATGGCCAGAATTGACAATTTCAGATAACTAAAGTCTAGTGTGTATGATCACCCTAAGGTGGGATATTTGAGTCAATATAAAAGGTTTCTGGTAAATTGGTGGTTCAGGTTCATCTGGTTATAAAAATGCTTCCCCAAATAGGGACAGATGAAGAGCATTGTCAAGATGGCTCTTATTTCACTAGCCACAATGCAGTAACTTCTTTTTTTGGACTATGCAACATAATGACTGTCTGTGCCGCAACTCAGATGGAGGGAACCAGAGGATTGGAGTGGTAGTAGCAATAGTGATGTCATTGGACAGGCCGAGTGCCCTTAACCGAACTCCTCCAGCACATATCCTAGGCCAACACCGATGAGGGGGGCTTGCGTGCTACCGGATGGTGGTGGTAGTAGTTCCCCTGGGGTGCTTCCAGTTGGAGAGGGGCCTCTCTAAGCCTGAGCTGTGTGATGGTGTTCGGAAGGGCCCTGATGGTGAATGCAAGAATGACCGGGAGGAAGCGGTGCAGTTGAAACAGAGTAAACTTTACCGTGGCCAACTGTGCAACCATGAATATATGCAGCTTCCTGATGGGGGTAACAATCTCCCAACTATTGGGCTCTCCCAGGCTTGGAGATGAGGGCTGCCCAGACCGTAAACGGTAGTTAAGTGCCTTGTACTCCACTCCAACAACTCTCTAGATATCCTAGCCTTGGCCGGGAGATGGTTCTGGGGCTGGTAAAGAAGTCCTTTTTGGGCCCAGTTATCTTATTAGGTGGGTCCCAGATAACTCCTGTCAAGCAGGTTTCCTTCTCTCCTCCTGGCACAGTGTCTGATAGACAGGTCTTTCCTGTCTCAGGGCTGTCTCCGCAAGGCCTCGGGCTGTAGACTTCTCTCTATCAATGACTAACTAGAACTGCAGGGCACAGTGTCACAGTGCCAACACTCACTGCTAGACTCACACACGCTGAGGCCTGAACACTTCTCTAGAGATCAAAAGTCTCCAAAACCCCACCCAGTGGCCTGTGATTGGCCAGGGATGAGCCAAGTGAAAAGGTGACCAACAGTGGGGCAAACCAAAAGGAAAAACACATAAGGGAAGCTGCAGAATATAAATACACATAACCAGAGGCACAAAAAAATAGCAACACAAAACACAAGACATTCTAAGCAGTGACACTCTGGGATGCTGCATCTGGACATATACTTTAGGTATATCCAAACTTATTGTAGATATTAGTTCATCTTGGACACCTTCTATGTAAATTAGTTACGTGTTTGGTATACAGCATCACATTTTCCGGCTGGTCTCTACTTCATGGTCCCATTTGGAGACACAGGAAATGCTCTTCACTACTGTGACCACTGATTGGCTGAGTGGACATTTCCTGTGTGTAGAGACTGGACCAGGAAGTAGAGACCAGCGGGAATCAGACATCATTGGAACTGGAGCGCCAGGACATTGGTGAGGTAAGAACCACTATTATTTATTTTCTTATGCCATGCTGATCAGTATTAAAGACAAAATTATTCCTCTAGACAATCCCTTTAATTACATTTAATAGGCAGAAGACTGGGCTGTGTTGCTATGGCAACTGGAAACAAAGCTGGATTATGGGATGTTATAAACTGCAAAGAGAAAGTTAAGTATGTGTGCAAGAAGTGGGCTCAAGGAGTGACACCACCGCCCATCCTGACAACAATACCACAACCAACATGTCCAAGTGGTTGGATGTCATCAGACCATTCATGTTTCAAGGTGAAGTATCTCTCCATGTGAGAATTACATTATAAAACTGTATGTTGTAGTTTTAGTTGGAGGTACTTTAAAATTTGACTTCTGAACATACATGACAATGTGCTCATAGACTTTAATACCCACCTTGTACTGTACATTAAAAGAGGCTTTTAGGCTTCTGAGAGTGATGTCCCGGGTCCTTTCCTTTTATTTTATCCTGCCCAGGAAGGAGCAGGGGATGCAGAGCTATGTAGAGGTGAAACTGAGCTTTTACTCAGAAGGAATGATCACATATAATGGAAATGCTGAAGACTTTCCATGCAGAACTGCACAGAAATTGAACTGCAGAAACAATTTTTTAATCTGCAGCATGTCATTTTTAGATGTGCTAGCAAATCCTAGTGTTGCAGTTTTCGCTGTGGATTACAATTGAATTTATAGGAAAATCCACTAGTGTGAATACTTACTTAAAATATAAAAAAAACAGTATAATCACCTTAGCAATCCTTTGATACTCCCATGATAATGTTTGCCTGGTTCCCCTCCAGTCGCTGTATACTATACTTTTATAGAAGACCTTTCACCACCTCCACCAATTCAAGTTCTTAGCATCTATTAATACCTGCCACTCCACTGATTCTAGCACAGTTGGAATTTTCTCTCTAGTCCTCACCATTCCTGAGCAACAAGCACAGTTAGTTTTGGTGCCTGATGTGCTATTTAAGCTCTATAATGTCAGGTGGGTGGTGTCTGGCAGAGGGTGTGATTCAGCGCTCCAATCAGAGGCAGCCAGTGTCAGAGATCAGAATCACACCCCTTGTCTGCTCCTGCCTGACACCTCCTTCCTGACAGTACAGAGCCTAAATGGCATATCCAGCACCAAAACTAACAGCATCGATTGCTCAGGCACGGAGGGATAAGAAAAAAAAAAAATCAACTGTGCTTGAATCAGCCTATTAAATGCTGCAAACAGCTGGACTTGTTGGAGGTGGTTAAAGGTCCTCTTTAAGGGGTCATTCACACGCATAAAATGAAAAGGAATTCCTCCTTAGGTTCCTCTCCATTTTGGGGCCCTGCCCATGGTGGAATGCTGATTAGACACAGATAAATCGGCCTACTTTGATCTCTGCTTTGATATCACCAACTGTTTTCAATGGAATCCACTTCAAAATCAGCCCCAGATTCTGTTGTGTAGACTAATGATGACTAGTCCTGCCTAAACATGACTGCTGCAGCCACAAGCTGTAGCAGTGATATGTATAAGCATATACATCAACCTGCAGGGACCAAGCAAGCTAGGGTTATTATATTTCTGCAGCAAATCCATATGAACCAATTTAACCAGTAAAAAAAACATATTTTACAAGCTTTTTTTATTTTTTCAAACAGTTTTACTCTGCAGAAATGTTTGGTAAAAACACCTGGTTTGAAGCAAGAGATTTTTGCAGAGCTATAGGAGGTGACTTAGCCAGTATCACCAACAGGAATGAACAGGAGACAGTAGCATTATTGAGGAGGTAAGCAATCTGAAGAGTAAGAAATCAAAAAATAGTGAAACAATAGAAGGTTGGTTGTTTCCAAAAAGTTTGAGGCAAAATAATAAGGTGAAGAACAATTAAAACTTAACTTTTGCGAAATATTAATACAAAAAAAGTTAATATGATGAACCCAGTTCATCTTTACCTGGGGGAAACGCGTTGAGCATTTTTTGACTGTTGATTCTTGAACGCCGGAAAACATAGGCATATGGGGGGGGATCCACCTACACTGTGTTGTAGTTCATCTGTACAGATGTATAGTGGTCTCTCCTTTATATATGTTCCTGCGGGTAATACAGGCAGCTACACCTAGCTGCTACCTACACACGTGGACAAAATTGTTGGTACCCCTCGTTTAATGGAAGAAAAACCCACAACGGTCACAGAAATAACTTTAAAAAGCCAGACTGGAATTTGCCAAACTACATGTTGACAAGCCACAAAGCTTCTGGGAGAATGTCCTATGGGCAGATGAGACAAAAAAAAAAATCGAAATTTTTGGCAAGGCACATCAGCTCTATGTTCACAGACGGAAAAATGAAGCATATCTTGAAAAGAACATTGTCTCTACTGTGAAACATGGAGGAGGCTCTGTTATGTTCTGGGGCTGCTTTGCTGCATCTGGCACAGGGTGTCTTGAATCTGTGCAGGGTACAATGAAATCTCAAGACTATCAAGGGATTCAAGAGAGAAATGTGCTGCCCAGTGTCAGAAAGCTTGGTCTCAGTCACAGGTCATGGGTCTTGCAACAGGATAATGACCCAAAACACACAGCTAAAAACACCCAAGATTGTCTAAGAGGAAAACATTGGACTATTCCAGGGGTCAGCAACCTTCGGCACTCCAGCTGCTGTGAAACTACAACTCCCAACATGCTGCATTCACTTCCATGGGAGTTCCAAGAACAGCAAAGCAAGTATGCATGCTGGGAGTTGTAGTTTGACAACAGCTGGAGTGCCGAAGGTTGCCTACCACTGGACTATTCTGAAGTGGCCTTCTATGAGTCCTGACCTAAATCCTATTGAGCATCTTTGGAAGGAGCTGAAACATGTCGTCTGGAAAAGGCACCCTTCACACCCGAGACAACTGGAGCAGTTTGCTCATGAGGAGTGGCCAAAATACCTGCTGAGAGGTGCAGAAGTCTCAGTGACAGTTACAGGAATCGTTTGATTGCAGGGATTGCCTCAAAAGGTTGTGCAACAAAATATTAAGTTAAGGGAACCATCATTTCTGTCCAGGCCTGTTTCATGAGTTTTCTTTTTTTAAAATTCTGTTGAAGCCTGGTTGGAAAGCAATGTCTGACTTTCATTTGTTCATTTTCATAGAATTTTTATATATTATTACTTTTGTCAGATTCAAGTTATTTCTGTGACCATTGTGGGGTTTTCTTTAATTAAACGAGAGGTACCCCCCCCCCCCCCCCCCCCCCCCCCCCCCCCCCCCCCCCCCCCCCCCCCCCCCCCCCCCCCCCCCCCCCCCCCCCCCCCCCCCCCCCCCCCCCCCCCAACAATTTTGTCCATGTGTGTATTAGTTATTTATTTAGAGGATTCTACATTATATTTGGTAGGCCCTCATACTTACTGAGCATGGTTTGGGGTGGAATAAAAACTACCTTTGGTATCTAATTTATGGGCATTTGGTCAGACTAGCAATACTAAGGGTATTTATTCTGGGAATAGGGGATGTGCTCTAAGGGACACACATGAAATTCTGCCAGTATCTAATCACCACTTGATTCATGTGTAGTGCGGCAAGTGGAATCAGGTTAGGTGAATTTGGCTAATGTTCTAATCTTTATTTTAGTTTCATCTCATATATACCTAACCCCTTCTCTGACCTTATGAATTTAAGGACTCATTAGATTGCTTAGATACACCACATAAGGTTTGTGAATTTTACCCGATCCATGAAAGAATATTTCTACATAGGGTATCTAAACCCGGACGGATATTTGGTTTGATATTACTGATGACCCAATTCTCCCAAGCAGATAGTTAGGACACTGATCTAACAATCATTAATAGCTATAGGAGATATGATTTAGGAGCTGTCATTAATTACTCGGACCTGTCTGGATGTAAGTTTTGAAGTGACCACCCCTCAAACCACACTCTTTTGTGACACTTGTGTGTGTAGTGGACGCCCACTTATTTATTTTATTTTATTTATTGAATAAAAGTTATGTTTTATTTTATCTGTCGAATACAAGGCCAATTGTTCTGTGAAGTAATATATTGATTTTGAGGTCTGTTTACCCTCTGTGAACGCATACACATTGGGTATCCCTGTGTCTGAAAATGTCCAGTCTACAAAAACTAATAAAAATATTTTTTCCATATGGTGAACAACATAGTGGAACAAAAATCAAAAGAAGCGAATAGCCGTTTTTTAAACATTTTTATAAAAAGGGATCAAAGCAATAGACATTCCTCAAAATAGTATAAAAAATATATCTGGCCTTGCAAAAAAGACGACCTAGGCATCCCTGTACACAGAAATATGAAAAGTTATGTTGACAAAGTTTTGGATTTTTTAAGGTCTTAAAACATAAATAAAGCTATAGAAATTTGGTATCCCCGGAATAGTACCAACCCATAGAATACAGGTGACATGTCATTTTGGCTGCACAGTGAACACTGTAAAAACAAAGGCCATAACAATCTCCCACAAGCACAGTTTTTCTCCAATTCTACTCCATTCTGAATTTTTTTTTCCAGCTCCCAGTAAATTATATGACATATTAAATGGTAGCATTACAAATACAATTTGCCCCGCAAACATGAAGCCTTCATAGGGCTCTGTAAATGGAAATCTAAAAAGTTATGGGGATTGGAGTTTGGAGAGTCAAAAGCGAAAAATCTAAATCAAAAAATGCCTACAGCATGAAGGGGTTAATAGAGAGAGAGGGAGCTTTCTCTGCTGCCTGAATTTTGAGGTGCCAATGGGTTTTCATGCCAATTACTAAGGCCCCTGTGTCTACCACGTCTATTTGACTAATAGGCCCTGCGTATGGTTGATGGGTTGTTATGGCAGCCAGGAGCTTTACAAAGGTAGGGCCTCATAGGTTGCCTGTCAATAAAACACTGACAGCGGGTAATAAACTGCATCAGTATTGTTGTATATTATATGAGCTATCAGAGGATTATACAGCCAAACGGGACTAAAATAAAAACCTAAATATAAAAAGTTATATATGTAAAAGTTTAAAGTAAAACAGTAATATAATATACTGGAATTGTTGGTACAGACCAAGAAATGTCAGGTTTAGAAACAGGTACTGGATATATCTAGGTACATTGCAGTATATTCATCTATATATCTATTTATTTTTATATTAGATATAATCGCATCGAATATAGAGAATTGTGGATTGGTCTAGTGAGGAATGGTCCAGATAAAGGCTTCGTATGGTCAGATGGCTCACCTGTAAGTAATGTCTTGTGTGTTGTTGAAACAATTATCATCACTTAACCAATATTAAAATGTTTCACAGCAAGGGAAACTGATGAATAATACTGGCGATCTGTGCCTGCCGGCGTCCTACCCCTCCCAGCATGCTCAGCCACCAGGTTACGTCTGCTACATGAGGTTGTATACGACAGCGCTTCCTATTGGTAGGAACTAGAGAAAAGCAAATTTTTCAAAAATTCGATTTGGCATTTCGCTGAATTTTCCTTAACAATTTGATTTGATCCAAATTAATTCACGGCGAATAACGTTAACCCCTTCCTGACATCCACCCTAATAGTACGGCGCTTCTGGGAAGGACTTCCCGCAAACCACGGCGGAAGCATGGTGCGCACACAGAAACTGTGTGCGCACCTTGCTTTGCGGGTGTCAGCCATATGTAACGGCTGACACTGTCCTCTAACACCCCCGGTCGGAGCTGACCCCAGCATCTCAGGGGTTTTATTATATATTGGGGTCCAATCGGCCCCCCGCGATGTTTTCGGGGGGTGTCACTGCTCCTATTCGGCAGCCTGGGTAATGACCAGTGACCCCGGGTCTGCCCCATCGCTCTCCCTCCGCATACCTGGTTGATCCTGCTTTGAATGTAGACTGTCAGCCTATGTGTCTGCACAGGCTGACAGCCTCCTATACACTGCAATACACGTGTATTGCAACATACACCTATTGAAGCAGCGATCAGAATATTAATTTATATTATTTATATTAATTTATTTTTTACACCTCCCCTGGTCCTTTACCTATTATTCTCTGGGATCTGAAGAGACCTCAGGGTATAATAACATCACTTTCTCATTCTTTCACTTTGATATAGCTTTGGTTGTGTTTGCCTTAGAGAGATAGAAATCAGATAGATTCCTAGGATCCCTAAGGGTGTTCTATACTATGTTCTAAGCCAATTTAAGGTGTGGTTCATACTGAACTTGTTCGACTTGAAACAAATCTTGGTCCCGAACCACCCAAACCCAAAACTTATCTCTAATGAAATTTTGCTCCACCAGCCCCCCCTGCCTGAGCAAAGGTTCCTAGCTAGCTAGTGCCCTGCCTAGGTGTTTCTCTGCATGCTGTTCTGCTACTGTGTAATAACACCCTTGTCTCCTGTGCCATTTACTCTGCTAATACCTTCATCTGACCTCAGCCGGTTCCTGACTGTTGGACCTGTGCTATCTGCATGACAACTAACTTGGCACAAACTCTGTTTGCCCTGACATTGGCTTGTACCTGGACTACTCTCATAGGGGGCATTTACATGAAGGAATATGGAGCTGATTTTTAGGTGGATTCTTCTTCAAAATCATCTCCAAATTCCATCTGGAATCTACCTCTCATTGTTTTCAATGGCAGGCAGCGACAGAATCAAGGATGCTGAAAATAGAAGTGTTCTGCTTGACTCAGCGGCAGAATCTGTGGCCTGAGGTTCAGTCTGATTTTCCCCGTTGGCAGTCACCATTTTCTTATAGGTTTTGTTTTTACTTCATTCACTGTGTGGTAAAATTGACAGCTTACCTCTAGGTTTTCTAATGATTTTATATCATTGTAAAACTATGAAAAAAAAAATCAGTCTGTTGTCATAATGTGCCATAATTTTTTATATTTCTGTGTATAGAGAATGTAAGGTGTTTTTTTTTTGGGGGGGGGGGATAAGCTATAGTTTTTATTCAGACCATTTTGGGAAATGTCTGTCCTTTTAATGACATTTTTTATTACATTTTTTTGGGAGGCATGGGATGAATACTACTATATTTTAACAGTTCGGGCATTTTCATATATGATAATTTGAAATATGTTTATGTTCAATTTTTCAAATAATTGGAATACAAAGTTATACAACTTTGTATTCCGATTATTTGAAAAATTTAAAATAGCCCAATATGGTACCAATGAAAAACTAAGCTATGTAAATGGAAAAACTAAAAGTAAATGAAGATAGAAAAAATGAAAAATGACTGTCAAGGAAGAGTTAATGTTATGAAATTATATTTTTTAAATAACTGATTGCTGATATTTTCCCCTTTTTTTAATTAGTTGAGTTATGAAAGCTGGAATTATCGACAACCTGACAACGAAAATGGAGAGGAGTTTTGTGGGATGATACCTGTTGAGAGATCATGGTGGAATGATCTGCACTGTGATAATTTATTGGAATGGCTTTGTAAGCTAAAAAAAAGGTACAAACATATAAAAAATAAAGATATTGTCCTCCTATAGGCACAACCCCTAGTGTAACTACATGGCATACTGAATCAGAAATCCCCAGAGATGTTTCAATGTGGTACTATAACAAAATGTATCAATAAGGGTATGTTTACACCGAGTTTTTGAGGTGGAATCTGCCTCAAAATAATAATAATACATTTTAATTATATAGCGCCAACATAATCTGCAGCACTTTACAAAATGTAGGGTTCAGGTAAAGACAAAAAGGTACATTACAGAGAAAGTCAATTCACACACTGGGACTGAGAGCCCTGCTCGCAAGAGCTTACAATCTATGAGGTAGAAGGGGTGACACAAGAGGTAGCAGGGGCGGCATCGGAGGTAGCATTGCTTATACAGTGGTCCAAACATTTTTGTGATAGAGGTTACTTTCATTAAACAAAAAAAAAAAAAAAAGTTGTACGAGCCATCCCCATTAAAGTGTCCTTTAATGTGCTGATGGTGCCTGATCATATAAAGTCACAGTTCGATACGGCATCATATCCTATGGGATAACGCAGGAGCGTGAACAGAGTAGGGTTCGTTTTAGGGATTCTAACTGCAGAAGGGTTTAGATTAGGAATTGTGATAGGCCTGTCTGAAAAGATGTCTTTAGTTTGCACTTGAAGCTGTAGAACTTGGGAGTTAATCTGATTGTCTGGGGTAGAGCATTCCAGAGAAGTGGTGCAACTCGGGAGAAGTCTTATATACGAGCGTGGGAGGTTCTGATAGAGGAAGTTAATTTTAGGTCATTGAGTGTACGGAGAGCACGGGTTGGGCAATAGACATTGATGAGGGAGGAAATGTAAGGAGGTGCAGTGTTATGGAGAGCCTTGTGGATGAGGGTGATAAGTTTATATTGTATTCTGTATTGAATAGGCAGCCAATGTAGTGACCGGCACAGACCGGAGGCATCGCTGTAGCGTCTAGACTGAGAGATGAGCCTGGCCGCTGCATTCAGAATAGATTGTAGAGGCGAGAATTTAGTAAGGGGAAGACCGATTAGTAAGGAGTTACAGTAGTCAAGGCGAGAGTGAATCAAAATCCGCCTCAAAAACTATTCCAATTCATTTCAATGGGAGTCAGTAGCTTTTTTCCTCCAGCTCATTTTTCAACTAGAGGGGAAAAAAAGCGACATGATCTATTTTCGGGCGGATTCCGCCTTGAAAAACTCATTATAAACAATGGTAGGCGGAAAAAACGCAACGCGTTTTTTCACGTGGTTTTTGATGCATTTTTTTAACATGGTTTTTGCAAAAACTACAAGCATTTTTTTAAAGGGAAGTTTATAGGTCCATATAGTTTGCTGGAGCAAAAAAATGCAGTAAAAAACATGATACAAATGTAACAAAAAAACTCATCATGGAAAAAAACACTTAAAAAAAACTTTCCTAATTCCTGAAGCAGAATTTTTCAGCCTGCAAAAAACTGTATGAACATATCCTAAGAGGGTTCACATGTAGGAATTTGACGCAGAATCCGTGTCAAAATCCGCTTGAAATCTGACCCATTCATTTCAATGGGAGGCAGTACCTGATTTTTTTCTACTAGAGGAACAAATAAGCATCCTGCTCGTTCTTCAAGTAAATTCTACCTGGGAACTCCCATTGAAATGAATAAGAAGACATAAATACAAAATTTCTGTTGGTGAGGTATGTTGATGTGGAATTGGACTCGTAATTTGACGTGGAATTTGTAAAAATCCGCTAGCGGGATTTGGCCCTGCACAATAAAGGTGATGATATGGCCCCCACGGATATTGCCCTGATCTCAACATCATCCAGTCTGTCTGGGGTTACTTGAAGAGACAGAAGGATTGGAGCAAGCCTACATCCACAGAAGATCTGTGCTTAGTTCTCCAAAATGGCAGGAACAACCTCCCTGCCGAGTTCTGCCAAAAACTGTCTGTAAGTACCGATTAGCATTGATAGAAGGCATCTTCATTGACAAAAATAAACTATTAACACTACTATTCCTGAAAGTCTTCTTACTTTGTAGCATTTTGTCACACTTGTCTAACACATTTGCACTGTGTTGAATTTGCAGAAATGGCACTATGCCTTTAAATTTAACCTGCCAAGGAACAAATAGAGGCTTTAATTGACCTGGTCATTGCAAACCCTTAAAGAAGCACTCCAGTAATATTTTTTTTGTCCCAACTGTTTAAAAATGAGCTTGTATGTAGTGTTATTTTTTTAATTGCTTGACAACATTTTTGTAAAGTTATGTGCTACCCTCTGGAGCACTGACCTCCTCTCTGCTGCTCTGATGTGCACAATGCTTCCCTTATTAACAGGCAGTAAAACTAACAATGAAAGTCTGTGGGAGTCAGATCAAGGCTGTGATAGACCTACATTTCCAGCCTGACCTCCAGGTCATACAGGAAATACTGTGTGCATCAGAGGAACAGATCAGAGGTCAGTGCTCCAGAGGAGATCACATAACTTCACTATAAAGCTGTCAGAAAATTATTCAATAACATTACATCACACACAGGCTTAACAAATGGATACTTTTTTTTATTGGAGATCTTCTCTAATATATCTACCCCTCTGATAATCAGCTAAACAGACCTACTTAATTGATTAACAATTTAAAAGTTAATTTTTGTTGCTTGTACACTGGAAAAAATGCATGAACTTCAAAGTTATTTATACCAACCTAAAAAAGAAGCCACAATAAATGAAGGACACTATAATGGTATCTATCTATCTATCTATCTATCTATCTATCTATCTATCTATCTGTCTAAGATGAGGATATAAAATTAAAAGATGCATACAATAATATGGTACACTAGAAGATTCCTATATAAAATTGTCTGGCAATCCTTCCTTGTGCTTTACCTCTCTCTTGTACCATAAGCTGAAACACACCTGGACATTTATCTCTCTTGATTCTGACTTTTATATGAGAAGAGATGCTACTTGACAAAATGCCTCACGAATGGCTTAGAACAAGCACGCAACAAGGGAATGGGCTGTGAGACTAACGTGAATGTCATGCCTTATCACAGTGCCAGTATTAAAATAATTTACATTTTCTTCTTGTTTCTAGGAGCAGAATTAAAGGAAAAACCAAAACCTATTGGTAAGTTACTTATTTTTCATCCTATAAGGGTAGTTTCATACACAGCAATTTTTTTGGAAAAACACGACGACAGTTTTTGATGCAGTTTTTTGAACAAAGCCAGCAGTGGATGCAGTAGGAAGGAGAAATGTATGTTCATCATCTATATTTCCCATCCCAAATAGAAAACTTCAACAATAACTCTGTAGATTTTCCAAAAAAGGCATTGTAGGGGGGTATGGTCTGACATCCTGGAGTGAATTCACGCTTACCAAGAGCTCTGTCTTCTACCCTTTGTCTAAGGCAATTTTCACTGCACCCATGGGAAAGACTTGCTCCAAAAAGACCCTGAGAGGTCCATGTTCCTCACGGGCATCTGACACTTTAATATCCAACTTCTCTTCCCCCTCGGGGATGGCCGCAATTCCACTGACAGTAATTCAGAATCGTAATCACTGCAATAACATCCGTATAGGCAGCCTGTCTGAAGCGACCCCAACTTCTGACCTCATCTGACCCTCACAGGAATTGTCAACACTCTCCTGGGCCTCCCTGTTGATACATGCACCGAAATTGACCAAGCCCACTGGGTTCCAAGATAAATGCTCACTATCTGGACTGCATGGCTCATAATTATTGTTGGTCTTTAACCTCTCAGAGTATTGCTGTTCTTTCCTTACTCGCTGCTATGCTCTCCACTTGATATCCCTATCATTCTGCTCCTCACCACTTTTATTTCTGGGCTTAGATGGAGGCTGTTTGATGTTATCTGTATTTTTCCATTTTGTTCCTAAAGTTTCTAGATCTTCCAGTATCTATTACACTCCCACATAGTTTAGCAGATCCCTTCTGGACCCACCCCGAGACTTGTGCTAACCACCTGTAGTCCCAAGGACGGGCTTCTGCACCGCTCTTTATTCTTCTTACCCCCTTCTGCCTCTACTCTAACCTTTCTTACTCGCCTTTCTCACCACCACACTCTCTTCTCTATCTACCTTCACCAAACTTCTTTTTCCTTCCACCCAGCCTTTCCCTCCTTCCCTCCCTACGGCGGACTTTACTGTCTCCTCTTTTAATGTCAATGGCCTGAATACCCCAGAAAAGCACTCTCAGATACTTTATGATTCATTATGCTTACAGGAGACACACTTTCATGCCTCACGCACCCCGACGATCAAAAACCACTACTACCTCTTGTGTTATCATAGTAGTTGCCCTACATGGAAGACAATGGGGGTTGCTATCTTCTTTCATAAAAATCTACCCGTCAGGATAGTGGGCATTCTAGTGGACCCTGACACCTGTTATCTGTTTATAATATGTTAAATCCATGACACCATTTACAGTGTTGCTAACATATATTCCCCCAATTCTGGTCAAGTCCCCTTCTTACTCTCTACGCTTTCTACCCTGTAATCCTTCAGCCGTGGTTGAAGTTGTTGCGCAATTGGACACCCCTTTCTCCCTCCAGGAACTGGTATTCTGCATCTCTGACCTACAGACGGGTTTCATGGCACATTTCTACAAATCCTTCCAATCAGAGCTATCCGCCCTGCTACTTAAGGCCTTTAACGTGATCTCACCCAACATGCCCTTACCCCCATCCTCCCTACACACCCACATCACGGTAATTCCCAAATAAGGTAAAGACCCTCTATCATGCCCTAGTTATAGGCCCATCTCCCTGATTAATACGGACACCAAACTCTATATAATCCAAAATGATAATCACAATAATACAAAAATTAATATATAACTTTTAATTAATTAAAGTTAAAAATCACAACAACATATAACCACCCTAAAAGCAGCACAATTAAATAGTCCTCAAAATATCAAAAAAAATGTATATATAATTTGGAGACAAAAAAAAAAAAAAAAAAAAAAAAAAAGGAAGCAAACAAAACAGGCACGGCAGCCTGAAATAGGAAAAACCAACCAGACACTTACTGTGATTCAGATGGTGCCTGTGTTGCTGAAGCAAATACCAGAAGGGGAGAGGGGTGACATAGTCCACGGTTCAATAATAACACCAGTAACAACGGGCTAAATAAGGAAAACACTTGTATCTAAACTGTCCCTATAACACCCTATATAAAACACTAAATAGACCCTAAAGTCCTAACTCGGGGCCACCGCCCTAATTAGCAAGTGCCCCCGACTGGAACCTGGCCCTGGAATAAACTATCCCTATCAAAACCCTTCAAAACAAATAGATATAAAGAGAACAAAAAACACAAAAAACAAAACAAAGCTAGGTACACCTAACACACATATATATAGTAACCAAATATGCAATCCCGACATGCATGTTTCGCTAAACTCATCAGGGGATAGTGTTGGTTAAGAAATCTCAAATATACTCAATGCAAAATTGAGCCACAGTAAAGATACCATCCTGTGCCAAGTATGGAAGAAACAAACACTAAGGTCAAGTGTTAACCATCAAAAAACATAGCACAAATATAAGTAGTACATAAAACTCCTAATGGTATTGCAGATACCAGATAACTAATCACAGATACAAAACAACACCATGGTATATCAAAGAGTGGCCATAAGTGTTGGAAGATAGCACAGTTCAAACGCTAAGTATTCCTACAACAGGTATATGGAGTGCCAAACATACCTGACACCAAACTCTATGCCAAATTGTCGTTAGGCTGTGAGGCCATATGGGGGGATTAATACATCTAGATCAGGTTGACTTCATCCCTCAGAGCAAGGTGCGAGATAACACCAATGATGATGTTGTCACTGGACGCAGAGAAGGCGTTCAACAGGGTCGACTGAAATTTCCTCAAAGCAGCTCTTACTCAAATTGGTCTTGACCCAGTCATGCCCACATGTAGCCAGGCTCTTTACTCCTCCCCACAGGCCCAGATCTGTGTGAATTGTATTCTTTCAACCCCGCTACCATCCACAATAGCACCTGCCAAGAATGCCCCCTTTCTCCGATTCTCTATGCGATAATTATGGAACACCTTCTAGTAGCAATTTGGAGTAACTCGAACATTCTGGGACTACATATCCAGGATCTACATTTAAAAATGTCAGCATTGGGATGACTCAACCTCCTAAAAATCAATATCTTCCCTAGACTCCTCTACAAATTCCTATCGTACTACCCAAAGACTTCCTTCTTACTGTTCAAAAGATGTTCACTAAATTTATCTGGACTTCTAAACCTCCCAGGATTTCCAAACAGACTCTGACTAGAACCAAAAGGGGAGGACTCTTAGCGGTCCCTGACTGTACTTATTATTACCTGGTCGTGGTCACCGCACGCATCTTGAACCAGCACCACTCTGATACCACCAAAATTTGGGTCACCCTTGAGAGGTCCTTGTGCCCTCTGCCTTTCCTTTCCGTGGTTTCGTAAACACCACAGATCGGACAAGTCTTCTTTGGATCTCCCATATGTGACACGTCAGGTGTTGAGCACATGCCGCCTCCATAACCCGGTAAAACGATTGTCTACTAAAGATGGGCCACTGACACCTCTCTGGGGCAACTTGGACTTCCTTGCAAATCTCCATCACCTTTCCTTGTTCTCTCCACTGACCTCTCTCCCCTCATGTTTTCCCAGGTGCTCTCTACTGTATATCCTCTCTCATCCATTCAGATTTAGTATCCCTAGCAGCCAGGACTCTTAGCACCAAGCGGCAGTACATTCAACTCCATCACTTTTACACCTCTCTAAAACAGATGAGGACTCTACATAGGTCACTCTCTCCATTTGAAGTCCTCTGCAGGTCTCCGTTGATGCCGCCTCAGCCCGTTTCAACCATCTACAGCTTACTCTCCCACACCTCTGATGAACCCCTTCCGGTGTACACTGTGGGCTGGGAGAGGGAGCTTGGTACTTTATTCCTGATGGACATGTGGCTCTCCACCTTCCAGCTGTGCCATAAGTTCTCCATTTCCTGCAAAGCTCAGGAGACGAACTACAAAACTCTATCCAGAAGGTACAGGGTCCCTGATGTACTCCACGAGATCTTCCCCTCAGTCTCAGATCGCTGTTGGCGATGTGGCGTGGACCGGGGCAGGATGCTACACATCTGGTGGGAATGCTCTCTTTTGCAACATTTCTGGTTCCAAGTGTGTGGGATTGTCAAGACAGTCACTGGGGTTGCTCTGCTGGATGATCCAGCACCCCTCCTTCTCTCTGTTGTCAGGAATGTGACATCTGTTGTTGCCGCTTTAAGGTTGACGTGTGAACATAAGGAAGCTTTCTGTTAGGATTGGTTGTTGCTGCTTTAAGGTTGCCATGACAACATATGGAAGCTTCCTGAGCAGGCCTTTTTTTAACCACTCCTTAATCACCCAGCTTTGCTGGCTAATTAGTTTACTACTTCCTGCCTGGCTCCTGACTTTGATTTGACTGCTCTGTTACTGATATCTGGCCGTGTTCTTGGATTACTCTCTGTCTTGCGATTTTTGTTCTGGCGTTCCTGATCAGTTTTCGACTATTGGCTTGGTTTTCTGGATTTGTCTTCATCTCATGATTTGGATCCGTGTTGCCCTCTTCAGCTGCTGACCCGAGATTGTTGACCATTCTGTTTTCTCTGTCCCTGTGAGTAGTGTGTGTGGATTTGGTGTTTGGTTCCTGCTGCAGTGCATTTATTTGTGATATGCTTTCTGTTCTGGTGACAATTCCAGTCTTCAGATTCAGCTAAAGTCCATTTCTTCTTGTGAGGAGCTCTGGTGAAGGCGTCTGAGGCCGGTCTTGGCTCTCAGTAGTGTATTACCTTTAAGTAGCATTTTCTACTGCTCGCAGTTGTCAGCCCATTTCTGCTGCTGCTCTCCTGAAGACCTGTATGTTTCTTACCTTGCCTCTGAATCCTAACATCTGTATTCCCTGCTAAGCTTCATAAACACACTCACAGACTCATTGGATTTATGCTAGTTGTGACCAGGACCGTCATCCTGAGGTTGTGGAAGTCCACTTCCCCCCCAACCATCATGTCTTGGCTTCAGGAATTCCTGCATTTTCAATGCATGCAGGACCTGGTCGCTGAACTCAGATCAAATGATAGTGCCCATCAAATGATATGGCTCCTATGGAACGTGTTCTATTACTCTCCTGCCTTCCAATCCTCTTTTCCTGATTCTTCTCTCTGAACTTTTCATCTCCCCCTCCACCCCGTCCTCTTAACCGTCTGCTCCCCCTGTTCCCCATCCTCATTCTCTACCTCTCCAATTCTCCTTTTCTCTCCCCCACTATTGCCTTTCTCTCCATTTCATTTTGGAGGTACTCCCTCCTTATCATTACATTTTCACTGCATTTGATTTGCTTACTACTCTACTATGCCAGAGTTTTGCACCCCTCCCAACCCCTGCCCTCATTTGTTCTAGTCATTCCTCTTCTTGGTTCCCCCCCTTCCTCTCCCCATCCGTCCCTTCCTCTCCCCATCCGTCCCTTCCCTATTGATGTCATCCTTCATGTTATTTTTACTGTTACTTATTTCCTGAAAAATTTAATACAACTTTTTAATGGAAAAAAAGGCATTGTGTGAAAAGAACCTAAGTCTAAGTCCACACGTAGCTAAACCCAGCTATAAAAAACTCTGCACAAAAAAAACGCATCATATCTTTCTGCAGGATTTTTCATTGAGCTTTTGCAGCATTTTTCTCTGCACCTTTTCTTGCAATATATGGGGAAAATATTAAATTTCTAGGGAAAACGCTCACGATTCCACAGCTAAAATTAACGTGATGTATTTTCAACACACGCGTTTTTGAAAATACAGCTTTTCGGCAGCTCTTTTGTTTCCCGCAATAAATTCTTATTCACTTTTCTTGTACTATAAAACGCAGCGGTTTTTTTTCTCTGCTGCGTTTCTTCCAACTAAGGCAACATTCGCACAACAGTGAATAAAGGTTGTGTGATGTCCATTTTTTTAACGGATGTCACACGGTAGCATTAAATTCAATGTCAGTGAATGGGGGCTATTCACATGACCATTATTTTGATGGTCCGTTGTAATGAACCATCAGACTATAGGTCATGTTCTATTTTTGTCCGTTTTCATGGATCCCTCCAAACACTGTAATGTATGAAGGATCCGTAACTTGGTCAGTGAATCACTGCAACAATATATAAAACACAAAAACAGCCCAGACCCCTAAATACAGTGCTGGCCAAAAGTATTGGCACCCCTGCAATTCTGTCAGAAAATACTCAATTTCTTCCAGAAAATGATTGCGATCACAAATGCTTTGGTAATAATATCTTCATTTAATTTGTCTTCAATGGAACACCACAAAAAGAATTGTCAAAAAGCCAAATTGGATATAATTCCACACCAAACATAAAAAAGGGGGTGGACAAAAATATTGGCACCCTTTGAAAAATCAGGTGATGCTTCTCTAATTTGTGTAATTAACAGCACCTGTTACTTACCTGTGGCACATAACAGGTGGTGGCAATAACTAAATCACACTTGCAGCCAGTTGAAATGGATTAAAGTTGACTCAACCTCTGTCCTGTGTCCACTGGACCCAGTGAGGGGGTGGGTGGGAGAAGGGGGGGGGGGGGGGGGGGGGGGGGGGAGGGGGGGGGGCCGGGGGGGGGGGGGGGGGGGGGGCGCGCCGGGGGGGGGGGGGGGGGGGGGGCCCCCGCCCCCGGGGGGGGGGGGGGGGCGGCCCCCCCCCCCCCCCCCCCCCCCATTGTGTGTACCACATTGAGCATGGAGAAAAGAAAGAAGACCAAAGAACTGTCTGAGGACTTGAGAAACAAAATTGTGAGGAAGCATGAGCAATCTCAAGGCTACAAGTCCATCTCCAAAGACCTGAATGTTCCTGTGTCTACCGTGCGCAGTGTCATCAAGAAGTTTAAAGCCCATGGCACTGTGGCTAACCTCCCTAGATGTGGACGGAAAAGAAAAATTGACGAGAGATTTCAACGAAAGATTGTGCGGATGGTGGCTAAAGAACCTCGACTAACATCCAAACAAGTTCTAGCTGCCCTGCAGTCCGAGGGTACAACAGTGTCAACCCGTACTATCCGTCGGCGTCTGAATGAAAAGGGACTCTATGGTAGGATACCCAGGAAGACCCCACTTCTGACCCAGAGACATAAAAAAGCCAGGCTGGAGTTTGCCAAAACTTACCTGAGAAAGCCAAAAACTTTTTGGAAGAATGTTCTCTGGTCAGATGAGACAAAAGTAGAGCTTTTTGGGAAAAGGCATCAACATAGAGTTTACAGGAAAAAAAAAGAGGCCTTCAAAGAAAAGAACACGGTCCCTACAGTCAAACATGGCGGAGGTTCCCTGATGTTTTGGGGTTGCTTTGCTGCCTCTGGCACTGGACTGCTTGACCGTGTGCATGGCATTATGAAGTCTGAAGACTACCAACAAATTTTGCAGCATAATGTAGGGCCCAGTGTGAGAAAGCTGGGTCTCCCTCAGAGGTCATGGGTCTTCCAGCAGGACAATGACCCAAAACACACTTCAAAAAACACTAGAAAATGGTTTGAGAGAAAGCACTGGAGACTTCTAAAGTGGCCAGCAATGAGTCCAGACCTGAATCCCATAGAACACCTGTGGAGAGATCTCAAAATGGCAGTTTGGAGAAGGCACCCTTCACATCTCAGGGACCTGGGGAAATTGGCCAAAGAAGAATGGTCTAAAATTCCAGCAGAGCATTGTAAGAAACTCATTGATGGTTACTGGAAGCGGTTGTTCGCAGTTATTTTGTCTAAAGGTTGTGCTACCAAGTATTAGGCTGAGGGTGCCAATACTTTTGTCTGGCCCATTTTTGGAGTTTTGTGTAAAATGATCAATGATTTGACTTTTTTTTTCATTCTCTTTTGTGTTTTTTCATTGCAAGCAAAATAAATGAAGATATTATTACCAAAGCATTTGTGATTGCAATCATTTTCTGGAAGAAACTGAGTATTATCTGACAGAATTGCAGGGGTGCCAATACTTTTGGCCAGCACTGTAAATACAGACCGCAGACTAGACCTCCTAAACTTATATTTCGCAGCCCAGAACGTTGCTCTTGAATATTTATGTTTCTATGATATCTTGTATTATTTATGTTGGTTGGAACCACGTTTCCTATCATGGAATGTGTACTGTGTTTATATAGACCCCAGACCAAATCCTCTAAATTAATTTCAACTCTAGATCTCTAAATTTGTTGCAGATAAACTTAAATAGAACCTAAGTAAGTGTAACTTTAGTAAGTGCAAACCCTCTACAGAACCAATGATAGATACCGATGCTCATAGTTGACCCCCTAGATAACTGCAGACCCCAGCCCAGATACCCTGTAAAAACAAGAAGAGGTAGGTGTGTGTAGCGGGGACATATCTACAAGACTATAGTAAAATTAAAAATGGGAAATTCAATGATGTATATGAATTCCACACTGCATCTTTTTCTTTCTGACCTTGGGTAAGGGCAATATGTTTGAGGGGCAAATACCCTTATACCCTTAATCAATCCTTCTCTCTACGGCTGATACTTTGGCCTTTGCCCAGGGCTAGTAAGAAAAAGATGTACTGAAAAATGGTAGAATACCCAACACGTACCACAATACATTGCTCCCTGTGCCGCCATGATCCCTGTTACATTTGTGTCAATCCTTCCCGCTTACATTTTATAATAATATATTTGTATCTCCTTTATATCATAGAATATGAATTTACAAGTGATGGTTGGCTGATCTACAATGAAAGCCAATACTATTTTATCACGAAGGAAATACCGATGGAGAAAGCTCAAGAATTTTGCAAAGACAATTTTTCCCATCTTGCCACCATTAACAGTGATCCTGAGAGGAGATTCCTCTGGAAATACGTAAGTGTGAATACAAATATTCTTCTTATTTTATGATATGGGGTCCACAGTAATTTTTAATCGTAATTTTAAAGAGAGCCTATCACCAGAACCCAACATATCGCCCCAGCCCCGCAGATAGATAGGTTAGGGTCACCTGAATCAGACAGTGTTTTCCTCTTGAGAATTGCTGCCTCCATTGCTGAGATATCGCTGTTTTTGTCAATATGCAAATGAGTAACTAGGGCATTGGCATTGCTCCAAAAAGGTAAGTGGTAACATCCTGAATATCTCAGCAAAAGAGGTAGCGATTCACAAGGGGGAAACACTGTCTGATTCAGGTGACCCTAACCTATCTATCTGTGGGGCTGGTTTATATGCTGGGATCTGGTGACAGATTTCTTTTGAGTAAAAGAAGGAATTGCAAGTGCTATTACATTTTTCCCAAATTGGGAGACACTGGGGTCATATTGACCAGTGATTTTACCATCACACAACTAAACGTCCTTAGGATTCTCCAATTTCTACCAAACAAAGCTTAGACATATGAAATTCTTGAGTGTTCTGCTTCCACCCCTCATAAAGTCCTTTAATCTGGATATTATAACTGAATTACACAAACTAGGAAGTGATCCAGACTAGATTCCAACCTATGAAAATTTGTAAAAGATATCTATAAATGGTTAAACCAGTGGTAGTGGCACAACTAGAGTCCTATGGGACCTGAGTATTGGGTACACTCAGTATACAGCATTCTGAAGGAAAGACTTCTACCTATGGCTGGAACAGTGGAACAGTAGGAGGGAATCTCTACATTCTAGAACAACAAGTTTCACATCAAAATGACAATATCTAAATTTATTTCATAAACGTATGTTCTGAACTTCTTTGGTGGTTTTTATGTGACTTTCCATATACATAAAATACTTTACATTTTTCTCGGACAACCCCTTTAACTTGAACTTTGCTCTGTAGACTGTATCAGGGTCAGCAGAGTCATCTCCTTGTTATTAGAGGGTGGGGAAAGGTATATACTGTATATAAATTAGGTGCAGCCATACTTGCCAACTCTCAAAGAAACTCCAGTGGGCTCCCAAAGAAAGAGTGACCTCCCGGATTCCCAGAAAAACTGGCAATTCTCCCAAGCCCTGCAAAAGCCGGGTTAGGAGTCTTTTTATTTGTGACTTGGGCACTTTATATGATGGTCATGTCTGAAATGGGGGAATGACCGACAAATTTTGTGTCAATATCATGGAAAAGAGGGTGTGGTGAATGATGCCCAAAAGGAGCATAGCCATTTCCATGGGGGGCAAACTCATATGGATTTAGGGTAGCTGCACACGACAGAGTTTCACCTGTGAAACTTGGTTCATGTGTTAGTCAGATTTACTGGCTTGAACTTCATGCTGAGAGCAGGACTCCTAGCATCCTAGTTGTCTTTGATGGTAGGAGTCCTTACCTCCCCATTCCAATTACAGTATGTCTCTGGGAGGCAGGGACTCCTAGCGTAATAGATAACTATACTGCTAGGAGTCCTGCTCTCAGCATGAAGTTCAAGCTGGTAAATCTGGCTAACATAAGGACCGAGTTTCACGGGTAAAACTTGGTCGTGTGCAGCTACCCTTAGACTTTGTTACAAAAAAAAAGTAATAATAATCGTGGTGCACTTTGCTATTCCTTGCCAAATGTTGTCAAGCATGGGTATCGCATATACCGTACCAATCCATTAAAGTAAACATATAATTTATTCTCGCATGACATTTAAAATAAATAAAAGTGACAAAATTCAGTTTTTGAACCCGCCAAAAAATTAATGAAAGTTAAGTAATGAATTATATGTACCCTAAAATGATACCAATTAAAACTACACCTCATTAAATGTAAAAGTAACAAAATTTGTGACTCTTAGAATGTGTTTTTGAAAATGAGAAAAAAAAAATTCCTTGCTCCACATGGTCAGTATTTAAAAGGTGAATTAAAAACAGTCATGATTCTAATGTGAACAGAGTCTTAATCTCTTTGATCTTTAATTTTCTTTTCTAGATTTCATCCAAAGGAACAATGAAAACTTATTACATTGGCCTACGTTTGGGACCGGATAAAGAATTTAAGTAGGTTGATGAAGAAAGTGACATTAAACTGATTATAGCTGTTTGTATACTTGACGTACATTGGGAAGTGTGAGGACCAAAGCGACCTCTAGTCTAATGGTGGGGTAATTTTTGTGTTGCTGCAATGTTTTGCGATATATTACAGCACCATATGGTCATGGCTTGTACAAGTACTTGAAAGCAAAAGTACAATAGGCCACACCTGAAATGTAAACTATCAGCCTGGTCAGTTATTACCGACATATCAGTACTAGAGATGGGAGAATCTCTTTCTCACAAGCTGGGTTCGACCCTAATATCAAAAGTTGTTTGTTTTTTAACAAAACCAAACAATTGGGGATTCATGTTGGACAAAGTTAAATGGCCCCCATGACATGCATTGCGGTAAATTATTATATGGTACTGGCCCAGGGGAGGAGAAAAAAATAAAAAGCATTTATGCTCACCTTCCCTCACCTCTTTTGAGCCTCCTTACAGTATCTGGTGGTCTCCTGGTGATGTCATGTGCCCAGGGTGCCCACTGAGGCCTGATTTTATATTTTGTCTGATCATTCTCCTTTAAGCATGTATATTACACTATAATCTTAATGACACCATTTCTTTATTATTAGATGGATGGACGGTTCTCCAGTTGACTTTGTTGCCTGGATGTCAAATCAGCCGGACTTTGCCAATAATGATGAGTCTTGCACCGTGATGCGACCACCATTGGGTATGGATTAAGTTTATTATGACATTTCTGCATGAAATTATATTGTGAGTACAGATTTGCATGGTATGGGAGAAAGGTGAGTTGGTTTATCTCTCACTTCCTGCACACTAGTGAGGCAGATTTTATATTAAAAATGTTCCAGAATACAAAGCAACAAAACTGACTTACATTCCTAAGGCTACATGTACACGACCATTCATGGTTGACAGCACATGGATGACATCTGTGTGCCGCCTGTTCTCCACGGCCCCATTCACTTCTCTCAGTGAGCCCAGTCCACAAGCCTGGATCGGTATAGGACCTGTATAGGGGTATTCTCATCTCAAGCATCCTATCTATACTGCTAGCTTATGTAAATTGATGAGTTTTCCTAAATACATTGCTTTAACAATGCAGCTTTGTTTTCCTGCTATGTGGAATTATTCCTCCCATTGTTTACAAATCATTTCCATGACACCGGACCTGTGTGGTAAGCCAGGACAGATGACATCACTCACTGCTCTCACTGTTCGGTGAGCTAATTGCAGTTTGCTGATAGAGCCCTGTCTGTTATCTCTCTATGTAAACACACAGATAACACTGAGTCCGTTCTCTAGAAGCATGGGCATATTATTTCATCTGCACTTATATTAGATTTCTACTAATCATAATAAGTATTGTTATACTTCATAGTGTCCTGTTCAGTAAGCTGGGGGAGGGGGTAGGTGACTGACTGTTTCATAAGGAATACGGGAAATAATAAGAAGAGACAGCCGGTAAACCTGCTAAAACAGGGAGATGGGAAAACCCCTTTAAGTTTTGCCCCGGGCTCACTGCCACATACATGGGCTGTGATAATACGGGTGTGTGTATGCGGCAATAGAGATTAATGGGCCAGGGTGCTAGCCATGAAAGTCTATTGTGTTTTAGATTTCTTTTTTCTTCATTCAATTCATTTTTTAATTGACAAAAGCATTAGGACCTAACTTTGCAGCATTTTTCACCACACCTGCCTAAAACTTTTTAATTGTACTGTAGTTAGCAAATAAAGGGCTGGCAATAAGCCTGCAGGACCAGCAGAGGTTTCTGATTCCCTTAGTTGTTGTTCTCCCACCACCTCCAGCAGCCAGGGGTCCTCTTTCCTGCCCATCACTAACATGCCGTTACTTTCCATTGCTCCATTTTATAGGGTTATGGAATGACATACATTGTGGTCTCCCTGAAGCGTTTATCTGTGAAAGAACAAACAGTACCATTAATGCCACATTTGCCCCAACTATTCCTGCTCCAGAAGGTGGATGTCCAGAAGACTGGATGCCATTTGGACAGAAGGTAATTTCATCAATAATAATATTACTGCAGGATATAGAATATAGAACATACAGAAGTACAATAGTAACTTGTATATCCAGCCCTAAATATAAGCTACAGTGATGTGTGATGTGTGGCCGGACTCTGTTCTGTTCTGTTGGCTAAGATGTGGAACATTCTAGGCAGAGGCCAAATATTGAGCCCTAAGGGAAAGCCCCCCCCCACCCTTTATCCTCCTTAGTGGCAGGGGCACAGGTGAGCCTGCTGCCATTACACCCTCTATGACAATGTCCCTGTTACAAGATAGTATTGGCGACGTTTAACTCTTGACTCTGCCCAGGAAACCTTATATGTCCTCTAACTTCACCTTCCTTCATTCGCCCATCTGTAGCCATGTGACCCTTCCTCCATACCCCAGTCATGCGGGCCTATCCCTGTAGTTCTATCTGCCTGTTTATATTATCAAATCCCATCTTCAACTTTATGGCATATCCATAGGTTGTTCGATAGATCCCACCTCTAGAACCCCTGTACTGAGAATGACTCTTGTGGATGCTGTGACTGGAGAGGTGGTCAAGCATATTCGGGGACCTCCAAAAACCATGAGGGAACCTCCAAACATATTTGCTCAATTATTTTTCTAAATTCCCATAGAAGTGTGCGCCCACCTCTCCAGTCACAACAAGCGTGAGACATCAGGGAACACCAGGCCTTGGTATAGGTGAAGGTCTCAGAAATTGGATCCCCAACTAAAGACATTTATGTTCACAATGGGAATACCCTATAAAGAGAACGATTCCGAATGTCAGATAATAGATGTTGGGTATACTGGGGAATTTTTGTATATATCATACAATGTAAACAAAGACTTATTTCTGAAATGTTACCTTATGGCTTTATTGTGATATTTATTTGTTTTATCGTTTTTATGTCATAACCGTATTCTGATATTCTGTTTAAGTGTTACGGGATATTTGGCACAGGAGAAGGTGAAGGTGTTCACTGGGATAATGCCAGACGTGCATGTCAGTTCTCGGGAGGGAATCTGGTCACTATAAATGATGATTTGGTACAATGTAAGTAATGGATAGACTTTCATTTTACTGTATGTTGTACTGTTTTTTTTTTTTTAAAGGGAGCATCACCAGATCCAGCATATCACCCCAGCCCCACACATAGATAGGTTAGGGTCACCTGAATCAAATGGTGTTTTTTCCCCTTGTGACTTTCTGTCTCTGTTACCAAGCTACTGATGCTTTTGCCAATATGCAAATGAGGTTTTGGGAACTTTGAAGGTGTTGTCACTGCCCCAAAGGTAAACGGCAACACCCTCATTGCTCCAAAGAGCTCATTTGCATATTGACAAAGCCAGAGACATCTTGGCAACGATTCACAAGGGGAGAACACCGTTTGATCCAGGTGACCCTAACCTATCTATCTGCAGGGCTGGGTTCTGTTGACAGACTCCCTTTACTCTATATGGATCAAGTGAAAATCATGTCCCCCTGACTGAACAAGTGAAGAATGTGCCCCTAACCTTATGGTATTTACGAGGGTAACGTGCCCCTAACCTTATGGTATATACAAGGGTAACGTGCCCCTAACCTTATGATATATACGAGGGTAACGTGCCCCTAACCTTATGATATATACGAGGGTAACGTGCCCCTAACCTTATAGCATATACGAGGGTAACGTGCCCCTAACCTTATGGTATATACGAGGGTAACGTGCCCCTAACCTTATGGTATATACGAGGGTAACGTGCCCCTAACCTATGGTATATACGAGGGTAACGTGCCCCTAACCTTATAGCATATACGAGGGTAACGTGCCCCTAACCTTATGGTATATACGAGGGTAATGTGCCCCTAACCTTACCCGTCACTTTCACTCTTAGGCCTCTTACACATGACTGAGCCTGCAGGCCGAGGCTCGTCCGATGGGGAATCTGATGTGACTCACGTTTTGATGACTATAGAGTAGGCCCTATTCTGCAACTTGATATCGGAAACCCAGATTAAAGTCAATGGGGGATGGAAGGCACTCGAATGACATTCCATTATAAAATCAGCCTCCCCTTGGCCTGCACACTCGGTCGTATACATGAGGCTTTAGGGCATATACAAGGGCCATAAATTTCAGTGGGGGCCATAGCTGATGTCTGCACCGATCAGATGTATGGGGCCACTTCTGGCACACATACTATACACAGCAGGGAGCCAGAAGCAGTTGACATCAGTTTTGTATAGGGGCAGTTTAGTTCCCATTGAAGGAAATGTAAGCTGAGCTGCAGTACTGGAGCCAGAACACTATACATGGACCAGAACCAACAGCTTCCAGCTCCATGCTGTGTATTGTATGGGGTCCGGATGTACCCCTGACCCGCTGTTACTGATGGTGCTGGCTGTCGACCCCCACCAATCAGATATTTATGACCTATCCTAAGGATAAGCCATAAATGAAAAAAATTTAAGATTCCTACCCAACTCCTTTAATAACAATCCATTTCTGGTTTCAAGGACCAAACAAACTTTTTTTTGTTTTTACCTCCTCACATTCTGTCAGCGAAAACGTTTTCATTTTCTATCTCTATTTGAGGCCTTGTTGTTTTTTTTTAGGAACGATTTGTGATTATTAATATGGTAGCAATTATTTTATAGGAATTTTTAATTGAGGGATTTCATTAAAAAAAAAAAAAAGAATTTGCCTTTGCTTCTCATATTTTAATAGAGGGAATAACTTTATTCTCCGGGTCAAGAGGATTGTGGGAATATATAATAAGTATACTGAGTGTTCATGTACAAATTGTACAGTGCTACGGAATATGTTGGCGCTATATAAATAAAATGTATTATTATTATTATTATTATTATTATTATTATTATTATTATTATTATATGTTATATTCATTTTTTTAAAAAATGATAGTTTTTGTACTTTTTTCCTTTTCCTTTTATTCCTTTATTATTATTATTATTTTTACATTTTTAGTCTCCCCCAAGAGGACTTTAGTTTGCAGAGCACAGCAGATGTTGGAAGTCTCATTCCTCTGCCTTCCCTACTGATGTGCTGATTCTAGGTCATGTGACTAGCCCAACTCTATTCCAGGTACCTGCAGCAGGTGTAGAGCAGAGTCAGTGACGTCACAGACAGTGCAAAAGAGGCTGAGCGTGAAGACTTCCAGCGCCAATTCTGCAAACTAAAAATGTCAGTGATGTGGGACCAGCATATATATTATTTAGTAAGCTTATCCAGTACAGGGAATGCACTAGTATAGTTTTTATGTCCCCACATAAACCTTTAATGACACACATTATGTTTCTTTTACAAAAAATACCTTTTTTTAACCCTTAAAGGGAACATGTCACTAGAAAATGACCTATATTTTAAGCCAATTTTTTATTTTCAACCTATTTTTAAATAATTTTTTATATCACTATATCCAGCAATCTTCACTTTGGCCACCAAGCCAAATAGATGGTGCAGCCAATTCTTTGAAGCAGTCACCTCATTTGCATTACAATAGAAGACATCACATCAATTGATAACACCACTGACCCAACATTACATCCATTACTGACAATAGATGATGTCACAGCTTATCTACTCCTTCTCCCTGCACAGAGAATGTCTAGAAAACTCTCCCATAGACCTCAAGGAGGCAGATCCAGTCTATTTCTGCCTGTGGCCCTGAGAGTGCCGTAAAGCATATCACAAAATGCTGTAAACAGAGCAGAGGAGAAGCTCAGGCAAGATGGCCGCTCCCATTGTCATGTACAGGAAATAGAATAAAAATAATAAGCAATCAGTAAATAAAAAGAGATTAGAAAAAAAAGTAATAGATTTCACTGTCTGGTTTAATAAATAAAATATTGGCGATTCCTTTTATTTGGGTTTCATTTATTGTCAATTACAACCTCTTGATCCTTTTGCCCCTCTGCATTGCATTTCCCTACATGGTGATACATATATAATACATACATATCATATGTTTTATTACAGCTTTTGTGATGTCTCATTTAAAAAACATTACGGTTGATGTCTGGATCGGATTACACGGCAAGAAAAAGAAAAACAGTTTTGTCTGGACAGATGAACGTGGATTGTATTATACAAATTGGGCGAAAGGTCATCCAGCGCGGTTTAGACGTTCATCTGTAAGTAATTTATTGTCTTTATATATAACACTATTAATGAACAATGGAGGGGACTATTTGTGGCTGAGCAGGTGGAATATACCTGTGTGCAGAGTAAGCCCGTGCCTATAGACTGGAGGAAGGGAATCTGCGGAATGGAAACCTTTAGGTTAAGGTCCCAGGTAGTGGGCAGCTGCAAAAAAGCACTGCGGGAAAAACCGAGGCAGCAACGCATCGTGGTTTATTCTGCAGCACTTTACACAGAGTCCGCAGAAGTTTCCTCTGTGGATTTTCTGCTTTAATTATACCTATAGGGAATATTTTCCCACACTGTGTGAATGGGATTCGCTAGAATCCCATCCATAATACAGTGACTGTAAAACGCCACGTTTACGCCATGTAGGGCTCCAGCCTTACATATGACAACACTAAACAATGGGGCAGATTTACTAATACTGTGTAAAAGATAGACAGTGCAAACTGAGACTAGACAGTCTTAAACTGCTCCAGATTTATCAAAATGTCTGATGCTCTTTGTTGCTTTAGGGTGGGTTCACACTTGCGCCGCGAATCCGACTGAAAATCTCGGGAAACTGTATAGGGACTGGATAGCAAAAGGTTAGCGAGGCATTGCTTAAAAACCCATTCATTTGAATGGGTTTTTTAAGCAATGTGCTGGTGTGCGCTTACACCCTCTGCGCTGTGAATCCATTTTTTTTTCGCTGGAAACAAAGTCGGACATGCAGTACTTTGTTTCCGATGAAAAAACTGGATTCGCGGCGCAGAGGGTGTAAGCACACACATGCGCATTGCTTAAAAAACCCATTCAAATGAATGGGTTTTTAAGCAATGCCTCGCTAACCTTTCACTATATACTGTAGTTTTCCGAGATTTTCAGTCGGATTCGCGGCAGACAGACCCCTGCGCAAGTGTGAACCCACCCTTATTAGACTGTCTAGTCTAACTTTACATCTCCAATTAGTTGGCTAATTTGCATGAAAAAAAAAATTTGCCAAAATTTGGTGCTTTTTTTGCTGCATGGTTTTGCAACTTTCCGGGAAGCCATGTGTCTTTTTTGTGCAAGTGATTTCTAAACTACAAAAATGGTTACATAAATGTCACCCGTGCCATTATTGGTGCCTATTAGGCCGGGGCTACAGTCATTTTGCAGTGAGACCTGCGGTTGTTTTGGACACAACTCTCAGTTGTAACAAAAAATAATCAGGGCTCAGATATTTTTGCGGGTGAGAGCGGCCATTGTACCAGCCTAAATCCTAATTTACCATAAGAGCTAACTCTATACTGGGTGGATGAAGCTCAGGCATAAGGGGGCCTACTGCAACTCTATTATATACAGTATTGTGCAAAAGTTTTAAGCATGAGTTGAAATAATGCAGCAAATTAAAAATACTTTCAGAAATAAAAGGGTTAATCATTTATTTTTGTCACTTACCAAAATTAAGTAAATTTAGAAAAGAGAAATGTAAATCCCATCAATAGTTGGTGTGACCTTTGTCCTTTGGAGGAGGAGTCCTGGAAGTGATGATCCGGCCCCCACAGATATAGCCCTGATCTCATCATCCTCCAGTCTGTCTGGGATGACATGAAGAGACAGAAGGATTGGAGCAAGCAACATCCTCAGAAGATCTGGGCTTAGTTCTCCAAGATGGCGGCGGGAACAACCTCCCTGCCGAGTTCTGCCAAATACTGTCTGCAAGTACCGAGAAGAACTGATGGAAGGCAAAGGGCAAAGGTCACACCGAATATTGATGGGATTTACATTTCTCTTTTCTTCATTCACCTCATTTTGTTCATTTATAAAAATAAACTATTAACCCTTCTATTTCGGAAAGCATTCTTACTCTGCAGTATTTTTCTAAACCTGCCTAAAAATTTAGCACAGTCATTGATTGTGTCATTTTTCTAATTTCTTCCCTTCAAGGATGATTGTGTGGCTTTGCAGCGGGGGGATTTCCTTAACCCTGGTACCTGGATTGTGCAGGATTGTAGTCTGGACAGAGGATACATCTGCCAGAAATATAAGGGTAAGATCAGTTATGGCGGAGACATTTCTTTTATCTGGTGCTCTAATCGGTGAGACTTTTCTCCATAGTCAGAGCTCAGCAGTGAGGAATTCCATCAGACAGACGTCATCTATTAGGGCAGGTCACACTGGGTAACACAATACAAGTAATCTGGTGGTTTTGCAGGTAGCACCTACCTCAGTGCTGCCCCCTGTGGCCTACACTTATGGATCCCTTCTATTATAGCAAATGTGTTTATGAGAGTACAGGACTGGCTCATAAAATTTTCCAGCCTTGTTGGCTATGGGATTGGTAAATCAGGAACTACACAAAACAGTCATACCCCAACTGTGGCTCCTGTTACTGCATAGCTGCCGCCAAACTTTGCGTAAATGCAGATTTTTTTGGCAGAAAAACATGCTGTTATTTATAGTCACTGCAAAGTGAGTGAGATTTAGAAAAATGAAAAATGCAGTGAAAACACAATCACTTATCTGTTTGTTCCCTGTTGCATTTCTTTTTTGAAGCATTTTTAGCTCTGTATCGCCGTGTGCAGGGCTGTTTTAACACATTGGTGGGCCCTGTGCAAAGATTTAATAGGTGGACCCCCCATCACCACCACCTAGAAATACCTGACCTGCACAAATTATAATGCTCCCTCATAGTATAACGCCCCTTAGTGGCTCTCACACAGTATAATGGCTCCCTAGTGGCCCCATACAATATGCCCCTTATAATGTTCCCCTCCAGGTTGCCCCCCACAGATTCATATCCCCCCACACTGACATGTCCCCCTCAGGTCGCTCCTCGCAGTATCATATCCTCACCCCAGGTTGCCCCCACAGTATCATGTCCCCCCACACTGACATGGCCCCCTCATGTTCCCCCCACCCCAGGTTGCCTCTTCAGTTTTGTGTCCCCCACTGTATATATCGAAGCAAAAACAAACCTTAATACTCACCTTTCCCTGTTCCCCCATTCACTCCTTTCTCTGGTCCCGGAGTCTTCAAGGAGCAACAGGAGCGATGTAAGTGATGTCACTACATTGCGCCTCCAGCTCTGAGGGCAACAGGAGCAAAGAAAGCGGCCAGGTGATGAAGTAGGGTGCCGTCCGCTCCCTGCTTCATGACTGTCTGCAACTCATCGTCATCCAGAGTATGCCAATAAGTTGGGGTAGCCTGGACCCACTGCCTGGATAGCGGGGCAGCATATGTAGGACTGTCCTGCTGTCCAAAAGGGGCCCCCTCTACCATAGGGCCCGGTGCAAGTGCACCATTGGCCCTATGGTTAAAGCGGCCTTGGCCATGTGTGGTGTTAGCCTAAGGGTTACGTTAGATTCACATTAGATCTGGTCTCTGCATCGCTCAAGTCCACATGGGGACCAAATAACAGAGAGCCCATCAGATAAAAAAGTGGTTACTCGCGGACCCCATAGATTATAATGGGGTCCGCCGGGTGTCAGATTTTTATACTGAAATATACTGATACTCCTTGCAGGACTTTTCTCTCTGCTGATTTTAGCCAGAATCTGCGGCGAAGTCTCTAACACAGATGTGAACCTCGCCTTATTCACCTTTTAGGAAAATCACATCACAGTTTTTCAGCCAAAGCCAGGAGAGAATTCAAAAGGGAAATACAGAGGAAGATCTTACATTTCTCCTTCCTGCGGTATCTATCTCTGCCTTTGGTTCAAAGAACTGAATAAAAAACTGCAGTGATGTTTTTCTAAAAAATGCCATGTGTGAAACTACCCTCACGGTAATAGTCTGTCGTCTTCCACTACATGTACAGTAACTCATTTATATTCATTTCTTCTTTAGATCCGAGTCTACCAGTTTACCTCACCAGTCCCTCAGACCACTATAAATATGGAGACGCCACCTACAAGTTTGATACAACCAAAAGGACCTGGGATGACGCACGTCAGGAGTGTCTGAAGGATAATTCACAGCTCGCCAGCATCTCGGACGAGTACATCACATCTTTTCTAAAAGTCCACCTGGCTAAACATAAGGAGCCTTTTTGGATTGGCCTGTATAGTAGGAACGAGGTGGGAATATTTTAATTATTATTTATTATGCATTTTTAATAAAATTAGAATAGAAATGTGGAGATGTGTAAACAAGCAAGATGCAGCAACGCTAAAGTCTACAGACCATAGATAAGGACTATAAATATGAGAGAAGGTTCCCGCTCTGGATGACTCCGGCTACCCCCATCTGAAAGGCTCATAAATACAGCTAACCCATAACCAGAAGGCCATTGTAATTTTCTTCTTGGCTCTCGAAAATAAAGCACACTGTTACTAGATATTGTGTCAATTGGTATCAAAGCTAATCATTAAAGGGGCTGTCCATCCACTCAAACGTAAAAATAGCTAAGAACTGAATAATATTAATAAAGAAGTAATGTAATATCTTACTGAGTCCCCATTGGTCCTCTGCTTCTGCTTCCTGGGCCCATTACCGATTTCTGTATACTGGCCTCCAGTGCCGACAGCTCAACATGTGACCACTGCAGTCAGTCACTAGCTGTGGTGACCTGTCAACACCATGGGCCCCAGCCTGTATGGAGATTGTGGCCCCCACCAGGCTACAGTTTTCAGGGACTTTTGAATGTTCTGATTATAAGGTCAATGATTATTCATAGAATTTCTCATTCTCAATCAATTCCCAGTGTTAGGTTGGGTCTATACATTGCGCATGCGTCCGGGACGCCACCAAACCCAGGGATCAGATGAATGTAGCTCAAGGTAATGTTATGGTCAATAGCCACAGAGTATAGGAGGGAGCACTGCATTGTGAAAGATCAGCAGGCTCCCTCGCTATGCCTGGAGTAGGCACTCACTGCCAACACACTATGATGCTGCCCCCTTGTTTATGGGAAGACTAGCTGCAGTCATGTATATATTTACAAGTACGTGTAAAATTCACATTCCCCTCTAAGTGGCATACACTTGTTAAAACTGTTGATAAATTTGGGGAGCCATGGGCCCCCAGGAGACTCAAACCCTGGGCAGCTGTCCAAAAACACCATATTATAATCCAGCATTGAGATCAGGAGACAGTGATTGGCTGCAGCCGTGAACTGCATGTCTGTGATAGGACTTGATCACTGAAGGCCAGAATCAAGAGACTGGTGGGTGGCCCCGAAAGCAGCTGCGCAGGATCGGGAAGGGGAGTATTGCATAACTTACTATTACTATTTTTTAAAATTATATATTATATCACCCCTGGCCATGTTTAGTTTTGTTTTTGATGGTTAGACAAGCTCTTAAAGGGAATCTTGCTGAAAATGCTTTTCAGTGGGCAGGCATCATGTTATAGAGCAGGGGGGCAGATCATTGTTTTTTTTTATTTTTTTATTTTTTTTTTTTTTCCCCCCCCCCCCCCCCCCCCCCCCCCCCCTTTCCCCCCCCCCTTTTTTTTTTTTTTTCCCCCCCCCCCCCCCCATAAAATCCCCCCCCACCCCCCCCCCCCCCCCCCCCCCCCCCCCCCCCCCCCCCCCCCCCCCCCCCCAACCCCCCCCCCACCCAAAACCTCAGGATGTATAAAATTATAATTTTCTTTCAGACTGGAAATACATACAAGTGGGTTGATAACTGGAGAGTTCGCTACACTAAATGGGCCGCTGGGGAGCCAAGAATGGACACTTCCTGTGTATATGTGGATATGGATGGAAAATGGAAGACGTCGTCTTGTAATGAGAGTTATTCCTCCATCTGCAAACAAACAAGTGGTAAGATGATCACTGTATAAATTAAGTCTATGTATCATTTCATGTATCATACACACGTGGACAAAATTGTTGGTCCCCCTCCCTCGTTTAATGAAAGAGAAACCCACAATGGTCACAGAGATAACTTGAATCTGACAAAAGTAATAATATATAAAAATTCTATGAAAATGAACAAATGAAAGTCAGACATTGCTTTCCAACCAGGCTTCAACAGAATTTTTAAAAAAAGCAAACTCATGAAACAGGCCTGGACAGAAATGATGGTTCCCTTAACGTAATATTTTGTTGCACAACCTTTTGAGGCAATCCCTGCAATCACACGATTCCTGTAACTGTCAATGAGACTTCTGCACCTCTCAGCAGGTATTTTGGCCACTCCTCATGAGCAAACTGCTCCAGTTGTCTCGGGTTTGAAGGGTGCCTTTTCCAGACGGCATGTTTCAGCTCCTTCCAAAGATGCTCAATAGGATTTAGGTCAGGGCTCATAGAAGGCCACTTCAGAATAGTCCAATGTTTTCCTCGTAGACATTCTTGGGTTTTTTTAGCTGTGTGTTTTGGGTCATTATCCTGTTGCAAGACCCATGACCTGCGACTGAGACCAAGCTTTCTGACACTGGGCAGCACATTTCTCCCTAGAATCCCTTGATAGTCTTGAGATTTCATTGTACCCTGCACAGATACAAGACACCCTGTGCCAGAGGCAGCAAAGCAGCCCCAGAACATAACAGAGCCTCCTCCATGTGTCACAGTAGGGACAGTGTTCTTTTCAAGATATGCTTCATTTTTCCGTCTGTGAACATAGAGCTGATGTGCCTTGCCAAAAATTTTGATTTTTCTCTCATCTGTCCATAGGACATTCTCCCAGAAGCTTTGCAGCTTGTCAACATGTAGTGTTATATATTATTACTTTTGTCAGATTCCAGTTATTTCTGTGACCATTGTGGGTTTTTCTTTCATTAAACGAGGGGTACCAACAATTTTGTCCACGTGTGTATATAGGTCAGACATTCTGACTTGATTATTTTCCCAATACATCTTCATATAGATTGGAGCTATGTTTTTTTTTAAGTTCACTGCAGCCACCACTAGTGCTGATTAATGGGCTTTTCCCACAGGACATTTATAGCATATCATAGAAACATAGAATCATATGACGCAAAAGTGGGAAATAGGCTTGATACTCCGGGAGCGGTTTGTAACGTGGAATAAGATTTAGCCTTACTGGATGAATGGTCAAAAGAATGGAAACTGCAGCTCAGTGTTTCCAAATGTAAAAAATGCACTTGTGGAGAAGGAACCCCCCCAAACACCATGTCATTATATAATAACCACAACTTCCAAAAAAAAAACGGGTCCTGATATCTCACAGCCTCAATTTGAGGGCACAGTCCAGCCAGGCAGCAGGGACAGCAAGTAGGATTCTTAGTTTTATAGCTAGTGGTATAACCAGTAAGATGCTGGGTGTATAGCTAGAGGTATAACCAGTAGGATGCTCAGCTGTATAGCTAGTAGTATAACCAGTAGGATGCTCAGCTGTATAGCTAGAGGTATAACCAGTAGGATGCTCAGCTGTATAGCTAGTAGTATAACCAGTAGGATGCTCAGCTGTATAGCTAGTGGTATAACCAGTAAGATGCTCAGCTGTATAGCTAGTGGTATAGCCAGTAGGATGCTCAGCTGTATAGCTAGAGGTATAACCAGTAGGATGCTCAGATGTATAGCTAGTGGTATAACCAGTAGGATGCTCAGCTGTATAGCTAGTGGTATAGCCAGTAGGATGCTCAGCTGTATAGCTAGTGGTATAGCCAGTAGGATGCTCAGCTGTATAGCTAGAGGTATAACCAGTAGGATGCTCAGCTGTATAGCTAGTGGTATAACCAGTAGGATGCTCAGATGTATAGCTAGTGGTATAACCAGTAAGATGCTCAGTTGTATAGTTACAGGTAGAACCAGTAGGATGCTCAGCTGTATAGCTAGAGGTATAACCAGTAGGATACTGGGCTGTATAGCTTGAGGTATAACCAGTAGGATGCTGGGCTGTATAGCTAAAGGTATAACCAGTAGGATGCTCAGCTGTATAGCTAGAGGTATATCCAGTAGGATGCTCAGCTGTATAGCTAGAGGTATAACCAGTAGGATGCTCAGCTGTATAGCTAGAGGTATAACCAGTAAGATGCTCAGTTGTATAGTTAGAGGTATAACCAGTAGGATGCTCAGATGTATAGCTAGTGGTATAACCAGTAGGATGCTCAGCTGTATAGCTAGTGGTATAACCAGTAGGATGCTCAGCTGTATAGCTAGAGGTATAGCCAGTAGGATACTGGGCTGTATAGCTTGAGGTATAACCAGTAGGATGCTCAGTTGTATAGCTTGAGGTATAACCAGTAGGATGCTCAGCAGTATAGCTAGAGGTATAGCCAGTAGGATGCTCAGCTGTATAGCTAGAGGTATAACCAGTAGGATGCTCAGCTGTATAGCTAGTGGTATAACCAGTAGGATGCTCAGCTGTATAGCTAGAGGTATAGCCAGTAGGATACTGGGCTGTATAGCTTGAGGTATAACCAGTAGGATGCTCAGTTGTATAGCTTGAGGTATAACCAGTAGGATGCTCAGCAGTATAGCTAGAGGTATAGCCAGTAGGATGCTGGGCTGTATAGTTAGAGGTATAACCAGTAGGCTGCTCAGCTGCATAGATAGAGATATAACCAGTAGTAAGTTCAGCTATATAGAGATATATATATATAAAAAGGAAGAGAGATTGAAATCCTGCTATAGAGCGCTAGTGAGACCACATATGAAACATTTTGTCCAAAGCTGGAGACACCACCTACAAAAGACATAAATATGTGTTAGCTAACATAGATGTGTTAGACAAGGCTTCAGAAGAGAAGGATCTAGGGGTTCAGATATAAGACAGCTTCAATATGATGGCACAGTGCAGCCAGGCAGCAGGGAAAGTAAGTAGGATGCTCGTCTGTATAGCTAGAGGTATAGCCAACAGGAAGAGACAGATAGTGATACAGCTGTATAGAGCTGGTGAGACCACATCTAGAATACTGGGGCTAATATTTTCTGAAAGTTAAACAGTGCAAACTTAGACTAGAAAATCTTAATCTGTGCCAAATTTACTAAAGTGTTTGATGTTGTTTGATATATGTGGCATATTCTTAGACTGTCTACTCTAACTGTACACCTCCTATTAGTTGGCTTAGCTTATGCCAGAAGTATGCGCCAAATTTTTGGTGCATGCCGTAGCAACATAGGTCATGTCCACTTCCCCACAAAGGATATGATTCGTAAAAATGTCTAAAACACTTGATAAATGTGGCCCAAGGGATTTTAGATTTTTGGCACAATGTACACCAGATTTCTGGTGCATTTTATTTGATAAATCTCCTCCACTGTGTCCAGATCTGCAGACCCCACCTACAGAGGACATAGAGATGTGTTAGTTAACATAGATGTGTTAGCCAAGACTTCAGAAGAAAAGGATCAAGGGGTTCTGATATAAGACAGGCAGCAGCTGGGCCTGAACCAGATGGCTCAGCCCTATCCCTCTCCTCAACATACATCCTCTAGCGCAGGATACAAGATAATCTCCATTCAGTTTATTATTATTAGGAAAACGATGGGGAAAGAGAGTATAACTGCAAGATTAGATTATACATGGCTACTTGTAGTCTGTTACCATGGAGACACATAGGTTTGTATAGGAGCTGTATATACAGTGCCTTGCGAAAGTATTCGGCCCCCTTGAACTTTTCAACCTTTTGCCATATTTCAAGCTTCAAACATAAAGATATAAAATTTTAATTTTTTTGGTGAAGAATCAACAAGTTGGACACAATCGTGAAGTGGAACGAAATTTCTTGGTTATTTTAAACTTTTGGAAAAAATAAAAAAACTGAAAAGTGGGGCGTGCAATATTATTCGGCCCCCTTAAGGTAATACTTTGTAGCGCCACCTTTTGCTGCGATTACAGCTGCAAGTCACTTGGGGTATGTCTCTATCAGTTTTGCACATCGAGAGACTGAAATTCTTGCCCATTCTTCCTTGGAAAACAGCTGGAGCTCAGTGAGGTTGGATGGAGAGCGTTTGTGAACAGCAGTTTTCAGCTCTTTCCACAGATTCTCGATTGGATTCAGGTCTGGACTTTGACTTGGCCATTCTAACACCTGGATACGTTTATTTGTGAACCATTCCATTGTAGATTTTGCTTTATGTTTGGGATCATTGTCTTGTTGGAAGATAAATCTCCGTCCCAGTCTCAGGTCTTTTGCAGACTCCAACAGGTTTTCTTCCAGAATGGTCCTGTATTTGACTCCTTCCATCTTCCCATCAATTTTAACCATCTTCCCTGTCCCTGCTGAAGAAAAGCAGGCCCAAACCATGATGCTGCCACCACCATGTGTGACAGTGGGGATGGTGTGTTCAGGGTGATGAGCTGTGTTGCTTTTACGCCAAACATATCGTTTTGCATTGTGGCCAAAAAGTTCGATTTTGGTTTCATCTGACCAGAGCACCTTCTTCCACATGTTTGGTGTCTCCCAGGTGGCTTGTGGCAAACTTCAAATGAGACTTTTTATGGATATCTTTGAGAAATGGCTTTCTTCTTGCCACTCTTCCATAAAGGCCAGATTTGTGCAGTGTACGACTGATTGTTGTCCGATGGACAGACTCTCCCACCTCAGCTGTAGATCTCTGCAGTTCATCCAGAGTGATCATGGGCCTCTTGGCTGAGAGGTTTGAGATGAAAGTTTAGAGGGACGGCTGGGTCTTGGTAGATTTGCAGTGGTCTGATACTCCTTCCATTTCAATATGATCACTTGCACAGTACTCCTTGGGATGTTTAAAGTTTGGGAAATCTTTTTGTATCCAATCCGGCTTTAAACTTCTCCACAACAGTATCACGGACCTGCCTGGTGTGTTCTTTGGTCTTCATGATGCTCTCTGCGCTTTAAACAGAACCCTGAGACTATCACAGAGCAGGTGCATTTATACGGAGACTTGATTACACACAGGTGGATTATATTTATCATCATCAGTCATTTAGGACAACATTGGATCATTCAGAGATCCTCACTGAACTTCTGGAGTGAATTTGCTGCACTGAAAGTAAAGGGGCCGAATAATATTGCACGACCCACTTTTCAGTTTTTTATTTTTTACAAAAGTTTAAAATAACCAATAAATTTCGTTCCACTTCACGATTGTGCCCACTTGTTGTTGATTCTTCACCAAAAAATTTAAATTTTATATCCTTATATTTGAAGCCTGAAATGTGGCAAAAGGTTGAAAAGTTAAAGGGGGCCGAATACTTTCGTAAGGCACTGTAAATAATCTATAGAAAATGGGAAAATTATTTTCACAGTTTTTTTTTTTACATTTTAAATGCATTGGGACGATTAAGTCTATGGATATACAGTATGTATATCTATTATACCTAATCTATTATATCCGACTGTACAGAAATTTTGTCTTCTAACTTTTGGTCTTTAAGTTCTCCCTCCCACTGACCCACCTGAAACACCTGGAACCTGCCCAAATGTAACTTCAAAGGCCTGGATTTCCTTTCGTAACCATTGTTATATTTTTGAATCATCATCCACCACTTGGTGGTACAAGGCAACCTTACAATGTATTCAGTATGGTAAGTTCTACAAATACTTTATAGTAAAAATTGAATTCTTAGGAGCTGTGACTAGCGCTAATATAACTATATAGTGGGCATTTTGATCGATGGAGAGAAGAATTAAAATAGATTATTTAGCTAAAAATCAAACCAAAATCATCAACCATAGAATGAGGTATTCTAAAAGGTGAATTTTGGTGGTGGGCATTCTGAAGACATTGGCCCTGAAAGGGTTAGACATAAATTATATGTAAAGAAGCATCAGATCATTGACTATGTTGTGCCATTACCTAGAGGAATGGATTCCAAGCAAACAGAATTATTCACTATGACAATTTTCTAGGTGGCAGTTTAGCTTCAGTTGAAGATTCTACAGAATTGGATTTCCTCCTCCGTCATACTGAGTTACTCAGCGACCAGCAAGAAACATTTTGGATCGGACTTTACAAGAATGAGAACGGTATAGTATCAGAACACTAGGCGATATTCACATGACCACTGAAAAAACATGCTCGTGAAAAATGAACGAACAGTCCATTTTTTTCACAGCCGTTTTGCATCCATGAGTAAAGATGAGAGAACCTTTCCCAGATTTGTTTCGGGTTGAAAAAGTTCAGTGCGAACCTTAAACTGCTAAAAAAAATAGTGTATAACACTGGTTAGATAGGTTCTAGGAGCACTAACAATTTCTAGCTCTCTGACGCTAGGTTCACACCTGCGTTGAGGACCCCCCAAATGGAAACCTAGTCTGCTTAAAAAAGTGGTTATCCACGGTTACCTCCGAAAAGGGTGAAAAATGCCGGAGAAAAGCACTGCTTGAAGTGCTTTTCTCTCCACATTTTTCAAGCGGAATGGTGAACAGAATCCCCAAGCAGAGAGCAGACGGAGGTGTGAACCTAGCCTAAGGCAAACATAGCCAAAGTTATGTCAAACTGAATGTGACATGTATGCCTATGGAAAAATGAATGGTAAGCAGAGGATACAAACTCTGACTATAAGATATCTAAAACACTCCATAAATTACCCTTTTTTTTCGGAGAAAGCTGCTTGCTTCTGTTTTTTTTTTTTTTTTTTGACACACATGGTGGATATATTGCAAAAAGCAATGTTTTGTAGAAAAACGACCGCGTTTTGATCAGTTGTAAGTGATACAGATACAGGGTTGTTGTCATTTGGGAGACACATGTGGCTGTGAGCCAAGTTGAAAAATGATGAAGAATTTTCTTTAAAAAAAAAAAGTCACCAAAAAAAGAATGCCACACCAACATTGCTTTGGTATTGGAAGAAGCAATGGTGGGGTTGTTTGTTTTATTATCTTCTAACTATGGTATAATTTGAAGAAAAATTTGTGGCACACTGTGACTGCACCGCGACTACCGCCAGTAACTTGACTAATAGATTGTATTAGTAGATTGTAAAAACCAAACAATTTGGAATAATCGGATTGAACACAGCTCACACTGAATCAGTGTGTCAGAATTATTATCTCTTGTACGCCATTTCTCTGATTGCAGAGCATAAAAAGTTGCAATCTTTTTGCGCAAATTGTGTTTTTAGGACAAAAATTTGCAAATTTTGATTTTTTTTTTTTTTTTCTGTGACACTCTTGATGCTGGACATCTATGCCAGCTATGAGCTTTCCAAAAATATAAAATAAAAAATGAATAAAGTTTTACAAATTTGAAAAAAGAACCACATAAAACCCAAACATTCTTAAGAGATAAAAATAAAAATAAAAAAGTACACATATTGCTGTGTCTGTAACAAGTCAAGCTATTAAATTATTATTAATGGGAGTCTGTCTCTAGGAAACTCAATATCAAACCAGTCACAGTGCAGGATATTGTGGGGGACATTATTATGAGCACCATCATACCTTTAAATTATCCAGTAGAATCACCATTACCTTAAAAAAGCCATTTTAAGAAATATGTAAATTAGGCTTAAGTGCAGTGGGGGTCGTCTCAGAGCCTCCAAGTGCTCTGTATTCTGGGATGAATCACCGCCGTGACTGACAGCCTCTTCCAATCCTACAGCTATGATACTACTTGCTAAATTCCTGCATATGTGCCTGGCGTTTCCCATCTGAAGCCCTTGGAGCACTGACATGCCCCCATTGCACTTGAACCTCATTTACATATTTCATAAAACAGCTTTTTCAAAATAGTGGTGCGTCTACTGAACTATCTAAAGGTATGATGGTGCACTGTTTAATATCAAGTTTCCTGGTACCAGAGTCCCTATAAATCACCTCTTTTAACCCACATGGTAGAAGATATAAAATATGACATGTTCTGCCAAAATTTCAGTTGTGCCTCTCGCTAATACAAAAATCAAATAAAAAGCAATCAAAAAGTTGCATGTACCAAACAATGGCACCTGTATGTTGTCATATTCGTACTGACCCACATTATAACGTTAACATGCTTTTTATACTGCACAGCAGTGAGTGCAGCAAAATTTGTAATGTATTAAACAATGGTGAAATTGGATTATTTTTCCAAAATGTATAAATAAGTTATATGTAACCCTAAATAGTGGCAATGACAAATGTAACTAATCCCGCAATTATAATAATAATAAATAATAAAAATTATAATAAGTTTTGGCTCTTGGAAGATAAAAGTGAAAAAACCCTGCATTTTTTTTAATTATCTATAGTTGCAAAAATGTTTCACTTTTAACTGTCTATAAATTTAAATATGGTCGTGTTCTTAAGAAAACTGATTTAAGAACAAATTGAAGAAATTTACTAATTAGACAGTTATTTAATATTATGGGAGATATAATGGCAGCCATATTGTTCATAAAGCCTCATCTTACAGTATAACAGTGCTTGACTTTGGTTATAGAACAAGTGTCCATTATTTAAAAGGGTTGTCCAAGAGTCGTAATTTACGACTTGAGATTGGTGGGGGTACAACACCTGGACCCTGCACTGATCAGCTGTTTTTAGTACAGTTTATGGTGCTGGAAGCAGACATCTCTGTACACTGTGTAGTGGTGAACAAGTGGCACTCGGCCACTGCACAGTGTATGGAATCATCTACTTCCAGCTCCATACACTATGCTAAAAACAACTAATAGGCACGTAGTCCAGTTATTGGACCCCCACTGATCTCAAATTCTTTCAAACAACCCCTTTAAATGTTGAAGTATGTTTTCCTATAACTAAGTGTAGGAGAAAAAGTTAGATGAAGAACAACTTAAAAAACAAAAACTTTTTTTTTCCATCCCTGCACCCTCACCTGATTATCTGCACACTCCAGGCGTATTTCATGTATACTGTCCTCATATCCCTGCAGTCCAGCCTCTCCTCCGCTCCTGATCAGACACCATCTTGGGTTTTATATTTCTCTCTTTCTCTTTGCTCTACTCTCGATCCCATGGTGCCTCAGCACAGTACCACATGGACAGCTAGAGACTGTACTATATCTACCTGCAGGGGGCAATGCAATTATCCTTCTTTCTATATTCTCCTAAACAATCTAAGAGACTATAAGTTAGGGAGACTGAGCTGTGAGCTCCTTCATTATAGCTGTGTGACAGGAACTGTCTGCTCATCAATAGCTAGTGACAGAAGTTTCTGCCTCCCCCTATGGAGAGCCTGTGTGGTACAGTATAGGATGGCAGGGACTTCTGCTTTATTCCTTATAGCTTTTATCAGGTCATAGAGAGTCACATGACCTTTCTGAAGAGAAGGATTCAGATAGAAAGGAATAACTAAATAAGGTACTGGCTGAATTAAATATATTGGAGGAGTAGGTACATAATGAATGAAAAAAATCACTCGAGTTCTTCTTAAACACATTCCTGAAGTAATAGTACAGCAGATGTCAGGTATTTAAATATGGCGGCTGCTCAGGAGCTAAGCAGCCACAATAGCTGCTGGGTTTAATACAGTGCCCGCAAAGTTGACCGAGGTGCCGTTTTTCTGACGGCACATGGGCACTGCTATTTTGAAGGGGGATTGTGGCACTGGAATGAGAACAAAAATAAAAAAAAAAAAAGAATTACAAATTAAAATCACCCCTTTACCTAGAACACATATAAAAGTAAAAAAATAAAGTGAAACACATGCACCTTAGGTATCCCTGTGTCTAAAAATTCCCAGTCTACAAACTTATAAAAATATTTTACCCATACGGTGAACGCTGAAGCAAGAAAAAAAAATCGAAGAGCCGAATAAATATGGGAGAACCCCAGATGATTTGTTTCGTCCTGTGTTCAAACAAAGTGAACCCCCAGTTTGGTTTGGTCCAAATTTGTTCGGATAAAACCGGAAGGGACATTATTACTCTGGGGTTTCTACAGACACTCGCTTCATGACAGTTGACGTGTCACTACTGAGTCACAGTCCTCAGAAGTGACCCTGGGTGCATGACGTCAGAGAAGAGTGCCAGACGCCATGAGGAGGTAGACACAGAGCGCCGGACGCCGCAAGGAGGCCCAGAAGAGGTAATGGAAGGTGGGTATAAATGTTTGTTTTATTTTTGTCACCTCCACTGGGCCTCTAATTATTATATTATGAGGTCTGAAGAGACCCCAGGCTATAATAATTTACCTTTGGTGGCAATTTTGGTTCATCTGAGATGAATTTTAAATGGTTTGGTTTCGTTAACAATTTGGAATATTCAGGTTGAATCCAATTAGTTGCAAACCGATTTGCCCAGCTTAAGAGCCAAAACACCAATTTTTTGGCTGTTTTGCCTCCTATAAAAATTTGAATAAAAAGTGATCAAAGAAATAGATTTTTTCCAAAATACTGTAATAATAATAATATAACTAAAATTACATCTGGCTTTGAAAAAGAAGAGGCCTTATGCATCCCCATACACAGAAATATAAAAAAAGTTACTGGTGTCAAAATATAGCAACTCCAAGAATTTTTTCTTTTAATCGTACCGACCCAAGGAATAGAAGTGTCATGTCAATGTGGCTGCACAGTGAACCCTGTAAAAACAAAGCCTGTAAGAAAGTTGCAGTTTTTCTCCAGTGTCACCCTATTTTGAGTTTTTTTCCAGCTTTCCAGTCCATCGTACAGAATATTAAATGGTACCATTACGAAGTACTATTTGTCCAGCAAACATAAAGCCCTCATATAGCTCTGTGCACGGAAAAATAGAAAAGTTACGGCATTTGGAAGGAGGGGAGTAAAAAAACGAAAATCAAAATATGCCTGTGGCGGGAGGGGGTTAACAATACATTGCATGTTATAACATACTGTACAAACCGTTTTTCTGAAAATGGGTGACTTTCTTATGAAGGGAATCTTTTTGTTTGTAGACAATTGGCTATGGGTAGACAAAACACCCGTGGACTTTGTAAACTGGAAAAATGAGGAACACCGTAATGAAAAAATGAGTGATTACAAATGGAGCAAACACGGCCTTTATAACTGGCACCTTTTCGATTCCCATGGAGTTAAGGATACAAAGTGTGTGACGATGGATGCCAAAAATGGAATATGGGACACCTTACTCTGCATTGTAAACAGAGGGTACATATGTAAGGCCTTAAAAAGTAAGTCATCATAAACCTGCATCTTTTTTTTTTTTTTTGGAAATTAGAAATTTGTTAAAATAAAAATAAGCACAAATTACACAGGATTATCACCAGCATTTGGATCATTGTTGTTTTTGGGATATGGGAATAGGTTCCTTGCTGGAATGGTTTCTTAGCCTATAAAGCTGTGTACACTGTCATTTGTAGAGGACTTTTCACCACATCTACAATCTCCAATGCTCCACTGATTCAGGCGCATGTTGGAATTTTCTCTCTAGCTCCCACCATTCCTGAGTAATCGGTGCTGCTATTTTCAGCATCCATTATGTTAATTAGTCTCTCTACTGTCAGGTGGGTGGTCCTAGACTATCTACTCCAGCCCAAGACTGCCCACCTGACAGCTTAGGTCATAATAAGCTCATTGGATGCTGAAACTAAATCCACCGATTGCTCAGGAACAGTGGGGGCTAGCGAATAGATTCCAACTGTGCTGAAATAAATGGATTAATGGATGCAAATAGATGGGTTGGTGCAGGTGGTGAAAAGTGCTCTCTAATGATATAGCTGTATTTCTACAAGCAGTCTGGATGAAAACTAGAATGAAAAGTTGTGCTTGCCGATATTTTAATATGAATTGTTCATGGGCTGTGCTTAGTTTCACCGTCCACCATCAGAAGGGCGTTCCTGACAGTCTAGCTGGGCTGTGAGGAATGCCCCCTCTGACAGTACAGGGCTATGGACGAGTACAGTCGGGGGGCCTTCCTTACTGCCCAGTGATGACGCTGAGCTGTGAGGAACGCCCCCCAGTACAGGTCTATGGATGTGTACTGTCAGGGAGGGCGTTGCTCACAGCCCAGCTAGACTGTCAGGAACGTCCTTCTGACAGTGGGCTGAGATCGATAACTGCACCGATATCTCCAGCCCCAAGGCACATAACGGAAAAGCCGGCACTGTCGGCTTTCTAGCGGTATATAAAACCGCATGCGCATGAGGACCTGAAAGGTCCTCTTTAACACATTGTACTATGCATTTTAGCTGTATGCCAATGGCCTCTACATTAAAAATCTGTCTTTTTTAAAATAGTACTCCTGTGGCATCCCAGAGCTGGCTATGGCTGGGCTGAGGGTGATCTCTGTGCATTGTATTATTTCCTGTTGCTTCATAGCCTGTGTGACATAGCAGGGGGTCCTGAGTCTCACACAACACAGCGCCACCTAGTGAGCCTCACACACGCATTACACCTCCCATAGGATTGAATAGTAACCAAATGTCCAATGGGAGGACATCGCCTGGGAAAAGGGGAGGAGTCAGCTGATCACTGGGTCCCCATGGTAACACCCCTGCAGGAAGGTCCTGCGTGTGAGGAGTTAGAAGTGTGGAGTGTTAGGAGGAGGAGGTGAGGAGAGAAGTGTGATGTCCTGTGAAGAAAGCAGTGAGTTTAGTGCAGGAATCTCAAGTCCTAGACAGGCCCAGGAAGGTTGGAGAGCTGACATACTCCAGCTATTCAGAAGATCCTGTCCCCTGTCTGCCTAGCCATCGCCCTGAAGGAAGTCAAGCATCATCATCTTGTCAGCATGAGACTGTGGAGAGAACATTCTGGAACACGTGCTCCATAGCAAGTATCACAGGATCCAGGGGCCAAGGCCAGACCTGTGGAATATCCTGCCACCCTGACTATTGCACCCCGAAACTCTGAGCTATCAGGACCACATAACGTGAGTGGGGAATATTATGTACTAGTATCATGGTGGGCATCCTCCTATGAGCCAAATAGGAGCCCAGACGCACCTTAGGGCTGTAACACTGAAGTATAAGGGGCTAGGAACACCTTTCATCAAGTCTACCCTGCACCCCAGGACTTTGCTGTGTCACCAGGCGTACCCCGTTGTTTTGTATTGAGTAAACTGTTTAAGCATTTGTGCCTCCACACCCATGGAAGTAAAAGTTCAACTTTACAACCGTTTCTGTGTCTGACTCTGCACCGACAACATCAGGGCGCCCCAAACACCACCAGTCGGCACAGTATAGGGGAAGCGCCCCGGGGGAACAATCACCACCAACATTTGTGCAGCCCCCTCATCACCGGTACCAGTGGTGGTAACGTGGGACAGCACCAGCGCTCGTGCCCAGAGACCGTGACAAGTCTGCGCTGTTTGCACCCCGCAATCCCAACTGCAGCGTTACCTTCCATCTGGTCACCGCAAGAAAAACTGGCGTCACGAACAGGATACGGGTGTGTGCCGTTTTGAGAAAGTCGCCACGAAAGGTGCGCCAAATTGTCTCCAGAGCATCGGTCTTTATTGTGGACTTTGCTAAGATCAAGTTTATTCCCTGAGAGTGCTTGCCACAAAGAGGGGGAGCCCTATACCCCTTAAGTAAGCCCTAAAGACTGTCCTCTCAGTGTGTTACAGCCCTGGAAGAGTTAAAACGCCCAGGACTTGTTTGCTGTGCCACATTGCTGTATAAGAACGCCCACAAAGGGTTAACTGTACCTTGCAAAAGTGCGGGAGATTTTTAGCACTGCCCATGAGGCCAGGAGACCCATCTGCCACCATCTTAGGAGAGCCCAGAATGCTGAGCGCAATGCTCCAGCGCACCCATACAAGAAAGTGAAAGGCGAACGTGCCGGCGCCATTTCTGACTCTCCGGTGCCGCATCACCGTCCCTGCTGTGCACGCTGATCTCTGGTCCATGCTGCAGTTGCTGTCAGTGAGTACTGTGCATCTCTGTCCTTGTCTTCAGTCCTCCCACGGCCCCAGCGAGTGTTTTCCGTGTACCGTGTCCGTGGGGAGTGCCACCATTAAAGAGGGGGAGCCACCACAGCCTGCATCACAGTGACCCTGTTAATAGCTACAGCATTCTTAAAGGGACAGAATTCCAAGTTGTAGTCTCCATTCCCTGCCAGCAAGCAGTTGAGTTTCTTAAAGAGACGGCGACCTAATTTCAGTCATACCTGCAAACAACATGACTGAGCAAAGTGACATTGTGCCATCTGTTTCTAGTGATCCAGCAGTGCCCATGGCGAGCAGCCTACCATTTTCCATGCCATTTTACCCTGGCGCACCATGGCTGCCGCGCTACAAAGGGGAGGTGCATACCCTCAGGGACTTTCGTGAGAAGATGCTGTCTCTCTTCCAGTTCTATCCTCTGAATACAGAACAGCAGATACAGATCCTGCTGGGCCAGCTTGAGGGTGCTGCAGCTAGGGAGGTCAAATCCTGGCCTGCCTCTGACAAAAGAACCCCTGGGCAAATTCTGGACAAACTCCAGGTGAACTTTGACGTGCGATCTGTCTCCGAGGTAAAGATGCGCTTCTTTTCCAGACGACAACTACCTGGTGAGACCCTGCGGGACTATGCTTTATCCCTCCAAGAGGCGTTCAGAGCTGTGGTGCAAGTGGATCCACGTGAAAATGTGGACTCTGATAAAATCTTGCTTGACCGCTTCATAGAAGGGGCAGGTACCACATTGCTCCAGAGTCAGTTGCGAATGCTTGCTGCACAACATCCCAGCATCACGTTTGCTGACTTCAAGGCCCTTGCCATCCAGGTCTTGGGACAGGAGCAGCCCCAGCCGAGCCCAGTCATCTGTGCTCCCTCACCTGGACCCTCAACAAGCATTGCTCCAGTTGTCCTGTCACTACCTCTGGGTACCTCACCTGCTGCCCAAACTGCGCAGACTACACCAGCAGACTCCAGAGATGACCTTCTGGCCCGAGTGGATCATCTGACCCGTGCCATGGAACAGATCACCGTCCGTCTAGATCGTCTGACCCAGCCGTCTTCATCGTCCAGTGATCCTTTGCGAAGTCTCAACATCTCACCTGAGTCGCCACCCAGACGTTCGTCTTCAGTGAAACCTCCGCAGAGTGAGAGGCCATACTGTACCTATTGCCATAGATATGGACACACCAGGCCTCAGTGTTTTCAGTTAAACGGGCCACCCCCGAGGCAGCGGGCCGCCCCTCGGGAGGAAAGAAGAAGGGCCCAGGTGAATCTTCAGTGCCATTGTCACGCTTCGTCTCAGCCTGCCCACACATCACAATCCGGGTGAACGGCGTCCCTCTGACAGCGTTGGTGGACACTGGATCTCAGGTAACAACCCTGCGCAAGCAGGTGTTCCTTGAACATTGGGACTTAGGTGTGTTGAATAGAACACCTGACACATGGATAAATCTGTGTGCCAGCAATGGACAGCCCATACCACAGCAGGGTTATTGGGAACCCACTATCCAGATTGGGGACTTGAAACTGCCTAGACAGGGTGTAATTGTCACTGATGTAGAGGATGATAGGTTTGCAGTTGTAATATTAGGCATGAATGTTTTACGCCATTGCTTTGCAGAAGTGTTGGATGCCTTGCATGCCTCTCTCCTTACAGCTTCTCCCAGTGACCAGCAGACCATTCAGCGGGCCATTCGTGTACTCAATGCCCAGCACAAGTTCGCCAACAAACAAGGTGAAATTGGTCGAGTCCGGATCCAAGATACCCGTCCAGTAACCCTACAGCCTGGAACAGAAACTATGGTGTGGTGCCGTGCCCGTCCGGGCATAGAAAATCAGGACTACGAGGCCTTGCTACAACCCATACAGATAGATGGCCAACCACTTGTCATGGCTGCCCGCAGCCTTGTCACAGTTTCCAATGGACGTGTTCCTGTCCGCTTAGTCAACTTGGGCGATGCTCCAGTGAACCTCCACAAGTTCCACTCTGTGGCCCTGCTACACCGGTTAGCACCAGAAGACATTCTCTCTGGTGATTCTACCGCCACACAGCATTCCACCCAAGCTGCTGAGAACATTCAGAATGGAGCCACGAAGTCCTGGTGGGATGAATTGAACGTGGGAGACGCCAATACCCCTATAGAGCACATCAATGGGGTTCGCAATGTGGCCAAGCGTTACCAACAGGCATTCAGCAAACACCCATTGGACTTTGGTAAGACCACGACCATACAACATCGCATTCTGACTGGCGACCTCCATCCAATCAAGGAGCGTCACCGTCCAATACCACCAGCGATGTACCAACCGGTGAAAAAGTTGATCCAAGAGATGCGAGATGCTGATGTCATCCGGGAGAGTAACAGCCCCTGGGCAGCCCCGCTAGTCCTTGTCAAGAAGAAAGACGGAACCCTACGATTTTGTGTGGACTATCGTAAACTCAACAACGTCACGCACAAAGACGCATACCCATTGCCGCGGATTGAGGAATCTCTAACGGCTTTGGGATCAGCTACCTGTTTCTCGACCCTGGACTTAACCAGTGGATACTGGCAAGTCCCTATGGCGCCTGAAGATCGTGAAAAGACTGCGTTTACGACCCCGATGGGACTCTTTGAATTTAATAGTATGCCATTTGGGCTATGTAATGCCCCAGCCACATTCCAAAGGCTTATGGAGAGGTGCCTCGGCCATGAGAATTTCCAGAGTGTGCTACTGTACCTGGACGATGTTATTGTATTCTCCCGGACATACCAAGAACACCTTCGTCACCTGTCCGAGGTATTCAAGGTACTTATACAGCACGGCCTAAAGTTGAAGCCCTCCAAGTGCTACCTGTTGAAACCCCAAGTTCACTACCTTGGGCATGTCGTGAGCGCACAAGGCGTCCAACCTGATCCTGAAAAGATCACTGCAATCCAGAACTGGCGAAGACCAACTACCGTCAAAGAAGTCCGAAGCTTCCTTGGATTCGCAGGTTACTACCGGCGTTTCATACCACACTTCGCCCAAGTAGCCGAGCCTCTGAACGAGTTGTTGCGCGGTTGTCCCAGAGAAAACTACAACCGAAAGCTTCCGGTAGACTGGACAGCGCGTCAAGAGGAAGCCTTTCAAGCGCTTAAAGCACTTCTGACGCAACCACCAATTCTAGCCTATCCCGACTACAGTCAGCCATTCCGCTTGTACGCAGATGCAAGTCACCAAGGTTTGGGTGCAGTGTTGTCCCAGGTTCAGGACAACAAAGAGCGAGTCATCGCCTACGCCAGCAGGAGTCTGAGAGGCGCGGAGAAGAACGACCAGAACTATAGTTCTTTCAAACTCGAACTTCTGGCGCTTGTCTGGGCCGTGACAGAGAAGTTTAAAGACTACCTGGCTGCCACACCCTTTACCGTGTACACAGATAACAATCCGTTGGCGCATCTGGACACTGCTCGACTGGGAGCCCTTGAACAACGGTGGGCCTCAAGACTCGCGAATTACAAGTTCTCTGTCAAGTATCGCAGTGGCAAGTCCAACGCTAACGCTGATGCACTCTCAAGGTTGCCTGTGGGAGAAGAACCACCCCGAGAAGACATCTGGGAAGAGGTGGAGATGCCACCATTCTACAACAAGTTTGCCCAACAGGTTGCTATTGGTGTCCCTGTAGAAGGAGAATCTCTGGCGAAAACAGCTGCCGAATCCCTCCAGGAGCCATCTCTGTGGAAAACGTTCCAAGAAGAGAGCAGAGTTTTAGGAGAATTGTCAGATTTCCTGCTTACAGGAAGAATACCAACCCGTGTAAAGAGAGGTCTTCATGACGTGGAATTAAAACGCCTTTGGCGACAGAGGAAGCGCCTGTTTGTCCAACGAGGCCTTCTACATAGAAACACTCTTGATCCTGTCACAGGTGAAAGGCTTCATCAGATCCTCATACCAAGAAGAGACGCACAGATGATACTTGAGGCGTATCATGACAGATCCGGTCACTTCGGGGTACAAAAGACCGAAGCTACCATCCGTCGTTGCTTCTATTGGGTTGGGATGAGGAGTGACATTGAGAGTTGGTGCCGAGAGTGTCCCGCCTGTAGTATCACCAAGGAAGGTCGAAGAGATCAGAAGGCCCCTCTACATCCAATTAAGACTCAAAAGCCGTGTGAAATTGTTGCTCTGGACCATGTGAAGTTGGGTCCCACACGTTCCGGCTACAGCTACGCTCTGACAATGGTGGATCATTACTCCAAGTTCCTTGTCATCGTGCCTGTCAGAGATCTTACAGCAAGAACTACGGCTGAGACCTTCTTCGCAGAGTTTGTCCGCCATTACGGTTGTCCTGAGCATATCCTCACCGACCGTGGATCGGCGTTTGAATCCCAATTGTTCCGTGAGCTGTGTCAGTTCCAAGACTGCAAGAAGTTGCGAACCACAGCGTATCACCCTCAAGGGAATGGTATGTGCGAGAAGGCAAATCAAGTGATCATCGGCATGCTAAGAACAGCCGCAGTTACACCTGGTGTTGAGTGGCCTGAGCGTATCAAGGACTTGGCCTATATTTACAACAACACACCCCAAACATCTACGGGATACACACCATTTTATCTAATGTTTGGAAGACAAGGTCAACTTCCTTCAGACTTAACCCTTGGTGTGAAGGTCCCTGACACCATCAATCCACTACCCATAACAGACTGGGTTGTTGAACACCGCCGACGTATGGAGGAAGCTAAAGAGATAGTTGAAACGCGCATGGATGAGGTTCGTAGGAGACAACAGGAGGATTACAACCATCGCACCCATGCAGCGCCCCTGAAAGTTGGCGACCGTGTATGGTTAAGGAATAACCATCGGAATGGGAAATTGGATCCATTCTGGGAGAAAGAACCATACAGTGTCATCTCCATACCATATCCTGAATCCGACGTGTATGAGATCTCTAAACCTGGGAGACAGCCCCAAGTAGTACACCGAAACCGTCTGAAGCTGTGCCTTAAAGAAGGACTACCCACAGAGGTGCCCCCAGCTGAGACAACGAGTACAGAGATCTTGTCACCTTCTGAAGCGAAAGAGAGACCCCCAACGTTAACTGAGCTTATGTGGGCGCCTAAACTACTACCATTTAGCTGTTATCCACCAATTGCTCTAGTGCAAGAGAACCCTTCGACAGATGATTTAATTGATTTCAGTGACTCTGTTCCTGATTCAAATCTCGTTCCACTTAGGCGTTCTGAGCGTACCACAAAAGGCGTACCTCCAACACGCTATAGTGATGCCATGGCTGTCCTTGGGTAAAAGAGGTTAACTGTCTCTGCTTCTGTATATATGTTATTCCTGCTCTGATTACATTAATGTTTTTCCTGTGTGTATATACAGTATATATATAATATCTTGCCATGTAATATAGTATTTACACTTATATGCAACAATCCAAGCCATAGTGCCTGGCTCACCGAGCCAAGGAAGTTCTGTTACCCCATTGCGGTATGGACATTCGTGCTAGAGTGCCTACTCTTCCTTACAGAAAGGACTGTTTATTGTTTCTCAGAGAGACTCTCATGATAATGGACACTCACGAAATTTGTGCCAGAGAGCCTCTGGACCCATTTGCACTACTGTTGTTTCTATATGGACTGTCTGATGGTACCGCCAAAAGGTTCCATAAGTCTGAGTTTAATTATCTCTCCGTTACCCTTCAGACTTCTCATGGACATTCCAGGACTATGCCGGGAGGTCTTACCTCAAGTTTCTAGGTATTATATTTTTCTAAACTGTTAGTGACATTTGCACTTTATTCGTATTTATTAACGTTATGTTACATTTCTCACCTTCACCCCAGCCCGTCGCCGAGGTCGGCTCAGTGAAAGAGGGGGAGTATGTGGCATCCCAGAGCTGGCTATGGCTGGGCTGAGGGTGATCTCTGTGCATTGTATTATTTCCTGTTGCTTCATAGCCTGTGTGACATAGCAGGGGGTCCTGAGCCTCACACAACACAGTGCCACCTAGTGAGCCTCACACACGCATTACACCTCCCATAGGATTGAATAGTAACCAAATGTCCAATGGGAGGACATCGCCTGGGAAAAGGGGAGGAGTCAGCTGATCACTGGGTCCCCATGGTAACACCCCTGCAGGAAGGTCCTGCGTGTGAGGAGTTAGAAGTGTGGAGTGTGTAGGAGGAGGAGGTGAGGAGAGAAGTGTGATGTCCTGTGAAGAAAGCAGTGAGTTTAGTGCAGGAATCTCAAGTCCTAGACAGGCCCAGGAAGGTTGGAGAGCTGACATACTCCAGCTATTCAGAAGATCCTGTCCCCTGTCTGCCTAGCCATCGCCCTGAAGGAAGTCAAGCATCATTATCTTGTCAGCATGAGACTGTGGAGAGAACATTCTGGAACACGTGCTCCATAGCAAGTATCACAGGATCCAGGGGCCAAGGCCAGACCTGTGGAATATCCTGCCACCCTGGCTATTGCACCCCGAAACTCTGAGCTATCAGGACCACATAACGTGAGTGGGGAATATTATGTACTAGTATCATGGTGGGCATCCTCCTATGAGCCAAATAGGAGCCCAGACGCACCTTAGGGCTGTAACACTGAAGTATAAGGGGCTAGGAACACCTTTCATCAAGTCTACCCTGCACCCCAGGACTTTGCTGTGTCACCAGGCGTACCCCGTTGTTTTGTATTGAGTAAACTGTTTAAGCATTTGTGCCTCCACACCCATGGAAGTAAAAGTTCAACTTTACAACCGTTTCTGTGTCTGACTCTGCACCGACAACATCAGGGCGCCCCAAACACCACCAGTCGGCACAGTATAGGGGAAGCGCCCCGGGGGAACAATCACCACCAACATTTGTGCAGCCCCCTCATCACCGGTACCAGTGGTGGTAACGTGGGACAGCACCAGCGCTCGTGCCCAGAGACCGTGACAAGTCTGCGCTGTTTGCACCCCCGCAATCCCAACTGCAGCGTTACCTTCCATCTGGTCACCGCACTCCCACAAAAATGTTTATCCTCTGGCCCTTTAGAAAGTCACATGATGTAAATTGTGAACGTAATGTTCTTACAGGTGATGTGTTTGTGAGTTATCCACACTTTTCTGGTCCTCAACTGTGTCATGTGACCAGTACAGATATGTGAACCTCTTAAGATCCATTTAATTTCTGGTTTGGGTGGCTCGGGTCCCAGATTTGTTTCAGGCAGAATAAGTTCACTACAAACCACACCTTATATTGGCTTAGAACACTGTCAGGGCTCCTAGGAACCTATCTATAAAACATAATGTATAACACTGTCAGGGCTCCTAGGAACCTATCTATAAAACATAGTGTATGACACTGTCAGGGCTCCCAGGAACCTATCAAAACAGGAACACGCAGGGCCCGCCTAGGGGAACACTCGGGCCTCTATAAAACATAGTGTTGCCTGTCGGGCTCCCAGGAACCTATCTATAAAACATAGTGTATAACGCTGTCAGGGCTCCTAGGAACCTATCTATAAAACATAGTGTAGAACACTGTCAGGGCTCCTAGGAGCCTATCTATAAAACATAATGTATAACACTGTCAGGGCTCCTAGGAACCTATCTATAAAACATAGTGTAGAACACTGTCAGGGCTCCTAGGAGCCTATCTATAAAACATAGTGTATGATACTCTTAGGGCTCTAATTTCTAGCTCTAGCAGAAGTTATGTCAAAGTGAACTTGACATGTATGTCTACAGTATAGAAAAATGGATAGTATGCATACAGATTCCAAGTCTAACCATACAGTACATTGCACTGACACTCACTTATATGCATTTTAACATTTAAAACACTCTGAATTAAAAAAAAAAAACAATAAAAAAAATGCACCAAAAATGATCCCTTTATGTGAAATTAAAATGGTTTTGGTTTTTTTGATGCCTACATTATGGCACTCAGTGTGATATAGTGAAATGCGATGGACCAGACAGAGGACATGTCTGCCTGAGTGCTGACAGTGGTGATGGCTAGGAGCAGCATCAGCAGCTGTACAGTAAATGTAAGATGGTGATAAAGACGGACACGGTGACATCATTACTCAGAGGCATCAGCCAGAGGTTTCTGAAAATCCTCACGGATCCATGCCTGATTCATTTTTTACAAAATCCAATGCTTCCACACTAGCAGAGGACAGTTCAATTCTTTTTAGATGTTACAATGCCACCGGCAGCACTGAACACCCCCTCCTCCATTACATTTGAGACCGGACAAGATAAAATTTCCCATAGCAAACTGGGCCATCTCCTTCCACTGCGCTAACCTATTGGCCAGGAAACCATGGGGTCAGAGTTATCTGCTGGACTATAGGTGCACTCTAGGTATGACTGTACCTGCTAGTGAGGCCGGTTGTTGTCAGTTACCTGTTGTAGCTCTGGTTGGTGCTGCAAGTTGAAATATTTTTGGTCCATCATGTTCCAGATACTGTACTGGGCTTGGCTGCTTCTGCTTTTACTCCTCCTGACACTTGAGGCACTGGTAGAGGAGGTGGAGCGCTAGCTGAGTGAGGTGGACTCGGAGCTGGCAGAGGCCACCTGGGTACACGAGTGATGGCAGGCGCAGTGCTCCCCCCTAAATACTGCCGCAAGCTGGGTATACAACCTATCCTGGCATGGTTGGTGTTCTTGGCCAGCGAGGTCATCGTCATCATCATCATTTTCAAAGAAATGAGGGTCAGAATGTATATTGGGTGAACAAACATAAAAAAAAATGCTTAAATAATGGAGATTTTTTTTTTTTCAGATTAGTGCAGGCAGAATCAGAGTTTCGCTGTTAGATCAACAGTTTTTATGAATTTAATGAAACAAACTTTAAACTCTTGCCCAAAGAAATAGAAATCTTTCACTAGCAGGACTGACTGTCAGTAAAAAGTATGTTTAAAGACTCTGTACAGAGATGAATCTGCTCTATTGCACAACAGACTTAGACATAATTAGATTATTGGCGACGATAGGGTTAGTTGCCCTTTGTCTGTATTACTGCCGCAGTCAGACTCACAATGCACAGATCTGCTCCATTACTCCAATCTATGATTTCTATCACTAATCTGCCTGTCAATTGCTTCAAAGGTTTCATAAGTGTAGCACAGAACTGATAGCTCCAAATTCCACAAATATATTCAACCTTACCTGTGGCCTAAGGAAGCAGATAGTGTTGAAATGACCCGGAGCGGACTGTCACGCTCAATCTGAGTAGGGTGAGGGGGCCCCCCACTACCATCGGGCCCAGTGCAGATGCACAGTTTGCCCTATGATTAAAGCAGCCCTCAGTATTACAGCTGGTCACATGACATAGCTAAGGACCAGAAGGGAGTGGATAACTCACCAATACAGGCACTAGTGAGAAGATTACCTCTAGAGATGAACAAATTTTTCAAAAATTTGATTCCACCGATTCTCCAAAGTTTCCAAAACAATTCGATTCAATCCGAATTAATTCACGGTGAGTCGCATTAACCCCTTCCCGACATCCGCCCCAATAGTAAGGCGCTGCCGGGAAGGACTTCCCGCAAACCATGGCGGAAACAGTTTCTGTGTGCGCACCCTGCTTTGTGGGTGTCAGCCGTATGTAATGGCTGACACTGTCCTCTAACACCCACGGTCGGAGCTGGTTTTATTATATATTGGGGTCCCGATCGGCCCCGCCGCAACGTTTTTGGGGAGTGCCGCTGCTCCTATTTGGCAGCCTGGGGTCTGACCAAGCCTGGGGTCTGACCAGTGACCCCAGGTCTGCCCCATCACTGCCCCTCTGCATACCTGGTTGATCCTGCCTTGAATGGAGACTGTCAGCCTAAGCGTCTACACGGGCTGACACCCTCCTATACACTGCAATACAAGTGTATTGCATCGTATACCTATAGAAACAGCGATATTATCGCTGCTTCCAATCCCCCCCTTCCCCATTGAAGCAGCGATCAGAATATTGCTGCTTCAATTCCCCCCCACCTATTGAAGCAGCGATCAGATATTGTTGCTTCAATCCCCACCCCCCCGAGAGCTGTTGCTATTATTATACCCTGGGGTCTAACCTTACCTCTCCTGGGAATCCGGCTGTCTGAATGTCCTCCTCGCTCCTCTTCTTCCTTGCGAATGAAGTCCTGCTCCCCAAATGTCACTGCTGAGGCCTGTGATTGGGTTTCAACGGTCACGTGGGGGTGTGATGAATGTCATTACTCCCAATCACAGGTCCCAGCAGTAAGGCCTGGGGAGGAAGAGCTCTTGAATTACTGCTGAGCCCAGGATTGCTTGCTCAAAAAATACCGAACAATAATTCAAGACAGGTCCTAAGACAAGTATCTGCATATAGATATACAATACTGTGCAAAAGTTTTATTTCAGAAATAGAAGGATTAATGGTCTAGTTTTATAAATGAGAAAATTAAGTGAATGAAAAAAAGAGAAATGTAAATCCCATCAATATTTGGTGTGACCTTTGCCCTTTGGAGGAGGAGTCCTGGAAGAGATGATCCGGCCCCCACAGATATAGCCCTGATCTCATCATCATCCAGTCTGTCTGGGATGACATGAAGAGACAGAAGGATTGGAGCAAGCCTACATCCACAGAAGATCTGTGCTTAGTTCTCCAAGATGGCGGCGGGAACAACCTCCCTGCCGAGTTCTGCCAAAAACTGTCTGCAAGTACCGAGAAGAATAAATAAATAAACTATTAACCCTTCTATTTTTTGAAGCCTATAACTTTTGCACAGTACTGTATATGTAGTGTGCCAGCTGGCCGACAGATGAGAAGTAATGTCATGTTTTGGTAATTGTACTTCCAGCAGAGCAATGAAATAACAGAGAGCCATGATTCTGTCACTAAAATACAATCATACAAATGATGAGAGTCTTCACTGAAACGCAATGACATAAAAAAACCATCGAATTTCTACATATAAAATACATAAAAATCTGATTTCTAACCTGTTGTTTGATGTGTTTTCAGTTCCGCTGCCCCCAGAAAAGCTACTAGAGACACCAGGTACAGTATAACTTATCCATCACTATTATTTCTGATATTATAAAGGGACGTTATCAGGGGTTTTCTGGGCTTCGGTGGGATTGTTATACCTACAGATTAGCTCGGTCTGGATTGAATGGGGCTAATAAAACTGCAAATCCATGTCAGAAATCAGAGCGTTAGCCATGGAATTCTGCCATATATCCAGTAATGAATAAATGTTGGATTTGCTATATGTACTGTATTTGAGCATAGCCTAAAGCTACATTCACACGACAGTGTATCATGGCCGTGTGATGTCTGTTTTTTTACGGATGTCACACGGCAGCATTAAATTCAATGTCACTGAATGGGGGCTATTCACATGACTGTTATTTTGACAGTACGCTGTCAAGGACCATCAAAATATAGGTCATGTCCTATTTTTGTCCGTTTTCACAGATCCCTCCATACACTGTACAATTATGTATTAATGTATGGGGAATCCATGAAAATGGGAGCCCCTTGGGTGCAAGACGTCTGTAAAATGGAGGTTTTTCACGGCTGTTTTGCACCTCGGTAGTCTGATTGTAGCCTAAGTGTGTGATGTAATAGAGGGATGTAATTACAGTAGTTACCAGAAGTGACCGACTACTGACAGTACACAAAAATAATAAACTAGATTCCCCAATAGGAGAAATCCCTATCAAACATGTAGGGTGATAAGAGGTCAGAGGTCAGCCTCCTCAATCATTAAGGCTTCTATTGTTAGACCTCAATTATAACCATTCCAAGATTTCTCACAATGATATAGGGACATTCAGGATTTGATGCAAATAACAATTCGACAATAGGCTATTAGTGCCATCCAGCAATGTTCTATGCTCCAGGATAATGTGCACCGATAGCCTAAAGCATTCTGATGTTAATGGGTGTATACACAACAAACCCTCCACTATATCATCTCAAAATGAACACCTCATCTCCTAATGGTAACACCTGACAGGGCAGCTGCCCTGTCCTCAGAGGTAAGTATATTTTCTAAATAGATGCTAGTATTGTCTAGCCAGTGGCGTAACTAGGAATGGATGGGCTCCAAGGCGAACATTTGGCATGCCCCCCCCCCCAAACCACTGCCCCTCCAAACTCACCGCACAAACCGCATTCCTGCGCACACTATTATGCACCATAGTGGCCCCTGCACACAGTATTATGCCCCATAGTGGCCCCTGCACACAGTATTATGCCGCATAGTGGCCCCTGCACACAGTATTATGCCACATAGGGGCCCCTGCACGCAGTATTATGCCCCATAGTGGCCCCTGCACACAGTATTATGCCCCATAGTGGCCCCTGCACACAGTATTATGCCCCATAGTGGCCCATGCACACAGTATTATGCCCCATTGTGGACCACCTATGAACGATTATTATACTCTGAGGTCTTTTCAGACCCCAGAGTATAATGATCAGAGACCCAGGGGAGAATACAAACATAAAAAAAACAATGTTACTTACCTCTTCCTCGCTCCGGTGCACTCCCGTGCCCTACTTCGGCCATCTTCAATGTTGGACCAGACCTCATGTGATCCAGGCTGGCGTTGCGACGCATAATGATGTTGGCTGACGTCTGGGAAGTCACCAAACAGACCCAAAGCCTGCGGAGCGCCAGAGAGGTAAGTTACAGTGTTTTTTATGTTCCCTCGCCTCCCCTGGGCCCCCGATCGTTATACTTAGGGGTCTGAAAAAACCCCGGAGTATAATGATAGCAGTGTTTGTGGGGTTCGCGGTAGCGGCTGCCACAGGGCTCCGGGCCCCTTAATGTCCCGAGCCCTGTGGAGGCCACTACCGCTGCTACCCCAGTATTTACGCCCCTGTGTCTAGTGTAGTTCAACAGCAGAAGAGCTATAATTTCCCCCCGCTCCCCACCGATACTAATACATGGCCGCCATGACCTTTTTGGATGGGTGAAAGATTAAAATTTAAATTTATTCTGCAGACGTTTAAAGTGGAAGAAGTTTTTCAAATTAAAAAACAAAAGAGAGTGTGTGGCTCTGGGTATAAATGAACAAGATCTTCCAGATTTACATCTCCTGGAAAGTCTTTGGGAAGAGGGTCAACGCGAGATGGGGGAGGGACCTTTTACGAAATTACATATTCCATCAAAAAAGGTTCCACCCATCTCGGATGACATGGCAATTGATACCTTTGCTAAGGTAGTGACTGAGAAATTATCCCGGATTGATATTAGACATTCTTCCTCAGGATACAATTTGACCTATGAGGAACATCTTATTTTGCAAAACTTGGAAGCTGACGAGTCAATTTTAATAAAACCTGCGGACAAAGGGGGGAACCTTGTAATCATGGACCGTGAGACTTACGTCAGAATGTGTAAAATCATTCTGGGTGATGCAAACTGTTACAAGGTTCTACCAAGTGATCCCACAGTTCACTACCTTTCCAAGTTAAAAACGATCCTTTTAAAAGCAAAGGAAGACCATCTGACCTCTTACTACCACCCTACATGTTTGATAGGGATTTCTCCTATTGGGGAATCTAGTTTATTATTTTTGGAAGATTGAGTGTTGACACAACGTGTATTATTGTCTTCCTTGATCCCCATGGCTATCTATAGTTACTTTTATGCAGCTAAATTTGACGATCTTGTATCTTTTAAATTATACTAATAAAGATTTTGTAGTTTTAGATACCTTTATTGGATATTACACATCCCATTTTTTTCTACTAATAGTTTCTACAGGGTATTTACCTTTTGTTTAATTGTAATAACTTTCTAATCCATATTTGCCTTTACAGAAGAAAGGTCCTCACATGGCATGACCACTGGTGCAGTTGTCCTTAGCATTCTGGTCGTTGCTGGAGTCGCCGCTGCAGTTGCCGCTACAGTCGTCTTCGTATATAAGAGAAACAGGAACAAGCCGCAACCAGAAAATGATGTCACCGCTAGAATATACATGAACAGCAGCCCTGCAGATACCACACACGATGAAGCCATCTTAGTGGACAACATTGGCCAAAATGATATCTGAAATGATGGATTTATAATAAAACCAACCATATCTGTACAATAACATCTGGTCTGTAACAAGCTCATGGATAATTTCCATCTACAAGGGTTAAATAACACCAGTGCACATGTTACTAAATAAAAATGAGAGATAGCTGAGTTAAAAGGGGTTTCCAGGGTTTTGGATTTTATGGCCTACCCTATCTGACAGCTGGCCCCCGCACCGATCAGCTGTACAGGACTGCCTCTGACACCCTTACTGTACACAACATGGGGCTGTGCCCTGTACAATGACTGGGTGTCATCACTGAAGGTCAGCACCCATTAACTTCAAAGGGAGCTGAGCAGCAGTAACAGCGCCCGGCCTCTATACAGGGCATGGAGCCAACTGCTTCCAGCCTCATGTTGTGTATAATATGGTTGCTGGAAGGGGTCCTGTACAGCTGATCGGTGCGGGGGCCAGTATTCAGGTGACCCTAACCAATCTATCTGCAGGGCTGGGTTGATAGGCTGAGTTCCAGTGACACACTCCCATTAAGAGAGGTTTCAAGGTCTGATTATACTTCATTGTGCTCCCCATAGTCATCCCACTTTGTAATGCATCTTTCATGGTTCCCGAGGCAAGATCTCAGACTTGTTTGCTTGTTCCCCTACATGTCAGTGAAGGAGCTTTACAAAACCTGTGGTATGGAAGGCTGAGGGAGCTGCATTTAGTGACCAAGTGGATTTCAGGTATCAATAGTCAGACACATTTAGGAAAATATAATCTGATTCCTGATTGGTTGTTCTGGGGGGTCCGAATTACTTTGCACCAATGTAAATAAATTTCCACAAAAAATAAATTTCCACAAATTAGGTTTTAATGAGATGTCTCAGTCAGTCTGGTGCCCCCTAGTTGTTGATCTAGGGCAGGCTGAGGAGGCAGATTTATAATTTGGGCATGGACGTCAACCACTGGTAAGGCTGTAGTAGAAAAAGGTTGGGAAGCCCTGGCCTAAGATGGCTGCATAGAAGTCTATGAACACAGTTTATCCATGGACATACAGACACAGATGTCAGTCATGGCTTGGGGACCAAGTTTACAAGAATTGTATATTACATGGAATATGTGAACAAAATTCTTTGGCCCTGGACAACCCCGGTGATGTCATCGCTAGTGAGTGTAGTGAGGTCAGTATTAGTTACACCGCCACAGCTTCATAAAATCAGTAGTTCTCCGGATGTAGGTTATAGCATGCTTAGAGCTTATATTAGATTTTGTTATTTTCTATTTAATAGCAGACCGTAAATCACCCTATGTGGTGTTTTATTTATTATATTATTTTGCTGTCTTATATTAATGACTTGGGCTGGGGCTGTTCCGCCTTAGCATAACCCAAGAACAGGGAATGGCTGTAGATCTATCGCTCAGATTGGAGACTTATTCTAGGACACTTACCCACAACCTCCTCTGTACATAATTCTGCCTGGCATAGAGGTAGTTTATCTGCTCATAATCTCAGGCAATCTGTCTGTACAGCCTATGGGCAAAATTACAGAGAAATGTATACAGGTTCTTTGTATTCCATTTTAGACCTTAAAGGACCAAGTCATCTCGCCATTACAGGGATTGTCTGATATAGAAAAACTTCTAATATCATATTACAAAATGTTATGTTAATAAAGGAGGGTATGCCCCATGATAGGGGCCCCCACTTACTAACCTAAGATAAGAGCAGCTACAAAGAGTTGCTCTGGACGACCTATGACTTCTGCACAACCTGTTGGTATTAATGGTAGCAATGTAATGTTTCATTGGGTTTTTCCGGCCAAAAAAAAAAAAATAGTCATGGGCAGGAAATGGTGTATAATAAAAAATGCAGTGTTACTCACCCCTCTGTTCCAGTGGGGGGCCCCTGGTGGTCTTCTTTTCTTGTGCTCCAGCAATGACGTTAGTGACCCCCTCATTTGGCAGCTGCAGTCAATTGTTGGGCTTATCAGACATGTGTGGTAGGTGGTAACGTCATAACCACAGGGCCAAAATCTCTGCACCCACAAAATAACAGACTACGCACGTGGCCGCTAAGGCCGGTGACCAGATGCAGCATCTATTTGGTGGGGTAACTGAACTTATTTGCTGGAGCACCGGAAAAGGCAATTGAAGGAGACGAATGGAGGCCCACCACTTGAACAAGGGGGGAAGAAGGGGTGAGTAACACTCCTCATTTTTCTTTCAAGAATTTATCGTTGGTATTCAAGCAACAAAAAGGCCACTAGTAATTGCATGATTCAGTTCAGTAGTTTTGCAGTCCTTTGGCTGGCCTAACATTAGTATGACAGCCAGTTCCTGCTCCTGCAGCTGTATGTACCTGTACATCCTTGCAGACATAAACAACTGCCACACAGATATATAAAGCCAATGGGTAGTAAGCAAGAGGTTAACGCTTCACAAGCCTATCTTCCCATAATTGCCAGACAAGCCATGTACATGTAATAGACATGGTGGAACTATAAGCATCAGCCACATTCTGAGGAATAAGGAAGCTATCAGATTTTATTGTAAGACTTACACTATTTCACTGGATTCCGGACTCAGTCCGACCTGAAGTGCACCCACACACAACTTCTTCTGGGGAGACACAATAGCCCCCATCCGCTGTGTACCAGGACAGAGAATGGGAAAACTCAGTCATGTTGGATTATAGATAATGAGTAGAAAAAAGTCCCAGCATCCAACAACGATATGATCAATAAATAAAATGTAACTTTTAATCCATATAACTTAAAAAAAGTAACAACAGTTACACTAATTCACGATCCATAGGACAGCTTATGCGTTTCAAGGCGTTATAGCCCCTTAGTCATAGCTGATCATATCCAGCATCCAACATTTGATGTTGGATTGTGGTGAGAATAATGCCCCGTCTACCAGCAAGTACTGCTATCCGGGTACCACATTCATAAACATAACCCCCAACATTTGAATGTCCATTTGCAGATATTTTAAACCTCAACCATAAAAACTCTCCCAGATACAAGCACTATGGAACCCATTAACATACATCCTCATCCCCTTTCAGTTGTGGTCAGGCAGTAAACCCATAGAGGTGCATAGTATTCCATCACATGACATAATACAGAGCGATTGTGTGCTGGAAAAATACTGAGCAATAATTCAAGACAGGTCTGAAGACAGATATTGTAAAAGTTATAAGTAGATGTGGAAAAAATGCTGCACAGTAAGAATGCTATCAGGAATAGAAGGGTTAATAGATTATTTTTGTCAATTAACAAAATAAAGTGAATAAAGGAAAGAGAAATGTAAATCTCATCAATATTTGGTGTGACCTTTGCCCTTTGCCTTCCATCAGTTCTTCTCGGTACTTGCAGACAGTTTTTGGCAGAACTCGGCAGGGAGGTTGTTCCCGCCGCCATCTTGGAGAACTAAGCCCAGATCTTCTGTGGATGTAGGCTTGCTCCAATCCGTCTGTCTCTTCATGTCATCCCAGACAGACTGGATGATGTTGAGATCAAGAGCAGTCACTGAAACAATGAAATTCGAAAACTCATCTAATTTTTACATATAAAATACACAAAAATCTGATTTCTAACCTGCTGATTGATGCATTTACAGCTCCACTGTCCACGGTAAAGCCACTATAGACACCAGGTACAGTATAACTTATCCACCTCTAATATTTTTGATATTATAAATGGAAATTATAAGGAGTTTTCTGGGCTTCGGTCAGTTTTTTATATTGATTGCTGAGATCAGTTAAAGGGAACCTGTCATCTCCTTTTTAGACCCCAAAGTAAAAGCATTATGGTAGAACAGTCAAAACTTACATTATAGATCCCCCTAAAATAATTTCTGAAATAGCCCCCCTTGTTTTTAATTTTGTACCTTAAGTTTTCCAGCCTTGTATGTAAATGACTTCCTAAAGGCCCAATGAGCGCTGTTCAGCCGAGAACAGTCCGGCTTATTCATGACTGAGGTTGTTGGCATGCCTCCCCCATGTGTAAATTCCTCCCCTTTTGCTGTAATTATGGTAGTTATCACCAAGCGTCCTTTCACATTCTCCTTTCATTTTTTCAGCTTCTGGCAGGTCCCTAATGCGCATGCGCGCGATTTCATACTGGGCTGGTGGAGGTGTCTCCGCTGAAGAAGAGGGCGGCGTATAAGGTGGCAAATGTGACGTCATTGGTTCATTTACATAGGCGGACTGAATTAAATAAAGTTCAATTACCAAGTAACCTGTGGGCAAATTTTGCAGAAACCTGGGGGATTTATTACCTTCACTATATTAGATATTGTGGGACTGTTGGTTTGGGGAGGGGGGGGGGGGGAGTAATGTATGACAGATTCCCTTTAAGATCAATTTATTGGTGAAGGTTTTAGATGTCGGACCCACAACTGATCTTGATGTTGATTCCCTATCCTAAGAATAGGAACACAACAAGTTACAACATCACTCTGCCGCATGACTGCAAATACCGACTGCAGGTGCACGTTGCTGTGGCTGCAATACAAATGCAGACACAACTAGTTGGATCCAAACACCTACTATATAAGAATACAGGAAAATAAGGGTCTTGGCTTTTAGACTTCGATCAAACTCAATTTAAGCCCATCTACCAACAACAAGGCGACCTCAGGATGAGGATAATAAATATGCAAGGCAAATAAATACCCGTATATACATATAAAGGATATATAAAATACAGACCTGACGGTTTTTGTGTGAAACCTGCAATTTACCCTGTATAAACAATAAATGTTCTATACCTTACAAAACAGTTTTCATCTAGTACTAAATATTCCAAGAAAAGGATAAAATTTACTTGTATGTACAGGTGACATTTAGTATTAGCTTCCATGAGTGCACATGAGAACCAGCACTATTTCTGGCCATTATAGGACTTGTCTTCTGCATTTTTAGCAGTTTTTTTGCTATGTGTAGATTTCAGTTCTTTCTGAGCTGATGGGTGGAGACATACACTGCACACAGTAAGTAGAAGAGAATCCCTCCCTAATTTTCACTCCCTGGATCATGCAGGACATATATAGAGAAGTACTGATGTATAGAATGCCATTGGGCAGTAAAAGAATCTTCCTATTTAGCTTTAGTAGCACCCTAAGCCTCTGGTTCTGGTTCTGTCTCCCTCAGCTCCTGTTTATTCCTTCCCTAACTCCTCTCCATAGACTTCTATAGAGGTTTAATCTCATACAATTCAATTTGACAGGAGAAGAAGAAACAGCCTGATAAGAGGAGATATTTTTTAGTTGGCAAGATAGTTTATAAAGTTTCTTAGAAGGACAGCAATAGATCAGGTTTTTTTTTTTTTTTACATAAACCCTATGTAAATGGATAACTGTCACGGGCAGTGGATGGTGGACCTGCTGTGCTGCCAAACCGGTTTGGCTTGAGGCCACCTCTAAGGGTGTTACCAGCAGACTCCCTGGTTTTCACCCTTTAACCCCCATATGGGGATCTGGATTTTGCTGTGGGGAGTCCCAATTTGGCAGCAGCTGACCAGGCAGTACTGGATAAAAAAAATGCATAATGTGTACATGAACTAAAACTAAGACAGACAGGTAAAACAGGCAAAAAAACTGACAAGGAACAGGGCAAGACAAACAGGAGGCACATTGCCACAGAGGTAGCAGGAGGCACATGGCCACAGGGGTAGCAGGAGGGACATGGCCACAGGGGTGGCAGGAGGCACATGGCTACAGGGGTAGCAGGAGGGACATGGCCACAGGGGTAGCAGGAGGCACATGGCCACAGGGGTAGCAGGAGGCACATGGCCTCAGGGGTAGCAGGAGGGACATGGCCACAGGGGTAGCAGGAGGCACATGGCCTTAGGGGTAGCAGGAGCGACATGGCCTCAGGGGTAGCAGGAGGGACATGGCCACAGGGGTATCAGGAGGGACATGGCCACAGGGGTATTAGGAGGCACATGGCCACAGGGGTAGCAGGAGGCACATGGCTAAAGGGGTAGCAGGAGGCACATGGTCACAGGGGTAGCAGGAGGCACATGGCCACAGGGGTAGCAGGAGGGACATGGCCACAGGGGTAGCAGGAGGCACATGGCCAAAGGGGTAGCAGGAGGGACATGGCCACAGGGGTAGCAGGAGGCACATGGCCACAGGGGTAGCAGGAGGCACATGGCCACAGGGGTAGCAGGAGGCACATGGCCTTAGGGGTAGCAGGAGGGACATGGCCACAGGGGTAGCAGGAGGCACATGGCCACAGGGGTAGCAGGAGGCACATGGCCTCAGGGGTAGCAGGAGGGACATGGCCACAGGGGTAGCAGGAGGGACATGGCCACAGGGGTAGCAGGAGGCACATGGCCACAGGGGGAGGGGGAGGGAGGCAGGGGTAGCAGGAGGCACATGGCCTTAGGGGTAGCAGGAGGGACATGGCCACAGGGGTAGCAGGAGGCACATGGCCTCAGGGTTAGCAGGAGGGACATGGCCACAGGGGTATTAGGAGGTGCAGAGTCACAAGTAAAACAGACAGACACCAGGATAATCAGAACAAAAAACTGAACAATACAGAGAAACAAATATTGCTTAAACAAACCCAAAACTGAACCTTCAAACCTGACAAAGAGAGGAAGTAAAGAAAAGCATACACATCTAGAAACCATCCATTGATGTCAGTGGGTGACACATAATGATTCATATTCTCTGGGTTGGAGCTGCAGGAAAACTGAACCTTTACTGGCAGGTTCTTACCAGATTATAGCTGAAAGTTGGGGGTTCTATACATTGGGTCACAAAGGAATGAGCTCCATTTGTCATATGGTGCGTAGGATGTGCTGGAATGATTTTTGGTAGAGATGAGTGAACTGATCCGTAACAAACTAATTTTGACCAAATTTTTAACAAAAGTTTTGTTTTTTGACGAAACCGAAACTTTTGCGATTCATCTCATGTAAACTAAAGTTGCCTCTGCCACATATGTGAGGTAACAATACTGAGAAGAAGGAGGATCACATGATCTACAGTATGTGACATAGGTGGGCTTCTGGCATCCCCTGACAGTCTCTCAGTCAATCACAAGTGCTCATGTTACATACAGAATATAATATACTGTGGGCAAGATGTATTATCATCACTAGTGATCCAAAGCAATAACTGCTAATACATAGCAAAGTGTAACCAACATTGCAATAAGACTACCAAGTTATAGGAGGAGGACTAGGGGAGCGCATTTTAGGTAGATTTAATCAATTTTAGACAGATGGGTAGAGAAATCACAGGAGTAGGGAGGAGAAGCTCTGCACTGTGCTGTGTGTCTGCAGTGTTCACTGTGTACACATCCATTGGCCATGTCACCCTTTCATTGCCAATAATCTAATTTTAAGTCTTTTTTGCAATAGAGCAATTTTTTTTGTAATGCAGAGGCAGATTCGCAATTAATATTATTGTAACTTTATGACCTGTGATCTGACCGTCTGTGTCTTGCATTGTTTTTACAGACAAAGTCAGTCATTTTAGTACAAAATTTCATTTTGTTAAGGTTGTTTTTTTTGGCAATAGTATTTTTTAACTAATACAGAAAAGCTGCCATTGTCATGGCAAAAATCCAAGCTGATTCACGCAGTACATTCTAGTATATACTGCAAAATCTCATTTTGTTAATTTTTTTTTTTTTTTTGGCAATAGGTTTTTGTTAACCAATTCAGAAAAACTGCCATTTTAAGGGCAAAAATCCAAGGTGACTCACATAGTGTGTTCTAGTGTAATACTCACTGAGCAGGACAATGTTTTAGTGCTAAATCTCATCTTCTTGTTATGTATTTTTTAACAAATACAGAAAATCTGTATTTAGGCGATAACTCACGCAGTGTTACCCTTTCAAGGCTAAATCTCATTTCTTAACTAATTTTCTATGCTTCTCATTCATTATTCCATAGACACACGTCACTTTCACTTTGATGTAACTTTAGCTGTTTTTGCCTGAGAGAGATAGAAATGGGAGCCCTAACAGTGTTCTACACTGTTTTATAGATAGGTTCCAGAGCCCGACAGTGTAAACACAAAAAAGCAAAGCCCAACACAAAAACCCACCAACACTATGGTTCCAGGAGCCCTGACAGTGTTATACACTATGTTTTATAGATAGGTTCCTAGGAGCCCTGACAGTGTTATACAATATGTTTTATACATAGGTTCCTAGGAGCCCTGACCGTGTTATACACTATGTTTTATACATAGGTTCCTAGGAGCCCTGACAGTGTTCTACACTATGTTTTAAGCAAATTAATGTTGTGGTTCATGATAAACTTACTCAACCCGAAACAAATCTTTGAATCAAACCAACTGAACCTGAATCAAGCGAATCTTCAGAGGTTCGCCTATGTCTAGTTTTCAGGCATCTTGTTCCACTTGCAAAGTTTCTGAGATACCAGTACAATTGCAACCATCTAGAGATGAGCACTATTTGTCATATTAAATGACTAAAGTGAAAAGTTAAAATTTTTATTTTTTTCACACATACAATGCACTCGGCTTGTGCCACTGCAGACAAGACATACACTCCACTTATTTAAAGTCAGTCTACCATCTCTCCCAAACATTTTCAGCTGTAACCACTATGTTGCAGAGCACATTCGGTTGATCATCTTTTATGTATGTTACTTTTGGAGAAAAACTTTTAAGTCTTACAAAAATGTGGCAGTTAGTGCAGTGGGGGTGAGACTTGAGTTCCCTAGAGCACTGCTTTTGATTTTTAGACCACTGCTATCCCTTCCCTGAGCCACCCAGTGTAGTTGGATTTGATCCTCTCACTATTATTACATCACCTATTCTACTTGAGCAGAGAGAGCAATGCTACCAGGGCTGAAGGCCCGCCCCCTAGTGCACGTCCTGCCTCATTTGCATAATAATTCAAATGTGTTCTTCTCAAAGGTTACAAAAGTTATATACATAACAAAGGTATGAAGTTCACTGTAATGTGCTCTGTAACATGGCAGTTGGATATGCATGGTGTGGTGGTAGATGGCCTTCAACCCCTTATAGACCGAGACAATTTTAGTTTTTTCTTATCTGTTTTATCCTCTCCACCTTCAAAGAGCCATAATTGGGTTTTTTTTTCATTTCATAGAATCACATGATGACTTATTGTTTGCGGGACAAATTGCACTTTGTAATGGCATCATTCAATATCCTGTATAATATACTGGGAAACTGGAAAAAAATTCAGAATTAGGAGGAATTGGAAAAAAACGCATTTGCGCCAAATTCTTGAGTTTAATTTTTATGGCATTCACTATGTGGTAAAAATGACATGTTACCTGTATTCTGTGGGTTAATATGATCCCGGCGATACCAAATTTATATAGTCTTTGTAATGTTTTGACACCTTTTAAAAAATTAAAAACTTTACAAAATAGAAAACATTTTTTGTGTCGCCATAGTCTGACACCTGTAACTTTTTCATTTTTGAAAAGTATGGAGCTGGGTATGTTGTCTTTTTACAAGATGTAGATTTTACTGATACCATTTGGGGGAAGGTCTGATGGTTTGATCACTTTTAATTCAATTTTTTTTAGGAGGCAAAGTGGTGAAAAAAAATCGCTATATGGTTATTTTGATTTTTTCCCTGCTACAACATTCACTGTATGGGATAAATATTTTCATATTTTAATATTTCAGGCATTTTTGAGCAAGGAAATACCTAAGATGTTTATGTTTATAATTGTTTATTTATTTTTATATGTGATCCAGGGAAAGGAGGGGGGATTTCAACTTTTGTATTTTTTTATGCTTTTAAAAACTTTTTTTCTTTATCTTTTATTTCAGACCCCTTAGGGACCTTGCACCCTAGGGGGTCTGATTGCTCTTACAATACACAGCAATACTAAGTATTGCAGTTTATAGTAAAATCCATTGCCTTCTATTACATGCTGCCATATAGAACTTTGGTAGTGACAAGCCTGGGACCCTTCAATATGCTTCTGGCTGTTATGGCAACCGATCAACGCCCTACGGAACGTCATCGATTGATCAGTAAAAGATGGCGGAGCCCATGGCGTCTGCACATTTTAGATGCAGTGGTCGCATTTATCTGCAGAATCTAAAGTGTTAATAGCTGCGATTGTTGTCGGCACCAAGCACGGCTGTTAGTGGCAGTGCTGGCTGTGTTATACAGCCGGCGTCTGCCATGTATGGCGAGGGCTCAATTCCTGAGCCCTTTCCATACAGGTACGTCATTGGTCATTAAGTGGTTTGTGCATCAAACTCCTGAGTATCCCAACCCCATTGGACCTCAACGATTCCATTGCAAAAGAAACGATATAAAGATAAGGGCAGGCTTTGTGGCAAACAATTGGAATTAAGTGTGGAAGAATAGGTCCTGTTTAAAATACTAAGATCCATCAACAAATTATTATCCCAGTACTATACTGAACCCTTGTAAGTCACCGAGGTCAAAGATACAATGATTACAGCATAACACCATGATCATTGGGTCACAAGAAATGTGTCCCATTTGAAGAAACTTCAGGACTATGATCCAGGAAAATCCAGAACATAAGGAGATGATGAAGGGGACCTCCCTCCAGGTACAAACTTTGTACCAGACACAGCCATTGCCTTGATGTCTGATCTGACATTCACAACTCTGACAAACACCTCAAGTCGAAGGCCACAAAATCACCTCATGGATTATGTTCTTCAGTGAAACTATCCAATGACTACAAACTTTGGATCTGTAGCCGTTTGCATATTTTGCCCTCAATAGTGAGGGGCAGATGCTACATAAAGAGCAATGGAGAGAAACGTGATAAAGAAAAATATTCATTATAATCTTTACTAATAATCACATTGCTAATATATTGTAATCACATGGTATATATGTTTATTGCTAATTCCTTTATTTGTGACATTTTCGCATGTGGCCTTGTTATGTGATCAAGAATGTTCACCTAAGATCTATTTACTTGGAAGCTACTGTGTCCAGAAACATTGTTTTAGATAAATTAGTCAAAATAGTTTGATAAGCCCCGTATTGAAGGGAGACAATCCTGAGGTTTAGGCCACATAATGTTTTTTAGAGTTGACTATGTGTCACATGTATAATTATGCTAATTATCCTATGAGAGTGATGTTGGTTGTAAAAACCCGTGTTGGGACATTTGTCAGACTTCGACTTCAGACTTGTACAGTGCTGCGGAATATGTTGGCACTATATAAATAAAATGTATTATTATTATTATTCTCTGCCCAGAGGTCTCCGTAGCTAGGTCTCTTTGTTTTATTATCTATAATACTCTTTATGCTGTAACCTCACTTCTAAATAACCTTTCACCTGAGATATGGTTTATCTCTTGGTTTTGTCTAAAAGTTTCCATAACACATAAAAGAAAACGCTCTCTGATTTTGCAGCCAGCTTTTTCTGTGTGGGCTCCTTGGCATCACCAGCATCCATACCGCAATCTTACAACCACCACATATGGACTGCACATCACCCAGTTCTACACAATAGCATACCATATATGAATTTATCCACATAACATGGACCTACTCATGTCTTCTCCAAAATTGCCATATATGTATTAGCAATGATATACCAAGTCTACCATACCATACAATACCATATCTATGCTTCTCCTGTCTCCACCCCTACTTCCTGGCTCCATCCTTTCTATGCCAACCACAGTGAAAGAGGCAAGGTCCCCATTATGATGTTGCAGTTATTATTGCTCCCATTTCTGATTCAACTTTTATATGTAAAACAATAAAAACCTCATTCTGACAAATTTCATATTTAAATTTCATTGATTTTCATTAAAGGGGTTGTCCGTTATGGACACTTAACCCCTATCCACAGGACAACCCCTATCCACAACTTAACCCCTATCCACAGGGATAAGTGTCTAATTGCTGGGGGCCTGAACGCCAGATCCCCTTAGTGATCAGGAGGATGGGGGACTGAAAATCCCCCCAAAAGTCTCCTTATGAATGAAGCACCAGTGCACTCACTTCTATTGGGCTGCTGGTACTGTAATCTCCGACAGTGCCGCAGCCCCATAAAAGTGAATGGAGTACCAGTCTTGCAATCGCACTGGCACTCCATTCACAAGGAGGCTTTAGGGGGACTTTTGGTCCCCCATCCTCCTGATCACTGGAGGATCCGGCGTTTGGGCCCCCAGCGATCGAACACTTAGACCTGTGGATAGAGAATATGTGTCCATATTAGCAAAACCCATTTAAGATAGTTCAAGTCTAGGAAGGCTACCACATTGGGGCCTCATATAATAATGAGGTCATCTATGTATCATGCCAGACAATTGAACCACTCTAAACACTTGGCTGGGCATAACAATTTCATGATTTTGCCAACAAAGAGTGAACAACCAAGTATTAGAAATTAACACTTAATTTACAATTTTTAATTTGTCCAATTACTTTTGAGCCCCTGAAATGAAGGGATTGTGTGTAATAAATGCTGAAAGTCTGAACTTCAACATTGTGGTAATGTACAGAACCAAAACTAGAAAAATGTTGTCTCTGTCCAAATATTTATGGACCTAACTGTACCTGTGTCAAGCACCACCACAGCGCCACTTTCAGTCCAGGGAGCACTGCTCTTGCTACTCAAGTAGGATGGGTGATGTCATAACAGTGGGAGGATTAAATCCAACTGCAGTGCTCCAGGGAGCTGAAGTTTCACCCCAGTGTACCAATTGACTTCAAAGTTGTTTTTCATCACATGTACAAAAGTGACATATATAACAGTGGAATGGTGTTTATCAGTGTAATGTGCTCTGTAACAAGATGATGATAGTTGAATATACTTGAGGGATGTGATAGATTCGCTTTTGTGGAGTGAATGTCTTGCCTCCTGTGGTGCAAGTTGAGTGCAACGTATGTGTAGAAAATTTACAATTCTCACTTTTCACTTTGTGTTGGCTCAGTTACGGGGTGCACTTATAGTATCACTACTCTCATTTTATTGATATTGTAAGCTCTTATGGGCAGGGACGTTATCTTTTCATCTCATAATTTGTTAATATGTTTTTGATATTTGTCAAATTATTTGCTACATGCCTAATATGTTGGCACTATATAAATAAGGGCGCGTTCACATAATGCAATGGCCAATTGTCTAGACAATCCACTTAAAACAAAAGGGCATCAATTTACATAGAGATCAATGTTTAAACTAATCTATATTTTTTATTGGACAAGAATATTAGAAATTTTGTAAAATACACTCATAAACACATGTTTTGAACTTTTGACTTTCAGGCTCCATATCTCATCATCCAATACAGTGACTACCATCATTTTATAGACAATCTTCTTGGCTATCTCATACATAAATTTGACTTGCAACTATTTAGCATATGATTAGTTCTGCAAATTCTTGTCATGTAACTGCATTGTTACTGTTTTGCTCCTAAAAATCTAAATTTTAAAATTTTTATTATTTTATTAATGTTTTGTAAATCTACCTTTGACTTTCAACACTGCCTGAATCCTTCTGGTAATGTTCTCGATCAGATTCAAACAAGCTTCGAAATGAAATCTGATCCCAGGACTCTTCTATACATTCCCAATGTTGGTGCATACTGGTCCACTCACTTGGGTACGAATACAGCTTTTTCTTCAACTCTACCCACAAGTGTTCGATTGGATTGAAGTCTGGGGAATGTGTGGGACAATCCAGCACCTCTAGTTCATTGTCATTGAACCATTTCTTTGCTAATCTTGACGTATTCTTCAGGTCGTTATCCTGCGGGAACACTATGTTGCCCTTTTCATACCCATAGTACTTGAGTGTACGAAGTAATTCGTCTTGTAATATTCTCACATATAGCTCAGCATTGATCCTTGTCAAGTATCCAACACCTTTGGCTGTGAAACAACTCCATATCATCAGGCTTCCTTCACCAAACTTGACAGGTCCTTCAATGTCTCAATCCATTTGTCCCCTTTTCCCTTGTTTCTTTCAGGCCCATTTGTCCCATCAGAGCCCAGTCTATTGACTTTCGTCTCATTGCTGCTAATCACCCATTTCCAATCTTCTACTGTCCATTTTTCGTACTTTTTTGTAAACTCGAGCCAAGACTTCTTATGACGATATTGAAGTCGAGGCTTCTTCACCTTTTTTCAGACCACCATTCTAGACTTGTGTAACACGCGTCATACAGTGCTTGCATGGGCGTCTGTGATTTCACTATTGCGTGTATCTTGTGAAAGAAAAATGCTACTTTCTCCTCTCATCAGGCTGTTTCTTACCCATGCTAAACTGACACTCACTCGGAAATCTCTGCTATACTCATCTCTAGATGGACTACAGGTAAAAAGTATCAGATTACACATCTATAGAAGTAGTTTATTCACATCAGTACAGGTCAGTATTTGTCCACATATGTCTTTTATCATCAGGGGCTGTGTCTGAGTGGAAGACAGGAAGACATACAGTTATGGAGCAGATTCTCCTCTACTTACTGTATTTGTAATAAGTGCTAATCTCTACCCACCAGATCAGGGAAACTGCATACCAGAGATAGAGCCTGCAGTGGTTAAAAATGCCAAAAAATTGCAAGATACAGAACACATAATGGCCACAAATATTATTACTCATGTATACCTGAATGAAAGCTCATGCTGAAATCTTTTCTTAGGCTATGAAACCATATGAAAACAGCTTTGTCTGACATATAACATTCTTGGGAACAGTGTTGTAGGGCATATAACATTCACTGTGTCCACAGGGTAAATCACTACACACAAGCAATTAGAATCCAGCACCATCAATGAGGTTCAGCACATAAATTTTTCCCAAATTTTTGCGGCTATGCAGTGTGCCTACTGTATATTCTTGGACTAATAATACAAATTATATTTCCATGGCAGAGAAAGGAAAGAAATGAAGGGTAAGTCTATCACTCCAGTGAAATACTTGGATAAATGGATATGAGAAATTCATTTCCACATTACATTATGGGGCTATGGGATTTCCAGGATAGGATAGGCCATAAATATTTGATCAGTTGGGACCAAAAGCTGGCCTCGACAACAATCAGCTGTACAGCGCCACTTCCCATACTATATACAATATGGGGCTGGAAGCAGTTGGCTCCATGTTCTGTATAGGGGGCCAGGCGCAGATACTGCAGCTCAGTTCCCATTGAAGTCAATGAGAGCTGAGCTACAGTGATGTGTATAGTACACTGATTTTATTTAATCCTTGTAGATGGAGATTGTCCATGAGCTTGCTACAGACTAGACATGGCATTGTCGTGGTTGGATTTTTTTTATAAATTAAAAATGTTAATTTCTCTCAATGTCGTCCATCAAGACGGTTTTGTCATGTGTGGTATCTGCACGGCTGCTGTCCATGTATATTCTGTTGTAGAAATCATTTTCTGGTTGCGACGTGTTCCGTTTTCTCCTGTATATGAAGACGACTGCAGCGGCGACTCCAGCAACGACCAGAATGCTAAGAACAACTACACCAGTGGTCATGCCATGTGAGGACCTTTCTTCTGCAAAGGCAAATATCGATTAGAAAGTCCTAGAGACATTAAATATTATACACCGCTTTCAGTAGTAGGTCATTTCTGGTCTATTTTACATTACACACTTGTTCACATGTGTCGGATTTGTATACTGAAAATCTGACATTTATTTATTACAGGATCTGTGGCTGATCCTGCAAGCAGGACTTTTCTCTCTGCATTTTTTGGGCGGAAACCCAGCGGACCCCATTATAGTCTATGGGTCTACGGGTTTCCGCGGGTAACTGCTTTTTAAGTGGATTGAGTTTCTGTTTTTCGGGTCCCCAAGCGGATCCGAAGAAAGGAAACCCGGGCACAGGTTAGAGGTACAGAGAGGTACAGGACCTACTCAATAATTTATGGCTCTTCAATTTGGCGCAGACACACAGACCCAAAAACTAGCTGTGTGTCTAGGCCCATTGAGGTGAATGTGTCTGTACTATGATCCACAATTGTGGAACAAAAGTACGTGTGTGCAGGAGGCCTAAAATTGACCACAGAGGCCCAATCACAAGCCTCAGTGGTGACCCCCACATGACATCAGATGCAGGCCTGAAGATGATGTCAGGTACGTCCAGTCCTGCGAAGATACCCAGGAGAGGTGAGGCAAGGTGAGTATAAGTGTTTGTTATTTTTCCTCACCTCCCCCATGCCTGTCTAAAGAGACCCCAGAGTATAATAGTGCTTCGTGGGTGATGAACACTAAAAGTTTCAGGCTGGGTAGTATATAGGGGGAAGTAAACTGTGTTGGGGCCAAAAAGATGACAATATTATGCGTGGGAGTCTCATAGGTGACAGTATACTGTGGGGGTCAGTAAAGGGGGCAATATGCCGTGTGGGGACCAGTAAAGGGGGTAATATTTTGTGTGGGGACCAAAACTAATATAGTGGATAAGTTATACTGTACCTGGTATCTCTTGTGGCTTTTCTGTGGTCAGCGGAACTGAAAATACATCAAATGACAGGTTAGAAATCAGAATTTTGTGTATTTTATATGTAAAAGTCAGATAAATTTTGTATTTCATTGCGTTTCACTAATTGCTCTCATCATGTTCAGTGACATCTCTCATCATTTTTATAATAGCATTTTGATGACGGAATATGACATCAATTTTTGGCTGTGTGCTGGCTTACACACTAAATATATAGTACTGTACAACAGTTTTAAGCATGTGTGGAGAAAATGCTGCAAAGTAAGAATGCTTTCAGGAATAGAAGGGTTAATAGTTTATTCTTGTCGATTACAAAATGAAGTGAATGAAGAAAAGAGAAATGTAAATCCCATCAATATTTGGTGTGACCTTTGCCCTTTGCCTTCCATCAGTTCTTCTCGGTACTTGCAGACAGTTTTTGTCAGAATCCATCAGGGAGGTTGTTCCTGCCATCTTGGCATCCTTCTATCACCACAATGCATTTTTCAGATCATTCCCCCCAGTACCATTGCTCTTCTTCCCCTCTTTTGAGATCCATACTATCAGACTTTTCCACCATTTCTCCCTGAAAGTAGCTGTCATCCACCATCCCCATGGCTCACCCTATTAGTTCTTAGATCACTTTGCTTCATGGCTTCCCAATTTCCTATTCCTTCGAAAACACAGCAACCTACTGCACATATAGGAATCTATGGGCTGTAAACACTCCGCACCTCTCAGATACCTTACAGTCATCACTGTCTGCCATCTCTTCTCTCTCCTGTCTTCAACTGGTTACCAAACATGACAATGAGACTCTCAAAACCACCCTGGATAAAGTAGCACCCTTGACTGTCCAAAACTCCCGAAACAGACACCGGCATCCTTGGCACACTCCTCAAACATGTTTTATTTAACGGTGCTCAAGATGTGCTGAACATCTGTTGAGAAAATCGAACACATCTGCAGATTTTCTTCACTTCAAGTTTAAGCTCAAAGCCTATAACTCTGCCCTTCACCTCGCCAAACAAGCTGACTTTACCTCTCTTATTTCTTCTCTTTCAAAGAACCCTAAAGGACCCTTTGACACCTTTCACTCCCTCCTTCTGCCAAAGTTGCAGGTACCTGTCACAGACCTCAGTGCTTAAGACATGACCATGTACTTTAAAGACAAAATCGACAACCTCTATTGGGAGATACCCCATTCTTCAAGCAGTATCAGTCCCCTTCCCTCACTTGCTCCTCCTTTCGAACTCCCTTTCTTTGACCCAGTAACAGAAGAAGAAGCCTCCCAGCTCCTTTCTTCTTCTCGCCCTACTACTTGCACAAGTGACCCTATCCTATCACAACTCCTCTGGTCTCTGTTTCCTGCTGTTACAACTCATCTTACTAACATTTTTAACCTCTCTCTCTCTCTTTCCTTCTTCCTTCAAACATGCTGTCATAATCCCACTACTGAAAAAAATCCTTCCTGGACCCATCCTGTGCTGTTAACTATTGACCCATATCCAACCTCCCCTTCATCTATAAACTCCTGGAACTTGATCTTTTCCTGCCTAATCCATTATCTCTGCTGATTCTCTTCTGGATCCCTTACAATGGGATTTTCATCTACTACACTCTACAAAAGTCTCTACAATCTCCTGATGGCTAAATCTAAAGGGAACTATTCTCTTCTTATTCTTCTGGATCTCTCAGCAGTATTTGACACTGTAGACCACAAATCTTCCTCACTATGCTCCATTCTATTGGCCTCAGGGACACCACACTCTCTTGGTTTTTTCCTATCTTTCTGATCACTCATTTATTGTATCATTCACTGGTGCAATCTCTTCTCCTCTTACCCTTGCTGTTGGGGTTTCTCAGGGTTTGGTCCTAGTCCCCCTCCTCTTCTCGCTTTACACAGCCCCTATTGGATGAACATATCATTTCTTCTCTTTATCTGAAAAATTAATCTTTCAAAAACTGAACGTTTTGTGTTCCCTCCATCTACTAACCAACCTAACCCTGATATCTCCATTTCTGTCGGTGGCCTTACTATTACACTGCGGCAGTATGCCTGCTGTCTTGGGGTTGTATTTGACTCGTATCTCACATTCACCCCACTTATTCAGACACTTGCAAGCTCTTGTCACCTGGCCTAAAACCATCTCTAAAATTTGCCCTTTTCTGACTGTGAAAATACAAAAACCCTCATTATTACTCTGATTCTCCGGTCTTGATTATGACAATTCTCTTTTAATTGGGCTTCCTCTTACTAAACTCTCCCCTCTACAATCTGTCCTGAATGCAGCCGCCAGACTCATCTTTCTGTCACACCATTACACAAACGCATCTACCTTGTGTCAGTCAATGTACTGGTTGCCCATCCATCACAGAATACAATATAAGATTATCACACTCACCCACGCCCCCCTATATCTCCTCTCTCGTCACTTTTGCACAGTATTGTATATGTACATGCAGATACTTGTTTTAGGACCTATCTTGAATTATTGTTCGGTATTTTTCCAGCACACGATCGCTGTGTATTATGTCATGTGATGGAATACTATGCACCTCTATAGGTTTACTTCCTGACTGTAACTCAAAGGGGATGAGGCTGTGTGCAAACGTGCACCATAGTTCTTGTTTCTGGGAGATTTTGTAGGTTTAAGGCTTAAAATATCTGCAAATGGACAGTAAAATGTTGGAAGGCATGACTACGTGTGTGGTACCCATATAGCGGCGCGTGCCAGTAGACGCAGCATTATTCTCACAAGAATCCATCATGGCTGAGTTTACCCCTTCTCTGCCCTGGTACACAGTGGATGGGGTGACACTCGGCTATACTGTCACCCAGCAGATGTTGTGTGGGTACTCTCCAGATGAAATGGGACTGATTTATCATGGTTTGTGAGCATAAAAAATGTCATACAAGCCATCAATAAAGTCCTGCACGCCACTTTCCTCTAAGGAGGCCTGGTGGGGTGTATGGGGTAAGGGTGATTGACCCCATCAAATTTAACATCATTTAAGCCAGTTTTTTGCATAAATACATTTGATCTGTAAGTCAATAGCTATTAAATTTAAGTAGAACTCCCCTAAAAATTTATTTTATGTCCCATTAGAAAGGCACATCACGTAAATCATAGTGATGGTAATCTTCTTTCTGGTTGCTCTATTGGTAAGTTATCCACTCCCTTCTAGTTCTCAGCTGTGTCATGTGACCAGAAATCAGACTCTCCAATTGGCACAGCTTATCATGCGTGGACAGGAAGTCAGTTTCTCCATTGATTCCTATGAAAGCCTCGATGTGAGAAACTGACTTCCTGTCCACGCATGAGATGCTGTGCCAATTGGAGAGTCTGATTTCTGGTCACATGACACAGCTGAGGACCAGAAGGGAGTGGATAACTCATCAATACAGTCACCAGTAAGTAGAATACCTTCACTACCAATTATATCATGTGCCTTTCTAAATGGCCAAAAACTAAAATTTTTGTGGGAGCTCTACTATAAAAAAATAGGTTTTTCAATTGAAAGTCCATTAACTTATAGCTCAAATGAATAGTAAAGTTTGATCCACTTATGTCAGCATAGCTGGAATTTTTCTCTAGCTCCCATGGTTCCTGAGCAATTAGTTTTAGCACCCAATAAGCTTATTAGACTCTCTACTGTCGGGTGGGCGGTCCTGGACTGGAGCTGATAGTCTAGGACCACTGACCTGACAGTAGAGAAAAGCATTAATTGGTCAGGAATGGTGGGGGCTAGAGAAAAATTCTCATGGCGCCATAATCAGTGGAGCAGAGTCTATTAAAGCATACAAAGAGTTTTAGTTGGTGGAGGTGGTGAAAGGTTCTCTTTAAATGAGAGTTTCTGCATATTTATAGGAAAAATTAGATGGATTTTCTAAGCCATTCCATATTTATGTCTCAAAAATAAAACTGATCCAAATTGTGATGATAATCCTATTTGATTCTTTCTTATTTTTACCTTAAACTTTATAATGCTTCAAAAATAAAAAAGATAGTGATTTATGATGACTTACTTTTTCTTGTCTTACATATGTACCCGTTGTATCTAATGCAATATCCGGTACTCCATGTTCCTTTTTTGGCATCCATCATCATACACAAGGGAGAATACTCATCATCATCATCTTCATTGGGTTCTTCATTGCTCCAGTTCACAAAGTCCATGGGTGTGTTGTCTATCCAAAGCCAATTCTCTAGAAGCACAAATATTTCCTTCCTAAGAAAGTCACCCACTTTATACAGTATGTTATTATATACAATATGTACCTATTATGTACCTATTACCCCACTATATATAATTCAGCGGGTATTAACGTATTTAGTTATTCATTTCTATCTGAATCCTTCTCTTTAGTCAGGTCATGTGACTCTCTCTGACCTGATAAGATCTACAAAGAATAATACAGAGGTCCCTGACTTCCTGTATGATGTACTCGGGGTCGCATCTGCCATGAGGCAAGATGAGTATCTTGCCTCAGGCAGCAGATTGCTGAGTCCCTGAGGGGGCAGCACTGACCATGTTTGTTGGGCAAACTCGCCCAGCAGTTTCATTTGGACTGAACACGTCTGAAACAAAATTGCTGCTATTATACTCTGGGGTGTCAAGGGGTGTGTGGTGAACAGTTTTGTAATTAACTTTATTAACCTTTCTAAATTCCTTTTTAGTAGAAAACAGGCTTTAACATTCTCCTTATCAACCCTCTAACTGAGCTGATACTAGGGAAAGTCTGTACATATGTATATTATGAATATGCATAGCTAAAGCTTTTACCAAAGGGGAAGATGGTGACTTCAAATGGCTTTATCTCTGGTTTTGTACCACCTAGAAAAATTGAGCAGTGTCAGATCCTCCAAGACCTCCTGATGGGAAACATCAGGCACATGTGCAAAAATTCAACAAATAGCATCATAGATGCAGGACTGGAAGAGTTTTTCTATCAAGGAAGTGATTCAGGCCAGAATACAGAGCACTTGGAGGTTCTGACATCCTCCATTGCACATAAGCGTCATTTACATATTTCTTAAAACAGTTTTTTCAAGGTAATGGTGCATCAAGATATGATGGTGTTCAGCATATTGCCCCCTACAGTACACTGTACTGTGACTGGTTTGATATTGAGTTTCTTAGGGACAGGAAAATTAAAATTAATTTATTAAACTGTATAGTTTGAGCTATTACAGACACAGCGATACAAATGACTGTTTGTGTACTTTTTTTATGTATTTTTTTCTCTTAAGAATGTATTCTTAATGGGGAGAATGGATTTTATAGACTTTTTTTTTCAACTTTGTAAAACTTTATTGATTTTTTTATTTTACAGTTTTTGAAAGCTTATAGTTGGCAAAGATCTCCAGCATCATTTATGCCATATTTCTGGTGTAAATGAAAATAAATCTGGCAACCTGGCGCACACAACATTTTTTGTACACTTTAACAGATCCTCAATAGACTGGTCTATGAAGTCCATATGTGAAAAGGGATACCTCATGGATGCAAAATGGACATGAAAAAAAAGGACTGTCCATCCGTTTTTCATGGCTATTTTTTCAGTGGTTTTGTGAATATCGCCTAGTGTTCTGATACTATACCTTCCACATTCTTGTAAAGCCCGGTCCAAAATGTTTCTTCTTGGTCGCTGAGTAACTCGGTATGATGGAGGAGGAAATCCAGTTCTGTGGAATCTTCAACGGAAGTTAAACTGGCACCTAGAAAATTGTCATAGTGAATAATTCTGTTTGCTTGGAATCCATTCCTCTAGGTACATGTTATTCACACTAGCGTTGGTCTCTCTGTCGTTCGGGTCCACATCAGTATCCGAAAGATGGAGAAACCATCTGCTAAAAAAGTGGTTACCCGCAGAAACCCGCAGACCCCATAGACTATAATGGGGTCCACCGTGTCTGTCGGGTTTTTGCTGGTTTCAGTCCACCGTGCAGAACTTTTCTCTCCACCGATATTAGACAGAATCTGCGGAAAAGTAGCCAACGCAGATGTGAACCTAGCCATAGTCATGATCTGATGCTAAATAATCTATTTTAATATTTCCACAATGCATCAATCAAAATTCCACTATATAGTTATAGTAGCACTTTTTATAGGTCCTAAAAATTCAATTTTTCTATAAAGTCTTTGTAGAACTTACCATACTGAAGACATCGGTGGGATGCCTCAAACCACGACAAGGGAAATGATGATTCAAAAATATAACAATGGCTACGGAAGGAAATCCAGGCCTTTGAAGTGACATTTGGACATGTTCCAGGTGTTTCAGGTGGGTCAGTGGGAGGGAGAACTTTAAGTGCAAAAGTTAGAAGAAGACATCAAACTTGATCTTCCAAATGCATTTAAAATGATAAAAACAACCAACTTTGAAAATAGTTTTCCTATTTTCTACAGCTTTTTTTTTATATACAGCTCCTATACAGACCTATGTGTCTCCATGGTATCAGACTACAAGAAGCCATGTATAATCTAATCGGGCAATTATACTCTCCTTCCTCTGTTCCCATTGTCTTGCGAATAAACGTAAAGGGGATTGTCTGGTATCCTGCGCTAGTGGGTGTTTGTGGAGGAGAGGGATAGGATTGGGACGTGTGCATCTTGCCTGGCTGATGTGGGGGAGTAAAATGTGCCAGAATTATGGTGTAATTTGCACAAAAAAAAAAAACTGTAGAGCATCCCTAATGCCACATTTATCAAGTGTTCTGGACATTTTTTAGACACTTTTACAACTCATAAGAAAACAGCATCAGACACTTTGATAAATCTGGCACAGTTTAAGACCATCTAGTCTAACTTTTAGTGTCTAACAGTTAGTAAATCTTCCCATTATTTTAGATGTGATCCACCTAGTCCTGCATACAGCAAGATAGACAATCTCTCTCTTCCTACTGGTTATGCCTCTAACTCTACAGTCAAGAATCCTACTTGTTTGACTTCTAGTTATACAGCCCAGCATCCTATAGGTTATACCTCTTTCTATACAGCTGAGCATCCTACTAGTTATACTTCTTTCTATACAGTTGAGACTCCTACTGGTTATACCTCTAGATGCTGATAATCCTACTAGCTTCCCGTGTTGCCTGGCTGCACTGTGCATTCATATTGAAACTGTATGATATCAGAACCCCTTGATCCTTCTCTTCTGAAGTCTTGGCTAACATATCTATGTTAGCTAACACAAATCTATGTCTTTTTGTAGGTGGAATCTCCAAATCTGGACACAGCATTTCAGATGTGGATTCACTTGCACTCTGTAGTAAGATCACAAGCTCTCTCTTCCTACTTGTTATACAGTACCTCTAGCTATAAAGCTGAGAATTCTACTGGTTATACCTCTAGCTATACAGCTGTGCATCCTACTGGTTATACCTCTAGTTATACAGCTGAGCATCCTACTGGTTATACCTCTAGTTATACAGCTGAGCATCCTACTGGTTATACCTCTAGTTATACAGCTGAGCATCCTACTGGTTATACCTCTAGCTATACAGCCAAGCATTCATCTAGTTATACCTCTAGCTATACAGCTGAGCATCCTACTGGTTATACCTCTACCGCTCTCCTACTGGCTATACCTCTAGTTATACTGCTGAGCATCCTACTGGTTATACCACTAGCTATACAGCTGAGCATCCTACTGGTTATACCTCTAGCTATACAGCCAAGCATTCATCTAGTTATACCTCTAGCTATACAGCTGAGCATCCTACTGGTTATACCTCTAGCTATACAGCTGAGCATCCTACTGGTTATACCTCTACCTATACAGCTGAGCATCCTACTGGTTATACCTCTAGCTATACAGCCAAGCATTCATCTAGTTATACCTCTAGCTATACAGCTGAGCATCCTACTGGCTATACCTCTAGCTATACAGCTGAGCATCCTACTGGTTATACCTCTAGCTATACAGCCGAGCATCCATCTGGTTATACCTCTAGCTATACAGCTGAGCATCCTACTGGTTATACCTCTAGCTATACAGTCAAGCATTCATCTAGTTATACCTCTAGCTATACAGCTGAGCATCCTACTGGCTATACCTCTAGCTATACAGCTGAGAATCCTACTGGTTATACCTCTAGCTATACAGATGAGCAGCCTATTGATTATACCTCTAACTATACTGCTGAGCATCCTACAGATTATACCACTATCTATACAGCTGAGAATCCTACTGTCTATACCTCTGTCTATACAGTCGACCATCCTACTGGCTATATCTCTACCTATACAGCAACCATCCTACTGACTATATCTTTACCTATACAATGGACCATCCTACTAGTTATACCTCTGTATATACAACTGACCATACTACTGGCTATATCACTACATATACATATGAGAATCCTACTGGTTATATCACTAGCTATACAACTGAGCATTATACTTGCTTTCCCTGCTGCCTGGGTGCACTGTGCACTCATTTTGAGGCTGCCTGATATCTAGACCCCTAGACCCTTTTCTTCTGAAGTCCTGGCTAAAACAGAACTGCCAATACAATACTCAGATACAGGATTCCTTCTCCCCAAGTGCATTATTTTACATTTGGAAACATTGAGCTGCAGTTTCCATTGTTTGGACCATTCATCCAGTAAATCTTAATCTTCTTCCATGTTACAGACCCCTATTACCCACTTTTGTGTGATATAATTTTATGTTTTTTATGATATGCCATAAATGTCCAATAGGAGAAACATTTATACATACAATTCACATGCATTTATGATACTACTTGGGCCCCAAGACAGAATCTTTCATGGGGCCCCTACATACTTGGTGCTATTTAGAATAGTGGTATATTGGGGCCCACTCAGAGTCCAGGGCCCGGTAGCGATTGCTTCTGCTGCACCCACTATAGATGTACCCCTGCAGGCAGTGATCATCTTACCATTTGTTTGTTTGCAGATAGAAGAATAACTCTCATTACAAAACGACGTCTTCCATTTTCCATCCATATCCACATATACACAGGAAGTGTCCATTCTTGGCTCCTCAGCAGCCCATTTAGTGTAGCGAACTCTCCAGTTATCAACCCATTTGTATGTATTTTTAGTCTGAAAGAATTATAATTTTATACATCCTTTCAAAAGCATTACAAATGGGTGCAAATGTGTAAAAATATACCCAAAATACAAATCAATGTAACTCATTGCAATACTCAAAACTCCCAAAATTGGCTCTATCATCTTGTATGTGGCCCAGTCATGAAAATGTGCTGCTTTATTTAAAGGGAACCCATCACATTGACAATGTAGTCTAATCTGCATTGAGCATGTTATAGAGCAGGAGGAGCTGAGTAGATTGATATATATTTTATGGGAAAAGATTCAGGATAACTTGTCACCCTGTGATTGACAGCATAGCCTTATATTACTGTAAATACAATTATGGCTGGCAATCACTGAGTAGGACCACCCAATGGATGAGGAAGGGGCTTAATAATAAACGACAAGTTATACTGAATCCTTTCTCACAAAACTACACATTGATCTGCTCAGCTCCTCCTGCTCTATAATAAGATTCCTGCCCATTGAACAGGCCTCAACTCCCCCCCCAAAAAACCCCCCACTAAGAATGGCAATAAATAATAAAATAAAAAAATAATAAAATGTGTAATACTCACCATCCCAATCCTGCACAGCTCCTGTTCAGCTGCTTTCAGGGCCACCAACCAGTCTCTTTATCCTGATCTTTAGTAACCATGTCCCATCATCGACATGCAGCTCATGGCTACAGCTAATCACCGCCCCCGAGCAGTGAGCTCAATGGTGGATTATAATATGATATCTAACTAATTTTAACAAGTATATACCATTTAGAGGTGGCCTGTGGTGTCAGTGGAATTTTACATGTACCTGTAAATATACACATGGCTGCAGCTAGTCTTCCCATAAGCAAGGGGGCAGCGTCATAATGTGGGCGATGTGTACCTAATCCAGGCATAGTGAGAGCCTGCTGATATTTCACAGTGAAGTCCTCCTTCCTGTACCCCATGGCCATTAAAAACAAAATTCAGCTTACTGTTATGCTATCACTGGGTTTGGCAGAATCCTGGGTGCATGTTGAACGCATGCACAATGTATAAACCCAACCTAACACTGGGAATTGACTGAGAATGAGCATTCTTACAAATGATCATTCAGCTAATAACCTACCCATTTAAAATGCCCAGAAATATTTAGCCTGGTGGGTCCCACAAACGTCATACAGCCCATGGGCCATGGTAATCTTAATCTGACCATGGTGCTGACATGGTGTTACCATTACAGCTAGCGACTGACTGCAGTGGTCACATGTTGAGCTGTCAGCACTGGAGACCAAGATACAGAAGGGGCCCAGGAAGCAGAAGCAGGGAACAATGGAGAATCAGTAAGATATTACATTACTTCTTTTATTTTTACATTTTTTTTGGTGTCTGGACAACCTCTTTAATGATTAATAGGCACAATATCTAGTAACAGTGTGCTTTTTGTATGATAGCCAAGAAGAAAATTACAATGGCCTCCTGATTATGGGTTAGATGTATTTATGAGCCTTTCAGATGGGGGTAGCTGGAGACATCCAGAACCTTCTCTCATATTTATAGTCCTTATCTATGGTCTGTAGACTTTAGCGTTGCTGCATCTTGTTTGCTTACACATCTCCACATTTCTATTCTAATTTTATTAATAATAAATAATAAAAATATTCCCACCTCTTTCCTACTATACAGGCCAATCCAAAAAGGCTCCTTATGTTTAGCCAGGTGGAGTTTTAGAAAAGATGTGGTGTACTCGTCCAAGATGCTGGCGAGCTGTGAATTATCCTTCAGGCACTCCTGACGTGCGTCATCCCAGGTCCTTTTGGTTGTGTCAAACTTGTAGGTGGCGTCTCCATATTTATAGTGGTCTGAGGGACTGGTGGGGTTAACTGGTAGACTCGGATCTAAAGAAGAAATGAAAATAAATGAGTTACTGTACATGTAGTGGAAGACGACAGAATTTTACCTTGAGGGTAGTTTCACACGCACAATTTTTTAGAACTTTTTGACTCAATTTTCTGAGCCAAAGCCAGAAGTGGATCCCACAGGAAGGAGAAGTGTACATTCTTATGTATTTACCATTCTTTTTGAATTCTCTTCTGGCTTTGACAAATAAGTCCACATTTGATATTCCGATTATACCAGTAAAACTTTATTCCTTTTGTGTTTTGTTTTGTTTTTTGTGGTCTCTTCTGGCTGTTAAGGTAATACCACACATAGAAAAACACCGCTAAATATCCTTTGAAAAAAGAAACGCAGAGGAAACACAACAGGAAAAAATGCAGTAAAAGCGCTTGTGTTTTTTTTTTTTCACTTCTTCACCGCAGAATTTTTCATTTTTTTTTCTTCCCTCCACATTTCCATAGTATTTTTTTCCACACTATATGAATAAAATTAAACCAAATCTCATTCAATTTTCTGTAAACTGTAACTGTAAAGCACAGTATTTTTTCTACCTCACTTCTGCAACATCTAAGAAAGATAAAAAATCTGCATTTCTGCAACTCTTGGCCTCAGCCTAAGGGCACAATCACACAACTGAATTTCAGCAGCGAAACTCGGTCAGTGTACTGTATTGGCCAGATTTATTGGCCTGCACAGCACTGATAATAGTATGGGACAGTATGTTGCTGGGAAGCAGGAACTCCTACATCATAGACATCTATGCAGTACTGCTAGGAGTTCTTCTGCTGGAATACAGTGCAGGCCGGTAAATCTGGCTGACACATGGACCGATTTTCATGGCTGAAACTAGGTTGTGTGAATGCGCCCTTAGGCTGAGGCCAAGAGTTGCAGAAATGCAGATTTCAAGCAGAGTCCAAGCAAACGTGACTGCTGAGGGCAATCAACAGCCTCAGGAAGAAACCCTGGAACATCACAGGTAGTGACTTCACATGTCGAAGCCTCAGCGGTCACGTGTGTAGGGGACTACTGTCAGAAGATAACAATTGACCAGGATAAACGGACCATTCTGGGAGGCACCAGAGCACTGGGAAAGGTATGATTTTTTTGTAATTTTTTTCACCTCCCCCAGGCCGTTTTAAAAAATAATTTATTGATCTATGATTTGACAGGACCTGTTTTGTTGTAGCTCCTCCTGACTTACTAACCGCATAGCCAACAAATTAGAAAAAAAGATTTTTCCATAGGATAGGGGAATTGTCAGATCACGTGGGGTCTGGCCACCAGGCCCCCCCAGTGATCTGGAGAACGGGGGACCAAAGATCGCCCCAGAAACCTCCTTTTTAATGGGGCACCAATGCACTTGCATGACCTGCACTCTGTTCATTGCTATGGGGCTTTGGCACTGCCAAGTATCGCAGTCCTGGCAACCCCATAGAAGTGAATGGCGCTCCATTCAAAAAAGGCTTTAGAGGGAATTTCGCAATCCAACACTTATCCGATATCCTGTAGATATGGATAAATGTGTCTAACAATCCTTTTAAATGCAGAAATCATTTTACTGGGAAACCTGCAGAACCACCAGATTACTTGTATTGTGTTACCCAGTGTGACCTGCCCTAATAGATGACGTCTGTCTGATGGAATTCCTCACTGCTGATCTCTGACTATGGAGAAAAGTCTCACCGATAAGAGCACCGGATAAAAGAAATGTCTCCGCCATAACTGATCTTACCCTTATATTTCTGGCAGATGTATCCTCTGTCCAGACTACAATCCCGCTCAATCCAGGTACCGGCATTCAGTATAGTCCCACGTTGCAAAGCCACACAATTATCCTTAAAAAGATTAATTTCAGAAAAAGACACATTTTTGGTATATATCAAAATGTATTAATATAGTGTAGCCTGAATAAGTATGTATGGCTACGTTCATATATGGCTTTTCTGTTTTCATGTTCACGCTGGAAATCCATCATAGTACAATGTATGTGAATTAGAAAATCATTGTTGCCCAGGGTGAACGCTCTCCTCTGCCTCCTGCTTCTAAGATAGAAAAGAAGAAACCTATCACAAGCAGGAGGCAAGAGAAACACTGCCATTTTTTTTACTCCCCACCTTCCAAAAGCAATAAATTTATTTTTTTTCGGTTCACAGGGCTTGTTTTTCATAGAGCAAACTGTACTTCCCAATGGCGCCATGAAATGTGCTGAATGCTTTACTGAGAAGTTGGGCATTTTGATTATATTTCCAGTTGCGGCATTAATTATTTTTATATGTTAATAGTACAGGTATTCTAATATATCTAATAGATACAGGGCTAGCAAACATTTTTTGTTGTTGTTTACTTATTTTTATAAGTAAAATGGGAAAGGGGATGATTTGAATTTTAATATACTTGTATAATCTTTACCTTTTTTTAAAGTTTTTTGTAGCCCCCCCACCCAGTCGGCTCGAGCAAGTAATTGTCAGATTGTTTATACCATAGTGCAATACTATAGTAGTTCAGTCTATGTGAAATTTGCTATGTTATTGATGAGCCCTGCCATTAGGGGCCAATATGAAAGTAAAAACTAACCACTCAGATGCTGTAATTGCACCAGCCATGGCATCTGAGAAGTTAAAGGGGTTGTCCAGAATAGTCGGTTTTTGGAAATGAGGCTGGGGAAGGGGAAGAAAAAAAACAAAAACATATTTATGATGTCTCCCACCACAGCGGCCTAAGGAAAGGACACGGGACGTCACAGGTGACGTATGTGAGTGATGTCCCGGTTACTTTCCTTAGGCCGCTGATTGGCTTAACAATCATGTGCAGAGAGAACTTCCACCCAAAAAAGACCCGGGAGCAACAGGACTGGACCGAGGTGGGAGACACTGGAGCACCGGGGACAGGTGAGTATGTTTTTTTTCTCCTGGTTATCCTGGACAAAACCTTTAAGTGTCATGATCGGAGTCTCTGATCACAGACAGATGTACTCCTCAGCCTAAGATAGTAAGAATTTTCTGACCCTTCCCTCTTTACTAATACTGTTTTTATTTATAAAATTTGTAAAAACAATCCATTACTTACAGATGAATATCTAAACCATGTCCATGGATGACCTCTGTCCCAGTTTGTATAATACAATCCACTTTGATCCGTCCATACAAATTTGTTTTCAGTATTCTTGTTGTGTAATCCAATCCAGACATCAACCTTAACATTTTTTAAATTAGACATCAAAAAAGCTGTAATAAAACATATGATATGTATGTATTACATATGTATCACCATGTGGTGCATAATTATTGCAGAGAGGCAAGAAGTTGTGATCGACAGCTACCGGGACGAAGTTAAATATATTTATGGAGGTTTAAAAAAAAATTCTAAAACATTTTGTCAGTCATTGTTTTGGCGTACTTTAGCTTTCATTGTTATGAGGGTACCGTGGACCTTGTACTCCGTTCGGTTACTGTATGTTCACATGAATGGAGTTGTGCTGCAATACCAGGTACAGTCACACCTACGGACAAGTTAGTATGCCTGGTTAAGCAATGTAGAGGCCACAATACTCGCTTTATTCAGATGATCGGCATTTTAGAAAAGATCGATCAACCGTTAATAATGGTCTATAATAAGGTTGTAGTCCTGAAAAACCAAACCTCTTTAGGATATACTGTAGTTATAAGCTCTACAATGGATATAAACATTAGATAAGTTTTCCGGACCGATCAACCAATTGTCAACACTTAAAATGGTTAGAGAAATTTTTTAAGGCTAAGGCCCCATATTGGGTAATGCAGCTAAAAAAGGCTATGTAAATCTATAGGGAAAATGCAAGCGTTTCTGCAGGTAAAATTGACATGTTGGGTTTTTCAAAAACGCATGTGTTTTTGAAAATGCAGCTTTTCTTCAGCTTTTTTCTTTTTTTTTCCAGAATCTTATTCACTTTACTGGTACTATAAAATACAGCGTTTTTCTGCTGCCTTTCTGCAGCAGATAAAACACTGAGTTTCTGCAACGTGGGGCCTTTGCCTAAAACATTGCAAAATTTTTAATCATTTATAGATTAAAAAAATGTTTAACTTTTAATTAACTGTCTATAAATTTAAATATAGTTATTTTTGGGGGAAATCTCTTTTAAAAAAGCAATACAATATAGACTAAAAAAGTCTATTCACTACTTACATTGTACCAAATAATCGTTTATAGTGGCCAGATTTCCTCCTGAAGATTGACAGGCACGTCTGGCATTATCCCAGTGAACCCCTTTATCTTCTTCTGTGCCAAATATCCCGTAACACTTAAATAGAATATCAGAATCTGATTATAGATATACCATAAATATACAGTGGGTGTGCATGCGTAGTCCTATCTATTTACTTCTATGGGAGTTCCATAAAATATTGGAACAAACACACTTGGTCATTGGGGCTCCCATATAAGAGAATAGAGTGAGCCACTTATGTTCGATCACCTCTCCAGGCACAGCAGTAAACTCCTGTTTTCAAGACTGGTGCAGGTGCTAGTGGTGAGACCAGTGTTGGACTGGGACATCTAAGGACCACCAGTGGAATTGCTTCTAGGGGCTCACCACCAGGACCCCTGCAGATCAGCTGTACTGACACAGAGTGGCTACAGTTAATAACACTGTCATACGATGTGCACCACTGCATTACATAAACCCACCTCTACACTATGTATGGGAAGCAAGCAGCAGGGCTCCTGGAATTGTTAACATTAACATGGCCCATACAATTATAGTATCCAAAACTGCAGTTATCAAGAATATGGAAAGTGACCAGTGCAGCATCTGTCATGGAAACATTACTGGGAGCTGCATGTTTTGATAAACATCTGATCTGTGAAGTCTTAATAGTCTAAGACAGCGGTCCCCAACCACCAGACCGCAGACCAGGACTGGGCCGTTGGGGATCTTTTGCCAGTCCGCGGGGTGGCGGGCTGGCCTCAGTAGATGCGGCTCCCGCAGTGGGGTGGGTCAGCGATCTGGCCACAGTGGCTCCTGGCATAGCTAATGGCGGGGACCTGGTCTACAGTATTGTACACCGAGGTCCCGCCAGCACCCCCCGGTCTACAGCACTGTTTGGTGTATAACCCTGCCCCCATATGACCAAAGCCCGACCCCATACGGTATAATATGCTGCACAGTGACCCCACACAGCATAATATGCTCCACAGTGGCCCCCACACAGTATAATATGCTCCACAGTGGCTACCACACAGTGTAACATGTTCCACAGTAGCCTCGGCACAGTATAATATGCTCCACAGGGACCCCACACAGTATAATATGCTCCACAATGGCTCCACTCAGTATAATATGCTCCAAAGCGGCACCATACAGTATAATATGCTGCACAGATATCAGAATATCGCTGCTTCAATCACATACGGGACAAAAAGAAAAAAATGTAAAAAAAAAAAGTAAAAAAAAAAATAAAAATTCCCCCTCCAGAGCTGATGCTATTATTATACTCTGGGGTCTCCTCAGACCCCAGAGTATAATAATCAGAAGTCCAGGGGAAGTGATTAAAAATAACAAACATTTATACTCACCTTAACCTCACCTCTTCTGGGAATCCAGTTGTTTGAGTGTCCTTCTCGCTCTTCTTCTTCCTTGCGACTGAGGTCCTTCTCCCCAGTCGTCACTGCTGGGGCCTGTGATTGGGCCTCAGTGATGTCATTACACTGGCGCTCTCGATGTGACCACTGGGGCCCAATCACAGGCTCCAGCAGTGAGGACTGGGGAGCAGGACCTCAGTCTCCGGAATGGATGCTGAGCCCAGGACAGGTGAGTATCAGTATTTTTTTAATTTTTAATGATTTTTAATCAGACGCTCCCTCTTCCACATATGTAAATAGATCACAGAACCATAAATGGCACATGGTAGGTGGGGTGGGAGGCTGTTCGAGATTTTGCAATGGGGCTCAGTAGCCAGATCCAGCTTCAGATTTGTGTGGAACTTTGGACTACTGTGCCGCAGTCACTCTCTTTGTGGCGCAACTCACATGGCCACAGTGTGTTCTTGTAAAAGCTGCTGCAGCAAAAACACTTGGAATCACTATAGGTTTTCCGTAACTTTCAACTTTTGTATTACAAAGGGTAAATGAGAGTGAGAATGAGAACCAGAGCAATAATTGACATGTGGTGGGTTTAAGTCTGATGTGCTTTTAGTTGCTGCATGTAGGGGAGATTTGTAGAATCCACATGCACAGTGCTGCAAATATAGTGGGTTAGGCTGATAGTGAGTCTGCAGAATAACAGTATAATGGCCACCAAATGCTCCAACACAGTATAATGACCCTCTTTCGCCCCCACACAGTATAATACCTCCCCTTTTCCCCCCACATATATTACAAAGGCCCCCATATGCCCCTACACAGTATAATGACCCCCTTTTTGCCCTGACATACAGTATAATGGCCACTTTCTTTACCCACATACAATATGAACAATATATTTTACCAACACATACAGTATGAACCCCTTGCGTCCTCCGCACATGGTGTAATGGTCCTTTCTGCCCCCACACACAGTATAATGTCTCCCACACAATATTATGGCCCCATCTTGCCCCCAAAAAGTTTCATTGCCCTTTTTTCCACTTAAAGCATAATGTTCCCCTGGCTTCATATGCCCATGAAGCATGTGGTGTTTACAGAGATCAACAGTAGTTACTGCTCATAGTTCTCCAAATTCCCTGCCCCTTCCTTGCTCCGGTATCTGCATACATAAACTTGTGAAGCAATGGGGAGGTAGCCTCATGAGCTGCGGGCGGCAATTACTGTTGAACTTTGTAAACCCCACACGCTCCATGGTCCATTACATGGGAATGAATGCTGCCATCTGTATTGATGGAAGCGCTCATTGGGGACCCTCATTGGGCCCACCTAGGTACTGCCTTGCCAGTAACTCAAAGTTTTGCCACTACCTAGAGACATTGTAGCTTTTGACATCTTGTCTAGGTCCTATAGCCAACAGAATCCTACCACACATCACAATTCACTGTAGCTGATATTTAGGGCTGGATATACAAGTTACTATTGTAGTTCTGTATGTTCTATATTCTATATCCTGCAGTAATATTAATATTGATGAAATTACCTTCTGTCCAAATGGCATCCAGTCTTCTGGACATCCACCTTCTGGGGCAGGAATAGTTGGGGCAAATGTGGCATTTATTGAACTGTTTGTCCTTTCACAGATAAATGCATTAGGAATACCACAATTTATGTCATTCCAAACCCCTATAAAAAAAAAAATAATGGAAAAAATTGCCATATTAGTGACCAGTAGCCAACCATTAAAGAGCTTGTCCAGGCATTTTTTTTTTATTTTTTTAAATATGCTGGAGGAGGTGAAAAAAATAAATAAATCATACTCACAAGTCTCCTGTGCTCCTGTGTCCTCCCAGTGTGGTCCGATGCTTCTGCTCCGGCGTCTTCTCAAAGTGAAACTGCTCACTGGCTGTGACGTAACAGATGCTTTTCGCTGAAACCGCTGATTGGCCTCAACAGACACCTGACCACACCTACGGCCTCAGGAAAAGACCCGTGATATCACAGGTAGTGACAATGCATGCCCTTCACTGAGGCTGCTGATTGGCCTCAGAAGTCCCGTGTGACTGCGACTTCCGCCACACGTCAACACTAGAACAAGAAGACTGGACCACGCTGGGAGGCACCGGAGCATTGGGGAAAGGGGAGTATGATTTTTTTTTTTTTTTTTAATTTTCACCTCCCCCGGTCTTTTTAAAAAAAATAAATTTAATGTCAATTTTTGCCTGGACAACTCCTTTAAGGAAACGGGATCCCTGACTGCTAGGGATGGGTTGGTGAGTAACAAGTATGGGGATTGATCATCTTTCCTTTGTTTTATGATGGTAGCTCGCTTTCTGGCTATGGAGTATGGCTGGTGGTACTGTCCTCCAATCTGTATTAGCCCTCTAACCATAGAGTAGTCAGAGGTGTGAACATTTTTAGACTTGTTTCTCTAACAGAAGATCCAGGCAATGTCAGAATAGGAGCCGTAGGGGTTAACATAGGTGAGTAATGTGTTTTGTTTTTTTGTTTTTTTTGTTTTTTATTTCATTCTTCCACCTTTGCTCTGAGAGTTTATTCTGCTGGAAATTCCCTTTAACCTGATCTGGGCTCCCATGATCTACTCCTATGGTACTTGCACCCTTGATGTAAGATGTGCCAAATTTATCACAGAGGCTCATGCTGGATGATAAATTTGGTAACTCATTAGACACTTATTTAACTTTACACCACCTATTGGTTGGCCTACTTTGTTCCAAAATTTTGTGCCAAACTATTTGAAGCAGGTTGGCCCTTATTAAGCCATGCTCCCTTCCTTGCCAAGCCACTAAGTCACACCTCTCTATAAGTGAGGCACAAAAATGAATAAAACATTTAATGAATGGGGTGCAAGGCATGTACGTCAGTTTTATGAATTTAAATTCTAAAAAAATTTTCAATAGTAAATTTGCTTTACAGATTTGGCCATCTCCTTTTTCTTCAGTAACATGAAAAATCTGTACTCATGATATTATTTCATATCAAAGTGTCATTGTGTAAGACATACCTAAGTGTGAACGCATCACTGTGCAAAACTCATCATTATTGGCAAAGTCCGGCTGATTTGATGCCCAGGCAACAAAGTCAACTGGAGAACTGTCCATCCATCTAATAATAAAGAAATAGCACTGTCAAGATGAAAGTGTAATACACATGCTTAAAGGAGAATGATCAGACAGAATACTTAAAGGGTCGGATTGTTTTGTTTTTCCAGAAACTGCTCCAGATCTGTCCCTGAGCTCCATCTGGAGCTTAGGTTTTGGGTATTGCATCTCCCATTCACTTGAATAGAGGAGAGCTGCAATACCAGACACAGACAGGGGTGGTGCAGTTTCTGGAAAAAGAAGACCCCTTCATTTTAATCCTGGAAAGACCCTTTACAAAAAATAAAATCCTTTGAAATGTGTGGGATGAAACAGATGTGTGTTTTTCTAAACTACCAAATATATCAAAATTATTGATGGTGGAATCAAGTAAAGCAAACAATATCAAAGGTTGGTTACTACATTTACTAATGACCATGTTGTTTTAGGGTGGAAATCTAGAGGGGTTGTAGGGAAACAGCCTTGAGTGATAAGCTATGGAGCATGCGAAGAAACGGGTAATCAAAGGACTCTCCAGCTTTTAACTAGTGAACCTTAAAGAAAATTTCACCTCAGACAACCACGGTGAAGACTGGTTCGGAATTTGTAATATTCTATGGAAAGACTTAGCCTTCTGACTATACAGCTGCACAAGCAAGAACTGTCTATGAATGTTCCTGTGTGGATACTATGGTCCCTATTTAAAGAGGACTCATCACCAGGTCTGAAAAGCTCAATGACATGCCCTCATCTGATCGATGCTGTCACCCTGAGCATTTGTTTATCCAAATCAGTTCAGCCATTCCAAAGATATAAGCCCTTTTAGTGTTGATGCAAATTAAGGTATAGTAGCCAAGTGGGTGGTGACACAGCATGAGATAGAGCACACAGAGACCTCGCCCCAGACAAATCAAATTATTACAGCCCACTAGGATAGTATACTATAATTCCATCAACACTAAAAGGGCTTATATCTTTGGAATAGCTGAACGGATTTGGATAAACATAACACCAAAAAACTCAAGGTGACAGCGCCGATCAGATGATGGATGTCATTGGACTTTTCAGATATTAGTGACAGGTGAACACACAGTGTTGGGGTGTTACAAATATGGCAGCTTTATAAATCTATGGGCCCAAACTGTACCCTTGTACGTCCCAGTCAAACAGTACAGTTAAAAAGATGGCTGGTTTGCACAGATGTCCTTATGGTTGCAGTTCTGACAAACCATGATTGTTGCATGTGGCCCAGCAATATAGGTTGTCACTTTAGTCTTCAGACTTTCAATGTGTACAATGTGTATGCAAACAAACGTTATATCCTGTATATAATCCTGTATATAATGCATAAACATTTAGTACTTAAAATATTAGCATTAGGTACCTACTTAAATTCCTTATCCAGTTCCAAACATAGGCCAATATAATAAGATTTTCCTGTTTCTTTGGTTATCTAAAAAATTGAAAAGGGGAAGAGTAAGGGGTGTAAGGCTCTGTTCACACCAGCGTCACATCTGTTATGACTTTTGATTTTATTTACTCAATGACCAAGTGTTTTATTTCGTTTTTTTTTTTTCTTGTAGTACACATCCCAAGAGGTAAACCTTCTTAAATTTACACCAACAAAGCTATATGGTGGCTTTTTCTTTTTTTATTTATTTTATTTTTGGAGGGTGGGGGAAGGAAGTGTTTTTCATTGCTAACTTTCATGAATTTTTGGAGGCAGGGTACAAAAACAACCCTGCAATTCTGCCATTGCTGTTTTTAGAATGATTATGTTACTTTACTGAATTGGTCCAATTATACACTGGCTTGTAAAAGTATTCTTACCCCTAGAACATTTTCACATTTTGTCACCTTACAACCACAAACTTAGGCTAAAGCCCCACGTTGCAGAAAAGCAGCTTTTTTGTTGTGGTTTTTTGAGCCAAAGCCAGGAGTGGTTTGAGCAGAATTTGAAAGTATAAGAACTTCCTATATATTTCCCTTTCCTTTTGTAGCCATTCTTGGCTTTGGCTCAAAAATCTGCATCAAAATCTGCAACCAAAAAAGCTGTGTTTCCGCAACGTGGGGCTGTAGCCTTAAATGTATTTTCTTGAGATTTTCAGTGATAACCAACACAAAGTAGCAGATAATTGTGAAGTGAAAGGAGAATGATATATGGTTTTCAAAATTTTTATCAGATAAAAATCTGAAAAGTGATGTGCAAAAGTATTCAGCACCCTGTACTCTGAAACCCCTAAATAAAATCCAGTGCACACAATTGCCTTCAGAAGTCACTTAATGAGTTAATAGAGTCCAGCTTGGTTTGTTAGAGAACACTAGTGAACAAACATCATCATGAAACCTCAGAATCCCAAAGAACTTTTGGTTGTGTCAGAGTAAAACTGCCGGATCTCATGAATGTTTTGTGACCTCAATGTCTCTGCATTGGGGAAAAAGTTGTGCAACAATTGTATTTCCATCATAGGTGCAGCTTTACTGTAAGTGAGTGAGTAAAAGTTACTGTGGACTCCTAGTCTAAAATTTGAAGAATATCCACACTCAGAACTTACGTATCTCCAGAGGAATCTCCTCTCAGATTCACTGTTAATGGTGACAAGATGGGAAAAATTGTGTTTACAAAATTCTTGAGCTTTCTCCATCGGTATTTCATCCTCGCTAACATAGTATTGGCTGTCATTGTAGATCAGCCAACCATCACTTGTAACTTCATATTCTATGATATAAAGGAGATACAAATATATTATTATAATATGTAAGTGGGAAGGACTGACACAAATAACGCACAAATGTAACAGGCTGTATGGTGACACAGGGAACATAGATTGTGGTATAAGTTTTCAATGCATTGTTTTTTTCACTAGCCATGGGCACACTCTATAGTCAGTCATAGATAAAAGGTTAAGGGTATTCGCCCCTCAAACATATTGCCACCACCCATAGTCGGAAAGAAAGATACATTGTAGAATATCACAAACATCGTTTTATATACATGACTGAAGATTCCATGTTGATTTCCTTACAATGAGCATTCAGGTCTTGGAGATGCTGCGTCCTGACTGCACACACCTTGTTTTTGCAGGGTGTCTGGGCTGGGGTCTGGATTTATCTAAGGGGTGAGCTATGAAGCTTTATCTATGAACACCTGTCTTTATCACTGGTTCTATATTGTTTGATGGGGTTTGTACTTTAAAAGTTCTGTATTTGGGGGGTCTGATCTGGGATCATTATAAGTTTAGAGGAATCTGCATTGCTTTAGTAGGTCTAGTCTGAGATCTGTATTCATTTAGAGGTCTGGGATGTATTTATTTAAGGGCTCTGCTCTGGGGTCTGTATTCATCAAATCTTTATTGTCTTGGGAGTTTGCATTCACTTAACAGTTCTGTATTTAGGGGGTCTGTGGTCCTTATTTGTTTAGGGGAACTGATCTGGGGTCTGTATTCATTTAAGACATCTAGTCAGGGATTTGTACTAGTGTAAGGGTATGGGCTGGTTTTGTATTTTGTATATATTGTTGCACCTATTCACTGTCCAGGTTAGACTACGTTCACATCTGCAGTGTGCGTCGAAAAAGTCCTACAAGTCCGGCAGTTTCAGTCTAAAAGAAAGGACAACCGATGAGTCCCATTTTAAATGGGGTCCATTAGGTTCCGTATGTGACCGCTGTTTGTAAAGGTCCGCCTATCTGTTGTTCTGGTCCTCTGACAGACCAAAACAACAGATAGGCTGAAGCTAGTGTGAACCGAGCATTATTCTACACTTTTAGGCTACGGCCCCATGTTGCGAAAACACAACTTTTTTTTGTTGCGATTTTTTGAGCCAAAGCCAGGAGTGGATTAAGCAGAAGGTAGAAGTATAAAAACTTCCTATATATCTCCCATTCCTTTTGTAGCCATTGTTGGCTTTGGCTAAAAAAAAAGCAACAAAATCTGCAACAAAAAAAGCTGCGTTTCCGCAAAGTGGGGCCATAGCCTTAGGGTAGTTTAACACACTGCATTTTTTGGAAAAATTCCACAGTTTTTGAGGCAGTTTTCCATTCTTTTTATTGCGCCAAAGCCAAAAGAGAATTCAAAAGGAACTGTAAATATAGATGGAGAACTTACATTTCTCCTTCCTACTGCATCCATTACTGGCTTTGGCTCAAAAAACTGCATCAAAAACTGCAGTGGTGTTTTTCCAAAAAAAAAAAAAAAAAATGTTGTATGTGAAACTATCCTTAAAGAATGAACAATAAGTAACTTACCAATAGGTTTTGGCTCTTCCTTTAATTCTGCTCCTAGAAACAAGAAGAAAGTATATATTTTTATCAGCGTGTGAGAATATGCCCTAATGTAATGACTTTCCAATTGGATCCACAGCCCGTTCCCTTGTTACCAGAGAGAGATAAATACTCCATATTGTTCAGCTTGTGGAGTAGGAGACTGATAAACCATCACTAGATTTGGCTTCCGGTACCATCTTTATGCTGATGACACCCAATTATATACATCATCCCGAGACATCACCCCTGCACTAATACAGAACACCAGTGACTGTCTCTCTGCCGTCTCTAATATCATGTCTTCGCTCTATCTGAAACTGAATCTCTCAAAGACTGAATTACTGCTGTTTCCACCATCTAATAGATCTGTCCCTGATATCTCCATTGCAGTCTCCGGCCTTACCATAACTCCTAGGCAGTATGCCCGCTGCCTCGGGGTTTTGTTTGGCTCAGACCTTTCCTTCACCCCCCATATCCAATCACTCACACGCTCATGTCATCTCCACCTCAAAAACATCTCCAGAATCCGCCCTTTCCTTACCACAAATACACTAAAGACGCTTATTGTTGCCCTGATTCACTCTCGCCTTGACTACTATAACTCCTTACTAATCGGTCTTCCCCTTACTAAACTCTCCCCTCTACAATCTATTCTGAATGCAGCGGCCAGGCTCATCTATCAGTCTAGACGCTACAGCGATACCTCCGGTCTGTGCCGGTCACTGCATTGGCTGCCTATTCAATACAGAATACAATATAAACTTATCCCCCTCATCCACAAGGCTCTCCATAATGCTGCACCTCCCTACATTTCCTCCCTCATCTCTGTCTATCGCCCAACCCGTACTCTCCGTTCACTCAATGACCTAAGACTAACATCCTCTATTATCAGAACCTCCCACGCTTGTATACAAGACTTCTCCCAAGTTGCACCACTTCTCTGGAATGCTCTATCCCGGACTATTAGATCAACCCCCAATTTCTACAGCTTCAAGCGTAAACTAAAGACATATCTTATCAGACAGGCCTATCACAACTCCTAATGTAAACTACAAACAGCACTTCTTATGTCTTTCTTTCCACAATGGTTTTCTTCTTGTCGCTGTTCCATAAAGGCCAGATTTGTGGAGTGCACGACTTATAGTTGTCCTGTGGACAGATTCTCCCTGTACCTGAGCTGTGGATTTCTGCAGCTCCTCCAGAGTGACCATGGGCCTCTTGGCTGCTTCTCTGACCAGTGCTGTCCTTGCTTGATCTGTTAGTTTAGGTGGACGGCCATGTCTTGATAGGTTTGCAGTTGTAGAATAATTTTTCCATTTTTGGATGATGGATTGAACAGTAGTTCCTGGGGATGCTCAAAGCTTGGGATATGTTTATATGAGTTCCTTGGTCTTCACGATGCTGTTTGTTCACTAGTGTTCTCTAACAAACCACTGAGGCCTTCGCAGAACAGGTGTATTTATACTGATACTAAATAACACACAGCTGGACTCTATTAACTCATTAAGTAAAGGCAATTGTGCGCACTGGATTTTATTTAGGGGTATCAGAGTACAGGTGGCTGAATACTTTTGCATGTCACACTTTTCAGATTTTTATTTGATTAAAATTTTGAAATCCATGTATCATTTTCGTTCCACTTCACAATTATCTGCTACTTTGTGTTATCACTTAAAATCTCAATAAAATACATTTAGGTTTGTGGTAGTAAGGTGACAAAATGTGAAAAAGTTAAAGGGGTATGAATACAGCATGCAGCAAAACAGACAACTGTGTATCTAGATTCTGGATTATAAACATAAGTCTACTTTTATATTTTGGTTAGAAATCTTTTTTTTTTTATAAATGCAATATTCTTATGGTTTCATTTATTTACTGTGGCTTATTTTTGGGGTTTATATAAAACACCATGAAGCTAAATTTTTTAAGCATTTAAACAAAAAAAATAATTCTTAATTGTTAATGAATTCCTACGGTATACACTGGGGTCTAAAGAGACCAGGACTACTAGGAAACAGCGCTAACCATTGAGCTATAGACTTGCATTGTGAGCTTGACCTCCTGTTTATAAGGGAAATTTTGTGCACATCAGAGGAGCAGAGAAGAGTCAATATTCTGGAGGGAGCATATAACTTCAATATAAGCTGTTAGCAACTTATTCAATAACATTACACTTCACACAAGCTCATTTTCAAACAGTAAGGACAAAAAAATTACTGTAGTGCTTCTTTAAAGAGTGGCATTGACTGGGTCATTCTAAGCCTCTTTTTGTTTCTTGGCAGGTTAAATTTAAAGCAATGGTGCCAAAAATGTTTCAAACTTAGAATGCTTTCAGAAATAGAAGGGTTAATGGTTTATTTTTGTCAATTAACAAAATGAAGTGAATGAAGAAATATTTGGTGTGACCTTTGCCCTTTGCCTTCCATCAGTTCCTCTCGGTACTTGCAGACAGTATTTGGCAGAACTCGACAGGGAGGTTGTTCCCGCCATCTTGGAGAACTAAGCACAGATCTTCTGTGGATGTTGCTTGCTCCAATCCTTCTGTCTCTTCATGTCATCCCAGACAGACTGGATGATGATATCAGGGCTATATCTGTTGGGGGCCGGATCATCACTTCCAGGACTCCTCCTTCAAAGGGCAAAGGTCACACCAAATATTGATGGCATTTACATTTCTCTTTTCTTCATTCACTTCATTTTGTTAATTGACAAAAATAAACTATTAACCCTTCTATTTCTGAAAGCATTCTTACTGTGTAGCATTTTTCCACACCTGCCTAAAACTGTATTGTTGGTGTTTTTATCTAAAATAGTTTGATACTTTTTGCCAAAAAATCACTGCAGTTAGTTGGTATCTTAAAGTCAATACTGAAATCTCTGAAATTGTGTGTTTTTTGCTTTGTACAGTAACTGTTGCAGCTCTTTTTTTTTATTATTATTGAAAGTTTAATTCTGAACATAACACATCCTGATTTTTGTGTTGCAAGCTTGAAAGCCACAGGTGAAACCTACAACAATAATTGATCTGTTGTAGATCTAAAACCTTATATCACTTGGTTTTGCAGGTTTTTGACCTCATTCACATGTGAGGTTTGTGCTTTTCCACGGACAGCAGCCTACCCTGCTCATTTTGTTTATTTTTTTTATATTTTGCATGTCTATGGGTCCATCCAGTTTTATTCACAAACCCATAGACTTTCAATCATGTAGTGCATCAGCATCCATGAAAAAAAGGACGTTTCCATTTTTTTTTATGTGGACCTCCAATCCAGTCACAGAATGTAGATGAGATTTGAGTAAATCTTTTCCACTATGCTACCGCTGAAACCGTCTCTTGGATTTCCTGACGCATCATGCCATGTAGTTACACTAGGGGTTGTATCTATGGGTGGACGTTCTCTTTACTTTTGATATGTTTTTACCTTTTTCTAGCTCACATATCCATTCCAATGCACTATCACAGTGCAGATCCTTCCACTGTAATGAATCACTAGCCAGCGCCCCACAAAACTCCTCTTCATTGTAGTTGTCAAGTTGGTTATAGATCCAGTTTTCATAACTCAACTAATTAAAAGGAACAAAAATATCAGTAATCAGTTATTTCAAAAAAGGTAATTTTATAACATTAGCCCCTCCCTTATAGTATTTTTTTTTTACTTTTTCTGCTTCCATTTTTTCATCCCCTTCTTTCAAAAGTCATATCATTTTTAGCTTTTCATTTATTGTACATGGCTAAATGACATCTTGTTTTTTGCAGGACAAGTTGTGTTTTATAATGGCGCCAGTTAATGTAAATAAATTATCTGTGGTGTTGGAAGGAAAAAAATTTAATTCTTCCATTGTTTGGGTTTCATTTTCACTATGTTCACTGGATAGTACAAGTTAAATGTTAGTTTTACTTTCAGGATCAGTATAATTACACTAATATCAAATTTATATAGTTTTAGTAATGCTTTATTACATTTATAAAAATAAAAACTATTAAAAAAATTTGCTTTGTATCGACATATTTTGACACATACCTTTTTTTAAAGTATTTTGGTCTAGTGAGCTCCTTGAGGGCTTAGTTTTTCTGCGCCAAGCTGTAGTTTTATTGGTACCATATGGGTACATACAACTTTTCATTTAATTTTTTTTAAGGGTAAGGTGACCAAAAGCGACCATTTTGGACATTGTTTCTTTTTTTCTCATTACCATGTTCACCATGTGACATAAATATTTTTATAATTTCATAGTTTGGACATTTTCAGACACCGCAATACCAATAAAGTTTTTCTTTATTGCTTAGTTATCTATATTTATATGTAAAATAGAAAAAATAAGGGTTATATGTCTGATATCGGATTGTAACAAAGGCCATATGACATAGGAACAGCTCACAAGCCTGCACCATATTTTTCCTTTCAACCTCCGCCATACATGTACGGCAGATGTTGGGAAGGGGTTAAAGAGGTTATCCCAGGATAAACTTAACACCTGTCCATAGGATAGGTGATAAGTATCTGAACGCAAGGATCTGACCTCTGGTATCCCCACCAATCCCAAGACCTGGGGTCTCCCATTTGAATGGTATGGCAGTCAAGCATGTGCGCTATCCCTCTATTCAATCTCTGTGATCCTAACATAGATAACTGAGAATGAAATTTTTTTTCTTATACTTTATCCCTATGTATAGGAAAGCACAACATACTACATTTCCCTATACAGTAAAGAGCAGGCAAGTAGTCAGGGCAAGCAGCACAGGTTCAATGATCAGGAACAGACTGGGGTCAGACACAGGTATCAGCAGAGTAAATAATACAGGAGTCAAGGATGTAATCAGTGGTCAACAAACAGTAGCAGATCAGCATGCAGAGAGACACCTTGGCAGGGCACTAGCTAGCTAGTAACCTTTGCTTAGGGTGAGTATGGCTGGTGAAGCAGAATTTTATACACACGGACTGACAGAAAGTGGCCCATTAGGTAGCAGGAAGGATGCACACGCCCATCCTATAGGCAAAAACCCAACAACAGCACTACCGGTAGGAAGTACATAGGTATACCAATATGTAGAAGTGAAAACTATGTAGTGTGTAATGAAGGCAACCTTGAGAATGGGCATGCTGGGAGAGTTAGTACACTGGCAGGCACAGATCGCCAGCATTATACTAACTTATCTTGACAGGTTCCCTTTGTGTGAAAAATTTGAATATTGATAAAGCGATGATTTTTGTTTCGACAACACACAAGACATTACTTACAGGTGAGCCATCTGACCAGGTGAAGCCTTCATCAGGATTACCCTTCACTAGACCAAGCCAGATTTGTTCATGAAAGATGCCATAAGATCTAATATAAATATAAATAGATATATAGATGAATATACTGCAATGTACTGTACCTAGATATATCTTGTATGTGTTTATAAATAAAAAACAGACATTTCTGTTTTACATGTATAACTTTTTAAATTTAGTTATTCCATTTATTTGCTTATATGACTGTACAACCCTCTGATCACTCATGTAATACACTAAAATACTGATGTAGTGTATTACCGCCTGTCAGTGTTTTACTGACAGGCAACCAATGAATCCCTGCTTTTATGAGGCTTCATGACAGGCCATCAGTCATACGCAGGGCCTATTAGTCAAAGTTAGGCTTAGTAAGGCCTCCAATTGGCATGACAAGCCATTGGCACCTCAAAAATTAGGTGGCAGGGTAAGCCCCCTCTTTCTATTAAATGTAAATGTCATTGTCACTATTGACCGCAGTATCTAAGGGGGTCAAATGGCAGGGGTTGGTGTTACTTCTGATCTTAGTTATTAAAGAGGACCTGTCACCAAGTAGAAAATGCTAAATAAAAAAACATAGTTTGATTCTCGCTGTTTCCCTGGACGATTTGGTTTTTCTTTTTAAAACCCTTTCAAAAGATATGACCCCTGGAAGATCATATGTGAACTAGTTCTGATTCTCCATGTGGGCGGGAACCAATTATTTTCTCATAGAAAAAGATCCCCGAAGGTTCCCGCCCATATGGAGAATCAAAGCTAGTTCACATACAATCTTACAGGGGTCATATCTTTTTAATGGGTGGACGGATTTTAAAAAAAAAAACTCCAAATTGTAAAGTGGAACAGCAAGAATAAATGATGTATTTTATTTAGCATTTGATACTTGGTGACAGATCCCCTTTAAAGCAGGATGTCAGCTATTAGTTACAGCTGGCAACCACTGGTGAAGGTGCAGACATACTTTTTTGAAATATATATTTTTTTACTTTTAGACTCCCCCAAGGGGTCTTGAACCCCAGGGGTTCTGATCACTAGTACAATATACTGCAATGCTAATGCTGCCAGGAGATTTGCCAGCATTTTTGGGAGCCTCACAGGCTTTCCAGGAGAGTTGGCTAGTATGAGCATAATATATTACTTATAGCAAGATCTCTGCTTACCTCTTCACTTTTTCCACTGCCTCCTCCTCATTCTTGCTGGTGATACTGGCTAAGTCACCTCCTATGGTTCTGCAAAAATCTCTTGCTTCAAGCCAGGTCTTTTTAGCATACTTGTCTGCAGAGTAAAACTTTTAGAAAACCAAACAAAGCTTGTAAAATATTTTTTGAATTGGTTAAAATGGATTTTCTGCAGAAATATTCTTACCTTAGCAATTCCCTGATGATCCCATTGGTATACTTGTTTGTCCCTTTCTGGTCTCTGTATCCTGATCTCTAGCGATTATGTGTTAATACATATGACTGCTGCAGCTTGTGACTGGCTGATATGGCAAGTCATTAGATTAGGTTCATACGCCATTATTTGGAGCTGGTTGTAAGGTGGATACCACCTCAATATCAGCACCAAGTTCTGGACAGAAAATGCCTGCGCAATCTTACTGCCGAATCTGGAACTGATTCAGCTACAGATTCTTCCAGACATGGCTCCGGCTGATCTCCCCCAGACACATTGGAGCTAATCCGTGAGCAAAGCCGCACCAGAAAGCCAAAGCTTTGTTTCGTTTTTTTGCTGTAGGATCCACAGGGCCGGAATTTGGAGAGGAACAGAAGCAGAAGACCAACTCAAATTCCTCTCTATATTCTGTTTTCTCAACCTAGCCTTAGAGTCTAGTTAACAGAGAATTGGGGAACCAGGCACCAGAGGATTGCTAAAATGAGTATAATATTTTTTTTCTGTTGTAAATAAGTATTCACACTTGTGGATTTTGCTTTGAATCTGGAGGTGACCCACAGCAAAAGCTGCAAAACTAAGATTCAGTAGCAGATTTCTTCTTCTTGACTTAATTCAATGAGAAAAATTCATGCTGCAGATCAAAAACTTGTCACCACAAGTCACTTTCTATGCGGAAATTGTATTCTGCTGCAAATTTTCCATGTGCAAATTTGCAGGGAAAGTATTTGGTATTACCCATCATGTGTGGACGTTCCCTTAGAGTAAAAGCACAGTTTTCCCAGTAACAGAGCTCTGTATCTCCTGATCCAGTGTGGCTGTTTATAAAGTGAAATACAAAAATGTCATTGAGCATAAGCCTTGGTGCTCCTACCTTATCAGTCATTGACTCCCATTGATTTATGTGGGATGTTAAAAAGTTAAAAAATGTTATACCAGCCAAATATCTGCCCAAAGGCCTCTTGTGTCTTATGTCGTGGGTATTAAAGTCTATGAACAACTGAAACTACAACATACGTTTTATTAATATAATTCTTACATGGAGATATTTCCTTACCTTGAAACACGAATGGTCTGATGAAGTCCAATTACTTGGACATGTTGGTTCTGGTGTTGTTGTCGGGATGGGCAGCGGTGTCACTCCTTGTGCCCACTTCTTGCACACATACTTTGTTTTTTCATCACAGTTTATAACATCCCATAATCCAGCTATGTTTCCAGTTGCCATAGCAACACAGCCCTGTATTCTGCCTTTGAAATGTAATTAAAGGGATTGTCCAGAGGAATAATTTTGTATTTAATACTGACCAGCAAGGCATAAGATAAGAACTAATAGTGATACTCACCTTCCCAATCCCCCAGCACTCCCATTCCAATGATGTCTGGGTCCCCACTGGTCCTATTTCCATCTCTAGACACAGAAAATGTCCACTCAGCCAATCAGTGGTCGCAGTGGTGAAGAGTATTTCCTGTGAGGCCAGATGGGAACAGGAAGTAGAGACCAGAGGGGTCTTGAGCAGCATCAAACTGGGAATGATGGTGGATTGGTTAGGTGATAATGAAATTTTTTCAAGTTTTTTATCCACTCTGAGATCACTAGATTAATTTTTTCCCACTAGAAAATGTTCTTAGGAATGTGATGCTGTAACTAATCTATAAGATGAACCAAAATTCCAAAAGGACTTTGGATATACCTAAAGTATATGTCCAGAAAGTCATTATACTGCACGGTCAACAAAAAGAAGGCACTGCATTGAAGTGAGGGCCATCTTGACAATGGTTGTGATCTGTCCCCATTAGGAGAAGCACTTACCAACCCCTGAAACACCCATTTAACAGGATCTTTTTCATATTACTCAAATATCCCATCTTAGGATGGTCAAACACATTTGACTTTAGTAGACTGAAATGGACAATTTTGGCCATTACAGCTGATGAATATTTAAGAAAATACCATGATGGTTAATGGCAGTTTTCTGTCTACCAAAAATATTCGGCATGTTGAAAATTTTTGGCCACCGTCAGCCAATATAAATGTGGTTGGTATGATTGCCGAATTTAGAGGAGCATTTTGCTAATTTGCACAGACTCTGTGCAATTTGTTTTCTAAATTGTCTCCCTGGTTGGTCAGTTTAGTTGTCTATGTTGATGGTGGCATTGTTCATATGAACGATCTCACCATTGAATCCACAACTGCATCACTGACAATTTTTATTTAGTGTCTATAACTAGCCTTAGTTGGAAACACAATTTGACTTGGATCAGCACTTATGGCTATTCATAGAGACTGTACATTGCAAAGGCTCATGCTTTACTTCATTAATTACTTCACTGTAATCTGAAATTGGACAAGATCCTTATCAATTATTCAAAAATAAATTACGACCAAATAGCTAACCCAAAATCCATCCTATAGATGTACTAGAAACCCATGAAGTTTGAGATTCAACAAAAAAGAGCATGTACAGTATAGCTTGGTTAACAACATGTTGGTTGGCAGATGGAGGTGACATATGTTATATCTCCATGAACATTGACCATGATAAGAGCGGACAATGGACTTACCTGGCATGTCTGCGTTCCAGTGTGTGTATATAACTTCTTGCCCGTTGGCCCATGTGAAAGTGTTCCTATCCTTGATATCTGAGAGCCCTGTCCAGAAATATTTCTCCGGTCTAAACCCGATCAGACTTGTTATATAGGCCTGTTCAAACCTGCAAGAAGCCAATATTATGTCCCATTTATATTTCGCTTGAGACAAAAGTTCCATGTAGTTTGTGGTGCACAAATCAGCTTTCTCGAGATGTTTGCCCTTTTTGCTGTCATTCCATAGGAGCTTTCATTATTACTGGTCATGTGGTGGACACACAGGTGTATGGTGAGTTACAATGCAGTTATCAGAGTTGTGTTTTGGATCAGGCCGTGCACCCTTGTGTCCATCATATGGCCAGGACAGATTTCTATCCACTGATAGTGGATCAACATTTAGGGACTGACATTCAATAGGGTTGAAGGGTACCTTTGAGTTTCAAAAACATTAGACATGTCAGACTGGCATGCCATAGGGTTAGACCAGTGGTGCCACTTAAACAAAGGAGCACAATCACGCGGTCTTCATTTCTGGTCGGCTCTGTCAAAGTTTTAGAAAATAACAGGTGCCCTTTAGGATTTTGTACAAATCATTGTGACATGTTCCATGAGACGTTTTATGTATAATACTTTTCTTCCTTCAAACCAATACTGCTAGGAGCGTGTACAGCAGGATGGCACATGGAATGTCATAGAGCTTGTTATATCCCATAGCAAAAAATTGAAAATGTTTTTTTTGTTTTTTTTAGGGGGGGTTGGTTGCTATAAAAGTCCTAGAGGATTTGAAGCAGCGATAATTTGTATTCAAAATTTCACATAGCATTTCAAAGCATTATTTCCTTACGAAATTCAGAATAAACATCTTACAGCAATATAACTACCATAACAAGCCCCTGCTAACCACATGGCCATAACTAGCCTGTACTATGTATATTTAATACTCACCTGTCTTCTACAGTCAGCAGGAAGGCTCCATTATTATTACATGTGCTGCTCACTTCTGTAAATGTACCAGGTGATTCCCCTATTAAATAGCAGTAGTAGCCGTGTCTCATCCAGCCCTGGTTACAGAGAGATCAATAATAAACCATTACTTATTTCTATTGACTCTTCTATATACTTAAAGAAAGGGCTGTGGAGTTAGAAGGTCAAACCACTAACTCCTGCTCCTCCGTTTTTCCACAGCCCAACTTCTGCTCCAACTCCTTCATAAATGGCTGACAGCCATGGTCAGTCAGAAGCAGTAAAGATCCTCTAATTTGTGAAAAAAGTAATGATAGAATTCCTATGAATGTAAATATGTAACAAACTCTGTCTAATTATAGAATATTAATAATTCTATAATATAACTTATAATAATTATTTATTTAAAGCCAGAGTCAAAAACTTTTTTTTGACCACGACTCCAACTCCAAATACACAGCCCTGCTTAAAGGGGATTTTCCAACCCCTGATGTAATGTGATATATCTACATATGTTATTTTATTTAACCCCTTCGAGACACAGTTGAAACCCAGTATTAGTGATCAGAACTCCTGTTTAACGTTATTGCCGGGGGAAGCTCCATTCGGTCATACATCTTAATGGATTGTTGTTGTCCATCTAATAGATGAATGGGCCAAGTCTACCAAGGACAGACATGATCTCTTATGATGCCCAATTAGCCTAATAGGACATATGGATAGGGGCAGTCCTGATATTATAACCCCACATATAATGTTCTTTACCTTATCACATCCAGGGTTAACATTGATATCTTGCTCTGGACCATTTGGCAATGAGTTTCTTTTGCAAATATATGGAAACTTTTTCTCACATATCTGGTCTGCCCATTGTCCGTCCTGTGTAAGAATGTATTACAAGGTGAGAACGTTACCATCATCTTCATCTTCATGATCTCCAGGTTCACAATGTCCTACCTTAGTGGATAAGGCCACACAATCCTCTTGTCTGCTATTGAGGTGAGATGGTTCTCCTCTCTGCCATGTTGTATATGTCACCGGGGATCCATCACTCCACTCAAAATATATCTGTGTCTTCAAGTCATTCAACCCAAGCCAAGCATACTCTGCATCACCTAGAAGAAAATATCATGTATGTGTATTATTTACATGCGGTCATGTGCCCTGGGTTGCAATAGTAAATTAGTAGAGTCCAGCATATAAACAAAGCCACACAGATTGGTAGATAGATAGGTTAGGGTCAACTGAATTTAACCGGTGACCCTTGTGAATCGATGCCTCCATTGCCAAGATATCATAGTTCTTGTCAATATGCAAATTAACTCTTTGGAGCAACAGGGGTGTTGCCACTTACCTCTTTGTAGCAATGACAACCCCCTCGTTTCTCCAAAGTGTTCATTTATCTGTATGATATGTTTTTGAGGGACTGTAATTGCAGTAGGCCTGGGACACCTTAGTGGAAGGTACAATTCTAGTTGTGGGTGCTAAAGGGAGTAGAGTTCCGTATTTAAAAGGATGGGGTATCAACCATATTGTGGTGATCACTAATTGAACTCAATCCCCTGCCCACCTTACACAATTTCTTTCACGTACGACCTTTAATAGTGGATCTCCTTTTTTTTGTGGAATGGATTTGGTTGGTTGCATCGGTTAGGTTAACATTGTCACCACTGCATTTGGGCATTGGTGGTGGTTTGGGTGATCCCTCAAAGAAATCTATGCTTGTAGAGTTTTGCATGGGGATATTAAGGCTCCCCAGTGGTTAAAATGGTTTTGATTTAGCTAATTACAATGTGCTGCATTTCTTAATTGGCAAAGTCCAAATCACCCAAATGGAGTTGAAAGGGATTGCTTGATATCTAAGTTTGAAATTATTGCTTCTGAGTCAGGGCATACTCACTGGAGGTAAATGTATTGTGTCTATATGGGCAGATTGAGGAGAGTTTGATGGCTTCAAGGACCTCCTTCTATCTTGTTATAATTATTCTGTTCAAATCTACTGCGACATCATGTACCCGGAGACACTGCTGAGGCCTGTAATTTGGCCACCAGCAGTCACATGGGCACACGAAGCATCATCACATCATGACACTTGTCATGCCCTTTGATTGGGCCTCAGTGGCCACCCCAGGCGCTTGACATCACAGGAGAACAACAGACATCACTGAGTAGGTGGAGAGAAAGCCCTGGACAATACGAGGAGGCCCACAAAAGGTAACAAAAATGGATATAAATGTTTTTTTGGTTTGTTTTTTTGCTTTTTATACACCTCCCCTGGGCCTCCAATTATTATATTCTGGAGTCTGAAGAGATTCCAGAGTACAATAATATCACTTTCACTTTGACATAACTGTGTTTGCCTTAGAGCACTTCAAATGGAATAGATAGGTTCCTAGGAGCCCTCACAGTGTTCTACACTATGTTTTATAGATAGGTTCCTAGGAGTCCTGACAGTGTTATACACTATGTTTTGTAGATAGGTTTCTAGGAGCCCTGACAGTGTTATACACTATGTTTTATAGATAGGTTCCTAGGAGCCCTGACAGTGTTATACATTATGTTTTATAGATAGGTTCCTAGGAGTCCTGACAGTGTTATACACTATGTTTTATAGATAGGTTCCTAGGAGCCCTGACAGTGTTCTACACTATGTTTTAAGCCAATTAATGTTGTGGTTCATGATGAACTTACTCAACCCGAAACAAATCTTTGGATCAAACCAACTTAACCTGAAATCAAACGAATCTTCAGAGGTTCACCCATCTCTAGTTTTCAGGCATCTTGTTCCACTTGCAAAGTTTCTGAGATACCAGTACAATTGCAACCATCTGGAGAGAGCACTATTTGTGGGATACATACAGTATAAACACCATGTTTTATAGAAAGGTTCCTAGGAGCCCTCACAGTGTTCTACACTATGTTTTAAGCCATTTTAATAAGTCCTGACAGGTTTACCAGTCTCTACTTTTAAATATATATATGTATGTGATAGCAAATTCATACTTTTCTCCATATATACACCTAAAAACTGGATATAGTGGGTGTAACGTCTCTGCCTGTTCGGGTCTCTGCACCACCCTCAGCTTGCACGCTGCAGCACAGGAGGCGTGTTCAGTTTGATTCCTTACTTAGGGTTCTTGTTGCTCAGTCTGAACGCTATCTTAGTACCTCTTCTCTGTAATTTAATTTCAGCCACACCCGTCTCCTGCACCTTGTTTCTCTCTGCTCCTCAAACAGTTAATCTTAGCCTTGCCTGTGTGGTTGACAGCCAGACTACCAATCAAGTCTGGGACAGATTCTGGACTTCCTATAAACAGGTAATCAGTCCATACAGGTTTTCTGGCTATTGCGATTCTGTCCTGAGACTGTGTCCCTGCTAGCTCCTCTTTCTGTTATTATTGTATTCTTACTTCTGACCTTTGGCTTTTCTTGTGACTACTCTTTTGGATTGCAATTTGGTACTGCTTTGTCTTTGTTTTATATATATTAATTATTGTTTCTTCTACAGTGCCTTGCGAAAGTATTCGGCCCCCTTGAACTTTTCAACCTTTTGCCACATTTCAGGCTTCAAACATAAGGATATAAAATTTTAATTTTTTGGTGAAGAATCAACAACAAGTGGGACACAAGTGTGAAGTGGAATGAAATTTATTGGTTATTTTAAACTTTTGTAAAAAATAAAAAACTGAAAAGCGGGGCGTACAATATTATTCGGCCCCTTTACTTTCAGTGCAGCAAACACACTCCAGAAGTTCAGTGAGGATCTCTGAATGATCCAATGTTGTCCTAAATGACTGATGATGATAAATATAATCCACCTGTGTGTAATCAAGTCTCCGTATAAATGCACCTGCTCTGTGATAGTTTCAGGGTTCTGTTTAAAGCGCAGAGAGCATCATGAAGACCAAGGAACACACCAGGCAGGTCCGTGATACTGTTGTGGAGAAGTTTAAAGTCGGATTTGGATACAAAAAGATTTCCCAAACTTTAAACATCACAAGGAGCACTGTGCAAGCGATCATATTGAAATGGAAGGAGTATCAGACCACTGCAAATCTACCAAGACCCGGCCGTCCCTCTAAACTTTCATCTCAAACAAGGAGAAGACTGATCAGAGATGCAGCCAAGAGGCCCATGATCACTCTGGATGAACTGCAGAGATCTACAGCTGAGGTGGGAGAGTCTGTCCATAGGAGAACAATCAGTCGTACACTGCACAAATCTGGCCTTTATGGAAGAGTGACAAGAAGAAAGCCATTTCTCAAAGATATCCATAAAAAGTCTCATTTAAAGTTTGCCACAAGCCACCTGGGAGACACACCAAACATGTGGAAGAAGGTGCTCTAGTCAGAGGAAACCAAAATCGAACTTTTTGGCCACAATGCAAAAACGATATGTTTGGTGAAAAAACAACACAGCTCATCACCCTGAACACACCATCCCCACTGTCACACATGGTGGTGGCAGCATCATGGTTTGGGCCTGCTTTTATTCAGCAGGGACAGGGAAGATGGTTAAAATTGATGGGAAGATGGATGGAGCCAAATACAGGACCATTCTGGAAGAAAACCTGTTGGAGTCTGCAAAAGACCTGAGACTGGGACGGAGATTTATCTTCCAACAAGACAATGATCCCAAACATAAAGCAAAATCTACAATGGAATGGTTCACAAATAAACTTATCCAGGTGTTAGAATGGCCAAGTCAAAGTCCAGACCTGAATCCAATCGAGAATCTGTGGAAAGAGCTGAAAACTGCTGTTCACAAACGCTCTCCATCCAACCTCACTGAGCTCCAGCTGTTTTCCAAGGAAGAATGGGCTAGAATTTCAGTCTCTCAATGTGCAAAACTGATAGAGACATACCCCAAGCGACTTACAGCTGTAATCGCAGCAAAAGGTGGCGCTACAAAGTATTAACTTAAGGGGGCCGAATAATTTGGCACACCCCACTTTTCAGTTTTTTATTTTTTACAAAAGTTTCAAATATCCAATAAATTTCGTTCCACTTCACAATTGTGTCCCACTTGTTGTTGATTCTTCACCAAAAAATTTAAATTTCATATCTTTATGTTTGAAGCCTCAAATGTGGCAAAAGGTTGAAAAGTTCAAGGGGGCCGAATACTTTCGCAAGGCACTGTATATACCAGTGTTTCCAATGTAGCTTCTCAGTGAATTATACTTTGTCTCTCTGGCTTTGACCCTTGGCTTGCTCACTCCTCTTCTGTGTTGTTTGTCTTGTTCTGTGTTACACTTATTCAGAGAAGGGATCGCCGCCAAGTTGTTCCTGTCATTAGGACAGTGAGATAAGTAGGCAGGGTCAGGTGCTGGGTCGAGTTTAGGGCTCACTGTCTCTGTCTTTCTCTTCCTCCCAGGTTTCAGAAGCAGCACTAGGTATTGCTCATCTGGCAAATCCTTGCAGTGGGGCAAATAGGACTTCAGTTGGTTAAGTTTGATTTGGTTAAGTTTTATTTTTTTGCCCTATTTTAGAATATTTAATACTTTTAGTTTTTATTAGTGTCCATTCAGGCAGGTCATGGCACTTGGAATCCCTTCAGAAAACAGTAAATGTCAGTCGAGCATGCGCTTCATCTATACATTCACATAAAGCACAAGTGTCTCTGTTTCCTGGATATTGAATATAGTTATATATATATATATATATATATATATATATATATATATGTACTATATAGTATATATTGTGGCAAAGCCTCTTTAACATATCATAGTATATCCACAGGATATGCCAATAAATGTTTGAAATAGAAATAAGGTGGCCATGGATATTAGATGAATGTCAACTGAACCCACCAATTTCAATGGGAACAACTGACCACCATATATGTAAGGTGGTGTTTCGACTTTTTCCCACAATAGCCGATAGCAGCGGCTTGAGCCTGTTGGATTTCAATGTGCCCAATCCTTTGTACTGAAAAGTGATAACCCTCCACCAGAGGTGTCTTGCCACAGCTTATTTCCCTCTCCTTATTGAAAAGACATGCACACTCAGCCAAGTCGAATATGTATGGGGTGGGGGGGTGCAGGAAGAATACCTATTGGCAAAACATTTCCACTTTTAGATACTCACCAAATGTAAGCTGTGAGGTAATAGCACTCGCTTCTTCAATATTATGCAAACTTGCAAGATCTCCCTTTTCCCTTCTGCAAGATAACATGGCCTCCTCCCAAGTCTTACCATCCCTATCCAAGTAATAGAAGTGTCCATTATAAGGAATCCACGATGAAGGACAAAAGATGGGGTCACTGGTGCCTGCAACAAGACAGAAGAACTTAATGACCACCATATGTAAGTGACATGTTTATTGGATTTCTAATTAATCACCTTCTCACACTGATCATAAGATTGGCAGCCCCCATATAAATAAAGCAGAAGGTTGCGCTTGTGTGTTGATGCTCCATTTAACTCTTGGCTCTTCTTCAGCAATATCATAGAAATGAATGAAGCAGCAGTGTTTATGTGCTCCATTCTTATAGTCTATATGTGAACTCCATTTTCATCATGCGTTGGGGTCCCTGGGGTCAGACCTACACCAATGAGTCGACAGAGGCAGATTTTATAGAATGGGCCTCACTCTAGATGCAGATATGAACAAGTCCTTTATGTTTATTCAAGATTTTCCCCTTACAATAAGACTAAAAGAAGAAAAATCCAAAGTAACAGTATATTGTACAGTACTCTGCAAAACTTTTAGGCAGGTGTGGAAAAATGCAACAAACTAAGAATGCTCTCATAAAGAGAAGGGTTAAAAGTTGAATTTTGTCAATTATCAAAATGAAGTGAATGAAGAAAACAGAAATGTAAATCCCATCAATATTTGGTGTGACCTTTGCCCTTTGGAGGAGGAGTCCTGGAAGTGATGATCCGGCCCCCACAGATATAGCCCTGATCTCATCATCCTCCAGTCTGTCTGGGATGACATTTAGAGACAGAAGGATTGGAGCAAGCCTACATCCACAGAAGATCTGTGCTTAGTTTTCCAAGATGGCGGGAACAACCTCCCTGGTGAGTTCTGCCAAAAACTGTCTGCAAGTACCGAGAAGAATTGATGTTGTTTTGCTGCATTTTTCTACAACTGCCTCAAAATTTTGCAAAGGACTGCAAAACTATTTTTTTTTTAGTTCAGGGGTGAGTAAAGTTTTTTTTTTTATGTTTAAGAAAAAACAAGAGTCAAACATCCCCTTTTAGGCTGCTGTTCTCTGTAGGTAACCATTTGAGCCTGTAGAGAGTCTCACCAATGAAGCCCATTATTTGCTTCTCTATCACACATATCTTTGTTTCCTACCTGGAGAGGGGACATCTCGGGACTTCTTGTTGCCTTTCTTACAGATATAGCCCAGTTTTTGCTTGCACTCTTTGCTTTCCCACTTTGTGTTTTTCCCAGGATTTACCACAACACAGTTTACATCGGGGTCATCTGATGGATTTCCTAAAGAAAGCGACAAAGTTAGGAAAAAAAAAGCCGTCCTACAGTTATTATGGCTAGGGTTATTTATTTTCCTTATACGTACCATGCTATAAGATAATACCAGTCCAACATTTTTAATATACATTATATAATGGGTATGTGAAATTTTTTTACTTTGGTGTCCAGGAATGGCCATCCCTTATTGACATATCCACTTATCTGATAATTTCAAATTTTATGATTTTATCATATAATTTTTGTTTTTTTAGCTTTATTTTTGTAATCATTTTAGGAAATATATAAATTATTATTATTATTACTGTTATTATTATTATATTTTAATTATATGATTTATATTAAATGTAATTATAATTATATTTTTATCTAAGCATTTGTTTGAATACTTATTAGAGGGGTTTTATTTTTAAAATCTTTATTTTTTATATATTTTATATTTTTAATTTTAATTTTTTTTTCTAAGCACACTAGATAATATTGTTTTGTTTATTGAAGGAGTTTTTCAGGCTGAAAATATTGATGACCGATCCTAAGGATAAGTCAGTAATATCAGATTAGTGTGGTGCAACACCTGGCACCTCCAGGCTATTGTAGATCAGCTTTTATCCACGTGAATGGGAGCTGATCTGCAGTACCAGGTCTGGACACTACACAGATAGTGGAGCTGTCTGCTTTCTACTCCAAACTTTGTGCATTAAATATAGCCACTTCCTGAGAAGAAGAAAGCAGTCATGTCTTTTTTTTTTAATCCTGGATAACCATTTTAGGTGCAGGCTATATATTTAAGTACAATAACCAGTAAACTACCATCCCAAGATCATCCTCAATATTTACCTGGAAGCCAGTTGAGATATCTAAAAGGGTCTTCCCCATCCCATCTCCAGCCAGCATTGAAGTCCAGACTGTTGAGCCCGATCCATAAGGGTGTGGTGAGGGTGTTTATTAACCCTACAACAATAGACAAATAACATGTTGGATTACATACAGTCTAGTCATAGAAAAGATTTAATTGTCCGACACAAATGTTAATCTGTTATATGTGATTGGGGGATACAAAGTAAGTGAAGCTGAACGCGCCTTTCGAGCTAATATGTGCAGCAGGATCATCTGAACATATGCTGCAAACCACTGACTGTGCGCTACAGCAGGGGGTAGGTAGGGGGAAGCTGGTCTGTTATTTGGCATGGGCTCAAGAGGAAGTTTTGGTGCATGGGATGTGATGTGGAACGAGTGGCTTAAGTTGCATGGATATCAGTATAATTTATCGGGCACTCTGGGCGCACATTATAAATTAAAGAAGTTGTCCATGCAATCACCATGTTTTACATGTGCGGCATAGTGTAACAAAGGATTAATGCATGCATTCATGCAGAATTTACACATTTTGGAGAATTTATTATGAGTGGAATTTTTGAAGTTAGTTTTGCTGGAGTCTGGGTTGGCACAATTTGCTCCAAATTTTTAAAATGTCACATAATGTTGAGGAATTTTGGCACATCCATAAGTCTAACACTTCCATCCTGAGATGTTACTTCACTTTCTACAGAGTGCACAGAGGTAGTAGCCACAAGTTGGTACTAGTGAATGGGCCTAGAAGGAGTCTGTCACATATGAAAAAACAGTATTATAAATGGCACATGGTAGGTGGGGGCCCTCATAAAGAATGATCCAGGAGTCTTTGATGAAGTCCATCATACAGACTGTAGTAAGACAATGGCACGTTTTATACCAATAGAAAATTAGATAATTGTTCGGACAGTAGCAGAAAAATGGTGGCTTCAGTGTATGAAGATAATATGATCTTCTGTAAAGAGCGGGTTTACAGCTCACAACATTCATCATATATGCAATATTAGTGTCTTAATTCACGCAGATTTCTGATTTGTCTCTTCCAATTCTGCTCTACTGTAAGCCATGACAAGGGTGGGCTCCCCAGAATACAGCGAAGTCACAGACGAGAAGGACCACCCACTACTAGTTCAGCGAAAATGTACTAAGATCACGGTAAAAGAACCACACAGAATTTCACACACACTTGACTGGTTAGCCGAGACCCCTGTGCTGCATAACCTGGTAGGCTCTATATGTTCAAACTACCTCACTATAGTTTGCCTACCAACAGGCCTGTCTAGGACGGCCGCCCAATTACCTATTAATACCACTGACAAAGAAGGGAGACTTTTATGGGTGATGCAGCACGGGGACTAACAAACTTATAGAAAACTCTAAACCCAGATCTCCCTGGTCACCCCTAGTGAATATCAGTATCCAGTCCTGAGCAAGTGGAAACAGGTAACTTGATGAACTTGGTAATATTTTAAAAAATGCACAGGATCCTCTGAGGTTAGGTTGCAGGTGAAGAATCCAGAGTCCTTAATAATGCAAACAATAATTAACTGAAGATGCTGTCTTTAACTAATAGCAACAGGGCGAACTGAGTGTCAATAGAAGGTGCTAACACCCTAATCCTACACTTTGGCACCAAAGCTAACTTTTGTTTCATTCACGTTGTAGACCACCGCCATGTGGCGGACCTGAGCTCAGGCTTACTGACCCGGCTGAAATAGCTTCTGATGTTTCGGGGTCTCCTCCACTGCCTCTGGACTGTCATACATTCAGTCGCAGTTCCCGATGCACCTCCTCACGAGGCCTGGCTTTCGTTGCTCCCCAGCAGCACTCTGCTGCGCGATCTTCTCCCATCTAAGGTGAGGAGTGTAGAAGAGGTCGTCTCTGTTCACTCAGAGCTGTTCTCAGATCTGGCAGAACGCTATCCAGAGCTGATGGCGACACATCCTATGCCAGCATCTTTGCCTTTCACAGATGCGTAGAGACTAACCACCTAACATGGCCACATCAGAGCTTCCTGTGAACAACTTCCTCCTACCAACAAGTCTCTAACAAAGTCTGTGGAGGAACAGCAGGGGTGGAACAGTGGCATTTTGTGGCCAAAGGGCAATACTGCGGGCATTAGTCCATACAATATAATGTAATCAGCATACTTTGTGCTACTATATACAACGGTTCTCATTCAGGTTATACAGGTTGTCAAACATGGGCAAGTGTGTTGCATTTGCCTGCCTCTCACACTACCTTGGTTCTTACCTGCAATGAATGATTGTTCGTGTAGTTCGGTTATACTCAGCAGCTCTGCGTCTTGTTGCTGGCAGCTTCTTCTGGCTTGGTACCAAGTGAGGGCTGAGTCAGAGTTAATCTGATAGTTGATTCCAGTAACAGAATCAGTTGTCCACAAACCATCAGATGTGGCTGAGAAGAAATATATGTGATATATTAAGAAGACTGTAATCCAGAAATGCATTTGTGATTTTCCTATTGACGTTCGAAAACAATCTTGTAACATTCCAGTTTTCACAATACCCGTTAGAACAGTCATCATAGGTTGACACTTCCTGATGTCTGTAGCTCAGCTGTTAGCTTTACTGTGCAGACAGGGAAAGGGCGAGCAGGAGGTTTGACATTTAACCCCTTCCCGCCAGAGGAATTTTTTTTCGATTTTCGTTTTTGACTCCCCCCTTCCAAACCCCATAACCTTTTCCGCTCTCAGAGCTATATGAGGTCTTAATGTTTGCGGGACAAATTTTTATTCATGAAGCTACCATTTATTATTCTGTACAATGTACTGGGAAGCTGAAAAAAATTCTGAATGGGGTGGATTTGAAGAAAAACTGCATTTGTGCGACTTTCTTAAGGGCTTTGTTTTTACAGCATTCAATTTTCAGCCAAAATGACATGTCACCTGTATTCTAAGTTTCGGTACAATTCTGGGGATACCAAATTTATATAGTTTTATTTACATTTTAACCCCTTAACAAAAATCCAAAACTGCAAATTTTTTTTTTTTTTTTTAATAAAAGTCGCCATATTCTGACACCTGTAACTTTTTTATATTTTCGTGTATGGGAATGTATAGGGAGTCTTTTTTTGTGGGACCAGGTGTACTTTTTAGTTATATCATTTTGGGTAATGTCTGTTTGATCACTTTTTATTCAAATTGTTATCAGAGATGAAACTGTAAAAAAATGGCGTATGGTGTATTTGTTTCACAGTATTTAAGTACTTTTATATGTGCTCTAGGGAAAGGGGGTTGATTTGAACTTTTAATATTTTTTAATTTTTTTTATATATATATATATTTTTTTTTGCTTTTTTTTAATTTTTGTATTTATTAGACCCCCTAGGGGTCTTGAACCTCAGGGGGTCTGATCACTAATGCAATGCATTACAATGCTAATGCATTGCAAAAAAAAATGTCACTTCTATTGCAGGCTGTATAGAGCAGGTCTGCTCTAGGTGCTGGGGATCCCTGGCAAAATGTCGTGCTGCTGGTAAAATGGCGCCAGAAGGGTTAATGCCCACGATCAGTATAAAACAGCAGAGACCCAGCAGCTATGGCGGTTGCTCGGCTCCCAAGCGGCCGCCATATTTAAAAACCCAACATCCGCTGTACTATTACGGAAGATGTCGGGAAGGGGTTAATAACAGTTCTACTGGACTGCTGGACACCTAGATAAGGCAAGATAGCAACACGAATCAGACAGATTAGGGTCTTATGCACAGCTCCCATACTGCTCCCTTGTCTCTAGGGCAGGAGATTAAGCTTCATTAATTCTTGGTGATATTCCTTTTAAAGGGTTTTTCTGGGAGTTAACTGTTGATGATCTATCCTTAGGATAGGTCAACAATATCTGATTGGTGGAGGTCCAAAACCTGATGATAAATAAAGTGTTACGTCCTCACCCGTTCGAACTTCTGCGCCATCCTCTGGCTGCATTGTACAGCGCAGGAGACATGTCCACTCATGATTACCTGCTGCCGGACTCTGGTCATTTTGTGTTGGCACTGTTTGGGCTACTTTTGTGTGATTTGTGATTGACAGCCTATCTGCCAATCAAGCCTGGGGCGGGTTCTGGACTTCCTATAAACAGGTCATTAGCCCACACGTTTGGCTATTGTGTCTCTGATCTTGCTAAGCGTTTGTCCTTGCTCTTGTTTTGTATTTACTGACCTCTGCTTTTTGGCTTTTGACTTCTCTTTGGGCTTCGATTTGGTACTGTTTTATCTCTCTGGTTTGACCTCGGCTTGCTGACTCCTCTTCTGTGTTGTGTGTCTTGTCCTGTTCTGTGTAACACTTATCTAGAGAAGGGACTGTCGCCCAGTTGTCCTCTACCACCTAGGGTAGTTGAGGAAAGTAGGTAGGGACAGGGGCTGGGTCTAGTTTAGGACTCACTGTCTCTGTCATTCCCTTTCTCCCAGGTTTCAGCAACAGCCACTGGGGAATTGCTCAACAGGCAGTTCTCTAACAGAAAGATAATCATTATAGTTTTTACGAATAATCAATTGCTATTATATTGTAATTCCACAGTATATATGTCTACTGGTAATTCCTTTATTACTGTTATTTTCACATGTGACCTTGTTATATGAACAACAATGTTCACCTATTATCTAGTTACTTGGAACCTAGTGAGTCCACAAACATTATTTTAGACAAATGAGTCAAAATTGCTTAACAAGCTCTGCCTTGGAGAGAGACAAGCCTGGAGTTTAAGAATTAACTATATGCCACATGTATAATTATTCTAATTCTCCTATGAAAGTGATGTTAATATTAAGATGACATTCCGATGGCTGGTTGCCAGAAATTTAGCTTAAGAACCCCTGTCTTGGGACGTTGGGCGGACTTCTCTGCCCTATCAGAGGTCTCTGTATCTTTGTTTTGTTTATTATCTATATCTATAATACTTTTTGCTGTAACCTCACTTCTAAATAAACTTTCATTTGCTTTTAGCCACTTGAGAGACAGTTTATCTCTTGGTTTTGTGTAGAAGTTTTCATATCTCCGGGAACTACACAGAACAGTTTCTCTAACATATTTGCACTGCTTCCGTTTCACAGGCCAAACACTTTGTATTTATTAACAATAATAAAAATAATAACTTTATTTGGATAACACAGTACACAATGCATGGCACTGTGCTTGGTATTTAATGAAGAGGCTGCTGCTCTCTCTCTTCAAGCATCTGATTGGTGGAGATGACGGGTGTTGGATCCCCCCATTGATCTGATAATGATGATCTTTTGTAAAGATAGGTCATCTCATCAATATCACAATCTCTGAAAACCCCTTTAAGGACTACATGTTATTTTAACCCATTCATCTTACTCCTTATATAATTTGCGTGTTCTCTTCAAGGACTTATCTGAGTATGTTTAAGTTGTTGAAAAGCAGAGGAAGCTTCATGGCTGCAAGGAAGATCTCCAAATTTCAGAAGAAATCCACAACTATCCTGAGACAGGTGCTGGTAGCACATGCTAATACTTACTTTGTGGCCATCTGGGATCTAAAAGATGGCCTCGGTTTTCCTACTTTGAGTGTTAAAGGGGTTGTGCCATTAAGGAAACTTATTCCCTATCCACAGTATAGGGGATGTGTCAGATCTCTAAGGGTCTGACCACTGGTTCCCCAAGTGATCAGGAGAATGGAGGATCAAAGGCCCCTAAAGCCTCCTTGTGAATGGAGCACCAGTGTGCTTGCATGAGCTGTGCTCCTTTCACTGCTATGGAACTGTGGGCACTACTTGAGATTACAGTCCTGGCAGCTCCATAGCAGTAAATGGAGCGTCAGCCATGCAAGCGTACTGGTGCTCCATTCATAAGGAGGCTTTAGGGACTTTCTTTCTCCTATTCTCAAAAACTGACCCAGTGCTGGTCCATCCACTTCTGGTCAAAACAGGCTGCAATGCACATCACAACCATCGGGTGGCCATATGTAGACACTTATGAATTAGACGTCTTGTGACAATGTATCACAAAAGCTTGTTGTTTTAAAAACATGGTCATTTTGTGAAACAAATATTTAGACATATCAGCCAAAACGAAAGTTAGGGAAGGACACATCTGTAATAGGTAACTCTATTGGTGTAGATCACTATTACACTTACATTTAGATGGACAAAATCCAAACAGCTGGTCCGTGTCATAATCTGAGGATGTAGAGCACCAGGGTCTTCCATCAGATCTTCCATCAGTTGTACAGTCTACATAAACCTTGTTGTTGAGCTTGAAAGGGAACTTGCAGGGCTGACCATTACTATTCCCCCTCAGAGTGTATATTTCTGTGGAAAAGCAAATTACATCATTGTCTTCATGTTAGATAGTGTATTATTATTTATTGGGATGTATACAAGGCGTGAAGCATATAGCTCAACTAGAGATTTGCTTCTGGTATAACTGGGAAACACAGTATCTTAGGTAGGGCAATATGGAGCTGCAAGTGAAAGCAGAAGGATGAAAACAAAAAATGAAAATTTGAAAATTGGCTGAGAGAAGCTGAGCTCTGTGATATATAGGGTTATATGATAGAGGAGAGAAGCTGAGCTCTGTGATATATAGGGTTATATGATAGAGGAGAGAAGCTGAGCTCTGTGATATATAGGGTTATATGATAGAGGGAGAGAAGCTGAGCTCTGTGATATATAGGTTATATGATAGAGGAGAGAAGCTGAGCTCTGTGATATATAGGTTATATGATAGAGGAGAGAAACTGAGCTCTGTGATATATAGGGTTATATGATAGAGGAGAGAAGCTGAGCTCTGTGATATATAGGGTTATAGGATAGAGGAGAGAAGCTGAGCTCTGTGATATATAGGGCTATATGATAGAGGAGAGAAGCTGAGCTCTGTGATATATAGGATTATATGATAGAGGAGAGAAGCTGAGCTCTGTGATATATAGGATTATATGATAGAGGAGAGAAGCTGAGCTCTGGGGTGATATATAGGGTTATATGATAGAGGGGAGAAGCTGAGCTCTGTGATATATAGGTTATATGATAGAGGGAGAGAAGCTGAGCTCTGTGATATATAGGGTTATATGATAGAGGAGAGAAGCTGAGCTCTGTGTTATATATACAGTAGGTTATATGATAGAGAGAGAGAAGCTGAGCTCTGTGATATATAGGGTTATATGATAGAGGGGAGAAGCTGAGCTCTGTGATATATAGGTTATATGATAGAGGGAGAGAAGCTGAGCTCTGTGATATATAGGGTTATATGATAGAGGGGAGAAGCTGAGCTCTGTGATATATAGGGTTATATGATAGAGAAGAGAATCTGATCTCTGTGATATATAGCATTATATGATAGAGAAGAGAATCTGATCTCTGTGATATATAGATGATAGAGGAGAGAAGCTGAGCTCTGTGATATATAGGATTATATGATAGAGAAGAGAATCTGATCTCTGTGATATATAGATGATAGAGGAGAGAAGCTGAGCTCTGTGATATATAGGGTTATATGATAGAGGAGAGAAGCTGAGCTCTGTGATATATAGGGTTATATGATAGAGGGAGAGAAGCTGAGCTCTGTGATATATAGGTTATATGATAGAGGAGAGAAGCTGAGCTCTGTGATATATAGGATTATATGATAGAGGGAGAGAAGCTGAGCTCTGTGATATATAGGTTATATGATAGAGGAGAGAAGCTGAGCTCTGTGATATATAGGGTTATATGATAGAGGAGAGAAGCTGAGCTCTGTGATATATAGGGTTATAGGATAGAGGAGAGAAGCTGAGCTCTGTGATATATAGGGTTATATGATAGAGGAGAGAAGCTGAGCTCTGTGATATATAGGGTTATATGATAGAGGAGAGAAGCTGAGCTCTGTGATATATAGGGTTATATGATAGAGGAGAGAAGCTGAGCTCTGTGATATATAGGATTATATGATAGAGGAGAGAAGCTGAGCTCTGTGATATATAGGGTTATATGATAGAGGAGAGAAGCTGAGCTCTGTGATATATAGGGTTATATGATAGAAGAGAGAAGCTGAGCTCTGTGATATATAGGATTATATGATAGAGGAGAGAAGCTGAGCTCTGTGATATATAGGATTATATGATAGAGGAGAGAAGCTGAGCTCTGTGATATATAGGGTTATATGATAGAGGAGAGATGCTGAGCTCTGTGATATATAGGGTTATATGATAGAGGGGAGAAGCTGAGCTCTGTGATATATAGGTTATATGATAGAGGGAGAGAAGCTGAGCTCTGTGATATATAGGGTTATATGATAGAGGGGAGAAGCTGAGCTCTGTGATATATAGGGTTATATGATAGAGGAGAGAAGCTGAGCTCTGTGATATATAGGATTATATGATAGAGAGGAGAATCTGATCTCTGTGATATATAGATGATAGAGGAGAGAAGCTGAGCTCTGTGATATATAGGGTTATATGATAGAGGAGAGAATCTGAGCTCTGTGATATATAGGGTTATATGATAGAGGGAGAGAAGCTGAGCTCTGTGATATATAGGTTATATGATAGAGGAGAGAAGCTGAGCTCTGTGATATATAGGATTATATGATAGAGGGAGAGAAGCTGAGCTCTGTGATATATAGGTTATATGATAGAGGAGAGAAGCTGAGCTCTGTGATATATAGGGTTATATGATAGAGGAGAGAAGCTGAGCTCTGTGATATATAGGGTTATAGGATAGAGGAGAGAAGCTGAGCTCTGTGATATATAGGGTTATATGATAGAGGAGAGAAGCTGAGCTATGTGATATATAGGGTTATATGATAGAGGAGAGAAGCTGAGCTCTGTGATATATAGGATTATATGATAGAGGAGAGAAGCTGAGCTCTGTGATATATAGGGTTATATGATAGAGGAGAGAAGCTGAGCTCTGTGATATATAGGGTTATATGATAGAGGGAGAGAAGCTGAGCTCTGTGATATATAGGGTTATATGATAGAGGGAGAGAAGCTGAGCTCTGTGATATATAGGGTTATATGATAGAGGAGAGAAGCTGAGCTCTGTGATATATAGGGTTATATGATAGAGGGAGAGAAGCTGAGCTCTGTGATATATAGGGTTATATGATAGAGGGAGAGAAGCTGAGCTCTGTGATATATAGGGTTATATGATAGAGGAGAGAAGCTGAGCTCTGTGATATATAGGGTTATATGATAGAGGAGAGAAGCTGAGCTCTGTGATATATAGGGTTATATGATAGAGGAGAGAAGCTGAGCTCTGTGATATATAGGGTTATATGATAGAGGAGAGAAGCTGAGCTCCGTGATATATAGGGCTATATGATAGAGGAGAGAAGCTGAGCTCTGTGATATATAGGTTTATATGAGAGAGGAGAGAAGCTGAGCTCTGTGATATATAGGTTATATGATAGAGGAGAGAAGCTGAGCTCTGTGATATATAGGTTATATGATAGAGGAGAGAAGCTGAGCTCTGTGATATATAGGGTTATATGATAGAGGAGAGAAGCTGAGCTCTGTGATATATAGGGTTATATGATAGAGGAGAGAAGCTGAGCTCTGTGATATATAGGGTTATATGATAGAGGGAGAGAAGCTGAGCTCTTTGATATATAGGTTATATGATAGAGGAGAGAAGCTGAGCTCTCTGATACAATACCTAGCATTATATGATAGAAAAGAACTGATAGAAAAATATCATGTGGCCCATGTAGTCTATCTTCTTACCATCATAAGAATTACTACATAAATCCTCCTTTGTAGAATAGATTTTCCATTGGCTCCAGTCTCCTGTCCCAGTAGAGAGGACGATTTTCTTTCTATCTCTGTAGGTCATGTATAATTTACCTTTGGTGACGCCAAACAAAGTCTCATTTTTACATTCCCATTTCTGGAGGTCGCTGTTGCCATCACATGTATGCAGCACCACTGCTGACCCTTCTGATATAGACGGTACAGACAGGCAGTGTGATGTCCCTACATTTATAAGCTGTTCCTCAGAAATCCATTGAAATTTCTGCATAATAGAATTCTCTTTACATTCAGCCATGACGAGGGCAGAATCCTCTGCTTGTAGACATCGCTTGTCGGAGTCATTGTAGATTAAAAATGTTTTAGCACCTGAAAAAATTGATGAATTTTATTAATACATGTTGCTGCAAAAGTGGAAGCTATAGGCAGACAGAATTTTATGTTTGCACAAAGGGAGGTACTTTGCAGGTAGTGTTGGTTATTACATGTATTTAATCCATATACACCAAAATAAAGAACTGTAAGATCAAGTGACTATTACAACTAATACCCTACCATTAATCTAAGGAGTGATACATTAATATTTACTGTTAAATAAACTCCAAAACCTATTATAATGCCACTGGTGTTAAGATTCAGATGCAAGGTAAGGAATGTACTGGTCTACAGGAGAGCAGCAGCAGAAAAGGGCTGGCAACTGCGAGTAGTAGAAAATGCTACTTAAAGGCAAAACACTACTGCGAGCCAAGACTGGCCTCAGACGCCTTCACCAGAGCTCCTCGCAAGAAGAGATGGATTTTCGCTGAATCTGAAGACTGGAATTGCCACCAGAACAAAAAGTGTATCACAAATAAATGCACTGCAGCAGAAGTCTACACCAAATCCACACACTACTCACAGGGACAGAGAAAACAGAATGGTCGACAGTCACGGGTCAGCAGCTGAGGAGGGCAACACAGATCCAAATCACGAGACAAAGACAAATCCGGGAAACTAAGCCAATAGTCAGAACCGATCAGGAATGCCAGAACAAAATCGCAAGACAAAAGAGGAATCCAGGTACACGGCCAAAAGTCAGGTATAGGAGCAGTCAAATCAAAGTCAGGCGCTTAGCAGGAAGTTAGGAAACTGATAGCCAGCAAAGCTGAGTGATGAGGGAGTGGTTTAAATAGGCCTGGTCAGGAAGCTTCCCTATCTTGTCATGGCAACCTTAAAGCAACAACCACCATTTCTTCTTTATGTTGACCTGAAAACTTTAAAGCAGCAACAACAGATGTAACATCCCTGACAACTGGTTTACAAGACATAGGAGGTCAAGAACATAAAATGTGATGATGACTCTACTTACATTCTGTAGTCCTATGAATTAAAGGTTATTTGTTTAGCATTTTTTCTGGCTACGTCAAAATTGTTTCAGAACATGCTATTGCTGATTGTGACACCCATGTCCAGTACCTGTACCCATTTCTAATACCTGCAACCATATCTAGTTACCTTCACCCATGTATTGTAGCAATACCCATGTCTAATATCTGTACCCATGTCCAACACTTGCATCCATGCCTAGTACGTATGTCCATGTCTATTACTTGCACCCATATCTAGTACCTGTACCCATGTAAAGCACCTGTACCCATGTCTAGCACCTGTACCCATGTCTAGTTACTGCACCCATGTCTTGTACCTTATGAAAGTGTTAAATAAAGTGATTGTCTCCTTTGTTGAAATAAGACAGTACACAGCAGTTAGGAATCTATTTGTTATTTCAAAGGTTAACTCTACTTTCTGTTTAGCATTATTTTAAGGTACATAGGTTCAGTTTATGCAACATACAGTTACAGCTAATATATTCAAGCATCATTGTAATACTGTATACCCATGATGAGACTCTGTATAAAGAAGGTCATGCATTCATTACCAATTGGTCTGTTTCTTTTCTACTTTTCTATAAGTAAAGCTTTAAGACTTCCCTCATCAGAGTAGTATTGCCTGATGCTCTTTCTGTATCAATGTCATACTCTCCAGTGCGCTTAAACATATAGGAAACCTAAGTGAATCTTTTCAGATGACTTCAGTGTGATTCTAAATTAGTGTTTTGACAACCTGTACCCATACCTAGCACCCGTACTCATGTCTAACACTTGTACCTATGTCTAGTACCTGTACCAATGTCATTATTTTGAAAAAGAAGGTCTACAGCAAGTGTGTATAATGAGGTTCTGCAGTAGCTGAGGTGTGTATTGTAATTTTTTGCAGCAGCTAAATTGTGTATTATGGTGTTTTACAGAGGCTAAGGTCTGTATTATGATGTTCTGCATAAGCTAAAGTGTGTATTATGGTGTTCTGCACCATGTGAGGTTTGTATCATATTCTTCTGCAGCAGCTGAGATGTGTATTATGATGTTCTGCAGCAGCTGAGATGTGTATTATGATGTTCTGAGACCACAATATCCCTTTAAAGATGTTTTCCAGCCTCAAATGGATTTTACGTATGGATGACCTATCCACAGGCCAGATCAGCTGTCCCAGCAGCCTCCAAGCACTAGAAGCTGTAGCAGTGGATGGGGGGCGCATGAGGCTGCTTCTATTTAAGTGATAGGAGCAGCTCAGCAGCCCCGTCCGCTGTATAGTGGTGGTTCTAGGGAATTGCAGCGACACTCCTGTTACTTGAATAGGAATAGCCTGCATGTACTCCCTCTCCACTGAAGCAGCTTCAGTGCCTGGAGACCTGATGTTCATTTTTTTCATGGCTCCTAAAAACATCCAAGGTCTGTCAGTTAATATTAGGTACGAAAGTCCCTTCCTCTAGTTGTGCCCTGCACCAGGTGGGAAAAGTAAGTATATTTTTTGATAAAAATCTGTTTAATTGTTTCAGGATAGACATTGGTGGCATATTGTATCTCTAGGAAATGCCCAATGTCCCAATAAAAAAGGTTCAATAATGGGGTCCAACTACTGCAAACTAGCACTGCAAAGGTAGGTCCGGCAAATGCTTACCAATCAACAATGGTGGCATACCCTAGCGACCTGTGCCATCTATCAACCCCAAAATGATCATATGGGTCATCTATATAGGCTGCCTATACATATATATATATATATATATATATATTTTACAACCACCACAATAGGAAATATAAGTAAAGCGTAACATACCCAGCAGACCAGGCAGCCACATAAGGTATAGAAGTGTGAGTAATATGGAGGCAGTCATTGTATATATCGCATTATTCTTTCCTGTTCCCAAGCAAGTCCAACCACAGTTCACTATGAGTAGAATGTGATATCCAGAAATGTGGTCTATATATAATATAGGACTATATGGTCACAAGGGAACCAACAGGACCTCCCAGCCCTAAGAGCTCACATAATCTACAGTAACTTCATTTCACAATTATTACATCATACCATCAAAAAGCCACAATCCTGCCAGTACAGGGCACACCTCTAGTCAGTTAATCATTTCTTTAGAATTAATTTGTAATTTGATGTCTGAGTTACTTTTAAAATGTCAAAATTTGCTGACTTCACATATTTTTATCTATAGTGGTATAGTAGGGACCTAAATTAGGTGGAAATTCAAGTTGTGCAGGAGCTATGACCTACAAACTCAAGTGGCTGAAGAAAACACTCACGGAGCATCCTATTCACCAACTTAGAGGAGGGATTTATCAGTTTGTTGTAGAAGTGTAGAATACTCTTAGGGCTCCTAGAAACCTATCTATAAAACATAGTGTAGAACACTGTCAGGGCTCCTAGAAACCTATCTATAAAACATAGTGTATAACACTGTCAGGGCTCCTAAGAACCTATCTATAAATCATAGTGTATAACACTGTCAGGGCTCCTAGGAACCTATCTATAAAACATAGTGTAGAACACTGTCAGGGCTCCTAGTAATGTATCTATAAAACATAGTGTATAACACTGCCAGGGCTTCTAGGAACCTATCTATAAAACATAGTGTATGACACTGTCAGGGCTCCTAGGAACCATCTATAAAACATAGTGTATATACTGTCAGGGCTCCTAGGAACCTATCTATAAAACATAGTGTATATACTGTCAGGGCTCCTAGGAACCTATCTATAAAACATAGTGTATAACACTGCCAGGGCTCCTAGAAACCTATCTATAAAACATAGTGTATAACACTGTCAGGGCTCCTAAGAACCTATCTATAAAACATAGTGTAGAACACTGTCAGGGCTCCTAGGAATGTATCTATAAAACATAGTGTAGAACACTGTCAGGGCTCCTAGGAACCATCTATAAAACATAGTGTATAACACTGTCAGGGCTTCTAAGAATATATCTATAAAACATAGTGTATAATTCTCTTAGGGCTCCTAGGAACCTATCTATCCAATGTCTAGCTCTCTAAGACAAACACAGCCAAAGTTATGTCAAAATGAAAGTGACATCATTATACTTTGGGGTCTCTTCAGCCCTCAGAGTATAATAGGTGGGGGACCAGGGGAGGTGTAAAAAATTAAAAAGATATTCATTCTCATGTTCTGTTAGCTTTTTTGTGCAGATGACGTCCTGGCTGACACATTTAGTGATTGGCCAGTCGTTCCTACTTTTTGCAGGTTGTAGTTAACAATTGCCATGGTATTACTAAGGGTTTGTTGTAAACCAGAAATACATAAGCAAGTCCTGCTGATGTCATGTCTTATCTGGATTTCATGTGATTTTCATGTGAAGTTCCTTTTAACCGCAGAGCCCTTTGTTTGTTCAGCAACACCAGTTAGGTCAGGGTCATCTGAATGTATTTTTGGCTTCTTTCCACTGAAATACAATTCTGTATTCTTTCACTGGTTTCTCTTACGTCTTCTCACTGGAGTATGGGTGTACAGGCTCAGACAATGTAAGGATGCTCGAGCTGAGGGGTTATTTCATACAGTTATATCTTGGCCACTATAAATCATAGAACATTGCTTTTTGTGTCATGTGAATAGTGGGATACTTCTCTTCCATCTGCTACCATCGCAGTTCTACCTGTATTATTTCCAAAGATATAATCCTGTCGTGAGCAGCTACATATAAATATATCATAATTTTTATTACATTTTTCTGAGTATTGTGAAACCTGCCATTACTTTCATGTGACAGATACTGATGATGAAATTTGTCTATTCTATAAAGGACACAAAAATGTTGTATTTATAGAAAAAGATGAATCAGTTAATCTTTTTTTTCATATAGGTGCATCTCAGTAAATTAGAATATCTTTGAAACGTTTATTTATTTTAGTAATTAAATTAAAAAAGTGAGTGTTCTATTCTAAGTGTTTTATTTCTGTAAATGTTGATTATGGATTACAGCTAATCAAAACCAAAATTTAAGAAAATTAGAATATTATAAAAAAAAAGTTCAGTATTGTAAATTCAGTGTCACCTGCCAAGGTTTCCTAAGCCTTTAAATGGTCCCTCAGTCTGGTTCAGTAGGACACACAATCATGGAAGACGCTGATTATGGATTGTATTACTGAATTACTGAAATGAATGAACGGTTCAAAGATATTCTAATTCATTGAGATACACCTGTATATCGCATGGTTTGACAAAAACACCAAATATCTACAAATTATAAATAATAAAAATTTACTCTAAGTTATTTTTGTACAATACACACCCTTTAAAATGATAGGACTACCAGGAAAGTGATTTGTCCATTGAAATATTTGCTATTTATCTCTGAACAATTATGCTGCGACATTTGATTCTCTAGAGATATGGTTGGGTCTTATCAGTACAGGCTAATTCAGATAGGCTGAATTACTATTGCTTCACAGTAAGAGATATCCTTCAGCTTCATCAGTAGAGGGATAGATTGTATAACTTGTACTTTTAGGTCTTGAAACAAGTTTGGGTCTTATCAATACAGGGATAGGCTGAATTATTATTACTCCTTAGTCTAAAGATATCTTTGGGCTCCATCAGTAGAGGGATAGGCTGCATAACTTGTGCTTCTAGATCTAGAAACATGCTTGAACCTCAGTATTACAGAGGTAAAATATTATTCCGCATTCTAGAGATATCATTGGGGTTCATCAGCACAGGGATAGGCTGTATAACTTGTGCTCCTCGGTTTAGAGACATACTTGGGTCTCTTCACTAGAGGGATAGACTAAATAACTTAAGCTCTTCGGTCTAGAGATATGTTTCAGTCTTATCATAGAGGGATGGGCTGAATTACTTGTGCTCCTCAGTCAAAAGACATGTTTGATAATCATCAGGAGAGGGATAGGCTGAATTACTATTGCTCCTCAGTCTAGAAATATGCCAGGCCCTTGCCAGTACAGAGATAGACTGAATTACTTGTGCTCCTCAGTCTAAAGATATGCGTAGGTTTCATCACTATAGGGATATGCTGAGTCTAGAAACATGCTTGGGCCACATTATTACAGGAACAGGATGAATTTCTAGTGTTCCTCATTCTAGATATAGCCTTGGGCTTCTTCAGTAGAGTTATAGGCTGTATAACATGTCATTCTCAGTCAAAGAAACATTTTTGGGTCTCATTAGTACAGGGATAGGCTTAGTTTGATAAGGTCAAGATACCCTTTGTGGGCCAGATGACCAGGTTCCTCTGGTAACTGTCGCTGTCCCAATTGATATGAGCTAAGTGCTAGTGGCGAGGCATTGACACCAGACAGAATGTTGGTATGAACCCTCTCTCAGCCAAATACAAGAACGCACTGAGACTTTATTATGACAGCATAAGTTCATATAGCAGCAAGTATAGGAAAGGGTTAACATGGCAATGTAAGTCCTCATGTTTGATCCTAATTGGTGTAGTATATCTTAAATGTATAGATAACAGATATAAGCAGTTCCGTATATGGTCAGTCATCTCCTGTCTTGCACTGTGATCCAGGGACCTGTCTTCTGGCAGCAAGCCAAGCACATGTCTTCTTGGACACAAAGGATTCTCATTTTGGAATGCAGACACCGTCTGGTAGTGTAACATTACAATACACTCAGTTTCAAGCATAAACAACATCTAATATTCAGCTTTAAGGATAACAATTTTTTTACAATACGGCTTCAAGCAGATATGAAAACATAAAACAGATATAAAAGTAGAAAACCATAAAAGTATAAAATTATAAAAATTTATTATAATCCTTCACAATTTAATGTGCTTCTTGGTCTAAAGACAGTCTTGGGTCCCATCAGTACAGGGACCCATACTGATCCTAAGTCTACATCAGTATAGGTATAAGCTAAATTACTTGTGCTCTTCTTTCTAGAGACATGTTTGGGCTTCACCAGTACAGGGATAAGCTGAACCACTACTAAGCTCCTCAGTTTTAAAGTATAAGTTTAGTGTAGTGTAGCTTCACTATTTATATAATATATACTGTACAATATTAGGCACACTAATATGGTAGATATTCTGGTTTATAACAGAACATTCAAATATGGCAATTTTCAGAAAGCAATTTACATTATGCAATATAGAGATGGGAATAAAATGTAATTTTCATTCTTAATATTAAGGGCAATATAAAATATGAGACAATGTGTAAGGATAAGTTCACATCTGTGCTGGGCTGTCTGTTCTGGTTCGTCAGACGAAAAAGACTTTTTCATCTGCTATTTTCAGGTGAACACTGTGACGGAGTCTCCTACAATTTTGAGGCACACATTTAGCATGAGGCCTTTTCTTGCACCAAACGAGCGGCAAAGACCCCAACCGCACCTCAATCACCACATTGTGAAGTTTTCTTGCGTTCTCTCGAGTTTTTCCCTCGAGTTACTAACAGACGTAGATTTCCATTCAGGTGCAGTGACATCTGACAGATTTATGAACAGACCAAAACCTCTTTATAAAGTTCCTGCTCCATGTACCAGTTGCGCCCTTTATTAAGACTGGGGTAGGATACGGCTCCATTACATTTATTCCATGTGAGTGGTACTATTCACATGAAAGTTTTTTAGTCTGTTTAGTCGGTTTTTACACTGTGAAAAATTAGAACAATTCTATTTTTGTCCCTTGTCACAGATTCCTCAATACACTAATGTATAAAGGATCAGTGAAAATGGGCGTCCATCAAATGCAAAACAGCCCTGAAAAATTTCTATTCTTCAGGTCCATTTTGCACATTGGTCATGTGAATTTATCCTTAGTCTAGACGGACTTAAAGTGCTCCAGATTTATCAAAGTGTCTGATGCTGTTTGATATATCTGGCATATTCTTAGACAGGCTTACACTTCCTATCTGTTGGCTTAGAAGTTCTCAGTGCACTTTTAGTGAGCAGGGTTGCAACTTAGGTCACGCCTTATTCCTGTGAGGCTACGCCCCTTTTCAATAGGTCACACCCCTTACTTACAAGTTAGAAAAGAGTTTAAAGCATATCTGAAGCGCTCGATGAAGCACACAGTATGTTAGACAGTTCTTTGGCACAAATTACACCAGAATTCTGGCACATTTTGCTTAATAAAATTCCCCCACTAGATGAATAATGAAACCTGCACATTTTGGCCAACCATGTAATGTGTATGGGAAAAAACAGGGTCGAGCATGTTCCATTTCAATATGGCTGATCCTTTGTAGTCAAGGCAGATAAGGGGTCTGACTACACCTTCCCCCCCACCCCATTTAGTGCACATTCATGCTCAGCCGAGTCGAGAGTGCTTGTGTAGGGAGGGTGTTAGGAGGAATAACTCCTAAACAATGAGTAATGTAAAGGGTATGGTAAATTTTAGCTGTAATTCCAGACAAAACCACAGACAACAGTGACACTTTTGACAAACCCTTTTTCTAATCTCATACAAACTCCTTTAAGAAGGAATGTAGATCCTTTGAAGTAGCAATATATTATGTGAGAGCTTGCAGGGCATATAAAGAATGATATATACTTTGTTGTAGACTGCAACAGATACAGCCCAGGACCATATATTGAGTATTAGAATATAATGAAACTGCTTTGGCTTCTCCTTCTTCATATTTGATGGTAAAAATAGCACAACATGTACTGGAAACCACAATGGAAGCATAAAGGGAACCTGGCAGGTCTATTTGCAACAGCAAAACACCCATAGGTCCCTTTGGACGAGTGGCTTAGTTTCCCAAATGGCCCTAACCAAGCTTTGTCTGTTACCATACTGGATTACAGCAGCCATGTAAGTGTACAGTTATTTTTTTGTTAAGGCGGACAGTGTTAGAATAGGGATATGTGGAACAGTAAACCACTGTAGGTGGTTCAGTATCTGAGACAGACCTGTCCAGTTCCCTTTAAATGGTCACTAACTTTTAAGACAACTTAGTCTCATTTAATAGATCATGTGATTCTGGACTAAAATGTAACGCACTTTATTTAAACATTAAAAATAAAGAAGAACTTACAGAGAAATTTTAAAATCAGTTTAAGGAAGTCTTAAAAATGGGAAGCCGAGAAACTGGAAGGAAACAGAGTCCATCTGGCTGGTAGAGAGGCTATCTAGAATGGAGAAGAAGAAGAAGGGTGAAGATGTGTTTACTAGGTCATACTAATGTTAGGTCAGATAAAGGGCTGCAAAATTCTTGAACTGAATCATGCAAGATATTACTAATGATCTCACATTATTCTGTCCTTTTCATCTACAAACAGGACAAGTAAAGCCACTCCACATATGGAGGATTGCAATAAACTGAAGTCACTTGGGCTATCTAGTCCTAAACAGGCTGATGTAACCCATGGCACTGTGGCACATTCTTATTTGGCAGCATCACCCTTGTGTGACTGCACAAGAGAACCAGTTTGATGAGTAGAAGGTTCTGGACTTTAAGCTGATCACAGGGCTCTGGAGCATTGACAATTTGATTCAGGTGATCCTAACCTTTGTGTCTGTGGGGCTTAGTTGATATGCTGGGTTCTGGTGATATACTCCCTTTAAAGGGTTTCTCATAAATGCTTTTCTGGGCTGACAAAACAGGGTTCTCCACAAAAATTGAAGTTGGATTGAATATGTATCATGAAAAATTAAAGGGGTTAATTTGTGGGATTGTACAGGATAGGTCATAAATATCTGATCAGTGGGGGCTAAAAGCTGGCCCCGGCACCGATCGCCTGTACAGGGCCCCTTCCAGCAACCATACTATACACAACATGGGGCTGGGAGCATGCCCTGTATAGTGGCTGGGCGCCATTACTGCTGCTTAGCTCCCATTTAAGTCAATGGGATCTGAGCTATAGTGATGACACCCAGTCATTGTACAGGGCACAGCCCCATGTTGTGTATAGTAAGGGTGTCAGAAGCAGTCCTGTACAGCTGATCGGTGCGGGGGCCAGCTGTCAGAAAGGGTAGGCCATAAAATCCAAAACCCTGGACACCCCCTTTAACTCAGCTATCTCTCATGTTTATTTAGTAACAGTGCACCAGTGTTATTTAACCCTTGTAGAAGGAAATTGTCCATGAGCTTGTTACAGACCAGACATTATTGTACAGATATGGTTGGTTTTATTATAAATCCATCATTTCAGAGTTCATTTTGGCCAAAGTTGTCCACTAAAATGGATTTGTCATGTGTGGTATCTGCAGGGCTGCTGTCCATGTATATTCTATTGGAGAAACCATTTTCTGGTTGCAACGTGTTCCGTTTTTTTCTATATATGAAGACGACTGCAGCGGCGACTCCAGCAATGACAAGAATGAAAAGGACAACGACACCAGTGGTCATGCCATGTGAGGACCTTTCTTCTGTAAAGGCAAATATGGATTAGAAAGTTATTACAGTCACAAATCCTACAGACAGAGGTCACAGTAAATGAGTAATAATCCATCATTGTCAGTAGTCGGTCACTTCTGGTAACTACTGTAATTACATCCCTCTATTACATCACACACTTAGGCTATGTTCCCATTGCAAATCAAACATTTATTAATTACTGGATATATGGCAGAATTCCATGGCTAACGCTCTGATTTCTGACATGGATTTGCAGTTTTATTAGCCCCATTCAATCCAGACCGAGCTAATCTGTAGGTATAAAAATCCCACTGAAGCCCAGAAAACCCCTTATAATGTCCCTTTATAATATCACAAATAATAGCGGTGGATAAGTTATACTGTACCTGGTGTCTCTAGTGGCTTTTCTGGGAGCAGCGGAGCTGAAAACACATCAAACAACAGGTTAGAAATCAGATTTTTTTGTGTTTTATATGTAGAAATTCGATGGTTTTGTATGTCATTGTGTTTCAGTGACGACTCTCATCATTTGTATGATTGTATTTTAGTGACAGAATCATGGCTCTCTGTTATTTCATTGCTATGCTGGAAGTACAATTACCAAAACTTGACATTACTTCTCATCTGTGGGCCAGCTGGCACACTACATATCCAGTACTGTGCAAAAGTTTTAGGCTTCAAAAATAGAAGGGTTAATAGTTTATTTTTATCAGTTAACTAAATGAATGAATGAATGAATGAATGAAGAAAAGAGAAATGTAAATTCCATCCATTTGGTGTGACCGTTACCCATTGCCTTCCACCAATTCTTGCAGACAGTTTGGCAGAACTGGGCAGGGAGGTTGTTCCCGCCATCTTGGAGAACTAAGCACAGATCTTCTGTGGATGTAGGCTTGCTCCAATCCTTCTGTCTCTTCATGTCATCCCAGACAGACTGGATGATGATGAGATCAGGGCTATATCTGTGGGGGCCAGATCATCACTTCCAGGACTCCTCCTCCAAAGGACAAAGGTCACACCAAATATTGATGGGATTTTGTTTTCTCTTTTTGTCTTAAGATATTTCAATTAATCACTGCATATTATGTCATGTGATGGAATACTATGCATCTCTATGGGTTTACTTCCTGACTGTAACTCAAAGGGGTAGAGGCTCAGAGAAATTTTGTGGGGTGAGGCTGAAAATATCTACAAATGGACATCTGGAGACATGTTTATGAATGTGACATATGGATAGCAGCTCCAACACACGAACAGCGTTTCATGGCTGAAACTCGGTAGCGTGAATGCATCCTCAGTGTGAGAAAATGACTTCTTGTTCACACATGAGATTCTGTACCAGTTATAGAGTCTGACCACCTACCTGACAGTAGAAAGCTTAATTAACTTATTGGATTCTGAGAATCAAATGCTCAGGAATAGTGGGTCTGGATCAGAATCAGTGGAGCAATGAACCTATCTATAAAACATAGTGTATGACACTGTCAGGGCTCCTAGGAAACCATCTATAAAACATAGCATATAACACTGTCAGAGCTCCTAGGAACCTATCTATAAAACATAGTGTAGAACACTGTCAGGGCTCCTAGGAACCTATCTATAAAACATAGTGTATAACACTGTCAGGACTCCTAGGAACCTATCTATAAAACAATGTATGATGCTGTCAGGGCTCCTAGGAACCTATCTATAAAACATGGTGTAGAACACTGTCAGGGCTCCTAGGAACCTAGCTATATAAATATAAATGGACTCCTAGGAACCAATCTATAAATCATAGTGTATGACACTGTCAGGACTCCTAGGAACTTATCTATAAAACATAGTGTATGATACTGTCAGGGCTCCTAGGAACCTATCTATAAAACATGGTGTATAACACTGTCAGGGCTCCTAGGAACCTATCTATAAAACATAGTGTATAACGCTGTCAGGGCTCCTAGGAACCTATCTATAAAACATAGTGTATAACACTGTCAGGGCTCCTAGGAACCTATCTATAAAACATAGTGTACAACACTGTCAGGGCTCCTAGGAACCTATCTATAAAATTAGCCTGTTTTGATGGCTTGTAAGTGATACGAACTTGTTTTTTGTTTTTTTTTATTATGCCAACAGAATGGCAGTGGCAAGTATAGAATTACAAGAAAAAATTAGGTCAGATGATCAGCATGTATGGCCTGCCAGCTGAAAAAGCTTGAATATCTTCTGAAATGGAAAGGATTCTTTGCTTTGACCATAAAAACAAGTGTGAGACAGAAAAGAATGCAAATGCCACATCAACATTATGTTGGTGGTGACAATTTCCAAAATTTCAAGACAAAATTGGGGCACACTATCAGCAAACACGTGCTCAAACACATGGCAGGGGCCATTTTAGTTTGTCCGAAACGAATCACCATTTGTTCAGTTTTGTTAAAAACCAAACAATTCGGAATACTCAGGTCAATTTGGTTCATGACAAAATGGTTCACCCATCTCTAGTGATAATCCTATGTGGTTCTTGTTTTTTTTTGTTTTGTTTTTTTACCTTAAAAAAAAAAAATTTATAATAATGCTTCAAAAATAAAAAAGATGGTGGTTTCTGATGACTTACTTTTTATTGTCTTACATATGTAGCCTCTGTGTCTAGCGCACCATCTGGTGCTCCATGTTCCTTTTTTGGCATCCATCATTACACACATTGCAGATGTATCTCTATCGAATTCCTGAGGCGGCCAGTATATATAGTCTCCAGGTCTATCATCTTCATTGGATTTTTTATTATTCCAGTTTACAAAGTCCATGGGTGTATTGTCTAACCAAAGCCAATTGTCTGGAAGTACATATATTTCCTTCTTATGAAAGTCACCCATTTTGAGAAAACATTTATACTGTATATATAACTTGCAATGTATTGTTAAAGAAGCACTCCACCCCAGTATTACCTTATTTAGTTATTTTTTAGTTTAGTTATCTGAATCCTTCTCTTCAATTATGACTCTTGGACAAGCTCTTTAATAATGAACACTTGTTTTATGACCAAGGTGAAGCGCTGAATATTATACTGTAAGATGAGGCTTTATGAACTATTTGGCTGCCATCATTGCTCCAAAACTATCAAATAACTGTCTAATTTGTAATTTTTTTTTCTATTTATTTGTAACGAATTTTATTATGAACATGAACATGTTTAAATTTGTAGACAAAAGTAAAATATTTTTGCAAATATAATTAAATAATTTTTCATTATTGCCGCCTAAGAGTCAAAACTTTTTAAACATTTTCTGTCGTCATTGCTATATTAGGCTTATGTTTTTGGGTTTTCTGTTTTTTTTTTTTTTTGCAGGATTAATTATATTTGTCATTGTCACAATTTTAGGGTACATATAGCTTATGCTTATTTATCGACTTTTATTAACTCTTTCTGGGGAATGTAAAAAAAAAAAAAAAAAATCAAATTTCACTATTGTTGAATGCATTAGAAATTTTTCACCACTCACTGTTGTGCACTATAAAAAACATGTTAACGTTACACTATGGGTCAGTATGTTTATGGCAACAAACAATACCTGTACATATAGTTTTTTTTTTCCATTTTACTACTTTTGCACAAAAAGTAAATCATTGTTTTTTGTGCTGCTTTATTCTGAGACTATGAGGGCTTGTTTTTTGCAATATAAGTTAATTGGTTACTATTTTTTTGGTACATACAACTTTTTTATTGTCTTTTATTCGGTTTTTGAAGTGGTGAGATTTACAACAGAAATGTTGGCATTGCATTTTATTTCTTCTATCTTCTACTGTGTACTTTAAGTAATGTATTTTATAGGGACTCTGTAACTAGAAAACTTGATATCAAACTTTTCACAGAACATTATGTTGAGCACTGTCATACCTTTAGATAGTTCAGTAGATGAACCGTCAACTTGAAAAAGCTGTTTTGAGAAATATGTGATGTTCAATTTCAATGGGGGTGTGTCAGTGTCTCCTAGGGCTCCAGACGGGATACACCAGGTGCATGTGCAGGAATTCAACAAGTATTGTCATTGCTGTAGACTTGGAAGAGGCTGTCAATCAGGGGCAACGATTCAGCCCAGAATACAGAGCACTTGGAGTTTCTGACACGCCCCCACTGCACTTGAGCCTCATTTACATATTTTTTAAAAGTGCTTTTTAAGGTAATGGTGTATCCTCTGGATAATCTAAAGGTATGATGGTGCTCATAATAATGTCCCCTACAATACCCTGTACTGTGACTGGTGTGATATCGAATTTCCTAGAGACAGATTCCGATTAATAATAATTTACAGAGAGTGAGAGAAATTACTGTATGAGTATGTTCTTATATTGTATTCTTATTGGAAAGAAGAGTTTTAAAAGGTTCTCTTTTGAAATGTGTAAAATTTTATTCCTTTTTTTTATTTTACATTTTTTGAAAGCTTGTAGCTGAAGTCTATGAAGAATCTGTGAAACCTCATGGATGCAAAAAAATTGGACTGTTAATCTTTTTTTTTCAGTCGCCGTGTGAATATCGCCTAGTGCTCTGATACTATACCTTCCAGAATCTGGTAAAGTCCGATCCAAAATGTATCTTGCTGGTCGCAGAGTAACTCAGTATGACGGAGGAGGAAATCTAATTCAGTAGAATCTTCAACAGAAGTTAAACTGCCACCTAGAAAATTGTCATAGTGAATAATTATGTTTTCTTAGAATCCATTCCTCTAGGTAATGGCACAACATAGACATAAATTATATTTAAAGAGGCATCAGATCATTGACTAACCCTTTCAGGGCCAATGCCTTCAGAATACCCACCACCAAAATTCACCATTGAGAATACCTCATTCTATAGTTGAATATGATTTTAGCCAAACAATCTCGTAATATTTCTACAATGCATCAATCAAATTGCCCACTATAGTTACATTAGTGCTTGGTACAACTCTTAAAAATTCTGCTTTTTCTATAACATATTTGTAGAACTTACCATACTGAAGACATTTTAAGGATGCCTCGTACCATGAAGCAGAGGATGATGATTCAAAAATATAACAATGGCTACGGAAGGAAATCCAGGCCTTTGAAGTTACAGTTGGACATGTTCCAGGTGTTTCAGGTGGGTCAGTGGGAGGGAGAACTTTAAGACCAAAAGGTAGAAGAAGTCATCAAAGGTGATCATCCCAATGCATTTAAAATAAAAATATGTGTTTCCCTGGTAATAGACTATAAGTAACCATGTATAACCTAATCTGGCAATTATACTCTTACTTCTCTGTTCCCATCGTTTTGCCAATAAACTAAATGGAGATTGTCTTGTAGCCTGCGTTAGAGGGTGTTTGTAGAGCAGAGTTGGATAACATAGGATTGGGAGGTGTGTTTTAGGTCCGGCTGCAATTTTGACTCACTGTCAATCTTTCTGATATCAGGAGTCCTTGATCCTTTTCTTCTGCAGAGCTGTCCATAACATCAATAATTTATGCATGATATTGAGAAAGATCTCCCTTAATAAAGTATAGGTAAATGTAATTTTATTCTTAAGAGCCGCCCGATCGCCCCACCACAGAAAACCCGATCCCAAACCCCATTTCCCCCCCATCAGGCAACAGGAAAATTGGCTTGCAGGAAAGTGGTCCTTGGTACAAAAAAGGTTAGGAACCGCTGAGTTAATATACTGTACATCTATGTCCTTTGTAGGTGGGTACTGCATATCTGGATATAGTGAGGGAGATTTGAGAATTTGGAGAATTAAAATACACCAGAATTTTGGTGGCAAAAAACTGTCAAACATCCTTAGTGCCACCATTTATCAAGTGTTTTCGAAACTTTTACAACTTGTACAAAAAAGGGGCATGGTTTAGAGGAAAAGGGAGTGCAGCTTCGTGGGAAGAGGGCTGCAGCCTGCGTTACCACAGCATGTACCAAAAATGTGTCAATATTTTTCTTGTGTAAACTTAGCCAAATAATAGGAGATGTACAGTTAATTTAGTCTTAGAATATGCCAGATTTATCAAACATCATGTCTAACTTTTAGACATTAGTAGTAAATCTGCCCCAGTATTCTAGATTGTGCCTCAACAGCAAACTATATAGCTGAATCACAATCTCTCTCTTCCTACTGGTTATATCTCTAGCTGTACAGCTGAGCATCCTACTTGCTTTCCCTGCTACCTGTATGCACTGTGCATTCATATTGAAGCTGTTTGATATCAGAACCTCCAGATCCTTCTCTTCTTAAGTCTTGGATAACACATTTATGTTAGTTAACACATATGTATATCTTTTTGTAAGTGGTGTCTCCAGATCTGGACACAGTATTACAGATGTGATCCCACTATCGCTCTAAGAGGATCACAATCTCTCTCTTCCCCCTGGTTATATCTCTAGCTATACAGCTGAGTATCCTACTGGTTATACCTATAGCAATACAGCTGTGAATACTACTGGGTATACCTCTAGCTATACAGCTGAGCATCCTACTGGCTTTATATCTATCTGTACAGCTTAACACCCTACTGATTATATATTTAGCTATACAGCCAAGTATCCTACTGATTATAACTCTAGCTATACATTCAAGAATGCTACTTGCTTTCCCTGCTGCCTAGCTGTACTGTGCACTCATTTTTAGGTTGTGTGAAATCTGGACCCCTAAAGCCTTCTCTTCTGAAGTCCTGGTTAACATAGAACTGCCAATACAATACTCAGATACAGGATTCCTTCTCCCCAAGTGCATTATTTTATATTTGAAAACACTAAATTGCAGTTTCCATTATCTGGACCATTCATCCAGTAAAGTTAAATAGTTTTCCATGTTACAAACCCCTCCTGGAGTATCAAGGCTATTACAAACTTTTGTGTCATATCATTCTTTGCTTCTGTGATATGCCATAAATGTGCCAGATGGAAAAAAGCCTTTAAAGAGGACCTTTCACCACCTCCAATAAGTCCAGTTATTTACATCATTCAATAGGTCTACTGATTTTGGCACAGTTGGAATTTTTTTCTCTAGCCCCCACCGTTCTCGAGCAATTAATGCTGTTAGGTTAGGTTCCTGATATGCTATTTAGGCTCTGTACTGTCAGGACGGCGGTGTCAGGCAGGAGCAGGCAAGGGGTGTGATTCTGAGCTCCGATACTGGCTGCCTCTGATTGGAGCTCTGAATCACTCTCCCTGCCTGACACCGCCCTTCTGACATTACAGAGATTAATTAGCACATTGGGTACCAAAACTACTTGCATTTATTGCTCAGAAACGGTGGGGGCTAGAGAAAAAATTCCAACTGCACTGGATTCAGTGGAGGAGCAGCTATTAACAGATGCCAAGAACTAGAATTGGTGGAGGTGGTGAAAGGTCCTCTTTACGCAGCACTAATGGTGGACTAAGTGAGCTAAAAAAAAAAACAGCTCCATTGTCTATGAAGATGTATTAGGAAAAAGATCAGGTTAAAATTTTTGATCTATATATGATACATGAAATGATACATAGACTTCATTTAGACATTGATCATCTTACCACTTGTTTGTTTGCAGATAGAAGAATAACTCTCATTACAAGACGACGTCTTCCATTGTCCATCCATATCCACATATACGCAGGAAGTGTCCATTCTTGGCTCCTCAGCGGCCCATTTAGTATAGTGTATTCTCCAGTTATCAACCCACTTGTATGTATTTCCAGTCTAAAAGAATTATAATTTTTTATTAATATTTTCAAAAGCATTACAAATGGGTGCAAATGTGTAAAAATATCTAAAATACAAATTTCTGTCATCACAAATGTCACACTACACATTGATCTGCTCAGCTCCTCTTGCTCTATAACATGATGCCTGCCCACTGAAAAGCATTTTTAAGACAAATTGCCTTTAAATGGGCAACAAAAAAACTACAAATGGCTAAGAATGACATAAAGTAATAAATGAATAAAATGTGTAATACTTGCCATCCCGATCCGGCACTGCTCCAGGACAGCTGATCTCATTGCAATACACAGTCTCTTGATCCTGGCCTTCAGTGATCAAGTCCTATCACAGACATGCAGTTCATGGCTACAGCCAATCACTGTCCCCCAAACCATGAGCTCAATGGTGGATTATAATGTGGCCTTTTTAGTTGGTTGCCCGGGGGCTCCTTGGCCCCCAAATCTCTCACCAATTTTAACAACTGTATGCCATTTAGAGGTGGCCTGCAGCGGCAGCAGAATTTTACATGTGCTTGTAAATATACTCATGGCTGCAGCTAGTGTTCCCGTAAGAAAGGGGACAGCATTATAGTGTGGGCGGTGTGAGTCTACTCCTGGCACAACGAGAGAGCCTTCTGCTATTTCACAGTGAAGTTCTCCCTCCTGTACCTCATGGCCATTAAAAATAAAATTCAGCTATGGTCATTTGATCCCAGAGATTGGCAGAATCCTGGGTACATGTTGTGCTCAATGTATAAACCCAACCTAACACTGGGAATTGACTGAGAATGAGCATACCTACAAATGATGATTCAGCTGATATACACACGTGGACAAAATTGTTGGTCCCCCTCCCTCGTTTAATGAAAGAAAAACCCACAATGGCCACAGAAATAACTTGAATCTGACAAAAGTAATAATATATAAAAATTCTATGAAAATGAACAAATGAAAGTCAGACATTGCTTTCCAACCAGGCTTCAAAAGAATTTTTTAAAAAAGAAAACTCATGAAACAGGCCTGGACAGAAATGATGGTTCCCTTAACTTAATATTTTGTTGCACAACCTTTTGAGGCAATCCCTGCAATCAAACGATTCCTGTAACTGTCAATGAGACTTCTGCACCTCTCAGCAGGTATTTTGGCCACTCCTCATGAGCAAACTGCTCCAGTTGTCAAGGGTGTGAAGGGTGCCTTTTCCAGACGGCATGTTTCAGCTCCTTCCAAAGATGCTCAATAGGGTTTAGGTCAGGGCTCATAGAAGGCCACTTCAGAATAGTCCAATGTTTTCCTCTTAGCCATTCTTGGGTGTTTTTAGCTGTGTGTTTTGGGTCATTAACCTGTTGTAAGACCCATGACCTGCGACTGAGATCAAGCTTTCTGACACTGGGCAGCACATTTCTCTCTAGAATCCCTTGTTAGTCTTGAGATTTCATTGTACCCTGCACAGATTCAAGACACCCTGTGCCAGATGCAGCAAAGCAGTCCCAGAACATAACAGAGCCTCCGCTATGTTTCACAGTAGGCACAGTGTTCTTTTCAAGATATGCTTCATTTTTCCGTCTGTGAACATAGAGCTGATGTGCCTTGCCAAAAATTTTGATTTTTGTCTCATCTGTCTATAGGACATTCTCCTAGAAACTTTGTGGCTTGTCAACATGTAGTTTGGCAAATTACTCTTGTCAGATTCAAGTTATTTCTGTGACCATTGTGGGTTTTTGTTTCATTAAACGAGGGGTACCAACAATTTTGTCCACGTGTGTAATCTGCCCATTTTAATGCCCTTGAAAACTGTAGCCTGGTGGGGGCCACAATCTTCATACAGCCTGGGGCCAATGGGGTTGACAGGTCTCCTTTACAGCTAGTGACTGCAGAGGTCACATGTTGAGCTGTCGGCACTGGAGACTAGTATACAGAAATCGGTTAGGAGCTCAGGAAGCAGAAGCAGAGGACCAATGGGGAGTCAGTAGGGTTTTCTGGTACTTCTTTAATTATATTATTCAATTCTAAGTTATTTTTTTGTGTCTGGACAACCTCTGATACCAATTGGCACACTATCTAGTAACAGTGTGCTTTATGTACGAGAGCCAAGAAGAAAATTACAATGGCCTCCTGATTATGGGTTAGCTGTATTTATGAGCCTTTCAGATGGGGGTAGCCGGAGTCATCCAGAGCGGGAACCTTCTCTCATATTTATTGTCCTTATGTATGGTTTGTAGACTTTAGTGTTGATGCATCTTGCTTGTTTTCACATGTCCACATTTCTATTCTAATTTTATTAAAAATTAATAATAAATAATAAAAATATCCCCACCTCTTTCCTACTAAACAGGCCAATCCAAAAAGACTCCTTATGTTTCGCCAGGTGGAGTTTTAGAAAAGATGTGATGTACTCGTCCGAGATGCTGGCGAGCTGTGAATTATCCTTCAGACACTCCTGACGTGCGTCATCCCAGGTCCTTTTGGTTGTGTCAAACTTGTAGGTGGCGTCTCCATATTTATAGTGGTCTGAGGGACTGGTGGGGTAAACTGGTAGACTCGGATCTAAAGAAGAAATGAAAATATGAGTTACTGTACATTTAGTGGAAGACAACAGTTTTTGTTTCAATTTTTGGATCTAAAGCCAGAAGTGGATACTGTAGGGAGGAGAAAGGTAAGGGGAACCATGTGTGTGTCGTTAGTGAATGGGGCTGTGGAAGCACGGACCTGAAGACATGTCCTGAGTTTTGCCCTGGTCCATACACTGGACCATGATAATACACGGTTGTGTGTATTGACCGTAGAAATAAATGGGTCAGTGTGTTAGCTGTGAAAAACACGGCTAGCACACTCACAACGTACACAGTTGCATGAATCCTCTTCTGGCTTTAGCTCAAAAACTTATTTTTGAGGCCCCATGTTTATGAAAAGCTGCTTTTTTGTTGCAGATTTTGCTGTGTTTTTTGAGCCAAAGCCAGGAGTGCATTTAACAGAAGGGAAAAGTGTAAGAACTTTCTTTATATTTCCCATTCCTTTTCAAGCCACTCAATGAGTCACAGGAACATCTGCAACAAAAAAGCAGCTTTATCGCCACGTGGGACCTTAGCTAAATGCACTTTTCCACTGCATTTTTAGCCTTTGCCTATAAGTCTATGGGGAAGATACAAAAAATTAATATGCTGCGCTTAAAAAAACAAAAACAAAAAACAAAAAACACCTGTTTTTGAAATTGCAGCTTTTTTGCAGCATTCTTTCCCCCTGCATTGTATGGATGAGATTAAACAAAATCTCATTCATTTTGCTGGGACTGTAAAATGTAGGATTTTTTTTTCTGCTGCATTTGGCCTAAGCCTTAAGCACATAAATGTAAAATGAGGGGGAAAAAAATCTATGTAAGATGGGACAGGAGCCACAATTGGTGAGCGACATGTTTTGTGCAGCTCCTTCTGACATAGCAACCCCATGAGCAACGAGTTTGGAAGATTCTGTGACACAGTCCTTTTTCAGGATGAGGTAAGGGGGATAAGTGTCCTTAACGGCACAACCCCATTAAGTGTACAAATAATTTTACTAAGAAACCTGCAAAACCAGCAGTTTACTTGTATTGTGTTACCCAGTGTGACCTGCCCTAATAGATGACGTCTGTCTGATGGAATTCCTCACTGCTGAGCTCTGACTATGGAGAAAAGTCTCACCGATTAGAGGACCAGATAAAAGAAATGTCTCCGCCATAACTAATCTTACCCTTATATTTCTGGCAGATGTATCCTCTGTCCAGACTACAATCCAGCACAATCCAGGTACCGGCATTCAGTAAATTCCCACGTTGCAAAGCCACACAATCATCCTTAAAGGGAAGAAATTAGAAAAATGTCACAGTTTCATAAACAGTGCTGTGCTAAAGTTTTAGGCAGGTGTGGGAAAATGCTACAAAAGTTAGAATGCTTCCAGAAATAAAAGGGCTAATACTGATGGGATTTACATTTCTCTTTTCTTTATTCATTTCATTTTTTTAATTAATAAAAATATGACGCATATGATTTAGAAAACCGTAGGTGAACAGGGAGTTTGTCCATGTATCCCCTCCCCTGCCTCCTGCTTGTAAGATCAAACAAGAAGAAAACTACCACAAGCGCACACTAGAATGTGCAATGTAAGTTATGGGACAGCAGTAGAATACAGTGTGATACACTCAGACAAGCGTTGTGCGTCCAATATAAAGCTAGGTCTACGCAGTGAATTAGGATTTAGGCTGGTGTAACTGCACTCTGGAGTTGTCCCACAGGCAGGGGTGAACCTAACCTCTCTGCTGCCTGAGGCGAAATATAGAAAGGCACCCCCCTGAAAAAAATAAAAATAAATAAAAGATACCCAACCTCGGTTGCCTGATGCCCCCCCCCCCCCACAATTAGGACATTCCCCCCATTGTCAGATCAAAAAAATCCCCCTATTTGGCCCCCATATAGTATAACACCCCCTTTTTTAGCCCCCATAGAATATACAATCCCCTTTTTTTAGGGCCAGAAAAAATTTGCGCCATTTTTATATACGATATTCAACCATCACCATGAATAACATGCTTACTGTATAGTACAGGTTGATCCGCATCTATGCTATTTGCTGTGTTGTAGAAACTGCATTAGGAATTTTAAAAATGTGTTGCAGTAATTTTTGCATTATCTGTTTAAAAAATTTACCAGTTAAAAACTCTTACTTTTCATTTTTAGCTTTTTCTTTTACTGATCATATACTGGCATGTACAGATATGTCTGTAATGACAAACATTTGTAATGCGCTTTTCTCACGGAGACACAGAGCGCAGGGAGCATTGTGGAGTAGCCGAGTCAGTGGCTGGATTTGTACAGGAAGCCAATTTACCTACTAGTAAATTTTTGGCATGTGGGAGGAAACGCATGCAAACATAGGAAGATAATACAAACTCCATGCAGATGTTGCCCTTGGACCCAGTGCTGTAAGGCATCATTGCTAACCACTGAGCCGCCATGCTGCCTGTGCTGTACATACCTGTAATTTAAGTCTGTAAAGAAAATACAACAGTTGAGCCTTTACTCTTGTCTTGTTCTTGTCTCCCAGGAGGAAGGAGAAACAAGATCAGTCTGAGAATCATTTAGTCCTCTCCTAAACACAGTCACAGTGCAGGACTATACTGTGTCTGAGATGAGTCTAAATGGACAGGACAGCATCTACCAGTATGTAGATTCTCCTGCACCATATGCAGAACAGACAGAAACAGCAGGCACCCCTTCTCCTGTGCGCCATCTCACTTTCCTGACGCTGGCCCTGGCAATGTGACTCTTCCCCCTCTTCCTCTGAATTGGAGTTCAACTGCAGGATCAGACAACACAGGCTATTTGGTGTTTGTTAACATGGAGGTACATACACAGGTGGACAAAATTGTTGGTACCCCTCCCTCGTTTAATGAAAGAAAAACCCACAATGGTCACAGAAATAACTTGAATCCGACAAAAGTAATAATATATAAAAATTCTATGAAAATGAACAAATGAAAGTCAGACATTGCTTTCCAACCAGGCTTCAACAGAATTTAAAAAAAAAGAAAACTCATGAAACAGGCCTGGACAGAAATGATGGTTCCCTGAAAATAATGTGACCAAAGGGACATGTTAAATCAAGGTGAGTCCACTAATTAGCATCACCGGTGTCTGCAATCCTGTAATCAGTCAGTGGCCTGTATATAGGGCTACAGATACTCACTGTGCTGTTTGGTGACATGGTGAGTACCACACTCAACATGGACCAGAGGAAGCGAAGGAAAGAGTTGTCTCAGGAGCTTAGAAAGAAAATTATAGACAAGCATGTTAAAGGTAAAGGTTATAAGACCATCTCCAAGCAGCTTGATGTTCCTGTGACTACAGTTGCACATATTATTCAGAAATTTAAGATCCATGGGACTGTAGCCAACCTCCCTGGACATGGCCGCAGGAGGAAAATTGATGACAAATCAAAGAGAACGATAATAAAAATGGTAACAGAAGAGCCCAGAAAAACTTCTAAAGAGATTAAAGGTGAACTTCAAGCTCAAGGAACGTCAATGTCAGATCTCACCATCCGTCATTGTTTGAGCCAAAGTGGACTTCATGGGAGACGACCAAGGAGGACATCATTGTTGAAAACAAATCATAAAAAAGCCAGACTGGAATTTGCCAAACTACATGTTGACAAGCCACAAAGCTTCTGGGAGAATGTCCTATGGACATATGAGACAAAAATCTAAATTTTTGGCAAGGCACATCAGCTCTATGTTCACAGACGGAAAAATGAAGCATATCTTGAAAAGAACACTGTCCCTACTGTGAAATATGGAGGAAGCTCTGTTATGTTCTGGGGCTGCTTTGCTGCATCTGGCACAGGGTGTCTTGAATCTGTGCAGGGTACAATGAAATCTCAAGACTATCAAGGGATTCTAGAGAGAAATGTGCTGCCCAGTTTCAGAAAGCTTGGTCTCAGTCGCAGGTCATGGGTCTTGCAACAGGATAATGACCCAAAACACACAGCTAAAAACACCCAAGAATGGCTAAGAGGAAAACATTGGACTATTCTGAAGTGGCCTTCTATGAGCCCTGACCTAAATCCTATTGAGCATCTTTGGAAGGAGCTGAAACATGCCGTCTGGAAAAGGCACCCTTCACACCCGAGACAACTGGAGCAGTTTGCTCATGAGGAGTGGCCAAAATACCTGCTGAGAGGTGCAGAAGTCTCATTGACAGTTACAGGAATCGTTTGATTGCAGGGATTGCCTCAAAAGGTTGTGCAACAAAATATTAAGTTAAGGGAACCATCATTTCTGTCCAGGCCTGTTTCATGAGTTTTCTTTTTTTAAAAATTCTGTTGAAGCCTGGTTGGAAAGCAATGTCTGACTTTCATTTGTTCATTTTCATAGAATTTTTATATATTATTACTTTTGTCAGATTCAAGTTATTTCTGTGACCATTGTGGGTTTTTCTTTCATTAAACGAGGGAGGGGGACCAACAATTTTGTCCACGTGTGTAGATCTGAATAAAACCTCCAGACACTAGAGAGAATATAGGAATCCCTCTACACCAGTTTTCTGGCATAGATGGGTGATACTGTGGCACACATTTGGCACAAGGCCCTTCTTGCACCAAACGTGTGCCACATCTCACTCAAGACTTTCCATGAATGTGGGCAGAGTGGGATGGAGAGCGTAGATTTCCTTTATAACTCACACCATAAAACATGACATTGAATAACGGGCGTGTGATGAACATTTTACAGCCTATAACTGTCTATGGGTCTACAACAAAAACAAAAAAGGTAAAGACTGCACATCCCAGTGTGAACAGGTGCTCACTGCGAAGTAATATATGAAAAATACAAAATGGGTCTAGTCACATGTCCATTTGTTTTTGGACCGATTTCGTGTACTGTCTATCTTTGTCTATTTTGCCAGATATAGATAGAGGCATGTGAATAGTCCCATAGACATCCATGTCTTTTAAAACAGTCTGGGACAGATTTATCAGACAGCACTTTGATAAATTTGGGGCAGTTTAAGACTGTCTAGTCTCAGTTTGCACTGTCGATCTTTTACACAGTATTAGTAAATCTGTCCCATTGTTCAGTGTTTTCATATGTAAAGGTTTCCATTCTGCAGATTCCCTTCCTCCAGTCTATAGGCACAGGCTTACTCTGCACACGGGTATATTCCACCTGCTCAGCCAAAAATAGTCCCCTCCATTGTTAATTAATATTGTTATATATAAAGACAATAAATTACTTACATATAAACCTCTAGAATTCCATGGATAACCTTTGGCCCAGTTTGTATAATACAATCCACTTTGATCCGTCCAAACAAACCTTTGTTGCTTATTCTTGTCATGTAATCCAATCCAGACATCAACCATAATGTTTATCAAATGAGACACCACAAAAGCTGTAATAAAACATATGATATGTATTATATATGTATCACCATGTAGGGAAATCTAATGTAGTATAGCCAGTGCAGAGGGGAAAGAGATTGTGACTGACAGCGACCGGGATAAAATGAAAAACTATTAAAAAGAGAAACTTCAAATGGCTGTATCTCTGGTTTTATACCATCTATTAAAATGGATCTGGTATTACTCTCTATAAAAGAATTAGAAATATTACTAGTTAAAAACATAGGAATGTGATTTTATATGCAGCATGAATTCCCAACTGTGTTTTTAACTAGTGATAGATCATATTCTGTTACATCTAGAGCTCCAATCTTGGCATCTTATGAAAGATGAGATATCTCTTTGATATGATTATGATACCAGAACCATTTTTCTAGGTGGTATAAAACCGGAGAAACAGCCATTTAAAGTGAACATCCCCCCTTTGGTAAATGCTTCAACTCTACATATTAACAGCTCAGTTAGAATGTTACAGCCTGTTTTATAATAAAAAGGAAGTTAGATAGGGTAATACAATATAAAAAAAATTGGCTTAAAAAAGAGGTAATTTTCTGGGTGTTCAAAAAAAAAAAAATCAATTTTTGCAAAAGATACATGAACTGTCCTTAACCTTTTAAGGACGTAGGATAGTTTGTATGTTAATGTTCAGTAACTTTTTTAATATTTTCCTTCGCCGCTTTCCAAAATTCATAACTTTTTTGTGTTTTCTGTTAACATAGCTATGTGAAGGATTATTCTTTGCGTGACAAGTTATACTTTCATTTTGCACCATTTTGGGGTACATATAACATTTTGATTAGCTTTTATTAACGTTTTTGGGGGTGCATGTAAAAAACCCACAAATGAATTATTTTTTGCATTTTGTTTGACGTTATGACATTTACTCTGCATTCAAAATGACACGGCAGCTTTGTCCGGCAGGTCATTACTATTACGGCGATATCACATTTTATATTAGTTTTATTATATTTTACCACTTTTACAAATAAACCGTCACTTTTTGAAAATGAACGATTTTCCTGGGGTCACCGTATGCTGATGCCTAGAACTTTTTTTTTTCTAACAGAGATATGTCAGGGCTCTTTCTTTGTAGGGCAAGAAGTACTTTTTATTGGTACCAATGTTTGGTATGTGTGACTTATTTATCACTTTTTAATTGCTATTTTTGGGTAAAGCAAGGTGACCAAAATATGTTAATTGAGAAATGCGGTATATTTTTTATTTTATAGCGTTCACTGTATGGGATAAATAACACTATTTTTGGATAGTGGGGACTTATACGCAAATGGGGATACCTAACATGTTTGTTTTGTTTGTTTATGAGTTTTTTTAAAATTATTTGTTTATTTTTTTATTTAGAATTTTCTTTTTTTTTTTTTTTTTTTTTTTTTTTTTTTTTACCTGTCCCACAACAGGACTTTAACCTGGGATCATTGACTATGTATTGCAGGACATATTACATAGGCTCCTTATGTGTCACAGGGAGTGGCAGTCGGGAGGCTGTTCCTTGGCCTCCTGGCTGCCATGGCATCCCCTTGGACCCTGCGACCTTGCCCCCAAACCCCTGGATGCTGCGATTTGCTATTGATCACAGCATCTGATGGGTTAATCCGCTAGCAGCATTACAGCACTATACTATTACAGTGCTGAGTGTTAACTACACGCCCAGGGCGACATAATAGTATGACGCAGAGCAGGAAGAGGCTAAAGGTTTATGCAGAGATAAAAAAAAAAATTACCAGTGCATTCCCTGTACCGGATAAGTTTACTTACTAATATATAAGCTGGCCATCTGTCGTTGACATTCTACTTTTGTTAGTTTAGTTGCTTAGTTTAGTATTTATTATGCTTACTTGTATAGCGCCATCATATTTTGCAGCGCTTTACAGACATTGACAGTCACTGTCCCATATAGGGCTCACAATCTACATTCCCTATCAGTATGTCTTTGAAGTGTGGGAGGAAACCGGAGTACCCGGAGGAAACCCACCAAACACAGGGAGAACATACAAACTCCTTACAGATGTTGTCCTTGGCAGGATTCGAAACCAGAACTCCAGCGCTTCCTTTCCCGGGAAGAGTTTAGTTGTAGTTTGTAGAGTGCAGGAGTCTGTCACCAAATCCCAGCAGATCAGTCCATACCCGCATCTGAAACAGGGTTTCCCTCTCGTCAAGCTGTCACTGGTTTTGTAAATATGAAAATGAACTCTATGGAGAAACAAAGGTGTCGCTGCTTTCCTTTATGGAGCAATGGCAGCACCTCATTGCTCCAAAGAGCTCATTTGCACACTGACAAAGATAACAGTGGCTTGACAAGAGAGAAACCTATTCACAAGGGGAAATCACATTTGATTAAGGTGACCCTAACCCATCTTTCTGTAGGGCTGAGTTAATATACTGGGTTCTGGTGATAGACTCCCTTTAAGAAAACAGTAGGCCACACAGAAAAATAAAATTCTATCCATTACTTACATTGTAGCAAATCATCATTTATAGTGGCCAGATTTCCTCCCCAGGACTGACAGGCACGTCTGGCATTATCCCAGTGAACCCCTTCACCTTCTCCTGTGCCAAATATCCCGTAACACTTAAACAGAATATCAGAATACAATTATGACACAAAAATGATAAAAAAAATAAATATTGCAACCAAACCATGAGGTTTAAAGATTCACCACTATGCAGTACATCTATTAGACATTCGGAATTGTTCTCTTTATAGGGTATTCCCATTGTGAACATAAATGTCGGATAGTTGGGGATCCTATTTCTGAGACCTTCACCTATACCTGGTGTTCCCTGATATTTCACTCTTGTTGTAAGTGGAGAGGTGGGCGCACACTTCTATGGGAATTTATTAAAATAATTGAGCAAACATGTTTTGCTGTTTTCGGGGGTCAGTCATTGGGAATCTACATTCTCAGTACAGGTATTCTGGAGGTGGGATCTATCGAACATCTTATGGATAGGCCATAAATGTCAAAGATGGCAATACCCCTTTAAGAACAATAGCAATTTCATAATAAAGACAGGCAGGTAGAGCTACAGGGATAGGCCCGCATGACTGGAGTTTGGAGGAAGGGTCACATGTGTATAGATGCGTGAATGAAGGAAGGTGAAGTTAGAAAACATGAAAGGTTTCCTGGGAAGAGTCAAGAGTTAAGCCTTACCAATACTACCTAGTTACAGTGATATTGTCAGAGGATGCAATGGCAGCAGGCTCACCTGTGCCCCTGCTGCTAAGAAGGATAAAAGGTGGGAGGCTTTCCGTTATGCTTCAACATTTTGCCTCTACATAGAATGTTCCATATCTTAGCCAACAGAACAGAACAGATTCCTACCACACATCACATATATTTGGGGCTGGATATGCAAGTTACTATTGTAGAGAGGAAATGGTAAAAGAAAAAAATAAACAAATTGTAACGTTTAATGATAAATAAACATAAAAGAAAAATAGAGTGCCAGGCTGGGTTCACACCAGCGCTTGAAGTCCGTTCGGGGATTCCGTTCCCCTCTCCGCTTGAAAAATGCGGAAAGAAAAGTGATGCAAGCAGCGCTTTTCTCTCTGCATTTTTCACCCTTTTCAGGCGGAAACCGCTATGGGGTCTGTGGGTTTCCGTGGGTAACCGCTTTTTTAAGTGGATTAGGTTTCTGTTCAGGGTGTCCCCAAGGAGACCCCCCAAATGGAAACCCGAATGCAGATGTGAACCTAGCCTAAGTCATACACAGACATCTGCGAACAAAATGGACAATAAATCCTCCCAGATGAAAATAGTTGATCTAAGTACTGGGGGCAAAAAAGGGGTCGTAGTTAACCCCTTTGGACAAATTAAGTAACCACTAACCGCCACAGCAAGGAAACTACCCGGCTTCATGGACCATCCAAATAAACCCCTAGGCCATACCTATAGAACAGGATATGGTTGAAGGTGGAATCGTCAACCCAGAGGGAGAAGGGGGAGCAGTAATGGGCAGGTAGAGGTATCGATCACACCATATAATGCCCCAGAAAAATAAATCAACATACTAAATTGCCCACATCTCAAATAGCTCTCCCCCAGATAAATGGGAGACAACATCCCCCTTTTACCCCTGGGTTGGCAATTCCACCTTCAGCTGCATCCTGTGCTATTGGTATGGCCTAGGGGAGACTGGTTTAGGGGTTTATTTGAATGGTCCATGGGGCCGGGTAGTTTCCTTGCTGTGAGTTTATTGAGATGAGATGTACAGATATTGTAATACTCTTCTCAGTAGTGGTTACTCAGTTTGTCCCAGGGGGTTACTACCACCCCTTTTTTTACCCCAAGTACTTAGATCAACTATTTTAATCTGGGAGGATTTATTGTCTATTTTTTCACAGGTGTGTTTATGACTGACAATCTAATTTTCTTTTGTGTTTATTTATCATAAAAAGTTACTATTGTACTTCTGTATGTTCTATATTCTATATCCCACAGTAATATTAATATTGATGAAATTACCTTCTGTCCAAATGGCATCCAGTCTTCTGGACATCCACCTTCTGGGGCAGGAATAGTTGGGGCAAATGTGGCATTAATGGAACTGTTTGTCCTTTCACAGATAAATGCATTAGGAGCACCACAATTGATGTCATTCCATAACCCTATACAAATGGAGCAATAGAAAGAAATAGAAAATTAGTGATGGGTAGCCAACTATTAAGGAAAGGGGACCCCTGACTGCTGAGGACAGTTGTTTGCATAACAGCTAAGGGAATCAGACACCTCTGCTGGTCCTGGAGGCTTACTGACCGGCCCTTTTTGGTAACTACAGTACTACAGAAGAAAAATGCTGCAAAGTCAGCTCCTAATGCTTTTTGTCAATTAACAAAATGAAATAAATGAAGAAAAGAGAAATGTAAATCCCATCAATATTCAGTGTGACCTTTGCCCTTTGCCTTCCAACAGTTCTTCTCGGTACTTGCAGACAGTATTTGGCAGAACTCGGCAGGGAGGTTGTTCCCGCCGCCATCTTGGAGAACTAAGCACAGATCTTCTGTGGATGTAGGCTTGCTCCAATCCTTCTGTCTCTTCATGTCATCCCAGACAGACTGGAGGATGATGAGATCAGGGCTATATCTGTGGGGCCGGATCATCACTTCCAGGACTCCTCCTCCAAAGGGCAAAGGTCACACCAAATATTCATGGGATTTACATTTCTCTTCTCTTTTCTTCAATCACTTCATTTTGCCACTAGACAAAGAAACTTTAACTTTCTGTCAGCGGACTTTTTTTTAATCACTTTTATAAATATTTTGGAAAAACTTCCCATAACATCCCACTACATTTGCCTAATTTTTAGGAACAGTCTCAGCTAAATTGACTTGTCCTGGCCAGAAAAGGGGATGTGGCATACAAAGCTCTACCCCAAATTGGGCAGCCCTGGTTGGTTTAGGGACTAGTTGTGGCTGGGACCCAACAAACTTGTCCCTGTTTTACAAAGTTACTTAAAATGCTATGTTTTACTGCTGCATTTGGTGTTACATGGTGTAGAGGGAAGGAATATGCAAATAAGTTTCCCTTGCTAGGAAAAGGAAAACTTGCTCTAGGGCCACCTTTTCGAAGGTAGCTTTTTATACATCAAATCCCTGTACATTGAAAGGTGACCTGATAAGGAAACGTATTACACCTTCTGACCCACATCTATGACCTCTCACCCAGCCATCTAGTATCCAGTAGTCATCCCAAAACTTCTGTATGTAGATAGGTTCCTCTTCCTTTTCGGGGGAAATATTGATAATGACTTAGCTTTAATCTCAGCTCACGCAAATAGATTCCTTCCATACGGTGACAATAGGGCAAGGTTTCCTTTTTCCTCAAGTTTGACTTATTTGTATATTATTTTCCCAGGATCCAGAATATGCAGGGTCTATAAGTTCATGTACATCAAAAGATGGACTGAAATGGCAATCTCTTTAAGGAGACATAATACCCCTATTAGGCTGCAGAGGTAAACATAGCAATGAGAGCAGCCCCATAGTGAGATTTAAATTGGGCTTTTTTCTAGTGCTGAATAACACTATTACACCCCTAACCACTTAGGATATACTGTATGGACTTGATACTTGTTTTCTCCATCTTCCTTCATGATCCTTGTGTCCATTTCTTACACCATTATTTATAAGGAATTTTTGGAGGCATAAACAAACTCCCCTTTCTTCCATACCATACAAAATCTGTACTCATGATATTAATTTGTATAGAAATATCATTATAAGCTTAAGTCATACCAAATGGTGGTTGCATCTCCGTACAAGACTCATCATTATTGGCAAAGTCCGGCTGATTTGACTTCCAGGCAACAAAGTCAACTGGAGAACCATCCATCCATCTAATAATAAAGAAATGGCGCCATCAAGATTAAAGTGTAATACACATGCTTAAAGGAGAATGATCAGACAGAATACTTAAAGGTGATGTCTGGCATTAGTATAAAGGGTCTGTTTGTTTTCCAGAAACTGCTCCACATTATCCATGAGCTACTGAACTGTGCAAAGGTTTTAGGCAGGTGGGGAAAATATGTTACAAAGTAAGAATGCTTTCAGAAATAGATGTGTTAAGAGTTTATGCTTTCAATTAACAAAATTAAGTGAGTGAAGAAAAGAGAAAAGTAAATCAATATTTGGTGTGACCTTTGCCCTTTGGAGGAGGGGCCATGGAAGTGATGATCCGGCCCCCACAGGTATAGCCCTGATCTAATCATCATCCAGTCTGTCTGGGATGACATGAAGAGACAGAAGGATTGGAGCAAGCCTACATCCACAGAAGATCTGTGCTTAGTTCTCCAAGATGGCAGCGGGAACAACCTCCCTGCCGAGTTCTGCCAAATACTGTCTGCAAGTACCGAGAAGAACTGATGGAAGGCAAAGGGCAAAGGTCACACCAAATATTGATGGGATTTACATTTCTCTTTTCTTCATTCACTTCGTTTTGTTAATTGACATATTTACTGGTCAGGTGGTGGCCTATTTGCACAGCATGTCCTTTTGTGCAAGCCATGATCATATTGTACTGCAATGTATGGCAAAACCACAAGACAAAAAACAAATGTCTTAGATTGGATGTCACTTTGGTCCTCACACTTCCCAATGTACTGTACATCAAGTATACAAACAACAGCTATAATCAGTTTAAAGGGATTCTATCATTGGGGTTATGCATTTTAAACTAAGGACACGGAAAGGCTATTCTAATCCTACCTTTGGTTCAGTCCTGAATGCTGCCGTTTTTTTAAATAAATTGCTTTTTCCATCTATGCAAATGAGGCTCAGAGAGCATGTTCCCCCTGTGCTCCAAGCATAGCTTCATCATGACTTGAATGCCGCCTCCTGGGCCGTTGCATCACGCCCCCTGCGATGTCCTGGTCCTCCTAGCTCATGTAGGAATAGAATAAAGATGGCCGCCGAGCATGCGCAGAGCCATCTTTATCCTATTCCTACACGAGCGTACTGCGCTCCTGTACAGTGCATGCGTGGGATTTTGATTCCACTGAAGACAGCGCTGGATGCTTAAGCAGTGAAGAGGACAACCAGGACATCGCAGGGGATGTGATGCAACGGCCCAGGAGGCGGCATTCAAGTCATGATGAAGCTATGCTTGGAGCACAGGGGGAACATGCCAGGAGGTGGCATTCAAGTCATGACGAAGCTGTGCTCGGAGCACGGCAGGGGGGGGGAACCCCCGTGTGCTCTCTGAGCCTCATTTGCATAGATGGAAAAAGCGATTTATTTAAAAAACGGTGGTGTTCAGGACTGAACCAAAGGTAGGAGTAGAATAGCCTTTCTAAAGGCTATTCCGACGTGTCCTTAGTTTAAAATGCATATCCTCAATGATAGAATCCCTTTAATGTCACTTTCTCCATCAAGCACCTACTTAAATTCTTTATCCAGTCCCAAACGTAGACCAATATAATACGATTTTATTATTCTTTTGGTTGAAGTCTAAAAAGAAAAAAAGAAAATCAAAGGAATTAAGGCTCTTTTCACATTAGAATCATGGCCTTTTTTAATTCACCTTTTAAATACTGACGTATTTTGGACCAAGGACAACTTTTTCTGGTTTTCAAAAACACATTCAATGAATCGCAATTTTTTACTTTTGCACTTAACGAGGTGCAGTTTCTATAGGTACAATATTAGGGTACATATAATTCATTATTTAACTTTCATTAATTTTTGGGGGGCAAAAACATTGCAATTTTCCCACTTTTATGATTTTTATTTAATACCATGGAGAATAAATATGTTTATTTAATGGATCGGTGTGATATTCACAATACCCATACTTGACCACGTTTGGCATGTAACGTGAGGAAGAGCAGTGTGCAAAGTGCGCCATGATTTTTTTTTTTTAGCCAAAGTCAAATTCCCTATAGGTGTGCCAATATGGATATGGCTATGCCCCTTCCCCTTTTTCATGATATGGGCACAAAATGTGCGTCGGCCATGCCCCCTTTTCAGATGTGACCATCACATAATGTTCCCAAGTCACATATAAAGAGATTCCTAGTTGCCAGAGCATTCTGACAGGCTGGGGATATTTCCAGCTCTACCAGAAGTCCAGCCCCAGATCCCTGATCCAAGAATCCAAAGTAGGTGAAAGAATTAGGAATAAAGTCCAGTGGAATTTATTGTATGTGCAATGTTTCAGCTCCAACTGCTGGATCCTTTCTCAAGAGTACAGTACACAGTACCGTTGCTGAATACAGCACAATTCCCCAGCCCCCTAATAATAATGAGATGACTCTGCTGATTCTGATACAGTCTGCACAGCAAAGCTCAAGCTGCAGGAAACATCATGCTATTGTGTTTGCGTCAATGTCCAGTGTGAAAACTGGAATATTTCAGGATTTTTTTTTTGTATATTGCAAGCCACATAAAAAACATATGTTTATGATATGAAATGAATTTGATAACGGTCATCTTGATATGAAACTTGTTACTCTAGTATGCAGAGATTCCCTCATACTGCTCCACCCACTTAACTCATTCAGTCACAGGTAGAAAGAAGTATTCAGAAAGCTGTGTAGTGAGTGTAATCAATACTAACTGGTCAGGGTTGTGGTTGCAGGAGATGTGACCTTGACCAGGCATCTGAGAGGTTAAATGCCTTTCATTATCGCTGTCTCTGATGACAGGGGACCCGCAGTCAGCAGCATCATGACAATGGTTGTCTTCCTTGCCATGACAATACAGTAGAAGCAATGGCACTCATCTCTGCTCCCTGTACAGTAGCACTATACAAAAGTTTGCAAGTTTACACACTTAACTGTACAGACAGCAGAGCTTGGTGCCAATCTGTACTGTCACTACTGTATTGTTATTACAAAAAAAAAAAAAAAAAAAAGGTCCATGCCCCCTTATCCCTGAGCTCCGAGAATCATCAATGTCAGAGGGCCAGTCTCCCCAGCCAGTGACGCACCCGCCCAATGTAAGCAGAAGCGTATTAGCAGCTATACATGCACTACTGTCAATGGCCAATATTGTATGTGTAAACACCACAGTCATAAATGTATGTCTTTGCTGAGACATAGGTAAGAAGAAGGAACATTTTTTGTCACAGGGACACTCCGACCAATACGGGTCAAGTTGGCTGAAATATCAAAGGGCTCATTAAGGTAGGCCATCAATTTTAGATTGGTGGGGATCCAACTGTAGGGACCCCGCAAATCAGCTGTTTCCTGGCATGGTTTACACTGCACTGCTTACTCACTATATTTTTGTTAGCGGTGGTTGTGGATACTGTTTCCCATTCAAGTCTATAGTACACTGCTGCAGTACCCATAACCACTGCTATCAAGAGTACAACATAGGGATGGGGTAGGGCCCCCTCCTTAAAGTATGGACCAGGGCCCATACAACTCTAGTTATTTAATTTAACCTTTTATAGATATCTTTTACAAATTTTCATAGGTGGAATCTAGTCTGAATCACTTCCTAGTTTGTGTAGATTAAAGGACCTTACAAAGGGGTGGAAGCAGGACACTCAAGAATTTCATATGTCTGAGGCCGGTTGCACACGACCATAATTGAGTGGCCGGGTCGGTGCACAGGTATCACAAGTGGGGGGACGCATAAGCAAACCTGGCAGGAATAGGACCTGTCCTGAGTTTTGGGGCCCGAACTGTCAGCCCGCACATGGGACTGTGTAATTCACGGTCATGTATATGGGCAGACAGAAATCAATGGGTCAGTATCTAGAAAAAACCTGGAAGCCCAGGGTCTTCCAAATCTGAAAAATGTAGCACAACAATTGCAATTCCATCATTTACTTAAAGGGAGTCTGTCATTAGATCCCAGCATATAAACCCAACCACACAGATAGATAGGTTATGGTCACTTGAACCAAACTGCGCTTTCCCCTTGTGTTACCACTTACCTCTCTGGAGCAATGGCAAAAAAGTTAATTTGCATATTGACATATGCAATATAACTGCGATATCTCTGATTTAAGTGACCCTAACCTATCCATCTGCGGGGCAAGGGTGATACGATGGGATATTTTGACAGACTCCCTTTAAAATGTTCTACATTGTATTCACACTTACGTATTTCCAGAGGAATCTCCTCTCAGATTCACTGTTAATGGTGACAAGATGGGAAAAATTGTGTTTACAAAATTCTTGCGCTTTCTCCATCGGTATTTCATCCTCGCTAACATAGTATTGGCTGTCATTGTAGATCAGCCAACCATCACTTGTAACTTCATATTCTATGATATAAAGGGGATACAAATATATTATTATAATATGTAAGTGGGAAGGATTGACACAAATGTAACAGGGATCATGGCGGCACAGGGAGCAATGTATTGTGGTACAATCCTAAATTGTGTATTCTACCATTTTTCAATGCATCTTTTTCTCTCTAGCTATGAGCAAAGGCCACAGAGTTTAGACAGAAATTTAACAGTATTTCCCCTCAAGCATATTACCCAGATCTAGCCAGGGATCTGCATTAGTTTAGGAGGTCTAGTCTGGGATCTGCATTAGTTTAGGAGGTCTAGTCTGGGATCTGTATTACTTTAGGAGGTCTAGTCTGGGATCTGTATTAGTTTAGGAGGTCTAGTTTGGGATCTGTATTAGTTTAGGAGGTCTAGTCTGGGATCTGTATTACTTTAGGAGGTCTAGTCTGGGATCTGTATTAGTTTAGGAGGTCTAGTTTGGGATCTGTATTAGTTTAGGATGTCTAGTCTGGGATCTGCATTAGTTTAGGAGGTCTAGTCTGGGATCTGTATTAGTTTAGGAGATCTAGTCTGGGATCTGTATTAGTTTAGGAGATCTAGTCTGGGATCTGCATTAGTTTAGGTCTAGTCTGGGATCTGTATTAGTTTAGGAGGTCTAGTCTGGGATCTGTATTAGTTTAGGAGGTCTAGTCTGGGATCTGTATTAGTTTAGGATGTCTATTCTGGGATCTGCATTAGTTTAGGAGGTCTAGTCTGGGATCTGTATTGGTTTAGGAGATCTAGTCTGGGATCTGCATTAGTTTAGGAGGTCTAATCTGGGATCTGCATTAGTTTAGGAGGTCTAGTCTGGGATCTGCATTAGTTTAGGAGGTTTAGTCTGGGATCTGCATTGGTTTAGGAGGTCTAGTCTGGGATCTGCATTAGTTTAGGAGGTCTAGTCTGGGATCTGCATTAGTTTAGGAGGTCTAGTCTGGGATCTGCATTAGTTTAGGAGGTCTAGTCTGGGATCTGCATTAGTTTAGGAGGTCTAGTCTGAGATCTGTATTAGTTTAGGAGATCTAGTCTGGGATCTGCATTAGTTTAGGAGGTCTAGTCTGGGATCTGCATTAGTTTAGGAGGTCTAGTCTGGGATCTGTATTAGTTTAGGAGGTCTAGTCTGAGATCTGTATTAGTTTAGGAGGTCTAGTCGGATCTGTGTTAGTTTAGGAGGTCTAGTCTGGGATCTGCATTAGTTTAGGAGGTCTAGTCTGGGATCTGTATTAGTTTAGGAGATCTAGTCTGGGATCTGCATTAGTTTAGGAGGTCTAGTCTGGGATCTGCATTAGTTTAGGAGGTCTAGTCTTGGATCTGTATTAGTTTAGGGGTGTAGGCTTGGATGTGTATTAGTTTAGGGGTCTAGGCTGGGATGTATGTTAGTATAGGGGTCTAGGCCGTTTTTGTGTTTAATATTGTTGCAGTGATTCACTGTCCAGGTTAGTCTAAAATTTTAGGGTAGTTTCACACACTGTATTTTTTTTGGAAAATCTCCACAGTTTTTGTGGAATTTTTTTCATTGGGAATGGGATATATAGATTAAAGAGGTTGTGTCCCTATCCACAGGACAGAGGGTAAGTGTACCATTGATGGGGGCCCAACCCCGCGATCCCTCAGTGATCACGAAGACCAAAAGTCTCTCTAAAGCCAGTGCACTTTTATGACTAGCATTCCATCCAATTATATGGGGCTGTGGGTGCTGCCAGAGATTATAGTCCAGACAGACCCATTGAAGCAAATAGAGCGCAGGTCATGCAAGTGCACTGGTGCTTTATTCACAAGGAGGCTTTAGGGGACTTTCGCTCCCCTGTCCTCCTGAACACTGGGGGACCTGGGGGTCAGACCCCAAGTGATCAGATACTTATCCTCTGTCCTGTGAATAGGGAATAAGTGTCCATAACACCTTTAAGAACTTACATCCTTCTTGCTGCATCCATTATTGCTGCCTTTGGCTCAAAATACTGAATCAAAAACTAAATAGACTAAAGCTAAAAATAAATTATTTACCTGTAGATTTTGGTTCTTCCTTTAATTCTGCTCCTAGAAACAAGGAGAAAGATTAAATTATTAGAGATGGATGAATCGGTTAGCAACAAACCAGATTTCACTCAAATATTCCAAATTGTTAGGTTTTTAACAAAATTAAACAATTTGAAATTTGTCTTGGACGAGCTAAAATGGTCGATGCTGGTAAATTATTATAATAATAATATTGTAATATTACAGAAAAAAAAAAAATAATTAATAATAATAATAATAATAATAATAATAATAATAATAATAATGATAGTAACCAAATGCAAAAGAGGAAAGCAATAAGTTATGTTTTATCATTGTGCACCAAAGCAGACAATTGTGTCTCTATTTGGTTTGACATACATAGACTTTTATATTTTGGTTAGAAATCTTTTGTATAAATTCAATCCACTTATGGATTCCTTCATTTATTGTGGCTTCTTTTTTTAGGCTTGTATAAAACACCATGAAGTTTATTGACCTCATTATTGGCCATTGCCAGGTCTGGTTTGGCCAAATATCAGAGGGATACATATATTAAATAAGCGCTCTGAGCCTGTGGGTATTGTAACGTTATTGAATAATTAACTGACAGCTTTACTGTAAAGTTATATGATCTCCTCTGGCGCTTTGACATTTCCTCTGTTCCTCTGATGCACACAGTATTTCCTGTATGAACTGGAGGTCAAACTGACAATGCAGGTCTATCACAGCCTAGATGTGACTCCCATACACTTGCATTATGAGCTTTACCTCCTGTTTGTAAGGGAAACATTTAGCACATCAGGGGAAGGAGATCTGTTCTCCAGAGGGTAACACACAACTTTGCAAAAAAAAAAAAAAAAGCAGTCAAGCTATTGACCAACATTAGACTACACACAAGTTCATTTTCAAACAGTGGGGACAAAAAACACTACTGGAGTGCTTCTTTAAAGAGTTGCATGGAGTAGGTCTTTCTTTGTTCCCTGGCAGATTAAATTTAAAGGGATAGTGCTGTTTCGGCAAATACAACACAGTGCAAAAGTTGGATGTATAAAAATACTGAAAAGTAAGAATGCTTTCAGAATTAGAAGTGTTAATAGTCTATTTTTGTGAATTAACAAAATGAAGTGGATGAAGAAAAGAGAAATGTAAATCCCATCAATATTTGGTGTGACCTTTGCCCTTTGCCTTCCATCAGTTCTTGCAGACAGTTTTTGGCAGAACTCGGCAGGGAGGTTGTTCTCGCCATCTTGGAGAACTAAGCACAGATCTTCTGTGGATGTAGGCTTTCTCCAATCATTCTGTGACTTCACATAATCCTAGACAGACTGGATTATGTTGAGATCAGGGCTATATCAGGGCCATATCATCACTTCCAGGACTCCTCCTCCAAAGGGCAAAGGTCACAATAAATATTAATGGGATTTACATTTCATGTGCTTTAGTTAGCACATAGAACATAACACACTAAGTTCTTTGTGTTGCCACAGGTGAAACCTGCGCAATGATTGATGTACTATAGGTCTAAAACCTGCAGCACAGGTCCTTGGCTAAGCAGGTATTAGTCACAGTATATAAGTGAGATTTGATTAAATCTCATCCACAATGCTTCTGCTGTAGATCATTTTGTAACCCCTCATTTACATCACCGAGTTTCAGATTTACTGACCTGAACAGTATGTGGGGAGAGGAACTCCTAGCAGAAACGTTATATAATGTTGGCGCTCACCATCTCTCCCAACATACTCAGCTGCTGGCTTACCTCAAGTTCACACTGCAGTTCCTTACTTTCTAGGCTACTGTGTATTTGCTCCTTCTGCTGCTCCTGGTCTAGCCCATAGGGTGGGTGCGCCCTCCTTCTAAGCAACTTGAAAGATTAACAAATCCACCTTTTAGCCTTGCTTTTAGCATCTCATGTCTATTCTAACCTGCTCAGCCCGCTACACTGTGTCTGAGCAACAAGGATCTTGGATCTCCAGATACTGCAAGGGTTTTGAGTTTTCTCCTGACTGATACTCTGTTTTACAAACCCGGCTTGATTCCTGACTCTGCTTCTGCTACCATTCTCATTCTGCTGTTTATCCGTGTATTGACCTTGTCCTGGTTCTTGACCCTGTTTCTTCTCTGCCTGCCCCTGACCTTTAGACCGGACTTGACCACACCTTCACCTGACCCGCTGGTGCCTCACACCGGCATCTCTCTGTCCTTTATGTCAGCAGCCAGCCTACTTTGGGACAACTTCGAGAGGTAGTAACCTGGTAGTCTCCCTGAGGTGAAGACCAGATACCTACCTGTATGGGGTGAAAACCAAGTAGGGTACTTAGATAATGCCCTTGTGTGTGGCTCAAAATCAAACCAGTTAGGTGGCACAGTGGGTCCGCGATCCAGCAACATATTGATTATAGTACTGATTATAGTAGGGGACAGTATTTCACTGGGAGGCAGGGACTCCATTGAAACTTCTCTGGGATTTCCTGACGCAGCATGCTGTGTAGTTACACTAGGGGTTGTATCTATAGGAGGACATTCTCTTTATTTTTAATATATTTGTACCTTTTTTTAGCTTACAAATCCATTCCATTAAGTAATCACAGTACAGATCATTCCATTGTAATGTACCAGCAGGTATCATCCCACAAAACTCCACTCCATTGTCGTTGTCAGGTTGCCGATAGGACCAGTTTTCATAACTCAACTAATTAAAAGAAAGAAAAACATCAGTATTCAGTTATTTAAAAACATTAAATTCCACATTAACCCCTTCCCAAAAGTCATAACTTTTTGTACTTTTCTATTTACATAGCTGAATGAGGTTTTTTTTTTGTTTTTTTTTGCTGGCCAAGTTGTATTTTATAATGGAGACTGTTAATGTGTCATATAATATATTAAAGAAATGTAAACAATTTATCCATGGAATGGAATGGGAAATAAACACAATTCTGCCATTAGTTTTTTTGGGTTTCGTTTTTTACTTTGTACACTGTGCAGTACAAAGACGTGTTAACTTTAGGCTCAGTACAATATCAAATAACTTTTATTATGCAAATTAAAAACTTTGAAAAAAAAAATTGCTATTTGACACCATGTTCTGACATCCATAACTTTTTCAAATATTTTTTGTCTATGGAGCTCTGTGAGGTCATATTTTTGTGGGACAAGCTGTAGTTCTTATTGGTATAATATAGTACATGCAACTTTTTATTTGACTATTTTGATGGGGCAGTGTGACCAAAAAAAACAAACAATTAGGGCATTCTGATTTTTTTTTCATTACCACGTTCACCATATTCAGTTATTTTTATATTTAAAATGGGAGTTTAGAATTTTTAATACTTTTCTTTTTATAAATATATTTTTTAACTTTTATTTTTAGCCCTTTAGAGAGCTTTAACATGCGTACAATTAAGCCCTGCTATCACCAGGAGCCCTGAAAGGCCCCAAGATGTCATGATAACTAATTGGTTTTCCATATTCTTGACACTGTGGGGATAATAGCTGGTTGGAGAGCCCACTCCCTCTGACTAACCTCTCAGATGACATTTAGTCTGTTAGAGAGTAACAAAGCCCACACCTGCCATATGACTTGGGCAAAGCATATGAGCCTGTGCTATATTTTTTCTTCTTCAATCTGCCATACTTGTACAGCAGATGTCAGGGGCTGGTTAAAGAAGTTTTCCCAGAATCAAAACTTAACTTCTGTCCACAGCATAGGTGATAAGTATCTGATCGCAGAGGATCTGACCAATCACTAGAATGGTTCTGAAAGCTCTGCTCAGTATTCCCAGAAGTATAAGGGCATACAGTAGTATATACACACGTGGACAAAATTGTTGGTACCCCTCGTTTAATGAAAGAAAAACCCACAATGGTCAATGGAAATAACTTGCCAGAGCAACATGACCTATCTTGCCGCGGATTCCACCCGCAGTGTCCGCGGCTCGTGACGCGCTCCTGATTAGGCCCATTCATCCGGGCCTAATCAGGAGCAGGATGCCGTGACGGAATGCTGATGCACTGCATTGGAATCCCGTAGGGGCGGAAAATTTTCCGCCGTGTGAACACACCCTTACTGTCATTTCCTTTGCAGGACTGAATGGCTCCACATGGCAAAACCATGGGAGCAATGGCGACCAGGAGTCTTCTGAAGACTCCGAGGCCTGACAATGCTATGCTACTATAAAGTACAGCCTCTGGCAGTGCTGAACAGTAACACAGAGAATTTCCAGTATTGCAGGCTACAGCAGGTATGAGGGTGTTAAAATTTTCTATTTTTTTTTTTTTTAATGTAAAATATAAAAATGTATCAGCAGAGTAAATAGCACAGATAGGATGTAGAGAAACACATTGGCAGGACTTAGATGAAGGAACCTTTGCTCAGGCAGGGTACGGCTATTGTAGCAGAATTTTATACAGACACACTGGCAGCGATTGGCCCTTTAGCTAGTAGAAGGGTACACATACCCATCCTATCGGCAAGCTCAGCAACAGCATCACCAGAAGTGTCCATACATGAAGTAGTGAGGAAGACACAGTGGGTAGCAGAGGTAACCGGGTGGCAGTGCCTGCTGGGAGTAGTAATGCACTGACAGGCACAGACCACCAGCATTACAATTATTCTTCGTGACAGGTTCCCTTTATCTGAAACATTTTATTATTGTGAAAGTGATGGGAATTTTGACAACACACAAGACATTACTTACAGGTGAGCCATCTGACCATCTGAAGCCTTCATTCGGACCACTCCTCACTAGACCAATCCAGATATGTGAATAGTAGAGTCCCATAGATCTAATATAAAAATAAATAGATATATAGATGAATATACTGCAATCTACCTAGATACAGTCCTTGCGAAAGTATTCGGCCCCCTTGAACTTTTCAACCTTTTGCCACATTTCAGGCTTCAAACATAAAGATATAAAATTTTAATTTTTTGGTGAAGAATCAGCAACAAGTGGGACACAATCGTGAAGTGAAACGAAATTTATTGGATATTTTAAACTTTTGTAAAAACTAAAAAACTGAAAAGTGGGGCGTGCAATATTATTCGGTCCCTTTACTTTCAGTGCAGCAAATTCACTCCAGAAGTTCAGTGAGGATCTCTGAATGATCCAATGTTGTCCTAAATGACTGATGATGATAAATATAATCCACCTGTGTGTAATCAAGTATCCGTATAAATGCACCTGCTCTGTGATAGTCTCAGGGTTCTGTTTAAAGCGCAGAGAGCATCATGAAGACCAAAGAACACACCAGGCAGGTCCGTGATACTGTTGTGGAGAAGTTTAAAGCCGGATTGGATACAAAAAGATTTCCCAAACTTTAAACATCCCAAGGAGTACTGTGCAAGTGATCATATTGAAATGGAAGGAGTATCAGACCACTGCAAATCTACCAAGACCCGGCCGTCCCTCTAAACTTTCATCTCAAACAAGGAGAAGACTTATCAGAGATGCAGCCAAGAGGGCCATGATCACTCTGGATGAACTGCAGAGATCTACAGCTGAGGTGGGAGAGTCTGTCCATAGGACAACAATCAGTCGTACACTGCACAAATCTGGCCTTTATGGAAGAGTGGCAAGAGGAAAGCCATTTCTCAAAGATATCCATAAAAAGTCTTGTTTAAAGTTGGCCACAAGCCACCTGGGAGACACCAAACATGTGGAAGAAGGTGCTCTAGTCAGATGAAACCAAAATCGAACTTTTTGGCCACAATGCAAAATGATATGTTTGGCGTAAAAGCAACACAGCTCATCACCCTGAACACACCATCCCCACTGTCACACATGGTGGTGGCAGCATCATGGTTTGGGCCTGCTTTTCTTCAGCAGGGACAGGGAAGATGGTTAAAATTGATGGGAAGATGGATGGAGCCAAATACAGGACCATTCTGGAAGAAAACCTGTTGGAGTCTGCAAAAGACCTGAGACTGGGATGGAGATTTATCTTCCAACAAGACAATGATCCCAAACATAAAGCAAAATCTACAATGGAATGGTTCACAAATAAACGTATGCAGGTGTTAGGATGGCCAAGTCAAAGTCCAGACCTGAATCCAATCGAGAATCTGTGGAAAGAGCTGAAAACTGCTGTTCACAAACGCTCTCCATCCAACCTCACTGAGCTCCAGCTGTTTTCCAAGGAAGAATGGGCAAGAATTTCAGTCTCTCGGTGTGCAAAACTGATAGAGACATACCCCAAGCGACTTGCAGCTGTAATCGCAGCAAAAGGTGGCGCTACAAAGTATTAACTTAAGGGGGCCGAATAATATGGCACGCCCCACTTTTCAGTTTTTTTATTTTTTCCAAAAGTTTAAAATATCCAATAAATTTCGTTCCACGTCACGATTGTGTCCCACTTGTTGTTAATTCTTCACCAAAAAATTAAAATTTTATACCTTTATGTTTGAAGCCTGAAATGTGGCAAAAGGTTGAAAAGTTCAAGGGGGCCGAATACTTTCGCAAGGCACTGTATATCCTGTATGTGTTTCGAAAAAAAAAAAAAAAAAAAGACATTTCTTGGTCTGTAACAACAATTCCAGTATATTATATTGTGGTTTTACTTTAAACTTTTACATATATAACTTTTAATATTTAGGTATTTATTTTAGTCCCATTTAGCTGTACAATCCTCTGATCGCTCATATAAATACACTTCCGTACTAAAGCAGTGTATTACTGCCAGTCAGGATTTTACTGACAGGCAACCTATGAGGTCCTGCCTTTGTAAGGCTCCTGGCTGCCATAACAACCCATCAACCATACGCAGGGCCTATTAGTTAAATAGACATGGCAGGGGCCTATTGTAAGGCTTCCAATTTCCTTGACAAACCAATAGCACCTCACGATCAGCTGGCAGAGGAAGCCCCCTCTCTCTATTAAACTTCAGTACCATGATCGCGATTGACTGCAGGGCGTGAAATGGCAGCGACTAGAGTTATCTCTATCAGCTGACTACCACTGGTGATGTTGCAGGCATCAGAAGTATAGCCTGCTTGAAACCGGTCATGTTGAGAATGCAGGCACCATGTTATAAAAGAGGAGCTGAACTAATTGATCTAGATTTGTGGGAAAAAAATTCAGTATAATTTCTCAATAAGCGATGTATACACAGCTATGAGAGTCGACATGCTGCAGCTCCTCTCCTGGTGGATATGCATATAAGTATATACTTCCCATTTATTTGGTGTGGGGTCCCACTTATGGTAGTAACTGTAAACAAATGAAATAGATGTATATACTATGTATGAGATAAGACCTCTTCAAGGAATACCTCTGCCACTAAAAACTAGAACTGTCCATTTATATCCATTAGCAACCCTATACCCACTTATACTGCCAGGAAAGACACAGAGTATAAGAAGGGAAGGAAAAAGTACTTGCTGTGCTTCAGCTTCTCCAGATACTACAGCAACCACAGAGCACTTCCTGTAGTGAAAAACCTCACCATTGTCGTTCGATGGGTCCCAACCACATCAACAGTAAAACAAGCCATTAAATTATGCTTATAACAATGAGAATAATCCCATGATCCCCTCAATTTACAGGAATCTTTGAAGGCATTGAGAGACCCTCTCCTGTCATCTCTCAATCATTTTCAGAGCACTTGATGACCTTTACCCTTAGCCGCATGCACCGTCCCAAGGGCACCCAGACTGAAATTGAAGCTGAAAATTCTCTTCTTTGCTAGACATGGGCCACCACCATCCTGATGCTGCCCGTTCCACTAGGGGCTACAGGACTATATAGCTCCTGCATGCAGAGCATGGGGTTATCATGATAAGCAGTGCTAGCTGGCTGCGATAGTCACTCTACTGCAGCTATGGCTGTATCACACTGCCGGCAGCCTTAAGAAAAACAATTGATCAATATAAATGGTCATATATCTTCAATGAAATATTACAAGTCAGCAGAAATGGTCCTTGAAGTTACAATTTTATCAGAAAACATGCCCATTTTTTTTTTCTCTCCCTCCCGCCGCATACATGTGAAAACTGATATCCATGATCCTAAATAATTGGTTTGCAGAAACCAGGGAGTCATACCTTCGATGGTCACCCCTCCACACCAGGGAGCCATGCATCCGATGGTCACCCCTCCACACCAGGGGGCCATGCCTCCAATGGTCACCCCTCCACACCAGGGGGCCATGCCTCCAATTGTCACCCCTCCACACCAGGGGGCCATGCCTCCACTGGTCACCCCTCCACACTAGGGGGCCATGCCTCCAATGGTCACCCCTCCACACCAGGGGGCCATGCCTCCAATTGTCACCCCTCCACACCAGGGGGCCATGCCTCCACTGGTCACCCCTCCACACCAGGGGGCCATGCCTCCAATGGTCACCCCCTCCACACCAGGGGGCCATGCCTCCGATGGTCACCCCTCCACACCAGGGGGCCATGCCTCCAATGGTCACCCCTCCACACCAGGGGGGCATGCCTCCGATGGTCACCCCTCCACACCAGGGGGCCATGCCTCCGATGGTCACCCCTCCACACCAGGGGGCCATGCCTCCGATGGTCACCCCTCCACACCAGGGGGCATGCATCCGATGGTCACCCCTCCACACTAGGGGGCCATGCATCCGATGGTCACCCCTCCACACCAGGGGGCCATGCCTCCGATCGTCACCCCTCCACATCAGGGGGCCATGCCTCCAATGGTCACCCCTCCACACCAGGGGGCCATGCCTCCAATGGTCACCCCTCCACACCAGAGGGCCATACCTCCGATGGTTAGATGGTCACCCCCTCCACACCAGGGGGCCATACCTCTGATGGTCACCCCTCCACACCAGAGAGACATACCTCCAATGGTTACCCCTCCACACCAGAGGGACATACCTCTGATGGTCTCACCCCTCCACACCAGGGAGACATACCTCTGATGGTTACCCCTCCACACCAGGGAGACATACCTCTGATGGTTACCCCTCCACACCAGGGAGACATACCTCCGACGGTCTCACCCCTCCACACTAGGGAGACATATCTCTGATGGTTACCCCTCCACACCAGGGGGCCATACCTTTTATGGTTACTCCTGCACAGGGCTACACCTGAGAAGGTTGCCCATTAATGGCCAAATTAAGTAACTTCAAGGACCCATAAAAAGACATAAATCTAAATATATAAATAAATATATACACATACCTTTTTTAATATTGCAAATTATAATGTGCAACAATATCTATAGTGTATGATGATATTATCTTATCCCAGTAAATAACTACATCAAATTGTGGGGGAGACTTAGAGCTCAGAATACAATATGGCGGTCAGCCTACAACATGGTGATCAGTACATCACTGTACACACATGGATATAAAACTATACAAAACTGTGCATCCTCCTGAGCAAGGTGCACCTGGGACACCCACATCCCCGCCACGTACTGAGCCTGCCCTGAATACAGAGTTATACATAGATATAATAGATTCTTCCAGAAGACTGTGGAAATACATCTGGATAAGGCCCACGTAATCTGCACAGCCTTACAACAGCCACTATTTTAAGAAATAGATGAATTTCCAAATGGAAGATGAAATAGTTACATGAGGTAAGGGCGGACATTTTATAAGAAGCAGCATCAGGAGAACATGTATAAAGTGACTGAAGGCTTCCATATATCCACACAGGATTCAGTATACAGCCCTGATATGGAGGTCATATACAGATCATTAGACTCCATATATAGGGAGGGGAAATAATAACACCAGCACTAAGATGGAGGCCCTATAGAGATCACTGGACTCCATATACAGTGAGAGACCTGTATATAGCAGGGTCAATATACACAGCTTGTCCAGTACATGGAACTAAGATGGAGGGTGTATACAGATCACAGTATATACAGTATGGCCAGTATACAGCCTTGATAAGGAGGTCACATAGACATTATTAGCTATTATCTATCCCCAGCATGATCAGTATAGCACAGAGATGGAGGACATATACAGGGATTATCAGTGCGTCCGCCATACTGTACCACCAGTAACATCACCACACTGTGTATCTGATCCCCGGCCTCCAGTCCAGGCTATCCCTCTCTTACCAGGGTCTCCATTACATGTGACCTCCCAGCTCCACCATAGAGAGCTGCTCAGACCTCAGGACTCATGAACAATCTGCATTATACATCAGTAATGTATGATATATCAGCCATGTCTGCAGTGTGTGAGGTAAGTGGAGCCAAATACATGAGCGGACTCTGTGACGGTATAAATCCTGAGGTAATACTGCAGCATATATGATAGATCAGCCTTGTCTATAGTATGTGAGGTAAGTGGGGCCAAATACATAAGGTGTATGTTCTGCTATTCAAAATACTACAATTTACCTGTCTACTGGATCATTAAAGGGGTTGGCCACAAATGTTATTGTTTGTATAATAAAAAGTTGTACAATTTTCCAGTATACTTTCTGTATCAATCCCTCACTGTTTTCTAGACCTCTGCTTGCTGTCATTCATTCTGTTACTTCTAGTAGATAAAAGTCTGACCATGGTCATGTGATGGACACACAGGTGCACGGCTCGTTACCACGCACATGTTTGATTACTGTGCTGTGACTGTAACGAGCTGTGCACCTGTGTGCTCATCACATGACCATGGTCAGAATTTCAGAATTTCATCCACTAGAGTTAAACAGAATGAATGACAGCAAGCAGGCATCCAGGAAGCTATGTGGAATTGATATAGAAAGTATAGTGGAAAATTGTACAACTTTTTATTATACAAACAATAACATTCGTCTCTCAAAATTGGTCTGAAAGTGGACCACCCCTTTAACTAAATTTCATGGGTCTCATGACCTGTGTCAGGGTCACAAGACTGATGGCATGTTTAATCCTATTCAGTTCTCCTATGGATGCATTTCAAAGGACTAAAAATGGACCATACAATTTTGTCCTTTAGAGACAGACTGTTGTGCTGATAAGATATAAGATATGAGAGCTAAATATTAGAGCTGAAGCATTTACCAGAGAAGGGATGGTTGCTTCAAATGGCTGTATGTTTGTAATGCAAAATAGCTGCCCTTGATAAAATGGCTGCCCATGATAAGCTATTATAGAAGCCAGGTCATAGTAACCTTAATTTCAACTCTGTATGAGATAGTGTCTAGATAGACAGATAGCCAGATCAAAGTTCAAACTCTGTTTGAACTTAATGTCTACAATAGACTTAAAAATCAGCTCAAAGGTTCAACTCTGTTTGAGCTAGAGTTTACATGGATATAAAACGAGCTTAAAGTTTAACTTTGTATGAGCTAATGTCTACAATAGACTTAGAAGCCAGCTTAAAGATCAACTGTTTGAAGAGTATGTGTCACGAGACATATTCAAGTGGAAATTGGCCCCTTTCACATGAATATGAGCTTGGAGACGAGTAAGGCCTTACAGAAGTGTATCACTTCTGTAACCGCCCACTCTATGACGCACACAAAGGGTATATAAAGACGGATAATATCCCCTGGCCGATGTTGCAATCTTGATAGCAGATCATTGGGGACGCCTGCTGATGCTGCATGCTGAGACCTGTCACATGGCTGGGTGATATTTTCTGCAGATACCCTTATCGGAATTCATCAATGAAGCTTGGCAGTGTTGTAAGTTTCTGATTTGATTACCTTACTATACCTGCTGTATTGCAAGTTTTGATGATATCACACTTTGACTATCTTGCTAGACCTGCTGTATTGCAAGTGTTGATTAAGTCACAGTTTGATTAAGTTTGATTACCTTGCTATACCTGCTGTATTGCAAGTGTCGATTTAATATACCTTCTGATATACTTTTAAGTGTTGGAAGTGTTGATTTAATTATATCACAGTTTGATTGACTTTGATATTTGATTATACCTTGCTTTATTGCAAGGGTTGATTTGATATACCTTCTAATATCTGTTATACTTTTCCTTGTTGTAAGACCTTTTGATATCTTCTTATACTCTTCTCAGTAAAATGTTACCTTTTGCTATCTTCTTATACTCTTCTTAATAAAATGTTAAGCTATTGTTGATAGTCTAGTGTTTTATTCTATAACTTTATTCTATTACACGGAATCCAAAGAATCTTTTTCCCTTGGCAAAACAATGTCCGATTTAATATCACCTAGAAAAACTAGATTCTCAGCTTTCACATGCTGCCAAGATTGAAGTACTTGCTATAAAAGAATTAGAGACATCACTAGTTAAAAACACAGTCAGGAATTTCATGCTGCATATAAAATCACATTCCAGACTGTTTTTAACTAGTGATATCTCTAATTCTATTTTAGCTTGTACTTCAATCTTGGCAGCATGTGAAAGTAGAGAATCTCAGCCTTCTTGCGATACCAGGTGGTATAAAACCAGAGATACAGCCATTTCAAATAACCAGCTTCCCTTTGGTAAATGCTTCATCTCTACCTGCTGCATTGAGGACGAGTGTATGGACAGAGTCTCCCTGGCAATGCTTAGTTAGAACATTGCTAATGGGAACTTTACAGCCTGTTTTCTATTTAAAGGAAGTTAGATAGGTTAATTAAATATATTACAAAAACTGTTCACCACACACCCCCTGAAAGAAACAAATGAAATAGAAGTTACACTTTAAGTTATGAAAACCAGAATACCTCTTCAAGAGGGTTTTACTCAATGGCTGGACTCTGAAGTTCAGTGTGAACACAAATAAATACCAGGTTTTACAGAATTTTGTTCCAAACAGCTATAACATTCTGCCTACAGATAACATGTTCTTGTTGTCTATAACCATACTTTCCAGCATTTGCAGGAGAATGGCCCATAAATCGCGTGATAAAAAATTTGGGGGTAGCCATAACTCCTTTTGGCAAGCCAAGCACTCCTTATCTGTTTCATGGGCATGAAAATGTGCCAAGCACACCCATTTTTTTGACGTGAGAGGCAGATAATGTACCCACATCACATATAGAATGATAGAGAGCCTGGTGTGCAGGAACATTCCACCAACCCTGGTAGAGTTCACAGAACCTCTGGGACTTCAGGAGCCCACCCTTTATTTTGGGAGCCTGATGGATGTTTTGGGAAATGTTACTTATAGCAAGATCTCTGCTTACCTCTTCATTCTGCCCACTGCCTCCTCCTCGTTCTCGCTCGTGATACTGGCTAAGTCACCTCCTATGGTTCTGCAAAAATCTCTTGCTTCAAACCAAGACTTTTCAGCATATTTTTCTGCAGAGTAAGACTTTTAGAAAAGCAAATAAAAGCTTGTAAAATATTTTTTTGAACTGGTTAAATTGGCTAACATGGATTTTCTGCAAAAATACACTCACCTTGGTAATCCTCTGATACTCCCATTGGGATACTTGCCTTGTCCCCTGCTGGTCCCTGCATCTCCAGCGATGGTGTATCAATACATATAATCACTGGAGGTTCGGTTCACATAGATACCGTCTCAAAATCAGCTCAGAATTCTGGCCGGAATATACTCCCTACTGTTTTCAATGGGATGCAGCCCCGGACACTTCTTTATTCACTATCTTAATAAAGAAGCACCCTGCTCAATCTTGTAGTAGATTCCACCATTAAGTCAACAGCAGAATCAAGCTGATTAGCTCAGTGATCCAAGCTGCAGCGGAAAGCCAAAGCTCCAGATTCCGCTGCAGGATCCAGAGGCCTGGACTTTAGACAGGAACCTGAGGTGGAAGACCATCTCATATTCCATTTTGAGAACCTAGCCTTAGAGTCTAGCATACAGAGAATTGGGGAACCAGACATCCTTATCATGGGAGCACCAGAGGATTGCTAAAATGAGTATAATGTTTTTTTTTTTTGTTGTAAATAAGTATTCACACTTGTGGATTTTGCTTTGAATCTGGCGGAGATCCACAGCACAGGTCAACACAGGTCAATTTCTGTGTGGAAATTGTATTCTGCTGCAGATTTTCCTTGTTTAAATCTGCAGGGATAGTCAACTGGAATTTTCTATTCAGTTAAAAAAAAAAAGTTATATCAGCCAAACATATGCCCAAAAGCATCTTTCGACGTAGAGGGTGGGTATTAAAGTCTAGGGATACATTGTTATGTATGTTGGGAAGTCAAACTTTATAGTGTAACTCCAACTGAAACTACAACATACGGTTTTATAATGTAATTCTCACATGGAGAGATTTCTTTACCTTGAAACATGAATGGTCTGATGAAGTCCAATTACTTGGACATGTTGGTTCTGGTGTTGTTGTCGGGATGGGCGGTGGTGTCACTCCTTGAGCCAACTTCTTGCACACATACTTAGCTTTCTCATCACAGTTTATAACATCCCATAATCCAGCTTTGTTTCCAGTTGCCATAGCAACACAGCCCTGTCTTCTGCCTTTGAAATGTGATTAAAGGGGTTGTCGTTAGGATTAATTTTGACTTCAATACTGACCAGCAAGGCATAAGAAAATAAAAAATAGTGAAACTCCCTTCCCAATCCCCTGGTGTTCCCATTCTAATGATGTCTGGTCCCCATCGCTCTCTACTTCCTGGTCCAGTCTCTTTACACAGGAAATGTCCACTCAGCCAATCAGTGGTCACAATGATAAAGAGCATTTCCTGTGTGTCCAGATGGGACCAGGAAGTAAAGACCAGCAGGGACCTCGGCAGCATCAAATAAGAAATGATGGTGGATTGGTTAGGGGAGTATCAATTATTTCATTCGTTTAACCCACTCTGAGCCACTACACCATTTTTACCCACTGGAAAACGTCTTTAGGAAATTAATTCCAAAATGTAAACAAAAAACTAATCTACGAGATGAACCAACATTTCCAAAAGGAGTTTGCATATACCTAAATTATATGTCCAGTCATTATGATGCACCGCCCACAAAAAAGAAGATACTGCATTGTGACTTTTAGGTGAGGGCCATCTTGACAATGGTTGTGATTTGTCCCCATTAGGAGAAGCACTTATCAGACCCTGAACCACCCATTTAACAGAACCTTTTATATTCACTCAAATATCCCATCTTAAGGTGGTCCTACACATTGGACAACAAATATTTAAGAAAATACTGTGACTACTAATGGCAGTCTTTTGTATGCCAAAAATATTCGGTGTCTTGGAAATTCTTGGCTGTCAGTCAGCCACAATAAAGGTGGTTGACATGATTGCCAAATTTAGATAAACATTTGGCAATTCACAGAAATTTGGCAATTTTTTGCAATTTTTTTCTCTGATCAGGCAGTTTAGTTGTCTATGTTGATAGGACTTTGCTCATATGAAAAATCCCACCATCTAACCAACGGTTGCATCACAGACGATTTTTATCTAATGAGTATGGCTAGCCTTAGTTGGAGTCTCAGTAGTCTGACTGATTGACACCTATCACTCTCTCTACAGTGTGCAGATTGCTGTATATCACTGTTGCTGTAATCTAATATTGGACAAGATCCTTAAATAAATTCTCACCAAACAACTAACCCAAGATCCATCCTATAAATGTACACTACAGTACAATGGACAATGGACTTACCTGGCATGTCTGCGTTCCAGTGCGTGTACAAAACTTCTTGCCCGTTGGCCCATGTGAAAGTGTTCCTATCCTTGGTATCTGAGAGCCCTGTCCAGAAATATTTCTCTGGTCTAAACCCGATCAGACTTGTTATATAGGCCTGTTCAAACCTGCAAGAAGCCAATATTATGTCACATTTATATTTCACTGAAGACAAAAGATTTAGGAAGTTTGTGGTATAAAAATTAAGATATTCAGGATCTCTGCTTGCTGTCATTCCATAGGCGCTTTCATTATTACTGGTCATGTGGTGGACACACAGGTGTATGGTGAGTTACAATGCAGTTATCAGAGTTGTGTTTTGCATCAGGCCGTGCACCCTTGTGTCCATCATATGGCCAGGACAGATTTCTATCCACTGATAGTGGATCAACATTTAGGGACTGACCTTCAATAGGGTTAAAGGGTACCTATGATTTTCAAAAACATTTGATATGTCAAAAGTTTAGAGCAGTGGTTCCTCTAAAACGAAGGGGCACAATCACTCAGTCTTCATTTCAGGCTGACTCTGTCAAAGTTTTTGAAAATGATAGGTACCCTTTAAGGCCTTGTATGCTGAGCCATATTATAGATCTTATACAGAGGTATATAGAGGTCTTTTTTTGGATTTGTATAATCATGGTATGTTCCATTAGATTCTTTATGTATGATACTTTAATGAGTGGTAATAAGTTACTGTAACTTTTTTGTACAGATTCCTATGTTTGTATCAGTACTGAATATGCATTTTGTTGTGAAATATTTGGAAAAAAAAAAATATATATGTTTTTTTTTTTTTTTGTGGAGTGATAAGAGGGGGTTGCTATAAAAGCCCTAGAAGACTAAGTAAATTAGAAGTTAGGCGGGGGGGAAGGGGAACCCCTTTAATTTTGGTGCCTGATCTGCTATTTAACCACTTCAGTACCAGGCCTATTTCTGGTCCAGGACCAGACAAATTTTTGGGTATTTTGTATGTGCAGTTTTGAGGGCTGTAACATTTTTATCATTTGGGTTATTCAACTAATTTCTGCGTCTTTTTTCGGTGACACATAGGGCTTTATTTTTATGTTCTTTTTATTTTTGCATGTTTTTTACATTTTTTTTTTTTTTTTTTATATATCCGGGAAAATATAAACAAAAGAGGAGGGAAAACGTGTCTTTTTTCACTTTTTATTTATTTTTTATTTAATAGCACAAATTGCTACTAAAAAACTTTTTAAAATTGTTTTTCCTCTCCGTTGGTGTCATATGGGGTGTGGCTAGAACCTGTAATAAGGGAGTGTTTTTGCCATATTATTTTTATTTTTTTAATTATTTTATTTAATTTTTTTTTTTTTTTTTTTTTTTATATATATTTTTTTACATGTGTCCCCATAAGGTCATAATAGACCTTTGGGGACATCTGATCACCATTTTTTTGGTCGGGGAGGCGGTAACTGGGGCTGGTACATTTAGCCCCCGTTGCAGGAAAAATACAGCCTCCTTCATGTTACAATAGAGCTTATAGAACTGATCTGGGTCCTGTAGGACCCAGCAGCTCTAAAACACTCTGATCCCGGTGGATCACAGAGGGGAGCCGCATCATGTGATCGGGAAGGCAGGGACGGTAATAAACCTTCCCTGTCTTCTCTCTGGGAGCTCCAGCTGAAGTTACAGCCGGGCCGTTTCAACAGCTGCATGATTTCGTGCAGCTGGTGAAAACTGCTTTGATGTACCGGTACGTCCTTGCAGAATAAGACAACCACTCTCCGGATGTAACAACTCAATGGGCGGTTTGAAAGTGGTTAAGCTCTATAATGTCAGAAGGGCGGTGTCAGGCAGGGGGCGTGATTCAGAACTCCAACCAGAGGCAGCCAGTGTCAGAGCTCAGAATCACACCCCTTGTCTGCTCCTGCCTGACACCGCTCCCCTGACACAGAGTACAGAGTCTAAATAGCAAATCAGGCACCAAAACTAACAGCATTGATTGCTTGGGAACGATGAGGGCTAGAGAAAACATTCCAACTGTGCCAGAATGAGTGGAGCAGCACCTATTAGACAGTGTAAAGAGCTGGATTTGATGGTGGTGGTGAAATGTCCTCTTTAAGGCGTCTCTTCCAATATTAAGAGACCTATACTATTAAAGATACATTATAGTTGGGGGCTAGTACAGACTTTGCATCAGGATCCAGGAGCTTCATGTTATACCTCTTATGGTAATAGCAATGAATAATACTCACCTGTCTTCTACAGTCAGCAGGAAGGCTCCATTATTATTACATGTGCTGTTCACTTCTGTAAATGTACCAGGCGATTCCCCTATTAAATAGCAGTAGTAGCCGTGTCTCTTCCAGCCCTGGTTACAGAGAGATCAATAATAAATCATTATTTCTATTGACTCCCCAATATACATAAAGACAGGTCTGTGGAGTCCACTCCAAAAATGACTCCAATCTCGACTCTGACTTCATCTTCTTCAGTCATGGTCAGATAGAAGCAGTGAAGATCCTCTAATTCATGAAAAAACTAGCGATTGATTCATATAAAAGTAAATATATAACAAGCTATACATCTAATTAATTATACATTATTAATAATTCAAGTTGGAAACTTTTTTTTTTTTTTTTGCTCCAACTTTGGCTCCATGACTTTGAATCCAACCCCTGATATAGTATAAAATATAATATACATATATATTTATCATATATTTATATTCATTATATTTTATATTATTTTATAGAATTTAATATGTATCTTATCTTGTATATATATATATATATATATATATATATATATATATATATATATATATCTACATATGCTATTTTATTTAATTTCTTCGAAACCCAGTATTAGTGATCAGAAATCCTGTTTAATGTTATTGCCGGGGGAAGCTCCATCTGGTCATACATTTTAATGGATGGTTGTTGTCCATATAATAGATGAATGGGCCAAGTCTACCAAGGACAGACATGATCTCTTATGATGCCCAATTACCCTAATAGGTCATATGGATAGGGGCAGTCCTGATATTATAACCCCACATATAATGTTCTTTACCTTATCACATCCAGGGTTGACATTGACATATTGCTCTGGACCATTTGGCAATGAGTTTCTTTTGCAAATATATGGAAACTTTTTCTCACATATCTGGTCTGACCATTGTCCGTCCTGTGTAAGAATGTATTACAAGGTGAGAACGTTACCATCATCTTCATCTTCATGATCTCCAGGTTCACAATGTCCTACCTTAGTGGATAAGGCCACACAATCCTCTTGTCTATTATTGAGGTGAGATGGTTCTCCTCTCTGCCATGTTGTATATGTCACCGGGGATCCATCACTCCACTCAAAATATAGCTGTTTCTTCAAGTCATTCAACCCAAGCCAAACATACTCTGCATCACCTAGAAGAAAGTATCATGTATGTGTTATATTTACTTGTGTTCATGGGCCCTGTGTGGTGATACTAATACAGTAGGGTCGTACTTAAAGAGAGTCTGTCACCAGAACCCCGCATATCAACAGATAGATAGGATAGGATCACCTAATCTAACAGTGTTTTCCATTTGTGAATTGCTGCCTTTGTTACCAAGTTATCACCATTTTTCAATATGCAAATGAGCTCTTTGGACCAACAATGGCTTACCTTTTTTGTAGCAATGACAATGCACTTGTTGCTCCAAAGAACTCATTTTCTTATTGACAAAAACAGTGATATCTCAACAATAAAGAAAGCTATTTTGTGACTATAATGTTGGATATTGGTTTGAGTGTAAGGTCCTCAAAAAAAATCTATGCTTTTGGCAGGGGTACAATAAGGCTCTGGACCACAGTGGCTGAAATTGTATTGATTGGCTTGACTACAATATGCTGCATTACTTAACCGGCTAGGTCCTGGTCACCCAGATGGGATTGAAAGGACGTGGTTGATACCCAGGTTTGACAATTTGCACCTTTGAGTCAGTGACAACCAACTGGAGGTAAATTTAGTGTGTTTACGTAGACAGATTGAGAACAATTTGGCTATTTCCAGAATCTCCTTCTATCTGGTTGTAATTGTTCTGGAATTATGGTTATAGGATATGTGCAATTTGCACAACAATACCCCCATCATGCCCTAAAACACAGAGAATTAGTTCATGTTGAGTGAAACTTAGTTCTGCTCCTTTCTGTCTGCATTCAGATCTAAAAGCACTCCCTGATGGCTCAGTGTCTTCTTTTTCTGGGAAGCGCAGTCTTTGCAGCGGGTGCTGTAAAGTAATGTGATATTTTTATAAACTAAATCATACTTGCCAACTCTCCTGAATCTTTCAGGAGGCTCTTACAAAAAGGGATGAACTCCTAAAGCCCAGAAGAGTGGGCAAAGACTCCTTCATCCACCAGGCTCTCAATCCTATTATACAGGAGCCCCATCATATCACAAAAAAGGGATGTAATTTTGTGCCTAGTTCACTTTAAAGGAGTGTCACACCGTCAAAAGAGGCATGGCTTTAAAAAGTGGTTGTGGTCATGATAACATTTTTGATGTGTGCTCCACACGCTATACTTCCCGGATGGCAGCTTGGAAAAGTTGACAAGTATGAACTAAAGAATAACTGATCATGCAGATCAGGTCAAGAGAAACGGCAGGGAAAGCAGGGCGGACCAGTCACTGTGGAAAAGATGTACACTAGATTCCCAGCAGTCTGGCAGATGCTTTAATAGTGGGCCTATTAAAGTAATGTCTCTGTCATTGTAAACTTAAAGGGGTTTTACCCGCAACATACACTTATCCACAAATTAGAGTATATGTGTCTCAATGGTGGGGGGCAAAAGGGCACTAGCGCCTATGCTTCGCGATCACTGGGGGTCCCCTGAGACATTTCTACCCTATCCTGTAGATAGTGAATAAGTATATATTGTGGGAAAGCCCGTTTTGGAAGGAAGGTGTCACCATCTTTCTTAATTTATTTAATAAAAGCAGGTAGTATATATATATATATATATATATATATATATATCTTTTTTCTAATGTCTTTTTATTTTCTGATTGTAGATTTTTATTCTATTTTCTGTCCATGGCTATGCGGGCGGCCATCTTGTCAGAGCTTCTCCACTGCTCTGGTAACAGCATTAAGTGGGATTTTTTAGTTTTTACCTTTTTATCTAGCATTAGCAGGTCGTGCACTTTACTACATAGTCTTACATGGGATGGTACAGTGGAGAAGTTATCTATATCAACCAATCAGATTACTACTTTCATTATCAAATGGGCCTTGGACAGATGACACCAGATTGGTTGCTATGGAGAAATACCTAATTTTAGATAAATCATCCCTCACTACATCTTATGTTTTTTCAGCAAATATTAAAGTGTTCAGTCATAACTCCTGAAGAGGAGCAACAGCTCAAGCGATCTTCCTCACTTCGGTGGAAACCTTTGCACCCACACTTTATACCGCAACACCAGGTACTTTCTCTTGTATTAGATGAATGTCCCCTGAACCCACCAATTTCAGTGGGAATGACCAACCATCTAATGTGTATGGTGTTGTTTTGACTCCGATGGCAGGAGAAAGAAGAGTTGGACCTGTTGGATTTCAATAAGCCCAATCCTTTTGTTCTTACTGGAGATAACCCATCTCCAGAGGTACATAACAGCATTCCCCTCCCTCATTGAAAACACATGCACACTCAAGCCAAGTTGAATATGTATGAGGGGTTGGGAGAAATAGCCATTGGCCAAATGTGACCAGCTTTAGATACTCACCAAATGTAAGCTGGGAGGTAATAGCACTCGCTTCTTCAATATTATGCAAACTTGCAAGATCTCCCTCTTCCCTTCTGCAAGATAACATGGCCTCCTCCCAAGTCCTAGCATCCCTATCCAAGTAATAGCAGTGTCCACTATAAGGGATCCACGATGAAGGACAAAAGATGGGGTCACTGGTGCCTGTAACAGGACAGAAGAACTTAATGACCACCATATGTAAGTGACATGTTTATTGGAATTCTAGGGTTATTCTGGTAGTTACGATTAATCACCTACCCGCACCGATCACGAGATTGGCAGTCCCCGGTGCCCCCATATAAATAAAGCAGCAGGTTACACATGTGCATTAATGCTCCATTTAAGTCTATTGGATTGCTTAAGATAACATTTGGCTTCTCTTCAAAGCAGCAGTGTGTATGTGGGATCCCCGTTCTCATGATATGTTGGGGTCCCGGGGGTCATACTCCCACCAAATAGTCAAGTCCATCAAGACAAGAGCAGCTTTTGCAAAGTGGCTCCCCACTGTAGCTCATAGAGATTCGAACGGACCCTCTGATACAGAAGTGAACAAGTCCTTTGTGTTTATTAAAGTTTTACCCCATTTAATAAGACTGAAAGAAGAGAAATATAAAGTAACAGTATATTGCACAGTATTGTGCAAGAGTTTTATGTAGGTGTGGGGAAAATGCTGTAAAGTAAGAATGCTTTAAAAAATAAACGTATGTTCACATGGCGGAATCTGGCACTGATTTTGATGCAGATTCTGCACAAAACCAGTGCCAGATTCCATTTCCTATTTTTTCAACGGGAGGCAGACGTTGGAAAAATAAGCATCCTGCTTGATCTTGCCACAGAATCCTGCAGCTGCAGAGTCATTCATAGGCTCTGTTTTAGCTTTCTGCATGGGGAGCCTCAGAGCTGGAAAATGAATGAATCTGTGGCAGTCCACTTCAAATTCCTTTTCATTTTCTGCCATATGAACCTGGTATAGAAGTATTAATAGTTTTATTATAATTGACAAAAATGAAGTGAATGAAGAAAAGAGAAATATAAATCCCATCAATATTTGGTGTGACCTTTGCCCTTTGGAGGAGGAGTCCTGGAAGTGATGATCCGGCCCCCACAGATATAGCCCTGATCTCATCATCATCCAGTCTGTCTGGGGTTACATGAAGAGAGAGAAGGATTGGAGCAAGCCTACATCCACAGAAGATCTGTGCTTAGTTCTCCAAGATGGCGGGAACAACCTCCCTGCCGAGTTCTGCCAAATACTGTCTGCAAGTACCGAGAAGAACTGATGGAAAGCAAAGGGCAAAGGTCACACCAAATATTCATGGGATTTACATTTCTCTTTTCTTCATTCACTTCATTGCATTTATTGACAAAATAAACTATTAACCCTTCTGAAAGCATTCTTACTTTGTAACATTCTTTTCCATGCAAGCTTATAACTTTTGCACAGTTCTCTATATCTGTTTGCTGTGTAGTTAGATCTGTTGTATTCTGTAAGCAGCCATTTGAGACTGTAGAGAGTCCGCCGTTCTTCATTGGCTCTACAGGCAGAACTACTTTCTATCTCACCAATGAAGCCCATTATTTGCTTCTCTATCACACATGTCTTTGTTTCCTACCTGGAGAGGGGACATCTTGGGACTTCTTGTTGCCTTTTTCACAGATATAGCCCAGTTTTTGCTTGCACTCTTTGCTTTCCCACTTTGTGCTTTCTCTTGGATTTACAGCCACACAGTTTACACCGGGGGCATTTGATGGATTTCCTAAAGAAAGAAACAAAGTTAGGTAAAAAAAAGTCTAAGTTGTACTACGGTTATTATGGCTATTTATTTACTCATACACACCATGTTATAAGATGATAATACCAGTCCAATATTTTTAATATACATTACAGCAACGGCCACCCCTCATTGGCATGTCCATGTATCTGATAATCTCTCTATGATTTCATTATATATATATATATATATATATATATATATATATATATATAAAAAATATTTTATGATTTGAATTAACTATATTTATATTTATCTAAGCACTGATTTGAGTCACTGCAGCTTACCTCCCATTCAAGACAATGGAAGGTAATCTGCAGTACCTGGTTTTACCACTACACAGAGAACAGTGCTGTCTGCTTCCTGCTCCATTCTCTGTGTATCAGATGCAGAGAACAGGTTATCAATGGAATGCCAGACATCAGACCCTCACTGATCTGATATTTATGATCTATTATAAGGATAGCTGATAGTTACCATAAGCAGTAAAATAGCATCCCAAGATCCACCTCAGTATTTACCTGGAAGCCAGTTAAGATATCTAAATGGATCTCCACCGTCCCATCTCCAGCCATCATTGAAGTCCAGACTATTGAGCCCGATCCATAAGGCTGTTGTGAGGGTGTTTGTTAACCCTACAGGATACAGACAAAAATAATGGATTAAGGTTAATGTAAGCCATGACTTTGATAAGAGGGATTGATTAAAATATATAGGCATAAAAATATATAGAAAAATCAACAATTGGAAACGTTTTGCAAGGGGTAAAACCCTTCTTCATCAGGTATATCTAACTGATACGTGAGTCATCTGAACATATGCTGTAAATCACTAGTTATGCGCTTCAGCATGTGATAGGTTTCAGCAGGACACTAAAGGTGTAAGGTTAGCTAGTGCAGGGGATCCCAATGTGCCAACAAAGCTGAGTTACTTTATATTACTATAATATTGAACGCACATTACAATTAAAGGGGTTTCCCATCGCAAAGTTTTTATGTTCATGAAATCATCAAGACGTGTATGGTGCACTAAAGGGTTAAAGTATGTATAGATGACAATGATTTAGAATGGGCACATAAAGTTTTTAGTGCATTTCTTTATACCCCAAAACAGGAATGAATCCAAAAAAGGAAGAAAAGAAAGAAAGATCTATACTTCCTTCTGCAAAGAAAAAAATCATCTCAAAACTATATGTGTGATATCATACAATTGGCTTTGGCCTCTTCATAATTCACCTGCATGTCCAGGTACCATAATGGAAATCTAGGCAAGTTAGGATGTGGCGTAGATTTCCATTATAACGCACAACAGAAAACTGGCATGAGTTATAATGAATATGTCGGTCTGAAGCATTCCCGTCCTACCCACAATATCGCCCCTCTCCCCCCATTGTCTATGGAACTGGTCTTTAAGGGAAAGTCTTCCATACTCTGTTAGGTGTTTCTGGTGAAATTTGTGGGTTGGAAGAGTGTATTTTAACCCCTTCCCATTCTGTGCCGTACTATTACTTCAAGCTGTAATATAGTACGGCGCATTCTTGTCAAGGTACAGGAGCTGTGTCTATGGCATGACTTCCAGGTCTCGGCAGTATTACACAGTCGAGAACCAAGACTAGCCGCTGGAGTCAGAAATTACTCCGACTCCAGAAACTTAACCCATCAGATGCCGTGATCACTAGTTCTGGGTCTCGGCTGTGTAATCACCATCCCTCTCGGATCCCTCGGATCCTACGCGATGAGATTGCAGGGTCCGAGGGGCTGCCTATCCCTATTACACATAGGGAGCCTATGTGCAATATGCTGCAATACAATGAGCTGGGGATCAGTAGATCCCAGGTTCAAGTCCCCTTGTGGGACAGGAAAAAAATTAAAAAAAAAAGTTTAAAAAGTTAAAAATAAAGTCTAAAAAATAAATAGAACTTAAAATACTCACCTTTTAATAATAAAAAAAAATATAAAGTAAACAAAATAAATGAAAGTAGCATTATTTATCCCATACGGTGAACGCCAAAAAAAAAAAAAAAAAAAAAAAAAAAAAGAGATACCGCAATGTGCAAATTAGTGTATTTTGGTCTCCTTGCTTCCCCCCAAAAATAGCAATAAATAGTGACCAAAAATTAGCATCATTAAAAACTACAACTTGCCCTGCAAATAAAGAGACCTTACATGTCTCCATCAACAAAATAGTAAAGTTATAGCTGTCACAATACGGTGACCCCATTTTCAAAAAATGACATTATCAAAAACATAATAAAACCAATATAAATACAGTATAGCCGTAAATTGTGATGATCTGCCGGACAAAGCTGTTATATCATTTTAATTCAGAGTAAATGCTGTAGGAACAAAATGCAAAAAATTACAAAAACATTAAGAGCTATCAAAACATTATATGTACCCCAAAATGGTGCCAAATAAAAGTACAACTCGTCGTGGAAAAGAATAAGCCCTCATACAGCTATGTCAACAGAAAAAAATTTGTAAAAAAAAAAGTTATACATTTTGAAAGGTGGGGAAGGAAAATAGGAAAAAAGTTGCCACACTACCCTGCATCCATAAAGGCTTAAAGCTCCAAGTATTTCACAATTTCAGGTGATGTCATAAAAAAGTTTGGGAAATCTACAATATAGTTGCATCGATGCGGTTGGCAATGGACTGGATCCGCCATATGGAGATATTTTCCGACAGGGCCAACAATCAATCTTTCTCTCCATCCATATGCATTTATCCCTAAACCATGTAGGGACAACCCCTACGCACCATCCACTTGACCCTCTTAATATATAGGCTGGCTGCATTGCATTTCTCTATGCTTTGTATATATGCTTTGTCTTATAAGGGGTTCGGCGTTATCTCATTCATTATGGTTTTTTATTGTTTTGTTTTGATTAGAGATGAGCAAAGTATTCAAAAATTTGATTCGGCAACTTCGACGAATTTTGCGATATGATTCTATTTGATCCGAATTAAATTGAGGCAAATCATTAAATTGCGGCAAATCGCGTACCAAAAACAGCTATTTATTGGCTGCAGAGAGCCGGGGTGGGCGGAAAAATGGTGGAACCCATTGCATGCAGTCACGTTTGACCGCTGCATCCAAGTTACAGCTAACACCCTGCTCCATAACCGATTGGGGGGATTTAACACCTTGGATGCAGCGGTCAAACATGCCGTGTGCACTCGCGAAGGGGTTAAAGGGATGTGACATCACAGGGCTGGTTGCTGATTGGCTGCATGCATGGCATTGTGGGCGATCCCGCGTTCCCAGAGTTCCTTGCCCCATGTAGAGAAGCCATTTTGAACTAAATGCGAATCGTTACCAGGAAGCGTGAGGAAATTCAAATTCGATGCAAATCGAATATTTCCTGAAATTCGGATCGAATTCCACTTCTGCAGCTTCAATTCGCTCATCTCTAGTTTTGATGTTAATAAAAACATTTCAACATAAAACAGTTTGGGAAACGTTAGCAAAAATGTGTAGTTTATAGCCCTCAGTGTTACATATAACAAAACCATTTCTTTATAAATATACCATTGCCGTACCTGGATATATTGGATACTATTATGTCTGTGTATCTATAGGGGCGCAGAGATAGTGGGCACTAGTGGATGAGCCTGAAGGTGGTCTGCCACATATGGAAACAGCAGTATTATAAATGGCACAAGGTAGATGAGGGCCCTGTTGTACACTTTTGATGACAATGGAAACTTAAACAATTTTTTGGATAATGGGGGAAAAAAATGGCACCAGTATATGAAGATAATACGATCTTCTGTGAGTGGGTTTAGATAACCTGTGATTCCACATTCATCATACATATAATTTTAGTGTCTCAATTCCTGTAGATCTCTGATGTGTCTCTTCTGATTCTGCTCTACCTTGGTTCTTACCTGCAATGAATGATTGTTCGTGTAGTTCGGTTATACTCAGCAGTTCTGCGTCTTGTTGCTGGCAGCTTCTTCTGGCTTGGTACCAAGTGAGGGCTGAATCTGGGTTAATCTGATAGCTGATGCCAGTAACAGGATCTGCTGTCCACAAGCCAATAAACAAGTCTGAGAATAAAAATGTGTTATATATAAAAGAGATTATAACACAAAAATGACATATTATAAAAATGAGGTTTTTTTTTTTTGTTTTTTATTAAGTTTAGTAATCTTACTATTGCTTTAGAAACCAGTCTTCTAATATTCCTGTTTGCAGAATGCCTGTTAGACTACTCACCATAGATTAACACTTCCTGATAACTTCAGCTCACCTGTCAGCTTTACTGTGGAGACTGAGACATCAAAAGCAGGGGCAAGAGATTTAATGAAAGTTCTACTGTACTTCTGAAGACCTAGATAAGGCAGGATAGCAACACTATGCACTCCCACACTGCTCCCTGGGGCAGGGGACTGAATTTCATTGCTGCTTGGGGATTAATAATACTCTTTGATATTTTTATTCCATAAATTCTGATTAATTTAAAGTGTACCTCCAATTATAAAATACATTTTCATGAATGAATATTACATGTGACTATAAGAAACTTTGTAATATATCTTAAAGAAATATGTTTCCTTCTCCCCTTATCAGGCTACCTTTTACAGAGAAATGTATAGAGAGAGGAAAGGGGAGAAGGCTGCTGAAAAAAACAAAAAAAAACACCAATGGCTTCAGCTGCTAAACTCTGAATCAGGGAGCTCTTGTAACACTGCTATGTTGCAAGACAAGACTCTACCACTAAACAGAAAGAGTCAATAAACAAATTAACAATCCTCAATCCTCCCTCCCCTCTTCATAGACTTCTATGAGTGAGGGGAATATACAGACTCTATATAAATAAACAGCCTGAGTGGAGATGAGGAGAATTACAGCCTAAGGCCGTGAATTAAAAGCACGGGCGGTACATGGGGGACACAGGGATGTCCCCGTATGGCGCCTGCGCATGCGCCGTGCTTCCGCGGCTGCTTTAATTAAATGAATAGGAGCCACGGAAGCACGGGCCGCAAAAGAGGACAGGAATAGGACCTGTTCTATCTGATGCAGCCCGGACTGTCGGCCCACACGGGACTGTGAAATTCACGGTTGTGTGTACGGGCCCATAGAAAGAATGGGTCAGTGTGCTATCCGTCAGATACATGGATAGCACACTGACCCACACCACGGTCGTCTGCAAGGGGCCTAATACACAGAGAAGAAAACATTTTTCGTAATGGGGTATTCCCAAGAACATAACCATATTTAAAAATCTAGACATGAAGAGACTCGAGAGTATAATAATTTTCCTTCTGGTTCTATCTGAACAGGTTCAGATCGAACCGAACTGGGGTTTGCTTCGTCCTAACACAGGACAAAACGAATCTTCTGGGTTTTTTTTTTTGTCACCGCTAAGATGGTTAGAGAATCTTAAAATCTGCAAAATTTTTACTTATTAATATTTTCAAAAATGTTTAACTCTTAATTGTCTACACTTTTTAAATATGGTTATTTGTTCATGGAAAATTGCCTTTAAATAAGAAATATTCCAAAGTTCCTTATATTCACTTGTACTATTCATTTATGACATTTTAAACAAGGAGGTGTATGCCTATAATACGACGGCCCCAAGGAAAGTTTTTAGGAAAAAAAAAGATAGAACACTTTAAAAAAATTAACATATTAACACTAAAACAGTTAGAAATTTCCTTTAGGCTAAGGCCCCACGTGGCTTTTTTGCTGCGGGAAAATCCACGGCAGAAACGCATCGCGGTTTTTCCCACAGCGCTTTAGACAGATCACAGAGGTTTCCTCTCCGGACTCTCTGTTTCAATTATACCTATGGAGAAACTGCTGGCATTTCCGTAGGTATAATTGACATGCTGCGATTTCCAAAACTACTCTTTTTACCGCAAAGTGGGCATGGGATTTGCTAGAATCCCATCCACTTTGATCTGACGCGGGTAAATCGTGGCGTTTCCGCAACGTGGGGCCCTGACCTTAAAGTGATTTTCTGGGAGTTAATACTGATCAGCTATCCTTAGGATAGGTCATCAATATCTGATCGATGGAGGTCCAATACCTGGGAACACCACAGATTGATTGCTCAAAGTGCTAGCAGTGCTCAGTTTAGTGGCGTTTCTGCTTCAGAAGCCAATAACAACCATCACGTGGCCTGTTTGTAGCTCAGTCCCATTTAAGCAAATGGGACTAATCTGCAATACCAATCACAGCCTCTACACAATATATGGCTCACTATGCTCAGTATTCAGTGAAGAGGCTGTTGCTCTTACCTATATACAATAGTTTGTTCAAGCATCTGATTGGTGGAGATGACAGGTGTTGGACCCCCACTGATCTGGTATTGATAATCTATTGTAAGTATAGGTTATCTCATCAATATCATAATCCTTAAAAACACCTTTAAGAACTACATGTAATTTCAGCCCATACATAATGTGTCTATTCTCTTCACTGAGAACTTGTCTGAGTATGTTTGGGTTGTTGAAAACCAGAGAAAGCTTCAAGGAAATGGGTGATACTTCTCAATCTCTAAATTTCAGTAGCAATCCAGTAGCATCATGGTCCAGGGGCTGTTGGCACATGTCAATACTTCATTTCTGGACTTCTAGGGTCTAGTGTCTCATATTTTGAGCATTAACTTGCAGGTTGTGATTTTAATAAACGTAGCATGATATGAGTACAGTGTGGCTATATTCTACTCCGTAGGAGGTTGTGGCATTTATGGCTAAAATATGTACATTAAAGCGAGTCCACCGCCTCCCCAAGTATATTCAGGTACCACCACTGCACTACAGAGCACATTACAGTGATCAATAATATATCTTTGTTATATATGTCGCTTTTGTAGATTTGGAGAAAAATAACTTTGATTAATTATGCAAATAAGTAAGAGCAAGTAGGAAGCTCGTAAGGACAAATTCACAGGACAGAGTACAATAGCAAGCAAACCTGTGTGGGCTGATGACCTGTATATAGGAAGTCCAGGACCTGCCCCAGACTTGATTGGTAGACAGGCTGTCAATCATACAGGCAAGGCTAAGATAGACTGATAAAGGAGCAGAGAGAAACAAAGGTGCAGGAGACGGGTGTGGCGGAAATTCAATTACAGAGAAGAAATACTAGGACAGTGTTCAGACTGAGCAACAAGAACCTTAAGCAATGAATCAAACTGAACACACCTCCTGCGCCGCAGCGTGCGAGTCTAGGGTGGCACAGAGACCCGAACAGGCAGAGATATTACACATATTCAGCCAAGAGGAAAGATAAGAAAGGACACACCTGTGATAGGTTACTTCATCTGTGTAGATCACTATTACACTTACATTTAGATGGACAAAATCTAAACAGCTGGTCTGTGTCATAATCTGACGTTGTAGAGCACCAGCGTAGTCCATTATGTAGTCCAATAGTTACACAGTCTACATAAACCTTGTTGTTGAGCTTGAAAGGGAACTTGCAGGGCTGACCATTACTATTCCCCCTCAGAGTGTATATTTCTGTGGAAAAGCAAATTACAGCATTGTCCTCATGGTAGAATCAATATCTAGTTTAGTTCATTATGAAAAATACAAGGCATTTTAGACCAGCTAGAGACTTGTTTCTGGTATAATTGTAAACCCCAACATCTTAGAGAAAAAATGAGCTACAAGTGAAAGCAGGAGGATGAAAAAAACAAAATGAAAATTGAAAACTGGCTGCAGGGGGCGGGGACTGAGCTATGTGATATATAGGTTATATGATAGAGGAGAGAAGCTGAGCTCTGTGATATAGGGTTATATGATAGAGGAGAGAAGCTGAGCTCTGTGATATATAGGATTATATGATAGAGGAGAGAAGCTGAGCTCTGTGATATATAGGGTTATATGATAGAGGAGAGAAGCTGAGCTCTGTGATATATAGGGTTATATGATAGAGGAGAGAAGCTGAGCTCTGTGATATGTAGGTTATATGATAGAGGAGAGAAGCTGAGCTCTGTGATATATAGGGTTATATGATAGAGGAGAGAAGCTGAGCTCTGTGATATATAGGGTTATATGATAGAGGACAGAAGCTGAGCTCTGTGATATATAGGGTTATATCATAGAGGAGAGAAGCTGAGCTCTGTGATATATATGGTTATATGATAGAGCAGAGAAGCTGAGCTCTGTGATATATAGGAGTTATATGATAGAGGAGAGAAGCTGAGCTCTGTGATATGTAGGTTATATGATAGAGGGAGAGAAGCTGAGCTCTGTGATATATAGGGTTATATGATAAGGGAGAGAAGCTCTGAGATCTGTAGGTATATATAGGAAGAGTTATATGTATATAGGAGAGAAGCTGAGCTCTGTGATATATAGGTTATATGATAGAGGAGAGAAGCTGAGCTCTGTGATATGTAGGGTTATATGATAGAGGAGAGAAGCTGAGCTCTGTGATATATAGGTTATATGATAGAGCAGAGAAGCTGAGCTCTGTGATATATAGGTTATATGATAGAGGGAGAGAAGCTGAGCTCTGTGATATATAGGGTTATATGATAGAGGAGAGAAGCTGAGCTCTGTGATATATAGGGTTATATGATAGAGGAGAGAAGCTGAGCTCTGTGATATATAGGGTTATATGATAGAGGAGAGAAGCTGAGCTCTGTGATATGTAGGTTATATGATAGAGCGAAATAAACAGAGAAGCTGAGCTCTGTGATATATAGAGTTATATGATATAGGAGAGAAGCTGAGCTCTGTGATATATAGGTTATATGAGAGAGGGAGATAAGTTGAGCTCTGTGATATATAGGGTTATATGATAGAGGAGAGAAGCTGAGCTCTGTGATATGTAGGTTATATGATAGAGGAGAGAAGATGAGTGATGTGATATATAGGGTTATATGATAGAGGGAGAGACGCTGAGCTCTGTGATATATAGGATTATATGATAGAGGAGAGAAGCTGAGCTGTGTGATATATAGGGTTATATGATAGAGGGAGAGACGCTGAGCTCTGTGATATATGGGATTATATGATAGAGGAGAGAAGCTGAGCTCTGTGATATATAGGGTTATATGATAGAGGAGAGAAGCTGAGCTCTGTGATATATAGGGTTATATGATAGAGGAGAGAAGCTGAGCTCTGATATGTAGGGTTATATGATAGAGGAGAGAAGCTGAGCTCTGTGATATATAGGGTTATATCATTGAGGAGAGAAGCTGAGCTCTGTGATATATAGGGTTATATGATAGAGGAGAGAAGCTGAGCTCTGTGATATATATGTTATATGATAGAGCAGAGAAGCTGAGCTCTGTGATATATAGAGTTATATGATATAGGAGAGAAGCTGAGCTCTGTGATATATAGGTTATATGAGAGAGGGAGAGAAGCTGAGCTCTGTGATATATAGGGTTATATGATAGAGGAGAGAAGCTGAGCTCTGTGATATATAGGATTATATGATAGAGGAGAGAAGCTGAGCTCTGTGATATATAGGGTTATACGATAGAGGAGAGAAGCTGAGCTCTGTGATATATAGGGTTATATGATAGAGGAGAGAAGCTGAGCTCTGATATGTAGGGTTATATGATAGAGGAGAGAAGCTGAGCTCTGTGATATATAGGGTTATATGATAGAGGGAGAAGCTGAGCTCTGTGATATATAGGGTTATATGATAGGGAGAGAAGCTGAGCTCTGTGATATATAGGGTTATATGATAGAGGAGAGAAGCTGAGCTCTGTGATATATAGGATTATATGATAGAGGAGAGAAGCTGAGCTCTGTGATATATAGGGTTATATGATAGAGGAGAGAAGCTGAGCTCTGTGATATATAGGGTTATATGATAGAGGAGAGAAGATGAGTGATGTGATATATAGGGTTATATGATAGAGGGAGAGACGCTGAGCTCTGTGATATATAGGATTATATGATAGAGGAGAGAAGCTGAGCTCTGTGATATATGGGATTATATGATAGAGGAGAGAAGCTGAGCTCTGTGATATATAGGGTTATATGATAGAGGAGAGAAGCTGAGCTCTGTGATATATAGGGTTATATGATAGAGGAGAGAAGCTGAGCTCTGATATGTAGGGTTATATGATAGAGGGGAGAAGCTGAGCTCTGTGATATATAGGGTTATATGATAGAGGGAGAGAAGCTGAGCTCTCTGATATATAGGATTATATGATAGAGGAGAGAAGCTGAGCTCTGTGATATATGGGATTATATGATAGATGAGAGAAGCTGAGCTCTGTGATATATAGGGTTATATGATAGAGGAGAGAAGCTGAGCTCTGTGATATATAGGGTTATATGATAGAGGAGAGAAGCTGAGCTCTGATATGTAGGGTTATATGATAGAGGAGAGAAGCTGAGCTCTGTGATATATAGGGTTATATGATAGAGGAGAGAAGCTGAGCTCTGTGATATATAGGGTTATATGATAGAGGAGAGAAGCTGAGCTCTGATATGTAGGGTTATATGATAGAGGAGAGAAGCTGAGCTCTGTGATATATAGGGTTATATGATAGAGGGAGAAGCTGAGCTCTGTGATATATAGGGTTATATGATAGAGGGAGAAGCTGAGCTCTGTGATATATAGGGTTATATGATAGAGGAGAGAAGCTGAGCTCTGTGATATATAGGGTTATATGATAGAGGAGAGAAGCTGAGCTCTGTGATATATAGGATTATATGATAGAGGAGAGAAGCTGAGCTCTGTGATATATAGGGTTATATGATAGAGGAGAGAAGCTGAGCTCTGTGATATATAGGGTTATATGATAGAGGAGAGAAGCTGAGCTCTGTGATATATAGGGTTATATGATAGAGGAGAGAAGCTGAGCTCTGTGATATATAGGGTTATATGATAGAGGAGAGAAGCTGAGCTCTGTGATATATAGGGTTATATGATAGAGGAGAGAAGCTGAGCTCTGTGATATATAGGGTTATATGATAGAGGAGAGAAGCTGAGCTCTGTGATATATAGGGTTATATGATAGAGGAGAGAAGCTGAGCTTTGTGAATATAGGTTATATGATAGAGAAGAGAAGCTGAAATTATTTTAGATAAGATCAGAAGCAATGTCAGGAAATATTATTTCACTGAATGAGTAGTAGATGGTTGGCACAAACTTCAAGCAGATATGGATGGAAAATCCATAGCAAGTGACTGTAAACCTGGATATGCTGAAGACATATCTATACTAAGATATGAATGAAAAGGGACTAATACAAGGACAGACTAGACTGACCACTTGGTCTTTTTCTATCTCTTTACCTTCATAAGAATTACTACATAAATCTTCCTTTGTAGAATAGATTTTCCATTGGCTCCAGTCTCCTGTGCTATTGGAGAGAATGATTTTCTTTCTATCTCTGCAGGTCATGTATAGATCACCTTTGGTGACTCCAAACAAAGTCGCATTTTTACATTCCCATTTCTGGAGGTCACTGTTGCTGTCACATTTATGCAGCACCACTGCTGACCCTTCTGATATAGACGGTACAGACAGGCAGTGTGATGTCCCTACATTTATAAGCTGCTCCTTAGAAATCCATTGAAATTTCTGCATAATAGAATTCTCATTACATTCAGCCATGACGAGGGCAGAATCCTCTGCTTGTAGACATCGCTTGTCGGCGTCATTGTAGATTAAAAATATTTTGACTCCTGAAAAATAAGATGAATTTTATTGAAGAGGTTTTCCGGCCCCAAATTAATTTTTCCTACTAATGACCTATCCACAGGATAGGTCATCAGTATGTGATCTGACAAGGTCTGACAGCCAGACCCCGCATACATCAGCTGTTCTACCAGCCTCCATGTGCTGGAAGATGCTAGTGAATGGGGAACTTGGCCCCAAGTGGATTTTTCATACTGATGACCTATCTACAGGATCGGTATGAAACCTGGACCCTGCACAGATCAGCCGTTCGAGCAGCCTCTAGGTACTGGAAGGTGTAGCCGGCTCCTATTCTAGTATTAGGAGCGGCGGTGCTGCAACTCCGTCCTCTGTATAGCCAACAGTTGATCTGTGCAGGGTCCAGCTATAAGCTGCTTTCCTGAAGAACAAGATTTTTTTTTGCCCTCTAAAAAACATTCTATTATACAAGACTTGTCACTCTGGTATTGATGGGGGGTCCAATTTTTGGGGTTCGTCCATAATACCAGAAGATGGGGAATTAATGCAAATTTGATTATGAACAATATTACATCATTAAATTAATATAATCTCTGAAAGGGATAGTGTCATTTCTCAACTAAAACAGCACTCACCCTATCACTGGCCTAAAGAGGATATCAAGTATCTGGGAGTACGTATCCCTCGAGACTAGGCAAACATCATCCCGCTTAACTACTACCCTTTACTTAGAAATATACAAAAACAACTAATGAACCTCTATATCCCATATGTCTCTTGACTAGACCGTAAGAACCTACTAAAAACATATATCCTTCCCAAACTTCTCTACCTCGTACGCACACTCCCAGTAAGCCTCCCTAGATCCTTCTTTGACAAATTTAGACATATAACCATTGACTTTTTATGGCAGCAGAAACGTCCCAGAATCAAATACTCACAACTTCTACAACCAACCAACCAACCAGGGTGGAGCAGGGCTACCAGATTTACTTACATACTACCATGCTCTTCAAAGGGAGCGTTGGACCCTCCTGACGCAAACACTACTGATAATCTGGCAATCCAACTAGAAACCTCACTAATGTCTCTTACGGATAGGCTGACACTCTGGGGAATCCTACCTCTGCTGCCCACAAGCAAGGTACTACTACGCAGTGTCATCAAGACATGGCACACACTACAGACAAAGTACCTACTCCTTTCGGGCCCACAACCTTCACTTCCTCTGGACCTGCTGCCATATCTGATTAACCCTAAAAGATTTGTACAACCCGCATTCTGGAATAGACTACGCCACCACACATTGTCCTCCTTTTTTGTACAAGATGAGCCCCCGACTACCTCCTGGCTGTTACGAAAGACGGGACTAGAACTTAATGACTTTTTACAGCAGTGGGATTTCACCATGAAGTGTGACTCCTACATACAGTGGGGAAAAAAAAGTATTTAGTCAGCCACCAATTGTGCAAGTTCTCCCACTTAAAAAGATGAGGCCGGCCTGTAATTGTCATCATAGGTAGACCTCAACTATGAGAGATAAAATGAGAAAACAAATCCAGAAAATCACATTGTCTGATTTTTAAAGAATTTATTTGCAAATTATGGTGGAAAATAAGTATCTGGTCAATAACAAAAGTTCATCTCAATACTTTGTTATATATCTTTTGTTGGCAATGACAGAGGTCAAACGTTTCCTGTAAGTCCTCACAAGGTTGGCACACACTGTTGCTGGTATGTTGGCCCATTCCTCCATGCAGATCTCTAGAGCAGGGATGTTTTGGGGCTGTCGCTGGGCAACACGGACTTTCAACTTCCTCCAAAGGTTTTCTATGGGGTTCAGATCTGGAGACTGGCGAGGCCACTCCAGGACCTTAAAATGCTTCTTACGAAGCCGCTCCTTCGTTGTCCTGGTGGTGTGCTTGGGATCATTGTCATGCTGAAAGACCCAGCCACATTTCATCTTCATTGCCCTTGCTGATGGAAGGAGGTTTGCACTCAAAATCTCACGATACACGGTCCCATTCATTCTTTCATGTACACGGATCAGTCGTCCTGGTCCCTTTGCAGAGAAACAGCCCCAAAGCATGATGTTGCCCCCCCCCATGCTTCACAGTAGGTATGGTGTTCTTTGGATGCAACTCAGCATTCACTCTCCTCCAAACACCACGAGTTGTGTTTCTACCAAACAGTTCTACTTTGGTTTCATCTGACCTTATGACATTCTCCCAATACTCTTCTGGCACATCCAAATGCTCTCTAGCAAACTTCAGACGGGCCCGGATATGTACTGGCTTAAGCAGGGGGACACGTCTGGCACTGCAGGATCTGAGTCCCTGGCGGCGTAGTGTGTTACTGACGGTAGCCTTTGTTACGTTAGTCCCAGCTTTCTGCAGTTCATTCACTAGGTCCTCCAGTGTGGTTCTGGGATTTTTGCTCACCGTTCTTGTGATCATTTTGACCCCACGGGGTGAAATCTTGCGTGGAGCCCCTGATGGAGGGAGATTATCAGTGGTCTTGTATGTCTTCCATTTTCTAATTATTGCTCCCACAGTTGATTTCTTCACACCAAGCTGCTTGCCTATTGCAGATTCAGTCTTCCCAGCCTGGTGCAGGTCTATAATTTTGTTTCTGGTCCTTCCACAGCTCTTTGGTCTTCACCATAGTGGAGTTTGGAGTGTGACTGTTTGAGGTTGTGGACAGGTGTCTTTTATACTGATAACAATGTCAAACAGGAGCCATTACTACAGGTAATGAGTGGAGGACAGAGGAGCCTCTTAAAGAAGAAGTTACAGGTCTGTGAGAGCCAGAAATCGTGCTTGTTTGTAGGTGACCAAATACTTATTTTCCACCATGATGTGCAAATAAATTCTTAAAAAAGCAGACAATGTGATTTTCTAGATATGTTTTCTCATTTTGTCTGTCATAGTTGAGGACTACCTATGATGTCAATTACAGGCCTCTCTCATTTTTTAAGTGGGAGAACTTGCACAAATGGTGGCTGACTAAATACTTTTTTTTCCCCACTGTATCAAAACACCTAGCTGAGCTACTGAAATCTTGGTTAGAAACCCTCACTACCAATCACACACCACAGAAAGGGATCCGCTCAAAAATGTACAAATTCCTTCTAGCATACTCTAGTGACAATTACCCGAGGTACCTCCGCCATTGGGAGGAAGAATTAGGGATCACTCTAACAGTGGGTGATAGGAAGAAGGTCCTAGCCAATGCACACAGTTTCTCACGATGCGAGAGGATACAAGAAAACTACTTTAAACTCCTTACCCGTTGGTATAAAGCACCAGCATGGTTACATGACTTAAGTCCCTCCATCCCGAATACTTTCTGGAGGTGTCAGGAGGAACCTGGGAGCTTATTACACATTTGGTGGCAATGCCCACTGATACACTCCTTCTGGAACAAAATCATTTCCACTATCGGCAGAATTTGTGATGTACAGATCCCCCCTTCACTTGAACACTTCCTTCTATGGTTATCCCATGCTGACTTTTGCCCCAAACCAGAAGACTTAGCCACTCATCTCATAGCTGCTACGAGACTCCTAATACCTTCCTACTGGAGAAATACCTCACCCCCTTCTTTGTCACACTGGGTATCCAAAGTTAATGATATTTGCTGGATTGAGGAACTGGTGCACTGGGCTATAATGTCCAGAAACACTTTCCTCACAACATGGACCCCCTGGTTGACCTTCAGACAGACACTCACATAACCACGGAACACATGCTTTTATGCTACGCCATAATAAAATTGCTCTTAACAGATGCAAGATTTAATCTGATACTGCAACTCCTACTGTCCAGTAGTATACACTCATGCCCCACATACCTTTGACACTCCCTCTATTGTTTGACTGTTACTCATTGTTAAATGGTTTGTTCAAATACAGTACATGCAGTACATCTCCTATGCAATAATTGTTATAAGAGATATGATTTTGTACATATCTTTATGGGAATACCTGCCCAGTACAAGTGCCTCCCATCGGCCTCCCATCAGCCTTCCACAAACTGCCTTTGTGAAATGCAACAGAAGAAATGCGGTACACTGATATTAATTTAATGATGTAGTATTGTTCATAATCAAATTTGCATCAATTCCATGGACACTCCCCATAAACTTTACCACCACCTTTACCGGAGTGAAGTCCCTCTGATATATTTGCTATGATACAAGAATGTACATTGATCAACTTGTATTTTATTACTTTGCATATTGACTACTATACATTAATGTATATTGACTACTGTATACAATGTCTCATTGTTCTAGTCTGCTGAAGGGTACAACCTGAAATGTTGCAGCAAGGAACAATTTAAGCAGTGTTAAACTAGTCTTGTTTTAATCAATCTTATGAAGCATAACCATTACAGAGTGCTATTCTACATTTTGGTCTCTTCCTCTAGTTGTGTCCTGCACTCAATGGGAAAGGTAATGTGTGTTTTTTTTTTTTTTATAAAAACCTGTTTCCTGTATTAGATTGTCTCAAGATAGATATTGGTGGCATACTGTATTACTGTATCTCTAAGAAATGCCCAATGTCCCAATTGCAGAGGGGCCACCAATCTGCTGTGAACTACTCCGAATACTAGAGCAAAGTAGCTCTGCATGGGGTGGTCCACCAAACAGCAGTCGGTCACCTACCTATCAGACGTTGGTGGTATACCCTAGTGACCTACACCCCCAATCACCCCATAATGATCATATGGGTCATATATATAGGCTGCCTATATGTCCAGACATATCTATAACCACCACCCTAGGACATGTAAGTACAGTGTAACTTACCCAGCAGACCAGGCAGCCACATAAGGTATAGAAGTGTGAGTAATATGGAGGCAGTCATTGTATATATCGCATTAATCTTTCCAGCTCCCACATGAATATATCTGCACCAAGCAAGTCTTATTACACTTCCCAGTAGGAAGACTGTGACATCCAGAAATGTGACTTTTATATAAAAAAGGGTTATATGGTCACATGGGACCTAACAGGACCTCCCAGCCCTAAGAGCTCACATTATCTACAGTAACTTCCCTTCACAATTATTACATGATACTATCAAAAAGCCCCAATCCTGCCAGTTTGGTATTCACCTCTTAGTCAGTTCATGATTTTGGTTTCTTTGGATTTATTTCAAAATTTAATGTCTGAGTCACTTTTACAATTTATTGCAAAAGGTCAAAATTGGTGGCTTCACATATTTGTATCTTTGTAACTTTTATTACTGAAACATGGCTAAATGGAACTTCAGGCCTCACACTGGAAGCTGCAATACCAAATAACTACCTGGTGCTGCACCATGAGAGACTGGTTAGAATGGGAGCCCTGCTATCTGCTTCAATCCCCCTTTAACCCCTTCAGGACCGAGCCCAAAGTGCGTTAAGGACCAGGCCTCATTTTTCAAAACTGACATATGTTATTATTTTTATTATTTATTTATATAGCACCATTAATTCCATGGTGCTGTACATTATTATATTAATTCCATGGTGCTGTACATTATTATATTAATTCCATGGTGCTCTGTACATTATTATATTAATTCCATGGTGCTGTACATTATTATATTAATCCCCCCCCCCCCCCCCCATGGTGCTATATATTATTATATTAATTCCATGGTGCTATACATTATTATATTAATTCCATGGTGCTGTACATTATTATATTAATTCCATGGTGCTGTACATTATTATATTAATTCCATGGTGCTGTACATTATTATATTAATTCCATGGTGCTGTACATTATTATATTAATTCCATGGTGCTGTACATTATTATATTAATTCCATGGTGCTGTACATTATTATATTAATTCCATGGTGCTGTACATTATTATATTAATCCCATGGTGCTGTATATTATTATATTAATTCCATGGTGCTGTACATTATTATATTAATTCCATGGTGCTTTACATTATTAGATTAATTCCATGGTGCTTTACATTTTAGATGAATGGGGTGCTTTACATTTGGAGGGGGCCGCAGGGCTCTGTCCTGGGCCCAGTACTTTTTTAATATTTTTATAAATGATCTGGATGATGGGATTATTGGGGAACTAATAAAATTTGCAGATGATACAAAGATAGGAGGAATGGCCAACACTAGAGAGGAGAGAGAGTGCATCCAAAAGGACTTAGACACACTGGAACAATGGGCTGAGGTGAACAAAATGGTATTCAACAGGGACAAATGCAAAGTCCTACATCTGGGTAACAGAAATGCAAGAAGCATATATAGTATGGGAGGAATAGAACTAAGTGAGAGTACAGGGGAAAAGGATTTGGGCATAATAATAGATCACAAATTCAACATGAGTCAACAGTGCGGTGCGGTGGCAAAAAAGGCTAATAAAATTCTAGGATGTATCAAGACGAGCATTGAAGCTAGATCAAGAGAGGTAATTATTCCGCTGTACTCTGCCCTGGTCAGACCCCACCTGGAATACTGTGTACAGTTCTGGGCGCCCCAATTTAAGAAAGACATCGATTTATTGGAGCAGGTCCAGAGAAGAGCAACCAAAATGGTGGAAGGTCTACAAACCATGTCCTACGAGGAAAGGCTAAAAGAATTGGGATTGCTTAGTTTGCAGAAGAGAAGGCTAAGGGGAGACTTAATAGCGGTGTTTAAATATCTGAAAGGTTGTCACAGTGCAGAGGGATCTACCCTATTCTCATTAGCAGAAGGAAGCACGAGAAGTAATGGGATGAAACTAAGGGGAAGGAGATTCAGATTAGATATTAGGAAAAACTTATTAACAGTAAGGGTAGTGAGGGAGTGGAATAGGCTGCCACGGGAGGTGGTGAGTTCTTCATCAATTGAAATCTTCAAGCGGAAACTGGATAGATATATAGCTGGGATGATTTAGGAAATCCTGCTTTTGCAGGGGGTTGGACTTGATGGCCCTTGAGGTCCCTTCCAACTCAAACAAAACAAAACAAACAAAACAAGATTTACATACGGTACACAAGTTATACAAAACAAATATAATACTAACAGTGACCATCTAGTACATTGGGATTGAGGGCCCTGCCCACAAGGGCTTACAGTCTATGAGGGAAGAGGGATAGAGACAGAAGGTGGGGGTAGAGGCTGTACAGATGGTGGTGGTGACAGTAGTGTTATTGGAGGTTGTAGGCCTTCCTGAATAGGTGAGTCTTCAGGGCTTTCTTGAAGCTTGTGACTGTGGGGGTCAGTCTTATGTGTTTTGGTAATGAGTTGCAGAGTATGGCGGATGCACGGGAGAAGTCTTGGAGACAGTTGTGTGAAGAGTGGATAAGAGCAGAGCGGAATAGGAGGTCTTTGGAGGATCGGAGGTTACGTGTGGGCAGGTAGCGGGAGATTAGGTCGGAGATATATGGAGGGGACAGGTTGCGGATGACTTTATATGTCAGCGTTAGCATTTTGAACTCTATTCGCTGGGCAAGAGGTAGCCAGTGAAGGGATTGGCAGAGGGGAGCAGCTCATGAAGAACCAGGGAGAGAGGTGTATTAAGTGAGCAGCACAGTTTAAGGTGGATTGGAGGGGGGTGAGAGTGTTTGCTTGCTGGGAGGCCATGGAGAAGGGTGTTACAGTAGTCTAAGTGGGAGATTGAAGGCATGGACTATCATCTTTGCAGTTTCAGGGGTGAGGAAGGAGCGGATTCGATGATGGTCTTGAGTTGGAGGCGGCAGGAGGTGTTGAGGGTCACTTTATGTGGCAATAACTTTGAGACACTTTAACTTACACAAGTGATTTTGAGATTGTTTTTTCATGACACATTGTACTTCATGTTCGTGGTAAACACTAATCAATATTTTTGTATTTATATATAAAAAAATTGGAAATTTGATGGAAATTTGGAAAAAATCGCAATTTTCAAAATGTGAAATGCTCTGCTTTTCAGTCATATCACACAAATACATTAATAACTATTATCTACCATATCTCTTCTTTATATCGGCATCATCTTTTAATTGTCATTTAATTCATTTTGGATGTTAGAAGGCTTACAAGTGTAACAGCGATTTTCCAGATTTACAAGAAAACTTCCCAAACTAATTTTTTAGGGACCACTTCAGTTCTGAAGGGGATTATAAAGGCCTATATACAGTATTAGAAACCCCCATGAATCACCCCAATTTCAAAACTGCACCCTTCAAATAATTCAAAACAGCATTTGGGAAGTTTGTTAACCCTTTAAGCATTTCACGGAAATTAAAACAATATAGAGGTTAAATTTTGACATTTTAATTTTTTTCAATAATACATTCATTTAGCCCTAAAATTAACATACTCACAAAGGGTTAAAGGAGAAAATGCATCTCACAGTTTGTTATGCAATTTCTCCAGAGCAGAGAAATACCCCATATGTGGGTGTAAACAGATGTTTGGGCACACGGCAGTGCATGGAAGGGAAGGAGCGACACTGGATGTTTGAAAAGCAGATTTTGCTGGAATAGTTTTCAGGTGCCATGTCTCATTTGCAGAGCCCCTAGAATACAAAGGAAAGCCCCAAAAAGTGACCTCATTTTGGAAACTACACCCCTCTCAGAATTTATCAAGGGGTATAATGAGCATTTTGACCCAATAGCCTTTTCACAGATTTTATTAACAATGGGATGTGTAAATGAAAAATTAATAAAACGTCACTTTAACCCCAAAGTTTTTGTTTTCACAAGGGGTTAAAGTAGAAAACACACCCCATACACCATAGTTTGTTAAACAATTTCTCCTGAACACGGCAATACCCCATATGTGGTCGTAATCTGCTGTATGGGTTCATGGAGGGGATTGGAATGGAAAGAGTGCTATTTGGCTTTTGGAGGGCAGATTTTGCTGGAATAGTTTTCGGGTGCCATGTCGCATTTGCAGAGCAACTAGTGGACCAAAACACTGGAAACCCCCAAAAGTTACCCCATTTTGGAAACTACACCCCTCACAGAACATATCAAGGGATATAATGAGCAGTTTGATGCTACAGCTGTTTCACAGATTTTGTTACACAATTTCTCCTAACCTTCCTCTAGTGTTAGGGTCGTGACCGACCCGTTTTAGGTTTTAAATGCATACAAATTCTACATACATTTGTTTATTGCATCAAGACTTTTTGACTTTTTCAGGAACTTATTTTTAAACAAAATACAATAAAATAAAACTATTTTACTAAATTGTAAAATGCTCTTATTAAAATTATAACATTTGTGTTGTTGGGGTCAATTTCGACCCAGGTCTAATATAAGAGTAAAAAAACAATAAGTCCCAAAACTGAACTCATAAACACAATATAAACCAACAGCCCACAGCCAGCTCTACCTCCAACAACTTGAGTTAGGGACATGTCCAGGCATCTATGGCCAAATCAGCTTACAGTTGGTACTTTGCAGAGTATACATCTTCAGTTTACACCATGCAACAATGAGGAGAAGATTAGATGCAAGCCAAATTCTGGATTATATCTTGGATGATAATGAATCAGAGGACACACAGCAGCAAACTGATACAGATGAACAGGTTTCTGAGGAGGAAGATGATGTGGAGTATCAACCGGAAGACACAGACAGTTCTGATCAGTCTGATGAGGAGGTCACCGGTGCTGAAGCTGCTCCCGCTGAAAGATTCAAATCCAAAAGTGGCAAGATCATTTGGAGCTCAGTACCTCCAGATGTACATGGCAGGGCAGATGCTGCAAATGTCATAAAAATGACCCCTGGGATCACAAGGTTTGCTGTGACAAGAGTAAGTGACATCAAGACATGTTTTGATCTGTTTATGCCATTGTCAATAAAAAAAGTCATTATTGCTATGACAAACCTTGAAGGAAAAAAAGTCCACGGCAACATGTGGAATGACCTTCATGATGATGACCTGGATGCCTACATTGGTGTTCTTCTCCTTGCTGGAGTGTACAAATCCTGCAATGAGGCCACTGATAGTCTCTGGGACGCATCGACAGGCAGGAATATTTTCCGGGCAACAATGTCACTTCAAAAGTTTCAAATGATATCAAGAGTCCTCAGATTTGACAACAGAGACACCAGAACAAAATCTGACAAACTTGCTCCCATCAGGGATGTTTGGGAGAAATGGGTGCAGCTCCTTCCACTGATGTTCAACCCAGGGCCAGAGGTGACAGTAGACGAATGTTTTCTCCCTTTTCGTGGAAAATGCCCCTTCCGGCAATACATGACAAGCCAGGCAAATACGGCATAAAAATCTGGGCAGCCTGTGATGCAAAAACTAGCTATGCATGGAATCTACAGATTTACACAGGCAAGTCTGCAAGCGGCATCCCTGAAAAAAAACAAGGAAAACGTGTAGTCCTCGATATGACTATTGGACTGCAGGGTCACAACATTACTTGTGACAATTTTTTTACCAGCTATGACCTTGGACAAGAACTTCTCAGGAGGAAAATCACCATGGTGGGCACAGTGAAAAAAAACAAACCTGAGCTGCCCGCTGAATTGTTGCAGATGAAGGACAGGGCTCCACTTTCCTCAAAGTTTGTTTTTACAGACACCACCACTGCTGTTTCATACTGCCCCCAAAAAACGACGGAATGTGGTACTGATGTCCACACTTCACAAAGATGCAGCTGTGTCATCAGGAAGTGACAAAAAGCCCAGAATCATCCTGGACTATAACAAAAACAAAGGAGGAGTGGACAACCTGGACAAGCTGACTGCCACCTACACTTGCCAGCGAATGACTAGGAGATGGCCAATGGTTGTATTTTCCAACATCCTTGATGTGTCAGCATACAATGCATTTGTGTTGTGGACCCACATTCACCAAGGATGGAATTCAAAGAAAAAAACAAGCGGAGGATGTTTCTTGAGGAACTAGGAAGATCCCTTGTCAAGGCGCACATTGACCAAAGGAAACGGGTGCCCCGAGACCCAGCCGATGCAGCCTTGGTCCAACAACTCCAGAGCTCAACAAGTGCTTCGCCCACACCCACAGCAACACAAAGAGCATCATCACCAGCATCCTCCTCAACCAGCCCTGCCTCAACATCAACCACAACAGCCACAACCCCAGTGAGACCACCTGATTCTAAAAGAAAGAGGTGTCAGGTCTGCCCTAGCAATAAGGACAGAAAGACAAACACATCGTGCTTCGCCTGCAAAAAATACCTCTGCAAAGAACACACAAAAAGTGTCACTTTTTGCCACACATGCATCTAAATACTAATGCATCTAAAAACTAGTACTTGATTTCTGTTGATTTGATTTGCTTGATTGATTGTTGTTTGTTTGTTTGACCTAGAAAAGCTACTTTTTATTATTATTGCTATTAATGTTAATATAATTTTCATCTTTTATTTGTATTAAAGTTGTATAAAAAAAAAAAAATCTGTTGTTTGCCTTTTTCATAAAGTAGTTAGATATGGGTCAAAATTGACCCGTAACACCATAGATGTTACTAGAGTTAATAATATAAAATATATATATATGTATATTTTTTTTACATTTAAGAAATGTGTTCTAAAACCCTTCAGTATTAGTCAGGTAATATAACAAACTTTTTTAAGTTTATATTATTCTCTTGAGGTTCATTTGACAATATTTTTATTATTGAAAATGAAGGGTACGCTCTCAAATGAAAGGCCCAGGGGGCCACAACAAAAATATTAAAATCAATCCTTCCATGGATGAGAAACCCTAACAAGGTAACTAAGAGGTAAGAAACAAATTGGATCATAAATGGATCCATAATAACTGTTTTTAGGGTATCCTAGGGGTGATTTAAGACACGGGTCAAAACCGACCCGTTAACATAAGAAAGAGTAACAGAAAGCTAACACTAGAGGAAGGCTAAACACGGCGATACCCCATTTGTGGTCATAATCTGCTGTATGGGTACATGGCAGGGCTCATAATGGAAAGAGCGCTATTTGGCTTTTGGAGGGCAGATTTTGCTGCATTGGATTTCAGGTGCCATGTCGCATTTGCAGAGCCCCTAAATTACCAGTACAATGGAAACCTTCAAAAGTGACCCTGTTTTGGAAACTACACCCCTCACTGAACATATCAAGAGATATAATGAGCAGTTTGACCCTACAGCTGTTTCACAGATTTTATTAACATTGGGACGTGAAAACGAAAGTCCCAAATTTTTTATTTTCACAAGAGGATAAAGGAGAAAAAGCTCACCAAATTTTATTACACAATTTCTCCTGAACACGGCAATACCCCATATGTGGTAACTGCTGTATGGGTACATAGTGGGGCTCGAAATGGAAAGAGCGCTATTTGGCTTTTGGAGGGCATATTTTGCTGTAATAGTTTTCACGTGCCATGTCACATTTGCAGAGCCCCTAAAGTACCAATGCAATGGAAACCCCCAAAAAGTGATCCTATTTTAGAAACTACACCCCTCAAGAAATCTATCAAGGGGTATTATCATTTTGAGCCCAAGAGTGCTTCCCGAAACTTAATGTATAAAGTGAAAATTGAAATTTTTAAAGAAATATGCCATTTGGGTGCCCAATATGTTGCGCCCAGTTTGTGTCATCAGAGACATACACTCCTAAAACTATTAAGTGGGCTATCCCGGGGACAAAGAAGTTATATATATGGATGTAAACTGCTGCTTGGTCACACAGCAGGGCTCAGAAGGGAAGGAGCACTGCGCTTTTTAGCTTTTGGAATATAGATTTAGAGGTATTTTCTGGACGCCATGTTGTTTTTGCAGATCCCTGGAGGTGCCAGTAAATTGGAATTCCCCAATAAGTGACCCCATTTTGTAGGGGCATTTTTAGAGTCTCTACAAATGTGACATGGCGTCCAAAAACCAACAATCTAAATCAGTGGTCCAAAACACATAGCGCTCCTTGATATCTGCACCCTCCTGTGTGCCCAAGCGGCAGTTTATGCCAACATGTATGACACTGGTGTACCCAGGATAACGTACTTAACAATGTTTTGTATGGATATAAACTGCGGTTTGGGCACAACCAGCACAGAAGGGAAGGAGCGCTATTTTGGTTTTTGGAGCATAGTTTGGTTTTTGGACGTCATGCCACTTTTGCAGAGCCCCTGATTTGGCAGTAAAGTAGAACCTGCAGACACATAACCCCACTTTGGAAACTATACCCCTCAAGGAATTTATCAAGTGGGGTATCGAGCATTTTTAACCCTTGAGCGTTGCATTAATTTAATTTCCAGAAAGGAATGCGCAGCTGATAATGAAAAGTGAAAACTGCAATTTTTCCATAGATTCGCCATTTCAGGGCCTGATATGTTGTGCCTAGCTTATGTCAGTAGAGACACACACTCCAAAAACTGTTAAGCGGGTATCCTGGGCACAACAGCTTTTGGAGCATTTGTCTCTGATACAAGCCGGGCACAACAAATTACGCACTGAAATGACATATTCCTGGAAAAATTGTCATTTTCACTTTTCACCATCAGCTGCGTATTAATTTGTGGAAAATTAATTAATGCAACATTTGGGGGTTAAACATGCTCACTGTACCCCTGGATAAATTCCTTCAGGGGGAATGTAGTTTCCAAAATGGGGTGATATGTCAGGGGATTCCACTTTACTGGCATTTCAGGGTTCTGTGTAATGGTGTCCAAAAACCAAACTGTCTAAATCTGTGCTCCAAAAACCAAAATAGCACTCCCCTTCTGTGCCCGACTGCACCCAAACAGCAGTTTATACCACATATGACATTAAGTACGTTATCCTGGGTACACCAGTGTCATACATGTGGGCATAAACTGCAGTTTGGGCACAGGGCAGGGCGCAGAAAGGAAGAACCGCTATGTGGCTTTTGAAGTGTATATTTAGATGTTTGGTATATGGACACCATGTCATGTTTGCAGAGCCTCTATAGTACCAGTAAAGTGGAATCCCTTAGGGAGTGACCCCATTTTGAAAACTGCACCCCTCAAAGAATTTATCAAGGGGTGTAGTGAGCATTAGTATCCCAGATGTGACTGCACAGCGGATGGTGAAAAGTGAATATGTAAGCTGTGCGGTGTACATTGGGAACACCAGTAGCTCCTATGATTGTGGGGACTCTCACTCTGGCGGTCACTTCTGGTGTCTTTTCCCTCTTAAGCTCTAAATTTGGGGTGTACCCTAATATAGACTCGCACAGCTTATACATTCCCTTCCTGCCGTAGCCAGGTTTGTTTTAATGATTTGGTGATTTTTGGGGTTTTTGTCTTCACATTGCACAAACTGTATTTTTTTTATTTTTCTGGTGATGTAGCCATATGAGGGCTTGTTGTTTGCGGTATGAGATGTATTTTCTAATTACACCATTTTTGGGTGCCTATAACTTATTGACTTAATTTTATTAACTCTTTCTTGGTGGATTAAAAAAAAAAAAAAAAAGCCCATGAATTCTGGTATTGCTTTTTACCTTTTAATTTTTTTTTCAACGCAGCATACAGCATACGTAACATGTTACCTTTATTCTGCGGGTCGGTATGATTACGGTGATACCTCATTTATATTGGGGGTTTTTTGCGTTACTAGTTTTGCAAAACTAAAACCCATTTGGGGACATAAATCAATTATTTTTACATCGCCACCATCTGAGATCTGTAGCAATTTTTTTTTCGCTTAAGTTGGTTGAGGGCTTATTTTTTGCCGGACAACCTGTGCTTTATATTGGTACTGTTTTGGGGTACATATGACTTTTTGATCACTTTTTATAGCATTTTTTTAAGGCGAGATGATGAAAAATTTCCTTGCTTTATTAATTTAGTTTTTTTTTTTTCATACACTTCACTTCTTTTTTTCAAACTCTTTTTTTTTTTTTTACATTTTAGTGATGTCCCACTAATGGACCTGAACCAGTGATGCACTGATCGCTGGTTCAGCACTATAGACTGCAATACATGTGCACTATAGACTGCAATACACGCATAGGCTGACTTCCTCAGTTCTGGGCAGGATCAACCAGGTACTGAGGATCAACCAGGTACTAGAAACCGGGGGAACTGGCCAGACCCCAGGCTACAGAAGATGCATATTGGCACTCCCCATCTCACCACGGGGGCTGGTATGGGGGACATTTTGTATGGCGGAACCCCTTGGATGCCGCGGTCATGTTTGACCACGGCATCCAAGGGGTTAAAACCCCAGACAGGAGCTCAGGTCTGGGGGGGTAAGGATCAGGGTGTTAGCTGTCAGTTACAGCTAACACTCGCTCCCAATGCCACCCGCTGCTTTCACTTTTGCTGAAAAACACCTAAGATGCCGCAGCATCTTAAGGGTTAAACGGAGGGGATCGGTATTATCCTGTTGCAGCAGGAGCCTGGCTGTCAGATACAGCTGGGCTCCCACGGCTATCGCACGGGCTCTGCTTCTGAGCCTGTTCGATCACCATCATGTACATGTACATGGGAATGCAGTAACTAACCACATTCTCCCACGTACATGTATGTGAAAATGGTGAAGGGGTTAAAGATAAAAATGCTCCACATTATTGCAAACATTCTTTAGAATGCATTGGTGCTCACATTTTTGCAAAGAAAAACACCAAGCTCAGATAATGTAAGGATGCTCGAGCTGAGGGGTTATTTCACACAGTTATATCTTGGCCACTATAAATCATAGAACATTGCATTTGGTGTCATGTGAAAAAATGGGATTCTCCTCTTTCATGTGATACCATCGCAGTTCTACCTGTATTATTTCCAAAGATATCATCTGTTGAAAACGCTGTCACGACTGGGAGCATATACATACAGTGCCTTGCGAAAGTATTTGGCCCCCTTGAACTTTTCAACCTTTTGCCACATTTCAGGCTTCAAGCCTAAATTTTTTGATCCACCATATTTGACTGTTGGTTCTTATCGTTGCAGGCCTCATTCCGTTTTCAGTAAACAGTACAGTGCCTTGCAAAAGTATTCATACCCCTTGAACTTTTTCACATTTGTCACCTTACAACCATAAACTTAAATATATTTTATTGGAATTTTAAATGATAACCAACACAAAGTAGCAGATAATTGTGAAGTGGAAGGAAAATGATACATGGTTTTCAAAAATTTTAATCAAATAAAAATCTGAAAAGACTGACGTGCAAAAGTATTCAGCCCCTGTACTCTGATACCCCTAAATAAAATCCAGTGCAATCAATTGCCTTCAGAAGTCACTTAATTAGTTAAGTCCAACTATGTGTAATTTAGTCTCAGTATAAATACACCTGTTCTGTGAAGTGGTTTGTTAGAGAACACTAGTGAACAAACAGCATCATGAAGACCAATGAACACACCCAACAGGTCATCTCCACCTCACCGTTACGCAACTTTTCTCAAACGATGGTCCATTGACTCCCATCTCGGGTAACCCAGACTTTCCTGCAGCCCTTTATCCCACCTTGCTCTCCCGCCCCACTGGCCAGGCGCCTCTCACATTCTCCCAGGTATGGTCCCCATCTTCTCTCCTCCTTTACTCTGATCCGATCAAAAAGATGCAAAACCTCCACAGGTAGCTGTATCATTTGAATGCCTTTATATATCCTCCACCATGCCACCCCATACTATCTTGGTTATATACAGCCTGTTTTCCAACAAGAAGGACGATCCACTGCCAACATTTACTGCGGACTGGGAGAGGGAGCTTGGGCTCTCCTTTCCACCGGAAATGTGACTCTCCGCCTTCCTGTCGTGTCATAAATTTTCTATCTTATGTAAAGCTCATCAGACTAACTATAAAATTCTCTCCCACTGGTACAGAGTCCTTTCTTTCCTCCACGAGATCTTCCCCTCTACTCTGGATCTTTGCTGGAGATGTGCCACCCCCAGACTGTTGCAGCCTTTGTGGCATGAAGTTCATAGAGTCATCAAGAAAGTTACTGTCATTGCACTGGAGGATGACCTAGCACCTCTCCTTCTCTCTATTTTTCCCCATAAACTTCAAAAGCAATCCATAAACTGATTGGCTTCTTGTTTGTGGCAGCCATATCCATCATACCCAGGTTCTGGAAGTCCACTTAACCTCCATCCATGTCAGATTTGCTCCAAGAGATCTTACACATTCGGTGTATAGAGGATCTGGTCGCAAAACTGAGGCGAGATGATAGTACTCACCAAAAAGTGTGACTCCTGTGGAACAGTTTTTATTACTCCACCATGTTCCAGACATTCTTTCACACCCCTTCATCCTAACCCCTCCTTTCCTACCTTACTAGCCTGCTTCCTTCCATCCACACTCTGATTCCCTTCCTACTACCTCCTACACGCGTGTCTCAGCTTCCCCACCAGACGTCTGTTTGTACTTTTCTGTCTGATGGGAGACAAGCTCTTCTTCCTGTTATTTGCTGCCGTGAGATTTGTTATTTACTGCATTGAGATTTGTTATGTGCCTCTGTTCTGTGCCAGAGCCTTATGTTCCTATCTCTTTCCCTTTGTGTCTTACCTATTCCCCATGTAATGTACCCTCATTCTCCCTCTTCCCTTGATCTTTACCCTGTCACTGTTATGGAAGCTCTTTTCCTTTACTATGCTTCTGAAGTATACTGTTTTGAAAACTATAATAAAAACTTTTAATGGAAATAAATATTCAATAATCTAAAGTGTATGGTAAATTTTAGCTGTAATTCCGGACAAAACCACAGACAATAGTGGCGCTGTTACTAAGAAAAAAAGGCAGACCCTTTTTCTAATGTCATACAACAGCTGTGAGAATAAATATGGCTACCTTTAAGTAGCAATCTATTTTGGTAGAGCTTGTAGAGAATATAAAGAATTATATATACTTTAGACTGCAACAAATACAGGACAGGACCGTATATTGAGTTTCAGAATATCTTCACTTCTGTGAGGGCTCCTTCTGCTGAAAGAACTTATATTTAGCAGCCTGAATAACCGAGCATGTTACAATGGAACAGTAAAGGGGTTGTTCCATTATGGACACTTATCCTTTGTCCACAGGAAAGGAGATAAGTGTCTGATTGTAAAGACACTGGGCCCCCAGTGATCTGGAGGACGGGGGCCAAAAGTTCCCCAACGGCCTACTTGTGTATGGACTGCCAGTGTGCTTGTGAGACCGGCATTCCACTCACTTCTATGTAATCTCTGGCAGCGCCTGTAGTCCCATAGAGGTGAATAGAGCGCTGGTCATACAAGCACACTGGTGCTCCATTTACAAAGAGGCTGTAGGGGGACTTTCAGTCCCCCCGACCTCCTGATCAACGAGGGACTTACCAATCAGGCCCCCAGTGATCAATGTCTCATCCTCAGTCCTGTGGGTAGGAAAAAAGTCTCCATACTGGGACAACCCCTTTAAAGGGAACCTGTAAGGTCCATTTGGGACAGTAAACCACCCGCAGATCCCTATGGACCAGAGGCTTAGTTTTCCAAATAGCCCTAACTAAACCACTGGTCCACTGAACCTTGATTGGTTCAGTATCTGAGAAAGACCTGACACGTTCCCATTAAGTCACTCATATGATTGTAACCAAGAATGCAGATGTGAACAGAGCCCAACACTCCATATGTTTTATAACACTTTAGTTTTTCTCCTTGAGCTCTGCGATATACAGGTTTATGTGATTTGGAGCAGGATTTCTGAGTAAGCCCTGACAGGACTCCTAGGAGAGGCAGTAAGAGTCCTGATGACCCGCCCACACACAGTGATTGACAGATCTCCCTGTATCACTGTATACACAGAAGCTGTCAGTCCTAACTATCCACACACAAGTAGAACATAACTTCCAGCCTTTAATGTCCCTGAACCTTCCCCCCGCTTCTTTCTTATTCCAATGCTGACGTATAGGCATCTGTAACCCATAGATTTTTATTAAAATCTATTTAAAATTTTTAAAAAAAGTATACTGTGATATACAGTTTTTATTTTGGATGCCTCTGTATAGAATAGTGTAGCTAAATATTCTATTCAGAAAATAAAAGGTGTACTGACATATACGGGCCCGATGGAGGCCAAAAGAAATCTATTCAATAGGGCGAAATGGGGACTATAGACATTTCTAATGTAATATTGTGAGCCTTCCTGGTTATACATTAAATATAGTGTGAATTCTCCTTTACTGCCAAGAACTTGTCTTAGCTGGTGACAGAAGGATCCAAAAATAGAGAAGAACTTACAGGGGAATTTTATATTCCGTTTGGGGAAGTCTGAAAAATGGGAAGCCGAGAAACTGGTAGGAAACGGAGTCCATCTGGCTGGTAGGGAGGCTAAAGGGATGGAATCTATTTCTTGGCCATGGCCCACTCAGTTATCTAGAATTGAGAAGGAGAACGAGAAGGTGGGGGGATCTGGGCATGGAGATGTGTTTACAAGGTCATACTAATATTAGGTCAGCCAACTATAAAACAACTGAACTGAACCATGCAAGATATTACTAGTGATCTCACATTATTCTGTCCTTTTCATCTACTGTACAAACAGGACAAGTAAAGCCATTCCACATATGTAAGATTGCAATAAACTGCAGTCACTTACATTCTTATTTGGCAACATTACACTTGTGTGGCTGTGCAAGAGAACCAGTTTTATGAGTAGAAGGGTCTGGACTTTACGTTGATCACAGGGCTTCTTGTTTTTGGGATCCCCAACGATAAGTTGTTTAAAAAAAAATGTGAGTGTTACTCACCGCTTCACCTCCCCATTGTTCAAGTGGTGGGCCTCCATTTGTCTCCTCCGTTTGCCTTTTCCAGTGCTCCAGCAATGAGTTCAGTTACCCCACCAAATAGGTGCTGCATCTGGTCACCGGCCTCAGCAGCCACGTGTGGTAGTCTATTACTTCATAGCTGCGGAGATTTTGGCCCTTTTTTGGGTGGTGATGATGTTACCATTTACCACACATGATTGCTAAGACCAACAATTGACATAGACAGCTGTACAGGACCCCTTACTACTGTGTTTCTCCAAAAATAAGACGGTCTTACACACGTGGACAAAATTGTTGATACCCCTCGTTTAATGAAAGAAAAACCCACAATGGTAACAGAAATAACTTGAATCTGACAAAAGTAATAATATATAAAAATTCTATGAAAATGAACAAATGAAAGTCAGACATTGCTTTCCAACCATGCTTCAACAGAATTTTAAAAAAAAGAAAACTCATGAAACAGGCCTGGACAGAAATGATGGTTCCCTTAACTTAATATTTTCTTGCACAACCTTTTGAGGCAATCCCTGCAATCAAACGATTTCTGTAACTGTCAATGAGACTTCTGCACCTCTCAGCAGGTATTTTGGCCCAATCCTCATGAGCAAACTGCTCCAGTTGTCTGGGGTTTGAAGGGTGCCTTTTCCAGACGGCATGTTTCAGCTCCTTCCAAAGATGCTCAATAGGATTTAGTTCAAGGCTCATAGAAGGCCACTTCAGAATAGTCCAATGTTTTCCTCTTAGCCATTCTTGGGTGTTTTTAGCTGTGTGTTTTGGGTCATTATCCTGTTGCAAGACCCATGACCTGTGACTGAGACCAAGCTTTCTGACACTGGGCAGCACATTTCTCTCTAGAATCCCTTGATAGTCTTGAGATTTCATTGTACCCTGCACAGATTCAAGACACCCTGTGCCACATGCAGCAAAGCAGCCCCAGAACATAACAGAGCCTCCTCCATGTTTCACAGTAGGGACAGTGTTCTTTTCAAAATATGCTTCATTTTTCCGTCTGTGAACATAGAGCTGATGTGCCTTGCCAAAAATTTCGACTTTTGTCTCATCTGTCCATAGGACATTCTCCCAGAAGCTTTGTGGCTTGTCAACATGTAGTTTGGCAAATTCCAGTTTTGTCATATTCAAGTTATTTCTGTGACCATTGTGGGTTTTTCTTTCATTAAACGAAAGGTGCCAACAATTTTGTCCACGTGTGTATATTATTTATTTCTCCGATAAAAAGGCTAGGGCTTATTTTTGGGGTAGGTCTTATTTTCTAAGCACAGGAGGAAATCAGAAAAGATTCTGATTTGCACAGGATGAAGCTTGTAAAATGGTAATACGATATTAGAAAATAGTTTTTCTATACCAGACAATCCTTGTAATGGCGAGATGGCTTAGAAGAAGGTCTAAAATAGACTGCAAAGAACCTTTATACATTTCTCCATAATTCTGTTCGTAGGCTGTACAGACAGATTACATGAGATTATGAGCAGCAGATACAATACTTCTATTCCAGGCAGAATTATGTACAGAAGAGATTGTGGGTTAGTGTCCTAGAATAAGTCTCTAATCTGAGTGATAGATCTGTAGCCATTCCCTGTTCTTGGGTTATGTTAAAGCAATATAATCTAATATACCCTCTAAGCATCCGATAACCTACATCAGGAGAACTACTGCTGTGGTGGTGTAACTAATACTGACCTCACTACACTCACTAGCGATGCCATATGAGGGCTTAATGTTTGCAGGACAAATTGTTCTTCATAATGGTAACATTTATTCATCTGTACAATGTACTGGGAAGCTGGAAAAAAATTCAGAATGGGGTGGAATTGGAGAAAAAGTGCATTTTTGCGACATTCTTACAGGCTTAGTTTTTACAGCTTTCACTCTGCAGCCTGTCACCTGTATTCTATGTTCTGGTACAATTCTGGGGATACCAAATTTATATAGTTTTATTTACATTTTAACCCCTTAACAAAAATCTAAAACTTTGCAAAAATATTTTTCTTAAAGTCTCCTTTAGAGATGAGCGAAGTTTTCAAAAATTCGATTCGGCAACTTCGACAGATTTTTCAATCTGATTATATTCGATCCGAATTAATTCGCAGTAAATTAACAGCTATTTCCTGTCTGCAGAGAGCCGAGGTGGGCGGCAAAATGGCGGAAGCCCTTGGATGCCGCGGTCATGTCTTTCTCTCTCTCCAGCCTAGACAATTTTTATTCATGTGGAAGGATCTGCTAACAAGCAAAGACACGCCGAACCAATCACATCACTAGAGACCATCATGTAACCGTCTGATGTCACAAAGGTCCTTACTAAATATTCGTTACCATGAGGCATCAGGAAATCCGGATTCCATGTGAATCGAAGATTTCCTGAAATTCGGATCAAATTCCACTTCTGCAGCTTCGATTTGCTCATCTCTAGTCGCCATATTCTGACATCCTTAATTTTTTTATATTTCCGTGTACGGGGATGAATAAGGCATCTTTTTCGCAGGGCCAGGTGTACTTTTTAGTTATACCATTTTGGGGAATGTCTATTGCTTTTATCACTTTTTATTTAAATTTTTATCAGAAGCGAAACAGTGAAAAAACAGCATTTCGGCAATTTAGATTTTTTTTTCCTGCTACGGCGTTCACCATAAAGGAAAAATAAAGTTTGGAGACTGGCCATTTCCGAACACAGGGATACCCAATGTGTATGTGTTTCACAGTAATTTTCTACTTTTATATGTATTCTAGGGAAAAATGGGTGATTTGAATTTTAAATTCTTTTAATTTTTTAAGTTGTTTTTTTTGTTGTTTATACTGTATTTGTTACACCTTCTAGGGGTCTGATCACTAGTACATTGCATTATAATAAAGCAGCCTATCATACAAAATAATGTCAGACAAGCCTTGGAGCCTTCAATAGGCTCCCGGCTGTCATGGCAATGGACCACCAGCCCAGAATGGCGGTGCCGGGAAAGATGGTGCCTCAGTAAACTTTGACACCTTAATGCCTGCGATCAGTGACTCTGATTGCGGGCATTAGCACCATTTCTCTGCTGTGTAATTCAGCAAAAACCCAGCGGTTATGGCGGCCGCTCAGCTCCTGAGTGACAGCCATATTTAAATACCCGACTTCCACAGTACTATTACGGCGGATGTTGGGAAGGGGTTAAAGGTAGCGTATCACTGGTACCCAACATGTCAACCCAGCGTTGCAGATAGGTAGTTTAGGGACACCTGAATGAAATGGTGTTTTGTGAAATTGGCTTAAATATCATTGTTTTTGTCAATATGCAAATGAGTTCTCTGGAGCAACAAGGGTGTCTCCGCTTATGGCTTTGGTGCTATTTAATTCAGGTGACCCTAACCTATCTGTCTGCGGGGCTGAGTTGATATGCTAGATTCTGAAAAGTATTTATAAGAACCTTTTTAAAGGGAGTCTGACAAAACAGGGTTCTTAACACAAATTGAATAGCACAGGAAGCTGAGTTGGATGGAATATGTACCATTAAAAGTTGAAGGGGTGAATTTTTGGGATTGTACAGTATAGGCCTTAAATATCTAATCAATGGAGGCTGAAAGCTGGCCCCTTCCCAGATCAGCTGTACAGGGCCCCTTCCAGCAATCATACTATACACAACATGGGGCTGGAAGCAGTTGGCTCCATGCCCTGTATAGTGGCCGGGCGCCGTTACTGCTGCTCAGCTCCCATTGAAATCAGAGGGTGCTGAGCTATAGTGATGACACCCAGTCATTGTACAGGGCACAGACCCATATTGTGTATAGTAAGGGTGTCAGAAGCAGTCCTGTACAGCTGATCGGTGCGGGGGCCAGCTGTCAGAAAGGGTAGGCCATAAAATCCAAAACCCTGGACACCCCTTTAACTCAGCTATCTGTCATGTTTATTTAGTAACAGTGCACCAGTGTTATTTAACCCTTGTAGATGGAAATTGTCCTTGAGCTTGTTACAGACCAGACATTATTGTACAGATATGGTTGGTTTTATTATAAATCCATCATTTCAGACATCATTTTGGCCAAAGTTCTCCACTAAGATGGCTTCATCATGTGTGGTATCTGCACGGCTGCTGTCCATGTATAGTCTAATGGTGACATCATTTTCTGGGTGCGACGTGTTCCCTTTTCTCTTATATATGAAGACGACTGCAGCGGCGACTCCAACAACGACCAGAATGCTAAGAACAACTACACCAGTGGTCTTGCCATGTGAGGACCTTTCTTCTGTAAAGGCAAATATGGATTAGAAAGTTATTACAGTCACAAATCCTACAGACAGAGGTCACAGTAAATGAGTAATAATCCATCACTGTCAGTAGTCGGTCACTTCTGGTAACTACTGTAATTACATCCCTCTATTACATCACACACTTAGGCTACAATCAGACGTCTTGCACCCGAGGAGCTACCATTTACACATTACAGTGAATGGAGGGATCTGTGAAAAAGGACAAAAATAGGACATGACCTATATCTTGATGGTCCATGACAGTGTACCGTCAAAATAACAGTCATGTGAATAGCCCCCATTCAGTGACATTGAATTTAATGCTGCCATGTGACATCCGTAAAAAAAAATGGGCATCACACGGCCATGATACACTGTTGTGTGAATGTATCTTTAGGCTATGCTCACATACATATAGTGAATCTAACATTTATTAATTACTGGATATATGGCAGAATTCCATGGCTAACGCTCTGATTTCTGACATGGATTTGCAGTTTTATTAGTCCCATTCAATCCAGACCGAGCTAATCTGTAGGTATAACAATCCCACCGAAGCCCAGAAAACCCCTGATAACGTCCCTTTATAATATCAGAAATAATAGTGATGGATAAGTTATACTGTACCTGGTGTCTCTAGTGGCTTTTCTGGGGTCAGCGGAGCTGAAAACAAATAAAACAACAGGTTAGAAATCTGATTTTTGTGTGTTTTATATGTAGAAATTAGATGTTTTTTGTATGTCATTGTGTTTCAGTGACGGCTCTCATCATTGGTATGATTGTATTTTAGTGACAGAATCATGGCTCTCTGTTATTTCATTGCTCTGCTGGAAGTACAATTACCAAAACATGACATTACTTCTCATCTGTGGGCCAGCTGGCACACTACATATACAGTACTGTGCAAAAGTTATAGGCTTCAAAAAATAGAAGGGTTAATAGTTTATTTATTTATTCTTCTCGGTACTTGCAGACAGTTTTTGGCAGAACTCGGCAGGGAGGTTGTTCCCGCCGCCATCTTGGAGAACTAAGCACAGATCTTCTGTGGATGTAGGCTTGCTCCAATCCTTCTGTCTCTTCATGTCATCCCAGACAGACTGGATGATGATGAGATCAGGGCTATATCTGTGGGGGCCGGATCATCACTTCCAGGACTCCTCCTCCAAAGGGCAAAGGTCACACCAAATATTGATGGGATTTTGATTTCTCTTTTTTTCATTCGCTTAATTTTCTCATTTATAAAACTAGACCATTAATCCTTCTATTTCTGAAATAAAACTTTTTCACAGTATTGTACAGTCATATGAAAAAGTTTGGGCACCCCTATTAATCTTAATCATTTTTAGTTCTAAATATTTGGGTGTTTGCAACAGCCATTTCAATTTGATATATCTAATAACTGATGGACACAGTAATATTTCAGGATTGAAATGAGGTTTATTGTACTAACAGAAAATGTGCAATATGCATTAAACCAAAATTTGACCGGTGCAAAAATTTGGGTACCCTTACCATTTTATTGATTTGAATACTCCTAACTACTTTTTACTGACGTACTGAAGCACAAAATTGGTTTTGTAACCTCACTGAGCTTTGAACTTCATAGCCAGGTGTATCCAATCATGAGAAAAGGTATTTAAGGTGGCCAATTGCAAGTTGTTCTCCTATTTGAATCTCCTCTGAAGAGTGGCATCATGGGCTCCTCAAAACAACTCTCAAATGATCTGAAAACAAAGATTGTTCAACATAGTTGTTCAGGGGAAGGATACAAAAAGTTGTCTCAGAGATTTAACCTGTCAGTTTCCACTGTGAGGAACATAGTAAGGAAATGGAAGACCACAGGGACAGTTCTTGTTAAGCCCAGAAGTGACAGGCCAAGAAAATTATCAGAAAGGCAGAGAAGAAGAATGGTGAGAACAGTCAAGGACAATCCACAGACCACCTCCAAAGAGCTGCAGCATCATCTTGCTGCAGATGGTGTCACTGTGCATCGGTCAACAATACAGCACACTTTGCACAAGGAGAAGCTGTATGGGAGAGTGATGCGAAAGAAGCCGTTTCTGAAAGCACGCCACAAACAGAGTCGCCTGAGGTATGCAAAAGCACATTTAGACAAGCCAGCTTCATTTTGGAAGAAGGTCCTGTGGACTGATGAAACAAAGATTGAGTTGTTTGGTCATACAAAAAGGCGTTATGCATGGCGTCAAAAAAACACAGCATTCCAAGAAAAACACTTGCTACCCACTGTAAAATTTGGTGGAGGTTCCATCATGCTTTGGGGCTGTGTGGCCAATGCCGGCACCGGGAATCTTGTTAAAGTTGAGGGTCGCATGGATTCAACTCAGTATCAGCAGATTCTTGAGAATAATGTACAAGAATCAGTGACGAATTTGAAGTTACGCCGGGGATGGATATTTCAGCAAGACAATGATCCAAAACACAGCTCCAAATCTACTCAGGCATTCATGCAGAGGAACAATTACAATGTTCTGGAATGGCCATCCCAGTCCCCAGACCTGAATATCATTGAACATCTGTGGGATAATTTGAAGCGGGCTGTCCATGCTCGACGACCATCAAACTTAACTGAACTGGAATTGTTTTGTAAAGAGGAATGGTCAAAAATACCTTCATCCAGGATCCAGGAACTGATTAAAAGCTACAGGAAGCGACTAGAGGCTGTTATTTTTGCAAAAGGAGGATCTACTAAATATTAATGTCACTTTTCTGTTGAGGTGCCCATACTTTTGCACCGGTCAAATTTTGGTTTAATGCATATTGCACATTTTCTGTTAGTACAATAAACCTCATTTCAATCCTGAAATATTACTGTGTCCATCAGTTATTAGATATATCAAATTGAAATGGCTGTTGCAAACACCCAAATATTTAGAACTAAAAATGATTAAGATTAATAGGGGTGCCCAAACTTTTTCATATGACTGTATATATACATGCAGATACTTGTCTTGAATTATTGTTCGGTATTTTTCATGTGATGGAATACTATGCACCTCTATGGATTTACTTCCTGAACATAACTTAAAGTGGATGAGGCTTTATGCAAATGTGACCAAAAGTGCTTTTTTTCTGGGAAATTTTGTGGGGCGAAGCTTAAAATATCTGCAAATGGACATTCAAATGTTGGGAGACTTGTCTATGAATGTGGTACACATATAGTAACACTTGCTAGAATCCATCATGGCTGAGTTTACCCCTTCTCTGCCCTGGTACACAGTGGATGGGTTGACACCTGACTATTCTGTCTCCCAGCAGACGATGTGCGTGGGTGCTCTCCAGATAAAATAGGGCTGATTTATCATGGCTTGTGAGTGACAAAACAGTCATGCAAGCCATCAAAAACATCAGAATTATATTGTGCATGTCAGAAATTTTGTGCAAAAGTTGTCACTTTTTTCCTCTACTGGTCACATGACACAGTTGAGGACCAGAAAAGAGTGGATAACTCACAAACACTTCACCTGCAAGTACATTACGTTCACAATTTACATCATGTGACTTTCTTATGAGCCAGAGAATAAAATTTTTTATGCGAGTACGATTAAAAAACAAAACAAAAAAAACAGAGGTTTTCAATAGAGTAAAATGTGCAAAGTACTGACATAAAAAGCTTTCAGTTCCTGATTTAAAAATCACTGTGTACATGAGCACAAAGCTAAACAGTACAAATTACAACACAGCACATGAACAATGCATATTAAAATATCAGTGAGCTAAATTTTTCATTTAAGTTTTCATCCAGACTGCTTGTAGAAATACAGCTATATCATTAGAGAGCACTTTTCACCACCTGCACCAACCCATCTCTTTGCATCCATTAATTCACTTATTCCAGCACAGTTGGAATCTTTTATTTTGGCCCCACTGTACCTGAGCAATTGGTGCATTTAGCACCCAATGCACTTATTAGGATCTAAACTGTCAGGTGGGTGGAGCAGATAGTCTAGGACCACCAATCTGACAGTAGAGAGCCTAATTAACATACTGGGTGCTGAAAAAAGCAGCACCAATTACTCAGAAATGGTGGGAGCTACAGAGAAAATTCCAACTGTGATTCAGTGGAGTGTTGGAGATGGTGGATGTGGTGAAAAGAAATGACAGTGTACACAGCTTTATAGGCTAAGATTAGATGGATATTCTAAGCAATTCAGCAAGGAACCTATTTCCATATCCCAAAAATAACAATGATCTAAATGCTGGTGATAATCCTGTGTGATTTGTGTTTATTTTTACCTTAACAAATAATAGATGCAGGTTTATGATGACTTACTTTTTAAGGCCTTACATATGTACCCTCTGTTTACACTGCAGAATACGGTGCCCCATAGTCCATTTTTGGCATCCATCGTCACACACTTAGTTTCTGCATCTTTATAGGATTCAAAAAGATGCTGGTAAGAAGATTGGTGTTTGCGCCATTCCTCATAACTCATTCTTTCTTCACTGTCTTTCTTATTTTTCCAGTTTACTAACTCCAGCGGTGTTTTGTCTAACCAAAACCAATTGTCTACAAACACAAAGATTTCCTTCATTTATAAAAAACTTTATATACAGTATTATATAACATGCAATGTTAACCCCTTCCCGCCACAGGCATTTTTCAATTTTCTTTTTTTTACTCCCCACCTTCCAAACGACATACATATTTTTCTATTTTTCCATGCACAGAGCTATATGAGGGCTTTATGTTTGCTGGACAAATTGTACTTTGTAATGGTGCCATTTAATATTCTGTACGATGGACTGGGAAGCTGGAAAAAAAAATTCAAAATGCAACTTTCCTTTGGGCTTTCTTTTTACAGGGTTCACTGTGCAGCCAAAATGACATATCACTTCTATTCCATGGGTTGGTACGATTTAAAAAAAATTATATTCTTGGAGTCGCCATATTCTGACAGCCGTAACTTTTTTATATTTCTGTGTATGGGGATGCATAAGGCCATAAGCCAGAAGTACTTTTAGTTATATTATTATTTCGGGAAAGATCTATTTCCTTGATCACTTTTTATTCAAATTTTTATGGGAGGCGAAACAGCCAAAAAATGGTGTTTCGGCTCTTTAGGTGGTTGAATCGGTTTGCAACTCATCGAATTCAACCTGAATATTCTAAATTGTTTGGTTTTTAACGAAATCGAACAATTTGGAATTCACCTCAGATTAACTAAAAAATGTGGAGAAAAAAGTCCAGCTAATTATAAATTTTGAAAAAATAATCCAATTTCACCATTGTTTAATACATTACAAATTTTGCACCACTCACTGCTGTGCAGTATAAAAAGCATGTTAACGTTATAATGTGGAAACATACAAGCACCATATATCCCTGCATCCTTTTTTCAGACACTTTCCACCATCCAGCCTACATTTATCTGTTCGGGTAGACCGGCGAGAGTTGGCAAGTCACTCCTTTTTCGCCCTAAAAGTTGCGGTGGCCTAGCCCTTTCTGACATGAAGTCATATTACCTTGCTGCTCATCTGGCCCGTATAGTCGACTGGTGTAGACATACTGTAGTTCAATAAAACCTTGGGTTTACATAGAGCAAGCCTTCTCTACGGTTCTGTTGCAGCCGGCCCCATGGCTGTAGCCCTCTTCCTTGACAGCCCTTCGTTTCCACCCCACTATCGGCCCCATGCTTAGACTCTGCTCCAGACGCTTAATCCGCTCACACTTCCTCCTCCTGGACTCTTCGTACTATCCTATCTTGGGGAATCCTAGGTTTCCTCCAGGAATCTCTGATAGGGTATTCCACAACTGGCATCGCCATGGGTTCTATCGAGCATGCCACTTTCGAGATGACTCCGGTTGGCGAACGTCACCAGGCACTCAGCCCCTGACTGACTTGCCTCCTATTGACTCTGTCATTTTATGAACTCACTTCCAGCCCCAACAGGATATAGGTCTGAACCTACGTTTCTGGAACGCATTTGTGTGGGGGGACGGCCTTTTCCACATTCTCTCAATTATCTATAGGCTTCTGATTGACCCTATTGAAGGGTTTGTTCCCCCCTTTATGTTGAAGTGGGAGGCGGATCTATCCATTTCCCTCTCCATGAGCAGAGGAGACGTATATTCCGCCTTTCGCTTGAGGCCTCCATCAGCTCCCACTACCAGGGGGCCAGTTTCAAGATCCTGTCCCATTGGTATAGGGTCCCCACCAAGCTACACATGTTTTTCCCACAGGTCCCCCTGACATGCTGGAGGTGTGGGCAAGAAGAGGGTGACATTCTTCATGTCTTCTGGTCCTGTTCTGCTCTGTCCCCATTTTGGGATGGTGTTAAATGGATCATTTTGCAAATTACTGAGACATTTCATCATTTGGGCCCTGCTTTGTTTCTTCTCCACCATTGTGAGTCTTCGGTGCGAACTTACAAGCACTCACTACATCGTTTTTTGGTCCTCGCAGCACGTGCTTGCATTCTGCAATACTGGAGGCGAGTAGAATCTCCTCCCTTCTCCCTCTGGATTCTAAGGGTCAATGAGATTATGCGCATGGAGAATTTCACTTCCTTCCTGCATGACACGGTTGAAGTCTTTAACAAAACCTGATTTTACTGGTTGGAATTCCAACGCTCTGGAGAGTATCAGGCGCTTCTGGGCACTGGGCCTTCATCTTAGACCTGAGCATTGGGCTCTGTGCATGGTTTCCACCGTCGGCCTCGGTACTATCACTGCTTATATGTTAATATCAGTCCTTATATTATGGATTATAGGTCCTTCTGCTGAGGACCTGACACGGCTGGTTCTCCGGACTCTCTTTGGGTCCCATATGATATGTCTTTCTGTCTGCCTCCTACTCACACTCCTTAGCTGTCCGTCCCCTTTTTTTTTTCTCTTTCTTCTCTGTTTTATCGCTTTTTCTGCTTTCCTTTCCTTCCACTTCCACGCTTTCCACCTTCTCTTCTTCTTAGATATCCCTGTAGCCTTGCTGGCTGGGTCCGTCTAGGGCAGGGGTAGGCAACCTTTTTTGTTCAGCGTGCCGATTTCGATTAAAGAAATCAAAGTTGAGGTACTCGGAGTGCCGGTCAATAATTGTAAGTTTGATGACCCCTGCACACGATATTATGCCCCATAGTGGACCCTGCACACGGTATTATGCCCCATAGCGGCCCCTGCACACAGTATCTGAAAAATGCCAAAAACTAGCATTTTATACACATTTAATGGGTAAAAATTTATTATCTGACTGACGGAACTTCCGTTTGTCAGAAATGTTTTATACGTTCATCGCTAGTGATAATTGCTATTGCTATTATTTTAGCGTGTAACGGATATCACTAGAGAGGCGGGCAGCGTAATTTACTCTATAAAGATCAGGTATGGACAGGACAGGGACAGTGAAAAAATGTAAATTTTATTAGTGACTTTGTGCATGTGTTGTGTAAGTGTTTGGTGCGACACTTTTGGCGCTGCGACCTGGACGATGGTAAACATCTGGGTCACAGCGCCAATAAACTTCCTGGTTAGGTTCAGAGGGGTATTACATAAGAATACCCCTGTGATTAGGCTCAGAGGGGTATTACATTATTCCTGTATGTGACAATCAGAGAGCAAAAGTACAGTATGCTCTGTGATTGATAGGAGAGGGGATAACATTGACAGAAGTCCCTGCTACCCCCCGTCATCTCTAGCTTATGCACAGACAATGATGAGTTATCATTGTCTCTGCAGTCTGCAGCTCCTCCTCCCCCTCCTTCCTTAGCTCTAAGATGCTGCCTGAGGCAGGAGGGATGGGACACTTTAGAGCCCCATTTCTAAGGATCTGTTAGGGCCACAAAGATGCAACTGGATTCATTTTAAAGATGAGAATCTTATCTTTAAAAAGATACCAAGATCGCCATGATAGACATTACAGATTCAGAGCGATTCACTGTTAAAACGATGTCGGGAATTGAGATCGACATTGGGATTTCAATGCCAAACATCGTTTTCACCAGCTAATCGCTCAGGATGTGTAAGGACAATCATGGTGATCTTGGCATCATTTTAAAGATGAAATTCTCATCTTTAAAATGAATCCAAGTGTTTCGTTATAGCTTTCACCAATCCTGAGCAATTCACTCAGGTACAGTAGTGAAGCCGGCAATTACCGGCTTCACTACTGTACATAGACTGTGCAGACGCCAGGTGCTGCCACATCCATCTTCAGGCAGCACCTGGCGCTAATGAAATTTTAATAGGATCAGGCACATATCTGGGTGAGGACTCCGTTGCCGGTGCCAGGGAAATATGCCTCGGGTGCCACTCTTGGCACACGTGCAGGGGGTTACCAACCCCTGGTCTAGGGGGTACCCCCGAGTGGTTCCAGTCTGCATTGTTTGTTTGTATAATTGTATTTTTGTATTATTGGTCTGTTTTGGACCTTGTTGTATTATTATAAAACTGTGATAAAACATTTGAATTGGAAAAAAAAAACATACAAGTACCATTTTTTGCTACATGCAGTTTTTTGATTGCTTTTTTTGTTTTTTGTAGTAGCAAGAGGCACAAGAGAAATTTTGGCATAACAGGTTATATTTTATATCTTCCACCGTGTGAGTTAAATAAGGTGATTTAAAGGGACTCTGGTACCAGGAAACTTGATATCAAACCACTCACAGTGCATTGTGGAGAACATTATGCTGAGCACCATCATACCTTTAGATAGTTCAGTAGACACCATTATTTTGAAAAAGCTATTTTATGAAATATGTAAATGAGGCTTGTGATGATTCTGCTTAAATATGGCTATAACTCAGAGATGTATTTTGATCTCTGGGTATAGTATCTCCCTTCTTACCTGCATTTATTCATAATGTGCGCAGCTATAAGCCTAGGTGTATATTGGCAGTAGTAGCAACATTGTAACAATGGGGCTTTGTATCCATCCCATCAGGGCTCCATTGTATTCCTACACAGCCCTGAGTGATCAAACAAAAACATGCATTGTCCAGTCTGCACTGGTAGATCAGACATGGCTGATAACATTGTATCATTCCACTTGGTCTCAGCTCTTTACAAAGAATCTGGACTTGAGTGCATTAATCCATCAGACTTGCTGCCGCCGGTGACCTCATTCTGGGAGGTGGCATAAAGGGTATAAAAGATGAGGTAAGAGGCAATGGGAGGAGATTGGGCTGAGACTACAAGAGAATACTAAGACCATCACAGACTACAGATTTTTACAGACAGACTACAAGAGTTTACTGAGAGACTGTGATGAGAGCATGCAAGCTGGAATATACTGTGATGCCACATGCTAGGAGTTAATGCCGCTGCCTCCACTGGTGATCTCCACATGCCATGTGTGAGTGTTGGACTATAGAGCCACATCCAGGAGATGTGTGGTAAAGTAATTATTTCAATTTTATTCCCTTTTATTTTAAGTACTGTATATTGTAACTAGTAACTGTTAATGCTTGCATACATCTGCATATCTGTTCTGAACTGCATGTGTTAGATGTTAATACCGACCCATTTAGGGGTTAATAAATATATAAAATTTAGAAAGCTTGTCTTGTATTTATCTTGTGGACCCGGCACTCAATGGCGGTGAGTGTGGTTTTTTATGAAAGAAGACTCAGGTGTGAGCCAAAGCGGTGTTGGCGCACTGAGGATCTTTCACATTGGTGGCAGCGTAGTGGGATCTTAGGATAAACAGCGTGCGTTGGGGACCTTTATCCCTCAAACGCTGGGGATTGTAGTAATTCTATGAGACAAGCTCGGTATTAAAGCAAGCATTAAGATACAGTGAAAGTTTGATACAGTGCTGTTCCCCTCCCTTACTCTTTGTATTCTATATTATCTTTTATTTGGCAAATACCAGTGGATGGCTATTGGGCTCAGAAGCAGAGCCCCAGAACTGCAGAACCAGGCTTTTGGAGATCCTGAGCGTATGGTTGAAATGGAGGCAGCCACAGCCATGCAGAGAATCAAGCAGAGTCCTGACTTGGGGCTAGGCCAGGAAGTGCAGCAAGCAGCCCGGTCCCAAGGATTACTTCACCAGGAGGGACCAGTAGCCCCAGCGTTGTCGGGGGAATGGTTTCATACTGGCAAAGGGCCCTGCAGCAAGTAGGCACGTGACCCTAACACATACCTGCAGGTGTTGTGCCGTTTTCTGGAAGCTGTAGAACAAGAACGGCAGGCAGCAGAATGGCAGGCAGATTGTGAGGCAGCAGAACGGCAGGCAGATCGTGAAGCTGCAGAACGAGAATGGCAGGCCGTAGAACGGCAGGCAGATCGTGAAGCTGCAGAACGAGAATGGCAGTATCAGCTTGAGCTCAAAAGAATGGAGCTCTCCCAGCGGGCACAAACTGCCCATGCGCAAACTCCAACAACCCTGCAGAGACCCTCAAGTTGGAAGGAGAAGCCAGGCCGGAGTTCACCACAGCCGTCTGTCGTCAGGTCGGGTGAGACAAACTATGCCCCGGGTGGTCCCTCCCCTGTCCCAAGAACTCTGGGCGCCCTAGTGACCTTCCCCAAACCCCAAGGGGAGGTGCGGCGGGGCCATGCCTGTAACCAGACAGGACATTTCAAGGAGGAGTGCCCCAACCGCCCTGTGAACTTCCCTGCTTCCCAAGCCACAGCAGGTGGCCCATCTGTGTATCTGGACAGGGGTGCAGGAAAAGGAATGCGGACTGTGGGACTAATGACTGATTTGCCTGCTAATGTACTGTTGGGAACTGATTTAGGACCTATGATGTCCCAAAATGGGGTGGGGAGCACCCCAATTTACTGTGATAAACTGTCTATGACTAATGCTGATAATGTGTCTGTCATATCTGCAGAGAGGGCCCGTAACCCCCTCTCTGAGATACTTCCCATGGCAGTCAATGTAAATGCTAATGAGTTGCCTTCAGCTGAGAGCAGGGAAGATGCAAATGAGCTTCCTGCAACCCAGCTCAGCAAAAATGTTATTGATGCTTTGTTCACCCCCGTGCTAGGAGCCAATGAGACCTTGTCTGTAGACACACCCACATCTGCGAGGGCGTCTCCCTCCCAGCTTGTTAACATGTCTACTGCAGATCTCATTGAGGCCCGGTGTGAATTAACAATTGCTAATGAATGTACTGTCAATGTAATTGCCAATGCTTGTTGTGAAAGTGTACAGGGTAGCTCTTCTGAGTCACTGGAAGCGACTTCTACTATTTCGCCCAGTGCATCCGATGAGCACCCAACTGCTGACCATGTGCCAGGTGGTCAGGTAGGCTATGGGGATCTCATGGCAAATCCAGGCGAGGGACGGACTGCTGGTAGTTCGGTGTTAGCCCGCAGCCAGAGTGCTACAAGGGTGGAGGGCGTTCCGACCCTTGAACCGTTGCCTACACCACCTGGAGTCGGTGCTGAGACCGCCATGACTAGCCTCACTCCCTTGAAGCCGGAGGAGTCCGGCCGGTATGAGACATACACGTCTCTTCTGTCCAGTTCTATTCCAGAAGTGCCCATGGCCCAAGTGCAGATGACATGGGGTACTGGAGGTGTGATCCAAGAAGGGGGTATGTCAAATGTATTACCTGTCAATGTATTGTGGGGGGATGGTTTGGGGAAGCATGATCTCAGTCAGTTGCCCAAGGTATCACCATCACCCACCCAAGTACAGGAGGAACAGGATGTAGGCCCAAAGGGGCAAGGCGTCTGGGAGGGAGGACAGGGTCCAAACATACCTGTGCCAGAACCAGAGGTGCCCCTAGGTTTGGAAGCAAAGGGGGAGGTGCAGAATCCCCTAGAACTCTCCCAACTAGCGGCTAGTGTGAGAGAGACCCTGAGAGACTGCCAGGATGGGGTCTCTGAACTGGTATCCCAAAGACCTGGGGTTATGAGTGTGGCTCCACAGGATGCCAGCACTCAGAAAGCGGACCCAGAACAGGCAGGAGGTAGCCAAGTGTACGTGGATCAGGGCCTGAGCCTTAGAAGTGTCCCTAGTCAGACTAGAGAGCCAGAAGGGTCCGGCAGCTATGTAACATGCACCTCTCTTTTGTCTCACTCCAGCCAAGAGTTCAGAGATGCTGTCCAAGCTGACCCTAGTCTGGACATATTGAAGGAGCATGGCGCTCAACCACCCTCGGAGTTTGATAAGGCCCGAGTCTGCTGGGACCCTGGGGGGAGGTGAGAGAGTATTGGGGCCAGAGCCTGAGAAGCTGGAGGTGGAGGTGCTTTCAGAAGAGGGGCGTAGGCCCCTACTTCCTGCAAGCCCCATCTAAAGGGGGAGGTGTGATGATTCTGCTTAAATATGGCTATAACTCAGAGATGTATTTTGATCTCTGGGTATAGTATCTCCCTTCTTACCTGCATTTATTCATAATGTGCGCAGCTATAAGCCTAGGTGTATATTGGCAGTAGTAGCAACATTGTAACAATGGGGCTTTGTATCCATCCCATCAGGGCTCCATTGTATTCCTACACAGCCCTGAGTGATCAAACAAAAACATGCATTGTCCAGTCTGCACTGGTAGATCAGACATGGCTGATAACATTGTATCATTCCACTTGGTCTCAGCTCTTTACAAAGAATCTGGACTTGAGTGTATTAATCCATCAGACTTGCTGCCGCCGGTGACCTCATTCTTGGAGGTGGCATAAAGGGTATAAAAGATGAGGTAAGAGGCAATGGGAGGAGATTGGGCTGAGACTACAAGAGAATACTAAGACCATCACAGACTACAGATTTTTACAGACAGACTACAAGAGTTTACTGAGAGACTGTGATGAGAGCATGCAAGCTGGAATATACTGTGATGCCACATGCTAGGAGTTAATGCCGCTGCCTCCACTGGTGATCTCCACATGCCATGTGTGAGTGTTGGACTATAGAGCCACATCCAGGAGATGTGTGGTAAAGTAATTATTTCAATTTTATTCCCTTTTATTTTAAGTACTGTATATTGTAACTAGTAACTGTTAATGCTTGCATACATCTGCATATCTGTTCTGAACTGCATGTATTAGATGTTAATACCGACCCAGGGGGTTAGGGGTTAATAAATATATAAAATTTTGAAAGCTTGTCTTGTATTTATCTTGTGGACCCGGCACTCACTGGCGGTGAGTGTGGTTTTTTATGAAAGAAGACTCAGGTGTGAGCCAAAGCGGTGTTGGCGCACTGAGGATCTTTCACAATGCTCAAGTGCAATGTAAATGAGGCTCAAGTGCAATGGGGCATGTCAGTGCCTCCAAGGGCTTCAGATGGGAAACTCCAGGCGCATGTACAAGAATTTAACAAGTAGCATCATAGCTGTAGGATTGGAAGAGGCTGTCCGTCAGGGCAGTGATTCAACCCAGAATACAGAGCACTTGGAGGCTCTGACACGCCCCCACTGCACTTGAGCCTCATTTGCATATTTATTAAAACTGCTTTTTTTTAAAGGTAATGGTGTTTCTATTGGATAATCTAAAGGTATGATGGTGCTCATAATAATGTCCCCCTACAATACCCTGTACTGTGACTGGTTTGATATCAAGTTTTCTAGAGACAGACTCCCATTAGTAATAATTTAATAGCTTGACTTGTTACAGACACAGTGTATTTTTAGTTTTATTTTTTTCTGTTAAGAATGTTTGGGTTTTATAGGGTCCTTTTTTCAAATTTGTAAAAATTCATTTTTTATTTTACATTTTTTGAAAGCTCATAGTTGGCATAGATTACCAGCATCAAGAGCGTCACAGAAAAAAAAAAGTTGTAAATTTTTGGCATAAAACCCCAATTTGCACAAAAAAATAGCAACTTTTTATGCCCTGCAAGCAGAAAACTGGCGTATATGAAATAATAATTCTGACCCAATCTGTGTATTCACAGGACCAATATTCAATACACTGTCTATGAAGGAACCGTAAAAACAGACAATGTATATAAATGGGCAGACTGATTCAGTACGAGCCGGGATCGATCCGAATATTCCAAATTGTTTGGCTTTTAATGAAACCAAACAAATTGCAATTCGTCTTGGGCAAACTAAAATGGCCACCGCCATGTGTATTGTGCAGCAAAAATACAGAAGTCACTGTATTGTGAGTCACTGTGATGTTCTGGTGTCACTTGACAGCTTCTCAGCCAAAAGTCAGTGGTAGGTGGACACCTTACAGTCAGGGCCAGTTTTAGACAAACTGTGTCCCTGGGCAAAATTAAAAGGGGCTCCAAATGCTTAAATACCAACAACACCATCATATTTCCAGTGGCAGCCCCTTTAAAAATGCCCCCTTTCTGCCCCCAAAACAGTAACAACCTCCCCATGGCCACATACAATTCAAATAACCACCTTTGTACTGCCTAATAGATTTTTCTACCCCCCTCATCAGTTATTATAGCGCCTCAATATAAATAATAGTCCCTGCTTATAAACAGTGTCCATATCAGTAATATTCCCACTTATCATTAATAGCCCCTCTCATAAATAATACTGCTCCCTTATAAATAGTCCCCCTTATTAATAATAGCCCTCTGATAATTAATAGTCCACATTATGAATAATAGCCTCTTTAATAATACCCTCCTTATAAAGTTTCCCTTATTATAAATAAAAGCGACCACATTATAATAGCCCTATATATATATATATATATATATATATATATATATATATAGTGATAATTTGGGGGAATTAAACTCAAAATAGCGGCTTTTCCTGGTCCGGACAGTGGTGGTTCATGGTACTGGGTGCCGGAAAGATAGCTTTCCGACGGTCCAAGTGTAAAATAAACGTGTCTTTATTCAGCTTAACTGCAACATAACAAAACAACAAAAAACCCATGCCATATTTAGGGCCTAACTCACTCCTTGAGCCCCTAACTGTCCTGACTGTTGCTCAGCTCCAGCAACAGTCCTCTGCGGACGCCAGCCCTCTGGGACAGAGCCTGTCTCTCTGTCCTAGCTGGTCCACCCCTGTGGACGCCAGCCCTCTGGGACAGAGCCTCTCTCTCTGTCCTAGCTGGTCCACTCCTGTGGACGCCAGCCCTTCTGGGACAGAGCCTCTCTCTCTGTCCTAGCTGGTCCACCACTTCCTGCTTCCTGCAGGACACTCCAGCCCTCCTGGAGTTACGTGCCACCCCCCCAAAGGCGTGGCTGAGAGCCTTTGTGGCCTGGCCTGGGTCGCTCAACAGCGCCCTCTGGCTCACATGCTTACAATATATATATATATATAATGTTCCCTCTTATTATAGGTCTATTATAAATTGTTCTTCCCTTATAAATAATAGTCCGACTTATATGTTTCCTCCTTATAATAGCCCCCTTTATATATAATAATTTCCTCTTATAATAGCCCCCTTATATTTAATAGTTTCCTCCCTTATACATAATAGACCCCTTATATATTACAGTCTCCCCCTTATAACAATCTACCTTATATATAATAGTTCCCCCTTATAATAGCCCCCTTATATATAATAGTTCCTCTCCTATAATAGCCCCCCTTATAATAGCCACCCCTTATATAAAATAGTCCCCTCCTATGTATAATATGTAATCTTTCATAATAGCCCCTTATAAATAATATTTTCCCCTTATTTATAATAGTTTCAACCTTATAATAGCCTCACTTATTTATAATAGTTCTCCCCTTTTAAGGGAGTATTATACTATTATTTATAATGGTACTGTTATAAGGGAGGAACTATCATATATAAGAGGACTAATATAAGGGGGGAACAATTATATACAAAAGCCCCCCCTTATATATAATATGTCATCTCTTATGATAACCCCCTATATATAACAGTTTCCCCTTATACTGTATATAGTAGCCCCCTTATATATAACAGTTACACCTTATAAATAATACTTCACCCTTACAATAGCCCCCCTTATATTTAATAGTTCCCCCACTATAAATATTAACCACCTCCTATAAATAATAGTTTGCCCCCTTAGCAGGTGATCCCTTTCCCTTACCAAAAAAAATAAATCTTTTACTCACCTTACCGTGGTTCCACGATGAGCGTAGCAGCCAAAGACTTTCCCTGTAGTAGTGGCATAGGTGGTGCAATGCAGCAACGTCATCATGCCACCTGCGCTGCTACATCCCATGCGTTTCCGTAGGTCTTCTATGGCAGAGCAGGGACATTTCAGCTCCCTGCTCTGTCATAGGATTAAACTGTATTGGCATGCACCGCACAGCACGCTGATACTCTTATAGAGCTAAAAGCCTGCAGAGCTAAAGGCCTGAAACTCCGAATCCCAGGGGCCCTTTTAGGGACGGGGGCCCTGGGCAATTGCTCAGTTTGCTCCCCCCTAACGCCGGCCCTGCTTACAGTGCTGATGTCATATACATTATATAACGGACTGTAAGCATGATCACTAGGCTTTGTAGTAATGGTGGAGATAGGGAAGGGTCTGTGATTCATCTCACTGCATCATACAGAGCACTCAGTTCTAAAAAGCTTACAAATTACAAGCAACAGAGCTAGAAAATCTTAGCAATAGGAAAGTTTAGTCAGATTTAATCAATTACAGGCAGATTAATGATTGAAATCATAGATATTAGGAGTGAGGGAGAAATTTTGTGCTGTGTGAGCCAGACAGCACACAAATCTACACTGACACACAGACAAAGGACAGTTAACCATTTCATTGCCATTTACCTAATTGTCTGTCTTTTGGGCAATAGAGCAGTGTCATCTGTTTACAGAGTGTTTAAACACTCAGTCAATCCTGTTAGTGAAACATTTTTTGTTAAAGGTTTTTTGGGCAAGAGTTTAAATTTTTTTTATTTATTTTTTCATGAAATACATAGAAACCGCTGGTCTAACAGCAAAATGCTGATTCTGCCTATCCTAATCTAAAAAAAACTTCTGTTAACTAAGCTTTTTTTTGATGTTCACCCAATATACAGTTTTGCAGCCTTTGCTAATCTGAAAAAAATATATTATTTAGGCTGAGGTCCCACGTTGCGGAAATGCAGCTTTTTTTGTTGCAGATTTTGCTGCATTTTTATGAGCCAAAGCCAGGAGTGGATTGAACAGAAGGGAGAAGTATTCCTTCTGATAGCTTCCTATATATTTTCCATTCCTTTTGTGGCCACTCTTGGCTTTGGCTCAACAAAAAGCAGCAAAATCTGCAACAAAAAAGTTGCTTTTCCACAATGTAGAGCCTTTATCCCAACGTAGAGCTTTTTTTTTGTGCTCTGCTGCTCACCTAAAACACAGTGTGAGGGAATGTGCTAACCTGAAAAAATATTAATCTCTTAAAGTTTTTTGTTGCTCATATACAGTATAGTCTAGCAGCCTGCACTAATCTAAAAAAAACCTCTGTTATTTAAGGGGTATTTTCTGCTCTGCTCACTCAATACACAGTGTGACGGAGTGTACTAATTTTAAAAAATATTTGTTAAGCATTTTTTTGTTGCTTATATATACAGTGTCACAGACTGCGCTAATCTGAGTGTTAGTTGAGGTAGTAGTGGCAGGGGGTGTGCTACTAGTGGTAGTGCTGGTAGGAGCACTAGGGGGAAATCTGTTAGGAATTGTGAGGGCATAGAGGAATCCCATTACCATGATGAGTCACAAAAAAATGGGGAGATTATGACATTACTGAATCCGATGATGGTTCTATTACAGATAAGACCCAGCAACCAGGTCAGGGTGATATCACAAGAAGAGAGTGGTTGCAGCTGCAATAGTAAGAATTCCACCCGGTGTGCAGCCCCAACATCCTAAAAGACCTGCCTGGGGTAGACTGAAGGCAAACTTAGGGGTGTGCGGGGGGGGGGTTGGGCCCCGCCCCCCCCCCCCCCCCTGGTGGTGGCACTGGCTGACACGTTTCCACTGCTGCTGGTTTTGGCAGCAGCAGCTAAGTGCAGTTATCTCCCGTATGGGAATTTATTTTTTTTGTACAATACCAAATGACAAATCGATGGCAAGGTACAAGATCTGCAAGCAGATAATAAGCCATAAGTGTTCAGGCACACATGTAGGAATTAGGTCTCTCCGCACTCACATGAAATAGGGTCACCAGCTCATTTGGGAAAATGGAAATGGCAGTCGCAACAAGTGAGCAAGACTATTCTATTCCTTCTCTCCACGATTGTCTTTGTAGGCAGGCCACATCCACACCTAGCATGTGGTCAACATCATTATCTTTAGCTGTTTCTCCTCCTCTTCCTCATCCACACCAACGTCAGTAATCATTAGAGATGAGCGAATCAAAGCTGACGAAGTGGAATTCAATCCGAATTTCAGGAAATCTTCAATTCACATCGAATCTGGATGATGTGAATCTAAAATGGCTGCTGCACATGTTAGGACAAGGGGCAAGGAACTCTGGGAACACCGGATCACCCACAATGCCATGCATGCATCAAATCAGCAGCCAGCCATCCCTGTGATGTCACAGCCCTATAAATACCCTCCGCCATTTTAGACTCAGTCATTTTACAGTGTACTTAGTGCAGGGAGAGATGTCAGCAGACGCTAGGGAAAGTGATAGAAAACACTTGAAAACTTTTATTTTGCACAATCGCAGTTCAGAGAAAGAGCATTAGAAGTTTAGGGAAAGGAAAGAAAGCAATTTATATAAGAGTATTGAAGCAGAACAGGGTTCATTTGGGGTGTTTGCAGCCTGGGTAATAGGAACAATCCTACTACACCTTGCTGCACTGACTGCCATTATACTGCTGCTCATTGCAGGTTTGCAATATATCATACCCGTGTTCAAGGGATAAAATTACAGATCTTTTTGCTGTGCATTAGAAGCAAAAAAAAGAATTTTAATCCATTAATCTCCGCATTTATCTGTAATAACTCCTTTTCTGGGGGTTTATTAGAGGGGAAAAAATAAGGGCTTATTCACCGTTATGTCTTCAAGGGATAAAATTACAGGCCTTTTTGCCGTGCATCAGTGACAAAAAAAAGGATTGTTATCCATTAATCTCCACAGTTATCTGTTATAATGCCTTTTCCGGTGGTTTATTAGTGGGGAAAAAATAAGGGGCTTATTCGCCATTGTGCCATGAAGGTAGAAAATTACAGGACTTTTTGCCGTGCATCAGTGGCAAAAATAAAGCTTTGTGTTAGGGAATTGCCAGTTGAGGAATTCCCCAATGCTGCTGCAGAAACAAGGGAAGAAGGGAAGAGACAGTGAGCCCTAAACTCAACCCAGCCCCTGTCCCTACTTAACTGCCTGACTGTCCTAGGCGACATTTGACAACTTGGCAGCGATCCCTTCTCTGGATAAGTGGAACACAGAACAAGACAAGACTGACAACACAGAAGAGGAGTGAGCAAGCCAAGGGTCAAATCCAGAGAGACAAAGCAGTACCATATAGAAATCCAAAAGAGTAGTCACAAGGGAAGCCAAAGGTCAGAGGTCAGTAATACAATACAGTAAGAGAAAGTAGTAAGCTAGCAAGGACAAAGTCACAGGACAGAGTACAAAATAGCCAGCAAACCTGAGTGGTCTGATGACCTGTATATAGGAAGGCCAGGACCTGCCCCAGACTTGATTGGTAGACAGGCTGTCAACCACACAGGCAAGGCTAAGATTAACTATTTGATGAACAGAGGGAAAAAAAAGTGCAGGAGAAGGGTGAGCTGAAATTCAATTACAGAAAAGAGGTACTAGGACAGTGTTCAGACTGAGCAACAAGAACCTTAAACAAGGAATCAAACTGAACATACGACCTACGCCGCAGCATGCGAGCGGAGGGTGGGGCAGAGACCTGAACAGGCAAAAATGTTACACATTGTTATCCATTACTCTCCGCAGTTATCTGTAACAACACATTTTCAAGGTGTTTATTAGTGGGGAAAAAATAAGAGGCTCATTCGCCATTGTGTCTTGAAGGTAGAAAATTACAGGTCTTTTTGCCATGCATTAGTGGCAAAAAAAAATAAAAAATTTAATCCATTAATCTCCGCAGTTATCTGTAATAACGCTTTTTCTGGGGGTTTGTTAGTGGGGAAAAAGTAAGGGACTTATTCGCCATTGTGTCTTAAAGGTAGAAAATGACAGGCCTTTTGCTGTGCATTAGTGGCAAAAATACAGGATTGTTATCCATTAATCTTGGCAGTTATCTGTAATAACGCCTTTTCTGGGGGTTTATTATTGGGGAAAAAATAAGGGGCTTTTTCGCCGTTTTGTCTTCAAGGGATAAAATTACAGGCCTTTTGCCTTGTATTATTTTCCTTTTCATTTACTTATTTGATGTAACAGTATGTCAGACAGAGAAGCGACAGGCCCTGCACAGGGGAGGGACACAGGCATAAATGTTTCTGGCACAGGCACAGGTCGCAGCAGAGTAAGGGGGCATGGCAAGGGTTACTTCCAGAGGTCTGAGCTGCCAGTGTCAGCTAGCGGTCATGTCTTGACCATCAACCCAGCATTTCTAGAATGGTTCACTCGGTCATCCACTTCATCCAAAGTCACATCAGACACCCCCAGCCAAGAGTCGGTGGGTTCGTCAGACACAACCCTTAGTTGGCATGGCCTGGGAGCAGACCCTGTGCCCTCACCTGTCCTCAACCTGCCTCTGTCCTTTTCTGCTCCCTCTGCCAGAGAAGTACTCTATGCTGTGGGCTCAGATCCACTATACAGTGAGGATGAAATACTAGAGGACAGTCAGCAGCTACTGCCCAGCCAAGATGTGGAGGAGACATCCGCCGCTTCCTCCGGTAGGCGACCAAGTAGTGATGAGGAGAGTGGCATGGGACCTGGTTTAGCAAGCAGTCAGGCTCCTGGCTCAGAGACCATTGAGGAGGACATCAGTAACCTGAAGACAGTAGTAGATGATGATGTATCCGATCGCAATTGGGAGCCGGGTGATGAAGGGGCTTCATCATTATCGGGAGAAAAGTGTGGCAGCTTGCGCATGAGGCAGCATGGAGTCAGCAGGGTGGCAGCAGTGGGAGGTCGGGAGCTACACAGGAGCCTACCTGCCCGGAAAGCAGTGGCGCAGGGGTTCATAGAGGCAGTGGCGGTAGCAGTCAGTCAGTAAAGTAAAGTCTAGGAAGGATTCCTCACATGTCTTCCAGATGAATACCAGGTCGTCGATGTACCTTTTGTAAAAGACAATGTTTTTGGTCCATGTTTATAACTTTTATATGATTTATTTATTTAGTATTTATTCATTTTACTCTTCTATGTTATATATATATATATATATATATATATATATATATATTGTCTTATACATTATATATTTTATAGTTTTTATCATCATTCTTCTGAAAAAGTTATTTAATATTTTGGTTATTTGCTTTTCTATTAACAGTCAATTTCTATACCAATTATACACCTCCTGTATTTATATTTCCTTTCCCCTCACTACATCCATCCACCAATTCATTCTTTCCATATACCACACACCCCATCATTCATTCTCCCCTCCCCATCTCCCCCCTTAACACTCCAATTTCCCTATAGATCACCCCCTCTTTTCATTTCCTACTTCTCTTCCCTATTTTTCCCTTTTTCACATCACCACACTACTTTCCCAGATTCTTCTGATAGCGCTCAATCACACAGACTCTACCAACTGCTGTTGATTGACTGCTAACATACCCAATCAACACTAGCGCTCCACTACGAGTGCTCACTACAGTTCTATCTCCTCTTATCATCATCAGTGTGCATCACGCATGCGCAGTTAATCTCTATCCCACTGTCAGACGGGACCTGCGGGTTTCACTCTATCAAACAGCGCTACATGCGCATGCACAGTAGTCTCCCACACGGGGGCATGGCTAACACCCATTGTTTTTATTTCATGTTGTATATATATACACCCTGTACCTATTATTTTGTTATGTACACACTTGAAAAGGGCTTGGTTCCTGAAACGCGTCGTGTTTTTACCTAAAGGCATAAAGAATTTTCTTTTGGACCAGCACTCCTCCTGCCTTATCTTTTCCTCACATCTGATGAACTCCCATATTATGTCGCCTTGTCACTCTGTGGCCTACTCATGCTGCTGCCACCAGATCACTGTATAACCTCCTCATTCTGATGCCTCCAGGTCACTGTATGGTCTCCTCATGCTGCTGTCACCTCCACATTATGTCGCCTTGCCGCTCTGTGGCCTACTCATGCTGCTGCCACCAGGTCACTGTATGTCCTTCTCATGCTGCTGCCATCGGGTCACTCTATGGCCTCCTCATGCTGCTGCCATCTCCACATTATGTTGCCTTGCCACTCTGTAGACATCTATGTGGCATCAGCAGATGACTGTGTAAAAGGAGTGCGCTCTCACGCTACAGTAGGATGTTGGGCCTCTGCACGGTTCTTTCTACCTGGCACTAACTTCGACCTGTAAGACTGAGTTCACACTTGAGTTAGTTGGTCAGTTTTGGCCCCGTAACTGGCCAAATAAGTGAAGTGTGCAGTGGTTCTAAGAGCGACGCCTGTCATGTGTGTGTCATTTGGACTACCACAGTAGGCTCCTTATGCGTGTTACTGCAAGGCACAGTGTTCTACTCCACCATACAGGCTCTCTGAAGCTAGGAAATAGGTGTTTTTTAAAGCAATTTGCCATAAATTAATTTGAATCGAATTGAATTGTTTTGTAAACTTCGGAGAATCGGTCAAATCGAATTTTCAAAAAATTCGCTCATCTCTAGTAATGATCCATAAAGGAATGTGTGTCCAGTAAACAGCAAAAATGTAAAAAAAAACACATGCAAGCAGCTTGTTCACAGAAAAGGGTAATTTATGGGGTGTTTTAAATGTTTTGTAGTCAGAGTTTGTATTCTCTGCTTACCATTCGTTTTTCCATAGACATACATGTCACATTCACTTCGACATAACTATGGCTATATTTGCCTTAGGCCCCTTGCAAACGACCGTGGGTGAGATCAGTGTGCTATCCGTGTTTTTCCCGGATAGCACACTGACCCATTCATTTCTACGGGCACATGTGCAAAACTGTGTTTTCCCCTATCAGTGTGCGGGCTAAGAGTCCGTGCCGCATAATAATTTATAACAGGTCCTATTCTGTTAAGTGTTTGCGGAAGCCTATGGGAGATTAAAAACCTAGAATGGCACACTGATGTACTCAGTGTGTCGTCAGTGTGCCATCCGTTTTCACGAACAAGTTAAGGACATCATTAGATGTCTCCTGTGTATTATTTTTGGTGGATCCGCAAACTAAGATCACACACTGATGGCACACTGTCCGTTTTTGCGGATATACTTCACTGATGCTGAAGAAACACTGAAGACACTCTGTCCGCAAAATAGGAACACTGATTACTAGTATGCTGACCGCAAAATACACATGATTGTCTGCAGCTAGCCTTAGAGCGACAGAAATTGTCAGGGCTCCTAGAACCTAACCAGTGTTATACACTATGTTTTAGTAGTTTAAGTTTTGTACTAAACTTGTTCAACCCGAAACGAATCTGTGATCTGAGCCACCCAAACCCAAAATTAAACAAATCTTGAGAGGTTCTCTCATCTTTACTCATGGATGCAAAACGACTATGAAAAAATGGAGCTTTCATCCATTTTTCACAGCCATGTTTTTTCAGTGGTCGTGTGAATATAGCCTAGTGTTACGATACTATACCTTTCTCATTCTGGTAAAGTCCAATCCAAAATGTTTTTTGCTGGTCACTAAGTATCTTAGTATGTTGGAGGAGGAAATCCAATTCTGTAGAATCTTCAACGGAAGTTAAACTGCCACCTAGAAAATTGTCATAGTGAATAATTCTGTTTGCTTGGAATCCATTCCTCTAGGTAATGGCACAACATAGTCAATGATCTGATGCTTCTTTACATATAATTTATGTCTAACCCTTTCAGGGCCAATGTCTTCAGAATGCCCACCACCAAAATTCACCTTTTAGAATACCTTATTCTATGGTTGATGATTTTGGTTTGATTTTTAGCTAAATAATCTATTTTAATTCTTCTCTCTCCATCAATCAAAATGTCCACTATATAGTTATATTAGTGCTAGTCACAGCTCCTAAGAATTCAAAGTTTGCAATAAAGTATTTGAAGAACTTACCATACTGAATACATTCTATGGTTGCCTTGTACCACCAAGTGGTGGATGATGATTCAAAAATATAACAATGGTTACAGAAGGAAATCCAGACCTTTGAAGTTATGTTTGGGCAGGTTCCAGGTGTTTCATGCGGGTCAGTGGGAGGGAGAACTTTAAGACCAAAAGTTAGAAGACAAAATTGCTGTACAGTAGGATATAATAGATTAGGTATAATAGATATACATATATCCATAGACTTAAATGTCCCAATGCATGAAAAAACAATTGTGAATATAATTTTCCTATTTTCTATATATTGTTTATATACAGCTCCTATACAAACCTATGTGTCTCCATGGTAACAGCAATTGCAATTATACTCTTTTTTTCCCCATCTTTTGCAAATAATAATTATCTGAATGGAGATTGTCTTGTATCCTGCGCTAGAGCATACCTCCCAACTTTCAAAGGACAGAAAGAGGGATAAAATATGTGGCTATGCGCGCTGCGGCAAATTTAGCTCCACCCACTTCTATGTTGACTCCGACCATTCTCATCTATTTTTCCATGTGCCCCCACACAGTACAATGCTCCTACAGTCACCCTAACATTATATGCCCCCACATTATAATGTATACCTCCAATTGCCCCACAGTATTAAGTCCCTCTCCTCTTGCCCCAGTTTAAACTGATGGAAACTAGAGAGGGACATTAATATGGGGCAGCTGGAGAGTGACATTAAACAGTGGGGGTAGTTGGAGGGGAACATTAAACTGGGGGCAACTAGAGGCAGACATGCCCCCTCCAGCTACCCTCCACTGTTTAATGTCCTCCTACAGTTGCCCCAGTTTAATGTCCCCCTTTATCTTCCACCAGCTTAATGCCCCCTTCATCTGCCACCATCTTAATATCCCCCCTTCATCTGCCACCATCTTAACGTCCACCCTTCATCTGCCACCATCTTAATGTCCCCCCTTCATCTGCCACCATCTTAATGTCCCACTTCATCTGTCACCAGCTTAATGCCCCCTTCATCTGCCCCCAGTTTAATGCCCCCTGTGAGAAAGTGACAGGACAAGTGCTGGAGTCACGGTATGTCAGTCCCCGGGTTTTGTCATATAGCTGGTCCAGCACGGGGTTTTGAGTAAGCCCCAGATCAGGTGCGGGTCTTGAGGCTCATTACTGGCCCATATAGACCTGCAGAGTCTGCACTTGAAGGCAGATCCTGGGGAGTGAGAGCAGGCGTTTGGATCTGTCCTGATCTCCCAAAAACGGTTATTGTGCCAACCTGGTTGCTGGTGTGGCTGGCAGACAGCCACACAGGTTAGTAAGCAGTATTCTGTGTAGGTAGCTGCTCAGACGAGCAGGAGTTTTGTTTATTTTTTGTGCCTGTTGTTAAGGCTGATATTGTTTTGCCTGTTTCCCTGAAGAGAAGGTTTATTTATTGTGTTGTCATTTTTCAATAAACCTGTTACACCTAAGCTTTCGTGTCACTGTCTCTGACTGTTTGGGCCCGCACCTAGGCTGCTACCGAGCTACCTCCCTCACATATGGTGCTTCAGATGCGCGTACGCCCAATTTTTTTATATTTTTTTTAAAAAACAATCTTAAAGAGACACACACCTATTTTTTTTTTATGTCCTGGGTGAAGGCTGCAGGAGAGATCCAAAAGGAGACCGCCAGCATGGAGGACATTATAAAACAGATGGGGCAAATCCAGGCACAGCAGCAGCAAACCCTGGCGCTGCTCAGCTGGGCCCTGATTAACCAGATGACGGCAGGAGATGGTGCTGGTGCCAGAGAGACCTCGAGGGAACAGACCGAGCCACCGTTCGGACTTCCCTACAAAAGATGACATCCTCAGACGATGTGGAGGTCTTTCTTCAAGTCTTTGAGCGGGTGGCTGAGCGGGAGAAGTTGCCTAAGGATCAGTGGGCTAATGTTGTGGCGCCCTTTCTCACCGGAGAGCCTCAGAAGGCCTACTATGACCTGTCTGAACAGGAGGCTGAGGACTACTCCAAGCTGAAAGGTGAGATCCTAGCACGTCTCGGAGTAAACACGCATGTACGTGCTGGGCGAGTGCACCACTGGACTTTCTCTGAGAGTCTTCCACCCCGATCTCAGATGTTTGACCTGATAAGTCTCGTGAAAAAGTGGCTTCAGCCTGAGGAAGCCACTCCAGCACAAATAGTGGAAAAAGTGGTACTCGACAAATACAACAGATCGCTGCCGCCTCAGATCCAGCTCTGGGTCGGACAAGCGGGACCTACCACAGCTGATCAACTGGTAGGTTTGGTGGAACGATACCAAGCCACTGATGAGCTACGACAGTCGTCTCCCAGACCTGGTAACCCCAAGACGGGTAAGACCATACCACTTACTTCGGGGGTGAGGAAGGTCGTGAGGGGAGGAGGCTCAGAGGGGGAACAAGCAGCAGGGACTATGGACTCTAGGCCCAGGTCTCAAAATAGAGACCCATACCATCTCAGATGTTGGCGGTGCCAGGAGTTAGGTCATGTCGCTGCGTACTGTCCCCTGACGACTGAGCCTATGGACTGCAACAGCTCTAGGCGTATTTCCCTGTTTTCTCAACCTGCTTGTACTGCAGAAATCGCAACAGAACCACAGATGTGCACGGTGACTATAGCTGAGTGTGCTGTACTGGCTCTCCTGGACTCTGGGAGCCTGGTAACCCTCATGCACCATGAACTGGTCGACCCTGCACTGTGCGGAGAACAAACTGTTGGGGTCTTGTGGGGTACATGGGGAAACTAGAGAGTACCCTATTGCAGAGGTTACCATACACACTGCCTCTGGCACCGTCCCTCACAAAGTGGGTGTGGTTAAGTCCCTGTTCCATAGCGTGATTATAGGGAGGGATTTTCCGTTGTTTTGGGCTATGTGGAAAAAGCAGGGTTTGCCATGTCCTAAAAATGATAAGACTGGTGATGTCCTGTCTGAGGTTAACCCTGAACCCTTTGATCCTGACAGAGAAACACCAGCTGTAGGGGTGACCCAAGAGGGTGGTGTGTTTCCCCTGTCTGTGTTAGCTGGTGATTCTGAAGGCCAGGAGGAGGTTCCCGAGATGCCTGAACTTGAGGTGACCCGTGAGAAATTTGGGACTACTCAAATTAGAGACCCTAATCTGTCTCATGCTCGGGAAAATGTTAAGGTGATAAATGGTGAACCTCAGTATCCGGGGGCTGACAAAGAGTTCCCCTATATATCTATGAATCAGGACCTCCTGTATAGGGTAAACCAGGTAAGGGGAGAAATTGTCGAACAATTGGTGGTGCCCCGACCCTATCAAAGAGTAGCTCTAGATTTGGCCCATAAACATGTGTTAGGAGGACACCTGGGGTACGGAAAGACCAAAGAGCGTCTTCTTCAGCATTTCTGTTGGCCAGGGGTTGATAAGCACATTCAAGAATATTGTAACTCCTGCCCAGAGTGTCAACTAACTGCTCCTGTGTCACATTTTAAGAGTCCTTTGGTACCCCTACACATTGTCGAGGTACCCTTTGAAAGGATAGCCATGGACTTAGTAGGACCTGTTGTAAAGTCTGATAGGGGGCATCAGTATATTCTAGTGGTGTTAGATTATGCTACCCGATACCCTGAAGCCGTGCCTTTAAGACATACTTCGGCTAAGCTAATTGCCAAGGAGCTTTTTGAGATGTTTTCTCGGACAGGTATACCCAAGGAGATCCTAACTGACCAAGGGACTCCCTTTATGTCCAAGGTAATGAGAGAAATGTGTAAACTTTTGAAAATCAAACACCTGAGAACCTCGGTATATTCCCCCCAGACAGATGACCTAGTGGAGAGGTTCAATAAAACCCTTAAGGGCATGTTAAAGAGGGTGGTTAGCAAGGATGGCAAAGATTGGGACTGCCTATTGCCCTGTCTAATGTTTGCAATCCGGGAGGTGCCCCAGTCCTCCACAGGTTTTTCTCCGTTTGAGTTGTTGTATGACAGACACCCCCAGGGTCTCCTAGACATAGCTAGGGAAACCTGGGAACAGGAGCAAATTCCTTACAGGAGTGTAATTGAACATATTACTCTGATGCAGGACAGAATTATGGCAGTAATGCCCATTGTAAAGGAACATATGGAGCAGGCCCAAAGGGCTCAAAGATGGGTCTATAACAGAACGGCTAAACTTAGGACCTTTACTCCAGGTGATCGGGTGTTGGTGTTGGTCCCCACCGTAGAAAGTAAGTTTCTGGCCAAGTGGCAGGGGCCATATGAGATTGTTGAGAGAATGGGAGAAGTAAACTATAAGGTATACCAGCCGGGCAAGAGAAAGCCCGAACAAATATACCATATAAATTTACTAAAACCCTGGAAGGACAGGGAAACATTGACAATAGTGGGTACACCTGGCCAGGTTACTACTGAAAAGGTAAAGACTCCTGTTAAAGCTTCACCTAAGGTGCAAATATCAGAGTCCCTATCTAAAGCACAGAAGCAGGAATCAAAAGAGTTTGTACAGAAAAATAATGATGTGTTTTCTGAGTTACCCGGACGCACTAATGTGATAAAACATGACATTGTCACCGAGCCGCAGGTATGGGTTAATCTAAAACCTTACCGGATACCTGAAGCTCGTAGACAAGCCATATCTGAAGAGGTCAAAGATATGTTGGCACTTGGGGTCATTGGAGGAGTCCAAGAGTGACTGGTCCAACCCCATTGTTTTGATTCCTAAACCAGATGGTACCATCAGGTTCTGTAATGATTTCCGTAAGCTTAATGAAGTTTCAAAATTTGATGCGTACCCAATGCCCAGAGTCGATGAGTTAATCGAGAGGTTGGGACATGCCAGATATTTCTCCACCCTCGACTTAACCAAAGGATACTGGCAGGTGCCGCTCACTAAGGAAGCCAGAGAAAAAACGGCATTTGTCACCCCAGACGGCCTGTTCCAATATGTGACTATGCCATTTGGCTTACACGGGGCTCCAGCAACGTTCCAGAGGTTGATGGACAGAGTCCTTAAGCCTCATCGAAGGTATGCTTCAGCCTACCTAGATGACATTGTCATCTTTAGTACGGACTGGGAGAATCACTTACCAAAGGTCCAGGCCGTACTAAATTCCCTTCGGGCAGCTGGTTTAACCGCCAACCCAAAAAAATGTGCTTTGGGTCTAGAAGAGGCCAAATACCTGGGGTACATAATAGGCCGAGGGGTAATAAAACCACAGGTTAATAAAGTAGAGGCCATCCAAAATTGGCCCCGACCCTTGAATAAAAAGCAGGTGAGAGCTTTTTTGGGAATCGTAGGGTACTATCGTAGGTTCATCCCTAACTTTGCGACTATAGCAGCCCCGCTGACAGACCTGACTAGGGGAACTAGCTCCGTAATGGTTAAGTGGACTGAAGATGCTGAAGGGGCCTTTCAGGAGTTGAAGTCAGCCCTCTGCAAGCAGCCGGTGTTGATTACACCTGACTTTACGAAATAATTCATAGTTCAGACTGACGCCTCTGATGTGGGGTTAGGGGCAGTGTTGTCCCAAATGGTAGGTGGTGAAGAGCACCCAGTTACCTATCTGAGTAGGAAACTTACACCGCCAGAAAAAAAATTACAGTATTGTGGAAAGGAAGTGTTTAGCCATTAAGTGAGCCCTCGAATCCCTGAGGTATTACCTTCTGGGCCGACACTTTAAATTGATCACTGATCACTCGCCCCTTACTTGGATGTGCCATACCAAAGAGAGAAATGCCAGAGTAACCAGGTGGTTTCTAACGTTACAGAACTTCAAATTTACAGTGGAACACAGAGCAGGCAAGCTGCAGGGGAATGCCGACGCCCTGTCCAGGACCCATTGTATTTTGGCTAGAGGTGTCCGCCCCTACAGGTCTGAACAAAGGGGGGGGGGTATGTGAGAAAGTGACAGGACAAGTGCTGGAGTCACGGTATGTCAGTCCCCGGGTTTTGTCATATAGCTGGTCCAGCACGGGGTTTTGAGTAAGCCCCAGCTCAGGTGCGGGTCTTGAGGCTCATTACTGGCCCATATAGACCTGCAGAGTCTGCACTTGAAGGCAGATCCTGGGGAGTGAGAGCAGGCGTTTGGATCTGTCCTGATCTCCCAAAAACGGTTATTGTGCCAACCTGGTTGCTGGTGTGGCTGGCAGACAACCACACAGGTTAGTAAGCAGTATTCTGTGTAGGTAGCCGCTCAGACGAGCAGGAGTTTTGTTTATTTTTTGTGCCTGTTGTTAAGGCTGATATTGTTTTGCCTGTTTCCCTGAAGAGAAGGTTTATTTATTGTGTTGTCATTTTTCAATAAACCTGTTACACCTAAGCTTTCGTGTCACTGTCTCTGACTGTTTGGGCCCGCACCTAGGCTGCTACCGAGCTACCTCCCTCACACCCCCTTTATATGCCACCAAATTAATGCCCCCCTTCATCTGTCACCAGCTTAATGCCCCCTTTAACTGCCCCCAGATTAATTACCCCCTCCATCTACCACCAATTTAATGTCCCCCTTTATCTGCCACCAGTTTAATTGCCCCCTTAATCTGCCTTCAGTTTGATTGCCCCTTCATATGCCCCCAGTTCCCACCTCTTGCTCACACACATGCTGTCTCTTCTCTCTTCCTTATCTTCGATCCCTCTTTTTCCCAGCTTTCTGTGTAACATTACACTGTCCTGCAGTATCCAGAATAGCACCGCCTACACAAGAGTCTGATCACACTGTCATGACGTCATCAAAGGTCCTTTAGCCCACTAGGATTTAGCATCTACCATTTAGCCTTTATCCTACCCTAATAAAGTTTGTTAACAGCAAAACACTTCAGGGGCATAGCGGGACAAACTGTAAGCTATCCAGGACCGTGGGACAGCAGTGTAAAATCAGGACTGTCCCGCCAGATGTGGGACGGTTGGGAGCTATACTAGAGGGTGTTTGTGGAGGAGAGGGATAGGGCTGAGCCATGTGGTTCAGGCCCAGCTGCTGCCTGTCTGATATCAGGACCCCTTGATTCTTTTCTTCTAAAGTCTTGGCTAACACATCTATGTTAACTAACACATCTCTATGTCCTCTGTAGGTGGGGACTGCAGATCTGGACACCAGAACTCTGGTGTACATTGTGCCAAAAAAAACTGTCTAAAATCCCTTGGGCCACATTTATCAAGTGTTTTAGACACTTATACGAGTCATATCCTTTGAGGGATGTGGGCATGACCTATATTGTTACGACTTGCACCAAAAATTTGCCGCACATTTCTGGTATAACCTAAGCCAACTAATACAATTAGACTAGACAGTCTAAGAATACGCCAGATATATCAAACAGCTTCAGACACTTTAATAAATCTGGCGCAGATTAAGATTTTTTAGTCTAAATTTGCATTTTAGAAAATATTAGCCCCAGTATTCTAGATGTGGTCTCACCAGCTGTATACAGCTGGATCACAATCTATCTCTTCCTATTGGTTAAACGTCTATCTATAAAGCTGAACCTCCTACTGGTTATACCTCTAGCTGTACAGCCGAGCATCCTACTTGTTTTCCCTGCTGCCTGGCTGCACTGTGCAATCATATTGAAGCTGTCTGATATCAGAACCCCTAGATGCTACCACATCTTTGTTAGTTAAAGGGGTATTCCCATGAACATAACCACTTTTATATTTGTAGATAATTAAAAGTTAAACATTTTTGCAAATATAAGTAATTAAAAATTTAGCAAAATTTTAAAGATTTTCTCTTAATATGACAGATTGTTGTCTTGATCATTTGCTAGTGGATACAACCATAAATACTGGACCTTTAAGGTTAGAAAATCAGCCATGATTTCCTTATTGTGGCCAGGATATCTTCTCATACATGTAGTGTCCCTGCCTGATAACCCATCTACAGTAAGGAAATCATGGCTGTAGATTCCTGAGAAGTCCCAGACCAAACAAAGTTTCTGCATTCATGATCGTATCCATTGGCAACCGATAAAGACAACAGATGTCAATACTGAGATAGTTAGAGAAAATCTTTAAAACTCTGCAGAATTTTAACTAATTATATTTGCAAAAATGTTTCACTTTTAATTATCTACAAATATAACTGTGGTTATGTTCATTGGAATACCCCTTTAACACATATTTATGTTTTTTTTAGGTGGTATCTCCAGATCTGGACAAAATGTTTCAGATGTGGTCTCACAAGTGCTCTATAGCTATATGGGACAGTGACTGTCAATATCTGTAAAGCGCTGCGGAATATGATGGTGCTATACAAGTAAGCATAAATAAATAAATACAGCAGGATCTTCCTTCTCATTATATCTCTATACAGCTGATCATCCTACTGGCTATACCTCTAGCTATACTGCTGAGCATCCTACTGGTTATACCTCTAGCTATACAGCTGAGCATCCTACTGGTTATACCTCTAGCTATACAGTCCAGTATCCTACTGGCTATACCTCTAGCTATACAGCTGATCATCCTACTGGCTATACCTCTAGCTATACTGCTGAGCAGTCTACTGGTTATACGTCTAGCTATGCAACTGAGGATCCTACTGGTTATACCTCTAACTATACAGTTGAGCAGCCTGCTAACTATACCCCCAGCTATACAGCCAAGCATCCTACTGGTTATACCTCTAGCTATACAGCCAAGCATCCTACTGGTTATATCTCTAGCTATGCATCCTACTGGCTATACCTATAGCTATACAGCTGAGCATCCTACTGGCTATACCTCTAGCTATACAGCTGAGCATCCTACTGGTTATACCTCTAGCTATACAGCTGAGTATCCTACTGGTTATACCTCTAGCTATACAGCTGAGCATCCTACTGGTTATACCTCTAGCTATACAGCTGAGCATCCTACTGGTTATACCACTAGCTATACAGCTGAGCATCCTACTGGTTATACCTCTAGCTATACAGCTGAGCATCCTACTGGTTATACCTTTAGCTATACAGATGAGCAACCTACCGGTTATACCTTTAGCTATACAGCCCAGCATCCTACTGTTTATACCTCTAGCTATATAGCCCAGCATCCTACTGGTTATACCTCTAGCTATACAGCTGAGCATCCTACTGGTTATACCACTATCTATACAGCTGAGCATCCTACTGGCTATACCTCTAGCTATACAGCTGAGCATCCTACTGGCTATACCTCTAGCTATACAGCTGAGCATCCTACTGGTTATACCTCTAGCTATACAGCCGAGCATCCTACTGGTTATACCTCTAGCTATACAGTCCAGTATCCTACTGGTTATACCTCTAGCTATACAGCTGAGCATCCTTCTGGTTATACCACTAGCTATAGAGCTGAGAATCCTACTTGCTGTCCCTGTTGTCTGGCTGCACTATGCACTCAATTTAAGGATGTAAGATATCAGGACCCCTAGATCCTTCTCTTTTACCCTTTTACTCTCTGATACCTGGGGAGGATTCCTTCTCCACAAGTGCATTATTTTACATTTGGAAACATTGAGCTGCAGTTTCCATTGTTTGGACCATTCATCCAGTAAGGCAAATTTTTTTTTCCATGTTACAAACCTCTCCCGGAGTATCAAGCCTATTACCCACTTTTGTGTCATATGATTCTATGTTTCTCTGATATGCTATAAATGTCCTATATGGGAAAAGCCCTTTAATCAGCACTAGTGGTGGCCGCAGTGATCTAAAAGAAATAACATAGCTCCAACCTCTATGAAGATGTATTGGGAAAATGATCAAGTCAGAATTTTTTACCTATATATGATACATGAAATGATACATAGACTTCATTTAGACAGTGATCGTCTTACCACTTGTTTGTTTGCAGATAGAAGAATAACTCTCCTTGCAAGACGACGTCTTCCATTTTCCATCCATATCCACATATATGCAGGAAGTGCCCATTCTTGGCTCCCCAGCGGCCCATCTAGTGTAGTCCATACTCCGATTATCAACCCACTTGTATGTATTACCAGTCTGAAAGAATTATAAATTTAAACATCCTTTCAAAATTATTACAATATATAAAAATTATATCCAGAATACAAATCACTGTAACTCATTGCAAATCTCAAACCTGGAAATTAGTTCTATCATCTTTATGTGGCTCAGTCATGAGAATGTGCTGCTTTATTTAAAGGGAACTCATCACATTGACAATGTAGTCTAATCTGCAGTGAGCATGTTATAGAGCAGGAGGAGCTGAGCAGATTGATATATAGTTTTATGGGAAAAGATTCAGGATAATTTGTCATTTATTTTAAACCTATGTTCATATTGGGCTAAAGAGTCCAGTGGGCGGTTCTACTCAGCATAGCCTTATATTACTGTAAATACAATTATGGCTGGCAATCACTGAATAGGACCGGCTACTGGATGAGGAAGGGGCTCAATAATAAATGACAAGTTACACTGAATCCTTTCTCACAAAACTACACATTGATCTGCTCAGCTCCTCCTGCTCTATAACATGATGTAGAAAGTAGAAGATATCCAGCAACCGAGCCAGTTTCTTGGCTTTATGTACGAGAGCCAAGAAGAAAATTACAATGGCCTCCTGGTTATGAGTTAGCTGTATTTATGAGCCTTTCAGATGGGGGTAGCCGGAGTCATCCAGAGCGGGAACCTTCTCTCATATTTATAGTCCTTATCTATGGTCTGTAGACTTTAGCGTTGCTGCATCTTGCTTGTATACACATCTCCACATTTCTATTCTAATTTTATTAAAAATAAATAATAATAAAAATATTCCCACCACTTTCCCACTATACAGGCCAATCCAAAAAGGCTCCTTATGTTTAGCCAGGTGGAGTTTTAGAAAAGATGTGGTGTACTCGTCCGAGATGCTGGCGAGCTGTGAATTATCCTTCAGACACTCCTGACGTGCGTCATCCCAGGTCCTTTTGGTTGTGTCAAACTTGTAGGTGGCGTCTCCATATTTATAGTGGTCTGAGGGACTGGTGGGGTTAACTGGTAGACTCGGATCTAAAGAAGAAATGAAAATAAATGAGTTACTGTACATGTAGTGGAAGATGACAGACTATTACCGTGAGGGTAGTTTCACACACAGCATTTTTTAGAAAAACACCACTGCAGTTTTTTATTCCGTTCTTTGAACCAAAGGCAGAGATAGATACCGCAGGAAGGAGAAATCTAAGATCTTCCTCTGTATTTCCCGTTTCTTTTGAATTCTCTCCTGGGTTTGGCTCAAAAATTGTGATTTGATTTTCCAAAAAATTCAGCGTATGAATAAGTTTACGTTCACATCTGCGTTGGAGACTGCGCCACAGATTCCACCAATAGTTGGTGAAGCGAAAATTCCTGCAAGGAGTATCAGTATATTTCAGTATAAAACTGGAGGAAACCTGACAGACACCACTTTTTTAGCGGATGAGCTCTCCGTTGTTTGGGTCCTCATGGGAATACGAGAGCTGGTGTTAACCTAGAGTAACCCTTAGGCTAACATCACACATAGCGATACAGAGCTAAAAATGCTTCAGAAAAGAAACACAACAGGAAAAAAAACTAAGTTAGACTAAGGCCTCACGTAATGGGCCGCAGCGAAAAAGTGCTACGGGAAAAACCACAGTGGAAACATATCAAGGTTTTTCCCACAGTGTTTTTCACAGAAAGTCTGCAGCGTTCCCCTCTGTGAACTTTCTGCTTCAGTTATACCAATAGTAAAACCATCGGCATTTCCATAGGTATAATTGACATTCTGTGATTTCAAAAAATGCTACTGTATTGTAAATCGCAGCATGTGAGTTGCACATATTTTTCTGCAATGTGTGGATAGGAGTTGCGAGAATCCCATCCACTTTGCAGGGACTGTAAAACGTTGCGTTTTTTGCAGCTGCGTTTCCACCATAGCCAAATGACATTTACGCCATGTGGGGCTCCAGCCTAAAAGTGCTTGTGTTTTCACTGCATTTTTCACTTTTCTAAATCTGATTTACTTTGCTGGGACTGTAAAAGACAGAATTTTTTCTGCTGTGTTGAAAACAGCCAAAAAAGTTACATTTACGCAAAGTTTGGCGGCAGCTATGCAGTGACAGGAGCCACAATTGGGATATGACTGTTTTGTGTAGCTTCTGATTTACCAATCCCATAGCCAACAAGTTTGGAAAATTCTATGAGCCAGTCCTGTACTCCCATAAACACATATGATATGATAGGGATCCATAAGAGTAGGCCACAGGGGGCAAAACCACCAGATTACTTGTATTGTGTTACCCAGTGTGACCTGCCCTAATAGATGACGTCTATCTGATGGAATTCCTCACTGCTGAGCTCTGACTATGGAGAAAAGTCTCACCGATTAGAGCACCAGATAAAAGAAATGTCTCCGCCATAACTGATCTTACCCTTATATTTCTGGCAGATGTATCCTCTGTCCAGATTACAATCCTGCACAATCCAGGTACCAGCCTTCAATATAGTCCCTCGTTGTAAAGCCACACAGTCAACCTTAAAAAGATGAAAATAGTGGGAAAAAAAGATGAAATTAGAAAAATGACACAATCTCATGAACATTACTGTGCTAAAGTTTAAGGCAGGTTTAGAAAAATACTGCAAAGTAAGAATGCTTTCAGAAATAGAAGAGTTAATAGTACAGACTGGATTATCTCCATATGGCTATACTGTATATTTGTTAAGTCCACATTCAAAATCCATCACAAATTTCGGTATAATGCATATGCCCCCTTATGCCTGAGCTTCATCCACCCAGTATAGCACTAGCTCTTATGGTAAATTAGGATTTAGGCTGGTACAATGGCCGCTCTCAGTCACAAGAACATCTGAGCACTGATTATTTTTTGTTACAACTGATAGTTGTGTCCACAACAACCGCAGGTCTCACTGTAAAATGACTGTAGCCCCGGCCTGATAGGCACCAATAATGGCACAGGTGACATTTATGTAACCATTTTTGTAGTTTAGAAATCACTTGCACAAAAAAGACACATGGCTTCCCTGAAAGTTGTAACACTATGCGGCAAAAAAGGCAAAACATTTTAGTAAATATTTTTTATATAAATTAGCCAAGTAATTGGAGATGTAAAGTTAGACTAGACAGTCTAATAAAGCATCAGACACTTTGATAAATCTGGGGCAGTTTAAGACTGTCTAGTCTCAGTTTGCACTGTCGATCTTTTACACAGTATTAGTAAATCTGCCCCATTGTTCAGCATTTTCATATGTAAAGGTTTCCATTCCGCAGATTCCCTTCCTCCAGTCTATAGGCACGGGCTTACTCTGCCCACAGGTATATTCCACCTGTTCAGCTACAAATAGTCCCCTCCATTGTTAATATTGTTATATATAAAGACAATAAATTACTTACAGATGAACGTCTATACCAGTGTGGATCTGGATGACCTTCAGCCCAGTTTGTATAATACAATCCACTTTGATCTGTCCAGACAAACCAGTGTTGCTTATGCTTGTCGTGTAATCCAATCCAGACATCAACCGTAATGTTTTTTAAATGAGACATCACAAAAGCTGTAATAAAACATATGATATGTATGTATTATATATGTATCACCATGTAGGGAAATGCAATGCAGTCAAACTAATGCAGAGGGGCAAAATGGTTGCAATAGACTGGAGCCGACTCACTGAGGTCTATGGGATCGTTTTCTAGACATTCTCTGTGTAGGGAGTCGTACATAAGCTGTGACATCATCTATTGTCAGTAATGAATGTGAGGGCGATGCCCCAATGCCCCCATCATAATGCCAACATATGACTGACTTGAGGGTCACTTGGTGATCAGAGTGGCCACGGAACGTTGGTTTATGAATATCGCTTTGGGCTAAGCACCGATGCCTTAACCTAATTCAACCCTACCTATTAGTGTGATATGATACATAGAGCATTAGATGGGGATAAACTTTGGGTATACAGCAAGTATTGGTACCCAGGTGGATCTCTGTGATTCAAGTTATTTAGGAATCTATGAGACCTAACATAGAGGTTGGATGCTGTGTTACATCTAAAAATGGCATGTAGACTTGTTTACACACATGTTTTTACACAAACGCACAAAGCATGGGAAACAAACAGGGAGAATTAGAGCTGATAATACAGAAGGAAAAATATGATGTCATTGGTATCACAGAAACTTGGTGGAACGATAAACATGATTGGAATATACAGATGGAAGGATACAACTTATTCAAAAAAAATAGAACTAACAAAAGAGGGGGAGGAGTTGCATTGTATGTTAAAAAAGATCACATTTCCACAGAAATCACAGTTTTACAAAATGATAATTTATTGGAAAATATTTGGGTAACAATTCAGGGGAAAAACAATGATAAGGACATCATAATAGGTGTTTATTATAGACCACCAGGACAGACAGAAGACATGGATGAGATTTTTTCACAGCAAATGACCACGCTTTCGAAGAAATATGAAATTGTTATCATGGGAGACTTTAATTACCCAGATATTCATTGGGAAACTCACACAGCTACGAGTAAAAGCTCTATCAAATTTTTATCCTCTCTAGCAGACAACTTCATTGCCCAGTTAGTAGAAAAAAACACGAGAGGAACATCCATTCTGGACCTAGTTTTAACTAACAAGGAGGACATGGTTAAGGAATTAAGGGTAGCAGGGACATTGGGATTCAGCGACCATGCTATACTCGAGTTTGGGGTTGTAAGAAGAAGAAGACCTGAGAAGACAAAGACTAGAAGGCTCAATTTTAGTAGGGCAGATTTTAGGGGCCTAAAGGTAAGGGTTAGTAGAATTCCATGGCGAAAAATACTTAAGCACAAAAATGCACATGAGGGGTGGGAAATTTTCCGTAGGGAAATCATTAATGCACAGGAACTAACAATACCTAGAAGCAAGAAAAATGGGAATCACCTAAAAACTCCAGGATGGATGACCAAAAAATTACATAACCTACTAAAAAAGAAAAAGGAAACATACAACAAGTGGAAGATGGGAGCTATATCTAAGGGAGAGTATACAGCAGTTTGCAGACACTGCAAGATAAGCATTAAAAAAGCTAAGGCTGAATACGAATTGAAGCTTGCAAAAGAGGTTAAGAGTAAGGTAAAAGGTTTTTGGGGGATATGTTAAGAGCAAAAGAAAAGTGAAGGAAACCACTGGAGTCCTGAAGAACGATAAGGGTGAAAAAGTTAACATGGTGGATCAGCAGGTGGAGTTACTAAATTCATATTTTGTATCCGTCTTCTCCCAAGAAATGGATGGAAATATCAACATTAATGGTGATAGTGATGAGGGGAATGAGGACTCCAAGCTGATTATAAGTGAAGGTTTGGTAAGAGAACATTTAGCTAAGATTAAGGAAACCAAGTCCCCAGGACCGGATGATTTACACCCTAGAGTTTTAAAAGAATTAGCAGAGGAAATAACAGAACCCCTTGCAATAATCTTTAATAAGTCATGGGAAACAGGAGTGGTCCCTCTAGATTGGAAAAGGGCAAATGTGGTCCCCATCTACAAAAAGGGGAATAGGGACGACCCAGGAAATTATAGGCCGGTAAGTCTGACCTCGATAGTAGGAAAAATCTTTGAACAAATCGTTAAAGAACATTTAATTAGGCACCTGGATGGGAAGGCTTTAATTAATCAGAGCCAGCACGGCTTTATGCCTAATAAATCTTGCCAGACTAATCTTATTTCCTTCTATAATAAAGTCACTGAATGGTTGGACCAGGGGAATGCAGTGGACATAGTATATCTTGACTTTAGTAAGGCCTTTGATAAAGTATCACATAACATTCTTATTGAAAAAATGATCAAGTATGGCTTTGATAAAATATCAGTGAGGTGGGTTCACAACTGGCTTAATGATCGGGCACAACGAGTAATTCTAAATGGCTATACATCAAACTGGAAGAAAGTAAAAAGCGGGGTGCCGCAGGGCTCTGTCCTGGGCCCAGTACTTTTTAATATTTTTATAAATGATCTGGATGATGGGATTAATGGGGAACTAATAAAATTTGCAGATGATACAAAGATAGGAGGAATAGCCAACACTAGAGAGGAGAGAGAGTGCATCCAAAAGGACTTAGACACACTGGAACAATGGGCTGAGGTGAACAAAATGGTATTCAACAGGGACAAATGCAAAGTCCTACATCTGGGTAACAGAAATGCATATATAGTATGGGAGGAATAGAACTAAGTGAGAGTACAGGGAAAAAGGATCTGGGCATAATAGTAGATCACAAATTCAACATGAGTCAACAGTGCGGTGCGGTGGCTAAAAAGGCTAATAAAATTCTAGGATGTATCAAGACGAGCATTGAAGCTAGATCAAGAGAGGTAATTATTCCACTGTACTCTGCCCTGGTCAGACCCCACCTGGAATACTGTGTACAGTTCTGGGCGCCCCAGTTTAAGAAAGACATCGATTTATTGGAGCAGGTCCAGAGAAGAGCAACCAAAATGGTGGAAGGTCTACAAACCATGTCCTACGAGGAAAGGCTAAAATAATTGGGACTGCTTAGTTTGCAGAAGAGAAGGCTAAGGGGAGACTTAATAGCGGTATTTAAATATCTGAAAGGTTGTCACAGTGCAGAGGGATCTACCCTATTCTCATTAGCAGAAGGAAGCACGAGAAGTAATGGGATGAAACTAAGGGGAAGGAGATTCAGATTAGACATTAGGAAAAACTTTCTAACAGTAAGGGTAGTGAGGTAGGCTGCCACAGGAGGTGGTGAGTTCTTCATCAATTGAAATCTTCAAGCGGAAACTGGATAGGTATATAGCTGGGATGATTTAGGAATTCCTGCTTTTGCAGGGGGTTGTACTTGATGGCCCTTGGAGGTCCCTTCCAACTCAAAAAAAAAAAAAAAAAAAAGATACTCACACATTCACTCTTCTTCTTGTATCTAGGAGCAGAATTAACGGAAGAACCAAGACCTACTAGTACGTAATGTATTTCTTATTCTTTATACGTGTATTTTCACATTGCAGAACCTGGTACTGATTTTGAGGCGGATTGCACTTAAAAATCAGCAGCAGATTCTGCTCTAATTCTGCCTCCAATTGCTTCCAATGAGAGACAGAGATCAAAGGAGACACTGAAAATGACACCGATTCATCTGGGAGTAAAAAGCAACAGAAAGTCATGGTGGAATGCCGAATCTCTGGTTTGGATTTCTGCCGTGGGAGACCAGAAGGGCAGAAAAGAAGAGGAATTTCAGGAGGATGGCTGTCTCAAATCCCTCTTCATTTCTGGCCATTTGAACAGACCCTAAGTGTAGACTAACACAAAAACAGCCTAGAACCCTAAGTTAATGCAAATCCCAGACCCGATCCCCTAAACTAATAAGGACCACAAGACACCTGAATACAGAACTATTAACCCCTTCCCGCCGGTGACATTTTTTGATTTTCGTTTTTGACTCCCCGCCTTATTCTGTACAATATACTGGGAATCCGGAAAAAAATTCAGAATGGGGTAGAATTGGAGAAAAAGTGCATTTGTGCAACTTTCTTACAGGCTTAGTTTTTACAGCGTTCAATCTGTAGCCAAAATGACATGTCATCTGTATTCTATGTTTCAGTACAATTCCAGAGATACCAAATTTATATAGTTTTATTTACTTTTTAACCGCTTAATAAAAATCTAAAATCGATTTATTGGAGCAGGTCCAGAGAAGAGCAACCAAAATGGTGGAAGGTCTACAAACCATGTCCTACGAGGAAAGGCTAAAAGAATTGGGACTGCTTAGTTTGCAGAAGAGAAGGCTAAGGGGAGACTTAATAGCGGTATTTAAATATCTGAAAGGTTGTCACAGTGCAGAGGGATCTACCCTATTCTCATTAGCGGAAGGAAGCACGAGAAGTAATGGGATGAAACTAAGGGGAAGGAGATTCAGATTAGACATTAGGAAAAACTTTCTAACAGTAAGGGTAGTGAGGGAGTGGAATAGGCTGCCACGGGAGGTGGTGAGTTCTCCATCAATTGAAATCTTCAAGCGGAAACTGGATAGGTATATAGCTGGGATGATTTAGGAATTCCTGCTTTTGCAGGGGGTTGGACTTGATGGCCCTTGAGGTCCCTTCCAACTCAAACAAACAAACAAACACACCATTGGACATTACGCCCCTGAATATACCAGCTGAATTATTTATTATTTTGATAAAGTCAAACAGTGTTTTAGTTTTCTGAGGGATTGTTGTAACTTTCATACGGGGTAGGATACATTGATAAACAAGAATTCTCGTATATACACATAATCCATACATTAACATACAGTGGGGAAAAAAAGTATTTAGTCAACCACCAATTGTGCAAGTTCGCTCACTTAAAAAGACGAGGCCGGCCTGTAATTGTCATCATAGGTAGACCTCAACTATGAGAGACAGAGGTCAAACGTTTTCCTTAAGTCTTCACAAGGTTGGCACACACTGTTGCTGGTATGTTGGCCCATTCCTCCATGCAGATCTCCTCTAGAGCAGTGATGTTTTGGGGCTGTCGCTGGGCAACGCGGACTTTCAACTCCCTCCAAAGGTTTTCTATGGGGTTGAGATCTGGAGACTGGCGAGGCCACTCCAGGACCTTGAAATGCTTCTTACGAAGCCGCTTCTTCGTTGCCCTTGCGGTGTGCTTGGGATCATTGTCATGCTGAAAGACCCAGCCACGTTTCATCTTCAATGCCCTTGCTGATGGAAGGAGGTTTGCACTCAAAATCTCACAATACATGGCCCCATTCATTCTTTCATGTACACGGATCAGTCGTCCTGGTCCCTTTGCAGAGAAACAGCCCCAAAGCATGATGTTGCCCCCCCATGCTTCACAGTAGGTATGGTGTTCTTTGGATGCAACTCAGCATTCACTCTCCTCCAAACACGACGAGTTGTGTTTCTACCAAACAGTTCTACTTTGGTTTCATCTGACCATATGACATTCTCCCAATACTCTTCTGGAACATCCAAATGCTCTCTAGCAAACTTCAGATGGGCCCGGATATGTACTGGCTTAAGCAGGGGGACACGTCTGGCACTGCAGGATCTGAGTCCCTGGCGGCGTAGTGTGTTACTGACGGTAGCCTTTGTTACGTTAGTCCCAGCTTTCTGCAGGTCATTCACTAGGTCCCCCCGTGTGGTTCTGGGATTTTTGCTCACCGTTCTTGTGATCATTTTGACCCCCCGGGGTGAGATCTTGCGTGGAGCCCCTGATGGAGGGAGATTATCAGTGGTCTTGTATGTCTTCCATTTTCTAATTATTGCTCCCACAGTTGATTTCTTCACACCAAGCTGCTTGTCTATTGCAGATTCAGTCTTCCCAGCCTGGTGCTGGTCTACAATTTTGTTTCTGGTGTCCTTCCACAGCTCTTTGGTCTTCACCATAGTGGAGTTTGGAGTGTGACTGTTTGAGGTTGTGGACAGGTGTCTTTTATGTTTAATCAGTTTTTATTGAGGTTTTTGCAAATAAGAACAAAAGGAAACAAAACCAAGACAAAGGTATCAAATAAGGCAGTAGGAGGCATGCAGGCCACCCAATCGTCGCTGAGGAACAGTTAGGGTAGAGGGCTGCTGATACCCGCAACAGAGAAACAAGTAACGGGTGGCACAATAACAACATGGGGAAATGCATCATTGGGGGGTGATGGCAGGAAACACTATAGGACAGAAGGAAAAGTCCGGCTGTGGAGGGCCACCACAGTGCCACTCGTGCACTAGAAGAAAAATACAAATGCTCTAGGGAAAGGGGAACTTGGGGAAGACACGGGTGAACAGAAACACATAAAACCACATACAAGACGGGGACGGGACAGGGCACACTGAGGAGAGGGGGGAAGGGAAGGGGGAGAGAGGGATGGTACAGAAGGGGACGGCCAGGCCCCTTACGGAAAGGGGAGCAAGGCGCTCCCAGTTCAGGAAAAGAAAGAAGAGAACTCTGAAGTCTCCTGAAACATCACCCACGTCCGCCAGAGGGACTCAAATTTAGAAGGGTCAGGCGAGTCCTCAGCCACTAGGGGACAGGTGTCTTTTATACTGATAACAAATTTCAAACAGGAGCCATTACTACAGGTAATGAGTGGAGGACAGAGGAGCCTCTTAAAGAAGAAGTTACAGGTCTGTGAGAGCCAGAAATCTTGCTTGTTTGTAGGTGACCAAATACTTATTTTCCACCATAATTTGCAAATAAATTCTTTAAAAATCAGACAATGTGATTTTCTAGATATGCTTTCTCATTTTGTCTCTCATAGTTGAGGTCTATCTATGATGTCAATTACAGGCCGGCCTCATCTTTTTAAGTGGGAGAACTTGCACAATTGGTGGCTGACTAAATACTTTTTTCCCCACTGTATCTATCTGTAGGGCTGGGGTGATATGCTGGATCTGTTGATGTTCCCTTTAAAAAAAACAGTGCGATATACAGTAAATAAAAGTCTATCCATTACTTACATTGTACCAAATCATCATTTATAGTGACCAGATTTCCTCCCGAGGACTGACATGCACGTCTGGCATTATCCCAGTGAACACCTTCACCTTCTCCTGTGCCAAATATCCCGTAACACTTAAACAGAATATCAGAATACGGTTATGACATAAAAACGATAAAACAAATAAATATCACAATAAAGCCATAAGGTAACATTTCAGAGATAAGTCTTTGTTTACATTGTATGACATATACAAAAATTCCCCAGTATACCCAACATCTATTATCTGACATTCGGAATCGTTCTCTTTATAGGGTATTCCCATTGTGAACATAAATGTCTTTAGTTGGGGATCCAATTTCTGAGACCTTCACCTATACCAAGACCTGGTGTTCCCTGATGTCTCACTCTTGTGACTGGAGAGGTGGGCGCACACTTCTATGGGAATTTAGAAAAATAATTGAGCAAACATGTTTGGAGGTCCCGCGTGGTTTTTGGTGGTCCCTGCATATGCTTGACCACCTCTCGAGTCACAGCAGCCACAAGACAGTCAATAGGGAACCCCCATTCTCAGTACAGGTGTTCTAGAGGTGGGATCTATTGAAAATCCTGTGGATATGCCATGATGTTGTAGATGGGAATACCCCTTTAAGAACAGTAGCAATTTCAGAATAAAAACAGGCAGGTAGAACTACAGGGATAGGCCCGCATGAATGGGGTATGGAGGAAGGGTCACATGGCTACAGGTGGGCGAATGAAGAGAGGTGAAGTTAGAGGACATGTAAGATTTCCTGGGAAGACTCAAGAGTTAAGCGTTGCCAATACTACCTAGTTACAGGGAGATTGTCATAGACAGTGTAATGGCAGCAGGCTCACCTGTGCCCCTGCCTCTAAAGAGGATAAAAGGTGGGAGACTTTCCCTTAGGGATCAATATTTGGCTTATGCCTAGAACGTTCCACATCTTAGCCAACAGAACAGAGCCCTACCACACATCACACATCACTGTAGCTTATATTTAGGGCTGGATATACAAGTTACTATTGTACTTCTGTATGTTCTATATTCTATATCCTACAGTAATATTAATATTGATGAAATTACCTTCTGTCCAAATGGCATCCAGTCTTCTGGACATCCACCTTCTGGGGCAGGAATAGTTGGGGCAAATGTGGCATTAATGGAACTGTTTGTTCTTTCACAGATAAATGCATTTTTAAAGCCACAATTTATGTCATTCCATAACCCTATAAAAATGGAGCAATGGAAAGTAATGGCATGTTAGTGATGGGCAGGAAAGAGGACCATTGGCTGCTGGGGGTGGTTGGAGAACAACAACTAAGGGAATCAGACACCTCTGCTGGTCCTAGAGGCTTATTGCCCAGCCCTTTTGGTAACTACAGTGCAGTGGAAAAGTTTTAGGCAGGTGTGGGGAAAATGCTGCAAGTCATCTCCTAATGCTTTTATCAATTTAAAAAATAAGCGAATGACGAAAAAAGAAATCTAAAACACAATAGACTTTCATGGCTAGCACCCTGGCCCGTTCCTCTCTATGGCCGCATACACATGCCCGTATTATCACAGCCCATATACGTGGCAGTGAGCCCAGGGAAAATAATAATAATAATCCTTTAATAGTCCCACCATGGGGAAATTCAGTGTGTTACAAAAGCAAAGATAAGCAATACAAATACAATATGTACAAGAATGTTCCAAGGTAGAGGCATTTCATTGAAATTTTAGTTTTCTGTATGGAATGATCTCCGCTTAGGTTGGTGTTGGTTGTACAGCCTAACCGCAGTGGGAAGGAAAGACTTCCGATAGCGCTCCTTCTCACACTTAGGATGAAGTAGTCGGTCACTGACAGTACTTCCCAGCGCTATCACGGTCTCATGCATGGGATGGGAGTTATTCTCCTGTATGGAGCTCACCATGGACAGTATCCTTCTGTCACCCACCACCTGCACAGGGTCCAGTGGGCTCCCCAGGACAGAGCTGGCCCTTCTAATCAGCTTGTCAAGTTTATTTCTATCCCTGGTTGATATACTGCTCCCCCAGCAGGCCACTCCGAAGAAGATGGCTGATGCCACTACCAAGTTGAAAAAAGTCCTAAGAAGTGCCCCCTGGACTCCAAAGGCTCTCAGTTTCCTAAGCAGGTAGAGCCTGCTGTGGCCCTTCCTGTACAGGACCTCCATGTGATCTGCCCAGTCCAGCTTATTAAGGAGCACACCCAGGTACTTATAGGTGTTGACAATCTCTATGCCCGTCTCCTGGATGTCCACTGGTTTAGGAGGGTATCTGCATTTACAAAAGTCCACCACCATCTCCTTGGTCTTCCCAGCGTTAATCTTCAGGTGGTTACGCTGGCACCAGTCCACAAAATCCCGGTTCAGTTCTCTGTACTCCCTGTTATCTTCATCTGTGATGAGGCCTACTATTGCAGAGTCATCAGAATACTTCTGTAGGTAGCATCTAGATGAGTTACACCTAAAATCTGCAGTGTACAGTGTGAAGAGGAAAGGAGCAAGAACTGAGGTGCCCCCGTATTACAGATCACGGTATCTGACACACAGTCCCGGGCTCTCATATACTGAGGTCGGTTTGTGAGGAAGTCTAGGATCCAGTTGGAGAGGTGGTGGTCCACTCCAACAAGGGCCAGCTTGTCTCTCAGTAGCCCTGGCTGTATGGTGTTAAAAGCACTGGAGAAATCAAAGAACATTATTCTCACCGTGTTCCCTGGTTTCTCCAGGTGAGAGTGCGCCCTGTGCAGAAGATGGATGATGGCATCATCCACCCCACTGCCTGGCCGATACGCAAACTAGGGGGGGGCCATGGGGGGGCCCAATAGGGGGGGGGGGGGGGGGGGAAAAAACCCTAAAAAAAATTTTTAAAAAAAAATTTTTTAAAAAATTAAAAAAAAAAAAAAAAAAAAAAAAAAAAAAAAAAGAAAAAAAAGGGGGGTATACATTCATGGCTTCACAATCTACATATACAAAGGGGGAGTACAGGATACTCAGGATAAGTACAGCATGAACAAGGATACAAATGGAAATGCATACTAATAATATGTATTGAGTCCAGTCGTATTTATTAGCCAAATATGGTAGAGCGGTGTGAAGAAGCACTATTCAAATGGTAGCCATGGGGGGGGGGAGAGAGATCGGAACAAGCGGGAAAATAAACAAACAAACGGACAGGCCTATGGAGCAAAATACAATAAGATAAAATAAAATGAATGAATCGAATCACTCTAGAACGACCCATAAGGCTGGTGGTCTGCCACGGGGGTCCGTGCACAGACCTACCCGCTACCAGTTATTGACATTTGAGATAGTTTAAAGGTTATTCTAAGAATAGTCACATAGAAAAAGGTCAATACGTATAGGCTGTCAATGAGCAGTCGGTGGAGGGAATGATGTCGCCTATGTCTCCCAGTTCCTCCTGAACTTGTCCAAGTTACTACCATTGCATGCATAAATTTGTTCAAACTGGTAATTCAATGACACTACAGAAATCAGTTCCGTCAATGTCAGACAGGAGGTAGACTTCCATCTATGTGCAATAAGTAGGCAAGCAGCCCCAAGTATCTGGCACACGACAGTCCTGTGTCTGCTCGGTGTTGTGTGACTACCCAGCAGGAGCAGCGCCATCTCAGGTGTAGAGCCCACCCCATCACCACACATTTTATTAATCAGTGAAAAAACAGATACCCAAAAGGGCTGGATGAGGGGACAGTGCCAGAACACGTGGAACAATGAGCCAATCCCTCCGCAGCCTCTCCAACAGCAAGAGGGACAAGTAGGATAGAACTTAGCTAGACGAAGGGAAGGATAATACCAGCGTAAAAGCAATTTGCTATATTGCTCACAGTGTGAGGCACATACCGTGGATTGCTTAGCCCATCTAAACGCCTCCTGCCAGCAACTGGCCTCAAATCTGCGGCCCAAATCGTCTTCCCAAAGACAAATGTGTTTAGTCTTCCGAAAGATACAATCCATGTTCAAATCTCTCTAAGACCTTCATCAAGTGAGATGTCAGTGCTACAGGTCTGTAGTAATGGAGGTCCATAGGGTGAGGTTTCTTTGGAACCGGTACCACACAGGAAGATTTCCATAATTCAGGGACAATTTCCAGTTTCAGGCTCATATTAAACACATATGTAATGATACTACACAGCTGATCCCCACAAGTCTTAATTAGTCTTGCACTGATGTTATCTGGCCCTGCTGCTTTCCTCGCCTTGATCTTTTTCAGCTCTTTTATCATCTGGGCACGTGTGAAGCTCATACTGTGGTCAGATAAAGATGGATTTTCGGATTTACTGGTCTGGTGGGAAGTAGCCGAAGGGGGTGAAGTCATTTTGGTCTGGGGAACTAAAGGACATGATGGGGTGGGAGGATCTGGTGTTTGATCAAATCTATTGATGAATAGATTTAGTTTGTTAAGCCAATTAATATCTGCCTCTATGGGGGGACAGGCGGTCTATGACCCGAAATTGACTTAAGTTCATCCCAGACTCCCCTTATATCTTTTCTTTCCATTTGCTTTTCCATATTTTTCTTATAACTGGCTTTTTCCTGCCTGATTTGACACCTAAGCTCATTCTGTATGTCTCTCATCCCCTCCTTATCTCTTGTCTTGAATGCCATCTTTTTCTCCTTAAGTAGTGCTTTTATATCAGAGTTAATCCATGGTTTGTTGTTAGAGAAACATCTCACCACTTTTATGGGTACTGTACAAAAATTTATGTAGTCCGTTATGCAGTGTGTGAGTCCTTCTATGTCTTCTCCATAGGAATCCTGCAGCACTTCCCATGCGGTTGTGTCAAAACAATCTCTCAGAGCCTCATCACTCTCCTTGGACCACATCCTCACTGTGCGGGTGACAGCTGATTCTCTACATACAAGTGGCTTGTACACAGGTCGGAGATGTACTAGGTTGTGATCCAATCTTCCCAGGGGCGGTAGGGATGATGAGTTATATACCTCCCTCGCATTGGCAAAGAACAAGTCTAATGTTTTGTTGTCTCTTGTGTGGCAGGTTACATACTGTGTGAGACTGGGCAGTGTGGATGATGGAGAGACATGGTTGATGTCTCCAGATACAAGAAGGAGGGCCTGGGGGTGCTGAGACTGTAACTGGCACACCATGGCTTGTAGGATCTCACAGGCAGTGTCAGCTTTCGCAGATGGGGGGACATATACAGCTATCACGATGACATGCGATAGTTCCCTTGGTAGATAGAAAGGTCTCATGCTCACAGCTAATAGTTCAATGTCCTTACAGCAAGTTTGCTCCTTAATCACAATGTGTTTAGGTTTACACCATCTATCATTCACAAATATCGCCAGCCATCCTTCCTTTCCTCTAACCGCTCTCTCTTGTCCTCTCTGCCCGAAGGAGTTTAAAGCCATACAAGGAGACAAGGGTGTCCGGAGTAGCTTCAGTGAGGCAAGACTCTGTAAGCAGCATCATGCTACACTCCCGAAACTCCTGATGATGCCTGGTGAGCGCCGTCAGTTCGTTCGTCGTTTGCCAGAGATCTCACCCATAATGATGGAGGGGAGAGCTGGTCTGAAACGTCTCCTCCTAATCCTCCGAAGGGCTCCAGCTCTACACCCCCTTCTTTTCTTTCTCCAAAGTTCTTGGGGGATGACTGGTCTATTGGCATGCAGCCCTGCTGTGTCTCTAAGCTGCAACAGTTCATCCCTGAAGTAGACAAAAGAATCCTGGCCACATGCAGGGTCTGCAGACACAAAAGTTCCCATTGATAGCACAACAAAACAAACAAAGCGTATCACAAAGGTCCAATTCCAAGTCCTCTTATGGTTCTTCGTAGTGCAATGCCCCTTACGTTGAGTGATAAGACAATACAAAGAAAGGAAAAGAAGAGAAAGACTCAGAGCTGCTGTAACAGGCTGCCACTCCAACGGTGCCATCTTGGAAAAAAAACTTAAGACAGGTCCTATATTGATCCGGTGAAGCAGGCCAAATTAACCCCCTCCCAGATTTAGCCTGGGTATAGTTTGACCCAGGCCAGAGTACACCCCAGGGATTAACTGTCCTAGGCCAAATTATACCCCGAGGCGTAAAATAGCCCAGGCCATAGTATACCCCTGGGGATAAACTTTATACCTGGGGTATAAAATAGCCTAGACCAGACTATATCCCTCCTGGCCATAATGTTATCATTTCAATGGTTTTCTTCATCCTGTCTCTAATTTGTTGAAAAGTGTGCAGATCTTTTTTTTTTTTACCATACTCAGACACACAGTTGCTTCCCTTTGTTGGAAGATTCAGTACAGTGCTTACAATGAACTGACAGTAGATGGCTCTGTCCCATCACTGCATAGTAACTTTTTATGTTTCTCTCTGCTCTCTTGACACCAAACTTTTTCCAATTTTGACAACCATGGAAGACCAAATGTACGACAAGCTTATGAGATTCTACATTGCAACACAACAAAAGTACCCCCAGTGGATCTACAACCAACCAGTTCAGACAAACAGCTAAGCTATATCAAGTAGATGGAGGGATTCTTTACCATGGGGAAAAGGAGGTTCTCACTAAAAGTCAACTGGCAAATATCCTGAAGGCCTGTCATGACAACCCAATTTCTAATGGCCATTTTGATAGTAGTATAATGTTGTACCGTGTTAGCCATTGAAAGTAGCGGAAGAGTGAAGAAATCAGGCGATACCTTTTAGAGGCTGAGTATATTTATAAGTAAGCTTTCAGGAGTGCTCGCTCCCTTCATCAGACATGGTGTGATACAAGAACTGAAAATTAACAGATTTTTATACACATGGTTTTCAAAGCATTTTAGAGTCCTTAAAAAAAAATTGCAATCTAAGTAGAGAAGTTATTTACAACAGGTCAAAAAAACAGTCTGGAAACTTGTGGTGCGTGACGGAGGGATCAGTAATTCTTGCTGTTATTTGTTTGCTATCAGGAGGTGATTTGTGTCCCTCACAGGTCATACATAGTGTGATTTGAAGCTGGCATGAATATTGAGTTCAGTTCATGGTTCAAACATAGTGTGACATGAAGCTGGCATGAATATTAAGTCCAAATTGCAGAGTTTGAAATTTTTGCATAAATTTGTACTCCATTTCTTTCCTTTTCTCCTGTGTCTTAAAATGTCCCATTAAAACCACAACCCGCAAATCTTCAATAGAGTGGTTTTCTCCGGAGAAATGTGCGGCCACTGGGATATCTGTTCTGCTGTTATTAATGGTGGATCTGTGTGAGTTCATTCGTTGACTGAGTCTCTGCCCTGTTTCCCCCACACAGAGGCCTGTGGTGGGACATTGCACACACATTATGAGGTACACCACATTGGAAGACCTGCCATTTTGGCAGAGATAAAACGTTAGCCAAAATCTCTGACCGTTATTACTGGAAGGGAATGAAGAACGACGTTCACCAACATGTCAAAGTCTGTCTAAAATGTTTTGTCATAAATCCCTAATTCAGCAAGGAAGCTCCACCACTCAGCAGTATACCAGTGCCAGGAAAAGTATGGAGCTTAATCGAGATTGATATGATCGGTCCTCTCCATTTTTCCCAGGAACACCAGAAGCGTGCCTTTGATCGCCGACACAACAGCAACAAAGAAATCACTGCTGGTATCATCATTTATATCAAGAATCAGAACTGTATTCATTGCATGAGTTCAAAGATTGAACCATGCTGGATTGGACCCTACTTAGTTGTGGAATCCTTGACCAAGGGACGAGTAAAACTTAAGAACAATAAGATTGGCAAGATACTGTGCAACACCTACCATGCCAGAAACCTTAAGATTTACCAGGATGAAGAGACTTCTTCATCACCCCAGTCTCATGATGATTGTCCCAGTGACTCTGCCAGACAGAAACACAGGCAAACTAAGAATTTCAACCTACTACCAAGTTCAGGAAGGAAGTATCTTAGCACCACTTGGCCTTACATTTGGTAGGGTTGTACACTATGGCTGCACAAGGGACCTTGGACCACCACGGCATACACAAAACCAAAGGTGATGAAATCTGCTACTTCCGGGCCATCAGCTACATCCTGACAGGAACAGATGCCAACCACTCCCTTCTCAGAGATAAAGTCATCCACCACATGAAAACTGACTTGAGAAAAAAAGCTACAGGACTACTTGAACCAAAATGTGAATGAATATGTGAACATCTCTGGAATGTCTTGTGATGTAGTCTGGGCAACTGATGCAGAGATCATGACCACAGCAAATCTGTTGAGTTGCAACATCATCTACACGAACGTCGGTGACGCCATGGATTGGTTGACATATCCTGCAAGCTTCAGTCTGCAGTCAACAACAGAACATGCACTTTATCTGGAAAATAAGCCTGATCATTTTAATGTTTTTATCAGTGTTTACCTTTAAATGTTTATATTGTAGACTTACTAGTATAAAAGTCCCAATACACGGGACGACTATTGGGCAATTTGCTGTTCCCGGATAGTTGTTCTTTGCATTGAGCGATAAGTGACTTATCGCTAATGAGAAATTGCTGAGAAAAAAAAAAAAATCTACTGTACATACTCACCACCCAGCATGTCCTGACCCTCCTCTGTCCCTCCTCCATGTCTCCGCCAGCAGCCATTTCTTGCTTCTCTGGCTGTAGCTTTTGAATTTCGCACTGTCTCCTATCCCCGCGGTTCCTCCGGGTCACCTGATCAGTGTATGACACGTCATGAGCTGAGCAGATGACCCATAAACATTCAGCCGATAATCGCTCCATGTAAAGCCACCTTTATAAGTTGAAGTTTCAAGACTTTATGACTTGTATTTAAAGATAAGCGAATCGATTCTGAAGAAGTGGAATTCGATCCGAATTTCAGGAAATCTTCGATTCGCCATGATTCCGGATTTCCTCACGCTTCGATGCATCGAATCGCATTTTTTTATAAAATGGGCGCCGCACATGTTAGGACAAGGGGGAAGGGACTCTGGGAGCGCGGGATCACCCACAATGCCAAGTGTGCAGCTAATCAGCAGCCAGCAGGACCTGTGATGTCACAGCCCTATAAAAACCCTTGGCCATTTTAGGTACAGTCATTCCACATCACTCTTACTGTAGGGAAAGACGTCGGCAGGAGCTAGGGAAAGACTTAGAAAACATATAGAAATTCAGGGAAAGAGGCTGAGCCTTAGAACTGTAGGGAAAGCATAGTTGGGAATTGAGAGAAGAATTTGGGGTGGTTGCAGCGTCATTTACAGCAAGAATTTGCAGCATAATTCACATTGCAGCACTCACTGCCGTTATACTGCTGCTCATTACTCATATCTGTGTCATCAAGGTGGAACACAACAAGCCTTTTGCAGTGCAGTACAGCAAAAAAAAGTGAAATATCATACACTAATATCTGCACGTATCTGTAAAAAAAGCCTTTTTAAAGGTGTTTATTATAAGGGGCTTATTCACTGTTCTTCCAAGGCATAACATTATTCAGTACTATTTTGCCAAAGAAAACTGACTTATCATCCAATAATATCTACACTTATCTGTAATAAACGCCTTTAACATGGGGAAAGACATAACGACCATATTCGCCATTTTGTTACCAGTATAAAGTTGCAGGCCATTTTCAAAAACAGTATTGTCAATAATAATTCAATAATTCATTAATTCTTAGTGGTTATCATCACTTATTTAAAGTTGTTCATTAGTGTCAGTTAGCTTTCTCACTTAACTTACCAAAGCTGAATCCCCAATAAAATGTTGAAAAATTAAGTAATTCTTGTTCATATCACTCAATGATAGTGATGGAGGTATAATATGGCCTGAGGGGTATGAATTGACCTAGGCTAATTTATACACCGGAGTATAATCTAGCCTAGGCCACTTTAACCCCAGGTATAGTCTGGACTGTGGGTATATTCTGGCCTGTTACACTGGGTTTGAGGGCTGGGCTCACTGAGAGAAGTGAATGGGGCCATGGAGGACAGGCGGCACACAGATGTCATCCATGTGTCCTCTATGTCGTTCAACCATGATCAGTTGTATACATGTAGCCTTAGGAATGTCAGTCAGTTTTGTTACTTTGTATTCTGGAACATTTTTTAAATTTTTTTTTTCATTGAATTTATATTAACATTTTCAAAGAAATCACAACAAAGCCATGAAGGAAAAAGTGTCAAACAGTTTGCCATAACAATTAGTAGGGGAAGGAGAGAAGGGGGAGACAAGTCAAGAGAAAATCATAGGAGGGAGGGGGGTGAAATACGTACTCCTGACGCAGCAATGTAATAAACAACAAAATCAATTGCATCTAAGAAAGATAGGAAAGAGAAAAAGAACAAAAGAGAGAAGAGTTACTCAGCCTATGGGAGAGGTCCAAGAAGATGGTCATGAAACGTGGAGTGGAAGGTGGGAGAGTAGTTGAAAGTATTCTATAGTATTCACACTTTCTGTTGGAAACTGTCATTCTGTCTCAGTTCTGCGATCAGGTCCTCCATTCTCCAAATATACAAAATCTCCTGAAGCCAGTTAGTCAGTGACAGGAAGGAGGTAAACTTCCAGAGCTGGGGAATGACGGACCTGGTCGCTATCAGCATAAAGCCAACCAACCTATGAATGTGTTTTTGTATCTTACATGGAAAAATGGAGAGGAGAAGATCGTCCTCCAATGCAATGCCAACTTTCTTAATGACTCTGCGTACCGCATACCAAAAAGAGTGGAGACATGGTCAATTCCATCAAACGTATAGCATCGTGCCCCAACCTGCAGATCTGTGCCAACAGTTGCCAGAGGATGAGGGAAAAATCTCATGTAGGACAGAGGGGACTCTGTACCAGTGTGAGAGGTTTTTATAGTTGGTCTCCTGTGCTTTGCAGGAGATCAAAAACTTGTGACAGGAGCAGAAGGCAGATAGCTACATGTCAGGTGTAAAAGTAGTCCCAAGTACTCTCTCCCAGCTGGCAGTCAGTAAGAGGTCATATTTATCAGCGGAGAAGAGGCCGTAGATGATGGAGATTGGATGTGGTGGCATTGCGGGACCTACACATAGGCGTTCAAATGGGAGCAGGGGCCTGTGTAGGTTATGTGTCTTTTTCAGGGAGGAATAAAAGTAGTGCAGTTGAAGGTATTGACAATGTAATGCTTGGTCTCTATGTTCTTGGGTTACTAGTTCAGCATAAAGTAGGAGAGAGGTTGGGGACAGAACTTTGAGAAATGTAAAGGGTGGTTGGGTAGCGGGACAGGAGAGAAAGGGAGAGTGAGAACCCGCAGGGATGTCTGGGTTGCTTGTGATAGGAGTCAGTGAGCCATCATTAGTAAAGAGGCGGGCAACAGCGCGATATGGTTGACACATGCCAAGTCCTTGTCGAGCAACATATGGGAGTTCCAAAGCAGTTCTATCCGACCAGTGGCATTGATGGAGCCGTGAGAGGTATTGGGCTCAGAGAGCTTTCTAGGGCAAGAGTTTAAAACTCACAGAGTGATGCCAGTCTAAAATTCGAGCAGTGACAGTTGCCAGTTAGTATTGGGTGCAATCTGCAACTGCGAGGCCCCTTAGGTGTTTGGGTTTGGTGTTGGTATATCTATTCTCAGTGCCGTGGAGGACCAGATGAATTTAGTAAATGCTTTCTGGACAGTGGAAAAAAAAATCCTTTGGGAAGGTGATGGGGATTGTGTGGAACATTCATTTTTAAAAGATTAATACAGCCTAACCAGGAGAGTCCTTGGTGTCCCACCTATAAAGATCAGTATGAAGTGTGCGTAGGAGTGGGAGGAAGTTCAAGGCATAGGTATCAGATGGGGAAGTGGGAAGGTGCACTCCCAATTATTTAATTGCTTTGGTCGACCAGGAGAATGGAAAGCAGTAGTGAAGCGAGCATACTAGGGGGTCATGAAGGGAGACGTTAGAGTGCAGAGCTTTTAGAGATATTAATTTTATAGTTGCTATAAAAGCTATAAGTGGCTATTTCTCGTGGCAGGGATTGGAGGGTTATTAACGTATTGAGTAATGAGCCACAGCACATCATCGGCGAAGGCTTAGATCTTGAGGTGTAAATCCCCCGATCTCCGTCCTTGGGTAGTCGGATTGCATCAGATGGCAGTGAGTAAATGCTCCATGATCAGGGCATAGAGTAGAGGGGAGAGAGGGCATCCCTGGAGAGTGCTGTTGTGGATGGTCAAGGGCAATGAAAGGGTACCAGTGACTCAGATTAGGGCCTGTGGGGAATTATATAGCACATATATACAGGAGAGCATAATAGGGCCTAGACTTATTTGTTGGAGAGTATAATCAAGGAAATTCCAGTCAACCCTGTCGAAGGTCTTCTCTGCATCCAGGGAGAGAAGTATCAAGGGTGTTTATAACCTACAGGCATGATGGATGGCAGAGAAGACCTTTAGGGTGTTATCTGACCAGTATTGGGGGTATAGACGTTAGCAGTAGTGTAGAGGGAGCCATATATTTCACATAAGGTAAAAAGGTAGCGGGCTTCCAAGTCAGCAAGAGAATTCAGGATTTTAGGGGAGGGGGGAGCAGGGTCGTTCAGAAGCTGTTCCCAATCCGGAAGTCACATAGCAGGTAGTTCCAAGGCCTGCAGGAAGGCAAGCAGATTTTCTGGGTTTGAGAGCATCAGCAGCCTGTCTCTCACCCGTACTTGAAGAGCAAAAGGGAAGCCTCAGCGGTATGGGATGCCTTGTTCCTGTAGAATGGATAGGAGGGGTTTCAAGGCTGTTCTTTGTCACAGAGTATACCGAGACAGGTCTGGAAACAGGGACAAATGAGCTCCATCAAAGTTAATAGAACCTTGCCCCCTGGCCTTTAACATAATATCTTCTTTAAGCCCGATGATCCCTGTCTATTTTGATATGAGTATCAGCTGGGTGCCCCAAAAGGGTGTTAAAGATGCCAGTAAGGGTGAGCATGTGTTCCGAGGAAGGAGTAGCTTCAGGCAGGCCATGGATTATGAAGTTGTTTAGGCGATTATGATTTTCTATATCGTCCACATTTGACACTAAGTTGCAGTACTGAGCAGCAGTGGACTGGGAGGCTTGTTGTAGAGATTGTACAGAATCCATTACCAATTCCTGAATCAGTTCTAGGTCATCAACTCATTGCTGTAAGTTATCAACATTTGTCTTTACTACCTTAAGATATCTGTGGCAGACCTTTTTCTGGTCAGTAGCAAGGGGAGAAGAGCCAGGAGAGCCCGTAGTTAAGGGTCGCCTTGTAGAGCATGGATGGTTTCTTCAGCAGGTGGTAGATGAGTTAGGAGCATGGAGCTCACAGAGTGTCGGGTGGAAGAAACAGGGGCTCCAGTCTCAAGTTTGCGGCAAGTGGTAGGGGGAGTGATGTCCTCCTCTGAGAATGTGCCAGAGTCCAAGGTGGCTGAGTGGGACCTGGCAGAGTGGCCTTTGGGAGTGAAGTGGAGTTTTTTCAGATGGTGGGTTGACACCCCACTCCAGGCCTCTGTAGGAATGTGGTCTTGAACCCCCCAGGCCGTGAAGAGTGTGTGTGTTTGGGGGGGGAGGTCACAGAACCCTCTATGACTGCAAGTTAAGCAGGAGGGAGAGTTGAAGTGCTGTTGGGAATCGGCATCTCTAATGGAGCAATGTTGCCCAGTGGCTCGCAGGGGAAAGATGGCCGACATGTTCCTGTGCGGGGAGGAGGGAGGCTGTGCAGGAGAATCATCAGCACTCACCCCGGAGTTGTGAGAGGCTGCAGGTGTCAGTGCAGGTGCCTCCAATAACGCCCGTGTTGAAGCCTGCTGCTGCCTGGGAAGTATGACGGCAAGATCTGAGGTCTGCAGAGAACATCTGAGCCGGTCTCTCTGTTCAAAGTCAGCCGGAAGTCTCCCAAGGGAGTACAAAAGTTAGATTTAGTCACATCTGGTTCCTGGAACATCGAAGGTTCCCCCTGTGCCTTTCGGGTACGTAGTTTGCCCATAACACTGGAGGAATCTGCTCGTTGCAGAAAGCTGGGACCAGAGCTCAAGCTAGATGCTTCTAGTCAGCTGCCATGCTAGGACACGCCCCCCCCCAAAACATTTATAATATAAAATCTGCCCCACTAGTGTACACGAAGTGAAGCATAAACCAACTCCCCTTTCTCCCATACCATGCAAATCTGTACTCATATAATTATAATTTCATACAGAAATATCATTATAAACTTAATCCATACCAAATGGTGGTCGCATCTGCGTGCAAGACTCATCATTATTGGCAAAGTCCGGCTGATTTGACTCCCAGGCAACAAAATCAATTGGTGAACCGTCCATCCATCTAATAATAAAGAAATGGTGTCATCATAATTAAAGTGTAATACACATGCTTAAAGGAGAATGATCAGACAAAATACTTAAAAATGATGCATGACATCACCAGGAGACCGCCAGACGCTGTGAGGAGGCTCAAAAGAGGTGAGGGAAGGTGAGTATAAATGCTTTTTATTTTTTTTCACCTCCCCTGGGCCACTACCTATTATACTCTGGGGACTGAAGAGACCTAGGATTATAATAATTTACCACAATGCATGTTGTGGGGGCCATTTAAGTTTGTCCAAATTGAATCCCCAATTGTTCGGTTTCGTTAAAAAACAAACAATTTTGGATATTAGGGTCGAACGGCTTGTGAGAAAGTGATTCTCCCATCTCTAATACTGATATGTCAGTAAAAACTGGCCAGGCTGGTAATTTACTGGTCAGATGTGGCCTATTGTGCTTTTGGTTTCAAGTACTTGTGCAAGCCATGACCATATGGTGCTGTAATATATGGCAAAACATTGCAGCACCACAAAAATTGCCCCACCATTAGACTAGATGTCACTTTGGTCCTCACACTTCCCAATGTACGTCAAGTATACAAACAACAGCTATAATCAGTTTAATGTCACTTTCTCCATCAAGCACCTACTTAAATTTTTTATCCGGTCCCAAACATAGGCCAATGTAATAAGTTTCTCTTCTTCTTGTGGGTGAAATCTAAAAAAGGAAAATTAAGGATCAAAGAGATTAAGGCTCTGTTCACATTAGAATCATTGCTTTTTTTAATTCACCTTTTTAAAGACTAGCCTCTTTTGAACCATAGAAAAAAGGAAATCTCACGGCTCACCCATCAGAAAGTCATCAACAATATTGCATCGTCATGGTGCATGGAAGTAGCTCCTAGGACTGAGCGGAGTATGTTGAAATAAAGCCAAGAAAAATAATAAAAAAAAATTTCCAGTACTCTCGACCAGTTTGATATTAAAAAATAACTTTTAATTCATCATTAAAATCCAAAAAAAGAAAAAAAACATGAAAAAAATCCATATTAAAAAGAAAAACAGCTTACGTGTTTCAGGGCTAACATGCCCCTTACTCATAGCATACAAATGAACAAATGGTAACCAAATATATAGACCAGAGGAAATACCCGCCCAAATCACCTGATACAATGGATTAACTTTTGATATACTCATTGAAAAACACCTTACATAAAAATAAACAACAAATGAAAGAAAACAACATTCCATAATAAGCAAAATATCACCATCAAAAATCATAAAGAGAAAAACAAAACAGACAGATATGTACAACCTGAATTACATATAAGAAAATCTGAACTCAATATAGCAATATTTAAACTGATCAAGTAGAAATGACAATGTTGCAATCCAACATAAACTTACAGCATATACTTTTCATACAGAGCGCAGCGTCAATAGTAACTTCCAGGGATTCAACGGAAGTATACTGAAGTCATGTGATAAGTCACATGCAATGTCATAGAATAATTGTAAGTTAGGCGGCAAGTTTAAAATTAGTTACCTATCTCATAGAAAGAGAAACTTAGCGAACATGCTAGTCAATAATCATAAGTATATTTGCTTTCAGTATTGATTATCATGTTCACTAAGTTTCTCTTCGATTTTTTTTTCAATGTCATGCGGAATAAACTATATGTTTACTTTAATGGGTTGGTACGATATTTGAGATACCCATACTTGACAACATTTGGCAAGGAATAGCGTACAAAGTTAGACTTTTTAACAAGTCTAACTCCATATGGATGTGCCCCCCTTGGACATGGCTATGTTCCTTTTAAGCATCACCACACCCTCTTTTGCATGATATTGGCACAAAATTTGTTCTTCATGCCCCCATTTTAGACATGACCATTACACAAAGTGCCCAAGTCCCAAATAAAGAGACTCCTAACCCGGCGGTTGCAGGAGCATTCTGCAGGGCCCAGGAGAATTCTTCTGGGAATCCGGGAGGTCGTTCCTTTTTTTGGGAGCCCACTGGAGTTTCTGGGAGAGTTGGCTGTTATTGTTAGATGCAAGGCCACAATAAAAGCAATAGCAAACAATTGGCTGATATCTGTGAGCAGTAGAGACAGCTATCTACAATCAGCACACCTCTGCAAGCCAAGACAGACCTTCAGATGCCTTCACCAGAGATATTCGTGAGACAAAATGGACTTTGCTGGATCAGGGGATCTGAATTGTCACCAAACAGATAAATGTACCAATAATAAATACACTGCTGCAGAAACCAACATGAGGACTCCTAAAACTTACAAAGTGGCGTGGACAGAAGAGAAGTCATACAGCAGGGTCAAAACCAGGAGAGACGAATAAGCACTGGAGACAAAAGCAATATCGAGAAACTAGCCAAGGGTCAAAAATCCAGCCGGAAACGTCACAACAGAATCAGAGGCAAAAGGGGAATCCAAGGAACAAGCCAGAGGTCACAAGTCATACAGGTACACAATGGAAGCCAAACTAGCAGTAGCAAACTAATAGTCCGCACATGTCTCAGGAGGGCGGGGTCTTATATAGGCCTCCTCAGCTGTGAACTGGACCAAGCGAGGAAGCCTCTGAAAGTGCAAAAGCTTCCCAGCTTGGCAATGGTGCAGCAGCCGAATAGAGAATCCTGACATTGGCAAGTATGGCTACACCTAATTTATATACAGTATTTATGTACAATATATACTGTGTATTTTATGTACAGTATATACGTTTCCCAGGGCTCTAATAACAATGAGATGACTCTGCTGACCCTGATACAGTTTACACAGCAAAGTTCAAGTTAAGCTGCATGAAACATAAGGCTATTGGGATTCCTTCAACGACCAGTGTGAAAACTGGAATATTTCAGTATTTTTTGTATAAGGAAAGTCACATAAAAACCAACAAACAAGTTCAGAACATATGTTTATGATATGAAATCAATTTAGATATTGTCAGTTTGATGTGAAACTTGTTGTTCTAGTATGTAGAGATTCCCTCATACTGTTCCACCCACTTAGCCACAGGTCAAAGTCTGCCCTTCAGAAAGCTGTCTGGTGAGTGTACAAAATAGCCAGGATCCATGGGACTCTAGTTGTGCCACTGCCACTGGTTTAACAATTTATTGATCTCTTTTACAAATTTTCATAGGTGGAATCTAGTCTGGATCACTGCCTAGTCTGTGCAATTCAGTTATAATTAGAGATGAGCGAAGTATTCAAAAATTCGATTCAGCAACTTCGACAAATTACGCGATATGATTATATTCGACGCGAATTAATTTGCGGCGAATAAACAGTTATTTCCTGTCTGCAGAGAGCCGGGGTGGACAGGTGGGTGGCAAAATGGCGGAAGCCCTTGGATGCTGCGGTCATGTCTCTCTCTCTCTCAGCACGGACAATGTTTATTCATGTGGAAGGATCTGCTAACAAGCAAAGACACGCCTAACCAATCACATCACTAGAGAATATCATGTAACCATCTGATGTCACAAAGGTCCTTACTAAATATTCGTTACCGTGAAGCATCAGGAAATCCGGATTCCATGCGAATCGAAGATTTCCTGAAATTCGGATAGAATTCCACTTCTGTAGCTTCGCTCATCTCTAGTTATAATATCCAGATTAAAGGACCTTATGAGGGGTGGAAGCAGAACACTCAAGAATTTCATATGTCTGAGCTTTGTTTGGTAGAAATTGGAGAATCCCTAAGGACATTTGGTTGGGTGATGGTAAAATCACTGGTCAATATGACCCCAGTGTCTCCCAATTTGGGAAAAATGTAATAACACTTGCAATTCCTTCATTTACTTAAAAGAAATGTCACCGGATCACAGCATGTAAACTCATCCCCACAGATTAGGTTATGGTCACCTGAATCAGACTTACGTATTTCCAGAGGAATCTCTTCTCAGATTCACTGTTAATGGTGACAAGATGGGAAAGCTTGTGTTTGCAAAATTCTTGAGCTTTCTCCATTGGTATTTCATCCTCGCTAACATAGTATTAGCTGTCATTGTAGATCAGCCAACCATCACTTGTAAATTTATATTCTATGATATAAAGGAGATACAAATATATTATTATAATATGTAAGTGGGAAGGATTGACACAAATAACACACAAATGTAACAGGGATCATGGCGGCACAGGGAGCAATGGATTGTGGTACATGTTATGTATTCTACCATTATTCAATACATCTTTTTCTTACTAGCCCTGGGCAAACGCCAAAGTGTCAGCCGTAGACAGAAGGATTGATTAAGGGTATAAGGGTATTTGCCCCTCAAACATATTGCCCTTGCCCAAGGTCAGAAAGAAAAAGATGCATTGTGGAATTTCATATACAGCATTGAAGTTCCCATTTTCTTACCATGGTCTTTAAGATGCGTCCCGGCTGCACACACCTACCTTCCCTTGTTTTTGTAGGGTATCTGGGCTGGGGTCTGCATTTATCTAGGAGGTCCACTATGAGCACCGGTATTTATCATTGGTTCTGTAGAGGGTTTGCACTTACTTAAAGTTCTGTTTAAGTTTATATGTAATAAATTTAGAGATCTGGGGTCTGTATTAGTTTAGAGGATCTGGTCTGGGGTCTGTATTAGTTTAGAGGATCTGGTCTGGGGTCTGTATTAGTTTAGGAGACAAGTGTTAGAACCATAAAGTACAAACAGGTATAAGTACCATAAAAAGACGACTGAATATGTCAAAGAGATAGATTTAGGGCGGTGTCAGAGGGCAACGGCCATTTCTTTTCACATTGCAAATGGGTATGTGCCTCTGCATAACTTTGTGATACTCCTGTCTGTTTTGCTGTAATCAATTATTAGCACAGTACTGTGGATACTCTATCTCTGACATATTCAGTCATCTTTTTATGGTACTTATACCTGTTTATACCTTTATGGTACTAACACTTGACTGTATCTATTGTTGCATATGTATACAGCCCACAGTGGCTTCACTGGTTTATTTAGGTATACGTATGCACTTAATATGGCAGACTGGAGACCAGTTACAGTGCTGGACAAAAGTATTGGCACCCCTGCAATTCTGTCAGATAATACTCAATTTCTTCCAGAAAATGATTGCAATCACAAATGCTTTGGTAATAATATCTTCATTTAATTTGTCTTCAATGGAAAACCACAAAAAGAATTGTCAAAAAGCCAAATTGGATATAATTCCACATCAAACATAAAAAAGGGGGTGGACAAAAGTATTGGCACCCTTTGAAAAATCAGGTGATGCTTCTCTAATTTGTGTAATTAACAGCACCTGTTACTTACCTGTGGCACATAACAGGTGGTGGCAATAACTAAATCACACTTGCAGCCAGTTGAAATGGATTAAAGTTGACTCAACCTCTGTCCTGTGTCCTTGTGTGTACCACATTGAGCATGGAGAAAAGAAAGAAGACCAAAGAACTGTCTGAGGACTTGAGAAGCAGAATTGTGAGGGAGCATGAGCAATCTCAAGGCTACAAGTCCATCTCCAAAGACCTGAATGTTCCTGTGTCTACCGTGCGCAGTGTCATCAAGAAGTTTAAAGCCCATGGCACTGTGGCTAACCTCCCTAGATGTGGACGGAAAAGAAAAATTGACGAGAGATTTCAACGAAAGATTGTGCGGATGGTGGCTAAAGAACCTCGACTAACATCCAAACAAGTTCTAGCTGCCCTGCAGTCCGAGGGTACAACAGTGTCAACCCGTACTATCCGTCGGCGTCTGAATGAAAAGGAACTCTATGGTAGGATACCCAGGAAGACCCCACTTCTGACCCAGAGACATAAAAAAGCCAGGCTGGAGTTTGCCAAAACTTACCTAAGAAAGCCAAAAACTTTTTGGAAGAATGTTCTCTGGTCAGATGAGACAAAAGTAGAGCTTTTTGGGAAAAGGCATCAACATAGAGTTTACAGGAAAAAAAAAAGAAGCCTTCAAAGAAAAGAACACGGTCCCTACAGTCAAACATGGCGGAGGTTCCCTGATGTTTTGGGGTTGCTTTGCTGCCTCTGGCACTGGACTGCTTGACCGTGTGCATGGCATTATGAAGTCTGAAGACTACCAACAAATTTTTCAGCATAATGTAGGGCCCAGTGTGAGAAAGCTGGGTCTCCCTCAGAGGTCATGGGTCTTCCAGCAGGACAATGACCCAAAACACACTTCAAAAAGCACTAGAAAATGGTTTGAGAGAAAGCACTGGAGACTTCTAAAGTGGCCAGCAATGAGTCCAGGCCTGAATCCCATAGAACACCTGTGGAGAGATCTCACAATGGCAGTTTGGAGAAGGCGCCCTTCACATCTCAGGGACCTGGAGAAATTCCAGCAGAGCATTGTAAGAAACTCATTGATGGTTACCGGAAGCGGTTGTTCGCAGTTATTTTGTCTAAAGGTTGTGCTACCAAGTATTAGGCTGAGGGTGCCAATACTTTTGTCCAGCCCATTTTTGGAGTTTTGTGTAAAATGATCAATGATTTGACTTTTTTTTTCATTCTCTTTTGTGTTTTTTCATTGCAAGCAAAATAAATGAAGATATTACCAAAGCATTTGTGATTGCAGTCATTTTCTGGAAGAAATTGAGTATTATCTGACAGAATTGCAGGGGTGCCAATACTTTTGGCCAGCACTGTATATTATGATCTTTTTTCATCTTATTACTTTTTTGTCCATTTATGTTACTTTTATATTTATATCCCAATAAGCTTTGATATATTTTTTCATAACAGCCTATTGTGAATATGAGTGTCACCACCTCTTTTTTGTGTTTGTTTGGTATTCTATTTTGGTGTCAGTTGGCACGTCTTTGCTTGGTAGGCGTTTCATATATACCTATGGGTATTTCTACTTTTGAAGGGGTTAATATCTCTCATTGATATACCCCACTATTGTTTATGCCATGTTTGTGTTTATATTAGTTTAGGAGGTCTAGTCTGGGGTCTGTATTAATTTAGGGTATGCAAAGAAGCAAGGGGTTAGGTCCCCAGATTTTGGACTGTCTGCTCTCTTTTGAAGAAAAGATCTTGGATCACTTTTGCGAATATCGAGTCTCTTTATTGAAGGCATGGAAGGCACAACGCGTTTCGGGGAAGGACTCCCCTTTATCAAGTGCAACACAAATAAAACCCTTAAAATCAAATATATAAATAAGTCTCTTAGCTTAATTAAATAATGAAAAGAACATGAAATAATCTTGAGATGCTAAAATAGGTATGCAATATACAGAGAAATAGAAATTATATCACTAAAAAACAAAAATTAATATTAATACAAATTTGAAAATACATGATCAAGAAAGAGTAATACCTAAATCCATAAGAACTGTCTATGAACCGATTACACGACTTCTTGCATAGACTAAAATCATAAAATTCTGTCCTGCTTCATTGTAAGGACAGAATTTGGACATTTATGGACTTGTATATATATGATATGGACAAAAGATAACATTTCTATGGGCTCTGAGGCTCTTTATATTTCTCTCTATTTATATGATTTTAGTCTATGCAAGAAGTCGTGTAATCGGTTCATAGACAGTTCTTATGGATTTAGGTATTACTCATTCTTGATCATGTATTTTCAAATTTGTATCAATATTCATTTTTGTTTTTTAGTGATATAATTTCTATTTCTCTGTATATTGCATACCTATTTTAGCATCTCAAGATTATTTCATGTTCTTTTCATTATTTAATTAAGCTAAGAGACTTATTTATATATTTGATTTTAAGGGTTTTATTTGTGTTGCACTTGATAAAGTGGAGTCCTTTCCTGAAACGCGTTGTGCCTTCCGTGCCTTCAATAAAGAGACTCGGTATTCGCAAAAGTGATTCACGATCTTTTCTTCAAAAGAGAGCAGACAGTCCAAAATCTGGGGACCTAACCCCTTGCTTCTTTGCATATCTTTGTACGTCTGGTTATCCACTGACGTTAGACGTATCTGCTGCCACCCTCACCACCTGTAAGAATGCAGATGTTGTTGTGACTAATTCACAACACTCAAAGGTGAGGGGCCACCTTGGTCACTATCTCTATATATTCTATCTATATATTTGGATCCCTGACAGATCTACACTATCTTGCCGCTCGGTGTCCGTTTTTTGTATTTGGGAGCATCATTGTATTAATTTAGGGATCTGGGCTGTTTTTGTGTTTTATATATTGTTGCAGTGATTCACTGACCAAGTTACGGACCCCTCATACATTACACCGTATGGAGGGATCCATGAAAACGGACAAAAATAGAACATGACCTATAGTTTGATGGTTCATTACAACGGACCATAAAAATAATGATCATGTGAATAGAACATGACCTATTGAATTTAATGCTACCATGTGACCTCCATTAAAAAGATGGACACCACACGGCCTTTATTCACTGTTGTGTGAATGTCACCTTAGTCTGAAGAAACAAAACAAAGAAAAAAAAATGCTGCATTTTACAATACAAGCAAAGTGAATAAGATTTTACTGCAGAAAAGTTGCATTTTAAAAAACACTTTTTTTTTTTTTAAAAAGTATCGTGTTAATTTTAGCTGCGGAATTGTGAGCGTTTTCTCTAAAATTTTAATATTTTCCCCATATATTGCAAGAGAAGGTGCAGAGAAAAATATTGCAAAAACTCAATGAAAGATACTGCCGAAAAATTTAATGCGTTTTTTTTTGTGCAGTGTTTTTTTTAGCTGTGTTCAGCTATGTGGGGACTTAGCCTTAGGGTTGTTTCACACAATGCCTTTTTTGGAAAAAATGACACAGTTTTGGTGGATGTTTTCCATTGGGGATGGAACATATAGATGAAAAATCTACATTTCTCCTTCCTACTGCATCCACTGCTGGTTCAAAAAACTGCATCAAAAACTGTAGTTGTGTTTTATGAAAAAAATTTCTGTGTGTGAAACTACCCTTACAGAATGAAAAATAAGTAACTTACCAGTAAGTTTTGGTTCTTCCTTTAATTCTGCTCCTAGAAACAAGAAGAAAGACAAAATTGGGTTTACTTGGATTTTTACTTTCCTTGAAGACAGCAGAGAAGCGTCTTTATACCCGCCTTTAACTCCTCCTAGGATCAGCCCACCTACATAGCAATGAGATAGTTAATTAACATAACTAATGGTATAAGAACCCCCCCCTTTCCACTATCTCTTTGTGTTTTAATGAACATATTTTTTTACTTGACTTAAATTGGTTGGGTATGCTGTGCTGCCTTCAGACTCAAGGAAAGTAAAATTCCAGGTAAACACAATTTTGTCTTTCCTATTCGTCTTGTGGCAGCACAGAAGGGACCTAACTATCTACCTAAGGGGGGAGATCATCACTTGGAAACCATATGAAGTACTGCTGTGCCAAAGGCTGGACCCTCAGATTTGATATCCAGGCGATAATGCTTGATGAAGGTAGAAGAAGAACTCCAAGAAGCAGCATTACAAATATCCAGAATAGATACTTGTGCGTTTTCAGCCCACGAAGTTGCCGCGGAACGTGTAGAATGTGCCCTTGGTGAGGCTGGTAAAGAGAGATCTGTTAATCTATAAGCCTCCAGAATAGTAGACTTGATCCACCTGGTCAATGTGTCTTTAGAGGATTTCATCCTCTTCCTAGCACCTGAAAAGAATACAAATAAGTTTTCCTATTTTCTGAACTCTTTGGTTCTATCCAGATAGGTTAGAATAGTTTTTTAAAATCTAAGGTGTGGAAATATATCTGTTCTTCTGTCTCAGGATGAGGATAGAAAACTGGTAAAAAGGATTCATTGTTAAAATTTTGAAAAGAAGGAAGGTATGAAACTTGTCAGAGTTCTTAGAAGGACTCAATTAGGCAGAAATCTCAAATATGGATTATAGAGGATAAGGCCTGTAAGTACTTGAAATTCTGTGTTTGTTATGAACCCTAGAAAGGATTTTGAAGTTTCTGGCAATAAGTGGGACTTTTCCCAATTTATCTGGAATCCAAGTCCTCTGAGAAGAGTTACGACTACCTGAAGGTGATCTTATAGAAGGAACAGCTATCAGCCAGTCTTCAAAATACAGAAATACTTGAATTGCTTTCAACCATAGATCTGCTACTACTACTACAACCACTTTGGTGAAAAACCTTGGAGAAGAGGTTAGGCCAAAAGGGAGTGCTTTGTATTGGTAGTGACTGACTGATCCTAAATGAATGATTGCTATTCTCAAGAATTTTCTTGAAACTGGATGGATTGAAATGAGCAGATAAACATCTTTTAGGTCCAAGGATGCTAGGACTTGGCCTTTTTGTAAGACTTCTGTGACTGACCTTATTGTTTCTATCCTGAAGTGAATCTTGTTCACATATCGATTTGGGGATCTGAGATCTATGATCAATCTCCATGAACCTCCAGCCTATGGAACTGGAAAAATTCTTGAATAAATCCCATAGCATTCTTCCTCCTTTGGAACTTTGTTCCTGGCAAAGAATGCCTTAGACTTTTGTATAAAGGGAGAAACATGAGGACTGTTGCTTGTTTAGAAGAAAATATTTTGATTCGAGGAGAATTTCTATAGCATAACCCTTCTCCATGAGATCCAGAACCCATTTGTGTGAAGTAATATTGCACCATGCTAGGAAGAATTTTTTGAATACAACCTCCAACTTGACAACCTCTGATGTCAAAAATCCTGTTTGCCAGCCCCTGCATCTTCATGTTTTGTCTTTGATTTTTCTGAAGCAGTGGATCTAAATCTTTGATAGGGTCTACCGCGATTAATTTGTCTATTATTTCCTCTCTTAAGAAAAAAATTTGTATATTCTCTGATAACGGAAACGAGGCTTAAAGCTTCGATTGGTCTATGGAAAGACCAGGACTCTTGCCTTCTTATTAGCTTCCAAAAGCTGGCCCAAATTTTTTCCAAAAAGTCTCCCACGTTCAAAAGGAATTGAACATAAATTGTACTTTGAAGTAGCCTCTTCTGTCCAATGTTTCAGCCATATGGCTCATCTAGTCACATTGGTGTCTCAAAGGTTCTTTGCAGCAATTCTTATTGTATCTAAGGGAAAGTCAGAAGCAAAGTCTGCAGCCAATTTAAGATAATAAAGCTGCTCCATTAATTCTTCCCTGGGAACACCATTTTGGATGTCTCTTCCCAACTGACTTAGCCAGGGGCGCATCGCTAATGAGGCGAATTGAGGCGGCCGCCTCAGGCCGCACTGTCCGGGGGGCGGCATTTTTACTATTTCATGTAAACCAGCCCAGGACAGGCCGCTTTAAAAAAAAAAAAAACAGAGCTGAGCGGGGCTGGTTTACAAGACGTCGCATCTCAGCGCAGGCAGCGATACAATGACGTCATCACGCCGCCTACGCTGAGACACAGACGTCGCGGAGAAGAAGAGGAGGCGGCGGTGGCTGCATCAAGGCATCGCAGGTGAGTATAACTTTTTTTTTATATATATATAAATAGGCCGTAACCTGTTGGAGCATCCCCGGCAGGTCAGGGCCTATTTATTTACCTACCCCGCGTCTGCTCGTGGCCGCCCCAGCTTCCCCTTCTGCTATGGGACGCAGAAAGGGAAGTGGATGCCGCTGTGAGCGGCCGCGGGTATCGGTAAGTGAGGCTGCGGGCCTTAAATACTACTATTATTATACTCCGGGGTCTATTCAGACCCCGGAGTATAATAATCGGAGGCCTAGGGTTGGTGAGGGAACATAAAAACCATTGTTACTCACCTCCTGCGATCCGATGTAACTCCGAGCAGGCTTGAGGCCTCTGGTGACGTCATCAGGTCGCTTCGCCGGCCTGATCACGTGACGTGTGTGCGCAATTAAACGGCCGAAAGCTGCAAGGAGTGCACCGATGTCCAGGATAGGTAAGTAACTCTGGTTTTTATGTTTGTATTCTCCCCTGGGTCTCCAATCATTATACTCTGGGGTCTGAAAAGACTCCAGAGTTAATAATAGTTCATGGGTGGTCCACTATGGGGCATAATACCCTGTGCAGGGACCACTGTAGAGCATAATACCCTGTGCAGGGGCCACTCTGGAGCATAATACAAGTGCAGGGGCCACTATAGAGCATAATACAAGTGCAGGGGCCACTATAGAGCATAATACCCTGTGCAGGGACCACTGTAGAGCATAATACCCTGTACAGGGGCCACTATGGAGCATAATACCGAGTGCAGGGGCCACCATAGAGCATAATACCGAGTGCAGGGGCCACTATAGAGCATAATACCCTGTGCAGGGACCACTGTAGAGCATAATACCGTGTGCAGGGGCCACTATAGAGCATAATACCGAGTGCAGGGGCCCCTATAGAGCATAATACCGAGTGCAGGGACCACTATAGAGCATAATACCCTGTGCAGGGACCACTGTAGAGCATAATACCCTGTGCAGGGGCCACTCTGGAGCATAATACAAGTGCAGGGGCCACTATAGAGCATAATACCGAGTGTAGGGGCCACTATAGAGCATAATACCGGATGCAGGGGTCACTATGGAGCATAATACAAGTGCAGGGGCCACTATGGAGCATAATACCAGTGTAAGGGCCACTATAGAGCATAATACCAGTGCAGGGGCCACTATGGAGCATAATACCGTGTGCTGGGGCCACTGTGGAGCATAATACAGTGTGCAGGGGCCAATATGGAGCATAATACCGTGTGCAGGGGCCAATATGGGGCATAAAACTGTGTGCAGGAGTTGCTGTGGAACATAATACCGTGTGCAGTGGCCAATGTGGGGCATAATACCCTGTGCAGGGGCCACTATGGAGCATAATACTGTGTGCAGGGGCCGCTGCGAGGCATAATACAATGTGCAGGGGCTGCTGTGGAACATTATAGTGTGTGTAAATGGGGTGCTATAAACATGGGCTATGGCACCTGTTTATATTATACGCTGTCTGTTTATAGTGGCCGTGTGATGTAATTACAGTCTTGTCACATACTGTAGACATGTACAGGACGAGGCTGTAGTTACATTACATGGCCGCTATAAGATGAATTAAACTATGTAAACAGAGAAGCGGTCATGGCGCTTACACAGGTACCATTCAAACAGCTGATCAGTGGGGGTCCTGGGTTTTTGAACCCCACTGATTAGTTTATTAATGACCTGGAAAACCTTTTAATTAGTTAACACCTGGGGTATTATTAATAAGGGGCACTATTTATACAGGGTACACACGGACATTAGTAATATAAAGATGCACTTGGGGGTATTATTCATTATGGGAGGTTATATCATATATTATATAATTGGGGGTAGCAGCAGGATGGGGGCTTTGTGTAGGTGAGGACAATGTGGGTTGGGTGCCTGGAAAAATGAGGAGCCAAAGATGTCTGTGTTGCAACCTTTACAGAGACAAGTCACAGCTGGAAGAAGTGGTCATGGCGGTCCAAAGGGAAGAGAAGGGAAATGTGAAGGATTAGTCAGAGACGTCACCTGTAAGTCACAGAATGTTACTGCACTGTATTCACCTAAATGATAGAGGATAAATACCTGAGTGATGGGGGTCTGTCTGCTGAGACCCCACTGAGCCTGAGAATTGGGTTTTTTCCCCCCACTAGGTCGGAATTCAGCCTGACCGCAGCCATATATATAGGGTGTCACTTGGTGGATGGACGAACCCGCGTGGCTCTCATTCACTTCAATGGGAGTGCCAAAGATACCCGAAGTCCAGTACTCAGCTATCTGCGGGGCTCCTATTATAGAGAATGGGGGCCACGTGGGCTCGTCCATCCACCAAGCAGAAGATGTGTGAAGTTACTTTCATTGTTAATGCCGTGTTGTTGATCTGATACTGAAGTAATACAGGAAGAAGAATTCTTAAAAACTGTTTTATAACTTTGTGTATTGTGTATATTGTGCCACAATAGCAGCGTGTGAAGCTAGTAGCATGGAAACTCAGTTTTTTTTTTTTTTTTGTTTTTGGGGGGGGTGGGGGCGTCTTTCTATAGTCCGCCTCAGGCAGCAAAGAGGCTAGGTTCACCACTGGACTTAGCCATAATCTTAATACGCTAGATGCAGGAACTGCTGCCATAGCGGCTTTAGATAAGGCTGCCAATGAAACATATGATTTTTTCTAAAACATATCAGCTCTACAATCCATCGGATCCTTGAGAAGGTAAGAATCATCTACTGGAAAAAAAGATTTTTTATAGAGGTTTATCACTGCTGGATCAACTCTCGCTGGTTCATTCCAAGCTTCACATTCCCCAGGATCTAGTTTAGGCTAAGGCCCCACATAGTGCCCTGCAGCAAAAAAGTGCCACATTAAAGACCACGGCGGCAACGCATCGCAGTTTTTCTTGTAGCGCTTTTCACAGAAAGTGAAACTTTTTGCTTTTAATATACCTAAAGGGAAACCGGCATAATTAACATGCTGCAATTTCTAAAACCACAACAGTTTTGGAAATCGCAGCTTGTCCGCAGCGCGTATTTTCCCACACTGGGGATGAGATGGGAGTCACTATACAGTGACTGTAAAATGCTGCGTTCTTTTCATCAGTGTTGCCGCTGCAGGGAAACTGTGGCTTGCCAGATACAGCGCACTGGACCATATTAACAGGAAGCTTTAAATGGGCAATCCCGCTCTGGGAGCTCCGCCCCCCTGTGACGCGATGTACCTACGTCAATAGGAAATCTTCCTGCTGATATCTGGTACATTGTATAAAAATAAACCCCCCCCAAGGGCCAACTTAAGGAAAAAACGAGGACAAATAACACAAAGAGATAGTGGAAAGGTGTGGGCTTATACCATTAATTATGCTAATTTACTTGCTATGTAGGTGGGTCGGTCCTAGGAGGAGTTGAACGCAGGGATGAAGACCCTTCTATGCTGCTGCAGGACTAATAGGTAAATGTAAATTATTTTAATACTGGCACTGTGATAAGGCATGACTTTCATGTTAGTTTCACAGCCCGTTCCCTTGTTGCGTGCTTGTTCTAAGTCAGTAGTAAGAAAGATAAATGCCCAGGTGTGTTTCAGCTTGTGCCGCAAGAGAGAAATAAAGCACAAGGCAGCATTGCCAGACAATTTATATAGGAATCTTCTAGTGTATTATTATTTGCATCTTTTAGTTTTATATCGATAGATAGATAGATAGATAGATAGATAGATAGATAGATATGAGATAGATAGATAGATTGAGATAGATAGATAGATAGATAGATATAGAGATAGATAGATAAATAGATATGAGTAGATTGATAGATAGATAGATAGATAGATAGATAGATAGATAGATAGATAGATAGATAGATAGATAGATAGAGATAGATAGATAGATAGATAGATAGATAGATATGAGATAGATATGAGATAGATAGTGTAGCCCTATTTGGGGGGGGGGGGTATGAGTATTATCCCTCCCGCAACAGACTCTGGCGCTGACCTGTGTGTATAATGGGACCTGAAGCCTTCGCTGAAGGGAAGAGTGGGAACATATATGAAATATATCAGTGCCTCCACCCAGGATAGAGCCTCTGTATTACAGGGAGGATCTCTTCCTGGGACTTACCCATGAGGTACAGTCAGTAGCCTTAACAAGGATCACTGTACTAATCTCACAGTCTGAAGAATACATACAGATACCACATAAGGTTATAACAGTAGCTTTATAAGAATCAACAGGGTAATAATACATACATAAAATATACTCAGAACACAGCAATACTACAACAACCAGCAAGTCCTCAACCGTCTTAGGTTATATACCCGGGTATATATATAGATATATAGCAAGAGTCCAGTGCACAATACCTCCAGGCAACAGAAGAGATGCAGGGGCCCCTGTGGATGACTGTGGATCCTCGGATTCTTCCAGGAGATGACAGACAGCCGATCAGGATGATGATGATGATGATGGTGAGATTCTTCACAGGCAGCAAACAGGGCGACGGTGACGGCAGTAGATGCAGGCCTGACTACCCTAACACTGAGTCCTTAACCTGCCAGCTAAACTACTAGTGCCACCGGGCCTCTAACTAGCTAGTTGGCCTTCGGAAGCCTAACCTATCACTGCCCTGAACTGTATATATATATATGGATCCCTAACTACGGTTACTAGCTAGGTCCTGTGAGTATATAGGGGGTAACACATACCTAACTATATACTGTGAAGTAAAGAGGAACAAGTGGCTCTTAGACTCCCCCAGACACAACATGTCTGTCTCAGCAGCTCTGCTCACATCTCTCCCCCCAGCAGCTCTGCCTCACATGTGTCTGACTCACTGTATTTACAAAACAAAACTTGCACTAAATGCCTGGGGTCTCGGAAGCCAAACCGGGGGGGCAAAGAAGCCAGACACAAAAAAAACAAGAAAAAAAGGGCCAGTTCCCTACAATAGATAGATAGATAGATAGATAGATAGATAGATAGATATGGGATAGATATGAGATAGATAGATAGATAGATAGATAGATAGGAGATAGATAGATAGATAGATAGATAGATATGAGACAGATAGATAGATAGATAGATAGATAGATAGATAGATAGATATGAGATAGATAGATAGATATGAGATAGATAGATAGATATGAGATAGATAGTGTAGCCCTATTTGGGGGGGGGGGGGTATGAGTATTATCCCTCCCGCAACAGACTCTGGCGCTGACCTGTGTGTATAATGGGACCTGAAGCCTCGCTGAAGGGAAGAGTGGGAACATATATGAAATATATCAGTGCCTCCACCCAGGATAGAGCCTCTGTACACAGGGAGGATCTCTTCCTGGGACTTACCCATGAAGTACAGTTAGTAGCCTTAACAAGGATCACTGACTAATCTCACAGTCTGAAGAATACATACAGATACCACATAAGGTTATAACAGTAGCTTTATAAGAATCAACAGGGTAATAATACATACATAAAATATACTCAAAACACAGAAAAAAAAAAAAAAAACAAAAAGCCCCAACCGTCTTGGGGTATATACCCGGGGGAAAAAAAAAAAAAAAAAAAAAAGGGGGGGGGGAAAACCCCCCCGGGGGAAAAGAGGGGGGGGGGGGGGGGGGGGGGGGGGGGGGGGGGGGTTGTTCCCGGGGAGGGGAGAGAGGGGGGCGGGGGGGGGGGGGGGGTGTTTTGGGGGGGAAAAGAGGGGGGGGGGGGGGGGGGGGGGGGGGGGGGGGGCGCCCCCTAAAACTGAGGGCTTAACCCGCGGGGAAAAAAACTAGGGGGGGGGGGGGGCTAGTAGGTGGGGGGGGGGCGGGGGGCGGACCTCTTATTGCCGCGTATAAAAAAAAATATAATTAGGGCCCTAGGTAGGGGGTTTGGGGGGGGGGGGGGGGGGGGGGGGGGGGAAAAAAAATATTAAAAAATAAAGAAGAAAAAAAAAGGAGAAGGGGGTCGTGGGCCGCCCGAAATATAAAAGGTGGGGCGGGGGGGCGGCGCCCCCCCCCCCCCCCCCGGGGGCGGGGCGGGTGTGTGGGGTTTTTAAAATAAAAAAAAAAAAAAAAATGCCTGGGGTCTCTGAAGCCAAACTGCAGGGGCAAAGAAGCCAGATACATTATATACTAGTAGAAATGGCAGTCCTACAATAGATAGATAGATAGATTGGGAGTCCCCAATAGTAGATAGATAGTATGGAGATAGATAGATAGATAGATAGATAGATAGATAGATACCATTATAGTTTCCTTCATGTATTATGGCTTCTTTTTTAGGCTTGTATAAAACACCATGAAGTTCATGCATTTTTTCCAGTGTAAAAACAACAAAAATTATCTCTTATTAATTGTTAATCAATTAAGCAGGTTTGTTTGGCTAATTATCAGAGATAATTAGATATATTAGAGAAGAAATAGAAGGGTTAATAATTTATTTTTGTCAATGAAGTGAATGAAGAAAAGAGAAATGTAAATCCCATCAATATTTGGTGTGACCTTTGCCCTTTGCCTTCCATCAGTTCTTCTCGGTACTTGCAGACAGTTTTTGGCAGAACTCGGCAGGGAGGTTGTTCCCGCCGCCATCTTAGAGAACTAAGCACAGATCTTCTGTGGATGTAGGCTTGCTCCAATCCTTCTGTCTCTTCATGTAACCCCAGACAGACTGGATGATGATGAGTTCAGGGCTATATCTGTGGGGGCCGGATCATCACTTCCAGGACTCCTCCTCCAAAGGGCAAAGGTCACACCAAATATTGATGGGATTTACATTTCTCTTTTCTTCATTCACTTCATTTTGTTATTTGACAAAAATAAACTATTAACACGGAAATCATTCTTTTACAATTTTCCACACCTGCCTAAAATTTTTCCATGATACTGTACATGTTTTTATTTGTATCTAGAAATGTTTGACTTTTCTTTTGTCAAAAAAATAAAACAAAAAGCACTCTGTAGTTCGGGGGTTAACTTACTGCCTATGATGAAATCTCTAAAATTGTGGGTTTTTGGCTGTGGCACATGTACTGTATATGCTGCAGAACATAACACACTGTGATCTTTCTGTTGCCGCAGGTGAAGTTTGCAGCAATAATTGATCTGCTGTGGGTCTAAAACCTGAAGCTCAGGTCACCATGGGCTAGGCGCCAACAAGTTTACAGTTTCTAATCTGCGACGAACCCTCCCCATGTGTTACAGTCCTTAGGAGGTGTTCACACATAGGAATTGACGCTGAATTTGTCAAGCAAAAAATTTCTGCTCCAGAAATTCGAAGCAGATTTTTTTTTTGTTTGCTGAATTTAAATCGAATTTTGATGCTGAATTTGAAGCAGAATTTGGAGAACAATGCCACTGTGTTTTGCTTTTATTTTGCAGGACCAAATTCCAAATTCCGCAAGCTGATTTTTACAAATTCTACGTCAAATTCCGAGTCCAATTCCTCATTAACACACCTCACTAACAGAAAAGGTGTATTTTCTGCTTCTTATTCATTTCAAGGATGAGCAGGCATTGAAATGAATGGGAGGCAGATTTCAAGCAGATTTTGTGGTGAATTCTGCATAAATTTCCTACATGTGAACCCTCTTACTGATACATTTTGTTATAGTACCACATTGAAACCTCTCTGGGGGTTTCTGATTCAGTATGCCATGTAGTTACACTAGGGGTTATACCTATAGGAGGACATTCTTGTTATTTTTGATATGTTTGTACCTTTTTTTAGTTTACACATCCATTCCAAGAAATAATCAGTGCAGATCATGCCACCCTAATGTACCCTTAGTCATCATCCCACAAAACTCATCTCCTTTGTTGTTGTCAGGTTTCCGATAGTGCCAGTTTTTATATCTCATCTAATTAGAAAAAAGGAAAATATCAGTAATCAGTTATTTCAAAAAAATTTAATTTCATAACATTAACCCTTCCCTGACATTTTTAATTTTTTCTGTTTCCATTTTTTCAACTCCTCTTCCAAAAGCATGACTTTTATTTTTTTCAATTGACATAGCTTGGTTTTTGCAGGACACATTTTGTTTATTAATGGTGCCAGTTAATGTTTCATATAATATATTGAGAAAATGGAAACAAATTATCTGTGAGGTGGAATAGGAAAAAAAAATTCTATAAATTAAATGTTAATTTTATTTTTAGAATCACTCAGCACAATTACTACAATATCACATTGATACAGTTTTTAAGCTTCACTGCATGCTTAATACATTTACATTGTGTCGACATATTCTGACACCCATAACTTTTACATGTGTCTTGTTCTATGCAGCTCAGTAAGGGCTTGTTTTTTGTGGGGCAAGCTGTAGTTTTAATTGATACCATATTGGACTACATACAAATTTATATTCCAATTATTTGAAAAATTTTAAATAAACATATTTCAAATTATTTTATGTGAAAATGCCCGAACTGTTAAAATATAGAAATAATTATCCCATATGGTGAATTCCATAATGGGAAAAAAAATAATCAAAATAGCCAAATTCTCAGTTTTGCCTCCCCAAAAGAATTCAAGGGTCATTAAAGGGTCAGACATTCCCCAAAATGGTATAGATAAAAATTATAGCCCCCCCCACCCAAAAAAAAGAACACACCTTACCTTCTCAACACACAGAAATATAAAAATTTATGAATTATGAATTTTTTTTACAACGATAAAAAACATTAGAAAACCTACGGAGGTAACCTGTCTATTTTACCATACAGCGAATTCAGTAAACACAAAACCTATAAGAAAATGGTGGTTTCCAATGGGGCAATTCAGACTGAACCTCACACCACAGATTCTGGGGCTGAATCAAGCAGAACGCTTCTTTTTTCAGCATCCTAGAAGTTGCCTAACATTGAAAACAATAAGAGGCAGATTCCAGATGGAATTTGGTGCTGATTTGAAGAGGAATCCACCTAAAAATCAGCTCCATATTCCTTCATGTGAATACCGCCTATGAGAGTATTTTAAGTAGAAGCCAATGTCATGGCAAACAGAGTCTGTGCAAAGTTAGTGGTCATGCAGGTAGAACATGTCCAATGGTCAGGAACTGGCTGAGGTCAGACACAGGTATCAGCAGAGTAAATGGCAGAGGAGACAAAGGTGTGATTTCATAGTAGCAGAACAGCATGCAGAGAAACATCTAGGCAGGGCACTAGCTAGCTAGGAACCTTTGCTCAGGCAGGGCTGGCTGGTGAAGCAAAATTTTATTAGAGATTAGTTTTGAGTTCGGGACCAAGATTTGTTTCAGTTTGAACAAGTTTAGTATGAATCACACCTTAAATTGGTTTAAAACATAGTGTATAACACCCTTAGGGCTCTGATTTCTAGCTCTCTAAGGCAAACGCAACCAAAGCTATGAGAAAAATGATGTTATTATACCCTGGGGTCTCTTCAGATCCCAGAGAATAATAGGTGAAGGTGCAAGGAGGCCAAAAGAGGTAACGAAAGGAGAGTATGAATGTTTTTTTGTTTGTCACCTCCCCTGGGTCTCCACCTATTATACTCTTCTGTTCACCGAAGTGAATTTCCATTTGTTTAATTTCATTAAAAACCAAACAATTTGGAATAATCGAGTCAAATCTGTTCTTTACAAACTGATTTGCCCATCTCTAAATTTTAAATGTAACCCCTGCAGGGTTCCCTTTGTATACAGAAGATGCTGCAGCGGGGAGAAGTATCAGAGAGAAGGACTGATTAGCTGGCAGTGGATTTTGGGAAAGATCTAAGCAGGCAGGGGAGAGGACAGCCGCATGGTCTGCAGAACGTCCTGCTATGGGAAACATACTGTAAGACAGAGAGAAAATCCTGACAGTCCACCAGCTCACTCTGAGGAAAGAAGCAGCAGCATCACTTGTCCAGATCCACCAGACTTCCAAGAGGTACCCAGGACTGCATCATAGGAGATTCCTCCCACCCACTCCATTAGTGTCCTCTCACCTGAAAGCTGGAGCATCCAGCAGGATCACATGGATCCAGATTGGCAGCAAGAGTTAGTGTGTAGACTGTGCTGGAACTTGTTGTACTGCTGTTAGGAAGTTAGTGAGAACTGTTACAGAAAGGATCTTGATTTGTTTAAGATACTAAAATGCACCAACGGTTCCTGAACATGCGCCAACGTCCACCACAACTTGGCCCTAACACTTAAACTGTGTTCTTTGCATTGCTGCAGCCATTATTACCTTCGGAAGGCTCCTACCAGTAGGAAGTGCACACATATACTACCTTGTGTAGCAAGGGACGACATTGGGGGGTGGGGCAAACTGGGCAACTTCCCAAGGCCCATTCCCCAAAGGGACCCCAGAGTATAATATAATAATAGCACTGAGGGAGTTTGTGTGGCTACTGTGGAGCAATAAATTGTGGGGACGCTCTGGAAAGCATGTTATATTCTGTAGGGCCACTATGGAGCATTATACTTGGGGAACCCTCAGGAGAGCATATTATACTGTGTGGGGCCACTGTGGAGCATTATACTGGGGTGGGGCCCTCTGGAGAGCATATTATACTGTGTGGAACCACTGTGGAGCTTTATACTGGGGGGGCATGGCGGGGAGTCTATTATACTGTGTGGAGCAACTGTGCAGCGTATTATATTTGTTTGGGACTTCTTGGGAGAATATTATACTCTGTTGGACCAATGCAGAGCATTATACTGGGGGGCACTGTGGGGAGCATATTATACTGTTTAGGGCCACTGTGGAGCATTATACCGGGGAAACCCCATTGTGGAGCATGCTATACTGTGTGGGAAATGTTCGGTGCATGTTATACTGTGTGGAGCATATTATATTGTGTGGGGCTGCTGGGGAGCATATTATACTGTCTGGGGCCACTAAGGGGTAGTATACTGTGTGGGCCACTGTGGAGTATTATACTATGTTGGGGCTCTGGAGAGCATATTATACTGTATGGAGCCTTATATACCATGTGGGGCCATTATGGGGGCTCAGAAGAGCATTTTATACTGTGTGGGGCCGCTGTGGAGCATAATACTGTGGGGGAGGGGCTAAAAATCCCTGCAGGCAGCCCTGTGTGCTATGCCTGCATCACAGCTCCCTCACTATAATCTTGCACATTTGTCTAATGCTCCATGGCCATGTCATTCCCCATACAATACTGGGCATGAACTGACCATGGAGATTTTGGGGCCTGCACAGTACTATAGGGGTTGACTATACTGGGAACATACTCAGTAATGCCAGGTAGTCAACACATATGTAAGACTTCAGTGAAGGAGCCGTGGTGTAAGCTATTAGCAGGAAGCTGTTGGGTGGGGCCCCAGAACTAGTTCCTCTGGTGGGCCTAAGGCCCTTCAATCTGACACTGTATAATATGATAATTGTTTCAACAACACATAAGACATTACTTACAGGTGAGCCATCTGACCATACGAAGCCTTCTTCCAGACCATTCTTCACTAGACCAATCCAGATTTTTGTATCGTAGAAGTAAACATGTCTAACATAAAAATAAATAGATATATAGATGAATATACTGCAGTGTACCTAGATATATCCTGTATGTGTTTCTAAAGTATATTAAAAATAAAAAAAAAAACTGACATTCATTGGTCTGTTCCAACAATTCCAGTATATTATATTACTGTTTTAATTAAATTTTTACACATATAACTTTTTATATTTATGTATTTACTTTAGTCCCATTTGGTTGTACAATCTTTGATCGCTCATATAATATAATGCGATATTGATGCAGATTATTACCCGCTGTCAGTTTTGGTATGAAAACCCATTGGCACCTCAAAAATCAGGCTGCAGAGGAAGCTCCCTCTCTCTCTATTAACCCCTTCATGCCACAGGCATTTTTCTATTTTCATTTTCATTTTTCACTCTCCACCTTTCAAACCCCATAACTTTTTTATTTTTCTGTTCTCAGAGCCATATGAGGTCTTAATGTTTGCGGGACAAATTTTTCTTGATGCTACCATTCATTATTGTGTACAATGTAGCGGGAAGCCGGAAAAAATTCAGAATGGGTTGGATTTGAAGAAAAAGTGCGTTTGTGCGACTTTTTTAGGGGCTTCGTTTTTACGGCGTTCATTCTGCAGCCAAACTGACATGTCATCTGTATTCTATGTTTCGGTTCGATTCCAGGGATACCAAACTTATATGGTTTTATTTAAATTTTAACCCCTTAACAAAAATCCAAAGCTGTGCAAAAAAAAATTTTTTTTTCTAAAAGTTGCCATATCCTGACACCCGTAACTTTTTTATATTTCCGTGTACGGGGATGTATAGGGCGTCTTTTTTTGTGGGTTCAGGTGTACTTTTTAGTTATACATTGGGGAATGTCTATTACTTTGATCACTTTTCTTTCAAATTTTTATCAGAGGCATAACAGCAAAAAAAACCCAAAAAACAGCAGTTCGGCACTTTTGATTTTTTTTTCCCGCTACGGCGTTTACCGTACATATAAAAATATTTTTATAGATTTGGCATTTTCGGACACAGGGATACCTAATGTGTATGTGTTTCACAGAACTGAAGTACTTTTATATGTACTCTAGGGAAAGGGGGGGTAATTTTAATTTTTAATATTTTTATTTTTTTTTATATTTTTTTTTCATTGCACTCATTAGACCGCCTAGGGGTTTTGAACCCCAGGGAGTCTGATCATTAATGCAATGCATTGCAAAATATTGGTACTTCTATTGCAGGCTGCAATACAAAGTAATGACAGACAGGCCTGGGAGCCTTCAAGAGGCTCCCGGCTGTCATAATAACAGGAGATGAGCTTGCACTGCGTGTCGGCGATATCTGGCAAAAGAGCCGCGCCTTTCTGCCACCGACAATATAGTCAAAGCTGACCGAGGCGCCGGGGGGGGGGGGGCTGTTAATGCCCACAATCAGTGGGATTTAGCGCTGTGTCTCTGCTATATAATACTCCAAAGAGGCCACCATATTTAAATACCCAACATCCGCCATATAAAACTTTTTGGAACAACCAACCTTCTATTGTTTCACAATTTTTTGATCTCTTACTCTTCAGACTTCTTACCTAAACCCTTTTTCCACTGCCTTCTCTTCCTCGTGGCTGGTGATACTGGCTAAGTCACCTCCTATAGCTCTGCAAAAATCTCTTGCATCAAACCAGTTCTTTTTTGCAGAGTAAAACTGTTGGAAAACCAAATAAAGCTTGTAAAATATTTTTTGGGACTGTTTAAATTGGTTTATATGGATTTGTTGTAGAAATATAATATACTCACCTTAGCTTGCTTGGTCCCTTGCTGGTCTCTGCATCCTGATTTATATGTTAATACATATGACTGCTGCAGCAGGCATGTGTAGACAGGACTAGTCATCATTAGTGTATGTTCACACAACAGAATCTGGTTCTAATTTTGAGGTGGATTCCACTGAAAAGTCTGGACGCAGATGAGTGGAAACCAGGTCATTCCTCCCGCCAACCGGGACAGTGGGACAAGACCAGGAATCTGGGACTGTCCGGCTGAATCCAGAATGGTTGGGAGGAATGCCTTAAGGAGTACCTTTCGCCACCTACAACAAGTCCAGCTGTGCATAGCATTTAATAGACTCTGCTCCACTGATTCCAGCACAGTTGAAATTTTCTCTCTAGCTACCACGGTTCCCGAGCAACCAATGCTGTTAGTTTTGGTGCCGTAGATGCTATTTAGTCTCTGCACTGTCAGGAAGGAGGTGTCAGGCAGGAGCAGACAAGGGTTGTGATTCTGAGCTCTGACACTGGCTGCCTCTGATTGTTGCTCTGAATCACACCCCTTGCCTGACACCGCCCACCTGACATTACAGAGCTTAAATAGCACATCAGACAAAATTAACTGCACTTGTTGCTCAGGAATGGTGAGGACTAGAGAAAAAATTCCAACTGTGCTGGAATCAGTGGAGCGGCAGGTATTAATATATGCTAACAACTTTGAATTGGTGAAGGTGAGGAAAGGTCCTCTTTAAAAGTATAGTATACAGAGACTGAAGGGAAACCAGGCAAACATTATCAGGAGTAGTGGCGTAACTAGGAATGCCTGGGTCCCAAGGCAAACATTTGACATGGGGCCCCCCCAGCAACCACCCCCCCCAATTTCCCCCACAGATCACCCCCTCAACCCTGCACAAACCACATTCCTGCACAAACTATAATGTGCCATAATGGCCCCCTGCACAGTATTATGCCCCATAGTGGCCCCTGCACAGTATTATGCCCCATAGTGGCTCCTGCACACAGTATTATGCCCCATTGTGGCCCCTGAACACAGTATTATGCCCCATAGTGGCCCCTGCACACAGTATCATTCCCCATAGTGGCCCCTGCATACAGTATTATGCCCCATAGTGGCCCCTTCACATAGCATTATGCCCAATTATGGACCATCCATGAACAATTATTATACTCTGTGGTCTTTTTAGACCCCAGAGTATAATGATCGGAGACCCAGGGGAGGATACAAACATAAAAAACAATGTTACTTACCTCTCCCTGGCTTTGATGCACTCCCCACTACTTCGGCCTTCTTCAATGTTGGACCAGACGTCACGGCCAGCGTCGCAACGCATAATGACGTTGGCTGACGTATGGGACGTCACCAAACAGGCCCGAAGCCTGCAAGAGCTCAGGATAGCTAAGTAACATTGTTTTTTATGTTCCCTCACCTCCCCTGTGCCTCCAATCATTATACTCCAAGGTCTGAAAAGACCCCAGAGTATAATGATAACAGTATTTATGGGGTTCGCGGGCTCGCGGCCTTACTTACAAATCTCCGCTCCTGCTCACAGCCGCCTCTGCTTCCGCAGAATGGGAAGCACAGGCGGCCATGAGTCGGAACGGGGATCGGTAAGTAAATAGGGCCCATTACCTGCTGGGGTTACTCCAGCAGGTAATTGCCTACTAAAAAAAAAAAAAGCATCGGGGCCCCCTAATGTCCTGGGCCCTGTGGCAGCCGCTACCGCTGACCCCGGTATTTACATCCCTGATCAGGAGAATATCAAAGGATTGCTAAGGTGAATATACTGGGTTTTTTTTTTATATTTTAAGTAAGTATTCACACTAGTGGATTTTGCTATAAATCCACAGGTAATCCGCAGCAAAAACTGCAACACTAGGATTTACTAGCAGATGTCTTCCAAGCTTAACTCAGTAAGAAAAATATGCAACAAATCCTTGTTCTTTCCACATCAAAAAATGACTGAAGATTCAAAAATAGTTTCTGCAGGTCAGTTTTCTGTGCAGATTTTGCAAGTTTTTTATTATACTTACTTATATAGCACCATCATATTCTGCAGCGCTTTACAGACATTGACAGTCACTGTCCCATATAGGGCTCACAATCTACATCCCCTATCAGTACAGTGGGGAAAAAAAGTATTTAGTCAGCCACCAATTGTGCAAGTTCTCCCACTTAAAAAGATAAGAGAGGCCTGTAATTGTCATCATAGGTAGACCTCAACTATGAGAGACAAAATGAGAAAACAAATCCAGAAAATCACAATGTCTGATTTTTTAAGAATTTATTTGCAAATTATGGTGGAAAATAAGTATTTGGCCACCTACAAACAAGCAAGATTTCTGGCTCTCACAGACCTGTAACTTCTTCTTTAAGAGGCTCCTCTGTCCTCCACTCATTACCTGTAGTAATGGCTCCCGTTTGACATTGTTATCAGTATAAAAGACACCTGTCCACAACCTCAAACAGTCACACTCCAAACTCCACTATGGTGAAGACCAAAGAGCTGTGGAAGGACCAGAAACAAAATTGTAGCCCTGCACCAGGCTGGGAAGACTGAATCTGCAATAGGCAAGCAGCTTGGTGTGAAGAAATCACCTGTGGGAGCAATAATTAGAAAATGGAAGACATACAAGACCACTGATAATCTCCCTCCATCAGGGGCTCCACGCAAGATCTCACCCCGTGGGGTCAAAATGATCACAAGAACGGTGAGCAAAAAACCCAGAACCACACGGGGGGACCTAGTGAGTGACCTGCAGAAAGCTGGGACTAACGTAACAAAGGCTACCATCAGTAACACACTACGCCGCCAGGGACTCAGATCCTGCAGGGCCAGACGTGTCCCCCTGCTTAAGCCAGTACATATCCGGGCCCGTCTGAAGTTTGCTAGAGGGCATTTGGATGTTCCAGAAGAGTATTGGGAGAATGTCATATGGTCAGATGAAACCAAAGTAGAACAGTTTGGTAGAAACACAACTCGTCGTGTTTGGAGGAGAGTGAATGCTGAGTTGCACCCAAAGAACACCATACCTACTGTGAAGCATGGGGGGGGGCAACATCAGGCTTTGGGGCTGTTTCTCTGCAAAGGGACCAGGACGACTGATCCGTGTACATGAAAGAATGAATGGGGCCATGTATCATGAGATTTTGAGTGCAAACCTCCTTCCATCAGCAAGGGCATTGAAGATGAAACGTGGCTGGGTCTTTCAGCATGACAATGATCCCAAGCACACCGCCAGGGCAACGAAGGAGCGGCTTCGTAAGAAGCATTTCAAGGTCCTGGAGTGGCCTAGCCAGTCTCCAGATCTCACCCCCATAGAAAACCTTTGGAGGGAGTTGAAAGTCCGTGTTGCCCAGCGACAGCCCCAAAACATCCCTGCTCTAGAGGAGATCTGCATGGAGGAATGGGCCGACATACCAGCAACAGTGTGTGCCAACCTTGTGAAGACTTACAGAAAATGTTTGACCTCTGTCATTGCCAACAAAGGATATATAACAAAGTATTGAGATGAACGTTTGTTATTGACCAAATACTTATTTTCCACCAGAATTTACAAATAAATTCCTTAAAAATCAGACAGTGTGATTTTCTAGATATGTTTTCTCATTTTGTCTCTCATAGTTGAGGTCTACCTATGATGACAATTACAGGTCGGCCTCATCTTTTTAAGTGGGAGAACTTGCACAATTGGTGGCTGACTAAATACTTTTTTTCCCCACTGTTTGTCTTTGGAGTGTGGGAGTAAACCGGAGTAAACCCATGCAAACGCGGGGAGAACATGCAAACTCCTTGCAGATGTTGTCCCTGACAGGATTCAAACCCAGGACTCCAGAGCTGCAAGGCTGCATTGCTAACCACTGAGTTTTGTGCAGTTCTACATGGAAAGTCTTCACCGTTTACATTACATGTGAACATTCCTTTTGGGTAAAAGCTGTGTTTCACTCTACTCAGATCTGCGGTCACAGGAAATGACCCGGGACGTCACATATGCCCAAAAGACTCTTTTGATGTACAAAGTGGGTATAAAAGTCTATAAGCACATTGTCATGGTATGTTCAGAAGTCAAATTTTAACCCCTTCCTGCCAGAGGAATTTTTTGATTTTCGTTTTTGACTCCCCCCTTCCAAACCCCATAACATTTTTATTTTTCCACTCTCAGAGCCATATGAGGTCTTAATATTTGCAGGACAAATTTTTCTTCATGATGCTACCATTCATTATTCTGTACAATATACTGGGAAGCTAGAAGAAAATTCATAATGGGATTGATTTGAAGAAAAAGTGCATTTGTGCGACTTTTTTACGGGCTTCGTTTTTACGGCGTTCACTTTGCAGCTAAAATGACCTGTCACCTGTATTCTATGTTTCGGTATGATTCCGGGGATACCAAATTTATATGGTTTTATTTACATTTTGACCCCTTAAAAAAAATCCAAAACTGCAAAAAAAAAAAATTTTTCTAAAAGTTGCCGTATTCTGACACCCGTAACTTTTTTATATTTCTGTGTACAGGGATGCATCGGGCATCTTTTTTTGCAAGACCTTTTTAGTTATACCATTTTGGGGAATTACTATTGCTTTGATCACTTTTTATTCAAATTTTTATCAGAGGCGAAACAGTGAAAAAACGGTGGTTTGGCACTTTTGAATATTTTTCCCACTACAGGAATATATGTTTGCAGACCAGGTATTTTCGGACCCAGGGTTACCTAATGTGTATGTGTTTCACAGTATTTAACTACTTTTATATGTGTTCTAGGGAAAGGGGGGGTGATTTGAACTTTTAATATTTTTTATTTTTTTTTGCATTTATTAGACCCCCTAGCAGTCTTGAACCCCGGGGGGTCTGATCACTAATGCAATGAAAAAAAAAAACGGCAAGGCTCCCGGCTGGCATAGTAACAGGATTCCGGTCCTGGAGCTTGCTCTGGGTGCCGGCGATCCCTGGTAGAATGGCACCTCGGTCAGTTTTGACCAAGGCGCCAGAGGGGTTCATGCCTGCAATCAGTGCGGGCACTGATTGTGGGCATTAGCGCCAGGTCTCTGCTATGCGGCTGCCATATTTAAGCACCCGACATCCACCGAACTATTACAGTGGATGTCGGGAAGGGGTTAAAGTACCTCCAACTAAAACTACAACATATACGCTTTTATAATGTAATTCTCACATGGAGAGATTTCTTTACCTTGAAACATGAATGGTCTGATGAAATCCAATCACTTGGACATGTTGGTTGTGGTATTGTTGTCAGGATGGGCGGTGGTGTCACTCTTTGAACCCACTTCTTGCACACATACTTAGCTTTCTCTTCACAGTTTATGACATCCCATAATCTCATATTGCTTTGTTTCCAGTTGTCATAGCAACACAGCCCTGTCTTCTGCCTATGAAATGTAATTAAAGGGTCGGTCCAGAGGAATAATTTTGTCTTTAATACTGATCAGCATGGCATAAGAAAAGAAATAATAGTGGTTCTTACCTCACCAATGCCCTGGCGCTCCAGTTCCAATGATGTCTGATTCCCGCTGGTCTCTACTTTCTGGTCCAGTCTCTACACATAGGAAATGTCCACTCAGCCAATCCATGGTCACAGTAGTGAAGAGCATTTCCTGTATCTCCAGATGGTACCAGGAAGTAGAGACCAGCAGGAAACTGTGATGCTGTATACCAAACACGTAACTAATTAACATAGAAGGTTTCCAAGATGAACTAATATCTACGATAAGTTTGGATATACCTAAAGTATATGTCCAGATGCAGCATCCCAGAGTGTCACTGCTTAGAATGTCTTGTGTTTTGTGTTGTTATTTTATTGTGCCTCTGGTTATGTGTATTTATGTTCTGCAGCTTATGTGTTTTTCCTTTTGGCTTACTCCACTATTGGTCATTCCTTCACATGGTTCATCCCCGGTCAATCATAGACCACTGGGTGGGGTTTTGGAGACTGGGTAGGGTTTTGGAGATCTGTTAGGGCAGGGGTCGGCAACCCCCGGCACACGTGCCACTCTTGGCTTATTACCCTGGCACAGACAATCCAGAGTCCTCGCCGAAATGAAACTGCTATTATTATACTCTGGGGTCTCTTCATTATGGCCACTATGGGACATAATACCAAGTGCAGGGGCCACTATGTGACATAATATCGTGTGCAGGGGCAGCTATGGGACATAGTACCATGTGCAGGGGCCGCTAAGGGATATAATACTATGTGCAAGGGCCATATGAGGCATAATACTGTGTGCAGGGGCCGCTATGGGACATAATACCGTGAGCATGGGTCATTATGGGACATAATACCGTATGCAGGAGCTGCTCTGAAATTATTCTGTATAAAGTTGTGTTTTCTGCATTAAGGGTGTGATTTTGCACAAAAAACACAGGCTTTTTTTTTTTTCTGCAAAATGGACCATGTGAACGCAGTTTTACATCAAAGTAAAAGTTCCAGTGACCTAAGAATATAGCTGCATCCTGATACATAGTGTGTTTCCACCATAAGGATTCCGCCATACAGTGCTCCTGGACACATACATTTACTACTAATTGGGGGCTGCACATGTATTTTCATTGTTTCTAATGGAAAAGTACAGGTGTGTCCCAAGAAATAGCAGTAAGCGCATGTGTCCTGAAGCATCTGGTGGCAGCACTTCTGTGTTATGGTTTGTGGTTTATGACTTTAGTATAGGGGTCGTCAGCCTTACAATTATTGACTGGCACTCCGAGTACCTCATCTTTGAATTTTTCATTTAAATCGGCACGCCGAACAAACAAGGTTGCCTACCCCTGCGTTAGGGCTTCAGCGTGTGTGTGAGTCTAGCAGTGAGTGTTGGCACTGTGACATGATGCCCTGAAAATCTAGTCAAGGAGGTAGAGAAGTCTACAGCCCAAGGCCTTGCAGAGACAGCCCTGTGACAGGGAAGAACTAATATCTATCAGACACTGTGCCAGGAGGAGGTAAGGAGTCTTGTTTACCAGGAGTTGTTATCCAGGACCCACTTAATATGATAACTGGGCCAAAACCATCTACTGACTGAGGCTAGGATACCTAGACAGTTGTTGGAGTAGAGTACAAGGCACTTAACTACCATTACGGTCTGGGGATCCCTCATCCCCAAATCTGGGTGAACCCTACAGTTGGGAAATTACTACCCACATCAGGAAGCTGCATATATTCATGGTTGCACAGTTTGCCACAGTATAGTGTACTCTGTTTCAACTGCACCGCTTCCTCCTGATTCATTCTTGCATTCACCATCAGGGCCCTTATGAATCCATCACACGGCTCAGGCTTAGAAAGGCCCCTCTACAACCAGAAGTGCCTTGGGAAAACTACTACCACCACCATCCGGTGTCCGGCCTAGGAGGTGTGCTGGAGGAGTTTGATTGAGGGAGCTGGCCTGTCCAGTGACATCACTATTGCTACTACTACTGCCATCCTCCGTTTTCCTCCATCTGGGTATGCTGCATAGGCCACAAAAAGAAGGTACTACATTATGGCTAGTGAAATAAGAGCCATCATGACAATGGTCTTCATCTGTCCATATTGAGGGAAGCACTTTAATAACCAGCTGAACCAGCCTCTGAACCACCAATTTACCGGGACCTTTTATATTGACTCAAATATCCCATCTTAGGGTGATCATACACACTAGACTTTAGTTGACTGAAATGGACAATTTTGGCCATGTCACCTGGTGATTGTTTAAGAAAAAACCTTGACTACTGATGACAGACTTTTGTACACCAAAAACATTCAGGAAATTTTTGACCATGGGTCAGCGAAAATATAAGTGTTTCAATGATCAGTTGGCAATTTGCACAGACAGATATTTTTCTTACAGTCCCTCTGATTGGGTAGTTTAGTTGTTCGTAAACAATCCCACCATCGACACATTGGTTGTATCATGGACACTTTTTATCTAATGTGTATGACTAGCTAGTTGGAATCTCAGCAATCATACTTAGATGGGCACCTATCTCTATCTCTACACACTGCAGGTTACACAGACATATGTTCTTCTTGACTGTAATTTCACTGTAATCTAATTTTGTAATCTAATTACATCCAAAAATTTATTCCGACCAATGAACCCAATATCCAGATGTACTGGAAACCCATGTTTGTGGGTTCAACGTAAAAAAGTATTTTGGTTAACAGCCCTTTGGTTGTCAGAACAGCTATAGACGTGTCATGCTACATGTGTGTGAAAACTGACCATGATAACTGAAACAAAGTCTGGAGAATGGACTTACCTGGCATGTCTGCGTTCCAGTGCGTGTACAAAACTTGCTGCTCATTGGCCCATTTAAAAGTGTTCCTGTCCTCGGTATCTGAGAGCCCTGTCCAGAAATATTTCTTTGGTCTAAACCCGATCAAGCTTGTTAGATAGGCCTGTTCAAACCTGCATCAAGAAGTCAGTATTACATATGTCACATTTACATTTAGCTCCAAGGACTTATTTATTACAGGATGAGTTGCATTTCTCAATGGTACCATTTTGTGGCACATATAATTAATTCACTAGCCTTTATTAATTTTTTTGGGGGGAACAGGTGTGCAAAAAATCTCCACAACTAAATGAAGTGAATGAAGAAAAGATAATTGAAATCCCAGCAAAATGTGGTGTAAGTGACCTTTGGAGAGGGAGTCCTGGAAGTGATGATCCGGCCCCCCAGATATAGCCCTGATCTCAACATCATCCAGTCTGTCTGGGATGACATGAAGAGACAGAAGGATTGGATCAAGCCTACATCCACAGAAGATCTGTGCTTAGTTGTCCAAGATGGCAGCGGGAACAACCTCCCTGACAAGCTCTGCCAAAAACTGTACCGAGAAGAGAATTGATGGAAGACAAAGGGCGGTGAAACCAAATGGATGGCATTTAGACTTATCTTTTGTTCATTATTTTCATTTTGGTTGTGTCGGTACCAAATATGCATTTTGTTTATGGTGAACTATTTAAAAGAAAAAAATAAATTAAAATATATATTATTGTGATTTTTTTTTGGGGGGGGGGGGTAATTATTATAAAAGACTTAGGGGACTTGAAGCAGTGAACATTTGTATTTTCAAAATTTCACGTAACATTTCAATGCATTATTGCCTTTCAGTATAACACTGACAGGCAATCTAAATTCATGACCTAATAAGCAATAGTGGAATACTGCACCTCCTTATTCCACCTTCCTAAACTCAGAATAAACATCTTATAGCAATATAACTACCATAACAAGCCCCTGCTAACCACATGGCCATAACTAGCCTGTACTATGTATAAATAATACTCACCTGTCTTCTACAGTCAGCAGGAAGGCTCCATTATTATTGCATGTGCTGCTCGCTTCTGTAAATGTACCAGGAGATTCCCCTATTAAATAGCAGTAGTAGCCGTGTCTCTTCCAGCCCTGGTTACACAGAGATCAATAATAAATCCGTTTGTAGTTGGATGACATAATTTTTTTTATTTCTATTGACTCCCCCATAAACTTAAATGGTCACTAAATATTCAACAAACTTTATAAAAATAAATAGTACAGACAGATATAAGAAACTTTTTAATATATCTTCTCATAGAAAAATAACTATTTTCTGCCAGTCACATTCCCTGCTCTCCCTCCTCTGCAAAATGGAGTTTCACTCTGAAAATCCCTGCTATATCAGTCATACGAAGGACTGCACTCACACGATTCAAGTTACAAATGTCTATAGAAGTCTATAGAGAGGGAAGGAGAAGAAATGAACAGGGATTATAGGAGATAAGAGAAAAAAAGAGAGGTTTAGTCTGATGCTGAGGCTAAATAGGAGCTTTCTATCCCTACCAAAGCACTTTACTCATATCAGAACATAACAGTACTTCTCCATATATGTCCTGCATCATTTTTTGACTGTTTATGAATGAGAGAGATGGTTATGGAGCAGATTCTCCTCTACTAACTATGTGCAGTATATGGCAGCCAGTCTTCATCCACCAGCTCAAGGAGAAGTGCAAGTTACAGATTTATTTTTATTTCTGCACATTCTGAGATTAGGAGTCCAGCGGACGGTCCTACTCAGCAAGCGACAGCTATATCTTTATACGCTAAAACAAGGAAGTGTATCAGTCACTAAGTAGGACTACCCATTGTGCTATTAAACCCAGAATGCTGCCTGCATGTTCAATAAGACCCTTTAAGTATCTAAGATTTTTAACCTCTTCGAGACTGTGGAAACTCAGTATTAGTAGTTAGAAGTTCTGGTTAACGTTTTTGCTGGGGGAAGTTCTATCAGGTCATATATATAAAATGTGTCGTCTATATAATAAATGAATGGGTCAAGTCTACAAAGGACAGACATGATCATTTATGATGCCCCTATACTCTAATAGGACATATGGACATGGGTGTCCTCATTATATAATCCCACATATAATGTAATTTACCTTATCACATCCAGGGTTGACATTGACATCTTGTTCTGGACCATTTGCCAATGAGTTTCTTTTACAAATATATGGAAACTTTTTCTCACATATCTGGTCTGACCATTGTCCGTCCTGTGTAAGAATGTATTACAAGGTGAGAACGTTACCATCATCTTCATCTTCATGATCTCCAGGTTCACAATGTCCTACCTTAGTGGATAAGGCCACACAATCCTCTTGTCTGCTATTGAGGTGAGATGGTTCTCCTCTCTGCCATATTGTATATGTCACCGGGGATCCATCACTCCACTCAAAATATAGCTGTGTCTTCAAGTCATTCAACCCAAGCCAAACATACTCTGCATCACCCAGAAGAAAATATCATGTATATGTAATATTTACATGTGGTCATGTGTCCTCCACAAGATGGCTATACTAGTATACAAGGCTGCACTTAAAGGGAGTCTGTCACTAGAGCCCAACATATCAACCCAGCCCTGCAAATAGATAGGATAGGGTCACTATTTGATACAGGTGACCCTAACCTATCTATATGAAGGGCTCTGTTGAGAGACTCTGTTTAACACAAAGCCATGGGTTAGGCCTGTATGATGTGTTTTTGGGGACTGTGATTGTAGTAGGCCTGGGACACCTTAGCAAAAGTTAGTATTCTAGTTTTGGGTGCTAATGTGGGATGTCAGCCATATTGTGGTGAGCATTAAACAAACTCAATCCATGGCCCACCCTCCCCAATTTCTTTCACTTGTGATCTTTAACAGTTGAATGTAACAGAATAGATACGGTTAGTTATGTCGGGGTTAATTTTGTCACCACAGCATTGGTGGGGGGTGGGTATTGTTCTTTGAAAAAAAATCTATAGTTGTGGAAGTTGGGAGGGGGATAATTATGTTAATGGTATTAATGTAGCGAGCTGTAATCTGCTGCATTTCTTAACTGGTCAAGTCCTGGTCACCAGAATGACAAATGGACCTGCTCCAAACAAGATGGCAAAACAAAAGGGAAGATGTTTTTTGGCAATTCAATAAAATCATCATCCTTTACTGGACAAGGCGCGGATCATTCCTTTTGTTTTGGCATCTTGGTTGGTGCCGATCCATTTGTCATTCTAACGCAGACGTCGACGAGATGATCCTGCAGCCATCCAGGAAATATTGACTGGTTTTCAACCAGATTGTTCCATCTGAGGCAGTTGTGGCCATAATCACAAAAAACTAAGGTGAGAGACTGCTGTTCCTACTTTTTTATAAATTGTATAATACCCTAATGGGATTACACGAGGCACGGCTCGGTGCTGTTTTTTATTTCTTTTATTAAGCTGGTCACCAGAATGGGATTGAAAGGACAGTTTTGACAATTGGAGTCAGTGCAAATTGACCTGAGCTCAGATTTCTGACCTAATCTCCTGCTACCTGCCTGCACATAACCTCAGATCCTCCAAAGACCTCCTACTCCGCTCTTCTCTTATCCGCTCTTCACACAATCATCTCCAAGACTTCTCTTGTGCATCCCCCATACTCTGGAACTCATTACCAAGACACATAAGACTGTCCCCCACAGTCACAAGCTTCAAGAAGGCCCTGAAGACTCACCTATTCAGGAAGGCCTACAACCTCCAATAACACTACTGTCACCACACCACCATCTGTTCAACCTCTACCCCCACCTTCTGTCTCTATCCCTCTTCCCTCATAGATTGTAAGCCCTTGCGGGCAGGGCACTCTATCCCACTGTGCCAGTTGGTCACTGTTAGTATTATATTTGGTTTGTATATCTTGTGTATTGTATGTAAACCCTCAAATGTAAAGCACCATGGAATTAATATAATAATGTACAGCACCATGGAATTACTATAATAATGTCCAGCACCATGGGATTAATATAATAATGTACAGAGCATCATGGAATTAATATAATAATGTACAGCACCATGGAATTAATATAATAATGTACAGCACCATGGAATTAATATAATAATGTAAAGCACCATGGAATTACTATAATAATGTACAGCACCATGGAATTAATATAATAATATACAGCACCATGGAATTACTATAATAATGTACAGCACCATGGAATTAATATAATAATATACAGCACCATGGAATTACTATAATAATGTACAGCACCATGGAATTACTATAATAATGTACAGCACCATGGAATTACTATAATAATGTACAGCACCATGGAATTAATATAATAATGTGCAGCACCATGGAATTAATATAATAATGTACAGCACCATGGAATTAATATAATAATATACAGCACCATGGAATTACTATAATAATGTACAGCACCATGGAATTAATATAATAATGTACAGCACCATGGGATTAATATAATAATGTACAGCACCATGGAATTAATATAATAATGTACAGCACCATGGAATTAATATAATAATGTACAGCACCATGGAATTAATATAATAATGTACAGCACCATGGAATTAATATAATAATGTACAGCACCATGGAATTAATATAATAATGTACAGCACCATGGAATTAATATAATAATGTACAGCACCATGGAATTAATATAATAATGTACAGCACCATGGAATTAATATAATAATGTACAGCACCATGGAATTAATATAATAATGTACAGCACCATGGAATTAATGGTGCTGTATAAATGAACAACAACAATGATAATAATAATCTTGCAGCACTCCCTGCTGGCTCAATGTCTTCTTGCTCTAGAGTTTACATTTTGGGAAACACAGTCTTTACACCAGGCACTATACAGTAATGTGATGTGTTCATAGACTAAACCTTTCCATTCAGCGGAGCCAAAAGAACAGAGTCAGGGAACCTCTATTCTTGAGACATGTGTGATCCACAGAGATAGGGAATGCCATAAACATATGAAATTGATCATCTAATGTGTATGGTGGAGTTGGGTAGATAACCCACCGGTAATGGTGTCCGGCAGCAGATTATTCCCCTATCCCTATTGAAAACACATGTACAGCCAAGTTGAATATGTAAGGAGGGTCAGGAGGAATAGCTGTTGACCAAGCATTGCCACCTTTAGATACTCACTAAATGTAAGCTGGGAGGTAATAGCACTCGCTTCTTCAATATTATGCAAACTTGCAAGATCTCCCTCTTCCCTTCTGCAAGATAACATGGCCTCCTTCCAAGTCCTAGCATCCCTATCCAAGTAATAGCAGTGTCCATTATAAGGAATCCATGATGAAGGACAAAAGATGGGGTCACTGGTGCCTGTAACAGGACAGAAGAACTTCATGACCATCATATGTAAGTGACATGTTTATTGGAATTCTAGGGTTATTCTGGTAGTTACGATTAATCACCTACCCGCACCGATCACAAGTTTGGCAGTCCCCGGCGCCCCCATATACATAAAGCAGCAGGTTGTGCATGTGTGTTGATGCTCCATTTAATTCTATGGGATTGTCTAAGATAACACTTGGCTTCTCTTTAGCAATCCCATAGAGATGAATGAAGCAGCAGTGTGTATGTGCCCCATTCTTATAGGCTACACAGGATGCCCATTCTCATGATAGGTTGGAGTCCATTCTAGATCATAGAGGGAAATGCAGATGTGATTACGGGCTTCGTTTTTACGGCATTCACTCTGCAGCCAAAATGGCATGTCACCTTTTATATTTCTTCTAGGGAAAGAGGGTGATTTGAGCTTTTAATTCTTTTTTTTTATTGCACATATTAAACTCTCTATTGCATTACAATGCTAATGTATTGCAAAATATCAGCATTTGTGTGAAAGGCTGCAAAAAGCAGTCATACAAACTAATGTCAGACAAGCCTTCAATAGGCTCCTGGATGTCATGGCAATAAAACACTGGGCACAGATATCGCTCTGCCTGAGCGGCTGCCATATTTAAATATCTGACTTCCCCTGTACTATTGCGGCGAATGTCGAGAAAGGGTTGCTTTCATGGTCCTGTACATTATTATATTAATTCCATGTGATGTACATTATTATATTAATTCCATGGTTCTCTACACAGTATTACATTAATTCCATGGTGCTGGACTTATTAAATTAATTCCATGTGCTGTACATTATAGTATTAATTCCATGATATTGTACATTTGAGATTTTACATACAATATACAAAATACACAAACTAAGTACAATACCAACAGTGACCGACTGGTACAGTGGGATAGAGGGCTCTGTTCGCAAGAGCTTACAATCTATGAGAGAAAGGGGATAGAAACAGTAGGTGAGGGTAGAAGCTGTTCAGATGGTGGTGTGGTGGCAGTAGGGTTATTTTAGGCCTTCTTAAATAGATGAGTCTTCAAGGTCTTCCTAAAGATTGTGATTGTGCTCAGTCTTATGTGGTAATGAATTCCAGAGTATGAGGAAAGCACAGGAGAAGTCTTGGAGATGGTTGTGTGAAGAGTGGAAAAAAGTGAAGTAGGAGATTTTGAGAGGATCGTAGGTTATGTGTGGGCAGGTAGTAGGAGATTACGTCAGAGATGTAAAACGGGAGGAGAGGTGGATCAAGCAAGCGGCAGAGTTTATGGTGGACTGGAAGGGGGCAAAAGCATTTGCTGGGAGGCCATAGAGAAGGGTGCTAAGGCCCCCCACAGATATAGCCCTGATATCAACATCATCCAGTCTGTCTGGAATTACATGAAGAGACAGACGAATTGGAGCAAGCCTACATCCACAGAAGATCTGTGCTTAGTTCTCCAAGTGGGAACAACTTCCCTGTCGTGTTCCTTCAAAAACTGTCTGCAAGTACCAAGAAGAATTGATGCTAGTTTGCAACATTTCTTCCACACCTGACAAAATATTTTGCACAGAGCTACATATCTATTTGTTTTAGAACTAAGTGGTTCTGACTCTTATTTTAACATTAAATAGGGCTGCTGATGGGGCCATAAACATCAAAAAACTTTACTCAGCTTTCCCTGGACCTCCATTTGCAGCGGTGGCCGGTCTGTTCTTTAAAAAGGATCTTGGCTGACGTCACCAGTGATGACCCTATTGTGTTAAACAAGCGCTGCAGCCAATCAGAGGCCTCAGCTGTGACCTCTTCACAAATGACACGTGACTGCTGTGATGTGCAGATTGGGAAGAGGTAACTGCTGAGGCCTGTGCTTGGCTGCAGAGGTCACCTGGCACCTGTAAACTGAAGACCGGTCCTGCCAACACTAGATATGGAGGCTTGGGGATTATGGCCCCTTTAGCAGCTCTATAAAGCAATAAAAAAAGTAAGAAATCCCCTGTAAATTTGCTGTTCATTCTAAACAACCATTTGAGACTGAAAAAAGTGCGCTCTTCTTCAATGTGACAGAAATCCCGGAGATCTTCTGTCCCTTTATCACTACTTTCTATCTCACCAATGAAGCCCATTATTTGCTTCTCTATCACACATATCTTTGTTTCCTACCTGGAGAGGGGACATCTCGGGACTTCTTGTTGCCTTTCTTACAGATATAGCCCAGTTTTTGCTTTTTTGCTTGCACTCTTTGCTTTCCCACATTGTGTTTTCTCCAGGATTTACTGCTACACAGTTTACGCCGGGGTCATCTGATGGATTTCCTAAAGAAAGCAACAAAGTTAGATAAAAATGTCTAAAGGCTAAGCTCACATCTGCGACGGCCTGTCCGTTGTCCGTTGGAGGACAGGCAAGGGGACCGCTAAAATAATGAATGCATACAGCGCCCCTACAGAACCCATTGACTATAATGCTTTGAAAGCAGATTTTTTTCATCCACCAATTTCAGGCAGACACGGCGACAGAGTCCCCTACAGAAATTATGATGCAGATGTGAACGTAGCCTAAGCTGTCGTTATTATGGTTATGGTTATTTATTTTCCTCGCACACACCATGTTATAAGTTGAGAATAACAGTCCAATATGTTTAAGATGCGTTGAACAGTGTGTATGCAATTTTTTTTATTACAGTCACAAGGTGACTACTCCAATGTTTTTATATATTTCTTATTTTTTTTATTTTATTTTATTTTTTTATTTTTAATTATACTTTATCTACGTGCTGAGTTCATTTTAGTTATTTATTAAAAATATTTTATTTTTTAATCTTTTATTTTTATTGTTATTTTTAGATATTTATAATTTTATTATTATATTTTTATCAGTGACCAATCCTAAGAACAGGTCATTAGTGGAGTTTGACATCTGGCACCCCCACCGATCGGGCAACTGATACACAGAGAATGGAGCAGAGAGTAGACAGCTCTATTCTCTATGTAGTGGCTGAACTGAGTCACTGCAGCTTATCTCCTATTCCAGTGAATGGAAACTGACCCGCAGTACCTGGTCTGACCATTACACAGAGAACAGCGCTGTCTGCTTCCTGCTCCATTCTCCGTGTATCAGCTGCTTAAGAATAGGTAATAGAGGGAGTTCCAGGTCTTGGGCCCCCACCAGTCTTATATTGATGACCTATGGTAAGGATAGGTCATCAGTATTTTTAACCTGGAAACCCCTTTAAGTGCAGGCTATAGACCTCAACCTCAAAATTTACCTGGAAGCCAGTTGAGATATCTAAAAGGGTCTCCACTGTCCCAACTCCAGCCACCATTGAAGTCCAGACTATTAAGCCCAATCCATATGGCTGTGGTGAGGGTGTTTGTTAACCCTATAAAATATAGATAAATAACATAATGAATTACATACAGTTTAGCCCCAGAAAACAAATTGTCAGGACAGTCATAAATGTGGTGTGAACAGAGGAAGAAACAAAGGCTCATGCAAAGCGCTATTCCATCAAAGGGATTCATTCAAATACTATATGGTCCTGTTATAGAATTCGTTTTAGGGTCCAAGAGCCTTTGAAGGAGTCCATGTTTGTAATTGTACAGACTGTAATAAGACGATGGGACATTTTATGCCAATGGAAAATTAGACAATTGTTTGGATAGTGAAAAATGTCTCCAGTGTATGGGAATAATGGAACCTTCTATAGAGAATGGGTTTAGATAATCTGTGACTCCACGTTATTGACTCCACATTCATCATACATATCATATTATTGTCTTAATTTCTGTAGATCTCTGATGTGTCTCTTCTGATTCTGCTCTACCTTGGTTCTTACCTGCAATGAATGATTGTTCGTGTAGTTCGGTTATACTCAGCAGTTCTGCGTCTTGTTGCTGGCAGTTTCTTCTGGCTTGGTACCAAGTGAGGGCTGAATCTGAGTTAATCTGATAGTTGACACCAGTAACAGGATCTGCTGTCCACAAGCCATTAGATGTAGCTGAGAAGAAAATGTGTCATATATTAAAGAGATTATAATCCGAAAATGGCAATATTATATAATTATTTTTTTTTATTACACTTAATGGTCGAACTATTGACGTTAGAAAACAATCATAGGTTGACACTTCCTGATTTCTGCAGCTCAGCTGTCAGCTTTAGGCTAAGGCTAGGTTCACATATGCGCAAGCTTCACGTTTGGGGTTTCCATGCACGAATCCACTTCAAAAATGTGGAGAGAAAAGTCTTGTAAGCAGGACTTTTCTCTCCGCATTTTTCCGGCATTATATATTCTATATTCAGCCATGTGAATTAACCCTTACAGTGCAGGCTGGGACAGGAGATTTAATAACTGTTCTGTACTGCTGGAGACTTAGGTAAGGCAGGATAGCAACACTATGCACACAGATAAGGGTCTTCTGTGTATCTTCCAAATCACTCCCTGGGACAGGGGACTGAACTTCATTACTTCTTTGATATTTTGCTGTCAATAAATTCTGATTCATTTAAAGTGTGCCTCCAATCAAAAAAAAAAATTCAGAAATGAATAGTACAGGTGAATAAGAAACTTTGTAATAAATCTTAATAAAGAAATATGTTTCATTCTTCCCCTTATCAGACAGAGCTACTTTTTACATATAAATCTATGGGAAGGGGGAGAAGGACACACCAATAGCTGCAGCTGCTAAACTGCTACCCTGCTGTTTCTATATAAGACTCTTAACACTGCACAGAATGAAGGAATAAATCATTTAACAGTCTCCTCCTCTCCCTCCCCTCTTCTTACACTTCTATGAATGAGGTTAATACAGAGACGGACTCTATATGAATGAACAGTGTGAGTGAAGCAAAGGAGGAGGAGGACAAGCCTAATAAGTGGAGAAGGAAACAAATTTCTTTAATAAGATATGTTACAAAGTTTCTTATATTTGAAAATGAGGATTCGTCTCAAGAGGGTATTCACATACAGATGTTGAACATGGATATCAGAGAGCTCGTGCTGAACACCGTACTGATCTTCTTACCTTTAAAAAAAAAACGGTCCCAAAATCAACTCAAGTCAGATTTGTTATACATTTCCATAGCAGATGGAAGGAACTTACTAACACTGTGAATCAATTCTGGCTGATATTTAGAAAGGATAAGGATTTACAATTGGTTTTGCCACCCAAACCTCAATTGGTTGCAAAATGGAGTAAGAGTTTAGGGGACTGTCTTGTTACCAGTCACTATATTCCACCAGTGTTTAAATGTATCTTTTCACAAAATAGCCCTAAATGGAGGTCAACCTTTGTGGCAGATACTCGGCATGAAGATGTATGATAAAGTCCTATGGATATAGGGGCTCTCAAGATCTACAACGATACAAAATTCTACACACCTTGAATTACAACAGTGAGGGAGTGATCTATTATTCAACCTGTCCATGTGGATTGATATTTGTCAGAATGAGAGCTAGACAATTACGGATAAGAATTTTGGAACATGCCCTTGACATAAGAAAAGCGACAGAACAAACCTTGATATTGAACTTGAAACCCATTGGGAGACATTACAAGGAATTTCATTCATCTGAACCTCAAAATATATGTCAGGAATGTGACATCTGTTGTTGCCGCTTTAAGGTTGTGGTGTGAACATAAGGAAGCTTTCTGTTAGGATTGGCTGTTGCTGCTTTAAGGTTGCCATGACAACATAGGGAAGCTTCCTGACCAGGCCTATTTAAACTACTCCCTCATCACTCAGCTTTGCTGGCTATCAGTTTCCAAACTCTTGCTAAGCGCCTGACTTTGATACCTGACTTTTGGCTGCGTACCTGGATTCCTCTTTTGTCTTGCGATTTTGTTCTGGCATTCCTGATCGGTTCTGACTATTGGCTTGTTTCCCGGATTTGTCTCCGTCTCATGATTTGGATCTGTGTTGCCCTCCTCAGCTGCTGACCTGTGACTGTCGACCATTCTGTTTTCTCTGTCCCTGTGAGTAGTGTGTGTGGATTTGGTGTTTGGTTCCTGCTGCAATGCATTTATTTGTGATACACTTTATGTTCTGGTGACAATTCCGGTCTTCAGATTCAGTGAAAATACATCTCTTCTTGCGAGGAGCTCTGGTGAAGGCGTCTGAGGCCGGTCTTGGCTCGCAGTAGTGTTTTGCCTTTAAGTAGCATTCTCTACTGCTCGCAGTTGTCAGCCCATTTCTGCTGCTGCTCTCCTGTAGACCAGTACATTCCTTACCTTGCATCTGAATCTTAACAATATACAGGTGTAAGGGAATTGCTAGCAGAGCAATTCCCCAGTAGCGGCTAGTGCACCCTTGGAGGAGGGGGAACGACAAGACAGTGAATGCTAAGCTGAACCCGCTCCCTGTCCCTGCCTACTTGCCTTACTGCCCTAGGTGACAGTGGACAACTGACTGCCAGTCCTTTCTTATGATATTGGTGATAACACAAAACACAGAGTCAAGTCAAACAAACAGATATGGATAATCAGGAAAGCCAGGGGTCAGAACCAGTCAAGCAGCGAAGTACAGAATCAGAATCAAAAAGAGTAGTCACAGAGAATAGCCAAAGTCAGAAATATATAGAGAGAGAAAACAGTAAGATAGCCAGCAAGCTCAGATAAGCTTTTAAAGGGAATTCACCCTAGACTTGATTGGCAAGGAGGAATGTCAAACAAGCAAGTAAGGCTGAGATTAACTATTTGAGGAGCAGAGGGAAACAAGAGATGGGTGTGGTAGAAAATCAATTACAGAGATGAGGGAATAGAGCAGTGTTCAGACAAGAACCTAAAGCATGAAATCCTAGCCAGACACATCTGCACCATAGCAAGCGGCCAGAGAATGGCGCTGAAGTCCGAATGGGCAAGAATGTTACAACAGGTAAAGGCAATTGATCAGGTACATTTGGGTTGAGAGGTGGTTACATGACTACCTGTCTTTTACAACTAGAGACGAAATGGATTACCTTATTACAAACATTAACTCCCAAAGGTCTAAATGAAAAAGTTGGGTTTGGATGTTACTTATAACACTCAGGTATAATGAAGTAATGTTTGTCTTGGTCAGGCCACCATCTAGGGGTATAGATGACTGACCCACCAAGCAATAGCGAATTATTCTTAGTTTTGTTTTTGTTTTTTTAATTTGATGAGGTTTGGCTCCAGTTTCTGTTGGGGTAAATATACTGTATCTTGTCTATAAGATGGGTACATTTGATATCTGTAACTAATGATATTTTATATTACAGTGCTTATCTACTCTGGGCGAGTGTTAGACGGACCACGGACAGCAGAATACCTTTTTTCTAGGATTGCTTACCATCTATTGGATGTTTTCTTAGATGCCATAGGTATTACAGATTTATTATTATTACTATTATTATTATTTATTTTTTTTACAAAATTCTTAATCATTTTTCACTTTTTTGTCACCTTATTGCCATCTTATTTAATTTATATGTGGTATTTGGCATTCTAATGTGTTTTGTCATGCATGATCACATACAGCATTTTTTATTATTATTATTTTTATTTTTCACCCTTTTTTTCATCTTCACCTTAATTTCTTATGCTTTATTCATCATACCAACACCATCCATCATCACTATTCTTCACACACATTTACATACACTCATTAAGAATTTTTTTTTTTTAATTATTTTTCACTTTTCACACACATTTACACATAAACAGATTCATAATTTATTCTTTTTGTATTTATTTTTATTTATTTTTTATTTTACATTTCTAATTTCTTTTCATATTCATTAATTATAATTATTTTTATTATTATCCAAAAAATTTATTTTGCGTTATTTTCATCAGTCACATTTTTTTCTTTTCATTCACTTTATATTTTCAGTTTTGTGTATTATAATTGGCTATGTGTGTCCCAGATTATATTATATTATATTATTTTTACTATAATAATGCATCTACAGTATGTTATACATACATACATATATATATATATATATATATATATATATATATATTTATCTTTTTGGCCAGTGCTGTTGTACCGACAATTAATTCAGTCCAGCGATCCTTCTTTTTAGGGTGTATATAACTGTAAATTGGCGGGTCCTTATTTTAATTCAGCCTCGTATGGTTAAAACAACAATATACCCAACAAGCAGCGCTATGATGTTCTAGCTGATTGAAACGTCTGCGCATGCGTTGCTGTAGTTTTGCGATGCTCCATATCTGACATTTAAGTTAAGCTTGTAATATGCGATGATAGGCTCATGATCTATTGTGCTTGTCTTGGGCGATACAGTAGTGGCGCCATTACACATCAGGATGAAGGACACCTGTGTGAGTACTACTTAAACCGGACACCGGACCCCACCTCGCAGCTCCCTGATGAAGCAAGGGGAAGAAACGCGCTTTGGAGGTGGAGGTTATGGCTGGTCTCTGGTAGATATTTATCTTTATATGGTATTCTCTTTATGTATGTTTGTTGTTATACAGGGGCATCTCAATAAATTAGAATATGTTTGAAACGTTCATTCATTTCAGTAATTCAGTAATACAATCCATAATCAGCGTCTTCCATGATTGTGTGTCCTACTGTACCAGACTGAGGACCATTTAAAGGCTTAGGAAACCTTGGCAGGTGACACTGAATTTACAATACTGAACTGAACTTACAATATTCTATAACGGTTCAAAGATATTCTAATTTATTGAGATGCACCTGTAAATGTCCATGCAGAACATCTATGGTAACACTGAGCAGTGAACGTTTACCTATTATCTTACACTGGATTACAGTGAGTTAAATTGAAGCGTAGCCGTCAGAGCCGTTGGATCTCTACTGTATTATACAGAGATGCGGCGCTAATTATTCCATTATCCCACCCGGCGCCTCGATCAAAGCTGACCAAGGTGCAATTTTGCCGGCGGTGCATGGGCTCCACCATTTTGCTGGTATTACCATCACCCAGTGCGATATCCGGGGACGGTGATCCATTGATATGACAGCCAGGAGCCTATTGAAGGTTCCCAGTCTTGTCTGCAAATGCCAATATTTTGTAATGCATTGCATTAGTATTCAGACCTCTAGGGGGTCTAATAAATGCAATAAAATAATTTAAAAAAATATATTAAAAATTCTAATCATCTCCCTTTTCTAGAACACAGATAAAAGTACTGAAATACTGTGAAACACATACACATTAAGTATCCCTGTGTCTGAAAACGCCCGGTCTACAAACCTATAAAAATATTTTAGTAGTAGTGGGAAAAGAAAATCAAAAGTGCTGACCCTCCGTTTTTTCACTGTTTTGCCTCTAATAAAACTTTTAATAAAAAGTGATCAAAGCTATAGACATTCGCCAAAATGGTATAACTAAAAAGTACACTTAGCCCCGCAAAAAAAGACAATCTACGCATCCCCAAACATGGAAATATAAAAAAGTTATGGGTGTCAGAATATGGCAACTTTAAGAAAAAAAAAATTTTTTTGCAAAGTTTTGGATTTTTGTTAAGGGGTTAAAATGTAAATAAAACAATATAAATTTGGTATCCCCAGAATCATACCGAAACATAGAATACAGGTGACATGTCATTTTAGCAGAAGAGTGTACGCCGTGAAAACAAAGTCCGCAGCAAAGTCACACAAATGCACTTTTTCTCCAATTCCATCATATTCTGAATGTTTTTCCAGCTTCCCAATACATTGTACAGAATAATAAATGGTAACTTTATGAAGAACAATGTGTGCCGCAAACATTAAGTCCTAATATGACTTTGTGAATGGAAAAATAAATAAGTTATGGGGTTTGGAAGGCGGGGAGTCAAAAATGTAAATCAAAAATCGAAAAATGTCACCGTTGTGAAGGGGTTATGGATAGGTCATCTCATCAATAATATAATCCCCAAATACCCTTTATAGACTACATGTAATTTCAGCCCATATATAATTTTTTATTCTCTTCACTAAGATCTCATCTGAGTATATTTAGATTGTTAAAAAAATCAGTGGAATCTACAAGGAAATTGTTGATTCTTGTAAATCTCCAAATTTCAGTAAAAATCCAGAAGTATCTTGGTCTAGTGGCTGTTGGCACATGTCAATACTTTTCTGGCCTTCCTAGGTCTAGTGTCTCATACTAAGCAATAACTTGTAGGTTATTTTTAATAAATGTAGCATGATATGAATACAGTGTGGCTATATTCTACTCCATAGGAGGTTGTGGCATTTATGTCTACCTCCTCCCCCATGTATATTAAACTGCTATCACCGTATTACAGAGCACATTACAGTGATAAATCATATATCTTTGCTATGTATGTCACTTTTATGGATTTGGAGAAAAATAACTTTGAATTCTTATTTATGAGGTAGTTGGGTGGTCCTCCAGCCCTGGGAGCAGCGCTCTTGTTGCTCCAGTAGAATGGTTGACGTTAAAGCAATGGGAGAATCAACTCTTACTGCAGGGGTTGGAATAGTCAGGAGATATTAGGGGTCTGAGCTGAAGTCCCGCCCCCAGTACACCAACTGCCACATTTGCATAATACATCACAGCTATTTCTCTCTAAATCTACAATAGTGACATATATGAAAAAGCTATATTGTTTATCACGGTAAGGTGCTTGATTGGATGGTGGTGACAGATGAATATTGTTGGGGGAGGCGGTACACCTTTAAATTGCCATTGTGATAGGGACTGATACAAGTGGTTACCATCTGTGTACATTGCTGTGTACTAGAAAATGTATAAAAAAAAAAAAAAAAATTGTGGACAGTTAAGATTTCTCAAAGACTTGCCCAGCCCAGGTTTATTGAGTGGCTAAATGGTTAGTTGCCCATTGCAATTTTGATTCCACAGTCAATCCCCTTCTGAACAGGACAGGCTGTAACTCACATCACAACCACTGGATGGCCAATGGCGATATATGTACACATAAAGGACAGACATTATGTGACAATGTAACGCAAAAGCATGTTGTTTTGTAAACTGGGTCATATTAGGAAGGAAATATTTGATATACAGTGGCATGCAAAAGTTTGGACAAAATGACTGTTACTGTGAACAGTTAAGCAAGTTGAATATGAAATGATGGGAACCCTTGTAGATTTGTGAGCTCAGATAACTTTGACCAAGGTCTCAGACCTTCATTAGCCAGTTAGGGTTATGGCTTGTTCTCGATCATCGTTAGGAAAGACCAAGTGTTGCAAATTTTACAGCTTTATACAGTGGGGAAAAAAAAGTATTTAGTCAGCCACCAATTATGCAAGTTCTCCCACTTAAAAAGATGAGGCCGGCCTGTAATTGTCATCATAGGTAGACCTCAACTATGAGAGACAAAATGAGAAAACAAATCCAGAAAATCACATTGTCTGATTTTTAAAGAATTTATTTGCAAATTATGGTGGAAAATAAGTATTTGGTCACCTACAAAAAAACAAGATTTCTGGCTCTCACAGACCTGTAACTTCTTCTTTAAGAGGCTCCTCTGTCCTCCACTCATTACCTGTAGTAATGGCTCCTGTTTGACATTGTTATCAGTATAAAAGACACCTGTCCACAACCTCAAACAGTCACACTCCAAACTCCACTATGGTGAGGACCAAAGAGCTGTGGAAGGACACCAGAAACAAAATGGTAGTCCTGCACCAGGCTGGGAAGACTGAATCTGCAATAGGCAAGCAGCTTGTTGTGATGAAATCAACTGTGGGAGCAAAAACAAAGTGTTTTCAAGTTGCCCTTTCCTCAGTTCCAAATGTAATTAAGAAATGGCAGTTACCAGGAACAGCGGAGGTCAAGATAAGGTCTGGAATACCAAGAAAAATTTCAGAGATAGCTGCTCGTAGGATTGCCAGAGTGACAAATCAGATCCCCATTTGACTGCAAAAGACCTTCAGAAAGACTTAGCAGACTTGTGCAGGAATACCTGCACAAATATGGCCTTCATGGAAGAGTCATCAGAAGAAAACCTCTCCTGCGTCCTCATTAACATCTAAACAAGTCAGATGCATTTTGGAAACAAGTCCTGTGAACCAATGAGGTTGAAATAGAACTCTTTGGCTACGATGATCAGAGGTATGTTTGGAGAAAAAAGGGCACAGAATTTCAGGAAAAGAACATCTCTCCAACCATTAAGCATGGGGGTAGATCAGTCATGCTTTGGGGTTGTGTTGCACCCAATGGCATGGGGAACATTTCACGGATAGAGCAAAGAATGGATTCAATGAAATTTCAGCAAATTCTTGAAGCAAAAATAACACCATCTGCAAAAAAGCTCTAATTGAGAAGAGGATGGCTTCTACAAATAGACTCATGTCAAAATCCACCATAGACTACCTAAAAAGGTGCCAGCTGAAGGTTTTACCATGGCCCTCACAGTCCCCTGATCTGAACATCACTGTAAATCTGTGGCTAGACCTCAAAAGAGCAGAGCATGCAAGACGACCCAGGAATCTCATTGAACTGGAAGACTATTCCAAGGAAGAATGGATGAAAATCCCTCAAATAAGAATTGAAAGACTCTTGGCTAGCGACAAAACGCATTTACAAGCTGTGATACTTGCCAAAGGGGGTGCAAATAGGTACTAACCATGCAAGGTGCCCAAACTTTTGCATCGGGCAATTTTCATTTTTAGGGAAGGCCCTAGACACTTGCAGATAGGGACTATATGACAGGGGGGAGGATTAGGGAACGAAGGGGTTAAGTAATAGGAGATTTTGAGCGGGAAATATGGGGGTTGGATCAAAGGTATTATAAGGTGATGCTGGGGTGAGTTTAGGGTCAGTCTGGTAGTTGCAGCATTGGGAAGTGGCCCGCCCGCCCTGTTTTTGGTGATGGTGGTGAGCATGGTTGGTGGGGCTAGAGGCCTATCGGACATTTTGTAGGACCTCATCGGTGGGAAATGTGAAAGCCTGGGAAGTTCCCTAGTTGGGCTTGGGTCCATTTGGGGGTTCAGGCTTGTGGTCATACAAGTGGATAAAGGTCTGCTCAAGGTGGGGGTTTTGCACCTGGGCAGCTTAGTGGCGGTGCCTCTCCCCATGGTTGTCTGGGTTTTGATATAAGCACTTTAAAATGGTTTTAGGTTTGATATAGTTGTTACTGTAAATTATTTATATGTATTTATACACCACCCGTTTTATGGTGGTGTTATTTATGTGTTTAAAGTTATTTATATGTTTGTTTGTTAATAAATCGGCCAAATTTAAAATCCAGAAAGTGGTGTGGGTCTTTATTGGGGCAAGGTAAAGAGGGTAGGACAGGAGGAATTCCTGATAATGGTAAGCTGGTTGGAGTGAGGCTATATTCCTCCTCCCTGAGTCATGTTATTTTAGAAATGTTAAATATGAAAATAATGTTTGTTTGTTTTTCAAAAAAATACATTGGGAATATGTCATCTTTAATGTTATGCCTTTTGAAGATTATTTTATCTTCAACTTGCTTAACTGTTCACAATAACAGTCATTTTGACCAGGGGTGTCCAAACTTTTGGATGCCACTGTATACAGCCCAGAGAAAAGGTAAGGAAGCACTCACCTGTAATAAGCAACTCCATCAGATGGACAAAATCCAAAAAACTGGTCTGTGTCATAGTCTGAGGTTATAGAGCACCAGGGTCTTCCATCAGATCGTCCATCAGTTGTACAGTCTACATAAACCTTGTTGTTGAGCTTGAAAGGGAACTTGCAGGGCTGACCATTACTATTCCCCCTCAGAGTGTATATTTCTGTGGAAAAGCAAATTACATCATTGTCCTCATGGTAGAATTAATATCTAGTTTAGTTCATTATGAAATATACAAAGTGTTTTAGGCCAGCTAGAGATTCATATAAACTGGAGATAAGTGAACTGTTTCAGATACTGCTGGAATTAACCAACATTTTCCAAACGTTTTGGGATCGAACCCAAAGCTTTTGTAATAAGTGGAGGCCCAGGGATTGTGAGTAAGTACCGCAAATTTTTATACTCACCTTGCCTCACCTCTCCTGGGTATCCTCTTCTAACCCCTGGCTGAGATCATGTGCCCCAGGGCCTCTCCTATATATCACAGAGCTCAGCTTCTTCCTCTATCATATGACCCTATATATCACAGAGCTCAGCTTCTCTCCTCTATCATATAATCCTATATATCACAGAGCTCAGCTTCTCTCCTCTATCATATAACCTATATATCACAGAGCCCAGCTTCTCTCCTCTATCATATAACCTATATATCACAGAACTTAGCTTCTCTCCTCTATCATATAACCCTATATATCACAGAGCTCAGCTTCTCTCCTCTATCATATAACCCTATATATCACAGAGCTCAGCTTCTCCCTCTATCATATGACCCTATATATCACAGAGCTCAGCTTCTCTCCTCTATCATATAATCCTATATATCACAGAGCTCAGCTTCTCTCCTCTATCATATAACCCTATATATCACAGAGCTCAGCTTCTCCCCTCTATCATATAACCCTATATATCACAGAGCTCAGCTTCTCTCCTCTATCATATAACCTTATATATCACAGAGCTCAGCTTCTCTCCTCTATCATATAACCCTATATATCACATAGCTCAGCTTCTCTCCTCTATCATATAACCTATATATCACAGGGCTCAGCTTCTCTCCTCTATCATATAACCCTATATATCATAGAGCTCAGCTTCTCTCCTCTATCATATAAACCTATATATCACTGAGCTCAGCTTCTCTCCTCTATCATATAACCCTATATATCACAGAGCTCAGCTTCTCTCCCTCTATCATATAACCATATATATCACAGAGCTCAGCTTCTCTCCTCTATCATATAACCTATATATCACAGAGCCCAGCTTCTCTCCTCTATCATATAACCTATATATCACAGAGCTCAGCTTCTCTCCTCTATCATATAACCTATATATCACAGAGCTCAGCTTCTCTCCTCTATCATATAACCCTATATATCACAGAGCTCAGCTTCTCTCCTCTGTCATATAACCCTATATATTACAGAGCTCAGCTTCTCTCCTCTGTCTTATAACCCTATATATCACAGAGCTCAGCTTCTCTCCTCTATCATATAACCCTGTATATCACAGAGCTCAGCTTCTCTCCTCTATCATATAACCCTGTATATCACAGAGCTCAGCTTCTCTCCTCTATCATATAACCCTATATATCACAGAGCTCAGCTTCTCTCCTCTATCATATAACCTATATATCACAGAGCCCAGCTTCTCTCCTCTATCATATAACCTATATATCACAGAACTCAGCTTCTCTCCTCTATCATATAACCCTATATATCACAGAGCTCAGCTTCTCTCCTCTATCATATAACCTATATATCACAGAGCTCAGCTTCTCTCCTCTATCATATAATCCTATATATCACAGAGCTCAGCTTCTCTCCTCTATCATATAACCCTGTATATCACAGAGCTCAGCTTCTCTCCTCTATCATATAACCTATATATCACAGAGCTAAGCTTCTCTCCTCTATCATATAACCTATATATCACAGAGCCCAGCTTCTCTCCTCTATCATATAACCCTATATATCACAGAGCTCAGCTTCTCTCCTCTATCATATAACCCTTTATGATATCCTTATGTCATATATGACAAGTTACAGAATCACTTTAAAGACCTTAGTCTGTATAACCTACAGAAGAGAAGGGACCAAGGTCTCAGACCTTCATTAGCCAGTTAGGGTTATGGCTTGTTCTCGATCATCGTTAGGAAAGACCAAGTGTTGCAAATTTTACAGCTTTATACAGTGGGGAAAAAAAAGTATTTAGTCAGCCACCAATTATGCAAGTTCTCCCACTTAAAAAGATGAGGCCGGCCTGTAATTGACATCATAGGTAGACCTCAACTATGAGAGACAAAATGAGAAAACAAATCCAGAAAATCACATTGTCTGATTTTTAAAGAATTTATTTGCAAATTATGGTGGAAAATAAGTATTTGGTCACCTACAAAAAAACAAGATTTCTGGCTCTCACAGACCTGTAACTTCTTCTTTAAGAGGCTCCTCTGTCCTCCACTCATTACCTGTAGTAATGGCTCCTGTTTGACATTGTTATCAGTATAAAAGACACCTGTCCACAACCTCAAACAGTCACACTCCAAACTCCACTATGGTGAAGACCAAAGAGCTGTGGAAGGACACCAGAAACAAAATGGTAGTCCTGCACCAGGCTGGGAAGACTGAATCTGCAATAGGCAAGCAGCTTGTTGTGATGAAATCAACTGTGGGAGCAAAAACAAAGTGTTTTCAAGTTGCCCTTTCCTCAGTTCCAAATGTAATTAAGAAATGGCAGTTACCAGGAACAGCGGAGGTCAAGATAAGGTCTCGAATAAGGACCATATAACCCTATATATCACAGAGCTCAGCTTCTCTCCTCCATCATATAACCCTATATATTACAGAGCTCAGCTTCTCTCCTCTGTCTTATAACCCTATATATCACAGAGCTCAGCTTCTCTCCTCTATCATATAACCCTATATATCACAGAGCTCAGCTTCTCTCCTCTATCATATAACCTATATATCACAGAGCTCAGCTTCTCTCCTCTATCATATAACCCTGTATATCACAGAGCTCAGCTTCTCTCCTCTATCATATAACCTATATATCACAGAGCTCAGCTTCTCTCCTCTATCATATACAGTATACCTATATATCACAGAGCTCAGCTTCTCTCCTCTATCATATAACCTATATATCACAGAGCCCAGCTTCTCTCCTCTATCATATAACCCTTTATGATATCCTTATGTCATATATGACAAGTTACAGAATCACTTTAAAGACCTTAGTCTGTATAACCTACAGAAGAGAAGGGACCAAGGTCTCAGACCTTCATTAGCCAGTTAGGGTTATGGCTTGTTCTCGATCATCGTTAGGAAAGACCAAGTGTTGCAAATTTTACAGCTTTATACAGTGGGGAAAAAAAGTATTTAGTCAGCCACCAATTGTGCAAGTTCTCCCACTTAAAAAGATGAGGCCGGCCTGTAATTGACATCATAGGTAGACCTCAACTATGAGAGACAAAATGAGAAAACAAATCCAGAAAATCACATTGTCTGATTTTTAAAGAATTTATTTGCAAATTATGGTGGAAAATAAGTATTTGGTCACCTACAAAAAAACAAGATTTCTGGCTCTCACAGACCTGTAACTTCTTCTTTAAGAGGCTCCTCTGTCCTCCACTCATTACCTGTAGTAATGGCTCCTGTTTGACATTGTTATCAGTATAAAAGACACCTGTCCACAACCTCAAACAGTCACACTCCAAACTCCACTATGGTGAAGACCAAAGAGCTGTGGAAGGACACCAGAAACAAAATGGTAGCCCTGCACCAGGCTGGGAAGACTGAATCTGCAATAGGCAAGCAGCTTGTTGTGATGAAATCAACTGTGGGAGCAAAAACAAAGTGTTTTCAAGTTGCCCTTTCCTCAGTTCCAAATGTAATTAAGAAATGGCAGTTACCAGGAACAGCGGAGGTCAAGATAAGGTCTCGAATAAGGACCATATAACCCTATATATCACAGAGCTCAGCTTCTCTCCTCTATCATATAACCCTATATATCACAGAGCTCAGCTTCTCTCCTCTATCATATAACCCTTTATGATATCCTTATGTCATATATGACAAGTTACAGATTCACTTTAAAGACCTTAGTCTGTATAACCTACAGAAGAGAAGGGAATGGGAGTACATGATATAAACTTTGTAATATGGTAAAAGGAATTTAAGGTTTATTACAAAAATGTTTTTAATTAAAAAAAAAAAACTAAACACAAGAACAAGGTGGCACAATCCAAAATTATTTGAGGTAAGATCAAAAGCAATGTCAGGAAATATTAACACATTGAAAGAGCAGTAGATGTTTGGCAATATAAGGGCAGACTACATTGACCACATGGTCTTTTTCTATCTTCTCCTTACCTTCATAAGAATTACTACATAAATCCTCCTTTGTAGAATAGATTTTCCATTGGCTCCAGTCTCCTGTGCTATTGGAGAGGATGATTTTCTTTTCATCTCTGCAGGTCATGTATAGATCACCTTTGGTGACTCCAAACAAGGTCTCATTTTTACATTCCCATTTCTGGAGGTCACTGTTGCCGTCACATGTATGCAGCACCACTGCTGACCCTTCTGATATAGACGGTACAGACAGGCAGTGTGATGTCCCTACATTTATAAGCTGCTCCTCAGAAATCCATTGAAATTTCTGCATAATAGAATTCTCATTACATTCAGCCATGACGAGGGCAGAATCCTCTGCTTGTAGACATCGCTTGTCGGCATCATTGTAGATTAAAAATGTTTTAACACCTGATAAATAAGATAAATAGAAATAAAAAGGGGTTTTCTGGCCCCAAATTCAGTTTTTCATGCTGATGAAATCTGGGTGCCTCACTCTGCGCAGACCAGCTAGAAGTCTTCATGTGCTCTGATGTCATTCAAGAGGTCCCAAAGACCCACACTGGAGCCCAGGAGAGGTGAGTAACACTGTTAGTTGTTTCCTCCCCTGGGCCTCTGCTCATTATACACTGGGGTCTGAAGTAATAGCAGTTCCATTTTGGACATGTTCAAGCATACCTGTTCACTTTCTAAATACTCTCAGTGCCGCGGTCACACATACCGATCCCCACTCCTGCTCACAGACGCTTTTCCTTCAGCCTCCATGAAGACCTGTGTGCCGCGCTGTTGACTAGCAACAATGTAATATGGGACGCACAGGGCCCTCTGGAGGGCTGAAGGGGAAGTGGAGGCCGCCATAGGCAGGAGCGGGGATCAGTAAGAAAATAGCTGCTGTTACCTGCTGGAGTAATGCTGCAGATAATGGCCTATTAAAAAAAAAAAAAAAAAAAGCAGCAGAGAGTTGTGTATTATGATGTTCTTCAGCCCCTGAGTTGTGTGTAATGATGTTCTCCACTACTTATGGTATGTATTATGATAGTCTGCAGCAGTTAAGGTGTGAACCATTATGTCCTGCAGCATGTGAGGTGTATATTGTGATGTTCTGCAGTAATTGAGGTGTGTATTATGATGTATTAATATTCACTGTTTACTTCTAGTGGATACAAATCAGTCCTGTCATGTGATGGACACACAGGTGCATGGCTTGTTACAGTACACTTATTAGAGCTGTTTCTTGTGACGAGTCCTGCACCTGTATGTCCATCACATGATCAGTAAACAATGAAGGTTCCTACTGAATGTAAGCAAGCAGAGATTTCTAAACCCTGAGGAACTTATACAGAAAACATGATAGAAAACTGTGTAACATTACATTATGCAAATTTTATTTGTTAAAAGTAGAATATCCCTTTAAGGACATCTATAAAATGGTCAATCTCTGTTTTTCTTTAGTTCAATTTTTATGGCTTCTAAAAAACATTCTATTAAAAGACACTAAAAAATATAATACATTGTGATCACCACTTCTTATGTGCCTGACCCTTACACTGCATTGTGTCAGGTCTGTTGGTTAATATTAGGTAGGAAAGTCCCTTCCTCTAGTTGTGTCCTGCACTAGGGGGAAAGTAATGTGTAGTTTTTGATAAAAACCTGTTTACGTCATTAGATTGTCTCAGGATAGATATTGGGCATTTCCTAGAGATACCGTATGTCACCAATGTCCCAATAATGGGGGTCTTACTACTGTGAACTACTCCGAATACTAGAGCAAAGTAGCTGTTAGGGTCTTGCCAAACGTAGCAATACCCTGACACTACTGCAGGGGTCTGGGAGGAAGGACAGAGACAAGCGAGCCCTAATCTCACCCCAGCCACTGTCCCTTCCTATTGCCTCAGTTACCCTAAACGGTAAAAGGACAACCTGAAGACGAGCCCTATACTGGGTAAGTGACACACAGAACAGGACAAGACAAAACAACACAGAAGCAGAGTGAGCAAGCCAAGGGGTCGGTAACAAACGAGCAATGCAGTACAAAATCGAAATCCAAGAGAATAGACACAAGGCAAGAGAATAGTCACAAGGCAAGCCAAAGGTCAGAGAATCAGGTAACCAAGCAGCAAGGGATATAACACAGAGAGCAGGCAAAGACAGTGCAATAACCGGCAACTTGCTGAGAAAGTGACATCTTGTATATAGAAAGTCTGGGCCCAGCCCCAGAGCTGATAGGTACACAGGCTGTCAATCACACAGGCCAGGAAGAGATTAACTCTATGCAGTCCAGAGAGAAATGCTCAGAACACGGGTGTGGCTGGAAATCCATTACATTGTCTAGGACCATGTTCAGACTGAGCAACAAGAAACCTACACAAGGAACCAAACTGAACACGCCTCCTTCGCCGCAGTGTGCGAGTGGAGGGTGGCGCCGAGACCCGAACAGGCAGAGACGTTACAGTAGCTCTGCATGGGGTGGTCCACCAAACAGCAGTCGGTCACCTACCTATCAAACGTTGGTGGTATACCCTAGTGACCTACACCCCCAATCACCCCATAATGATCATATGGGTCATATATACAGTATAGGCTGCCTATATGTCCGGACATATCTATATCCACCACCCTAGGACATGTAAGTACAGTGTAACTTACCCAACAGACCAGGCAGCCACATAAGGTATAGAAGTGTGAGTAATATGGAGGCAGTCATTGTATATATCGCATTATTCTTTCCAGTTCCCACATGAATATCTCTTCACCAAGCAAGTCCTATTACAGTTCCCAGTAGGAAGATTGTGACATCCAGAAATGTGATCGGTATATAACAGGACCTCCCAGTCCTAAGAGCTCACATAATCTACAGTAACTTCCCTTCACAATTATTACATGTGTTATAGAAATGAAGTAATTCCTACATCCTGTCCTGTTGATACCAAGTTCTTGTTATTTGGGTGGAGTAAGTTATTTCATTCTTGCTGCATCTTCAATTTTCAGCAAGTGTAGAAGAAATTTAGTGTTGTATTGTCATTCTTAGTGTCGTGCAAAATTCTGTAGAATTTTGAACAATATATGTGGAGAAAAACAAGATAAGGAAACTTGTCTACGTGTCATCTCCTGGAAGACGCCTTGTCAAAAGATGAAGAATGAATGGAGGAATGAATAGAAGGACTTGCATTTACTTATGTAGTTACTAAAATCAGAATCCTGTGTTATGGCGTCTGATCTGTCATCTATTTACTTGTTATAATATGGCTGAATTTTTCCACAATACATCACACCATGAAAAACCACAACCCTGCCTGTATGGGGCGCACCTAGTAGTCAGGTCATGATTTCTGATTTCTTAGCTTTGGTTTTTTGGCTAGGCTCACAGGGAAGCAGGTACACTCCTTGGTGTCCCCCTGAGCCAGGGTGTTCCCCCCCTTACTCAATATTAATGGTATTTAGGTACATAAATTAGTTAGAATTTTAGAATGTGTTGAAGCCATAGCCAAATAAAAACTACATTTCTTCTACATAAAGCATATTGGCTATACTCAAACTGGCCCACAGGGGAGCAAGTAAATTTGCTGGTGGGCTCCTGAGTCAGGGCATTCCTCTACCCCACCCCCTGCACAAAGACGACAAGTCACATTTAGAAATGGGCGAACCTCTGAAGATTCGTTTCAAGTGTGTATGGTTTGCTCAAAGATTCGTTTAGGTCCAAAACTTGTTTGGATAAAACCAAAAGTGAAATTATTACACTCTGGAAGAATACCCAAAGTTTCAGAAAATTGAAGTTGACTCTGGTTACACTTAGTGCACTACATACAGATAGGTGGTCTACAGCATCTCAGCGAGTCTAAGCATCTACGCAATAAACCACGTAGATTATGTATGTCAATCTAATATTGATGACCTATCCTGAGGATGGATCTTCAATATCTAAATCCTGGATTCCCCTTTATAATTTTTTTACATTGCTAAATCTGTATGCTTTCAACCTCATGGTACCATTTTGCGGACAAATGTTTCCTGTACACAAAGTGATCTCCATATAGACATGGTTTCATGAGTCAGATGTGGAGAGACTTGAGTGAATACTGATATCCCTGACCTCATATCCATCAGGTCACCTCGATTGGGCATACATGAGGTGCCCCCTACCCCCAATCAGATATTCTGTGGTGTTTTAAACTGTTGACCATTGACTTCAGGTGCAAGGCAGCCAGTGACAGCTAGACTCCCCAAAGAGGTCAGGTGGTTCATCACCATCCCTGCCTTCCCTATCAATTTATATACATTACCAAATGAATGCTGTGTGTATACAGCTATAGAAGCCACCATCTTGCGATCTCCTCTCAATTCAGCAGTCATATGATCACTGGGTGTCAGGGAACTGCATGAGCTTTGGAGACCCAAATCTGCAATGTACACTGGGGGCTTGTATCTCTCCTGTAACTGGGGCTCAGCCCCGACTACATGGAAATCAGCAAAAAAAAATGTTATGTTTATTTTTTCAATTGTATATTTATTAAAGTTTTTGTTTCACAAAGAAAAAGGAACAATAACAGTATCTAGAAAAAATGCAGTAAAAGGTTGAAGGAAATATAAAAGCATTAAGAGTACCATAAGTATCAAACGCCACTCCAACAGGGTGGTTGCATAGAACAATTGAAAAAAAGAAAAACAAACAGTGATATCCAATTATAAGAAAAGGAACCAGAACCAGGACAAAGACATAGAAAGACACGGACAGGACTTGGACAAAAAGACAAGAGAAGGGAGAAATGGTGGGGGGGGGGGGTCCTGTAAAAACAGAAATCACTCAACTTAGTGATAGAGAATCAAGGCAAGTCATGGAGGCCTAGAGAAGTCATAAGAGTCCCACATGGTGCAAAAAAGATCAACTCAGTCATTAATTGATGTAGTCAATGACTGCAGTCTCCAAATCTGCCGAATCCTACCAATCAGTGCCGACAGAGAATGAGGGTGAGGGCACTTCCAGTGTGCTGATATCAGACATTTTGCTGCCATAAGGATGCGAAGCAACAACCTGGTGGAAGGTTTAGGGAGATCCAGCAGTAGAAGATTCAGCAAGAAGGTTGCCACATCAAAAGGGACCGAGACTCCCAGTGCCTTAGTCTGTACCCAAAAGGGGCAGAGAGACGGACAGTCCCAAAAGATATGGAGTAGGCACCTACAGCAGCGGTATATATAGTCAGGGAACATGCAGGACCTCAGGGGTGTGGTACCAGTGCATCATAATTTTATACTGGTTTTCCTTAAAAGAAGCACATTGGAATGACTTAGCTGTACGGGACCATATAATCTGCCACACAGAGAGGGGAGGCTCCCACCCCAAATAGGCATGCCATTGAGTCATGTACAGTGCTGGCCAAAAGTATTGGCACCCCTGCAATTCTGTCAGATAATACTCAATTTCTTCCAGAAAATGATTGCAATCACAAATGCTTTGGTAATAATATCTTCATTTAATTTGTCTTCAATGGAAAACCACAAAAAGAATTGTCAAAAAGCCAAATTGGATATAATTCCACACCAAACATAAAAAAGGGGGTGGATAAAAGTATTGGCACCCTTTGAAAAATCATGTGATGCTTCTCTAATTTGTGTAATTAACAGCACCTGTTACTTACCTGTGGCACATAACAGGTGGTGGCAATAACTAAATCACACTTGCAGCCAGTTGAAATGGATTAAAGTTGACTCAACCTCTGTCCTGTGTCCTTGTGTGTACCACATTGAGCATGGAGAAAAGAAAGAAGCCCAAAGAACTGTCTGAGGACTTGAGAAGCAAAATTGTGAGGAAGCATGAGCAATCTCAAGGCTACAAGTCCATCTCCAAAGACCTGAATGTTCCTGTGTCTACCGTGGCGCAGTGTCATCAAGAAGTTTAAAGCCCATGGCACTGTGGCTAACCTCCCTAGATGTGGACGGAAAAGAAAAATTGACGAGAGATTTCAACGAAAGATTGTGTGGATGGTGGCTAAAGAGCCTTGACTAACATCCAAACAAGTTCTAGCTGCCCTGCAGTCCAAGGGTACAGCAGTGTCAACCCGTACTATCCATCGGCGTCTGAATGAAAAGGGACTCTATGGTGGGATACCCAGGAAGACCCCACTTCTGACCCAGAGACATAAAAAAGCCAGGCTGGAGTTTGCCAAAACTTACCTGAGAAAGCCAAAAACTTTTTGGAAGAATGTTCTCTGGTCAGATGAGACAAAAGAAAAGGCATCAACATAGAGTTTACAGGAAAAAAAAAGAGGCCTTCAAAGAAAAGAACACGGTCCCTACAGTCAAACATGGCGGAGGTTCCCTGATGTTTTGGGGTTGCTTTGCTGCCTCTGGCACTGGACTGCTTGACCGTGTGCATGGCATTATGAAGTCTGAAGACTACCAACAAATTTTTCAGCATAATGTAGGGCCCAGTGTGAGAAAGCTGGGTCTCCCTCAGAGGTCATGGGTCTTCCAGCAGGACAATGACCCAAAACACACTTCAAAAAAGCACTAGAAAATGGTTTGAGAGAAAGCACTGGAGACTTCTAAAGTGGCCAGCAATGAGTCCAGACCTGAATCCCATAGAACACCTGTGGAGAGCTCTCAAAATGGCAGTTTGGGGAAGGCACCCTTCAAATCTCAGGGACCTGGAGAAATTGGCCAAAGAAGAATGGTCTAAAATTCCAGCAGAGCATTGTAAGAAACTCATTGATGGTTACCGGAAGCGGTTGTTCGCAGTTATTTTGTCTAAAGGTTGTGCTACCAAGTATTAGGCTGAGGGTGTCAATACTTTTGTCCGGCCCATTTTTGGAGTTTTGTGTAAAATGATCAATGATTTGACTTTTTTTTCATTCTCTTTTGTGTTTTTTCATTGCAAGCAAAATAAATGAAGATATTATTACCAAAGCATTTGTGATTGCAATCATTTTCTGGAAGAAACTGAGTATTATCTGACAGAATTGCAGGGGTGCCATTACTTTTGGCCAGCACTGTAGGAGTGTTGTGGAGGGGAGTCTGGAGTAGAGGTAGAAAGGAGGTCGTAAATGTCACTAATTAGACCCCAGGTAGAGGAATTACCCTGTTATAAGAGCTGGAAGGCCTTAGGCTTCAAAAAGCTAAGATGCAGTGAAGTAGGAATGCCAGGTGAGTGATATGCAGCCAACAGGGGGGTAGGAACTCTAATGACCAGGTTCGATCATAAAAGGCATTGGGGTGGGTTGGAGTCAGCCACAGCTTCTCGATCTCGGTCCATTTATTAAAGGCTCTGAAAGATGCTCAACAAGGAATTCTATGCATATGTACCACCAAATAGTAGCAGTAAACATCTGGGACAACCAGTCCTCCTATGGTGACCGTAGTTAGTGATTTCAGGATACTGTGGTGCCTCCACATAAAGGATAATAGGGATGACTGGAATCGATGCAATACCGAGTGAGGGATGGGATTTCGGAGGGTTTCAAGGAGTAACAAAAACTTTGGGAGTACTGTCATCTTCACCGCTGAGATTCTAGAGATTCCAGCAAACAGTGAGAGGGTGAGAGAGGACCACTTCATAAGCAGAGAGGAGATGTCTCTAAAGACTTGAGTGAGATTGTGTATAGAGAGCGGAGTATGATGAGGTGATGTGTACCCACAAGTATTTAAGACTATCCGACAGTAGGGTATGTTGTGATGTAGGAGGCCTAGGATGGAGGAGGGAAGGTTGACCAGCAAGGCTTCCAATTTAGATTTATTAGTTTTGTAGCCTTATAGTGTGCTATACTTCTCTAGTGTCTGGTGAAGGTTTGGAAGGGAGATCAGTTGGTTGTGTATGGTCAATAGGATGTCATCCACAAAGAGAGATATCTTAAATTCTCTGTCTCTAACTAGAACACCCTGGATGTCAGGGTTACAATGAATGCGGGATGCTAAAGGCAAAGCAAAAATAAAAGGAGGGAGAGGGGGCAGCCCTGCCTTGTCTCATAATGGATATAAAAAGAAGCCGAGGAGGCATGGGGAAGGGTTATCGCCAAGGTTGGGGAAGAGTAGAGAGAAGTTAATACTGTCAGGAAGGGTCCTGAGTACCCAAACCATTTTAAAGTGGCAAATAAGAAAGACCAGTTCAGCCTGTCAAATGTTTTCTTGGCTTCTAAGCTGAGAAGGAGACCGGAAGAGTCAGTTTGCCGTAAGACCTCAACAAGGTCTATTGTGCGTCTAGTATTGTCACCAGCTTGCCTGTTTGCCTCAAACCCTACTTGGTCCTTATGTGTGAGGTCTGGAATGAGCGTATCTAGACAATTGGCTAGAAGCTTAGTAAAGATTGAGATGTAAGTTCAAAAAAAGAAATAGAGCCATAATTATCATTAGTACACTCACTGGGGTCTTTACCAGGCTTCGGGATCATGGTGATTTAGGACTCAAACATAGAGGGGGGGATAAGCGTTCCATCCAGAAAGGAATTGAAAAGAGGGAGCATGTGTTTAGCCAGGGGTGTGGCAAAGGTTATGTAGTAGAGGTATGGGAAGCCATCTGGACTCCGGAATTTGCCATTAGGGAGATCTTTGATAGTATCCATGAGTTCTTCCATTAAAATTGGTACAATGAAGATGGCAAGAGAAGCAGGGGTGAGGGTTACTCCATCCTGTGCCTCATTATTCTGTCTGTCTGCTTCCTGTTTGCCCTAATCCTCACCATTACTCTATTGCTCCCGTGTACCAAACTCTGCATACGTCTGACTACGGTTGATCTACTGCTCCCGTGTACTGAACTCTGCATACGTCTGACTATGGTTGATCTACTGCTCCCATGTACCAAACTCTGCATACATCTGACTACGGTTGATCTACTGCTCCTGTGTACCGAACTCTGCAAACGTAACCATGGTTACTTCTACTCCTGAGGTACTTTTCCTATATCTCCCACTGTTTAAGTACTGTACTGTTTGCCTCACCAATTGGACTCCAGATCTGATAACTAGCACCGTCACACACACAGATGCGGGACCCGGAGGAGGCTGAATGAGTTTCCAGTTCAGCAGGTAAGGTATAAGTATTCTGAGTCAAATTAGGAAATGTAGATTGTGAGCCCTATATGGAACATTGACTGTCAATGTCTGTAAAGCGCTGCGGAATATGATGGCGCTATATAAGTTAGCATAATAAATAATAATAATAAAATTAGGGGTAGCTGACAATGTCTTGTCCTCATGAGGCTGAGGCGGTACTGAGGAGTGGGCTGCAGGCTGTGATATGAATGTGACATACATGTCATATTCACTTTAACTTAACTTCAGCTGTGTTTGCTTTATATATCTAGAAATTGTATAGATAGGTTCCTAGGAGCCCTGACAGTGTTCTACACTATGTTTTATAGATAGGTTCCTAGGAGCCCTGACAGTGTTTACAGTATGTTTTATAGATAGGTTCCTAGGAGCCCTGACAGTGTTATACACTATGTTTTATAGATGGGTTCCTAGGAGCCCTGACAGTGTTCTACACTATGTTTTATAGATGGGTTCCTAGGAGCCCTGACAGTGTTATACACTGTTTTATAGATAGGTTCCTAGGAGCCCTGACAGTGTTCTACGCTATGTTTTATAGATAGATTCCTAGGAGTCCTGACAGTGTTCCACACTATGTTTTATAGATAGGTTCCTAGGAGCCCTGACAGTGTTCTACACTATGTTTTATAGATGGGTTCCTAGGAGCCCTGACAGTGTTATACACTATGTTTTATAGATAGGTTCCTAGGAGCCCTGACAGTGTTCTACACTATGTTTTATAGATAGGTTCCTAGGAGCCCTGACAGTGTTCTACACTATGTTTTATAGATAGGTTCCTAGGAGCCCTGACAGTGTTCTGTTCCACACTATGTTTTATAGATAGGTTCCTAGGAGCCCTGACAGTGTTCTACACTATGTTTTATAGATGGGTTCCTAGGAGCCCTGACAGTGTTCTACACTATGTTTTATAGATAGGTTCCTGACAACGTTCTACACATTGTTTAATAGATAGGATCCTACTAGCCCCAAAAGTATTCTACATTGTTTTGTAGTGTACCTAAACAACTTTTGATTTTCTGGCAGTATTTGTGTTAATTATACATTTTGTAACATATTCCCTATTTTCACTCTCTCTCTTGTTTCTCTATTGAGAGCTGTTCCTGCCTCTCACTGAATGTTACTGTGTATGGTATATGGGCTTGGAGTACGGGCTGTGTAAAACGTAGAGAAAATGAGGGTGGGGGGGGTCACTTCAAACAGTTATACTGTATCTCAGACATTAAAAATAGTTAAGACAAAACTATAAATAAAAGAATGCCCCTACCACATCCACATCACAGCCTCTAGCCCCATTCCCAGGGACAAAAAACTATTTCTGTAATTGAGAGGGAAAATATTTAAAAATAGTTTTTTAGGCCTTTGTGCTATTAAAAATTAATTGAAAAAAATGGAAAAAACAGACATGTTTTCCTTCCCCTATCTTTTTTTTACATTTCCCAAATATATAAAAAAGAAGAAAATGCGAAAAATAAAAATGATGTAAAAATAAAGCCATTTCTCCAAAAAAAAAAAAAACAATGACAATCATTTAAAAAACCTGAATGATAAAATTTTCATAGCCTTCTAAACCTCAAATACCAAAAAGAAACCCAAAAATGAACACTACAAATAGTTCTCTTTTCTTTAAAATGAATATTACATGAACTTTTGCTTAGTATCTCTGGAGAGCTTCTGAGGAACTTGTACATGACTGTTTGTAACAGCTCTGCACCTGTCAGCAAACAGATCATCTAAGGCTGCATGTACATGACTGTGTGCATGTACTGGGCCCGTGATTAAACAGCAATATCCATGCGCTGTCCATGCCTTCACATATAGTGGCATGCAAAAGTTTGTACACCCCCCGGTCAAAATGACTGTTATTGTGAACAGTTAAGCAAGTTGAAGATATAATGTTCTTCAAAAGGCATAACATTAAAGATGACACATTCCCAATGTATTTTTTGGAAAAAACCTCCATTATTTTCATATTTTACATTTTCAAAATAGCAAAAAATGAAAATGGCCCTATGCAAAAGTTTGGGCACTCTGCATGGTTAGTGTCTAGTTCCACCCTTTGTCAAGTATCACGGGTTGTAAACGGTTTTTGTAGCCAGCCAAGAGTCTTTCAATTCTTGTTTGAGGGATTTTCATCCATTCTTCCTTGGAGAAGTCTTCCAGTCTGTGAGGCTCGCCTTGCATGCTCTGCTCTTTTGAGGTCTAGCCACAGATTTTCAATGATGTTCAGATCAGGGGACTGTGAGGGCCATGGTAAAACCTTCAGCTTGCACCTTTTTAGGTAGTCTATGGTGGATTTTGACGGGTTTAGGATCATTACACAGGTCTGCAAAAAAAAATTTTTCAAGAACTGTTTTGGTTATTCCACATAATCTTTATGTTTTTTGGTGCGCTGAATCCAAAAATGACCTCCATTTTGTTATAGGACATCACGTTTCCTGACATTTTAGATAACTATGTTAAATAAGGCAATACCTCAAAATAAGTGGAAATAGACCTATAAAATTAATGTTTTATTACAATTTTTTTTTCATGAAAATCCTTTTTTGAACTGAAATGAGCTCACTAACACACACTAAACTCGATTCTTCTTCCCTGTGAGGCTCCGCTTGCGAGTAGCATCTGGAATATCTCTCTGAAGCATCCACCAGTAGTCTGCCATCATTGTAATGCTCCATTTTCCTTGATACAGGCGCATCTCAATAAATTAGAATATTTTTGAAATGTTCATTCATTTCAGTAATTCAGTAATTCAATTCAAATTTTCTTCGATTTGGGTTTTCATTACCTGTAATCCATAATCAACATCTACAGAAATAAAACACTTGAAATAGAAGACTCTGTGTGTAAAGAATCTAGAAAATATAGGAGGTCACTTTTTTAATTTAATTACTGAAAGAAATAAACGTTTCAAAGATATTCTAATTTATTGAGATGCATCTGTATCTCCTTTCCATCTCTTTAATGTCTTGGTGGAATCGTTCACCTTGTTCCTCACTCACAGCTCCCAAATTTTCAGGAAAGTAGTCAAGGTGGGACTGGAGGAAATGCACTTTCAAACTCATCAAGCAACCTAAAGCTTGAAATGCTTTCAGCATTCGTCGGACGATCTTTTTTCAGTGAGGATCTTTGTTACTGCCTAAAAATTTCTCTACGACTTCTGTAAATGCAATCCACCCTTCTTTTTGAGGATCCGTCATGGTATTGACAAACTCTTGATCAACTATAAGCCTTCTAATTTCAGGTCCGACGAACTCACCTTCCTCCAATTTTGCCTCCGTCAGGCCTGGAAACTTGGAGACCAAGAATTTGAAGCTTTCTCCATCTCTTGGAAGTGATTTTACGAATTGCTTCATCAATTCCAATTTTATGTGGAGAGGTGGTAGAAAAACTTTATGGGGAGGTACCAATGTTTCTCGGAGGAAATTTTTTTTCACTGACTGTTAGCACCCTCAGCTGCCAGCTCTTCTTGGTCCAGTGATTTTGTTGGTCCCATAGACACAGAAAATTTGTGCAGCATGCACAAGGCCTTCAAATCCCCACATACTTTCCAACAATGGTCTTCATATTTAAGTTTGCAAAGAACCAATTCCAAGTTCTCGTAGGTTTCCTTCAAGTTTACGGAATGACCTACAGGGATGGAAGCGTAAAAACCACTGTTGTGGAGTAAAACTGCTTTGAGACTTTTTGAAGAATCTATAAAAAGATGCCATTGCTCTGAATCATATTGGATTTTAAATTGACCCATCAGACCTTCTACATCGATGCAATAAACCAACTTGTCTTCCTGGGCAAAGTAAGGAACGAACTCCTTTTCACGATGTCTGAACCATGAAAATGACACTCCTGGAAACAATAAATTCCTGCTTTTCAGCCTTGATCTGAATAACTCAGCGGCATCTTTGGGAAGATTCAAGTCTCTTACCAAATCATTCATCTCCTCCTGAGAAAACAATTTTTGTCTTGTATCATCTTCAAAGCCAGAACTTGATTCGTCATCTAGTTCAGGTATGACTTCACCTTCATTGGAGGTAGGTATCTCTTCCAAGGTAGCAGGGGGCTTGGGTACTGGTATATCTGTGCCATGGGGGATGGGACGAATTGCTGAGTGAAGATTGGGGTATGAAATGGAATGCTTCCATTTGGAATTAAACCCTTTCACATCACATGAACAAAAGTAACAGTCGTCACTACGGTTCTTTTGCTCTCGCCATACCATAGGAATCCCATAACGGAAAGATTTTTTTTTCTTACCCTTGAACCAGTTTCAGAGGTCCTCAACACACCGTTTGCACACTTTATGAAGCACCCAAACTTTATCTTGATCTCCAAATTTTAGTCCAAAGTATTTGAAGTATACTTTTTTCACAAAGTCTGTAATATTCTGCTGTTGCTTTAACACTGTATATACACCACCGATGAAACAGAAACTGTCTGGCGAATTAATACACTTTCGTAGAGCCATAACACTGGGAAACGCGGTTGAAGAATGACGAGCTAACACGAAGTGCTATGAAAAAGTGTAAACAGGCTAGAACCAAGAAAAAGAAAAAAATTGAATCAAGCCTGGGCATGTCAGAGCCTGCGCGTTCAGCTTGCTACATGTTGTCGCTGGTTTCCATTAGCTCACTCTGGAAGTTCTTTTCTTTGAGTGTTAAGGTTTTTTGGCATTTAATATCTTAAATGCACTTATGTGAATTAATTCATAGTAATTTGGACTTTAAATTTGGTTAAAAACCCATAATATAAAAAAATACTAAAAATTTTAAATAATTAGATAAATTTGAAGACAATTTAGCATTTTGTGTCAAATCCTGACATATAGGAGTTTTTTCAATATTTTATTTGTTTTCACCACACCAAAATACATGGAAATTAGTTGAAAATAATCAAACAGCTTTTTAGTCGCAGACCTGTGTATCCATTTGTAGAAGCCATCTTCTTCTCAATTTCCGATTTTTTACAGATGGTGTTTGGTTTGCTTCAAGAATTTGCTGAAATTTCATAGAATCCATTCTTCCCTCTATCTGTGAAATGTTCCCCATGCCACTGGCTGCAACACAACCCCAAAGCATGACTGATCCACCCCCATGCTTAATGGTTGGAGAAATGTTCTTTTCCTGAAATTCTGTGCCCTTTTTTCACCAAACATACGTTTAATCATTGTGGCCAAAGATTTCTATTTTAACTTCATCAGTCCACAGGACTTGTTTCCAAGATGCATCAAATTTGTTTAGATGTTGGTGAGGACGCAGGAGAGGTTTTCTTCTGACGACTTTTCCATGAAGGTCATATTTGTGCAGGTATTGCTGAACAGTAGAACAATATACCAAAACTCCAGAGTCTGCTAAGTCTTCCTGAAGGTCTTTTGCAGGCAAGTAGGGTTCTGATTTGCCACTCCGGCAATCCTACGAGCAGTGGTCTCTGAAATTATTCTTGGTATTCCAGACCTTATATTGACCTCCACTGTTCCTGGTAACTGCCATTTCTTAATTACATTTGGAACTGAGCAAAGGGCAACTTGAAAACACTTTGCTATCTTCTTTTAACATTCTCCTGCTTTGTGGGCCTCCACCATTTTTATTTTCAGAGTGCTAGACAGCTGCTTAGAAGAACCCATGGCTGCTGTTTTTTGGCACAAGGTTAGAGGAGGCTGGGGATTTATAAAGCTGTAACATTTGCATCACTAGCAATGATAGTGAACAAGCCATAACCCTAACTGGCTAATGAAGGTCTGAGACCTTGGTCAAAGTTATCTGAGCTCACAAATCTACAAGGGTTCCCAAACTTTTTCAAGGTACCCTTTTTCACTCTAAAATTGTACTCAAACATAATAATACACTGATATTGCTTAAAATTAGACGAGTGTGTTTATTCTTTAACTTTATGCCTTTTAAAGATCATTTCATCTTCAACTTTTTTAACTGTTTACATTAACAGTCATTTTGACCAGGGGTGTCCAAACTTTTGCATGCCACTGTACCCATTAATATCCTTCAGTAAGTCCAAATTCCAGATCACACAGCTGTAGGACCTGAGTTTTGCTCCAGGTTCATGAGCCTGTGATAATGCATGTGTGAATGTACGGGGCCATTACAATACAATGGGTCTGTTGGCTAGATGTGAGAAACATGGCTAGCACACTGACAATGCACTTTTTTGTGTACATAGGTTCTAAAGATCAGAATCTTTACAGATTAAAGTCTCCATTGATGTATCGAAATAGGAAATACTCTTGTTTTCTGCAAATCTTAAGTAATTCCAAATGCGACTGAGGAATTCATCAGATTTTTTTGACAATAAAATTAGATAAAGAATTATGAATAAGAAGTTGGGGTAAACCTTCATGGACCTGTAAGGGGTACAAGATTGATAGTGGCAAACCCCCTTTAAAACAATATTGACTTGTGCATTCTAATGCCATTGCTGGTGCTCTGATGCCATCTAAGGGCAAGACCTTGCATCTATTTTTGACCTTAATTGTAGGAGGATTCTGAATGATGTCACTTCCTGGAAGGAACAGGAAAGTTCTGGGTGAGAAACAGAGAAGGAGAGAGATATCCAAGAATAAGGGTGCATAAAGTCCTACAAGGCTACAAATCAGGATAATATAGTTCATCATCTGCTTTGAGAAGAGAAGCCTCCTCCAACAAGTGCAGACTACACACAGAGATTTTATCCAGAGCAGGCCACACGTGGGCCTAATGTGATGCTATACAACTGAAACATCATCACTGCAGGAGATACATTTTCTGCCCAGGAAGAACCAGAGGGAAACCATAAAGTTAAGTGTTGTATTACTTGGCATGTAAGGGGACTATAAATACATATATAGTGCACTGGCTGATAACTAGGAGTTCTTTGGTAGTGGATAAAGAACATTGGAATAATCTAGAGACTGTCACTGTTAATAACTGTTTGAGCTACCAGTTTGCCCATGTTCCTGTTAGTAAAGAGCCTGTATCAGATATCTGTACTGAACCACTTGCTGAAGAAGTTTCTGAGTAAATTATCCAGTTCTATTATACTCCATTGTGGTCTCTCTCTCTCAAGCTGGTGCGAATCTAAAAGGGATTGCTACTATACTCCTAATAGGGCTGTGTATGTTGCACAGGGTGGTCTATCTCTTTTGACTGCATAAAGAGGCCAAAATGATAGAGAATATGTCCATTTTGTGGGGAGAGATTAGGCAGATAGGGACTCAGATAGTCAAAATAAGATTTTGGGGTGGATTTAACAACTCCTAAGACTTTATTGGCATCTGCGATATTGTCTTGATTCCAAACCTTGACTATAATCCATGATTGATACACAATTAATGGTTCATTAGAAGGTTAGGAGCAAATTCACCAGATTATATTTCTTTAGTTCTGCTGCTGGAGTGGACATGTTATATAGAAAGTATTCTGTAGTTATGTTTCCACATCAGACAGTATCTAACAAAAGGCACTGCTGCCAGAAAGGGAATGAAACCCAACATTGCTGAGGTGTGATGTGCAGGGATGTTTTAACCAAAGGGCCAAAGGTGCAGCCACAACGGGACCTATTGTAGCCTTGGTAGCTGAGGATTCCCCTCAACAGCCATGGATCATTTTGGGTGTTGTCCCGGGTGGCAGGCAGTGATTTCAACTCTACAGTATTTGTGTCCTTAGGACATAGATAGAGGTTGAATACGAGAATGCTCCGTGCTCCATTATTCAGCCTTTGGCTGCGACATGAAAGCCCAATGAGTGTAAAGCCGCAGACATCATTACTAGAGATGAGCGAATCGATTCTGCAGAAGTGGAATTCGATTCGAATTTCAGGAAATCTTCGATTCTCCACGATTCCGGATTTCCTGATGCTTCGCGGTAACGAATATTTAGTAAGGACCTTTGTGACTTCAAACAGTCACAAGATATTGTCTAGTGATGTGATTGGGTAGGCGTGTCTTTGCTTGTTAGCAGATCCTTCCACATGAATAAAAGTTGTCCGTGCTGAAGAGAGAGAAAGAGAGAGAGAAACATGACCGCGGCATCCAAGTGCTTCCGCCATTTTGCCGCCCACCCCGACTCTCTGTAGCCCGAAAATAGCCGTTTATTCGCCGCAAAGTAATTCGGATCGAAGCAAATTTTTTTGGAACTGCCAAATCGAACTTTTGAGAAATTCGCTCATATCTAATCATTACAGCCAGAGCCTGCATGCAAGTCTGTGGGAACGGGGTTAGGTAAGTCTTTTTTTTTTTTTTTTTTTGTGGTTAAGCGGAAAGAGGGCCTTATGGGGGGCCCACTTACAATAACTTTGAATAGGGCCCCCTAATCTATTAAAACATCCCTGGTGATGTGCCTCGTACCTCAGCGAGAAGAACAAGAGCCACATTGTTGTAGATATTGTTGTGCTAAAAGTCATTTCTGATCATTCATGAGAATATACATCTGAAATACATATTAATAGCTTAAACATAAATCAATTAAACATAAATTCATTATATTTTAAATAAAAACTTAAATTGGGAGGCATAGCAACCATACAAAAATAAATGAAGCCTTTGGATCTGCCTGCTATATAGATTTATTAAAGAGGTTTCATTAAATAAAAAATAGGCCCTACAGTATCTTCACCACATAAAGCCCAACACATGTTCATTGGCCGTTTCTGGTATTGCAGCTCGAACTTGAATGTGATCACTCGGAGAAATCCATCATTCCTTCTATGCCAGAAAACTAGCGCAAAACGTGCACCACAATCCACGATCTGCCCCTTGCCCGCCACATTGTGAAGTTTTCTGGCATGAGTTAGAATGGAATTCTATAGATTTCTATACAGGCACAGTGACATCCGACAGATTTATGAAGAGGCCGCAGCACGATACGCCAGTCTTAATAAATTTGGCGCAATGTTACACCGGCTGTACATATAAGGGCAGATTTACTAATATTGTCTAAAAGATAGACAGTGCAATCTTAAGCTATACTCACATGACTGTTTTTTCACAGTACGTTTTAATGGACCATCAAAAAATAGAATATGTTCTATATTTGTTCATTTTCATCCCTCAATACACTGAAATGTATGAGCAAGCCGCGAAAAAGGGCGCCCCATGGATGCAAAATGGCCATGAAAATGTCAATTAAACCTTAAGCCTTAAACTAGACAGTCTTAAAGTGCTCCAGATTTATCAAAGTGTCTGATGCCATTTGGTAACTCTGGCATATTCTTAGACTGTGTGGTCTAACTTTACAGCTCTTATTAGTTTGCTTAAAAGTTCTTGATGGATCTTTGGCATACAGAGTTACAACGTAGGCCACACCCCTTTCCTATGAGGTCATATCCTTTTCTGATAGGTCACACCCCTTTCACTCAAGTTAGAAACGTGTCTAAAAAGTGTCTGAAGCACTTGATAAATGTGATAATATTACACCAGAAATATTGTGCATTTTGCTTAATAAATTTCCCCCACTAGATGAATGTCAGCCAAACCCGCGGATTATTGGCAACCATTTAATGTGTATGGTCCTAACCAGAGGTGTAAGTTGAAGCTCCTGGGACCCAATGCAAAATCTAAAATGGACCCACAGTTAGCATGTCCTATAATACAAGTGCATTCTTAAATTGTGGAGAGGACTTTGGGCCCCCTCAGGCTCCAGGGCCCGAAACCGTTTGCTATCTCCGCACACCTTATAGCTATGCCCCTGGTCCTGACTCCACAAAATTTTGAGAAAAATTAGAGTTGAGCAAGTTCAATTTCGATATGGCTGATCCTTTATTGTTAGGGTAGATAAGGGGTCTGACTGCATCTTACTCTCCCCCTTCCCAATTCAGGAAGCATTCATGCTCTGCCGAATCCAGAGTGCTTGTGTATGGAGGAGGTCAGGAGGAATAACTCTTAGCTAAATATTCAGTAATCTAAAGTGTATGGTAAATTTTTGCTGTATTTTCAGACAAAACCACAGACAACAGTGGCGCTGTTACTAAGGAAAAAGGCAGATCCTTTTTTCTAATGTCCTACAACCCCTGTGAGAAGAAATATGGATACTTTTAAGTAGCAATATATTATGGTAGAGGTAAAGAGTGATATATACTTAGTTGTAGACTACAATAGATAGAGGACAGGACCATATATTGAGTTTCAGAATATGTTCACTTCTGTGAGGGCTCCTTCTGCTGACAGAAGTCATATTAAACAGTCAGAATAACCGAGCATGTAACAATGGAACCTTAAAGGGGTTGTTCCATTATGGACACTTATCCTTTATCCACAGGACAGGGAATAACTGTCTGATTGCTGGGGGTCTGGATGAAGGGTCACCCAGTGATCAGGGGGATGGGGACTGAAAGTTTCCCTAAGGCCTTCTTGTGAATGGAGCACTAGTATGCTTGTGCGACCGGCGCTCCATGCACGTCTTCCTGATCATTGGGGGCCTGGCGATCAGGTCTCCAGCGATCCAACACTTATCCCCTGTTCTATGGATAAAGAATAAGTCTCCATAATGAAACAACGCCTTTAAAGGGAACCTGTAAGGTTCATTTGGGACAGTAAACCACCCGCAGATCCCTATGGACCAGAGGCTTAGTTTCCCAAATAGCCCTAGCTAAACTTTTGTTGAAGTGGACACGGTTGATTCAATATATGAGAAAGACCTGACAAGTTTCCATTAAGTCATTGGCATTACTTATATGATTGGAAGCAAGAATGCAGATGTTAACAGAACCCAACACTCCATATGTTAGAATACTTTGGTTTTTGTCCTTGAGCTCTACAATATACAGGTTTATACGACTTGGAGCAGGATTTCTGAGTAAGCCCTGACAGGACTCCTAGGAGAGGCAGTAAGAGTCCTGATGACCCGCCCACACACAGTGATTGACAGATCTCCCTGTATCAGTGTATACACAGAAGCTGTCAGTCCTAACTATCCACACACAAGTAGAACATAACTTCCAGCCTTTAATGTCCCTGAACCTTCCCCCCGCTTCTTTCTTATTCCATTCCTGATGTATAGGCATCTGTCATCCATAGACTTTTATTAAAATCTACTTAAAATAAAAAAAAAAGAAATGTACTGTGATATACAGTTCTTATTTTGGATGCCTCTGCATAGAATAGTATAGCTAAATATTCTGTTCAGGAAATGAAAGGTGTACTGACATATACTGGACCAATGGAGGCCAAAAGAAAGCTATTCAATAGGGTGAACCGGGAACTATAGACATTTCTAATGTAAAGATTCTGAGCCTTCCTGGTTATATATTAAATATAGTGTGAATTCTCCCTTACTGCCAAGAACTTGTCTTAGCTGGTGACAGAAGGATCCAAAAATAGAGAAGAACTTACAGGGGAATTTTATATGCCATTTAGGGAAGTCTAAAAAAATGGGAAGCCGAGAAACCGGTAGGAAACGGAGTCCATCTGGCTGGTAGAGACCTAAAGGGGTGTAATCTATTTCTTGGCCATGCATCGCTCAGCTGTTATCTAGAATTGAGAACAAGGAGAAGTTGGGAGGTTCTAGGTGTGGAGATGTGTTTACAAGATCATTCTAACGTTAGGCCAGACAAAGGACTGTAAAACTAATGAACTGAACCATGCAAGATATTACTAGTAATCTCACATTATTCTGTCCTTTTCATCTACAAACAGGACAAGTAAAGCCATTCTACATATGTAGGATTGTAATAAACTGCAGTCACTTACATTCTTATTTGGTGACATCACCCTTTTGTGGCTGTGCAAGAGAACCAGTTTTATGAGTAGAAGGGTCCCTGAATGGTAAGCAGGCCTTTTTGTTATTGGGATCACCAACGATAAATTATTAAAAAAAAAAATGAGGAGTGTTACTCACCCCTTCACATCCCCATTGCTCAAGTGGTGGGCCTCCATTTGTCTCTTCCAGTTGCCTTTTATGGTGCTCCAGCAATGAGTTCAGTTACCCCACCAAATAGGTGCTCATCGGCCACGTGCGTAGTCTGTTATTTCATGGCTGCAGAGGTTTTGGCCCTGTGGTGATGACGTTACCACCTACCACACATGACTGATAAGCCCAACAATTGACTGCAGTTGCCAAATGAGGGGGTCACTGACGTCATCGCTGGAGAACAAGAAAAGAAGACCACCAGGGGCCCCCCACTGGAACAGAGGGGTGAGTAACACTGCATTTTACATTATACATTAGTTCCTGCCCATGACTATTGTTTTTGTTTGACTGGAAAAACCCAATAAAATATTACATTGCTGCCATTAAAACCAACAGGTTGCGCAGAAGTTATAGGTCCTCCAAAGCCCTTATCTTGGGGTATACCCTCCTCTATTAACATAACCTTTTGTAATACGATATTAGAAAATAGTATAATCAGACCTTGAAACCCCTCATAAAGCCAGTGTATCACTAGAACCCAGCATATCAATCCATCCCCGCAGATAAATTGGTTAGGGTCACATTAAAGCTGACCATCGCACCAAATCAGCTGTACAGGGCCCCTTTCAGCAATCATACTATACATAACATGAGGCTGGAAGCAGTGACGGCTCCATGCCCTGTATAGTGGCCATACTATGCCCTGTATAGTGGCCATATAGTATACCATTGAAGTCAATGGGTGCTGAGCTTCAGTGATGACACCCAGTCATTGTACAGGGCACAGCCCCATATATTGTATAGTAAGGGTGTCATAAGCAGTCTTGTACAGATGATCTGTGCAGGGGCCAGCTGTCAGAAAGGGTAAGCCATAAAATCCAAAACCCTGGACACCCCCTTTTAACTCAGCTGTCTCTCATGTTTATTTAGTAACAGAGCACCGATGTTATTTAACCCTTGTAGATGTAAATTAGTCATGAACTTGTTACAGACCAGACATTATTGTACAGATATGGTTGGTTTTATTATAAATCCATCATTTCAGAGATGATTTTGGCCAATGTTCTCCACTAAGATGGCTTCATCATGTGTGGTATCTGCACATCTGCTGTCCATGTATATTCTAGCAGTGACATCATTTTCTGGTTGTGACTTGTTCCCTTTTCTCTTACATATGAAGACGACTGCAGCGGCGACTCCAACAATGACCAGAATGCTAAGAACAACTACACCAGTGGTCATGCCATGTGAGGACCTTTCTTCTGTAAAGGCAAATTATGGATTAGAAAGTTATTACAGTCGCAAATCCTAAAGACAGAGGTCACAGTAAATGAGTAATAATCCATCACTGTCTGTAATAGGTCACTTCTGGTAACTACTGTAATTACATCCCTCTATTACATCACACACTTAGGCTACAATTAGATGACCGAGGTGCAAAACAGCCATGAAAAACCTCCATTTTATAGACGTCTTGCATCCGAGGGGCACCCATTTTCACAGATACCCCATATATTAACCCCTTCCCGACATCAGCTGTAATAGTACGGCAGATTCTGGGTCTTTAAAGCAGAGCGGTTGCTATGGCTACTGGGTCTCTGCTGTAATGTGGATGAGTGGACTCTGATCGCGGGCATTGGAGTCCAGGATCACCCCCCAAACTAAAAATATCGCCCGCGTGGCCGGTCGCCACCAGTCCCGTACGTTTTCTGTTGCAGGCCGGCTCCCGTGCGGTGAGATTGTAGGAGCCGACCTGTTCCCATGGCAGCTGGAAGCCTTCTGAAGGCTTACAGGCCTGCAATAGGGATATTACTATTGCGGCTGGTTTATGATCAGCCGCAATAGTAATATACCGAAAGTTCCATGGACTGTAATACAGTTGTATTGCAGTCTATGAGACTTGCAATCAAACTATTGCAGGTTCAAGCCCCCAAGGGGGGCTAATAACACAGTAATTAAAAAAAAAACAAAAAACTAAAAGTTCAAATCACCCGCCTTTTCCTAGAATACATATAAAACTAAAAAAATACAGTGAAACATATACACATTTGGTATCCCTGTGTCCTAAAATGCCCGACCTACAAACTTCAAAAAATATTTTTTCCATATGGTGAACGCCGTAGTGGGGAAAAAAAAAACAAAAGTGCCGAAACGCCGTTTTTTCACTATTTCACAACTGATAAAGATTTGAATAAAAAGTGATCAAAGCAATACACATTCCCCAAAATAGTATAACTACTGTAGAAAATACATCTGGCCCTGCAAAAAAGAGATGCCCTATGCATCCCTGTACACGGGAATATAAAAAAGTTACAGGTATCAGAATATGGCGACTTTTAGAAAAAGGGTTTTTTTTTTGCAAAGTTTTAGATTTTTGTTAAGAGGTTAAAATGTAAATAAAATGATATTAATTTGGTATCCCCGGAATAATACCAAAACATAGAATACAGGCGACATGTCATTTTGGCTGCAGAGTGAACGCTGTAAAAACGAAACCTGTAAGAAAGTTGCACTAATGCCTTTTTTCTTCAAATCCACCCCATTCAGATTTTTTTCCAGCTTCCCAGGACATTGTACAGAATAATAAATGTAGCATCATGAATAAAAATTTGTCCTGCAAACATTAAGCCTAAATGTGGCTCTGTGAACGGAAAAATAAAAAAGTTATGGTGTTTGGAAGGCGGGGAGTCAAAAACGAAAATTGAAAAATGTCATTGGTGGGAAGGGGTTAAAGTGTAGAAAGGGATCTGTGAAAACGGACAAAAATAGGAAATAACCTGTCAGGATTCTCTGTGCCACTTTGTAAGTTCAGACATTCGTAAAAAAAAAACAGACATCACACGGCCATGATATACTGTCGTGTAAATGTAGCTTTAGACTATGCTCACATACATATAGCAAATCCAACATTTATTCATTACTGGATATATGGCAGAATTCCATGGCTAACGCTCTGATTTCTGACATGGATTTGCAGTTTTATTAGCCCCATTCAATCCAGACCACGCTAATGTACAGTGGGGAAAAAAAAGTATTTAGTCAGCCACCAATTTTGCAAGTTCTCCCACTTAAAAAGATGAGTCCGGCCTGTAATTCCCATCATAGGTAGACCTCAACTATGAGAGACAAAATGAGAAAACAAATCCAGAAAATCAAATTGTCTAATTTTTTAAGAATTTATTTGCAAATTATGGTGGAAATTAAGTATTTGGTCAATAACAAAAGTTCATCTCAATACTTTGTTATATATCCTTTGTTGGCAATGACAGAGGTCAAACGTTTTCTGTAAGTCTTCACAAGGTTGGCACACACTGTTGCTGGTATGTTGGCCCATTCCTCCATGCAGATCTCCTCTAGAGCAGGGATGTTTTGGGGCTGTCGCTGGGCAAAACGGATTTTCAACTCTCTCCAAAGGTTTTCTATGGGGTTGAGATCTGGAGACTGGCTAGGCCACTCCAGGACCTTGAAATGCTTCTTACCTTGCAGCTCCTTCGTTGCCCTGGCGGTGTGCTTGGGATCATTGTCATGCTGAAAGACCCAGCCACGTTTCATCTTCAATGCCCTAGCTGATGGAAGGAGGTTTGCACTCAAAATCTCACAATACATGGACCCATTCATTCTTTCATGTACACGGATCAGTCATCCTGGTCCCTTTGCAGAGAAACAGCCCCAAAGCATGATGTTGCCATCCCCATGCTTCACAGTAGGTATGGTGTTCTTTGGATGCAACTCAGCATTCACTCTCCTCCAAACACCACGAGTTGTGTTTCTACCAAACAGTTCTACTTTGGTTTCATCTGACCATATGACATTCTCCCAATACTCTTCTGGAACATCCAAATGTTCTCTAGCAAACTTCAGACGGGCCCGGATATGTACTGGCTTAAGCAGGGGGACACGTGAAGCACGGTCTACATACCTCCTTTTTTCGGATTTCCTCCTACTCATCTTTTTAAGTGGGAGAACTTGCACAATTGGTGGCTGACTAAATACTTTTTTTTCCCCACTGTAGCAGTGAGAGAGAATATATGTGCTGTGTGAGCCAGACTACTGCAGTAACTCACAGATAAAGGACAGTTAACCCTTTCATTGCCAATAATCTAAATTTTTCTAAGTCTGTTTTGCAATAGAACAGTTTGATCTGTGACTGCCCACAGAGTCTTAAACATTATTTTTATTTACAAAGTCAATCCTGTTAATGAAAAGTCTTTTCTTAAGTTTGCTTTATTATAGTTTGTTTTGGGGAGCATTGACATCATGACACCATCGTCAAGCATTATGAAATTGATGCCAACCATGTAACCGCTGAGGTCCAATCCTAGGCCTCAGCAGTGAACCAGGGATGCTGACATCACAGAAGAGGTCAGTGAAGTCAGGAAGAGAAACCATGGTGGAGCCCAGGAAAGGCGAGTATGAGTGGTTTGTTATTTTTCCATAATTTCCCTGAGTCTCCGATTATTATACTCTCAGGTCAGATAATGGCTTGTGAGGAGGGTTGAATCCCAAAAATCTCAGGTTCCGCCATACTCCAAAATCAGCTATAAAGATGTTACAAACCAGTTTTGTTACAAACCTGTTCTCAGATCTCTAGTTACCCACAATGCATCACTCTGCCCTTATATCTTATTGGCTCACATATTGGCTGGCTGATGGGTTCATGTGGCTTTATCTATAGTCCCCTGGCTAAGACATGTAGCTGGTTTCCTGCTCTATCCTTTTATCTTTCTATTTATCACTTTAATTGTTTGCTACATTCCTAATATGTTGGCAATATATAAATAAGGGTACATTCACTTCAGTCATTTAGATGATGTGCTTAAAACAGAAGATTATCCATTTACATAGGGTTCAATATTTAAAAAAAACAATAATAAGCTTAATATGTCTTATCAAATAAAAATGCTTCTTTCTTCTCTTATCAAGTTTTTTTCTTAACCCTGTCCCACCGGTAACATTATAAGATCTCCCTTTTTTGACTCCCCACCTTTCAAACTTTTTTATTTTTCCGTTCACAGAGCCATATGAGGACTTAATGTTTGTGGGACAAATTGTTCTTCATAATGGTACCATTTATTATTCTGTACAATGTGCTGGGAAGCTAGAAAAAAATTCAGAATTGGGTGGAATTGGAGAAAATGTGTATTTGTCAAAATTTCTTACGGGCTTCGTTTTTACAGTGTTCACTGTGCAGCAAAAATGACATGTCACCTGTATTCTATGTTTCTATTTCTATTCTATGAGGCCCCCCAGCAAACTTTTGACTTGCCCCCCCCCCCACACAACTTAGTGCCCCATTTCCTGGCCCCCACACAGTATGACGCCCATTTACACACACTATAATGTCCCAAAGTGGCCTCCAGATAGTATAATGTCCCATAGTGGCCCCTCCACATAGTATAACATCCCAGAGCGGCCCCTCCACACAGTATAATGTCCCATAGCGGCCCCTCCACACTGTATAACCTCCCATAGCGGCCCCTCCACACAGTATAATGTCCCATAGCGGCCCCTCCACACTGTATAACGTCCCATAGCGGTCTCTCCACACAGTATACTGTCCCATAGCGGCCCATCCACAAGGTATAATGTCCCATAGAGGCTCCTCCACACAGTATTATGTCTTACAATGGCCCCTGCACACAGTATTATTTCCATAGTGGCCCTGCACACAGTATTAAGTCCCACAGTGGGCCCTGCACACAGTATTAATTCCCACAGTGGCCCATGCACACAGTATTATGCCCCCATGAAGTATTATTATACTCTGGGGTCTTTTCAGACCCCAGGGTATAATGATCGGAGACCCAAGAGAGGTGAGGGAACATAAAAAACAGTGTTACTTACCTATCCTTGGCTCCAGCACATTATCTGCTGCTTTCGGCCCTCTTCAATGTCGGTACAGATGTCACATGGGCCAGGCCAGCGTCGTGACGCATCATGACGCCGGCCTGGCCCACGTCACGTTTGGGACGTCACTAAAGAGGCCTGAAGACTGTTGGGAGTCACGCCAGATCCCAGGAGAGGTGTGTAACATTATTTTTTTATGTTTTCTCACCTCCCATGGGCCTCCGATCATTATACTCCGGGGTCTGAAAAGACCCCGGAGTATAATAGCAGTATTTGTTGGGGTTCGTCCAACAAATACTTTTGCCACTGGCCCGCGGTCTCACTTACCGATCCCCGCTCCTGCTCACAGCTGCATCCGCTTCCCCTTCTGCCCTCCAGGGGGCCTCAGCAACATGATATAGGACGCATAAGGGGAAGCGGAGGCGGCCGTGAGCAGGAGTGGAGATCAGTAAGTAAATAGGGCCCGTTACCTGCTGGGGTTACTCCAGCAGGTAACGGCCTATTAAATAAAAAAAACAAAACAAAACCATCAGGGGCCAGCCGGGCCCCCTAAGGTCCCGGGCCCTGTGGCAGCTGCTACCGATGCTACCCTGGTACTTACGCTACTGGGAATAAGCTTTGATCACTTTTTATTCAAATTTTTATCAGAAGCCAAAAAAATACGACGGTTTAGCACTTCTGATTTTTTTTCCCCAATACGGCGTTCACCGTTCGGGAAAAATAATTTTAGAAGTTTGTAGACTGGGCATTTTGGACACTGAGATACCTAATGTGCATGTTTTTCACAGTAATTTTTTAGTTTTATATGTATTGTAGGGAAAGGGGAGGGATTTGAACCTTTACTTTTTTGGGTTTTTTTAAACTTTTTTTATTTATTTTTTTACTATTTTATTAGCCCTCCCTGGGAGCTTGAAGCTGCAATTGTTTGATTGAAAGTTTCATAGACTGCAATACAACTGTATTGCAGTCTATGGGACTTTCACTATGTTACTATTGCGGCTGGTCATAGACTCGTCATAGAGCTTGTCAGTGTATGTTCTCCCCATGTTTGCGTGGGTTTCCTCCCAAATTTCAAAAATATACTGATAGGTAAATTAGCTTCCCATAAAACAAACCATTGTGGGTGTTGGGGATGAGCACCTGTATAGCAGACGCTAAATCCCTACTTCAAAACCATCTCTGCGCTTATGTAAGAAAAGCGCATTACAAATGTTTTGTCATTTGTCAGTACATGACAGTACTTCTTTATATATGTCCTGCATGATCCAGGGACTGTTTCTGAAAGAAAGAAAATTAGGGAGGGATTCTCTTCTTCTTACTGTGTGCAGTGTATGGCAGCTAGTCTCCACCCATCAGCTCAGAAAGAAGCAGCTTATACTAAAACAACAAGTGCACTTTAACCTTTTCCTGGGACACCAGATGTAAATAGTTTTGCAACTATCCCAAGGAGTGAATGATGAGCACCTCCCCTGAATATTATCATGGGAGGTCTGAGAGAAAAAGGGAGCTCAAGATATCCAGAACTGGCATTGCCCAGAACAGTCACTGTGTATACAGGGTAACTCACAAGCTTCACACAAGCACCATCAGAGGGGGTTTAGCCTATGAATTTATGCAGAAACATATATGGCTGCACGGTGCAAGGACATTCTCCAACCAAGAATACAAATTATATACAGGTAAGAAAGGAAGAATAATTGTTGTATATCACTGCACGGAAATGTTATTATTATTGTTTATTTATATAGCACCATTAATTCCATGGTACATTTGAGGATTTACATGCGGTAATGTAACTGTATTATAAAGGTCCTATATAACTGGACATGAGAACAGTCAAGTTCATTCCGAATATACTCATTGGAACCTATATTCATTCACTCAGTTTTCTCTCATTTTTATTTCTTCAGATCATTCAGTCTTATGTAACCCTTGTAGATGGGGATGGTCCATGAGCTTGTTACAGGCCACATATTATTGTACAGTCATGGTTGGGTTTTTATTAAGAATCTGCATCTTCATTTCTCTCAGTGTCGTCCACCAAGATGCTTTTGTCATGCGTGGTATCTGCACGACTGCTGTCCATGTGCACTCTAATGGTGACATTTTCTGGTTGCGACGTGTTCCGTTTTCTCTTATATATGAAGACGACTGCAGCGGTGACTCCAGCAATGACCAGAATGCTAAGAACAACTACACCAGTGGTCATGCCATGTGAGGACCTGTCTTCTGTAAAGGCAAATATGGATTAGAAAGTTATTACAGTCACAAATCCTACAGACAGAGGTCACAGTAAAAGAGTAATAATCCATCACTGTCAGTAGTGAATCTGACAGTTGTAAACGGACCGTGAGTCATTATTCACATGGCTGTCACGTCACTTGGCCGTTTTGAGAACATGTTAATTTCATGTGTCTATTCATGTCTGTTTTATTGATAGACCGGTTTTCATGGCCGTCAAAAAGCTGACATGCGCTATAGAAATCTATGGATCCATTTTTAACGGATATAAAATTAATTGATGTCCAAGTTGGGTTACAAAAGAATGGAGGATATTAGTATAATGTTGTACCGTGTTAGCCATTGAAAGTAGTGGAAGAGTGAAGAAATCAGGCGATACCTTTTAGAGGCTAACTGAGTATATTTGATGGTAAGCTTTCGGGAGTACTCGCTCCCTTCATCAGACATAATGTTAACATCATGTTAGCCTCATTTAGCCTCTAAAAGGTATCACCTGATTTCTTCACTCTTCCAAAAGCATAGAGGAGTAATGGAGTGCTGGTGTATCAGTTGTGTTTTAGGCTGATTCCCCACATTGCGAAAACGCCGCATTTTTGCCGATGTGGAAACTCCATGGCTAAAAACGCTGCATTTTACTTGCAATGTAAACAGGATACTTGCTAATCCCATCCACACATTGCATAAAAAAAAATGTACAGCAGAAAAACTGCATATTCAAATACGCAGCCTGTGAATTATACCTGCAGATTGGCTGGTGCTTTCCGTATAAGTATAATAGAGGCAGAAATTCCACAGAGGAAAACTCTGCAAAAATGCAATGAAATATGCTGCGGAAAAAAATGCGATGTGTTTCCGCTGCGTTTTTTTCCACAGCTTTTTTTGCTGTTTTTTAGGCTATGGCCCCATGTTGCAGAAACGCAGCTTTTTTGTTGCAGATTTTGTTGTGGTTTTTTGAGCCAAAGCCAACAATAGCTACAAAAGGAATGGGAAATATATAAGAAGTTCTTATACTTCTACCTTCTTCTCAATCCACTCCTGACTTTGGCTCAAAAAAAACGCAACAAAATCTGCAACAAAAAAAGCTGCGTTTCCGCAACGTGAGGCCGTAGACTAAAGGTGTTTTCTGGGCCTAAACAGCTATACACAGCTATGGGAGCCGCCATGATTCGGCTCCCCTCTGATCTGGCGGTCACGTGATCCACTGGGTTCAGAGGCTGTAGGAGCTGCTGGTTTCTAATGGACCCAGATCATCTCCATAGTTATGGTCAGGAGGCTGTATTCCTCCTGTAACTGGGGCTAAGGTATCAGCCCCAGCTACAGGGGAAATCAGCCCCCCCACCAAACAAATAGTGTTCAGATGTCCCCATAAGGTCTATTATGACCTTATGGGGACTCAAAGTAAAAAAAAGAAAGAAAGAAGAAAGAAAGAAAGAAAGAAAGAAAGAAAGAAAGAAAGAAAGAAAGAAAGAAAGAAAGAAGTAGAAAAGTAAAAAATAAAAATTAAAGTAAAATATAAAAAATAAAAAAAAATAATAATACTTCAATAACACGCCCTCATCACAGGTTCTAGCCCCACCCCCGATGACACAATACAAAATAAAAATTACTATAACGGAGAGGAGAAACTATTTTAAAAAGTTTTTTAGTAGCACTTTGTGCTATTAAATAAAAAAAATGAAAAGTGAAAAACAGACACGTTTTCCCTCCTCTTTTGTTTATACTTTCCTGGATAGAAAAAAAAAAACAAGTAAAAATAAAAACAACATAAAAATAAAGCCCTATGTGTCACAAAAAAAGACTAGAAATTAGTTGAATAACACAAATGACAAAAATGTTATAGCCCTCAAAACTGCACATACAAAAAAAAACGCCAAAAATGTGTCTGGTCCTGAACCAGAAATTGGCCCTGTACTGAAGTGGTTAATATTGGTGTGAAACTGGACAACACCTTTAAGGCTCCCAGAAGCCGCATACAGTGACTTCAAATTGATATTGTATGTCACAGTCATAGTGTCACAGCACAAGGTTAGATGATAGTGAAACCACGGCCACTGTTATCAGTGGTGGTCTACCTATCACAAAAGAGCCACTATTGAATTCAATAGCGGTAGGTGCTCTTTTGTGATGGGACCACCACTGATAATAGCGGTAGTGGTCCCGCTATCATCTACTTGCGGGGGGGGCCATTTTAGTTAATTCGAAACAAATCCCAAAAAATGAACAATTTGGAATATTCAGATTGAACATGGCTCATAACAAATCGGTTCATACATCTCTAATTGTAACATGAGTGGCAGTACGGCATGGAATAATGTGGTAGACGTGGCTGTAGGACATGTCTGGCTGAGGGATGGCAATAGTGGTAGCTATAGCAACACCAGTGGCAGTACTGCATGGAATAATGTGATGGACTGGTCCACAAGAGATGATGTCCAGCTGTTTAGTACAGCATCACCAGTACAGTAAGGGGGCGTTCACACTACCGTTGGTGACCGTCAGTAGTGTCCGTTACAAGATTTTAGCATTGGACACTAGCTGAACCGTCAGAAATTCGTTAAAATTTCCATTCATTTCAATGGGTTTTTATATTGTGTCCGTTTGTGTCCGTTTACACCAAATCCGTCAGAAATCCGTTATTTTTTCGCGGACAAAAAATCCTACATGCAGGACTTTTTGTTCGTTTGAAAAAAACGGATTCTTGACGGACAGCAAGTGTCCGTTATTTTTTTAACATTGAAGTCTATGGGTAACGGACTTATAACGGACAGTAACTGACAGCCATCAGTTATTTTTTATTATTTTTTTCCTGCGCATGCTCAGAAAGAAAAAAAAACAAAACAAAAAAAAACGGACAATGTTAAAAAACGGACACTAACTGATGCTAATGTGTCCGGTTTTTTTAACTAATCCATTAATTGGATCAGTTAAATAAACGGACACATTAACATCAGTTAGTGTCCGTTAATGTCTGTTATGATAGGTGTCCGTTTTTTTTGTTTTTCTTTTTTTAACAGACACTATCAGAATGGACATCAACGGTAGTGTGAACCCTGCCTAGATGGAAAATTATAGAGAGACGACGACATCACTCTTCGGAGGTATCAGCTGACATAATTTTGAACAAAGTATTTTTTTACACACTAGTGGTGGACAGTTTGGTCCTTTTAGGTGTTACAAATATCACTGGGCGCACTGAACACCCTCTCAGTCATTATGCTTTAGGCTGGACAAGATAAAACTTCCATGGCAAACTGGGGCACGTTCTTCTACTGCTCTAACCTATTGGCCCATAATTCCATGGGTTCAGCGTTAGCTGCTGGAATATAGGTGCACTCTAGGAACGATTGAACCTGCAGGTGCAGACAGTGGGAATCAATTGCCCATTGTGGGTCTGGTTGGCACTGCAAGGTGAAAAATTTCTGGATCATTAAGTTTCCGATACTGTATTGACTGCTGGTGCTGCTTGTGGCTGTTGCAGTGGCAGAGGAGGTGGAGGGCTCGTTGAGTAGACCAGTAGTGGGCAGGCCTGTAACTGGCCCTTGCAGTGGTCTCCCTAAAAGCTGTGGCAAGCTGGGTATGCAGCCTAACCTGATAATAATCTAATTTTTCTTCCCTTTGGAAAGCAGGTAAGAATTCCCTCATTTTGGCTTTAAAGCGAGGGTCTAAGAGCACTGCCATCCAGTACTCATCCCTCTGCTTGATGCTAATAATATGCTTGTCGCTATGTAAGCAGCAGGGCATACAGTCTGTCATGCTTGTCAGTATGTGTGTGGACCCAGGAGCCTAACATGGGTGGTCTCCTTGACCAGCAGAGTCATCGTCTCCATCATCTTTGTTATTCTACTGTATGATGATTGTCTTGTAGCCTGCACTAGATATTTGTGGAGGAGAGGGATAGGACTAAGCGGTGTCCATCAGGCAGAGGAAGGAGTCTGACGCAAATCAATTCAATTATACATCTCTAGAAGGAATAAGGGAAGATTGGCATGATGGATATGTTACCATGCTTCAGAATCTACACCTGATTCACTTCACACAGCCATAGCGTCAATGGATAAAATGATGAATATCTCCTGCAGCCACCAGGGGGAGATGACTCCAGGCTGATTTGTTATAGAATTAAAGAAGTATTCTTATCTCGGAGGACACATATCTTGCAGCTGTTGTGAGTGGAGAGGTGGTAGTACATCTGCGGCTTTCTCCTTTCAGTTCTATGCCAGTTGCCAAAATAGCTGAACCTGCCTAGATGGGACCCCTCATCTATGAGTCAATTATGACCTATCCCCGTGATGGCAAACCTATGGCACGCGTGCCAGAGAGGGCACGCAGAGCCCTCTCCATTGGCACACGCGCCGTGGCCATGATCGCTCACTAATGGGGAATCCGGTATAGGAATCCCGGTTAGTGAGCGATCGCTTCTTTCAGCTGTATGTGCAAATGTACATACAGCTGAAAGCTGTCACTGTAGGCCACGGTCCGCGATGACGTCATTCATCAGCGCCTGTGAACAGAAGGAGGAGGAGGAGGACGCTCTTCGTGGGACTGGGTAAGTAACATAAACTATTGTGTGGGGGCCTACTGTGAAGCACATACTACTGTATGTGGGACACTGGATGATCTAATACTGTGTGGGGGACACTGAAGCATCTAATACTGTGTGGGGAACACTGTGAAGCATATACTACTGTGTGGGGGTCCACTGTGAAGCATATAATGTGGGGGGCCCAAAGTGGAGCATATAATACTGAGCGGGGCCTCTGTGAAGCATATACTACTGTGCGGGGGCCACTGTGAAGCATACAATACTGAGTGGGGGCCACTGTGGAGCATATAATACTGTGTGGGGGCAATTCTGGAGCATATACTGTCTGGGGGTCACTGTGGAGTGCATTGTACTATCTGGGGGCCACTGTGGAGCGCATTGTACTGTCTGGGGGCCCTTCACTATTTATATCACACAGTATCTGTTGTATAGCAGACATGTGATATTATTACAGGCTGTAATAACATTGCACGGTCATTATAAAACAGATCCTGGTTAATTTAAGGTTAAATTGCCGTGTTGGCACGTTGCGATAATTTAGTGTGTTTTGGGTTGCAGTTTGGGCACTCGGTCTCTAAAAGGTTCGCCATCACTGACCTATCCTATGGAAATGCCACACATGTCCTAGCTGGAAGTACCCCTTTAAGAACCACTAGTGCTGGCTGAAGAGATCTAAAAAAAATGTAGCTCCAACCTCTATGTGTTTGGGGATCAACTCGGAAATTTTGGCCTACAACAGATTGAAAATTGTTATGTACTGACACTTCTTCTGATACTAGATTCCTGGCAGTGATCATCTTACCACTTGTTTGTTTACAGATAGAGGAATAACTCTCATTACAAGACGACGTCTTCCATTTTCCATTCGTATCCACATATACGCAGGAAGCGTCCATTCTTGGCTCCTCAGCGACCCATTTAGTGTAGTGAACACTCCAGTTATCAACCCACTTGTATGTATTATTAGTCTGAAAGAATTATAATTTTATACATGGAATTATATATAAATAAAATCACATTATCGATCCTGCATCACTCCCATTCTGTAGCTTCCTGGGCAACTCACATGTCTCTTTATCCTGGGATTCAATGACATCCCGTCACAGACATATAATAACTGTAGTCAATCACAGTCCATGACAAGTCACCACTACAGCCAGTGCCATGTTGGGTCATCATCGAGGGATACAGGAAGCAGAAGCATGGGAGTGACGAGGAATCGGTAAGGTATTACACTATTTTATACAATTATAAGCAATTTTTACATTTTTTGGTGGCTGGACAATCTCTTTTATGACTAATTGTGATACCAAATGGTGCAATATCCAGTATATTCTGCTGTTTGTATGAAAGCCTAGAAGAAAATTACAATGGACGCCTGGTTATGACTTAGCTGTATGTATGAGCCTTTCAGAAGGATGGCCTGAGACATCTATAGCGGAAACTTCTCTTGTTCTTTATTGTGTTAATGTAATTTTAATGTTGCTGCATCATACGCATAAGACATGTCCACATTTCTAGCACATTTTTAATACAAATTAATAAATAAAAATATTCCCACCTCGTTCCTACTATACAGGCCAATCCAAAAAGGCTCCTTATGTTTAGCCAGGTGGAGTTTTAGAAAAGATGTGGCATACTCGTCCGAGATGCTGGCGAGCTGTGAATTATCCTTCAGACACTCCTGACGTGCATCATCCCAGGTCCTTTTGGTTGTGTCAAACTTGTAGGTGGCGTCTCCATATTTATAGTGGTCTGAGGGACTGGTGGGGTAAACTGGTAGACTCGGATCTAAAGAAGAAATTAAAGTAAATGACTTACTGCACTTGTAGTGGAAGACGACAGACTATTATAATAATAATAATAACAATAGTCCCACAGTGGGGAAATTCAGTGTGTTACAGCAGCAAAGATAAGAAGATACAAATACAACATGTACAGGAATGTTCCAAGGTGAGAGGCATTACATTGATAGTAGGCAGACAGATAAGAAGTAGCAGAGGAGGGGGGGGGATTTAACAGTCAGAAAGATATTTCAGTTCTCTGTATGGAATGATCTCCGCTTAGGTCGGTGTTGGTTGTACAGCCTGACCGTGGTGGGGAGGAAAGACTTACGATAGCGCTCCTTCTCACACTTAGGGTGAAGCAGTCGGTCACTGACAGTACTGCCCACTGCTATCACGGTCTCATGCATGGGATGGGACTTATTATCCCGCATGGAGCTCATCACGGACAGTATCCTTCTGTTGCCCACCACCTGCACTGGGTCCAGTGGGCTTACCAAGACAGAGCTGGCCCTTCTAATCAGCTTGTCAAGTTTATTTCTGTCCCTGGTTGATATACTGCTCCCCCAGCAGGCCACTCCAAAGAAGATGGCTGATGCCACTACCGAGTTGAAGAAAGTCCTAAGAAGTGCCCCCCGGATTCCAAAGGCTCTCAGCCTCCTAAGCAGGTAGAGCCTGCTGTGGCCCTTCCTGTACAGGACCTCCATGTGATCTGCCCAGTCCAGCTTATTATTGAGGAGCACACCCAGGTACTTATAGGTGTTCACAATCTCGATGCCCGTCCCCTGGATGTCCACTGGTTTAGGAGGGCTTCTGCCTTTACGGAAGTCCACCACCATCTCCTTGGTCTTCCCCGCATTAATCTTCAGGTGGTTCCGTTGGCACCAGTCCACAAAATCCCGGTTCAGTTCTCTGTACTCCCTGTCATCATCGTCTGTGATGAGACCTACTATTTCAGAGTCGTCAGAATACTTCTGTAGGTAGCAGCTAGATGAGTTGCACCTAAAATCTGCAGTGTACAGTTTGAAGAGGAAAGGGGCGAGAACCGTACCCTGAGGTGCCCCCCGTATTACAGATCACGGTATCTGACATACAGTCTCAGGCTCTCACGTATTGAGGTCGATTTGTGAGGTAGTCTGGGATCCAGTTGGAGAGGTGGTGGTCCACTCCAGCAAGGCCCAGCTTGTCCCTCAATAACCTGGGCTGTATGGTGTTAAAAGCACTGGAGAAATCAAAGAACATTATTCTCACCGTGTTCCCTGGTTTCTCCAGGTGAGTCAGAGCCCTGTGCAGAAGGTGGATGATGGCATCATCTACCCCAATTCCCGTCTGATAAGCAAACTGGAGAGGGTTCATAGCGGGGCTCACTAGAGGGCGGAGATGTGTGAGAACCAATCTCTCAAAGATCTTCATCAAGTGGGATGTCAGTGCTACAGGTCTGTAGTCGTTGAGGTCCATAGGGTGAGGTTTCTTTGGAACTGGTACCACACAAGAACATTTCCATAATTCAGAGACTATTTCCTGCCTCAGGCTCATATTAAACATATATGTAATTATACCACACAGCTGGTCCCCACATGTCTTAATTAGCCTTGCACTGATGTCATCTGGCCCTGTGGCTTTCCTCACCTTGATCTTTTTCATCTTCTTCCTCACCTGGGCCCGTGTGAAGGTCAGACTGTGGTCAGATAAAGACGGATTTCTGGATTTACTGGTCTGGTGGGAAGTAGCCGCATGGGGTGAAGTCATTGTGGTGGGGGGAACTGAAGGACATGCTGGGGTGGGAGGAGCTGGTGTGTGATCAAATCTGTTGAAGAATAGGTTTATTTCATTAAGCCAATTAACATCTGCCTCAATCTGGCGGATAGACTGTCTATGACCCGAAATTGACTTAAGCCCCTCCCAGACCCCCTTATGTCTTTTCTTTCCATTTGCGTTTTCATTTTTTCCTTATAATTGGCTTTTCCCTGCCTGATTTGATGCCTCAGCTCCTTTTGTACTTCCCTCAGCCCCTCCTTATCTCTTGTCCTGAATGCCATCTTTTTCTCCTTAAGTAGTGTTTTTATATCAGAATTAATCCATGGTTTGTTTTTGGAAAAGCACCTCACCACTTTTGTGGGTACTGTGTTGTTCACACAAAAATTAATGTAGTCCGTTATGCAGTGTGTGAGTCCTTCTATATCTTCTCCATAAGAATCCTACAGAACTTCCCATGCGGTTGTGTCAAAACAATCCCTCAGAGTCTCATCACTCTCCTCGGACCATATCCTCACTGTGCGGGATTATCCATGTTCCATCTGGGGTGAGTGTAAAAAATACAAAAAAAAAACTATACATTCCCCAGCGCTTCATTGTCTGCTCCTGGTCCCTTTTCCATCACACGCCGATCGGGCCTCAGCAGTCACGTGAGCCTCAGAGCTTCCAGAAGTGCGAGCCCTGGCACACGACGGGAAGGGGACCAGGAAGGAGAAGAAAATGAATCAACTGCAGTGTCAGACTGGCCTACCAGAATACCAGAGGATCCTCCGGTGGGATCACAATAATGGGTATTAAGGTCTATTAAGAGCACTAAGGTCTATTCCCTATGGATTGTTGGAGGATGGGCCCAAGAAACATTTTATCTGGTGAGTCCAAGGAATCAAAGTCTGACACTGAGCAACTGAGACAGGTGAATATGCCTATTTTTTCCTTTTACACCCATCCCGGCTGCCCCACAGGTTGCTCCAAATCCAGAAAAACTCACACATGACTTTTTCTTTCTTTTAAATGCCACAGCAATTTTTGATTCAGTCTTTTGAGCCAAAGCTGTAAGTGTATACTAGGAAGATGACCTCTTTTGACCTGTTTTGTGTAGCTCCTGACTTACCATAACCAACAAGCTTGGCAGATTCTATGAGACAGTCCTGTACCCTCATCAATACATTTGCCTTGATAGAAGGGATCCATGAGGGTACGGCCACAGGGGGCAGCACTGAGGTAGGTGCTACAGTTTTTAAGTTGATTGTTACGTGTGCTCATTACTTTGCTAGGAAACATACAAAACCACCAGTTTACTTGTATTGTGTTATCCCAGTTGTGTCCTGCCCTAATAGATGACGTCTGTCTGATGGAATTCCTCACTGCTGATCTCTGACTATGGAGAAAAGTCTCACCGATTAGAGGACCAGATAAAAGAAATGTCTCCGCCATAACTGATCTTACCCTTATATTTCTGGCAGATGTATCCTTTGTCCAGACTACAATGCTCTGCAATCCAGGTACCAGCGTTCAGTATAGTCCCACGTTGCAAAGCCACACAAGCATGTTTAAAAAGATGAAATTAGAAAAATGACACATTTTCATGTACGGTACAAACAAGAGGTGAAAAGAGGTGCCCTGGCAGACATGATCACGCTCCTGTTGCACCAATCAGCTTATTTGCATATGGGTTAATGCTAAGCTCCCAGCAGAAAAAAACACTGACTTTTACTGTACCGGGAAATTGAATGAGATTTCATTAATCTCATACACACACTGCGGAAAAAAGAGAGGCTGAAAAGCTGTGTTTAAAAAAAAACAAAAAATACCTATTTTTGAAAATCACATGTTAATTTTGGCTGCAGAATCGCAACACATATGTTTTTTTCTTTTACACAGCATTTTCTAGCTAGTCTACCTGGGACCTTTAAGTTGGTTTTCTTAGGTTTGCACCTTGAGACCAAACAAGTATGTTCACTAAGTCACTAACCGCCCCTATAACAGCATATAAGTGGTTCAGAAGAGATAGTGGTGGGGTAGACTCCATTACATTTGTCTGCTGTAAGAACATAAAGCATAAACACATAAAACAAACAGGGATCATTTTGGTGGATTTTGTATAAAGTCAACTCTTTAGCACTTTTCAACAGGTTGACACACTCAGAAGCGTAGCTAGCAGGAAGGCGTGTGGGCAGGTGTGGTTGGCCCCGATGCCAAGACCAACAAAAATTTCAACTGCCATTCTATAACCTGTAGGCCACAGGTTATAGTGGCTTATGGTCTACAGGTGCCCCAGCAGCAACTAAGACGTTAGCATTCTGGCACAGGTAGACGCAATGACGTCACTACGTTCATGTCCTGTGGTGACGGCACCACCTGAAGTGACTTGCAGCTTACAAGATACACCAAGAAGAGGCAGAGGTGGCAAGTTCATGCATCAAGGATCCAAGGCAGGTGAGTAGTATTGTTATTTTTTTGGGGTTGGGTATAATGGCTGTGTACTAGGAAGTCCTGTGAGGATCCGCCTTTTCTGAATATGATCTGTGGATGGTCACCTATAATTTCTTTGATTTCAGGGTCAGATGTAAAGATTCTCCAATGTTGTAGAATTTCTATAGCTGGTTGTGCCCCATTGTCAAAAGTTGTAATAATTTGTACCACATTCTCATCAGTAACTGGTCTACCTTTTTTTCACTAAGAAACATGTACAATTCTTGTTACATGTCTCCAGAGTATACCAACTGCAACAATTCCCTCCTCTGCTGGGAAAGCAGTCATTCTTATCCTTTAAGAAAGGGATCCCAAAAGGGCAGTATTTTAGACTAAGGAGAAATTGCTCCCTAGAGAAAGACTCTCAAGTAAGGAAACGGTTCCCGGACAGGGTTACCTTGATTATATTTTAAGACAAGCCTCTCATGGTCCGGCTGTATATTTATTGACTATTTGGAGAATCTTATTCCTAATGGCTCTAATCTAACTAGGCCTGCGCAATGACGATTCACGTCAGAACTTGCATGACATGTGCAAACCCATGGTTCTTGCGGTATCAGAATGACATCACAAGCGCATGTGCGAATTTGCACATGTTCACAGGAAACAGAAGTGACGTCTGTTACGCATGCGCAGAATGGTGGGATTTGCGGAAACATTTTCAAACTTCCTGGTGAGTTGTACTGATAGGAGGTGGAGCACAGGTCTTGGACCTTATTTAAACATCTTTTGTTCACTTATCCTTTGCTGACTACTGCAGGTGGCTCCACCACCATTGTGGGTGTGAGCCTCTATTTACCCACAATGAAACTCTCGGGTTTGAAAAGGGTTAAAACGCATAGGCACGATTAGGGAATGTTATCTGTGGGGCAGTTTGTGGGACTGCTCTTGTAAGAGTGGGAACAAACGGGGATCAGCGTCAACATCTTGCAGAGGGACGTTAGAGAATTGTTGTACCAAGGTGACCCTTTACCATTATGTCTTCCACTTGAAGTTATACATTTGGGTAAGACTACCCCATTTTACCTTTTACTTTTATGGTGATTCATTGTCTTTTTATACATGTTTTCTACATGTGAGTGACCTGCGAGCTTCAATACTGGGGAATTTTAACTATATATTGGTCTATTTGCACCTGTGTTTTTATTCTTAGTATATTTTAGTAAACATTAAGTTTTAAGTTCGGACACTTTTGCTGATATTTCCATTGAATGGAGGGTTCTTAAACATGAATTAATAGCATCGTGGTTTGTTTCTGAATACTTATAGGATGGCAGCTGGGTGAAAGTGAAGACTGCTTAGGTGACCGGGTGAGGGGCCCTAAAAACCATGAGAGTCTTGGGAAATCCTGGTGAATTGACATGTCTGATAGTGCCCCCCCAACATAGATATTAGTGACTCCCACAGATAATAGTTCTCCCCACCTAACCCTCACACAGATAATCGTGCCCCAACCCCACATACAGTCCAGACCAAACTCCAAACTACTTCTCTAGAGAATTGCATACTTACCACATCTTCCTGTAAAGCACTGATGTGGCGCCCACTTCTACATCCCTTCTATTGTCCTCTCAGCTGCCCTGTCACCTGCACAATGGTACTGCAAGCTTAGGGGCCTGGTCACAAGTGCGACTGCTGTGACCCCTATAGCTATGCCACTGAGTGTAGACTCCCAGTGGAGTGCTGGGAACCTTCCATTACCGTGGTGGGGAGTGACACTGATTTGGAGCATATAGCTATTGGCTGGCCAAAGACAGAATAAACTGTGACTCGGCTTAAGGGGGCCCAGTGCAGCTGCACCATTTGCCCTTTGATTCAAGCAGCCCTGACACCAGAGCATAATAATAGCACTTTTGGTTTGTGCTGAACTTCAAACTGGAGGACCTAACCTCACGAATAATCGTAGAAACAAATCTCGTGATGTTCACCTACCTCTACACAGTATTAGGAAATCTGCCCCATTGTGTTTTCATATGTAAAGGTTTCCATTCCGCAGATTCCCTTCCTCCAGTCTATAGGCACAGGCTTACTCTGCCCACAGGTATATTCCACCTGCTCAGCCACAAATAGTCCCCTCCATTGTTAATTAATATTGTTATATATATAAAGACAATAAATTACTTACAGATAAACGTCTATACCAGTGTGGATGTGAATGACCGTTGGCCCAGTTTGTATAATACAATCCACTCTGATCTGTCCAGACAAACTCGCTTTGTATATTTTTGTTTTGTAATCCGATCCAGACATCAACCATAATGTTTCTTAAATGAGACATCACAAAAGCTGTAATAAAACATATGATATGTATTATATATCTATCACCATGTAGTGATATCTAATGTAGTTTAGCCAGTGCAGAGGGGCAGCGAGGGAGAAATGAAAAAAAAACATAATTTGCAAAAAAAACATGAAAGTTTACCAATGTATTCCTTGCACTGGAAAAGCTTACTGACTGATATATATACTAGTCTGCCGCCCCCCCCCCCCCATTCTTATAGGGGTTATCTAGGAACTGGAGCATCCCCTGTGGAGGCCATGGGAGGTGCAAAATAAAAAATAAAACAAACTCACCTGTCCCTGACCCTCCGATGTCCACCATCAATGTCCATTCAGTTTTGCGTCAGTGCCTGGATGCCGGAATAAGAAGGGGACGGACTGGAGGCGAAGCCTAAAGGGAGGACCCACATGACGTGGGTATGGCAGGCCGCGCCTCCGCCATTGCAAGATGGCGGCGTAGGAACGGGACCAGGGTCGGCGGGCGCGCGGTGTGTTTCACCTTCTCCAGAGCCTGCTCAGCGTCGGGATTCCGCGGGAGGGTCGTCGGTGCGGCCTTCGGTGCCTCTGCACTCCTCTGCAATCGACCTGGCGCTGCCAGGGTCTGGGCTGCATGTGAGCACGGAGGCTCACTCTCCTTCCTCCGTGTACTCCTCCTCGGTGGGAGGGGGAGGGGCTGCTCTCCTGACTCCGGCCTTGTCTTCCTCGGTGCAGCTCTCTGGTGCGATTACTATGGACAGCAGGATTGTGGCTCAGCAAGGCACAGGACTGACGACTGGCGGGCACACAGCACCCGAGCAGTCAGGTGAGTGTACCCCTTTAATCTCTCCCTCTATTCCCCTGTTAGCTGTCCAGGGTGCGGGTATGCATGCTGGGGAGGTGGGCAGGGGTTTAATGGATCTTTTTGGGATGTTGGGGCAGATGCTGAGGGGGGCCCCCCCTCCCCCCGCCGGCGAGGCAGTCGCCGGTCCCGGCGTGTGTGGGGGCAGGGTTGCCAGCCGCGAGTTGGTGGGGGGCAGGGCCATGGGTGGGACCGGGGTCGGTGGACAGCGGGCTAGGTTCTGCGGTGGCGGCGGGGGGATCTGCGGCGGGGGGATGCGCCGGCGAATGCTGTTTCAGGGGGGCGGGGCGGAAAAGGAAAAATCAGCTGAGAAGGGCGGCGACAAGGATAAGGAAGGGGACCCCCTTAGGCTTGATGATTCGGCGAAAGGGGAAGTGTACGTCTGCTTCGAGGGCCCGCTGGGGGCCCATTTGAAGCAGGATGTGAGGGAGAAGATATGGAAAGGGGAATATGTGGAGATATTCTCCCTGCTTCCATTGGAGAAATTCAATCTTGATAGAGCCAAAAAAGATGAGTCCAAAAAAGAGGAGGAGGAAAAACGGAGATACAGGTTGATCCCCCGCACTTTTTCAAATTGGTTGCAAGCATTTGCGATCTTGGCCAGCGTCATTGGGGAAAAGGCGCCGGAGAATTGTTCTCCACTTTTCTGCTATATGGATGCGATAGGCGAGGCGTATAGGGTATACGGGGGACAAGCATGGCTAAGGTACGATGAACAGTTTCGTCAGCGCAAGGCGATACGGCCCAGTATCCGGTGGGATCACAAGGATATTGGGCTGTGGCTGAAAGTAACCGCTCCGGCTCGGGCCGTGCAGCCCTTTCCTTCGGGCGCCGGGGGTCAGGATACGGCCGGACACTCGGCGGCCTCCCAGAAAGGGCTCTGTTTCTCCTTTAATGAAGGAACCTGCAAATTTGGAACAAAATGCAAATTTAAGCATGAGTGTTCCAGTTGTGGGGGTTCCCATGGAGCGTCTCGGTGCTTCAAGGGAAATAAAGCAAAAGGCAGTGAGGGCTCTGGGAAAGGGGCGGAGTCCGGTGGATCTGGCCGCGATGCGGCCATTCCTAAATGAATACCCGGACAGGGCGATGGCATTGTTGTTGGGGGAGGGTTTTGCGTTTGGTTTTAAAATCCCGTTTGTGGAAGGGGAGTTCCAGGTAGTACGGCGTAATTTGAGATCTGCGCTGCAGTACAAAAGCGTAGTGACTGAGAAGTTGGCTAAGGAGGTGTCCTTGGGTAGGATGGCGGGACCCTTTTCTTCTCTCCCTATGGCGAATTTAAGGGTGTCGCCGTTAGGGGTGGTGCCCAAAAAGGAGCCGAACAAATTTCGGCTTATACATCATCTCTCGTTTCCAAAGGGAAGGTCGGTCAATGATGGTATTGACCATGGCCTTTGTGCTGTGGTTTATACCTCATTTGATGCGGCCGTGGCCTGGGTTAGGGAATATGGGCGGGGAGCATTACTAGCCAAGGCGGATGTGGAATCTGCGTTTCGCCTTTTGCCGGTTCACCCTGGGAGTTTGCATTTGTTGGGATGTTTCTGGGAAGGGGGTTATTTTGTGGATAGATGTTTGCCGATGGGATGTTCGCTCTCTTGCGCTTATTTTGAATCGTTCAGTACGTTTGTTGAGTGGGTAGTGCGCAAGGAGGCGGGTTGGTCGTCAGTTATTCACTATTTAGATGATTATTTGTGTGTGGGACCGGCGGGGTCTACAGTGTGTTCGTTGTTATTACATACGTTGGAAAAGGTAGCGCGGCTTTTTGGTATCCCGCTCGCGGGGGAAAAGACAGAGGGACCGACGACCGTGCTAACTTTCCTGGGAATTTGTATCGATACCGTGGGGATGGAGTGTCGGCTGCCTGAGGATAAACTGGGTCAGCTACGCAGCGAAGTGCGGGGGGCATGTCGTAGGAAAAAGTTAATGTTGAGGGAGCTGCAGTCTCTACTAGGGAAATTGAATTTTGCGTGCCGCATTTTACCTATGGGGAGGGTTTTCTGTAGGAGATTGGCGGCTGCTACGGCAGGGGTGCTACGTCCTCACCATTACGTGCGCCTAGGTAAGGAACTGAGGGATGATCTGGAGGTTTGGGACGAGTTTTTGGGTTCTTATAATGGTCGTTCGTTGGTTTTGGAGAAACAGGTCAGTTCTAGCGCTTTGGATTTGTTTACAGATGCGGCAGGGAGTGTGGGGTTTGGTGCTTATTGTCAGGGCCGTTGGTGAGTTGGCAGTTGGCCCAAGAGATGGAAGGCCGAAGGTTGGTCTCGAAACCTTACTTTGTTAGAACTTTTTCCGATCGTGGTGGCTTTGTCTGTGAGCGGGGATAAGTTCCGTAAGAAAAGGGTCCGGTTTAACTGTGATAACATGAGTGTGGTGCAGGCGATTAATAATCTCACGGCGTCTTCCCCACCAGTGGTGTGTGTGTTGCGCAGGTTAGTTTTGGTGTGCTTGTCCCTTAATGCTTGGGTTACGGCAGTGCATGTGCCCGGGGTGGAAAATTGCGTAGCTGATGCCTTGTCTCGTTTACAGTGGGATCGGTTCCGGCAGTTGGCGCCAGAGGCGGAGGAGACTGGAGACCCTTGGCCAGTGGACCTTTGGGACCTGCCATTCGGGCGGCACAAGGTTTGATCTCTGCATCACTGGCCAGGGGCACATGGGAGGCGTACGAGGCAGCTTGGGCTAGTTGGGAGGATTGGAGGCGGCTGTTTGGGAGACAGGTGGCGGACGATGAGGTTTTATTGTTTCTATTAGTGGGGCAATGCAAGGAGGAAGGTTGGTCTGTGTCACGAGTCAGCAAATTACTGGCAGGAGTTGCTTTTGGTTGCTGGGCCCGGGGCTTAGCGGACGTTACAAAGACATTTGCTGTTCGGCAAGCGTTGAAGGGTTGGAGGAGAGGGTGGGTTTCGGCGGATACGAGGCGCCCAGTGTCATATCAATTGTTGCAGTTATTGGGGATTTCGTTGGAGCATATTTGTAGATCGGATTTTGAAGTTAGGCTGTTCCGTTTGGCCTTTTCGTTGGCATTTTTCGGGGCTATGCGGGTGAGCGAGTTGGTAAGCCCGGCCACGGGCTGTCCCGGTGGCTTGTTAGCAGAGGATGTGGAGCTTTTTCAAGACAGACTGGAGTTCCGCATACGTAAGTCCAAAACGGATCAGGAAGGGCGAGGGGCAACGGTTACGTTGTACGCTGTGCCGGGATCAGCTATGTGCCCGGTCAGATGCTTTCGGGAGTATGTGCCCGAGTGCAGGTGGTCAGGTGACCCGTTGCTATGGCATGCTGATGGGTCCTTTTTGTCCAGGTATCAGTTTATAGCGGTTTTCAAGAAGGGCTTGTTACAATGCGGCCGAAGCCCGGGGGAGTTCGGAGGGCATTCCTTTCGGATTGGTGCGGCCACTGAGGCTGCTCGCCTGGGGCTGTCGAATGAAGTGGTCCGTAGAATTGGGAGATGGGAGTCAGTTCGGTTTAGATCATATGTTCGCCCAGCGTGGTTATCTTGAAGTTTAAGAGACTAGGTGTTGGCAAGTTTGTAGTGTTCTGTTTTTCTTTATTGCAGGGTCGGGTGAGGCGGAACTCGTGTGGATATTGGGTCACTCTTTTGTTTTTTGGGGGAGCTCTGAGAGCGGCGGTCCGTCCCGACGGCAGGCAGTTAGGTTTTCCCCGGGATCATGTGGCGGTAAGATGGCTGGGTTTCTGGGGGATGTGTTGGTCCAGGGTCCTGCCGGAATTTCACCGTTTTTCTAGACTGGACAGGGCTCCGGAGGTTCTAGTTCTGCATGTGGGGGGCAACGACTTGGGGGCGAAGCCTTTTAGGGAGCTAATAAGGGACATAAAATTTGACATGTTGCGGCTGTGGGCGCTCGCTCCTGGCATGGTCACTGTCTGGTCGGATATCGTGCACCGGCATGTTTGGAGGGGGGCGAGGTGCATGGACAGTATTAATAGGGCCAGGGTGAAGGTGAACCAGGCAGTTGCTCGATTCTTCCAGAGGAATGGTTTTGTGGCCATACGGCATAGAGAGTTGGAGGCGGGTGAAGGTAATTTCTGGCGCAGGGACGGCGTGCACCTCAATGCTTTTGGGACGGACCTGTGGACATTGGCTATCCAGGAAGGGATCGAGGTGGCGCTGCGGGTGTGGAGGGACGCGAGGGCTTAAGGGGTCAAGCCGTCGCGTTTATGGTGGGGGGGTCCTCGGAGTTGGGAAGGAAAATACCTGGTGGTATGGTTGGGGGGGGGAGCTGTGAGGCTCTGGACTCCCCAAAAGAACAATGGATTGGTGAGGAGGAAATTTTTGGGCTGGCCTTGGTTCGTGGGATCTTTAATGATAGATCCTTATTTCACCAGGGAATGGTGAGTTGGTGCCTCCTAGCTGGGCCTTACGGCTGGAGGTAAATTTAAAGGCAAGTTATAGGCCAGTGTGTTGGCTCCGAGGACCTCCTTAGCCTAATAGGTTTATATTATGTTATTGGATCTTGAAATGTTATGTTTGTTTAATAAAATGGCTGCTGTGGCCAATTCAACTCCACCCCTTTTGTGTTTGAGTCTTTTTTATACAGGTGGGACAAGGTACGTGAAGTGGAGGAACTAGGCATTACCTCGTCAAGTCAGTCTCACATGATCGCTGAAACCAATCAGTGGCCTCAGTGAAAACTGGCAAGAAACTGATGTGAGTGACGTCATTGGTCACTCTCCAGCGACTGCTTAGATTGGCCTCACTGGTCACATGAGGCTGAGGGATTCCAGAATCCAGGCACCAGTGCAAGACCAAATGTACATCAGTCCTGGACAATGGAGCACTGGGGACAGGTTAGTATACTTATTTTTTTTTATTTTATACTTCCCCCCGACCCCACGCCAATTGTACAAGAATAAATTCTGATAAATCGCCTGTTTGGCTGTTAAATCTCCTGTTTGATAGGGCCTTAGTTTGCAGAGTGCAGCGGGGTGTCATAGTTGTCTGTACTCAGCCTCTTATCCTGCCGCCCCAGCTCTCTGTGATGTCACTCTGCTCTACTCCTGCTGTTTGTACATAGATTAAAGCAGAGTCAGTCTTGTGATTTAGAGTCACATTGTCAGCAGGGGAGAAGGTGGAGGATCATGGCTTCCAGCCTAAACCATTATTGCTGACAGAATGTGAGGTGGCAAACCAAGAAACATCTCTTGGTCACTGAAACCAGAAATGGCTTGTTATTAAAGTGGTTGGCCACTTTAAGACCAATATTGAGAGACAAATGTTATTGCTTGTACAATAAAATGTTAAATTTTCCAATATACTTTCTATATCAATTCATCACAGTTTTCTAGATCTCTGCTTTGCTGTCATTCATTCTGATTACCTCTAGTGGATGACATTCTGACCATGGACATGTGATATACAGTCTATGGTCATGTGATCATGTGATGAGCACACAGGTGCACACCTCGTTACCAGGCAGATGTCTTATTACTGTGCTGTGGCTATAACAAGCAGTGCACCTGTGTGTCCAAAGCAGAGATCTAGAAAAATGTGAGAAATTGATGCAGCAAGTATATTGGAAAATTGTACAACTTATTATTATACAAACAATAAAATTTGTCTCTCAATATTGGTCTGAAAGTGGACAACCCCTTTAAGGCTTTAAATGTTAAGGCCAATGCAAGCTACATCCTCAAGGGATTAAACATGCTAGTACACACAGAATAGACATGAACAGTCTTCTGGGGGTCTAGAGTGGCTGTCAGGTAACAAAATTCCTTCAAAACCAACAACAGTAGTAGGGGTCTTTAATAGGAGCAGTATCTTGCCTTTGGGGCCACAAACGAACGTCTCAGCTCTCAACGTCCAGCAGTCCTCTGGCATCCCCTTATTATTATTTTTATTATTAAAAAATTATTATATTTTTACATGGGCGAACTATTAATTACTCAAGGTGTTGTACATTATTATATTAATTCCATAGTGCTCTACATTATTATATTAATTCCATGGTGCTCTGTACATTATTATATTAATTCCATGGTGTTGTACATTACTATATTAATTCCATGGTGCTCTGTACATTATTATATCAATTCCAGGGCACTGTATATTATTATATCAATTCCAGGGCACTGCACATTATTATATTAATTCCATGGTGCTGTACATTATTATATTAATTCCATGGTGCTGTACATTATTATAGTAATTCCATGGTGCTGTACATTATTATATTAATTCCATGGTGCTGTACATTATCATATTAATTCCATGGTGCTGTACAGTATTATTTCAATTCCATGATGATGTACATTATTATATTAATTTCATGGTGCTCTGTACATTATTATATCAAATTCCGTGTGCTGTACATTTTAATTCCATGGTGTTGAACAATATTATATTAATTCCATAGTGCTCTGTGCATTATTATATTAATCCCATGGTGTTGTACAATATAATATTAATTCCATGGTGCAGTATAGTATTATATTAATTCCAGGATAGTATACATTTGAGGGTTTACTTAAAATGCACAGGGCCCTGCTTGCAAGGGCTTACAATCTATGAGGAAAGGGAATAGAGACAGTAGGTGTGAAGGATACCACTTTGCCAAGCTGCTTGGCACACCTGCGATCACTCTTCTTAACCTTCCACTCACGCCCGTAAGTGGACTGAGTTCATAGGATAATATGAAACGAGCTTTATAAATTTTATATATTTAGTAACTTGAGTGGGTCGGTGCTAGTCACTAACATATACAGAAATATGCATCAATGGATTGTCAAGCAAATACAGATAAAAGCACAATACAGTACAGAAAATAAAATGGGAATAAAAGATAGGAAAATACCGGAATAAGTTTGTAGATGGCTCTCTAAACCTCAGCAGTTTGGCCTAGGGTGCTTTCTTAAATCAATAATGATAAATTTATTCATAATATAACAAAAACATACAAAGACAATAGACAAAAAATGCAATACATATAGGGGAAAGACCTGGATGGTCATAAATAGTGGAAATACCCAAGACAAGGCATTCTGAACGGAATTGAAAAATATCATAAATGCACAATCAATGCAGGGGACTGATAGCCTATATATATCTGGCTGTAACACAAAAGAAACCAGTATATAAGAGAGACCCATAAATAAATGTGATGAGGCAAGAGAGTGATATACCATAATGCTTACAGCACACAATAGTGGGTGAGGCAACAGTAGGACATACAGTAAAAATAAAAGTCTATTCACTACTTACATTGTACCAAATCATCATTTATAGTGACCAAATTTCCTCCCAAGGACTGACATGCAAGTCTGGCATTATCCCAGTGAACCCCTTCATCTTCTCCTGTGCCAAATATCCCGTAACACTTAAATAGAGAATATCAGAATACGGTTATAATTAGAGATGAGCGAACCTTTTAAAATTTGTTAATTTTTAATTTTGGGTTCGGTTGACTTGGGTCCCAGATTTGTTTCAGGTTGAACAAGTATGGTACAAATCACACATTAAATTGTCGTAAAAAATAGTGTAGAACACTGTCAGGGCTCTTAGGACTTTACATATCCAAATATCTAGCTGAAGGTATGTCAAAGTAAAAGTGATATGTACAACCATGGAAAAATGGATGGTACGCAATGTACACATAAAAAATACCGCTACAAAATGATATTTTTTCACATGATAAGGCTGTCACACGATTTACTGGTTGAGAAACCCCCACACATTAAATAACAAGTTTTTTTTAGATTAGCACAGGCTGCGAGACTGTTTATTGGTTGAGCAATAAAAAAATCTCTTAAAAAACAAATTTTTTGTTCAAATTAGTGCAGCAGAATCGGCATTTTGTTGTTAGAACAGTACTTTCTATGTATTTAGCGGAGAAAAAAATGTCACTAATAGGACTATGTCAGTAAAAACTATGTTTAAACACTGCTCTATTGTAAAACAGACAACATTAGATTATTGGCAATGAAAGGGTTAACTTTCCTTTATTTGCCTGTATTATTTCAGCAGTCTGGATCACAGCATAGATATTCTCTTTCACTCCAATCTATGATTTCTATAATTATCTGCCTGTAATTTATTAATTCTGACTAAACTGTGTTCTAATTCTCCTACTCCTAGCTCTATTGTAAGCTTAGCTGCACTCAGTGCTCTCTGTGTCATGCAGTAATGAATAACACATCCATCCCCTACTTCCACCATCACTGATATGCCTTGTGTTCCAGCCCACACAACCTTATATACTGTATATAACATCAGCACTGTAAGGTGTCCACCTACCACTGACTATTGGCTGAGAGGCTGTCAGCTGATGTCAGGTGGTGTCAGAACATTTCAGTGACTGACAGGACACATTTTTTTTTCCTGCATGTACTGTTGGACATTTTAGTTTGTCTGAAACAAAACGCCATTTATTCGGTTTTGGTATAAAACAAACTATCTGGAATATTTGGGTGGAACTGTCTCGTGATGAATCGGTTCGCCCATCTCTAGTTATGATTACAAATTTAACTGCATAGAAAATACTAAAACAAATAAATATTGCAACAAAACCATGAGGCATCATTTCAGATATAAGTCTACCTTATGGTTACATTGTATAACTTACACAAAAATTCATCAATATACCGTACATCTATTATCAGAAATGATGAAATATTCCCTTTAAAAGGAGAATAACCAGAATCAGACCACACATAATTTGCTTGTAGTCTGTTACCATGGAGACACATAAGTCTGCACAGGAATTTAGACATAAAATAGCATGAGGTTTTTAAAGGGAGTGTGTCATCAAAACCCAGCATATCGACCCAGCCCTGCAGATAGATATGTTAGGTTCCCTGAATCAGGCAGTATTTTCCATTGGTGAATTGATGCCTCTGTTACCAAGAAATTGTTGCTTTTGCCAATATGCAAATTACCTCATTGGAGCAATCAGGGTGCTGTTGTGGCTCCAAAGAGGTAACCAGCAACACTCTTATTGCTCCAGAGAGCTAATTTGCATATTAGTAAAGACAGCTTTTTGTCAGTAACAGAGGCAGAGATTCACGAGGGGAAAACATCATTTGATTCAGGTAACTCTAACCTATCTGCAGGGCTGTATCGATATGCTGGATTCTAGGGACAGACTCTCCTTAAAAGGGGTATTCCCATTTTGAACATAAATGTGTGATAGGTAGCCCTTATTTATATCAAGAACAGATGTCCCCTGATATCTCCCAGTTAAAATCCAAAAAGTGGTGGGGTGATGTACCCCAAAAAAACACGGGCGTACCAGCGCTGGTCCAGTCACGTACTTTTATTGCCTGATCTCGATAAAAGTACTTGACTGGACCAGCGCTAGTAAGCCCGTTTTTTTTTGGGGTACATCACCCCGCCACTTCTTAGATCATTGCGACGTGGGATTCGTACCATGTGAAGGAGGTGCCCAGCTGCTATAAGAGTCTGACTTCCAGTTGGAATTAATCTAATATGCCCCCTAAGCAGTTGTGAGCTCATCACAACTGCACAAGGTGAGAACCTTTACATCGTATCGACCATATTTGATTGCCTCAACAATATTACATGCTTGGCGCTGTGTCTTTTTCTCTTTTTGGTATTCTTATCTCCCAGTTAAAGTGACTGGAGAGGTGGACATTCATATGTCACTCTCTCCTTTTACAGCAATAGAAATTCCCATAAATATTTGAGGAAACCTTCTTAGCTCTCTTCAGAGCTCCCAAAGAAGTGAATGGAGCAAGCCGCATAGGCTCGACCACCTTTCCAGTCACAGCAGCCACAAGACAATTATTGGTGAACACTCATTCTCAATACTGGTGTCCTAGAGGTGGGTGCTACATCTATACATCTATCAAAAATCCTGTTAATATGCCATAATGTTGTAGTTGGGAATACCCCTTTAAGAACAATAGCAATTTGATAATAAAGACAGGCAGGTAGAACTACAGGGATAGGCCTGCATGACTGGGGTTTGGAGGAAGAGTCACATGTGTGTAGATGGGTGAATGAAGGAAGGTGAAGTTAGAGGACATGTAAGGTTTCTTGGGAAGAGTTAAGTGTCACCAATACTACCTAGTTACAGGGGCATTGTCATAGAGGGTGTAATGGTAGTAGGTAAACCTGTGCCCTGGTCCCCAAGTGGGCGTAAAGGTCACTTTTCCACATACATAAATAAACAGTATTATACATGGCCCTTGGTATGTGGACATGGGAGACTTTGCTTTATGGTCCAGTAGCTCAAAGTCCCTAGAGGTAACATTTCATATCTTGTATAGATTCTATAACCAACAGAACAGAACAGAGTCCGACCACACATGACAATTCACTGTAGCTTACATTTAGGGCTGGATATACAAGTTACTATTGTACTTCTGTATGTTCTATATTCTATATCCTGCAGTAATATTAATATTAATGAAATTACCTTCTGTCCAAATGGCATCCAGTCTTCTGGACATCCACCTTCTGGGGCAGGAATAGTTGGGGCAAATGTGGCATTAATGGTACTGTTTGTCCTTTCACAGATAAACGCTTCAGGGAGACCACAATGTATATTAGCCCATGACCCTATAAAAATAATAATAGAAAGAAATGGCAAATTATTGATGGGTAGCCAAACATTAAGGAAAGGGGAACCCTGACTGCTGGGGGTGGGTGAGTAACAAGTATGGGGATCGAATAACTTTCTTTTGTTTTCTGATGAGAGCTCCGTCTCACCCCTGTGGAGTATGGCTAGTGGTACTGTCCTCCAATCTATATTTATTTGCTCCCAGATCATAGATTAGTCTGAGGTGTGAACATTTGGTTTTAGACCTGATTCCTTGAAAGAAGATCCAGGCAGTGTCAGAATAGGAGCCGTGGGAGGTGAGTGTTATGGTGAGGTGAGTAATATTTTTTATTTTTTTTTTCTTCAGCCCCTTTCAGATTTTATTCTGCTGGAAAATCCCTTAAACCTGATCTAGGCTCCCCATGATCTACTTCTATGATACTTGCACTCTTGAAAGACAATTAATTAAGCAGCCTAAAGTTTCAAGCACGCTGGCACCTCTTAGATGGAGATGGGCAAAGCGCTTCGGCACGAGCCAGGTTCTACCCAAATATTCCAAATTCATTTTAGGATTCATCTTGGACAAACTAAACTGGCCACCCCAAAACACATTGTGGTAAATTATTATACTCTGGGGTCTCCTCACATCTCAGAGTATAATAGGTGGAGGACCAGGGGAGGTGAAAAAAATAAAAAAAGCATACTCATCTTCCGTAACCTCTTTTGGGTTGCTCATGGTATTCAGCATTTTTCTGATGAAGTCACGAGCCCAGGGTCACCTCTGAAGCCTGTCACATGGGCAAGCCAAGCGTCAAGACTCAGGAACCCGGGGTCAGGAATCAAAAGTGATCCTAGGCGCATAATGTAATTGAAGTGACTGAGAGAGAGCACCAGATGCCGCAAGGAAACCGAAAAGAGATAAAGGAAGACGAGTAAAAATGCTTTTTTTTTTTTTTTTTTACACCTTTCCAGGGCCTCCACCTAATATACTCTGGGGTCTGAAGAGACCCCAGAGTATAATAATTTCACTTCTGATTCTATCTGAACAAGATTGAACCGAAACAAACCAGAGGATCTTCAGAGGTTCTCCCATCTCTACTCTTAATCTTTTATTGATCAGCCACTTCTAGGTCTTGATGACCAAACCATGTTTTGCGTTTTACAATTGTCACATACCAAACCCTAGAGCTTTTTTATTTTTCCTTCAGCGTACTTGTATGAGGGCTTGTTTCTAGCAGGACAAGTGCTACTGTTTAACCCTTTCCTGACATAGTACAGTGCATGTCAAGTGTTAAAATATGGTGACCGCTAAGAAGCTGACTCAAAAAACCGTTGCAAAATCTATAACCGAAAAATGCTGGGCTTCCACAACGTTGGGCCTTGGCCTAAAACGGTTTTCTAGGACTTATTAATTGATGACCTATCTTTATACAAAGTGAATGCAAAAGGAAAGTTGCGCTGTGATTGGTTGCTGTGTGCAAATAAGACATTTTTGCTTTTAGACCATTTTAATAAATCTGCCCCATTGTATTGTTACATATAGAGAGGTCATTGTATTGTAGGTTTAAGCCTTACCCATGTGTGTCCTCATCTCAGTGCAAAACCCATCTCTATTGGCAATGTCCGGCTCATTTATTGCCCAGGCGACAAAGTCAACTGGAGAACCGTCCATCCTCCTAATAATATAGAAATGGCGCTGTCAAAATGAAAGTGTAATACACATGCTTAAAGGAGAATGACCAGACAACATACAATACCAGACACAACCCATCGACAGGAGTGCGGTTGTTTTTCTAATCCTGGACAGCCCCTTTACAAAAACAGCTACTGATATGTTTTCTATGAACCAGACATTTGTCTTTCTGTACAACCAAATACATCAAGATCACAGACGGTGGAATCGAGTAAATCCAACATCATTATCAAGAACTGGTTATTTCATTTATTCATTTATGATTTACTAATTAATGACCATGTTATTTTTAGGGCGAAAATTGAACACTTTTCTGCCACCAACATTTTTTGATTTCCATTATTTACTCTCCTCCTTCCAAAAGCCACATATTTTTTATTTCTCACAAAGCTGTATGAGATTTATTTTTTGCTAGAAAGATTGTACATCATAACGATACCATTTAATATTCCGTACGATGTACTGGGAAGCTGCAAAAAAATTTAGAGTGAGGTGGAATTAGAGAAAAACTGCATTTGCACCATTTTGTTAGGAGTTTGGTTTTTACGGCATTCACTGTGCAGCCAAAATGACTCATCATCTATATTCAATATCCTCTTTCCCTTGATTATGGAGTTCCCCAGGGCTCGGTCCTAGGCCCCCTCCTTTTCTCTCTCAACACAGCAGATTTGGATTCCGGTACCATCTTTATGCTGATGACAGCCAACTATATACCTCATCCCGTGACATCACCCCTGCACTAATACAGAACACCAGTGACTGTCTCTAACATCAGGTCTTCACTTTATCTGCAACTAAGTGTAAATGCTACACCGATGCCTCGGGTCTATCCCAGTCACTACATTGGCTGCCCATTCATTATAGAATACAATATAAACTTATCACCCTCATCCACAAGGCTCTCCATAATGCTGCATCTTCCTTCATGTCTTCCCTCATCTCTGGCTATCACCCAACCCGTGCTCTCCATTCAGTCAATGACCTAAGACTAACACCCTCTATTACCAGAACCTCCCACGCTCGTATACAAGACTTCTCCCGAGTTGCACCACTTCTCTGGATAGCTCTATCCTGGACAATGAGATTAACTCCCATGTCAGAATCCTGGTGTATTTTTCTAATATACCACCAGTGGCCGTTGTTTCTCTCACTCTGAACTATTGTGTTGCACTTCCGCTCCTCACCACTGAAGACTGCTGTGTTATCCAAGGATTTGCCCTTAACCAAGATGACCGATGTGTGCCAACTTGAAGCCATCTTGTTTCCTGATTGGGCCTATTTATACCCATGAGGCAATTCAACCATTGCTTGAGTATTGTGACTTGTTTCCAGTCTCCATTTCCTCTGAACTGTCTTTCCCAGACTGTTCCTACTCCTCGCTGTATTACCCTTGCGATCTAAACCTCAAGCCACATCCGGACAACTACTCTACAACATCTAACTGCGCCTGGCTTTCTTCCATCTGGCCACTGGATTCCAGCCATGAGTACCAGTATTGTAACATCCCAACTTCTACAGCTTCAAGCATATGTCTTCAAACAGGCCTATAACAATTCCTAATCTAAACCCTTCCGCAGTTAGAATTCCCAAAACTAACCCACCACTGTTCGTGCGCTCACATTATCTCACAGGACATGACGTCTTACCGGACTGTAACTTTATATGTCCAGGCACATTAAAGGACACTGACTGGTGATGGCTCATATAGCTTTATTTATGTGTAATGAAAGTAAACTATCACAAAAATGGCTGGAGCACTGTATAAGCAATGCTACCTTTGATTCTGCCCCTGCTAACTCTTGTTTCACCCCCTCTACCTCATAGATTGTAAGCTCTTGCGAGCATGGCCCTCAGTCCCATTCTCTGGGTCAATACGATCACGATGATACTGAATTTATATAGTTTTTGTTTTAGATCTTTAACAAAAATCTGCTGGTGATCCGATGCCTCGGTCACTTTTGACCAAGGCATCTAAAGGATTAATGAACACAATCAGATAGGACCTAGCGGCAATACAAAAGAGACCCGACGGCTATAGTGCCCACTCAACTCCTGAGTGGATGCCATGTTTACAGTGCTGATATTGGTCATAATTGTACGGTGGATATCAGCAAGGGGTTAAAGCGATTGTGGAAGAACCATCACTCTTATCTATGAGCTATATCTGGTATTACAACTCAGTCCCATTTACATGGATCACGAATTTGTAGATGGTGACTCCCCCCCTCTACCCCCTTACAATCCTCCTGGGGGTGAATCCTTTGCATAGTTCATTTCGGTTATATATAAAATGCCTGTGTTAACCCTTTCTTTATTTTAACAAAACACTTTACTGATTATAAGGTTATACTGCAATGCCTATTTCATTGTTTTGTAAAGACCTGTGATCACCTGACCATTGTGGTCCTCAAGTCAGTGGGAGACTGATTTGTGTATTTTGTGGCTCCCCCATCCCATAACATGCAGAGGTTTGTTCCCAGATACCATGATTGTCCAACAGGATGCAGCTTGGATGATAAAGCTCGATCTAAGGCAGCCCTGAAAAACATTTGGAGGACTCAGAGGCCATGCTCTAATATCCTCAGAAGATTTACCAAGGGGTTGCAGAGATAGACAAAGAGCGATGGGATGAGTGACCCTTACTGACTCGAGTGATGACCTCTGTAGCCTTGGAAAACAATAGACCCTGAGAGGGAACAGTGAGAGATAGCTGAGTGGGAAGGAACCTCCATGATATTCAGAGATAAACTCAATCCGAATGTTTCAAAAGGGACATTATATGTGCAAAAGTGTGACTGAAAGAAAAGCGAAGTGGGTAAGAAATGTTTCCTGCTTTTTTTAGTGATCTTTAAAGAAAATTTCATCTTAGGCAACCACTGCAAACACTTTTTCTGATTTTATAATGTTCTATGGAAAAACCGTCACCAGGTCTGAGCAGCCCAATGACATACATCATCTGATCAGCGCTGTCACCCTGAGAATATAGAAGCCCGCCCCTGAAAAATCCCAGTGTTAGCGGCCACTAGGCTTGTAGACCCTAATTTGTATCAACCGTAAAAGGGCTTATATTGTTGGAATGGCTGGACAGATTTCAATAAACAAGACATCAAAATTCTCCGGGTGACGGCACCGATCAGATAACGTATATCATTGGGCTTCTTGGACCTGGTGACAGGTCCTCTTTAAATAGGGGTTGCAAATAACTACTATATCCTGTATATAATGCATAAACAATCAATAATAAAAGTAATATCAGAGACTTAATCTATTAAGCACCTACTTAAATTCTTTATCCAGTCCTAAACGTAGGCCAATGTAATATGCATATTCTCTTCTTTTGATTGAAATCTAAGAATGGAAAAGGTAAAAAGGGCAGTAAGTCCATGTTCACACCAGCGTCATGGCTTTTATTATCAACCTCTTAATGACCAAGTGATTTTTTTTTTCTTTTTTACGACTTCACATTCCAAAACTGTCAAAACTTTTGAAATTTACACTGACAAGGCCGCACGGTGACTTGTTTTGTTTTTGCGTTTTCTTGGAATGACGCATTTTGTACATTGAATTCATTTTAGGTTACATGTACAAGTGAAACCACATACAAGTCCAAAAGACCACCTCTTTGAGAAGACCATCCCCTTATCCAGATCACATTTTCTTTGACAGATTATCATTTTTCCATATTAGACATCTTCAAGAAGACCATTCCCCTTGAACACTGTTTCTCAACCTTTTCAAGATAAGTACCCCCTCATGAAAAAAGTTCCAAACAAAGTACCCCCAACAGACACTGTATTGTCCATTATATGACAAATTCTGGCCTGGTCTTAGGTGGAGGAGAAAAACTAGACCACATAGCATGCACAGCAAATCCTTTTGCTTATGGGCGAACCTGTGACAGGCACACACTAAAAGTTTTGACGGTCTTTTAGCTTCCGGCCAGCTTTTCACACATCAGATAATAAGCTATCTGTCACTGACACTGTGTCTTAGTATTTTAAGATGGTGGGAGGTTTGGGCAGCATGAACCCCCCAGGAGCCTCAAAACTTGAGCACTCACTAAATCTGCCACTTCCAGAATGCTGTTCTGTGTACCCCCTGGGGTACACATTCTTCAGGTTGAGAACCTTTGCCCTAGAAGAGCACTTTCTAATGCAATTTTGCTTATACAAGTCTACAAATTTTCAGAAGTTGTTTGGTTCAGAAATAAAATGAGCCATTTCTTAATGATTTTCATATGCTGAATTCAAATATCACAAGGAAAACTGTCAATTGGCTCTAGCTTCTATGATATTGAAGAATTCTCATTTTACTGTAAATTCTATAGATTATAATATATAATTGTGACTTCTGCAATCATATAGGTGCAAGTTTATTGTTCATAAAATTTTGAAATATATTCTGAGGAAACTTAGCTTTATTTATAATCAACTATAATTTACAGACATGTCTAAGCACTTTTACAAATTATAATTATATATAGGCTAATATGTTATTGGGTCCTCATTCATTGGCTACTCGGTTCTTTTTCACACGTCTCTTGTAGTCGGGTATCAGATTGTCTCTGGTAACTGTCCAGCAGTAATCCTTAAGCATTGATGGGTTCCATTTACCCTGATATCTTTTTTTCCATAGGCGCAATTTCTTGGTGAAATCGCTCACCATATTCATCGCTCACCGCTCCACAGTTTGGTGCTAAGAAGTCTAGATGAGAATGCAAGAAATGAATCTTTAAAGACATGTTACATCCCAGGTTTTTATATGCCTTGAGGATTCTTTGCTTCACTCAACCTTGGAAACTTACATAGGAGATACTTGAATGCATCTTCATTTTTATCTATTGCCTTTACAAAGTTCTTCATAAGACCCAGCTTGATATGCAATGGAGGTAGAAGAATCTTTGTTGGTTCAAGGAGCTCTGGATGCATAACAATTTTAGTCCCTGGCTGCAGTGATTGTCGGAATGGCCAATCTCTTTTCTTGTAGTGGTCTGATCTTGCAGGACTGCCCCATTCACATTGGAAGCAGCAGTACTTTGTGTATCCACCCTGGAGACCAAGCACTAGCACAACCACCTTCAAGTCACCACAGAGGCACCACAGATGTTGATCATAGTTTATGCATCTCAAAAGCTGTTTCATGTTGTTACATGTTTCCTTCATGTGACCTGCATAACCAATTGGAACTGATGGTAGTGCATTGCCATTGTGCAGCAAGACAGCTTTAAGACTTAGCTTGGTTGAATCGATAAATAGCCTCCACTCATCTGGGTTATAGCTGATGGTGAGAGCTTCCATTAAACTGTAGGGGATATTGCATGCAACAAGATCATCCTCCTTGAAGAAGAATTGGACAAGATGCTTTTGACGGTCCCGGAACAAAGAAATCCAAACATCATCTGCTAGCAGATTCCACTGTTGAAGTCTGGAACCTAAGTTTAATTAGGATTGCATCACCTGGCCTTTACTGGCATCTTTCTATTGGTCATTCTGAGATGATGCAATTCTAGTAGATGATGCAATACTGATGATGTAAACTTTTCCCAGTATTGTACTAAAGGCTGTGAGAAATATCAAAATCACCTCTGAATCATGAAAATTAGAGCCAATTTAAAAATTTCGATTTCAGCACCCCAAAATTAGTTAAGATCAACTGTTTTCATGTCTGAAAAAATTTGACTGTAGACGAGTGTTATTGTTCTCAAATAGGTTTCACTATGATACACTGCTTAAAGGGAACCTTCCAGGTAGATTTGGACACTAAACCACCCACAGGTCCTTTATAGACCAGGGGTTTAGAGCCACAAATAGTCCTGTGATAAAGCTGAGTGTGTACGCATTGAAAAAAAACCTTTATACTTACCTATAGATGAATGTGATGCGTGTCATCGGACTCATATCTATTGCTCGCGGTGTCTGCATAGGAAGAGCGCCTCAACTTCACTGCACATATGCCCTAGATCCAGCGCATGTGCCGTGAAGCCAAGATGTGCCTTCTCCTTTGCTGAACAGCTGTGTAAGTATAAAAGGTTTTTTCCAACATGAGTGCAGACAGTCGTACAACAAGGCTATTTAGGACACTAAACATCTGGTCCATAAAGACTTGTGGGTGGTTTTAGTGTCCCAAATCAGCCTGACAGGTTCCCTTTAACCTTTGTTTGTTGTTTTTTTTTTTTTGGGGGGGGGTACAAAAATACTGAAATTGTGATTCCAATTTCTGTGTTTTAAAATGGATATGTTTACTGAATTGATTATTCACTACTTCTTCTGGGGATATTCTTGCTTACTTCTGGGGATATTGGAAAAAGGGTTAAAGTAAATACAGTTAGGTCCATATATATTTGGACGCTAACACAATTTTTTTTACCTGTTTACTGAAACATATTCAAGTTATAGTTATATAATGGACATAAAGTCCATTCACATTAAAATTGTATGAAGGGTTTAGGAGTTTCAGCTCAGTAACATGTGCCACCCTGTTTTCAAAGGGACCAAAAGTAATTGGACAATTGACTCAAAGGCTGTTTCATGGGCTGTTTCATTCGCTATATCATTCTCAATTAAGCAGATAAAAGGCATGGAGTTGATTTGAGGTGTGGTGCTTGTATTTGGAAGATTTTGCTGTGAAGAAAACATGCGGTCAAAGGAGTTCTCCATGTAGGTGAAACAAGCCATCCTTAAGCTGCGAAAACAGAAAAAAACCCATCTGAGAAATTGCTACAATATTAGGAGTGGCAAAATCTACAGTTTGGTATATCCTGAGAAAGAAAGAAAGCACTGATGAACTCATCAATGCAAAAAGATCTGGATGCCCACGGAAGACAACAGTGGTGGATGATCGCAGAATAATTTCCATGGTGAAGAGAAACCCCTTCACAACAGCCAACCAAGTGAACAACATTCTCCAGAATGTAGGTGTATCAATATCCAAATCTACCATAAAGAGAAGACTGCATGAAAGTAAATACAGAGGGTTCACTGCACGGTGCAAGCCACTCATAAGCCTCAAGAATAAGAAGGTTAGATTGGACTTTGCTAAAAAAACATCCAAAAAAGCCAGCACAGTTTTGGAAGAACGTTCTTTGGAAAGATGAAACCAAGATCAACCTCTACCAGAATGATTGAAAGAAAAAAGTATGGCGAAGGCGTGATACAGCTCATGATCCAAAGCACGTAAAACACGGCGGAGGCGGCAGTGTGATGGCTTGGGCAGGCATGGCTGACAGTGGCACTGGGTCACTAGTGTTTATTGATGATGTGACACAGGACAGAAACAGCCAGATGAATTCTGCGGTATTCACAGACATACTGTGTGCTCAAATCCAGCCAAACGCAGCCAAATTGATACATAATACAGATGGACAATGACCCAAAACATAAAGCCAAAGCAACCCAGGTGTTTATTAAAGCAAAGAAGTGGAATATTCTTGAATGGCCAAGTCAGTCGCCTGATCTCAACCCAATTGAGCAGCATTTCACTTGTAACAGACTAAACTTCAAGACAGAAAGACCACAAACAAACAGCAACTGAAAACCGCTGCAGTAAAGGCCTGGCCGAGCATTAACCAGGAGGAAACACAGCGGAGGCGTCTGGTGATGTCCATGAGCTCAAGACTTCAGACAGTCATTGCCAACAAAGGGTGAACAACCAAGTATTAGAAATTAACATTTTATTTACAATTATTTAATTTGTCTAATTACTTTTGAGCCCCTGAAATGAAGGGATTGTGTGTAATAAATGCTTTATAATTCCTCACATTTTTATGCAATCATTTTGTTCAACCCACTGAATTAAAGCTGAAAGTATGAAACTTCAACATTGTGGTAATGTCCAGAACCAAAACTAGAAAAATGTTGTCTCTGTCCAAATATTTATGGACCTAACTGTACACTGAAGAATTTCAGATGTTAAAAGGGAGTCTGTCATCAGAACCAGCATACCCACCCAGCCCCGCAGATAGATAGGTTAGGGTCACCCTGATCAAATAGTGTTTTCAAATGTGAATCACTGACTTTATTGAGAAGAGATCGCTGTTTTTGTTGATATGCAAATGAGCTATGTGAAGCTACAAGGGCATTGCCGGCTATCTCTTTAGAACAATGTCCTTGTTGCTCCAAAAAGCTCATTTGCAAAAGAGTGATATTTTATCAACAGAGGTTCCTGTTCACAAGTGGAAAACATCAATAGATCCAGGTGACCCTAACCTATCTATCTGCAGGCTGGGTTGATATGCTGGGATCTGATGACAGACTCCCTTTAAGCTTTGTTTAGTAAAGTTAGAGAATCCCTGAGGACTTTTGGTTGTATCTCAGTAAAATTATTGGTTACCATGAATATTGTGTGACCTCAAAGTCTCCTTATTGTGGAAAAAGTTTGCTCAACAAGTGTAACTCCATCATCACCACAATTTTACTACAAATGTTATATGAGTAAAAGTTACTGTGGACCACGTAGTCTAAAATAAGAATATCCATACTCAGAACTTACGTATTTCCAGAGGAATCTCCTCTCAGATTCACTGTTAATGGTGACAAGATGGGAAAAATTGCGTTTACAAAATTCTTGAGCTTTCTCCATCGGCAATTTATCATTGCTAACATAGTATTGGCTGTCATTGTAGATCAGCCAACCATCACTTGTAAATTCATTATCTATGAAGGAGATACAAATATCATGTTATAATATACAAGATGGAAGGAATGACACAAACTGTGTTTGTTGACCCTTCTGTTTTAGAGGGCTTTGGACAGCCCTGGCCAATCACAGGCCACTGGGTTGGGGGTGGAGATGGAAAGTCTCCAGAGACTGTTAGTTGAGTGTGTGCTAGCAGCCTAGTGAGACGTGCTTAGAGTCCTCTGCAGCCCCTGAGGGAAGAAGTAATCCACCGCCCTACTGAAGCCTCATAGAGCCCTGAGACAGGGAAGGAACCGCTGTTAACCCCATACAAGTAAAAATGTGCCAATATTGTGGAAGAATTTGTGGATCACAGAACCCACAAGCCAGGACTCATTTGCATCCAGGTATCTGGGCCCCTGGGACTTCAATTAACTCAGCCCCCATAGCCATAATGGGAGAGGCTGAGACTTATATACACACGTGGACAAAATTGTTGGTACCCCTCGTTTAATGAAAGAAAACCCCACAATGGTCACAGAAATAACTTGAATATGACAAAAGGAATTTGGCAAACTACATGTTGACAAGCCACAAAGCTTCTGGGAGAATGTCCTATGAACAGATGAGACAAAAATCAAAATTTTTGGAAAGGCACATCAGCTCTATGTTCACAGATGGAAAAATGAAGCATATCTTGGAAAGAACACTGTCCCTACTGTGAAACATGGAGGAGGCTCTGTTATGTTCTGGGGCTGCTTTGCTGCATCTGGCACAGGGTGTCTTGAAACTGTGCAGGGTACAATGAAATCTCAAGACTATCAAGGGATTCTAGAGAGAAATGTGCTGCCCGGCGTCAGAAAACTTGGTCTCAGTCGCAGGTCATGGGTCTTGCACCAGGATAATGACCCAAAACACACAGCTAAAAACACCCAAGAGTGGCTAAGAGGAAAACATTGGACTATTCTGAAGTGGCCTTCTATGAGCCCTGACCTAAATCCTATTGAGCATCTTTGGAAGGAGCTGAAACATGTCGTCTGGAGAAGGCACCCTTCACACCCGAGACAACTGGAGCAGTTTGCTCATGAGGAGTGGCCAAAATCCCTGCTGAGAGGTGCAGAAGTCTCATTGACAGTTACAGGAATCGTTTGATTGCAGGGATTGCCTCAAAAGGTTGTGCAACAAAATATTAAGTTAAGTTTACCATCATTTCCCTTACGTTCTACAGCAACACAATATGAAGTATTCCTGCCCCTATGTGCTGGTAGGACAGGCGGAACTTTTAATTAACATAAAATATGCATGACTATGCTACCCTATAAGAGGGCAAAGAGATCTCCCCCCCTTGTGTTTTTTTCTGTCCTGTGTGGTGGGACAGGTGGAGGGAGGTCTTTTGTCCTCCCATATTTTGTTTTTTCACCTAAAGTTTGTTAACTTCCTTTGGGGAGTCATCTTTACACTTCTCTTCTCTTCTTTCTTCCACTGGATGCTTCTAGCCAAGCTTTCAACCTTTGCTCTGAAAAGGTTTATTTCAGTAGTACATGCAGCGGTAGTTGCATGCTGCAAGTTCAAAGACCTGTGGTGCAGGCTACTTGTGCGGCCTTGATGTGGGGCATTACTGTTTCACTTACCTTACAAGCTCCGCAGCCGCTAGAAGTGACGTCGGTCACTTTGTTCCTCCGGAACCTTTGTTTGTGTTCAGGGGACTGAATTCTCGAACAGACTTTTTGTGGCTTTGTTTTTCTTCCTTTTTCAAGTTTATATTTTCTGAGCCTCTTTTCTGGCATTGGTCTGTATATTTTTAGCTTAATTCTGTGTACAAGGAATTAAGGTTTGCAAAAGGGGGGGGGGGTTGTGTGCACTACTTGCTCATTCCTCCTCCTCTCCTATAGAAGACTTCATCTCAATGCAGAAGATAGCTTGTCTCTTAGTGATGAAGGCTTTAGTACTCCACTTGGATTACTGTTCTTGCTGCTGCAGCTCCGGGCAGCACGGTGGCTCAGTGGCTAGAGTCCTGGGCTCAAATCCTACAAGGAGTTTGGAAAAAGGGATCTGGTTTGTATGTATTGTGACACACAGGAAGCATCTTCAGTTTGCAGCCCTGCCCTTTGGCATCACTTCAGCTCCTCATACCTTCACCAAAATTGTATCTCCTATAGCCGCCTCTCTCAGGCTTCAGGGCCTTTTCGTAGTGCCATACCTGGACGACTGGCTAATAAAAGCCCAGTCAGAGTCTGTTATGCTCCAGTAGTTACTGATAGCCGTTGCCTTTCTCCAAAGCTTGGGTTGACTGATAAATTGGTAGTCAGAAGTAAGTTCCCTCCACCCGCAGGAAGTTCCTGGGGTATCTCCTGAACTCAGACCACATGGAGGTTTCCTTAACACCTGCAAGGAAGGAAAGATTGATCAAAGCAGTCCAGTTTCTTTTCAGAACATGCCTGGTATCCCATCAGAACATCCATGAGAGTCCTAGGTCTGATGTCATCCTCAGCCATCGCAGTCCCTTGGGCTTTATGGCATTTGTGTCCTCTCCAGATGGAAGTACTAAAAGCCTGGAGCCGTACTCCTCTCGGTCTCGACAGGAAGATCAAACTTTCTCCCAGTACCCGTCTTTCCCTCAGATGGTGGATACACCAGAAAGACGGAATGTCCACGGTCCAACCTCGTTGGACCCTGTTGACTAGCGATGCATCCCTCTCGGGATGGGGAGCCCACCTGTATGAGAAGACCGTACAAGGAGTCTGGAGCAGTCTAGAAGAAAAGACATCTTCCAATTGGAAGGAGCTCAGAGCTGTGTACCTGGCACTACTTCATTTTTCTCCTCTCCTCAGAGGGAGACCCATCAAGGTTGGGTCAGACAGCATGACGACCGTAATGTACCTGAACAGACAGGGAGGCACCAGGTCATTGTCTCTCCTCAGAGTGTCAGATCTGATTTTTACCTGGGCAGAAAAAAACTGATCCACTTATCAGCAGTTCACATCAAAGAGTAATGTCATATCAGGAGAATGGTCTCTCAATCCAGATGTATTCCATCAGATTACCCTGAAGTGGGGTCTCCCAGAAGTAGACCTCATGGCGACCAGACTCAACGCCAAGGTAGAGATGTTCTGCTCACTGTATCAGGAGGACTATCCCTTGGCAATGGATGCCCTGTCCATCCCTTGGAGGATCAGGCTGGCATACATCTTCCCTCCACTTTCCATGATACCAAAGGTATTAATGAAAGTCAGACAGGACCAAGTCTCTGTGATAGCCATCATTCCATTCTGGCCAAAAAGGACTTGGTTTGCCCAGCTCATGTACATGAGTCGAGGGACATATTGGAGGTTTCCCCCCCACCCAGAACCTGGTTTCCCAAGGAACTCAGAAGCACCAGGATCTGAGGAGATTCAACCTGACAGCCTGAAGGTTGACCAGTCCCTACGGAGATTTAGTGGACTGTCAGAAGCCGTCCTGAAGACTCTTTCCTGTGTCAGAGCAGAGTCTACCAAGAAAAGTTACCATAGGATAGGTAACATCTTCAAGCAGTGGTGCTCCAGAAGAGAAGCTGATTCAGGTTCATAGATTTGTGGTGTTTGTATTTTCTGTTTTTATTAGTTATACACTTGAAAAAGGGGTATTGCCCCGAAACGCCAATCCCGGCGTTGTGTGTTTTTTATTCGTGTCTGGATTGAAGAGTGATTTTGAAGCACCATCTGTGGTGAAGCGCTGTGTCTTTCTACAAGCCTTCCTGTTCCTTGTCCCTTGGTGTGGGTTCGGATACAGGTCCGCTACTGGTATTCCTCTATCTCATCTCGGATGTCGCCTAGGTGACGTGCGGTTGTGACTCTAGCTGCTTCTACCCTCTCCGACTTGGTTGAGAAGGTACTCTACGGATAGAGGCTGTTGCCAACCATTGCACAGCCTAAGAAAGTGAGGAGGATTTCATCTATATACCTCCGGACTTTATTGGACTATACCTCAGTGTGGGCAGCTCGGTGCCACCCACATATTCTTTCTTTGCATCCGCCGTAATAGTACAGTGGATGCCGGGTCTTTAAAGATGGTGGCCGCTCTGCCTCTAATGCCTGCATTCATAGTCCACTCTGATCATGGGCATTCCATGCCAGGATCCCCCCACCAAAGTCAAAAAATGCCTGTACCTTTCTTGTGGCAGGGCGGCTCGATCGAGGGAGCCAACCTGTTCCCATTGCAGCAGTTGTATTTCAATCTATGGGACTTACAATCAAACAATTGTAGGCTCAAGCCCCCTAAGGGGGGGGGGCCTAATAAATTAGTACTAAAAAAATTAAAAAGTTTAAAAAAAACAAACTAAAAAGTTTAAATCACCCCCCTTCCCTAGAATACATACAAAACTAAAATATTACTGTGAAACATATACACATTAGGTATCCCTGTGTCCCAAAACCCCTGGTCTACAAACTTTTAAAAATATTTTTTCATACGGTGAACGCTGTAGCCAGAAAAAAAAAAATGCCAAACTGACGTTTTTTCGTTGTTTCACCTCTGATAAAAATTTTAATAAAAAGTAATCAAAGCAATAAACATTCCCCAAAATGGTATAACTAACAAGTACACCTGGCCCTGCAAAGAAAAAAAAAAAATACGCCTTATGCATCCCTGTACTTGGAAATATAAAAAAGTTACTGCTGTTAGAATATGGCAACTTTAAGAAAAAAATTTTAGATTTTTATTAAGCGGTTAAAAAGTAAATAAAACTATATAAATTTGGTATCTCTGGAATTGTACTGAAACATAGAATACAGATGACATGTCATTTTGGCTACAGATTGAACGCTGTAAAAACTAAGCCTGTAAGAAAATTGCACAAATGCACTTTTTCTCCAATTCTACCCCATTCTGAATTTTTTTTCCGGATTCCCAGTATATTGTACAGAATAAGGCGGGGAGTCAAAAACGAAAATCAAAAATGTCACCGGCGGGAAGGGGTTAATAGTTCTGTATTCAGGTGTCTTGTGGTCCTTATTAGTTTAGGGGATCGGGTCTGGGATTTGCATTAACTTAGGGTTCTAGGCTGTTTTTGTGTTAGTCTACACTTAGGGTCTGTTCAAATGGCCAGAAATGAAGAGGGATTTGAGACAGCCATCCTCCTGAAATTCCTCTTCTTTTCTGCCCTTCTGGTCTCCCACGGCAGAAATCCAAACCAGAGATTCAGCATTCCACCATGACTTTCTGTTGCTTTTTACTCCCAGATGAATCGGTGTCATTTTCAGTGTCTCCTTTGATCTCTGTCTCTCATTGGAAACAATTGGAGGCAGAATTAGAGCAGAATCTGCTGTTGATTTTTAAGTGCAATCCGCCTCAAAATCAGTACCAGGTTCTGCAATGTGAAAATACACGTATAAAGAATAAGAAATACATTACGTACTAGTAGGTTTTGGTTCTTCCTTTAATTCTGCTCCTAGATACAAGAAGAAGAGTGAATGTGTGAGTATCTTTTTTTTTTTTTTTTTTTTTTGAGTTGGAAGGGACCTCAAGGGCCATCAAGTCCAACCCCCTGCAAAAGCAGGAATTCCTAAATCATCCCAGCTATATACCTATCCAGTTTCCGCTTGAAGATTTCAATTGATGAAGAACTCACCACCTCCCGTGGCAGCCTATTCCACTCTCTCACTACCCTTACTGTGAGAAAGTTTTTCCTAATGTCTAATCTGAATCTCCTTCCCCTTAGTTTCATCCCATTACTTCTCGTGCTTCCTTCTGCTAATGAGAATAGGGTAGATCCCTCTGCACTGTGACAACCTTTCAGATATTTAAATACCGCTATTAAGTCTCCCCTTAGCCTTCTCTTCTGCAAACTAAGCAGTCCCAATTATTTTAGCCTTTCCTCGTAGGACATGGTTTGTAGACCTTCCACCATTTTGGTTGCTCTTCTCTGGACCTGCTCCAATAAATCGATGTCTTTCTTAAACTGGGGCGCCCAGAACTGTACACAGTATTCCAGGTGGGGTCTGACCAGGGCAGAGTACAGCGGAATAATTACCTCTCTTGATCTAGCTTCAATGCTCGTCTTGATACATCCTAGAATTTTATTAGCCTTTTTAGCCACCGCACCGCACTGTTGACTCATGTTGAATTTGTGATCTACTATTATGCCCAGATCCTTTTCCCCTGTACTCTCACTTAGTACTATTCCTCCCATACTATATATGCTTCTTGCATTTCTGTTACCCAGATGTAGGACTTTGCATTTGTCCCTGTTGAATACCATTTTGTTCACCTCAGCCCATTGTTCCAGTGTGTCTAAGTCCTTTTGGATGCACTCTCTCTCCTCTCTAGTGTTGGCTATTCCTCCTAGCTTTGTATCAGCTGCAAATTTTATTAGTTCCCCACTAATCCCATCATCCAGATCATTTATAAAAATATTAAAATGTACTGGGCCCAGGACAGAGCCCTGCGGCACCCCGCTTTTACTTTCTTCCAGTTTGATGAATAGCCATTTAGAATTACTCGTTGTGCCCGATCATTAAGCCAATTGTGAACCCACCTCACTAATATTTTATCAAAGCCGTACTTGATCATTTTTTCAATAAGAATGTTATGTGATACTTTATCAAAGGCCTTACTAAAGTCAAGATATACTATGTCCACTGCATTCCCCTGGTCCAACCATTCAGTGATTTTATTGTAGAAGGAAATCAGGTTAGTCTGACAAGATTTATTAGGCATAAAGCCGTGCTGGCTCTGATTAATTAAAGCCTTCCCATCCAGGTGCCTAATTAAATGTTCTTTAACGATTTGTTCAAAGATTTTTCCTACTATCGAGGTCAGACTTACCGGCCTTTTCTTTTTTAGTAGGTTATGTAATTTTTTGGTCATCCATCCTGGAGTTTTTAGGTGATTCCCTTTTTTCTTGCTTCTAGGTATTGTTAGTTCCTGTGCATTAATGATTTCCCTACGGAAAATTTCCCACCCCTCATGTGCATTTTTGTGCTTAAGTAATTTTTGCCATGGAATTCTACTAACCCTTACCTTTAGGCCTCTAAAATCTGCCCTACTAAAATTGAGCCTTCTAGTCTTTGTCTTCTCAGGTCTTCTTCTTCTTACAACCCCAAACTCGAGTATAGCATGGTCGCTGAATCCCAGTGTCCCTGCTACCCTTAATTCCTTAACCATGTCCTCCTTGTTAGTTAAAACTAGGTCCAGAATGGATGTTCCTCTCGTGTTTTTCTCTACTAACTGGGCAATGAAGTTGTCTGCTAGAGAGGATAAAAATTTGATAGAGCTTTTACTCGTAGCTGTGTGAGTTTCCCAATGAATATCTGGGTAATTAAAGTCTCCCATGACAACAATTTCAAATTTCTTCGAAAGCGTGGTCATTTGCTGTGAAAAAATCTCATCCATGTCTTCTGTCTGTCCTGGTGGTCTATAATAAACACCTATTATGATGTCCTTATCATTTTTTTTCCCCTGAATTGTTACCCAAATATTTTCTAATAAGTTATCATTTTGTAAAACTGTGATTTCCGTGGAAATGTGATCTTTTTTAACATACAATGCAACTCCTCCCCCTCTTTTATTAGTTCTATTTTTTTTTGAATAAGTTGTATCCTTCCATCTGTATGTTCCAATCATGCTTATCGTTCCACCAAGTTTCTGTAATACCAATGACATCATATTTTTCCTTCTGTATTATCAGCTCTAATTCTCCCTGTTTGTTTCCCATGGAATCCTATCGGCCACATCCCTAACTTTTGCTCCTGGGAGGCAGCATACTTCTCGTGCAGTTATATCTGGCCTGTGCCCCTTAGCAGTGAGTCGCCCATAACCACTACTCTTCTTTTTTTTCCTCGCTACGCTATTTCTTGTTGCTCCCTCTTGTCTCTGGGTGACTTTTGTTTCTTCTTTTGCTGATAGATTATTCTTATCGTTTTCATCAGTCTGCATAAGAGTTTCATATCGGTTACCTAGCTGTGTAAGTGGTGATGGCCTTGTGATCCTTTTGCATCTCTTGGTCACCTGTATCCATTTATCTGTCTCTGTAGGTTCACTCAAGTATTCTTCCCTTACTATATTTAGGAGGTTTGCTTCAGCCTCCACCACTGTAGGCTCTCTCATACTTTCTTCCCTTACTATATTCAAGAGGCTTGCTTCTGCCTCATCAATAAAAACCTTACTTTCTTTGATGCCTCTCAACGTCTCTATTCTTTCTTCCAACCTCTGCACTTTATCTTCTAAAAGGGCCACTAGTTTGCATTTCATACAGGTGAAGTTGGCTTTATGGTCAGGCAAATCTGTAAACATATAGCATATGCTGCAGCTTACCATGTGAGTTTTCTCCTCTTCCATATTCTCTACTGGCTGAAGGACCAGGAGACCACTTAGACATTGCCTTCAGGAGTGTCTCCAAGTCTATCAGTTCAGTGACAGGGAGCATTACATTGGCTCCAATTGTAGAACAATTTATTTAAAAAAAAAAAAAAGCACAACAGACTGCACTTACCTATACAGTAAAAGAACGTATAGTGACACAGACCAGCCCAGTGTACAGTATACTAAGAGAAAAAAACACATATGCTGAGTGAAGGAGACCTATGTATATGTTCAGCACTGGGAGCTAAACGTAATGAAAAAAAAACAAGGTCTGAACAGAGTCTGAAAAATGTATGAAATTGTAGTCCAAACTCTTAGCATCATGAAATAGAGTAGAAAGAGCTGAGTAGATTAATGGCTGGTTTTGTGTATAAAGATTCATTATAACTTGTACGTTATCTAGGTGCATTTTGGACAAATGAGTCAAGTGGGCAGTCACTGACTAGGACCACCCACTGGACTCCTAAGGAAAAGCAGAGATTTAAATAAATGTTGAATTCTTGCCACATAACTATATATCAATCTGCTCAGCTCCTCCTGCTCTATAACATGCTGCAGATTAGACTACTTAGTTATTGTGACAGGTTCCCTTTATTTGGAAAATTTTGATTGTTTTGACAACTCACAAGACATTACTTACAGGTGAGCCATCTGACCACGTGAAGCCTTCATCAGGATTACCCTTCACTAGACCAATCCAGATTTCATGATGATAATCGACACCTTTAGATCTTATGTAAAAGTAAATGAATAGATGACTACACAGCAATGATAAATCCTATATGTGTTCCAGTATATTTTATTCATGTTTTACTTTAAACTTTTTAATTTTACATTTTATTATTATTATTATTATTATTATTTTTAGTCCCATGTGGCTCTGATCACTCATATAATACACTACAAAACTGATAATACATTTTTTAATGACAGGCAACCTACGAGGCCCTGCCTTTGTCAGGCTCCTGGCTTTAATGGTAACTAGAGAAGGATGAACCTTTGAAGATTTGTTTCAAACCCACTTCATTTCAGTCTGAACTTCAGACTAGAGAGTATAATAGGTGTATAACAGGGATGTGTAAAAAAAAAATAAAATAAAATAAACAGTTATACTCACCTTCCCTCACCCCTTTTGGGTTTACTTGAGGTGCCTGTTCTCTCCCTGGGTCCTCTTTTGGCCTCTCCCAGTTTCCTAGGAGAAGTCATGCAACCCAGGGTCATCTCAAATTCTGATGGCAGAATGAGCCCCTCCCTCTTTGCAAGCATAGTCGCTATTGACTGCAATATCAAAGGGGTTCATTGGCAGTGATTGGAATTATCTCTGATCCCACTGGTTAAAGGGGGATGTCAAATGTTGAATCCACCTGCAATCCTTTTCTGCTCATATACCTTCCTTCTCAGATTCCAACCATCTCTATCACAGCAGCTTAGCTTTATTCAACAGCTTAGTCTCTAATAATGATGATGGCCACAACAGCTGCCTTAATGTCACCTATGCTTGGCAGCAACTCCCTAGCATGGTGACAACTGTAAACTCCTGCAGTGTTGGGCATTTCATGGTCTAATGTTCTCCATCACCATGGGGCACACACACGCAACAGTCTCCTTGCCATTTCTGGCATGTTTCTTTACTTCATAACCTGGCATTAGAGTTGGGCAAACCACTCAAGATTCATTTTGTTCGGATTCGGTAGAACACTGTCAGGACCCTTAGAAACCTATCTATAAAACATAGTGTATAACACTGTCAGGACCCTTAGAAACCTATCTATAAAACATAGTGTAGAACACTGTCATGGCTCCTAGGAACCTATCTATAAAACATAGTGTATAACACTGTCAGGGCTCCAGGAACCAGCTAACATAGGTTAACACTGTCAGGGCTCCTAGAACCTATCTATAAAACATAGTGTATAACACTGTCAGGGCTCCTAGGAACCTATCTATAAAACATAGTGTATAACACTGTCAGGGCTCCTAGGAACCTATCTATAAAACATAGTGTATAACACTGTCAGGGCTCCTAGGAACCTATCTATAAAACATAGTGTATAACACTGTCAGGGCTCCTAGGAACCTATCTATAAATCATAGTGTATAACACTGTCAGGGCTCCTAGGAACCTATCTATAAATCATAGTGTATAACACTGTCAGGGCTCCTAGGAACCTATCTATAAAACATAGTGTATAACACTGTCAGGGCTCCTAGGAACCTATCTATAAAACATAGTGTATAACACTGTCAGGACTCCTAAGAACCTATCTATAAAACATAGTGTATAACACTGTCAGGGCTCCTAGGATCCTATCTATAAAACATAGTGTATAACACTGTCAGGGCTCCTAGGAACCTATCTATAAAACAATTAGTGTAAACACTGTCAGGGCTCCTAGGATCCTATCTTTAAAACATAGTGTATGACACTGTCATTGCTTCTAGGAACCTATCTATAAAACATAGTGTAGAACACTGTCATGGCTCCTAGGAACCTATCTATAAAACATAGTGTATAACACTGTCAGGGCTCCTAGGAACCTATCTATAAAACATAGTGTATAACACTGTCAGGGCTCCTAGGAACCTATCTATAAAACATAGTGTATAACACTGTCAGGGCTCCTAGGAACCTATCTATAAAACATAGTGTATAACACTGTCAGGGCTCCTAGGAACCTATCTATAAATCATAGTGTATAACACTGTCAGGGCTCCTAGGAACCTATCTATAAATCATAGTGTATAACTCTGTCAGGGCTCCTAGGATCCTATCTATAAAACATAGTGTATAACACTGTCAGGACTCCTAAGAACCTATCTATAAAACATAGTGTATAACACTGTCAGGGCTCCTAGGATCCTATCTTTAAAACATAGTGTATGACACTGTCATTGCTTCTAGGAACCTAGCTGTAGCCATATACTGCACTGCCCTTATCTTTTAAACATTTAACATTTAAAACACTCCATAAATTACCCATATATTAGTGAAATGTACTTGTCCATGGTTTTTTAGACACATGGCGGTTATATTGCAAATGAAGTGGTTTTGGAGAAAAATTAGCCTTCTTAGATGGCTTGTAAGTGCTACAAGGGCTTATTGTTATTTGAAAGACAAATTTGTTGGTGTGAGCCACTTGAAAAGTGATGAAGAATTGGCTTTAAAAAAAAGCCACCAAAAATTATCCTGTGATGGGAGCAGATGTGAAATCATTTTTTTTTTTTTTTTTTTTTATAACAATACTGTGTTAATGGCACTAACAGTATGATATAGTAGAATATGATGGAGCAGGCTGCAGGACATGTCTGCCTGAGTGGTGGCAATGGAGATGTTGTTGTTGTTTTGGAATAGCATCAGCAGCATCAGCAGCAGTACATTAAATGGAAGATGATAATAAAAGGAGACGGTGACATTACTGTTCATAGGCATCAGCCGGAGGTGTGTGAAAATTCTCACGGGTCCATGCCTTATTCATTTTTACAAAAGTAAGTTTTTTCCACACTACCTGTGGACAGTTTCATCCTTTTAGGTGTTACAATGCCATCAACAGCACTGAACATCCTCTTAGCCAACACTTGAGGCTGGACAAGATAAAACTCCCTCGGCAAACTGGGCTAGAATTCCATGGGATCAGAGTTATCTGCAGTTATGGAACTGCAAGCTGAAAAATTTCTGGTTCATTATGTTCCAGATACTGTACTGGCCGCTGATGCTGCTGCTTTTACTCCTGAACTTAGAGCTGTGGCACTGGCAGAGGAGGTGGAGTGCTGGCTGAGTGAGGTGGACTGGGAGCTGACAGTTCGCGTGCAAATGGCAGTCGCAGTGCTCTCCCTAAACGTATGCAGGCTATCCTGATAATATTCTATTTTTTTCCCTTTGGGAAGCAGGGAACAATTCCCCCATTTTGTTTTTATAGCAAGGGTCTAAGGGTACTGCCATCCAGTACTCATCCCACTGCTTGATGCTTATAATATAGTTGTTGCTGTGTAATCAGCAGAGCTTACAGCCTGCCATGCTTGCCAGCGTGTGCATCGACCCAAGGAACTGCCATGGTTGGTGTTCTTGGCCGGCATGGAGATCATCATAATCTTGAAAGATATAAGGGTCATCTCCGCTCCTGCCTGTGCCTGTGACATATCAAGCGCCCCATCTGCATTGCATCCAATTGAGAGTCGTCCTCCTTCTCATCCTCTTCAAGTCTAGGAGTCCCAGTTCCTCCACCACAATGACTCTGACCAAGATCCTCATCATCATCCATCAACCCAGGGCAATGACATTGACTAATATGTGGAAACTGTTCCTCCCTTGTTGCATGTGTGTTTCCTGTAAGATATACAATAAAAAGATTGTATCCCTGCAGACAAATTTTGTGGCCTCTTCAAAGGGCTTGAGTAGCTGACACACTTTACTCAAGAGCCTCCAATGAAATATCTCAAAATAACACATTTCTCTGTCGTCTGCTTCATGCAGTAATCATTCACCGCCTTCTGCTCAGTGCTCACACAGAAGCTCCAGCTTATACAAAGTGGAGTTCCACTGAGTTGGAACGTTGCCAATAATCTAAATTTGTCTAAGTCTGTTTTGCAATAGAGCAGTTTGATCTGTAACTGTCCACAGAGTCTTAAACATTATTTTTATTGACAAAGTCAGTCCTGTCATGGAAAATTTTATCTTAAGTTTGTCTTATAATAGTTTGTTTTGGTGAGCACTGACATCATGACACCAGTGTCAAGCATTATGAAATTGATGCCAACCATGTAACCGCTGAGGTCCATTCATTCATTCAGTCTTATGTAACCCTTGTAGATGGGGATGGTCCATGAGCTTGTTACAGGCCACATATTATTGGACAGTCATGGTTGTGTTTTTATTAAGAATCTGCATCTTCATTTCTCTCAGTGTCGTCCACCAAGTCATGTGTGGTATCTGCATGGCTGCTGTCCCTGTATATTCTAGTGGTCACATCATTTTCTGGTTGCGACGTGTTCCGTTTTCTCTTATATATGAAGACGACTGCAGCGGCGACTCCAGCAATGACCAGAATACTAAGAACAACGACACCAGTGGTCATGCCATGTGAGGACCTTTCTTCTGTAAAGGCAAATTATGGATTAGAAAGTTATTACAGTCACAAATCCTACACACAGAGGTCACAGTAAAAGAGTAATAATCCATCACTGTCAGTAGTCGGTACCTTCTGGTCTATGTTACATCACACACTTAGGCTATGTTCACATGTGTTGTGTTTGCATGTTGCAAATCTGTTCATTTCTATTCATTTATTTATTACAGGAAAAAAAAACGCTGCATTTTACAGTACCTGCAATGTGAATAGGATTCCGGCTAATCCCATCCACACATTGCATAAAAAAATACACAGCAGAAAAACTGCATATTCAGAAATGCAGCCTGTGAATTATACCTGTAAAAACACTGGTGCTTTCCATATAGGTGTGATAGAGGCAGAAAGTCCACAGAGGAAAACTCTGCGAAAATACAATGAAAAACGGTGTGAAAAAAAAATGCAATGCGTTTCCACAGCATTTTTTTTTTGCTGTTTTTAAAGAATATTTCTGGGCCTCATCAGGTTTTTTACATTGATGACCTGTTCTTAGGATATCAATATCAGATCAGTGTGGGTCCAGCGATCGGTGTCCTCCACCGATAAGGCTGGATTCACAATTGCATTGGACTCTCTGTAGGAGACTCTGTCGAAGAATCCACCTAAAATTGGCAAAGAGAAAAGTCCAGCAAGGAGGATTTTTCTCTCTGCCGGTTTCACTATAAAATCAGCAGAAACCTGACGGACCCCATTATAGTCTATGGGGTTCGCAGGTTATAACTCATAATCGCTTTTTATGCAGACAAGATCCCCATGCAGCCCCAAAGGACGAAAACCCAAACCCTAGTCTAAACCTAGCGTAAGTTATTCCCAGCTGATCTCGACTATCAAAATGTAAATCCCACCAAAGTTTGTAAAACCCATTATAATTTCCCTTTATAATATCAAAAATAATAGCGCTGATAAGTTATACTGTACCTGGTGTTTCTAGTGGCTTTTCTGTGGGCAGCGGAACTGAAAACACATCAAACAGGTTAGAAATCTGATTTTTATGTATTTTATATGTAAATCTGATGGGTTTTTGTATTTCATTGTGTTTCAGTGACGGCTCTCATCATGTCCGATGACATCACTTACACACCGGATATATGTATACGCACATGCAGGGGCGTAACTATCGGGGTAGCAGTGGTAGCAGCTGCCACAGGGCCCGGGACATTACGGGCCCCGCGGGCCCCCGATGCGTTTTGTTTTTTTTTTTTTTATAGTCCGTTATCTGCTGGAGTAACCCCAGCAGGTAACGGGCCCTATATACTTACCGTTCCCCGAGGTCCCGCTCACGGCCGCCTGCGCTTCCGATTCTGCGGAGACGGCTGTGAGCAGGAGCGGGGATCGGTATGTGAGGCCGCGGGCCGAACACCTGCTATCATTATACTTCGGGGTCTTTTCAGACCCCGGAGTATAATAATCGGAGGCCCAGAGTTGGTGAGGGAACATAAAAAACAATATACACTTACCGCTCCTGCGCCTCGGGCCTGTTTGCTGACGTCCCAGACGTCAGCCGACGTCATTTTGCATCGCGACGCCGGTCCCACATCACGTGACGCCGGCCTGGTCCGCACAAGAAGAAGGCCGGAGTAACGCACGGGCATGCACCGGAGCGAGGAACAGGTAAGCAACGTTGTTTTTTTATGTTTCTATCCTCCCCTAGGTCTCCTATTATTATACTCTGGGGTCTGAAAAGACCCCAGAGTATAATAATTGTTCATGGGTGGTCCACAATGGGACATATAATAGGTGTGCAGGGGCCACTATGGGGAATACTACTGTGTGCAGGGGCCCCATGGGACATGATACGGGCAGGGGCCCAGCACGGGGGGGCCCGGGGCGGCCACATGGGACATGATACTGTGTGCAGGGGCCCCTATGGGACATGATACTGTGTGCAGGGGCCCCTATGGGACATGATACGGGCAGAGGCCACAGGACAAACTGTGTGCAGGGGCCCCTATGGGACATGATACTGTGTGCAGGGGCCCCTATGGGACATGATACGTGTGCCAGGGGCCCCATGGGACAGAACGGGCAGGGGCCCCATGGGACATGATACTGTGTGCAGGGGCCCCATGGGACAGAACGGGCAGGGGCCCCAGGGAAGAACGTGTGCAGGGGCCCCAACAAACGGGGGCCCCAGGGACAGATACTGTGGCAGGGGCCCCAGGGCAGATCTGTGTGCAGGGGCCCCTATGGGACATGATACTGTGTGCAGGGGCCCCTATGGGACATGATACTGTGTGCAGGGGCCCCTATGGGACATGATACTGTGTGCAGGGGCCCCTATGGCACATAATAGTGTGCGCAGGAATGCGTTTTTGTTTTTTTTTTGGGGGGGGTTGGGGGGGGGTCGGGGGGAGGGGGGCGGTCCGGGGGGGGGGGGGGGGGGGGGGGGGGGGGGGGGGGGGGGCGGGGGGGGGGGGGGGGGGGGGCCCCATGTCAAATGTTCGCCTTGGGGCCCAGCCATTCCTAGTTACGCCACTGCGCACATGTGAGGACTTGTCTTAGGATATTTGTTCTTCAATAATTTTTCCAACAGGACTTCTGTGCTTGGTATCCCAGGTCAATGCCCTAAGGATAGGCCATAAATACAGTGGCTTGCAAAGTATTCAAACCCCTTGAACTTTTTCACATTTGTCCCCACCACAAACAAGTATTGCGGTGGCCAGATGGAAGGCAACGCTGCAGTGGGATTGCGGGGGTGCAAACAGCGCAGACTTGTCACGGTCTCTGGGCGAGGGCGCAGCCCTGGAGCTGTCCCCGTTCCCCACGGACCGGTGTGGGGGGGCGGCCATGTTGGTGGTGACATTTTGTTCCCCCGGGGGGCTCCCCCCACAGGGGGGGGGGGGGGGGGGTGGGGGGGGCACCTGATGTTGTCGGTGCAGACTCGCACAGACGGTGTAAAGTGACCCCGGGGGGGGGGGGGCCAAACCCCAAAAGGGGGGGGGGGGGGGGGGGGGGGGGGGGGGGGTGGGGGGGCCCCCCCCCCCCTCCCCCGGGGGGGGGGGGCGGCGGGCCCCCCCCCCGGGGGGGGGCCGGCGCCCCCCCCCCCCCCCCCCCCGTATTTTATTGAGATTTTCAGTGATAACCAACACAAAGTAGCAGATAATTGTGAAGTGGAAGGAAAATGATACAGGGTTTCAAAATTTTAATCAAATAAAAATCTGAAAAGTGTGATGTGCAAAAGTCTTCAGCCCCTCTATATCAATACTTTGTAGAGCCTCCTTTCGCTGAAATTCCTGCTGCAAGTCTTTTGGGGTCTGTCTCTACCAGCATTGCACATCTAGAGACCTTTGCCCATTCTTCTTTGCAGAATACCTCAAGCTCAGCCAGATTGGATGGAGAGCGTCTGTGAGCAGCAATTTTCATGTCTTGCCGCAGATGCTCAATGGGATTTAGGTCTGGACTGTGACTGGGCTATTCTAACACATGAATATTTTTTTATATAAACCATTCCACTGTAGCTCTGGCTGTATGTTTGGGATCATTGTCTTGCTGGAAGGTGAATCTCCTTCCCAGTCTCAAGTCTTTTGCAGCCTCCAACAGGTTTTCTTCCAGGATTGACCTGTATTAGCTCCATCCATCTTCCCATCAGCTCTGACCAGCTTCCCTGCCCCTGCTAAAGAAAAGCCTCCCCCCACATGATGTTGCCCCCGCCATGATGCTGCCATCACCATGTGTCACAGTGGGGATGGTCTGTTCAGGGGGATGGGCAGGGTTACTTTTCCTCCACACATGGCTCTTTGCATTTAGGCCAAAAGTTGAACTTTGGTCTCATCTGACCAGAGCACCTTCTTCCACATGTTTGCTGTGTCCCTTATATGGCTTGTGGCAAACTGCAAACGGCACTTCTTATGTCTTTCTTTCAACAATGGTTTTCTTCTTGCCGCTCTTCCATACTGGCCAGATTTGTGGAGTGCACGACTTCTAGTTGTCCTGTGGACAGATTCTCCCTGTACCTGAGCTGTGGATTTCTGCAGCTCCTCCAGAGTGACCATGGGCCTCGAAAAAGCTCAAAATTATCAGTATTAAGGTAACTAAATTAGGCATAAATTAAAGGGGTTTTCCCATCTCCCTCTGTCAGCAGTTTGCCTCCTGTCTCTTCTTCTCACTTGCTGTATTCTTCCACAAGCTGGTGCGATGGCTTCTACTTTTTGATGGACTGACTTTTACTCTAAAATCTGTGCTATATTTGTAGACAGACTGCAGGTGAATTGTAACAGTGTGGGTTTCCTCCATCTAATCCGGTTTCCTCTCACATTCCAGAAATATACTGATAGGTAAATTGGCTTCCTGTAAAACAACAGACCATTGTGGGTGTTGGGGATGAGCGCCTGTATAGCAGTTACTTATTCCTCCTACTTCACAACTCTCTTTGCACATTGAACTCCTTATGTAAGAAAAGCATGTTACAAATGTTGTCATAATCATTTGTCAGTACAGGTCAGAACTTCTATATATGTCCTGCATGATCCGGGGACTGTTTCTGAGAGAAAGAAAATTTTTGGGGGGATTCTCTTCTTCTTACTGTGTGCAGTGTATGGCAGCTAGTGTCCACCCATCAGCTCAGAAAGAAGCAGCTTATACTGAAACAACAAGTGCACTTTAACATTTTCCTCGGACATCGGATGAAAATAGTTTTGCAAGAACAGTCACTGTGTATACAGGGTAACTCACAAGCTTCACACAAGCACCATCAGAGGGGGTTTAGCCGATAAATTTATGCAGAAATATTTATGGCTACACGGGTGTGAGGACATTCCCTGACCAAGAATACAAATTATATACAGGGAAGAAAGGAAGAATAAGTGCTGTATATCACTGCAGGGAAATGTATTTGTATTACAGAGGTCATATATAAATGGACATGAGAACAGTCTAGTTCATTCCAACTATAACATTTTACATTCACTCAGTTTTGTCTCATTTTTATTTCTTCAGATCATTCAGTCTTATGTAACCCTTGTAGATGGTGATGGTCCATGAGCTTGTTACAGGACAGATATTATTGGACAGTCATGGTTGGGTTTTTATTAAGAATCTGCATCTTCATTTCTCTCAGTGTCGTCCACCAAGTCATGTGTGGTATCTGCACGGCTGCTGTCCATGTGAATTCTAGTGGTGATATTTTCTGGTTGCGACGTGTTCAGTTTTTTTCTATATATGAAGACGACTGCAGCGGTGATTCCAGCGATGACCAGAATGCTAAGAACAACGACACCAGTGGTCTTGCCATGTGAGGACCTTTCTTCTGTAAAGGCAAATATGGATTAGAAAGTTATTACAGTCACAAATCCTACAGACAGAGGTCACAGTAAATGAGTAATAATCCATCACTGTCAGGAGTAGGTCACTTCTAGTCTATTCTAGTCTATCACATACTCACGCTAGGTTCACACCTGAGTTTGGTTTTCTGTTCGGTGGTCCTCTTGGGGACCCCCCCCCGAACGGAAACTTAATCCGCTTAAAAAAAAGTGGTTACCCATGGAAAACACAGATTATAATGGGGTCGGTTTTGCCTGGTTTCCGCCCAAAAAATGCAGAGAGAAAAGCACTGCTTGCAGGACTTTTCTCTCTGCATTTTTAAAGCGGAGTGGGGAAGGGAGAGACAGCGCAGGTGTGAACCTAGCCTTAGGATGTGTCGTGTTTGCATGTTGCAAATCTGTTTATTAATTTATTACAGGATCTACAGCAGAAATCTCAGTCTGACAATTGTAAACGGACCCTAAGGCATCATTCACACGGCCGTTTTGAGAACACGTTAATTTTAAGTGTCTATTCACACGTCTGTTTTATTGATAGACCGGTTTTCACGGCTGTCAAAAAACTGACATGCTCTACAGAAATCAATGGATCCATTTTTAATGGATGTAAAACAGATTGATGTCCAAGTTGGATTACAGAAGAATGGAAATATGGAGTGCTAGTGTATCAGTTGTGTTTTAGGCTGAAGCCCCACACTGCGAAAACAGCGCAATTTTGCCGCTATGGAAACGCCAGGGCTAAATACGCTGCATTTTACAGTATCTGAAATGTGAATAGGATTCTAGCTAATCCCGTCCACACATTCCATAAAAAATACACAGTGGAAAAACTGCATATTCAAAAACGCAGCATGTGAATTACACCTACAAAAACACTGGCGCTTTCCATATAGGTGCAATAGAGGCAGAAAGTCCACAGAGGAAAACTCTGCGAAAATACAATGAAAAACGCTCGAAGAATTCGCTTAAAAGGTGCAAAGAGAAAAGTCCAGTAAGGAGGACTTTTCTCTCTGCCGGTTTCAGTATAAAATCGTCAGAAACCGGACAGAAACTCTGCGACCCCATTATAGTCTATGGGGTTGGCGGGTTTCCCCTTGTAATTGCTTTTTAAGCAGACAGGGTCTCCGTCTCTTGGGTCCCCATGTGGACCTGAATGATGGAAACCCGAACACTAGTGTAAACCTAGTGTAAGTTATTCCCAGCTGATCTCGACAATCAAAATCTAAAACCCACCAAAGTCTGTAAAACCCCTTATAATTTCCCTTTATAATATGAAAAATAATAGCGGTGATAAGTTATACTGTACCTGGGGTCTCTAGTGGCTTTTCTGTGGGCAGCGGAGCTGAAAACACATCAAACAACAGGTTAGAAATCTGATTTTTATGTATTTTATATGTAAATCTGATGGGTTTTTGTATTTCATTGTGTTTCAGTGACTGCTCTCATCATGTCTGATGACATCACTTACACACCGGATATTTAAAATATTCTTCATTATTTTTCCAGCAGGACTTCTGTGCTTGGTATCCGAGGTCAATGGCCTTAGGATAGGCCATAAATACCTGACTGGTGGCTGACAGACCATCAGTTGTACAGGCTCACCTCCGACACTCGTACTATACACAACATGGGGTGGAATAAGTCCGGTACTGAAGCTCAACTCCCTATGATGTTAATGGGAGCTGATCTGCAGTACTAGCTCCCAGCCACTATACAGCAAATGGAACTATCTGCTCTCAGCCCTGTGCTATGTATAGTGTCAGCGCCAGAAGTGACCATGTACAGCTGATCAATATGGTCAGATCAGTCCAATCAGATATTTATGGCCTATCCTAAGAACAAGCCATAACACCCTAAATCCTGGACAACCCCTTTAAATAGCTCACCATTCAGGTAGGTTTCAGTTTGAAGAGAACGGTCTCTGTCCACTGGGCAGCAGGTGAGTCCTCTGATGGGCCCCTAGCCCCCCACCCTGTATACTCACTGTCCTATATACAGATAGGCAGCATACAGCATGTCAGCAAACCTATACAGTACATCCAAAAAAAAAAATTTTTTTTCTAAAAGTTGCAATATTCTGATACCCGTAACTTTTTTATACTTTCATATACAGGGATGCATAGAGCGACTTTTTTTGCAGGTCCAGGTGTACTTTTTAGTTATACCATTTTGGGGAATTGCTATTGCTTTGATCACTTTTTATTCAAATTTTTATCAGAGGCAAAAAAAAACGATAGTTTGGCACTTTTGAATTTTTTTTTCCCACTACGTTGTTCACCATACGGTAAAAATATTTTTATAGATTTGTAGACCGGGCATTTTCAGACACAGGGATACCTAATGTGTATGTGTTTAGAATTTTTAATATTTTTTTTTTTTTTTTTTTTTTTTTTTTTTTTTTGCATTTATTAGACCCCCTAAGGTTCTTGAACCCCAGGGGGTCTGATCACTTATGCAATGCATTACAATGCAGAAAGAAAGAAAGTAAGAAATTACAGACGGGCCTGGGAGCCTTCAAAAGGCTCCCAGCTGTCATGGTAAAGGGACGCTTGCGCCAGGTGCCGGCGATCACTAGTAAAATGGCAGGGTCTGTGCACCGCTGGCAAAATGACGCCTCAGTCAGCATTGACCGAGGCATCGAGGGGTTAATGCCTGCGAACAGTGCGGGCACTGATTGCAGGCATTAGTGGGAAGGGGTTACATGAATGAATAACCGCTCATTAAAGGGGTTGTCCGGGATAGCCACTTTTTTAATATGAGGCTGGAAAAGGTAAGAAAGAAAAAAAAAAACCATATTCAACTATCCCTGGTGCTCCGGTGTCTCCCAGCGTGGTCCGGTCCTGCTGCACCAGAAAGGCCAATCAACAGCTAAAGGAAAGGAACATGGGATGTCCCAGTGCGGGGACTTCCACTGGAAGAAAGCACAGGATAAGCAGGACCGGACCGTGCTGGGAGACACCGGAGCACCAGGGACCGTTGAGTATGTTTTTGTTTTATTTTCCATCTTTCCTGGCCTCATATTAAAAAAGTGATTATCCTGGACAACCCATTTCACATTCACAGCACTGAGCTGATATCACAGCACAGTCAATACTAATGAGTTGGCAACCAATAAAAGTGTATATTGCCTGGATGACTAGGTGAGGGGGCCTAAAAACTGGGAGACTCCCATAAAACCTGGGTCAGTTGACTTGCCTGTGCCCCAAACACCATTCGCCTTGCAGCTGTCTGAGACCTGCTGATGGGTGAGCTGACTCAAAAAAATAAGAGGACCCAAGTTTAAGGCAAGGGCCAGTCAACAGCTGAGAGGGTTTACAGGACAGAAGAGGTTCTAGGCAAGGACTAGGCAGCAAGTTAATACTGAAACAAAATCAGCGTCAATGCAATTTAAGGAATTTACGGAAATTGTCAGGTAATTTGCAGTAGTTGAAAAGTGAGACCCCAGAATGAATGTTACTGTTGGGATCTAGGTACGACAGTCCAACATTGGACTCTACAGCCGTGTTAGCTTCCCATACCACTCAACAGGGGTAGCACATAAGTGCCCTATTATGGATTTGTATAATACAGGGTTTGCAGTAGGAATTAAATGGGTTGTCCAGTTTCAGACAAATATTGAAAGACAAATATTATTTGTATAATGAAAAGTTGTACAATTTTCCAATATATTTTCTGTATCAATTCCTCACAGTTTTCTAGATTTCTGCTTGCTGTCATTTGTTCTGCTTACACTCAGCGGATAAAAATCAGACCATGGTCATGTGATCTACAATCCATGGTCATGTGATTAACACACTTGTGAACCTATATGTTCATCACATGACCATGGACTGTTTTTTTATCCACTGAGTGTAAGCAGAATGAATGATAACAAGCAGAGATCTAGAAAACAGAGAGGAATTGATACTGCAAGTATATTGGAACATTGTACAACTCTTTTTTTATACAAAGAAAACAATTTGTCTTTGAATATTAGTCTGACACTGGACAACCCCTTTAAGTCTCCCAGAAGCCACATGCAGAGACTTCAAATTGATATTATACAGTATATGGTTTTATAGGCTAAGATCAGATGTATATTCATTCCAGTAAGGAACGGATACCTATATCCTAATAATAAAAACGACCTACTATAGGCAAACCCCTCAAGAATCGTTTTGTTTCGTGTTCAGTCGGTTCAGGTTCCTGATTTGTATCGGGTCAAACAAGTTTGGTACGAATAACATCTTAAATTGGTGTAAAACATAGTGTAGAACACTGTCAGGGCTAAAAGAAAAACCTGGCATTCCTGTGGGCTAATCATAAGAGAACCGCTGCCGATATTGAAGTCAATAGCGGCAGTGGCTCCTCTGTGATAGCAGGACCACCACTGATAACAGCGGCGGTGGTCCCACTATTATCTATCTCTGTTTTGGTGATGAATTAAAACGGACCAATCAGATACAGCTAGTACTGCCTGCGGTGGCCCCGCTATGTACAGTGGGGAGAAAAAGTATTTAGTCAGCCACCAAGTTCTCCCACTTAAAAAGATGAGGCCGGCCTGTAATTGACATCATAGGTAGACCTCAACTATGAGAGACAAAATGAGAAAACAAATCCAGAATATCACATTGTCTGATTTTTTAAAGAATTTGTTTGCAAATTATGGTGGAAAATAAGTATTTGGTCAATAACAAACGTTCATCTCAATACTTTGTTATATATCCTTTGTTGGCAATGACAGAGGTCAAACGTTTTCTGTAAGTCTTCACAAGGTTGGCACACACTGTTGCTGGTATGTTGGCCCATTCCTCCATGCAGATCTCCTCTAGAGCAGGGATGTTTTGGGGCTGTCGCTGGGCAACACGGACTTTCAACTCCCTCCAAAGGTTTTCTATGGGGTTGAGATCTGGAGACTGGCTAGGCCACTCCAGGACCTTGAAATGCTTCTTACGAAGCCGCTCCTTCGTTGCCCTGGCGGTGTGCTTGGGATCACTATCATGCTGAAAGACCCAGCCACGTTTCATCTTCAATGCCCTTGCTGATGGAAGGAGGTTTGCTCTCAAAATCTCACGATACATGGCCCCATTCATTCTTTCATGTACATGGATCAGTCGTCCTGGTCCCTTTGCAGAGAAACAGCCCCAAAGCATGATGTTACCCCACCCCCATGCTTCACAGTAGGTATGGTATTCTTTGAGTGCAACTCAGCATTCACTCTCCTCCAAACACCACGAGTTGTGTTTCTACCAAACACTTCTACTTTGGTTTCATCTGACCATATGACATTCTCCCAATACTCTTCTGGAACATCCAAATGCTCTGTAGCAAACTTCACACGGGCCCGGATATGTACTGGCTTAAGCAGGGGGACACGTCTGGCACTGCAGGATCTGAGTCCCTGGCGGCGTAGTGTGTTACTGACGGTAGCCTTTGTTACGTTAGTCCCAGCTTTCTGCAGGTCAGTCACTAGGTCCCCCCGTGTGGTTCTGGGATTTTTGCTCATCGTTCTTGTGATCATTTTGACCCCACGGGGTAAGATCTTGCGTGGAGCCCCCGATCGAGGGAGATTATCAGTGGTCTTGTATGTCTTCCATTTTCTAATTATTGCTCCCACAGGTGATTTCTTCACACCAAGCTGCTTGCCTATTGCAGATTCAGTCTTCCCAGCCCCGTGCAGGTCTACAGTTTTGTTTCTGGTGTCCTTCCACAGCTCTTTGGTCTTCACTATAGTGGAGTTTGGAGTGTGACTGTTTGAGGTTGTGGACAGGTGTCTTTTATACTGATAACAATGTCAAACAGGAGTCATTACTACAGGTAATGAGTGGAGGACAGAGGAGCCTCTTAAAGAAGAAGTTACAGGTCTGCGAGAGCCAGAAATCTTGCTTGTTTGTAGGTGACCAAATACTTATTTTCCACCATAACTTGCAAATAAATTCTTTAAAAATCAATGTGACTTTCTGGATTTGTTTTCTCATTTTGTCTCTCATAGTTGAGGTCTACCTATGATGTCAATTACAGGCCGGCCTCATCTTTTTAAGTGGGAGCACAATTGGTGGCTGACTAAATACTTTTTTTCCCCACTATATAAACATTTTGACCATTTGAATTGAAAGGATCCACTCTGGCGCAATATTCAAATGGCCAAAGTGTCTATCCGCAACGCTACGATTTTTTTGTTCACCCACTGCCACCGATCATAGCATAGGGATAGATGATAGTGGGACCACCGTCGCTGTTATCAGTAGTGGTCCTGCAATCACAGAGGAGCCACTGTCGCTATTGACTCTTTTGTGATAACGGACCACCACTAATAATATCATCTACTTGTAGGGGACATTTTTGTTTGTCTGAAACAAATCCCAAAAAACAAACAGTTTGGAATTTTCGGGTTGAATCCGCTTCATTACAAACTGATTGGTTCATCTCTAGTCATCAAATAAAGATCAACAAGTGTACAAATCAGGACCCACATCCCGCTACATCAGCTGTCTGAAGAGGCTGCAGCATTCAGGTGACTGCTTTAATCTCTTCAGTACTTACCAAGCAAAATGCTGTACACTAGTACAATGGCTGTGCTTAGTAGTGCAGCTCTAACCATTCACTTTAATGGGACTGAGTTCCAATCAGGCAATGCTCAGGGAGAGCCGCTGCTTTAACCAAGTAATCCACAAGGATCCCATTGTTGAACCCCCTCAGATCTTCAATTGATGACCGATCAATTGAAGTCTCAGAAAACTCCTTTAATTGACATAAACTTTATAATAATGCTACAAAGATAACGAAAAAAATAAGGTTTCTGATGACTTACTTTTTAAGGCCTTACATATGTACCCTTTGTCTCTATAGCACATTAGTCTGCTCCATGTTCCTTTTTTGGCATCCATCGTTGCACAATTTGAAGATGCATCTCCAAAGAATTTAAAGTTGAGGTAGATATAGTCTTCTTTATTGTGCCAGTTTACAAAGTCCATGGGTGTGTTGTCTAACCAAAGCCAATTGTCTAGAAACAAAATTTCCTACTTAAACTAGTTACTCATTTTCAGAAAATGCTTTATATAATATCAGGTAACATGCAGCGTATTGTTAAAGGTTTTCTTCACCTAAATTTTTCCCCTACGCTCAAAGTTATAGACAACCATACTACAATATTTAGAGGGATTGTCAAAGTCTGATCATAAATGACCTATCCTTAGGATAGGTTATAATGATTTCTGTGGTGGTCCGATACCCGGGCACCAGACCTATCAGCTATTTTTTAGCATAGTGTATGGAGCTGGAAGTAGATGGCCGAGTGCCACTTATTCATTTAGATAGGAACCATAATAGTGCAGCCAGACCACTACACAGTGTACAGAGCCACCTGCTCCCAGCTCCCTACACTGTAACAAACACAGCTGATCGGGGCAGGGTATGGGTGTCAGTCTAAAATTAATGATTAATAATCAGTCTCAGACAACCCGTTTAATGGGGGCCATATTGTTCATAGTGTGCCCCCAGAACCAGCATACCAACCCAGCCCCACAGATAAGGTTTGATTCAGGTGAATTTAGCCTACAAATGAGCTCTTTTGAGCAATGAGGGTGCTGCTGCTTACTTCTATGGAGCAATAGCAATGCCCTTGATGATCCAAAGAGTTCATTTGCATATTGAAAAAGAAATCAATATTTCGGTAATGGAGACACTGATTCATAAGGGCAAAACAACAATTGATTAAGATGATACTAACCTACCTTTCTGTTGGGTCAGGCTGGGTTGATATGTTGGGTTTGTCACACTCCCTTTAAGGACTCTATCCACTGATGTTTAAGCTGACCCTGCTGTGCAACCTCCAAATGTACATTCACATAATGTGTAATTGTACTGGGAAATATGGTTCTCCCCATAAATTCCCTTTATAAATTAGATGTTAGAGGACACAAGTCCATTGTGCAGAATAGAGGAGGAAAGGAGGGAGGGATGAACTAGAAATACTAGGAATAAATGATCTCTGATAAATCGGATATTGTTCTGATACTATACCTTCCAAATTCTTGTAAAGTCCAATCCAAAATGCTTCTTGCTTCTCACTGAGTAGCTCAGTATGATGGAAGAGGAAATCCAATTCTGTAGAATCTGCAATTGAAGCTAAACTACCACCTAGAAAATTGTTATAGTGAATAATTCTGTTTGCTTGGGATATCTGTTCCTCTAGGACATGCATTACACAACATAGTCAATGATCTGATGACTCTTTACATATAATTTATGTGTAACCCTTTCAGGGCCAATGCTTTCAGAAGGCAGGAGCTGGAGTGCGCAGCCTTACAGAGGACCACCATGACAAGGGGTTCAGGAACAAGGAACTGGGGTTAGAAGCGGTCAGCTAGGGGAATAGGGGGCGACTTAGCTAAGGCAATAAAAGGTTGCATTGCGTCTTGCTGGATCTGTAGGCCCGTCTCTCCGCCTTAAGTTACTATGTTTTGGCAGCTAGTCTGTAGGGTATAGTTTCATCGTCACACAGCCTTTGGGGTTAAAGACTTTGAAGACAGTTAGATGGGACCGTTGAGGGGATGTCTGAGGTTAGTTACATAAGGGGATAAACCAATTTCAACCCTCTTCAGACCCCAGAGCAAAATAAGTGGAGACCCATGGGAAGTGCAGCAACATAACAAATAGTTAAACTCACTCTTTCTTTCATCTCCTGGGTATCCTCATGGTGTCCTGCAGTCCCCTGGTGTCCTCTTAGGGTATATCCACACTGTGGAAAATTCCGCTGCTGGAATTTTCGCCATGGTCTAGCTGTGATGGGATGCTGATGCAGTGCTGATTCCGTCGCGACATCCCACTGCTGATTAGGCCCAGATGATCAGCAGGGAGTCTTGAGCCGCGGAATCCGCAGCTCAATCAGCCACGGAATCTGCGGCAAGATCATGCAAAATGCTTCTTTTTTCCATGTCTTGCTGCGATCTCTGCCTCCCATTGGGCGAAATCCTCCCCCAAATTTGCGGCAAATTCCACCATGTGAACTCAGCCTTATGGCCTCTGGCTGCTGTCATGCACACCAAGACCACTGCTGAGGCTCGTCAAGAACACTTGAAGAGGACGCTGGGAGAGTGTCGGACACCATGAGCATGCCCAGGAAAGCTGAAACAAGGTGAGTTTAACTATCAAAGGAGAGATCCTAGATTATAACAATAGCACTTCCAGTTTGTGCTGAACAAGTTCAGTCTGAAACTAACTAGAGATCCAAACCTCAAGAATATCCATTGAAATGAATCTCAGTGTCTCGTCGTGTTTATTTCACCCATAATTTTGAAGAGTAAGTGAGAGTTGGTTGAGGGTCTGGTCACATATTCTATAGGTTAGGTTTTTTAATACTCTGGTCATGTCCACTGCATAAATTCCTCATTCTAAGGTTAAATATGAGCATTCCCCTCACCACTACAAGTCAGTGAGAGTTCTAAGAAAAGAGGAATACAGATATTTACTAAACCAGATACGTCAGGAAAGCCGCCATGTTCTTTTCATACACATCTTATAATTACATTAGAGCTTCTAACAACTCTACTCTATAAATTCTGTTCTTCTAGAAAGTATTTGTAGAACTTACCATACTGAAGACATTTTAAGGATGCCTCGTAAAATGAAATGAAGGAAGATGATTCAAAAATATAACAATGGCTATGGAAGGTAATCCAGGGCTTCGAAGTTACATTTGGGCAGGTTCCAGGTGTTTCAGGTGGATCAGTGGGAGGGATAACTTTAAGACCAAAAGTTAGAAGAAGACATTAGAGGTGATGTATAGTACACAGTTTGTTACATGTATCTATTATACTTGATCATTCCAATGCATTTAAAATAAAATAAAAAAAAATACTGAAAATATCTTTCCTATTTTCTATAGCTTAAATTAACTTAAATCCAATTACACTTTACATACTAAAATATTTGTTTCTGGAGCATGTATGTAGGAGGGTGAGCATTGCACCCAAAAATCCTTAAATAGAGATAGCAGTTTCTATGGACAGTGCCTTGCGAAAGTATTCGGCCCCCTTGAACTTTTCAACCTTTTGCCACATTTCAGGCTTCAAACATAAGGATATAATTTTTTTATTTTAATGGTGAAGAATCAACCACAAGTGGGACACAATCGTGAAATGGAACGAAATTTATTGGATAGTTTAAACTTTTGTAAAAAATAAAAAACTGAAAAGTGGGGCGTGCCAAATTATTCGGTCCCCTTAAGTTAATACTTTGTAGCGCCACCTTTTGCTGCAATTACAGCTGCAAGTCGCTTGGGGTATGTCTCTATCAGTTTTGCACATGGAGAGACTGAAATTCTTGCCCATTCTTCCTTGGAAAACAGCTGGAGCTCAGTGAGGTTGGATGGAGAGCGTTTGTGAACAGCAGTTTTCAGCTCTTTCCACAGATTCTCGATTGGATTCAGGTCTGGACTTTGACTTGGCCATTCTAACACTTGGATATGTTTATTTGTGAACCATTCCATTGTAGATTTTGCTTTATGTTTGGGATCATTGTCTTGTTGGAAGATAAATCTCCGTCCCAGTCTCAGGTCTTTTGCAGACTCCAACAGGTTTTCTTCCAGAATGGTCCTGTATTTGGCTCCATCCATCTTCCCATCAATTTTAACCATCTTCCCTGTCCCTGCTGAAGAAAAGCAGGCCCAAACCATGATGCTGCCACCACCATGTGTGACAGTGGGGATGGTGTGTTCAGGGTGATGAGCTGTGTTGCTTTTACGCCAAACATATCGTTTTGCATTGTGGCCAAAAAGTTGGATTTTGGTTTCATCTGACCAGAGCACCTTCTTCCACATGTTTGGTGTGTCTCCGAGGTGTCTTGTGGCAAACTTTAAACGAGACTTTTTATGGATATCTTTGAGAAATGGCTTTCTTCTTGCCACTCTTCCATAAAGGCCAGATTTGTGCAGTGTACGACTGATTGTTGTCCTATGGACAGACTCTCCCACCTCAGCTGTAGATCTCTGCAGTTCATCCAGAGTGATCATGGGCCTCTTGGCTGCATCTCTGATCAGTCTTCTCCTTGTTTGAGATGAAAGTTTAGAGGGACGGCCGGGTCTTGGTAGATTTGCAGTGGTCTGATACTCCTTCCATTTCAATATGATCGCTTGCACAGTGCTCCTTGGGATGTTTAAAGTTTGGGAAATCTTTTTGTATCCAAATCTGGCTTTAAACTTCTCCACAACAGTATCACGGACCTGCCTGGTGTGTTCCTTGGTCTTCATGATGCTCTCTGCACTTTAAACAGAACCCTGAGACTATCACAGAGCAGGTGCATTTATACGGAGACTTGATTACACACAGGTGGATTATATTTATCATCATCAGTCATTTAGGACAACATTGGATCATTCAGAGATCCTCACTGAACTTCTGGAGTGAGTTTGCTGCACTGAAAGTAAAGGGGCCGAATAATATTGCACGCCCCACTTTTCAGTTTTTTATTTTTTACAAAAGTTTAAAATAACCAATAAATTTCATTCCACTTCACGATTGTGCCCACTTGTTGTTGATTCTTCACCAAAAAATTAAAATTTTATATCTTTATGTTTGAAGCCTGAAATGTAGCAAAAGGTTGAAAAGTTCAAGGGGGCCGAATACTTTCGCAAGGCACTGTATTTAATGAAGAAAATGCAAGCTCTTGTCCCCCGGAAAAAACAAAACCCTTAACAAAACATTTTTCACTAACAGGACTGACTGTCAGTAATAAACACCCTGTGTACAGATGAAGCTGCTCTATCACACAACAGACTTAGACAAAATTAGATTATTGGTAATGAAAGGGCTAACTATTTTGTTTGCCAGTTGCTGTTGTCAGACTCACACATAACAGATATGCACTCTCACTCAGTCTTACATATGATTACTATCACTAATCTGCCTGTAATTGATTAAATCTGACTAAACTTTCTTATTCCTGAGATTTTCTAGCTCTGTTGCTTGCAATTTGTAAGCTTTTCAGAATTTAGTGCTCTGTGTAATTCAGTAAGATGATCACAGATCCATCCATGACATCCGTCATTGCTACAATGAGTCATGCTCATGCTTACAGCAACTTTTATATGACATCAGCACTGTAAGGTGTCCACCTTTCACTGACTATTGGCTGAATGGATGTCAACTGATGTCAGATGGTGCCAGAACATCACAGTGACAAGACACGTGTGCCTTCTGTACAGTGGCGTAACTAATAAAGTCTGGGCCCCCAGGCGAACATTTTACATGCCCCCCCCCCCAACAAACCGCATTCCTGCATACACTATTATGCCCCATATTGGCCCCTACACACACTATTATGTGCCATAGTGACCCCTGCACACACTATTATGTGCCATAGTGGCCCCTGCACACACTATTATGCCCAATAGTGACCCCTGCACACACTATTATGCCCCATAGTGGCCCCTGCACACACTATTATGCACCATAGTGGCCCCTTCATATAGTATTATGCCCCATTGTGGACCACCCATGAACAATTATTATACTCTGGGGTCTTTTCAGCACTGCCCACCTACCATTGTCTATTGGCTGAGAGGCTGTCAGGTGATGTCAGGTGACCAAATTAATTGGTTTCCTTAAAAATCAAACAATTTGGAATAATTTACATACAGCTCGTATGCAGTATTCTCATCTTGAAAATGGGAGTCAGAGGACACATATCTTGCAGCTGTTGTGAGTGGAGAGGTGGTTGTGCATCTGCGGCTTTCTCCTTTCAGTTCCATGGGAGCTACCAAAATAGCTGAACCTGCCTAGATGGGACCCTCTATGAGTCAATTATGACATATCCTGTGGAAATGCCACACATGTCCTAGCTGGAAGTATCCCTTTAAGAACCACTAGTACTGACTGAAGTGATCTAAAAAAAAATGTAGCTCCAACCTCTATGTGTTTGGGGATCAGCTCAGAAATTTTGGTCTACAGCAGATCAAAAATTGATCTGTACTGTACACTTCTTCTGATACTAGATTCCTGGCAGTGATCATCTTACCACTTGTTTGTTTGCAGATGGAGGAATAACTCTCATTACAAGACGACGTCTTCCATTGTCCATCCATATCCACATATACGCAGGAAGCGTCCATTCTTGGCTCCTCAGCGGCCCATTTAGTGTAGCGAACTCTCCAGTTATCAACCCACTTGTATGTATTTTTAGTCTGAAAGAATTACAGTTTTATACATAGAATTATATATAAATAAAATCACCTTCCCCATCCTGCGTCATTCCGGTTCTGTAGCTTCCTGGGCAAACCACCTGTCTCTTTACCCTGGGATTCAATGATGACATCCCGTCACAGACATATAATAACTGTAGTCAATCACAGTCCATGCCAAGTCACCACTACAGCCAGTGCCATGTTGAGTCATCATCGAGGGATACAGGAAGCAGAAGCATGGGAGTGACGAGGAATCGGTAAGGTATTACACTATTTTATACAATTATAAGCAATTTTTACATTTTTTGGTGGCTGGACAATCTCTTTTATGACTAATTGTGATACTAAATGGTGCAATATCCAGTATATTCTGCTGTTTGTATGAAAGCCTGGAAGAAAATTACAATGGACGCCTGGTAATGAGTTAGCTGTATGTATGAGCCTTTCAGATGGACGACCTGAGACATCTACAGCGGAAACTTCTCTTTATTGTGCTAATGTAATTTTAATGTTGCTGCATCATACACATAAAACATGTCCACATTTCCATCAGGTTTTTACTACAAATTAATAAATAATAATAAAAATATTCCCACCTCGTTCCTACTATACAGGCCAATCCAAAAAGGCTCCTTATATATAGCCAGGTGGAGCTTTAGAAAAGATGTGATGTACTCGTCCAAGATGCTGGCGAGCTGTGAATTATCCTTCAGACACTCCTGACGTGCGTCATCCCAGGTCCTTTTGGTTGTATCAAACTTGTAGGTGGCATCTCCATATTTATAGTGGTCTGTGGGACTGGTGGGGTAAACTGGTAGACTCGGATCTAAGGAAGACACAAAATAAAAGTTACTGTACATGTAGTGGAAGACAACAGACTAATGCCCATGTTTCATCTGGGGTGAGTATAAAAAAAAAACCATATTCAGCTGTCTCCAGCGCTTCATTGTCCTCTCCTGGTCTCTTTTCAATCATGTGCCGCTGAGGCCTAAGCAGTCATGTGAGCCTCAGGTCTTCCAGCAGTGCGAGCCCAGGGACACGACGGGAAGTGGACCAGGAGAAGACAATGGATCAACTGCAGTGTCAGACTGGCCTGCCAGAATACCAGAAGATCCTCCGGTGGGCCCAGGCTCATAATAGTAGATATTAAGGTCTATTAAGGTTACTAAGGTCTATTCCCTATGGATTGTTGGAGGGTGGGCTCCAGATTTACTTTATCTGGTGGGTGCAAGGAACCAAAGTCTGTCACTGAGTGATGTAGACAGGTGAGTATGCCTATTTTTTCCTTTTACACCCACCCCGATTGCCTCACAGGTTGCTCCAAATCCTGGACATTTCACACATGGCATCACATAAGGGTATGGCCACATGGGGCAGCACTGAGGTAGTTGCTACAGTTTGTAAGTTGATTGTTATGTGTGCTCATTACTTTGCTAGGAAAACCACCAGTTTACTTGTATTGTGTTATCCGTTGTGTCCTGCCCTAATAGATGACGTCTGTCTGATGGAATTCCTCACTGCTGATCTCTGACTATGGAGAAAAGTCTCACCGATTAGAGCACCAGATAAAAGAAATGTCTCCGCCATAACTAATCTTACCCTTATATTTCTGGCAGATGTATCCTCTGTCCAGACTACAATCCTGCACAATCCAGGTACCAGCGTTCAATATAGTCCCACGTTGCAAAGCCACACAAAAATGCTTAAAAAGACAAAATTAGAAAAATTACACATTTTCATGTACGGTACGTCTTAGGCAGGTGTAGAAAAAATGCTGTAAAGTAAGAATGCTTTCAGGAATAGAAGGGTTAATCGTTTATTTTTATCAATTAACAAAGTAAATAAAGTGAATAAAGAAAAGAAAAATGTAAATCCCATCAATATTTAGTATGACCAGCTCTGCCCTATAACTTGGTTATGATTTTCTCAGCATTACACCTTGAGACAAAACAGGTACATTCACTAAGTCCCTAACCGCCCCTATAACAGCATATAAGTGGTTCAGAAGAGATAGTGGTGGGGAAGACTCCATTACAAATGTCTGCTGTAAGAACATAAAGCATAAACACATAAAACAAACAGGGATCATTTTTGGAGGATTTTGTATAAAGTCAACTCTTTATCACTTTTCAACTGATTGACACACTCAGAAGCGTAGCTAGCGGGAAGGCGTGTGGGCAGGTGTGGTCGGCGGCCCAACCATTCTATAACCTGTAGGCCATAGGCCTGTAGTGGCTTGTGTCTACAGGTGCCCCGGCAACAACTAAGACGTCAGCATCCCGGCATAGGTAGGCGCGATGATGTCACTATGTACATGTCCTTTTGTCAAGTTCATACATCAGGGATCCAAGGCAGGTAAGCATTATTGTTTGTTTGTTTTTGGGGGGGTGTGGGGGGTCTTATAATTATTAGGGGACAATTATATAAGGGGTCATTACAGCAAGCTTTAGGGGGCAGTATTTATGTACGCAGGTATTAACCTCTGGGGTACTGGGCTACACTAATTTAAGGTGGGTATTATTGATTTAACAGGAGTGTTGTTTATTAGGGGAACGATACAAGAAAAAGGGCGCCCAACCAGGCATAAATGTAAATTTATAATGTTTATATTCCAACCCAGCATAAATGTAAATTTATAATTTTATATTTTATTGGAAAAAAGTGAATAAAAACAATCAAAATTTCATGAGTTTTTCCTATCTATACACAGTATTAGTAAATCTGCCCCATTGTTCAGTGTTTTCATATGTAAAGGTTTCCATTCCGCAGATTCCCTTGCTCCAGTCTATAGGCACAGGCTTACTCTGCACACAGGTATATTCCACCTGCTCAGCCAAAAATAGTCCCCTCCATTGTTAATAGTGTTATATATAAAGACAATAAATTACTTACAGAAGAACCTCTAGAACTCTCTGGATACCCTTTGGCCCAGTTTGTATAATACAATCCACTCTGATCTGTCCAGACAAACCTGTTTTGCCAATTCTTGCTCTGTAATCCGATCCAGACATCAACCGTAATGTTTTTTAAATGAGACATCACAAAAGCTGTAATATAATATATGATATGTATGTATTATATATGTATCACCATGTAGGGAAATCTAATGTAGTATAGGCACTGCAGAGGGGCAGCAGAGGAGAAATGAAAAATTAAAGTAAAAAAAGAAAAACAAAAAAAACAAAAAATAATTTGCAAATGTAATATGAACTGTGTGGAGGATCAAGGTTTCCAGCATAAACCATTATGGCTGACAGAATGTGAGGTGGCAAACCAAGAAACATCTCTTGGTCCTTGAAACTAGAAATGGCTTAATATTAAAGGTTTTGGCCACTTTCAGACCAATATGTATCAATTCCTCACAGTTTTCTAGATCTCTGCTTTGCAGGTGCACAGCTCCTTACTAGGCAGATGTCTTATTACTGTGCTGTGGATATAACAAGATGTGCACCTGTGTCCATCACATGATCATGGATTGCATATCACATGACCATAGTCAGAATTTCATCCATTAGAGGTAATTAGAATGCATGACAGCAAAGCAGAGATCTAGAAAACTTATTTTTACAGCCTCATTAATTCCACGGTATAGTATATTATTATATTAATTTCATGGAGTTGTAGATTATTATATTAATTCTATGGTGCTCTGTACATTATTATATTATTATTATAAGGGTTTACTTACAATGCACAAAATACACAAAATAAATACACTACTAACAGTGACCAACTGGAGCGGTGGGATAGAGGGCCCTGCCCGGAAGGATTTAAAATCTATGAGAAATAGTTGAGTGTTCATGGTCTTCTTGAAGCTTGTGATTGTGGGGGTCAGTCTTTTGTGTCATGTGAGTGAGTTCCAGAGTATGGAGGATGCACGGGAGAAATCTTGGAGACGGTTGTGTGTAGGTCGGATAAGAGCAGAACAGAGTAGGAGGTCTTGAGCGGATCAGAGATTATGTGTGGGCAGGTAACGGGAGATTAGGTCAGAGATGTGTGGAGGAGACAGGTTGTGGATGGCTTTGTCAGCGTTAACATTTTAAGCTCTATTTGCTAAGCAATAGGTAGCCAGTGAAGGGATTGGCTGATGAAAAACAGAGTGAGGTGGATTAAGCGAGTGGCAAAGTTTAGGGTGGACTGGAGGGGGCAAGAGCATTTACTGGGAGTCTGTGGAGAAGTGTGTTGCAATAGTCTAAGGGGGTGATCATTAAGGCGTGGACTAGCATTTTAGTAGTTTCAGGGGTGAGGAAGGAATAGATTCGATAGATGTTCTTGAGTTGGAGGCTGAAGGAGGTGTTGAGGGCTTGGATATGTGACTTGAAGGATAGGTCAGAGCCATAGGTAGGGAGGCCGTGCAAGGTGGGGTGAAGATGAGAACTCCATTTTCTCCATGTTGAGTTTGAGATAGCGGGAGAGGAAGGAGGTTAGGCTGCTACACATGCTAGACAACAGTGCGGTATATATCTAAGTGTCATCTGTGTAGAAATGGTGGGATGTTATGACTGGGCCAAGGCCGAGGGTGTAGATGGAAAACAGGACAGGTCCGAAGAGAGAACCATGGGGGAGACCTACAGAAAGAGGGCACGGTGAGGAGGTGGTGTGTGAGTGGGAGACAAAGAATGTGCGGTTGGTGAGGTATGAGGAGATACAAGAGAGGACCAAGTCAGTGATTCCAAGGGATGAGAGAGCTTGTGACAAGAGGGAGTGGTGGACTGTGTCAAAGGTGGAGGAAAGGTCAAAGAGGAGGAGATTAGTGTCGTTGGGTTTTGGCAGTTAGTAGGTCATTTGTGACTTTGGTTGAGCGGTTTCTGTGGAATGATGGGGGCAGAAGCCTGATTGAACTATTCATCTCTTGTCCAATTTACTCTTTGACAGGCTACAAAGTGGACATGTTGTTCAAGGCATATGGGAGCATTGAGATAGGGCGATAGTTGGCTGAAGAGAACAGGTTGAGGGATGGTTTCTTAAGGATGGTGACAGTAACGTATTTAAAGGCAGAAGGGAAAGTACTTCTGGATAGAGATTGAAGGTTGAAGAGGTGGGTAGCAGGAGTAAAGACTTCAGTAAGGTTGGGGATGAGGTGTGATTGGATCGAGTGCACAGTGGTGAGGTGGTATTTTGAAATTAAGGTGGAGAGCTTTTCATTCATGACAGTGGAGAAGCAGGTTAAGGATGAAGAGCACTGAACAGTTGGGTAGAGTGGTTGTGGGGGGTGCAGGCTGAGGCTCTCTCTGATGGTGGAAGAGCAAGGTCTTCGGCTGAGATAAGTGATGTCGGAGGGAGCACGGAGGATGGAGAACTGAAGGTAATGAATAACTGTTTGGGCTTGTGGGAAAGAGAAGATATGAGTGTGGTGAAATAGATCTGTTTTGCAGAGGTGAGTTGAGAACTGCCTCTTTGTTTCTGAAATCCTCCTTGGCGTGACCTTTCTTCCAGAGACATTCTGCAACCCATGAAGCACTTCTCAGTTTTCATGTCAGGAGTGTGTGCCAGGGTTGCCTTATTGATTGTTTGAGCTCTGATGTGTATGAGGGGGGCCACTGAATTAATAGTGGTATTATAGAAAGCAGTAGTGGCATCTGTGTCCTGGAATGTGGATATGCCAGAGAGTAGTAGAAGAGAGTCAGAGACAATTTGGATGTCAAGGCAGTTAAGGTTCCTTTGAGAGGGGGTGTTAGTTACAGAGGAGAGTGGTGAGAATGTTAGTAAGTTGTGGTCAGAGAGTTAGAGAAGTCGGGTGAAGATGAGGTCCAGTGTGTGTTTCCCAATGTGAGTGTAACTTGTGTAACACATGCCACACAGTGCTTGCATAGACATCTCCAGTAAAGATGGAGGAACACACCTGTGGATTGTAGATGGAAGACAAAATCAGACAAGAATGAAAGGAGGATGGTGGGAAACATGGTCTATCATATTCTGGCCTAATTCTGGTCAATGCACTTAAGAGTTGCTCTTGAGGATGTTGCAGTGAACTTCCTTCTTCCAGCCTTTGGCTGACATCACATGCTCCGGGGTCATCGCTGAGGCCTATGATTGGGTTTCAGCGGTCACGTGGGGTGCATTGACATCATGATGCTTTAACGCAAGCGTCATGACCTCAGGGCACGTGGCATCAGCCAGAGGCTGTAGAGAATGCCAGAGGATTGCTATACACCATGAGGATGCCCAAGTGAGGTGAGGCAAGGTGAGTATAACTGTTTATTATGTTGGCATACCTCCTCTGGGGCTTCATGTTTTGTGGGTGACAAACCCTAAAGGTTTTGGTGCCAGGTCAAGCCAGAAAATTTGGGAAAATTCAAGTCGAATTCAGTTCGACCCAAATCAGTTCACTCATCTCTAATACCAAGTCATGTCACAGGCTTCTTGAAAGTCGACCATTAACTTATAGGAAGCTTTCTTCCAGAAAAAACTTATTTGCATATCCTTCACCAGAATTCCTAGAAAAGTATGCAAGGCCTTTAAATTTCTAAATACAGCCACACAAATCTACTAGTTGGAGTGCTTGGTAAAGTAATGGAATGGCCACAATACTATTCAGCTGATCGCCATATTGGAACAAATGGATAGACCATTGATGGTCTATCTTAATGTTAAACTATCAATGTTATAGTCCTGAAACATCTCTACAAAGGATGTATAAATTAAGAAAACAGTAGGACATACAGTAAATAAAAGTCTATCCATTACTTACATTGTACCAAATCATCATTTATAGTGACCAAATTTCCTCCCAAGGACTGACAGACAAGTCTGGCATTATCCCAGTGATCCCCTTCATCTTTTCCTGTGCCAAATATCCCGTAACACTTAAATAGAGAATATCAGAATACGGTTATGATTAGAGATGAGAAAACCTTTCAAGATTTATTTCATTTTGGGTTCGGGTGGCTTAGGTCCCAGAATTGAGGAAACTTTCTTCAGAGCTCCCAAAGAAGTAAATGGAGCAAACCACAAGGCCAACCACCTTGCAGTCACGCGCCACAAGTCATTGAGGAACCCCCACTCTCAATACAAGTGTCCTAGAAGTGGGTGCTACATCTATCGAAAATCCTGTAGATATGCCATAATATTGTAGATTGGAATACATCTTTAAGAACAATAGCAACTTGATAACAGGCAGGTAGAACTACAGGGATAGGCCCGCATGACTGGGGTTTGGAGGAAGGGTCACATGGCTACATATGGGCGAATGAAGGAAGGTGAAGTTAGAGGACATGTAAGGTTTCCTGGGAAGAGTCAAGAGTTAAGCCTTACCAATACCACCTAGTTACAGGGGCATTGTCATAGGGGGTGCAATGGTAGCAGGCTCACCTGTGCCCTGCCCCCCAAGAGGGGCCAAAGGTGACTTTTCCACATACATAAATAAACAACAATATTATAAAGGGCACTTGGTACAGTCAAACTTCTGTGTTTTCTCTTTTTAAATCATAATGACAACCAAAAACATTAAAATGACCCTGTTCAAAAGTTCCCATCCCCCAGTTCTTAATACCGTGTATTGCACCCTATAACATCAATAACAGCTTGAAGTCTTTTGTGGTAGTTGTGGATGAGGCTCTTTATTTTCTCAGATGGGTCTCCAGTTCCTGTAAATTCCTGGGCTGTCTTGCATGTCCTGCGCACTTGAGATCTCCCCAGAGTGGCTCAATGATATTGAGGTCAGGAGACTGAGATGGCCACTCCAGAACCTTCACTTTCTTCTGCTGTAGCCAATGACAGGTCGACTTGGCCTTGTGTTTTGGATCGTTGTCATGCTGGAATGTCCAAGTACGTCCCATGCGCAGCTTCCTGGCTGATGAGAGCAAATTTGCCTCCATTATTTGCTGATAACCTGCTGCATTCATCTTTCCTTCAGCTTTGACCAAGTTTCCTGTGCCTTTGAAGCTCACACATCCCCACATCATCAGTGATCCACCTCCGGGCTTTACAGTAGGAATGGTGTTCATCATAGGCCTTGCTGACACCTCTCCAAATGTAACGTTTATGGTTGTGGCCAAAAAGTTAAATTTTTGTCTCATTACTCCAAATTACCTTGTTCCAGAAGTTATGAGGCTTGTCTCTGTGCTGTTTGGCGTATTGAAGGCGAGATTCTTTGTGACATTTGCGCAGTAATGGCTTTCTTCTGGCAACTCGACAATGCAGCCCATTTTTCAAGTGCCTCCTTATTGTACATTTTGAAACAGCCGCACCGATAATTTTCAGAGAGTCCTGTATTTCAGCTGATGTTATGTTATGTGCGGGTTTTTCTTTGCATCCCGAACAATTTTCCGGGCAGTTGTGGCCGAAATTTTGGTTGGTCTACCTGACCGTGGTTTGGTTTTTACAGAGCCCCTGAGTTTCCATTTGTTAATCACAGTTTGAACACTACTGATTGGCATTATCAATTCCTTGGATATCTTTTTGTATCCCTTTCCTGTTTTATACAGTTCAACTACCTTTTCCCGCAGATCCATGGACAATTCTTTTGCTTTCCCCACGACTCACAATCCAGAAATGTCAGTGGCTGGAGGAAAGATGCAACAGTCTGTCTGGATCCCAGAAACTCACTCAGCTTTTATGCACACACTGAGCTCACAGGTGAGGAGGTTACCTTTAGTAGCCATTCAAACCCCTTTGTGTCAACTTCTGGGCATGTTATCAGGCCAAAATAAACAGGGGATGGGAACTTTTGAACAGGGTCATTTTGATGTTTTTGGTTGTCATTATGATTTAAAAAGAGAAAAGACAGAAGTTTGACCATACATGGCTTCAACCAACCACTAACCATGAGTGGCGAAAAAGTTTTTGTGTTATCATTTATATTCTCTGAAAAAAGGCCAAAAAAACAAAAAATCTGCCGGGGTATGTAAACTTTTTAGCACAACTGTATGTGAACATGGGAGACTTTGCTTTAGGGTCCAGTAGCTCAAAGTCCCTAGAGGTAACATTTCACATCTTGTATAGATTCTATAGCCAACATAACAGAACAGACAGAGCCCTACCACACATCACAATTCACTGTAGCTTATATTTAGGGCTGGATATACAAGTTACTATTGTAGTTCTGTATGTTCTATATTCTATAACCTGCAGTAATATTAATATTGATGAAATTACCTTCTGTCCAAATGGCATCCAGTCTTCTGGACATCCACCTTCTGGAGCAGGAATAGTTGGGGCAAATGTGGCATTAATGGTACTATTTGTCCTTTCACAGATAAATGCATGAAGAAGACCACAATGTTTTTCATACCAAACCCCTATAAAATAATAGAAAGAAATGGTGAATTAGTAATGGGTAGCCAACCATTAAGGAAAGGGGACTGCAGGTGGTGGGCGAGTAACAAGTATGGGGATCTAATAACTTTCTTTTGTTCTATGATGGGAACTCCGTCTCCCCCCTGTGGAGTATGGCTGGTGGTACTGCCATCCAATCTGTATGTATTTGCTCCCAGACCATAGAGTAGTCAGAGGTGTGAACATTTTTTTTTTTTATACCTGATTCCTTAAAAGAAGATCCAGACAGTGTCAAAATATGAACTGTGGGAGGTAAGTGTGATGGTGAGGTCAGTAATGTTTTTTTTTTCTTCAGGCCCTTTACTCTCAGATTTTATTCTGCTGGAAAATCCTTTAAACCTGATCTAGGCTCCTACGTGACCTACTTCTATGGTACTTATACTTAAACAGCCTAGCATGTTGGCACCTCTTAGATGGAGATGGGTGATGTGCTTCGGTACGAGCCGGGTTCTACCCAAATATTCCAAATAAATTTTAATATTCATCTTGGACAAACTAAACTGGCCACCCCAATACACATTGCGGTAAATTATTATACTCTGGGGTCTCCTCACATCTCAGAGTATAATAGGTGGAGGATTAACCTCCCTAACCTCTTTTGGGTATTCGGAGGTCTTCTGGTGAAGTCACGTGCCCAGGGTCACTTCTGAAGCTTGTCACATGGGCAAGCCAAGTGTTATGACGCAGGCACCAGGGTCAGGCCTCCACAGTGATCCTAGGTGCATGACGTCACCGAAGTGACCATGAAAGAGCACCAGAGGCCGCGAGGAGACCTAAAAGAAATAAAGGAAGGTGAGTAAATTTTTTTTTTTTACACCTCTCCAGGGCCTTCACCTATTATACTCTGGGTTCTGAAGAGACCCCAGAATATAATTATTTCACTTCCGATTCTATCTGAACAAAATTGGACCGAAACAAACCAGAGGATCTTCAGAGATTCAGCCATCTCTACTCTTAATCTTTTATTGACTGGCCACTTCTAGGTCTTGATCACCAAACCATGTTTTGCGTTTTTCCATTGTAACATAATAAACCCTAGAGCTTTTTAATTTTTCCTTCAGCGTACCTGTAGGAGGGCTTGTTTCTAGCAGGACAAGTGCTAGTGTTTAACCCTTTCCTGACATAGTATGGTAAATGCCGGGTGTTTAAATATGGCAACCGCTAAGAAGCTGACTCAAAAAAACATAGGAAAATCTACAGCAGAAAAATGCTGGGCTTCCACAACGTTGGGCCTTGGCCTAAAGCGGTTTTCTAGGCCTTACTAATTGATGACCTATCTTTATACAAACTGAATGCAAAAGGAAAGTTGCACTGTGATTGGTTGCTGTGTGCAAATAAGACATTTTTGTTTTCAGACCATTTTAATAAATCTGCCCCATTGTATTGTTACATATAGAGAGGTCATTGTATTGTAGGTTTAAGCCTTACCCATGCGTGAACTCATCACGGTGCAAAACCCATCATTATTGAAAAAGTCCAGCTCATTTTTTCGCCAGGCAACAAAGTCAACTGGAGAACCGTCCATCCACCTAATAATAAAGAAATGGCGCTTTCAACATGAAAGTGTAATACACATGCTTAAAGGAGAATGACCAGACAACATACAACACCAGGCACAACGCGACAGGAGTGCGGTTGTTTTTCTAATCCTGGACAGCCCCTTTACAAAAACAATCCCTGATATGTTTTCTATAAACCAGACATTTGTCTTTCTGTACAACCAAATACATCAAGATCACAGACGGTGATAAATTCAACATCATTATCAAACGCTGGTTATTTCATTTATTCATTTATGATTTACTAATTAATGACCATGTTATTTTTAGGGCGAAAATTTAAACCCTTCCTGCCACCGCCATTTTTTGATTTCCATTATTTACTCTCCACCTTCCATAAGCCATATATTTTTTATTTCTCACAAAGCTTTATGAGACTTATTTTTTGCTAGACAGATTGTACATCATAACAGTACCAATAACCGTTCCATACGATGTACTGGGAAGCAGGAAAAAAGGTGGAATTAGAGGAAAACTGCATTTGCACCATTTTGTTATGGGTTTAGTTTTTACGGCATTCACTGTGCAGCCAAAGTGACTCGTCATCTATATTCAATATCCTCTTCCCCTTGCTTTTGGGGTTCCTCAGGGCTCGGTCATAGGCCGCCTCCTCTTCTCTCTCTATACAGCCCCTATTGGACAAACCATCAGTAGATTTGGTTTTCGGTACCATCTTTATGCTGATGACACCCAGCAATATACCTCATCCCGTGACATCACCCCTGCACTACTACAGAACACCAGTGACTGTCTCTCTGCTGTCTCTAACATCATGTCTTCACTTTATCTGAAAGTGTAAATGCTACACCGATGTCTCTGGTCTATCCCAGTCACTGCATTGGCTGCCCATTCATTATCACCCTTATTCAGAAGGCTTTCCATAATGCTACCTCTGCCTACATGTCTTCCCTCATCTTTGTCTATCGCCCAACCTGTACTCTCTGTTCAGTCAATAACTTAAGACTAACTTCCTCTATTATCAGAACCTCCCACTCCCGTATCCAATTCTTTTTCCCGAGTTGCACCACTTCTCTGGAATGATCTACCCCGGACAATCAGATTAACTCACAACTTCAACAGCTTCAAGCGTATTCTGTTTTAACTCCTTAACAAAAATCCGCTGGTGATCTGATGCCTCGGTCACTTTTGACCAAGACATCTAAAGGATCAACGAGGACAATTATATAGGACCTATTGGCAAGAGATACCCGGCTGCTATGGTACCAACTTAACTCCAGAGTGTATGCCATTGCCATGTTAAAAGTGCCGATACTGGTCATAATTGTACGGTGGATATCAGCAAGGGGTTAAAGTGATTTTGGGGGAACCAACATCACTCTTATCTATGAGCTATATCTAGTTTTACAACTCAGTCACATTTACAGATAGTGATTTGCAGAGATAGACAAAGAGGGAATGGATGAGTAACCCTTACTGGCTCGAGTGATGACCTCTGTAGTCTGGGAAGACACAGCCAAGGATGAAAGAAATACTGGCTGTGCTGATAAAACAACAGACCCTGAGAGGGAAAAGTGAGAGACTGTTGCATGGCTGTAGTAGCTGAGTATGAAGTGGGAAGAGACCTCCATGATATTCAGAGATAAACTCAATCTGAATAGGTCAAAAGGGACATTATATGTGCAAAAGTGTGACTGAAAGAAAATTCCTTAAAGAAAATTCCATCTTAGACAACCACTGCAAACATCACAGTTTGTGATGTTCTATGGAAAAACCATCACCAAGTCTGAGCAGCCGAATGACATACATCATCTGATCAGCGCTGTCACCCTGAGAATATAGAACTTCACCCCCTGAGAAACCCCAGTGTTAGCGCCCACTAGGCTTGTAGACCCTAATCTGTATCAACAGTAAAAGGGCTTATATCTTTGGAATGGCTGGACAGATTTGAATAAACAAGACATCAAAATTCTCTGGGTGATGGCACCGATCAGATGAGGTGTGTTATTGTGCTGCTCAAACTTGGTGTCCTCTTTAAATAGGGATTGTAGTTAGACTTCCCACACAACTATGCAGACGACTGCTATATCCTGTATATAATACATAAACAATCAATAATAAAAGTAATATCAGAGACTTTATCTATTAAGCACCTACTTAAATTCTTTATCCAGTCCCAAACGTAGGCCAATGTAATATTCTGTTTCTTTTCTTTTGGATGAAATCTAAGAATGGAAAGGGAAAAATGGCAGTAAGTCTATGTCCACACCAGCGTCATGGCTTTTATTATCAACCTATTAATAACCAAGTGATTTAGTTTTTTCTTTTTTTACAACTGCACATTTCAAAACTGTCGAAACATTCAAAATTTACACTGACAAGGCCGCACGGTGACTTGTTTTGTTTTTGTTTTCTTGGAATGACGCGTTTTGTACATTGAATTCATTTTAGGTTACAAGTACAAGTGAAACCACATACAAGTCCAAAAGACCACCTCTTTGAGAAGACCGCCCCCTTACCCAGATCACATTTTCTGTGACGGATTATCATTTTTCCATGTTAGCCATCTTCGAGAAGACCATTCCCCTTGAATACTGTTTCTCAACCTTTTCAAGATAAGTACCCCCTCATGAAAAATGTTCCAAACAAAGTACCCCCAACAGACATTGTATTGTCCATTATATGACAAATTCTGGTCCCGATCTTAAGTGGAAACGAAAAACTAGACCACATAGCATGCACAGCAAATCCTTTTGCTTATGGGCAAACCTGTGACAGGCACACACTAAAAGTTTTGAGGGTCTTTTAGCTTCTGACCAGCTTTTCACACATCAGATCATAAGCTATCTGTCTATTCACCACAGACTACCTGCTTATATAGAGGAGACCCAATCCATTAACCCTGACCTAACATCTTCTGATAGTTTATCTAACCAAGCTTCAGTGTCCAAATTACAGTATAATGTCTAGACTAAAGGGACCTTACAACTCAAGAATACTTGTCTACTTCTGGGGATATTGGAAAAAGGGTTAAAGGAAATACACACACTGAAAAATTTCAGATGTTAAAAGGGAGTCTGTCATCAGAACCAGCATATCCACCCAGTCCCGCAGATAGATAGGTTAGGGTCACCTGGATCAAATAGTGTTTTCAAATGTGAATCGCTGAATTTATTGCCAAGATATCACTGTTTTTGTTAATATGCAAATGAGCTCTGTGAAGCTACAAGGGCATTGCCGCTTATCTCTTTAGAGTAATGACAATGCCCTTGTTACTTCAAAGAGCTCATATTTTATCAACAGAGGTTCCTGTTCACAAGCGGAAACCATCAATAGATCCAGGTGACCCTAACCTATCTATCTGTAGGCTGGGTTGATATGCTGGGATCTTGTGACACTCCCTTTAAGCTTTGTTTAGTAAAATTAGAGAAACCCTAAGGACCTTTGGTTGTATCTCAGTAAAATCAATGGTTACCATGAATATTGTGTGACCTCAAAGTCTCCTAATTGCGGAAAAAAGTTTGCTCAACAAGTGTAACTCCATCATGGCCACGATTTTACTACAAATGTTATATGAGTAAAAGTCGCTGTGGACTCCTAATCTAAAACTCAAAGAATATCTATACTCAGAACTTACATATTTCCAGAGGAATCTCCTCTCAGATTCGCTGTTAATGGTGACAAGATGGGAAAAATTGTGTTTACAAAATTCTTGAGCTGTCTCCATCTGCACTCGATCCTCGCTAACATAGTATTGGCTGTCATTGTAGATCAGCCAACCGTCACTTGTAACTTCATATTCTATGATATAAAGGAGATACAAAAATATTATTATAATATGTAAATGGGAAGGATTGACACAAATACCACACACATGTAACTGGTAGCATGGCGGCACAGGGAGCAATGGATTGTGGTACATACTAAGTGTGTTCTACCATTTTTCAGTGCATCTTTATGTCTCACTATGAATAAAGACAAACATGTTGTCTTTATTCATAGTGAGACATAAAGATGCACTTTTTGCCAGATACAACATCCCAGTGGACACTGCTTATATGTTTTTATTTTATGTTCTGTTGTTGATGCCACTGCGTTATGTATATATTGTTTTTATGCTATTTTGTGTATGTTTACCCTTGTATTGTATGTTTAGCAGCTTCCATTATGTGTCCTCCTTTTTAGTTTCTTCCACTGTGTTTGGCTACCCCTCTGTTTTAGAGGGCTTGGAACAGTCCTGGCCAATCATAGGCCACTGGGTTGGTGGAGGAGATGGCAAGTTAGTTCAGTGTGTGCTAGCAGCCTAGTAAGATGTGCTTAGAATCCTCTGCAGCCCCTGAGGGAGGAAATAATCCACCGCCCTTCTGTAGCCTCATACAGCCCTGAGACAGGGAAGAAACCGCTGTTAGCCCCATAGAAGCAAAAGTGTGCCAATACTGTGTAAGATGGATCACAGAACCCACCAGCCAGGACCCATTTACATCCAGGTATCTGGGCCCCTGGGACTTCGACTAACTCAGCCCCATAAACATAATGGCAGAGGCAGAGACTTAAATATTGTTTGGAGTGGAGAAAAGGCACCATACTACACCGTGAACACAGTAAAAACAAAGCTCATAAGAAAGTCGCACAAATGCACTTTTTCTCCAATTCTACCCCATTCCGAATTCTTTTACAGCTCCCAGTACATTGTACAGAATAATAAATGGCAACAATTTGTCCTGCAAACATTAAGCCCTTATATGGCTCTGAGAACGGAAAAATAAAATAGTTATGGGGTTTGGAAGGCGGGGAATCAAAAACAAAAATCAAAAAAATGTCGCCAGGGTTAACAGTTCTGTATTCAGGGGTCTTGTGGTCCATATTAATTTAGGGGATCGGGTCTGGGATTTGCATAAATTTAGGGTTCTAGGCTGTTTTTGTGTTAGTCTACACTCAGGGGCTGTTCACATGGCCAGAAATGAAGAGGAATTTGAGACAGCCATCCTCCTGAAATTCCTCTTCATTTCCGCCCTTCTGGTCTCCCGTGGCAGAAATCCAAACCAGAGATTTAGCATTCCACCATGACTTTCTGCGGCTTATTACTCCCAGAGGACTCTGTGGCATTTTCAGTGTCTCCTTTGATCTCTGTCTCTGCAATCCACTTCAAAATCAGTACCAGATTCTGCAGTGTGAAAATACACATATAAAGAATAAGAAATACATTACTTACCAGTAGGTTTTGGTTCTTCCTTTAATTCTGCTCCTAGATACAAGAAGAAAGAGAAATGTGTCAGAGTCTGTATCAGTTTGTATAGTGGCGCTATATGGGGTGAGTTTCCACTCAGCACTATAGCCTATTACTTTCCTACCTATTTGTTCTAGGCCCCTGGTTCTCAACCTGTGGTTTGCCCACCCAAAGAATACATGTAGGTCCCCCTGCCCAGGACATTCACCCACGGACGCCAACCTTACTTTAGAAGCACAATGAGTAAATCAGTAATGATGGAGGTGCTCACTGCAGTTATGGGCACCCTAGGATGAGTGGAGGGCTGCGTTCAGTACTCACCACTCTGCTCCAGGCTTCCTCTCTGCTCCGAGCGCTGAGTGCTGATGTTACAGCAGGCCAGCAACAGCTAGGAGGGCATTAAATGCAATCTCACTGCATAGAAGAAAATGGGGTGAAAGAAGGCGCTCCCCTAACCACCCAGATTCTGTGATTGATTACTATCGATCACGGCATAAGAGGAGTTAATCTGAGCATTTTCTGAAAATGGCAGCTAGTGCCGGAACCTTGATATGATTTAGATACTCCTGTGCCTGGTACAGATCTGTTCGGTAATATTATGGAATAGGAAGGGGTTAAAACTTGGGGTAACACTTGCAGAAATAAATGACATGCTGAGAGTCTAAAAACTGCAGTACAGGTCACTAGGTGTTGCATGTTTTAGTCGCAACATGTAGATGAAACTTGATAAAATTTCACCCACTATGTGGCTACTGTAGATCACGGCAGGTTCACAGATACTAATCCATGTCTATTCCCTCTCCTTGTGTCTGTAGCCTTAATACTGCATTGTGGTGCCACAGTGAAACCTCAGCATGCCATGCAGTTACACTAGGGGTTATATCTACGGGTGGACGTTCTCCTTACTTTTGATGTTTGTACCTTTTTTAAGCTCACAAATCCATTCCAATGCACTATCACAGTGTAGATGTTCCCGCACTAAGAAAAAACCACGTATCGCCCCGCAAGACTTCTCTCCATTGTCGTTGTCAGGTCGCCGTTAGCCCCAGCGTTCATAACGCACCTAATTAAAAGAAAGAAAAGTATCATTACATGGCTAATAATAAATTACATTTCACAACTTTAACCCTTCTCTTTTCTACTTTTTGTTTCTGCTTTATCATACTCACCTTTCACAAGCTATAACTTTTTTTACTTTACTATTTACATTGCTGAATGAGGTCTCGTTTTTTGTTGGACAAGTTGTGTTTTATAATGGCGTCAGTTCATGTTTCATATAATGTATTGAGAAAATGGAAACAAATTATCTGTGGAGTGGAATGGGAAAAAAGACACGCCAGCCATTGTTTTCTGGGTTTGGTTTTTACACAGTAGAATGTGCTTTAAAAGTGACATGTCAATTTTATTTTCAGTTTACAATAATAAAACTACTATATTCTTTATGTAAGGCTTTACTATTACTTTTAAAAAATAAAAAAGACATTGACAAAAAATTTGCTTTCTGTCTACGGAGCTCTGTGAGGGCTTGTTTTTTGTGGGGCAATCTGTAGTCTTTATTAATACCATATTGAGGGAATATATGACATTTTGTTAAATTTTTTGGTGATCAAAATCCAGCCATTTAACCATGGTGCATTTTTTTGTTACCATGCTCACCATTTAGAATCTAATTTTACAATAATTGAGGCATTTTTGGCCTCTGTAATACCGATTATGTTTTTCTTTAGTTTAAAAGGTATTTATTGGGGGGGCGTGGCCTGGATGCGCATGGAGTAGCACGCGCGCAGGTCCTTCTCCGCTCCTCCGCTCGCTACTGAGACCCGTGGACCCCTCAGCAGGCGCAGTATGGGCAAGCGCTTACCGAGGAAGGTGGCCCCGGGCACCCCAGCGCCCGTGGAGAGGTCTGGGGGGGCCACCCTGGACGCCTTTCTGGCCCAGCGGCCTTCTCTACCGGGCCAGGCTGCTGCGGGGCTACCATCTTGGATTTCCTCTGCTCTCCAGGCACAGGGGTCGCAGCGCAGCTTCTCTCCTCCCGCGCTCCCCCTGTCAGCCAGCGGAGCGCCGCTTCAACAGAGATCCCTGTCGGCGCCTGGGCAACCCAGAGTTTCCCCAGCACGAGTACTCCCACAGTTTCCTCACCCTGGGATGTCCCAGCAACTACACTCTGCTTCACCAGCACTCCTGGCAGAGCGGCATGAGAGGACCCCGGATGTTTCCAGCTTCTCAAGGAATTCTGAGGTCAGTGGCTCTGCTCCCTCCTACACCGCTGATGAGTTGCAGCCTGTGGCCACAGAGCTGGTCTCTGTGGCCCCCCAGCTACTATCTTCCCCCATCGCCCCTCCCCTCCATAGCTCAGGGGGGGATGGCGCGGTGGAAGGCGCTGGCGTAGGGGCTCCTCCGCCCCCACACTCCCAAGGATTATGGCTCCCCCCTCCAGTCCTGCACCCCCAGAGCTGTATCCCAGGCCCATCTTCAGCACCATCATCCATGGCGGACCTTCTTCCTCAACTTACTACTAAACAAGACCTTAAAAGTATGGTTGCGGAAATCACAGCATCCTTCCGATCTGAAATTGCTACCCTCCGCACTGATTTACACTCCATTGCTAACCGAATGGACACGCTGGAGAATGACCATGACACTACCAGGGACTATGTTGCCTCACTGCATGATACTACCACTGAACAGGGTTCAGCTATACGGGATATGCAACGCCACTTGGAGGATCTTGACAACAGGGGCCGGCGCAACAATATACGCATCAAGGGACTCCCAGAGGCTGACCAATCTGAGGATCTGCCTGTTCTGCTGGAGGCTGTCTTCAACACTATACTGCAGGAGCCCCCGTCCCACAAAATTAAGTTTGATAGGGCACATCGAGCCCTTCGACCCAGAGGATCTTCCGCCACACCCCGTGATGTCATCTGCTGCCTCCACGACTTCACCCTTAAAGAGGCTATAATGAGCAAAGTGCGCAAACTCAAAGACTTCGAGTTTCAGGGAGCTCCACTACAATTCTATCAGGATCTGTCGCTAATCACCCTCCAGAAACGCCGCCATCTCCGACCCCTCCTCCAGATTCTTCAGGAGCAACAAATTCCTTACCGGTGGGGATTTCCGTTTGCTCTCATTGCTCGTAGGGATGGTCGCTCCGCTACGCTTCGCTCCTTTGCGGATTTGCCTCTCTTCTGTGACCTATTGGATGTTCCCCTGCCGGATTTAACAGACTGGGAGCTATTCTCTCCACCCCCTCCCCCACCACCGGTTTGGCAACGATTGGAGCCCAGACGACGTCATGCATCCTCCGCGGTGGTGACCACTCGGAGGCCCCGGCTGGAGACTGATCCCTGATGAGGCTGCCCCCCCCCTTGAGACGTTCTACCTTTTCTCGGTGGTGCTTTGGAATCTGCATGCCTTAATGTTATGTTTGCTTCTCTTTTTTTCTTTTTTAGGTCTACGGGTCTCATCTATTATGCTTATTATTGGATTGTTTTAGCGGAGTGGGGCGGGGTGGGGTTCCGGTGACTCCCCTTCCTTCCTTCTTTTTACTGGTGGTTGGGGATCCACCGCCTCCCCTCCGACCTCCTGTCCACGCTCTCCCCCCTAAGGGGATACTTGGACTGTGCGGCCATTGATCCTGATTGGACCTCTGGCTGCCCTCATTGGTCCCCAGGCGAGTGACTTAGCCTCGCCCACAAAGTATTGTTTAACTGTTTTTATTTTTACTTTGTCATTTATGATGTCTTTTGCCTCCCTCCCTCCCTCTCTTTCCCCCCCCCCCTCCCTGATCTAGAGACCCTGCCTCGACTTTGGGTTCCTGTTTGTGGATTGCCCTTTTGCCTCTCCGAGGGAAACTTGCCAGCGTCATGTGAGATGGGTGAGCTTATTGCAATCCGCCACTGTCCTCCAATTCTGGGTCCCAATGGTTAGGTGCGTGACAATTAATGTCAAGGGCCTGGGTTCCAACATTAAAAGGCGCCATGTCCTTAGAGAACTCCGCTCCTTACGAGCGGATGTGGCGTTTCTTCAGGAGACTCATTTTGACCGCGCTGGTACTTTTGCCTTCGCTAAGCATTATTTTCCCGTAGCTTTTTCAGCCTTCCACAATCAACGCAGAGCTGGGGTGGCTATCCTTCTTTCTCGATCCTGCCCAATTACAGTGACGACTTCCCACATAGACCCAGGTGGCCGGTTTGTTATCTTGGAGGGGCTCCTTTATGGTGCCCCGATTGTTTTATGCAATGTCTATGCCCCCAATTCAGCACAGATCCCGTTCTTGCGCCGGGTATTCTCCCGTCTGCGCGCTCTCCCACCATCAGCTTGGCTGGTGGGGGGAGACTTTAACATGGTCTTCTCTGAACGGGCGGATCGTCTGGCGTTACCCCAGGGCCCAACCCCCCATAGGTTGGCCCAACTTGCAAGGGAGTTCCGCAGGCTGATCCACGCCCACTCTTTGTATGACCTTTGGCGAGTGGACAATCCTACGGCGCGCTCCTACACCTTCTTTTCTCACCCTCATAACACTCACACCCGCATTGACTACTTCTTTGGAAATGCTCCCGCTCTTCGTTTGCTTAGGGACACGAACATTGGCCCTCTCACCTGGTCTGATCATGCCCCAGTCGTGGTTACCTTATCTACGACTCCAGTGCCTACTCGCCAATGTCATTGGCGTCTTAACGAAACACTGCTCAATTCGCCGACCTCCCTCGAGACCCTGCGCACACACTTGATAGATTATTTTAGGGACAACTTAGGCTCGGTAGACTCTCTTGCCATTCTCTGGGAAGCCCATAAGGCGGTCATGAGAGGATGCTGTATCGCATTGGTTTCTAGGCTTAAAAGGGACAGACAGGCCCAGGAACAGCTCCTCCAAGCCCGTATTCGGTCCCTTACGACGACTTTGGCAGCGCATCCATCCCTGGAGGTTCTTCGCCGTTTGGTCCTGGCCCGGGCGGACCTCCGTGATTTGGAGACCCGCCATGTGGAACGACTTCTCCTTTATACCCGTCAGCGGTTTTTTGAACGAGGTAATAAATCTCATACCCTCCTGGCAGGAACCCTCAGGGATCATCGGGCCTCTTCCACACCACACTCTGTCCGTGACCCCGCGGGTATTCTTCAACATCACCCTGATGCTGTGGCGCTGGCGTTCCACTCTTACTACTCTAAGCTTTATGACTTACCCCCCCCCACGAGCACTACCCCCTGGGGATGACTCAACACTACTGGAAGACTATTTAAAGGATTGTTGTCTCCCACGCCTTCCTCCTGAGGCCCTAACCTCCCTGAACACCCCCATCACCAGGGAGGAACTAGAAGGGGTCCTGAGGGACCTCCCAAATGGGAAAGCCCCAGGCCCAGATGGGTTCACTTACAATTATTATAAGGTTTTCCAGGGTGAACTCTCTGCTCATCTATTGTCCCTCTTCAATTCCTTCCTTTCAGGTTCCCCTATACCCCCGACTATGCTCTCTTCACTACTCACATTGGTCCCTAAACCGGGTAAGGACTTGCAGGATTGTGCTAACTACCGACCGATTGCTTTGCTGAACACGGACCTGAAACTTTTCACCAAACTCTTAGCCAATAGACTGAATGCTTGGCTCCCTCTGCTTGTCCATAAGGACCAGGTGGGATTCATCCCCTGTCGTCAGGGTGGTGACAACACCAGGAGGACTGTGGATTTGGTGGAGGTGGCCAATCATTATTCTACCCCGGCCCTTCTCTTGAGCCTGGACGCTGAAAAGGCTTTTGACCGCATAAATTGGTCGTTTATGCATACTACGCTTAAGGCGTTCGGGCTTACGGGACCGTTTCTCACAGCTATCCAGGCCCTTTACTCCTTACCCTCAGCAGCAATTAAGCTTCCCCATGCATCTTCGCCCTTCTTCCCTATTCGAAATGGCACTAGGCAGGGTTGCCCCCTGTCACCCATCATATTTGCCCTCTGCATTGAACCGCTAGCGGCCAAGATTAGGCGAGACCCTAATATCAAGGGCATCATGGTCCAAGATAAGGAATTTAAGATATCTCTCTTTGCGGACGATGTACTCCTCACTCTCACCTCCCCTCATACTACCCTTCCAAACTTGCTGCGCTCGCTAGAGACCTATGGTGATCTCTCAGGGTATAAGGTGAACCCCGCGAAGACTGAGGCACTCCCACTTAACATCCCACGGGACCTTCTCCTTCTCCTCCGCAGTAATTACGATTTCCAGTGGCGGGAGTCCTCTATCCGCTACCTGGGAGTCCATATATCCACCTCCTATGCGACCCTCTACTCGGCAAACTACCCGCGGTTGTTTTGTGAGCTAAGAGCCCTATTGGACAAATGGCAACCCTTGCCTATCTCCCTTTGGGGAGAATTGCTGCGGTCAAGATGACTCTCCTCCCGAAGCTACTGTATTTTTTCGAGACGCTCCCAGTCGCGATACCTCGGGGAGAATTACGGAACCTACAGAAAGCTATCTTCCAGTTTATCTGGAAAGCAAAACGAAACCGAATACCTAGATCTGTTATGCTGGCGGATAGGGGGTCTGGGGGTATGGCTGTCCCACATCTGTTACATTATTACTGGGCGGCCCACTTACGCCATATCCCATTCTGGGCGGCTATGCCAGCATACACCAGATGGGTGCAGATAGAGAAGCTATGGCTGGCACCCATGCATCCTAACGCGCTTCTGTGGGTCAGCCTCCCCCCCCACCCCCCCTGCCTCGTACCTGTTGGGCCCCATTCGGTTTACTAGATCTATCTGGTCTACCTGTTGTGCTAGATTCTCCCTGATGTCCCCGCGCTCATCTATGGTCTCCATACTATACATCCCCCTTCTCCCAGAGAGCCTGACTTCTGCCATGACTAAAGTGTGGTCTGAAGCTGGCCTTTACCGGATTGCTGACATGGTTGACCCTGGAACCTTGGAACTCAGGTCCTTTGCTTATCTTACAGCTAATCAAAACCTGCCAAGTACTGAATGGTTCCATTACTTGCAGGTGGTTCACTTTGTCCGCTCCCTCCATGGGTCTCTTAAGGTGTCACTCCCCACCGCTTTTGAAAAGATTTGCCGTGCAGGCACGTCCACTAGGGGCTTTATATCCTCTATTTACCAACTTCTTAACTCACAAACTACAGGCTCTCCTGTTAATCATCGCTATATGCTTAAATGGGAGGAGGCGGTGGGTAAACCCATCTCCCAGGAACAGTGGCGGATTGTATGGTCTCGGGCCCAGAAATCATCTCAGTGCATTACGTTTAGGGAAACGCAGTATAAGCTGTTGATGCATTGGTATCATACCCCGGCTCTCCTTCATACTTTAAACCCATTAGTTCCCCCATGGTGCTGGCGCTGTGGAGCTGCGGTGGGTACCCTGCACCATATCTTTTGGACGTGCCCTCTCATCCTCGGTTTTTGGAGGGAGGTCAGGACTCTGACGACTGCTCTCTTTTTGCAAGAGGTTCCTCTTGACCCTCTTCTTTATCTCCTGAACCTTCCCCCCAGACACCTGAGCAATAAGTCATCCAGGCTTTTCTTGCATCTTTGTACTGCAGCTAAAACTCTCATAGCTAGAAACTGGAAGAAGGTGAGTCCCCCATCTAGTCTTGAGCTTGTGGCTAGAATGAAGGATGTGAGGAGTCTTGAATACCTGACTGCTGGCCTACATAATTCACGGGAAGCCTTTGGGGCTATTTGGGCACCCTGGGACATGTATTGTACATTACAGGGTCTCTGATCTCTAGTCCTCTCCTTCCCTCCCCCCCCCTTCCCTTTGGTCCTACCCTTGTCTTCTTAACCCCTCCATTCCCCCCTCCCTTGTTCACTGCTTAATTTAAATGCATATTGCTTAAGGGGGAGGAGGCAGATAGCCTCTATTTACCTCAATGCTTCCTGTTTGTTTGATTATTATTGTTTTTTTGTTTTTTCTTTATTCCTTGTTAATGAAAAATTTTTCAATAAAATTACAGTTATATATAAAAAAAAAAAAGGTATTTATTGAAGGAAAAAAAGCCCATCAGGTATACAACACAGCAGTGAACAGGATGATAAAGTGTGTAAAGCAAAGAGACAATCTGGGCATAAACTCATTAGATTCACAGTTTGTCGATCTCTGGTGTCTTGTGGGCCACAGAAAATGTGCAATTATTATAGACATTATTAAACATTTATACTGACTGAGCAAAAGAACAATATACATGTCGCATGTAATAACATTTCACGTCCTCATGTGCAGTATTATATACCGCTAGAAAGTCGACAGCTTTCTAGCAGTATATAATACCACACATCAATGAGGACATAAAAGGTCGTTATGCTTGCCAGGTTTTGATTAATGTAGTTATTGTCATCATCATCTTCTTCTTGAAATAGGTAAGGGTTAACCTCTTGCCATGGCTATGCCTGTGACATATCAATGGCCCCCTCTGTATCCAAGAAATAGTCTTCCTCCTCTTCCAGTCTAGGAGTCCCAGATCCTATACCATAATGAACCTGAATGGGATCCTCCTCCTCCTCCACCAACACAAGGCAATGATGACGAAGACTAAGAGGTGGAAACTGTTCCTCCTCATCCATCTCTATGTCATCTTGTCAACCTGATCCAGTTGCCAGGTCGTATCTGCAAGAGAATCTTCATGGGCAACATCATCCTCATCATCTTCCCCACTTTTTTACTAATACATCATCATGGCTATGCACATCCTCAGAATTTTCACCTCCAGATATCACCCTAGCTCCCCTACCAGAACGACTACCAGTATTATTAGTAGCACACCTCCTGCCACTATTACTTCTACCATAATCATCATGTCTTTCTTATCTGCTTACACACAATGCTGACTGTTCTCATTGTTAGGTAGTTGGTCCAGACGGGCAGGGGTTAAATCTTGTCTGTCTGTACTTTCTGCCTTGGGGAGGGGTTTTTCCCTGTGCTTCTGCCCCACCCTCTGTGGTGCTATATTAACTGGGGCTTCACTATTGCACACTGCTGGTTATACTTGTGTGTTCAGCCATACCTGTGCTGTGAGGCCTGGTTCTCAGGTGTTGTATGTGGATTCTGGGATTTAGCTGTTGGGTGGTCTGTGCAGGGGACTGCTGGTTTATGGTATGTTAAATTTCAGGGTCAGCTCACAGGGATTCTAGTTAAGTTCCTGTGAGGTGTCCTCTTTTCAGAGGAAAACTCTGGCGTTAAGCAGGATTAGTCAGGGCAGATCGCAGGGCAATTTCTGTTATTATTTTCTCCTGCCAACTCTGTTTTACTTTCTCAGCTATTTGGTCTGCCCTTTATTTGTTTTGTATTTCTTTAATAAACCCGTTTATTATGCATGCTAGTTTATGTTTCATTTGGCTCGGGGTTGAACATAACACTCATCCATCCCATCAAAAAGAGGAGGAAGACTGCTCTGACTAGGGATGTGTGTCAGTGAAGAATATGAAGAAAACACAGTTTACAGTCCAGAAAGGCCCTGCATTAGATTGCATGTGTAGGAGGAGGAGTAACACACAGAAGCCTGACACAAGATCACATCACTCTCGAATGAAATATCCTCCTGTGACTGAGAGCTAAATAATCAAAAATTTCATCAACATTCTCAGGAAGTACAACAATCCTGCGACTACTGGTGGTGCCACCAAAACCAGTAGCAGTGTTGCTCTTGCCATCCACATTCTTATTGTTAGTAGTAGTAGTACTTGCACAACTGTTTCATGCACACAGTGCTTAATTATTAACATGGTCCTTCCTGTAATCTTGTTCTGGTGTAAGTTCTCGCCGCACATGATCTTTGTGGCCAATCAGTGACCTCAGTGGACTAAGGAAAGACCACAGGATGTCACTACATCAGTGGCCTAAGGAATGGAACTGGGACGTGAGCAAGAACTTTCACCATAAGAAGCACTGGGATACCAAGGAACCAGAAAACAGCAGGGGACACCGGAACACGAGGGGCACGTGAGTATGTTTTTTTTTTTTTTTGGTTTTTTTTTTCACCATCCCTAGCCTCCTTGCTGAAAATTGTATAACCTAGACAACCTCTTTAACAAAATATTTTTCAAAGGATTTTCTTCTTCAGTACAAAATTATGTTTATCCCCTTAAACAGGTTGTCCAAGCTATTTTTTTTTTTTTAATTAGGCCAGTGTTCTTTGTGTTCCGTGTCCTCCCAGCGCGGTCCAGTCCTGCTGCTCAGCTGTCGTACTTTGCCAGAAGTCCTTGCCAGCTGTGACGTCCCATGTCTTACGTTGAGGCGCTGATCGATCGTGGTGGGAGACAGGTGACAGGTGAGTGTGTTTTTTTTTTTTTTGTTTTGTTTTGCTTTTTTACCTCCTCAGCCTAATTAAAATAAATAAATAAATAAATTTAGCCTGGTGCAGGCTGTGTGTGAGCAAGAGGGGGGAATGGGGGTGCAGGCAGCGTGTCAGCAAGAAGGTGGAATGGGGGTACAGGCTGTGTGTGAGCAAGAGGGTGACATGGGGGTGCAGGCTGTGTGTGGGCAAGAGGGGTATATGGGGGTGTAGGCTGCGTGTGAGCAAGCGGGGGGAATGGGGGTTCAGGCTCTGGGGGGTGGGCACTGTGAGCACATAATACTGTGTGGGGGCCACTGGTGAGCACATAATACTGTGTGGGGGCCAATGTGAGCATATAATTCTGTGTGGGGGCCACTGTGGAGCATATAACACTGTGTGGGGGCCACTGGTGAGCACATAATACTGTGTGGGGGCCACAATGGAGCATGTAATACTGTTTGCGGACCACTGTGGCACACATAATACTGTTTGGGGGCCACTGTGGCACATGTAATACTGTTTGGTGACCACTGTGGAGCACATAATACTGTTTGGGGGCCACTATGGAGCATGTAATACTGTTTGGGGGCCACTGTGGAGCACGTACTACTGTGTGGGGTCTACTGTGGAGCATGTAATAATGTCCCAGTATTGTTTACATGCCAGGTGCTGCGCTGCTCACTAACCATATTCTTGATAACTGCAATTGCGGGTATTAAAGCTGTATCCCTTTCAAGTATCTGAAATATCGCTTCAGCGCCCGTAACCGCCACTATCAAGAATTCACTCTAGGAAGGGGGTAGGGAACCCTGGACAAAAGTTTGCATCTGGGCCCACAAGACTTTAGTTACGCCACTGACGGCGATACTATGTTTATATTGTTTTTATTATGTTTTATCGCTTTTACAAGTAAAACAATACTTTTTGATCTTATCGTGGGGGATCTGTGGGGACAGTGTTATACACTATGTTTTATAGATAGGTTCCTAGGAGCCCTGACAGTGTTATACACTATGTTTTATAGATAGGTTCCTAGGAGTCCTGACAGTATTCTACACTATGTTTTATAGATAGGTTTCTAGGAGCCCTGACAGTGATCTACACTATGTTTTATAGATAGGTTCCTAGGAGCCCTGACAGTGTTATACACTACGTTTTATAGATAGGTACCTAGGAGCCCTGACAGTGTTCTACACTATGTTTTTTAGATAGGTTCCTAGGAGCCCTGACAGTGATCCACACTATGTTTTATAGATAGGTTCCTAGGAGCCCTGACAGTGTTATACACTATGTTTTATAGATAGGTTCCTAGGAGCCCTGACAGTATTATACACTATGTTTTATAGATAGGTTCCTAGGAGCCCTGACAGTGTTATACACTATGTTTTATAGATAGGTTCCTAGAAGCCATGACAGTGTTATATACTATGTTTTATAGATAGGTTCCTAGGAGCCCTGACAGTGTTATACACTATGTTTTATAGATAGGTTCCTAGGAGCCCTGACAGTGTTATACACTATGTTTTATAGATAGGTTCCTAGGAGCCCTGACAGTATTATACACTATTTTTTATAGATAGGTTCCTAGGAGCCCTAAATATTTTGTAAAGGCCGTGCACCATAAATTTTGGTGGAAATGTAGATAGAAAAGTGTCGAACTTCTATTGATAAGTATGCCCCAATGTTTTAAGCCATTTTAAGGTGTGGTTTGTACTGAACTTGTTTGACAAGAAACGAATCTTGGACTGGAGCCACCTAAACGTGAAGATGTACATAAATCTATATTAAACTTTATTTTACTTTTTAAAATTTAATTTTTTTTGCCCTTTTGGGAGCTTTTGCCTGCAAACATGCAATGTCTGTGATGTATTCCTATTAAGTCCTTGGAGGCCTCGCAGCCCCGAGAGTCTCCAGAATACCATGAGAACTAATCATTACCCCACAGTCTTGTCAATGGAGGGCTATTGGGGGATTGGAGGGAGTTTACTCCCACTGACTAACCTTTCAAATGCATAGTATGTGAAGGATTAAATATCTGTGATTAATGTCTAACACAGCCCACACCCACCCTGTATGACATGTGCACAGCCCATCAGTGCCATATTTTCATTTCCAACTTCTGTCGTGCATGTACGGAAAATGTCAGGGAGAAGTTTAAGAGGTTGTCAAGACTTAAGTATCTGAGTACAAGGTATCTGACCTCTGGGTTCCCCATCAATCATGAGAACAGGAGTCCCGTGTCTCCCATTTGCATGGTGTGGCAGTCGAGCATGTGTGCTAGTGCTCTATTGGATCTCTCTAATACTGATAACAGAAATAACAGAGGATACTGTGTCCAGTATTGCCAAATGTATATAGGCATATGGCAGTATATGCAACCTACTGACTGTAGGACCAGGAGACCACTTACACATTGCCTTCAGGAATAGACCCAAGTCTCAGGTTCAGTGGCAGGGAGCGTTACATTGGCTCCAATTGTAGAACAGAATTAAAAAAAAAAATGGATCTCTATATATAGGAAAGCACAACAGACTACACTTACCTATACAGTAAAAGAACATATGCAGAGACAGACCAACCCAGTGTACAGTACTGTATACTAAGAGTAAAAACACTTCTTTGGCATATGCTGAGTGAAGGAGACCTATGTAAATGTTCAGCACTGGTAGCTTTCCTGGCACATACCGAAACATAATGGAAAAAACAAGGTCTGAACAGAGTCGATATCAATCTGCTCAGCTCCTGCTCTATAACATGCTGCCTGCAGATTACAATACTTATTTATTGTGACAGGTTCCTTTTATCTAGAAAATTTTAATTGTTTGATAACACACAAGACGTTACTTACAGGTGAGCCATCTGACCATGTGAAGCTTTCTTCAGGATTACCCTTTATTAGACCAATCCAGATATGCTGAAGTAACACACCATTCCATCTTATGTAAAAAAAATAAAATAAAATAAATGAATAGATGAATACACCACAATGGTAGATCCTGTATGTGCTTCTAACTAAAAGTAGACATTTTGTCTGTTCCAGTTTATTTTATTGATGTTTTACTTTTTAACCCCTTAATGACGCAGCCCAGCAGAAACACACACTCCAAAAACTGTTAAGCGGGTATCCCGGGGACAACAGCTTATGGAGCGTTCATCTCTGATACAAGCCGGGCACAACATATTATACACTGAAATGACGTATTCCTGGAAAAATTGTCATTTTCTCCTATCACCATCATCTGCGTATTCATTTCTGAAAAATAAATTATAGAAACACCTGGGCGTTAAAAATGCTCACTGTACCCCTGGATAAATTCCTTCAGGGGTGTAGTTTCCAGAATGTGGTCACATGTCAGGGGATTCCACTTTCCTGGCGTCTCAGGAGCTCTGCAAAAGTCTTATGACATCCAAAAACCAAACCGTCTAAATCTGTGCTCCAAAAACCAAAATAGCGCTCCTTCCCTTCTGTGCCAGGCTGTGCCCACTGGGTACTCCAGTGTCATACATATGGGCACATAGCAGGGCACATCTGTCAGGGTAATTTGGGACACTAAACCACCCACAGATCCATATGGACCTGGGGTTTAGTGTCTCAAATCGCCCTGTTATAACGCAATCCATTACAAATAACAAAGCTTTATACTCACTCTGCTGCTGTACTCCCAGCGCCTGCGCAGTTCTTCAATGAAGCCAGTGGAGTACACCTGGGCACCCCGTACCTCCGACACTTGTGCAGTGAAGCCGGGTTGTCCATCTCCGGCTCCACTGAAGAACTGCGCAGGCGCTGGGAACACCAGAGATGGGTCCGATGAGACTCATCGGACTCATCACTAGATAAGTATAAAGGTTTTTTATTTTTAATGTGCCTGCAGATTGCATTACAACAGGGAAATTTGGGACACTAAACCCCAGGTCTATAAGGACTTGTGGGTGGGGTTTAGTGTTCCAAATTGACCTGACAGGTTCCCTTTAACTCTTTCATGGTACATTAAAAAAAAAAAAATATTCTGGTAATGCGTTTTACCTTTTAAATTTGTCACCATGCAGCGCACAGCATAAGTAACATGTTACCTTTATTCTGTGGGTCTGTACAATTTTGTCGATACCTCATTAATATTGTTTTTTATATGCTTTACTAGTTTTGCGGAACAAAAACCCATTTGGGGAGATAAATCAATTATTTTTGCATTGCCATCATCTGAGAGGCGTAACATTTTTATTTTTCGGTTGATAGAGCTGGTTGAGGGCTTATTTTTTGCGGGACGACCTGTTCTTTTTAATGGTACTATTGTGGGGTACATGTGACTTTTTGATTACTTTTTATAGCATATTTTGTAAGGTGAGATGGCAAAAAATCATTACTTTCGGCGTTTTTTTTTTTCATTTTTTTTTTCCCGACAATCATCATGTAGGCTAAATAATGTTTCAGTTTTATTGTACAGGTTTTTATAGATGTGGCGATACCAGATATGAATTGTTTTTATTAATTTTTAGTTTTTTTTTATATATACTTCATTTTATATAGGAAAAGGACATTTTTGTGGCTTTATTCAATTATTAATTTTTTTTTTCACACACTTTATTTTATTTGCCTTTTTTTTACATTTATTTGATATCCCACTAGGAGACCTGAACCAGCGATGCTCTAATCACTGATTTAGTACTATACACTGCAATATATGTGTATACAGTGCTGGTCAAAAGTATTGGCACCCCTGCAATTCTGTCAGATAATACTCAATTTCTTCCAGAAAATGATTGCAATCAAAAATGCTTTGGTAATAATATCTTCATTTATTTTGCTTGCAATGAAAAAACACAAAAGAGAATGAAAAAAAAAGTCAAATCATTGATCATTTTACACAAAACTCCAAAAATGGGCCGGACAAAAGTATTGGCACCCTCAGCCTAATACTTGGTAGCACAACCTTTAGACAAAATAACTGCGAACAACCGCTTCCGGTAACCATCAATGAGTTTCTTACAATGCTCTGCTGGAATTTTAGACCATTCTTCTTTGGCCAATTTCTCCAGGTCCCTGAGATGTGAAGGGTGCCTTCTCCAAACTGCCATTTTGAGATCTCTCCACAGGTGTTCTATGGGATTCAGGTCTGGACTCATTGCTGGCCACTTTAGAAGTCTCCAGTGCTTTCTCTCAAACCATTTTCTAGTGCTTTTTGAAGTGTGTTTTGGGTCATTGTCCTGCTGGAAGACCCAGGTAAGTTTTGGCAAACTCCAGCCTGGCTTTTTTATGTCTCTGGGTCAGAAGTGGGGTCTTCCTGGGTATCCTACCATAGAGTCCCTTTTCATTCAGACGCCGACGGATAGTACGGGTTGACACTGTTGTACCCTCGGACTGCAGGGCAGCTAGAACTTGTTTGGATGTTAGTCGAGGTTCTTTAGCCACCATCCGCACAATCTTTCGTTGAAATCTCTCGTCAATTTTTCTTTTCCGTCCACATCTAGGGAGGTTAGCTACAGTGCCATGGGCTTTAAACTTCTTGATGACACTGCGCACGGTAGACACAGGAACATTCAGGTCTTTGGAGATGGACTTGTAGTTTTGAGATTGCTCATGCTTCCTCACAATTTTGCTTCTCAAGTCCTCAGACAGTTCTTTGGTCTTCTTTCTTTTCTCCATGCTCAATGTGGTACACACAAGGACACAGGACAGAGGTTGAGTCAACTTTAATCCATTTCAACTGGCTGCAAGTGTGATTTAGTTATTGCCACCACCTGTTATGTGCCACAGGTAAGTAACAGGTGCTGTTAATTACACAAATTAGAAAAGCATCTCATGATTTTTGAAAGGGTGCCAATACTTTTGTCCACCCCCTTTTTTATGTTTGGTGTGGAATTATATCCAATTTGGCTTTTTGACAATTCTTTTTGTGGTTTTCCATTGACGACAAATTAAATGAAGATATTATTACCAAAGCATTTGTGATTGCAATTATTTTCTGGAAGAAATTGAGTATTATCTGACAGAATTGCAGGGGTGCCAATACTTTTGGCCAGCACTGTACATGTGTATTGCAGTTTATAGAGGAAGTCAGCCTATGCAGCTGTATAGGATGACTTCCTGACATCTCCGCAGGATCAACCAGGTACTGGGGGCTTCTAGCAGCCCGGGGTCACTAGCCAGACCCCGGGCTGCAAAAAATAGATAAGGAGAAGGAGGTCATTTTCATGTTGGAACCGCTTGGTTCTGAGTGAGTGGTGGCTGTGGTGGCAGCTGTTCAGGAGTAGCAGGCAGCGTCAGCAGTACAGTAAATAGAACATGATGATAAAGGGAGACCAGGGGCCTGCCATGGTTGGTGTTCTTGGCCAGGATGGTTGTCATCATCGTCATCATCTTCTTCTTCTTGAAACAGATAAGGGTCAGCCTCCTTCCCTGGCTGTTTGTGTGACATATCAAGGGCCCCCCTCTGCACCCCCGCTGCCCCCCTCTGACGTCAGTTGTAAAGTAGAGTGGAGATGTAGTCTTTTCTATATTGGACATCCACCAACTGCATCGAGAGAGAGGGGCGGAGCTATTAGCACAGCTTTGATTATTTAAACTAGGTTCTATTTAATGCATCATGTCGGCATATTAATTTCTGGCGCCCACCATCAGGGCTCAAAAAACTGCAGTTTTAACTGTACTATCACCTGTTCAAAACTGATATTGCAGATGCCAATAAAGACTATTGGTCTCCTGATGAGCCCCTGACTGTATTTTTGGAGGAGAAACCGGTTTGAGACTTATTTATTTCTAGCTCTCTGTGACTGCGCTCTATTGTATCTTGTCCAAGTCACTTTTGGAGAAGGCATAGGAGAAGAGGGAGGGATAGATATTTTTTTAGTGCTATGTGAGTCCCGTAGGTCTATGCAAACCTACCAACCATCCGAGATTTAGCAGGAAAGTCCCAGATTCTGGTTGCAGTCCCACTGTCCTGATCGGCGGGAAGTATGTTCCAGTCTGAACTCATCTGCGTCTCCGGACACAGGTGAGTTGAATACAGGAATGGTGAAGCAGGGAGCCATCCACTACCATTCGGCCCCTAAATCTGCTGTATTAGGAGTATTAGGTGCAATGTAGTGACGGCACTTACATCGCGCCTGCAGCTCCCTGATGCCACTGGAACAAGAGACAGTCGAGAAGAATAGCAGGGGAATGGGCGAGGTGAGTATTAGGTTTTTTTATGTTTGTTTGGTACCAGAAGAGGGACATAATATTGTGGAGGCAGCTGGAGGGGGATATGAAACTGGGGACAGATGAAGAAGGACATTATACAGTAGGAGCAACTGGAGGGGGACATTATATTGTAAGAGGACATGGAGGGGGACATTATACTGTGGAAGCACATGAAGGGGGATATTATATTGAGGGGGCAGATGGAGGGGGATATTATTGTATATTGTGGGGGCAGATGGAGGATGACATTATACTGCGGGTGCACCAGGAAAGGGACTGTGGGGGACTGTAGGGGCACAATGAAAAATGAATGGGAATGGAAAAACTCAATGTGTAAGTGGGTTGGGCTAAATTTGCCGTGGAAAACTGCACATTCTGTTCCTTTCTCTGTCCTTTGAAAGTTGGGAGGTATGGGTATAGACTATGATATTTTATAGCCATAATTCCATGGATGGGCTCAAAGTGCCATGGTAACCTACATAGGAGGTCTTCCCCACCCATCAATAATTCCACAATTAAGGATACATGGTGGACATATTAATATATCCTACAGATGTACATAGTGGAATTGTCGGGGACCATTTGTATTCCTCACCTAATTGGGTCATGATATCGGGGGGCTCCTCCTCACTATATCAGAGATCTTAAGATAATATTGGGTTAGTGACCAGCCTGATATTTAGTATTAGAGCCGAGTGTTGACTATTAAACGTTTTAGTGTTATTTGAATAAAAGTTTTAGCTCTATTACTTGTTTTACCATTTGCCTCTGTGAGCTCTCCCAATTTATTCAGTATTAGCCCCACACTTACATGGCTTGGCATGCTATTAGTGATATTATTAATGGTTGTCTGAGGAAGGTTATGCCATGCTAAATGCACTTTGTCCCACAAATCATCAAGAATGGCCACTGGCAGCTCTCCTTTACAATTGCTAACCAATGAGGTCCCTCTTCTGCTTGATGCAAAAGAAGCCCGAATTCTCCTCAGAGCCATACCCTTTTCTGCTTGATCATGTATTGAAGCTTATTGTGATAAATTCTGGAGTCTAATATCTTCTCAACAACATATTCATCTTCACCCTGCACATTTACTGGTGGTGCATGCGGCAAATTGCAGCTGGAAAGGTATTGCATGGTATGGTTTCAAGAGAGAGCAGTGAAAAACAGGATGGACCTTCACTGAAGTTTTAATCGAAAGGTGACTTCATTAATTTGGGCAGAAATATGAAATGGTCCAATATATTTCTGGCCTAGTTTTGGAGAAGGTACTTGCAACTTTAGATTTTTTGTACAGAGCCATATTTTATCCCCCACATGAAATTCAGGGGTAGCTTTTCGATGCTTGTCAGCAGCCTGTTTGAATTGTTTTTGAGCATCATGGAAATTCTCAACAATGTTTTCTTGAACCTTCTGTAATGCTGTGAAACATTTCAGTCACTGCTGGAATAGAGGGTGAAATGGTAAATCTGGAATGAAGACTGGTGAAAGCCTGTATTTGCATAAAATAGACTTTGTAATGTTGAGCTATGCTCACAGTTATTGTATGCAAACTCAGCTGTGCGTAAAGAATCGGTCCAGTCATCCTGAAGATAGCTTAGGAAGCATCGAAGGTTCTGTTCAAGACTCTGATTAGTTCTTTCAGTTTGCCAATTTGATTGAGGATGAAAGGCAGATGACAAGTTTATTCCTATTCCTAGAGCAAAGCAAAAACGTTTACAAAATTTAGATCTAAATTGTGCGCGTCGATCTAAAACCACATTGTCAGGGATTCCATGCAATCTGAACACTTCCTGAATGATATGTTTGGCAGTTTGCTCCACAGTGGGTATTCCTTTATTTGGAATGAAATGAGCGATCTTTGAAATGGTCAACAGCAACAAGGATGGTGGTCATTCCTTTGGAAGGAGGTAGATCAACCACAAAATCCATAGAAATTGAGCCATAGGGGCGAGAGGTAATGGGAAGTGGCTGCAGCAAACCTAAAGGAAAAGAAGTCTTATTTTGAGCACAAACTACACATGAAAAAACATACTTCTGGACATCTCTCTTAAAGCTTGGCCACCAAAAGGAACAGGATAGAAGTTCCCGAGTCTTTTTGATGCCTAAATGTCCAGCCAACTTAGAATTGTGGACTAATCTTAAAACAGTAAGTCGCGCCATCTCTGGTACATACAGTTGATGTTTTTTCCAATATCCATCTTTGATGTAGAGATTGGTAATCCTTGGAGGATGACTAAGTAAAAGGTCATTTGTATATCCATCCTTTAGTAGTCTCAGGAACTCCTTTGAATGGGCGGCCCCTACAAAGTTCTTTTCAAATAAGATTGTGCTTTCATATTTTTCTTGGTGTAGGCTCTGAGAACATCCTGGACAAAACGTCAGCTTTATCATTTTTTGATCCAGGTTAATAAGTAATTATAAAATTAAATTGAGAAAAGAATAAACTCAATCTAGCTCGTCTTTTAGGATAGTCTTTTCGATCCACGGAGAAACTCTAGATTTCTATGATCAGTAAGCACAGTTACATAATTAACAGTTCCCTAAATGGCCTCTCATGTCCAAATAAATTGCACTGTTTTCTTTGAGAGCTATGTAAATGGTGCAATGATCTTTGAAAATTTTTGGATGAATCTTCTAGAAGATAGCAAATCCAATGAATCTCTGAACTTCCTTTTCATTTTTCAGAATTGGCCAATAAACAACAGCCTCAGCCTTGATTTTACTAGGATCCATACTCAGACCTTCTGGTGAGATGATGTACTCCAGAAATTGAATGGTTGTTCAAATTCACATTTCTCAAGCTTAATATATAAGCAGTTTTCTCACGTCGTTGTAGAACAGTTGAGATACTGTATGTTCGCGATGCTGCTCCAGGTTTTATGAAAAAATTAAGATGTCATCCAAATAGGCAATAACAAATTGATCCAGTAAGTCTCTGAAAACCTCATTGATAAAGCGTTGGAAAGTGACTGGGGCATTACATAGTCCAAAGGTGCCCCAGCTGGAGATGTAGATGGCCGAATAAAGCCTTTTTCTAAATTCTCATCCAGATATTCCTTTAAGGCCTTTAGCTCTGGTTCAGACAGTGAGTAGATACAACCAAATGGTATTTTGGCACCAGGTAAAAGTTCTATTGGACAATCATATGGATAATGAGGAGGTAACTTATCTGCATTTTTCTTATCACATATCCTGAAATTCTCTGTATGGTGCAGGTAACAAGTCTTCAGTGAAAAGTTCAAAGATTGAAGGATTGACAATGAAGTAATACATTTAGGCAAACAATGCAGCTGACAGAATTCAGAATGAACCCATATAGTGTGTGTTTTCCAGTCTATGGATGGATTATGAGTAATAGCACACATTTTCAATATGTTATGCTTTGCACAGATAAGAATACATGTACAATGTGACAGGTTCCCTTTAAGGGATTTAATCCACTGCTTGGTTTTTGAGTCTGAAGAGGGGGCTTACTTAATGGCTTTTGATCACTGAATAGCTCCACCCACTCGACTCAAGTTCAGAACAAACAGGTATTTAAAGGGGTTTTCCAAAAAAAAGCAAGTTATTCCCTATCCATAGGGTAGGAGATAATTTTCAGAGTGGGGAGAGGGTCTAACCGCTTAGATCCCACTGATCAGAAGAACATGCAACGCTCCCTTCATTTCAATGGTAGCACCAGAGTGTGATGATTAAGGGGACTCCCATATATGTATCTCTGTACAATTATGTATCTGGCTGACCCCTTATAAGCCCATCATCCCCCTGCAGACCATGTGTTCCAAGTTCCCCTCAGCTCAGTTACTCTGAGCTGGGTCCCTGTTGTGGGTTGTGGGTGATTGTTATATTGCTCTGAGTAATTAACACTCCTTTTCAAGTACCCTACCGCTCCCCAGGAGATTTCCTGATGAATCACAGCCACACCAGACAGTCCGGCACCAATTATACATCAGAGAGATCATAGTTTTATGCCCATATCTCAAAAGGGGGGCACCTCGCAGTTACTCCAATAAATTCTGTGGGTGCCCCATAGAAAGGCGCACGCGGTAAGCCCAAACATGGAGCCGTTGTGAGCCCAAGGCAGGTCCAGACACCCAACTCCCTACCCAAAGGGAATTGAGGTGCCATGCTTGGTATGTATACGACGAGGGTTTCACCCCGAGTTCTCCCCTTCCACTTACCAGACCATTCGGTCGCCGGATAAGGAGCCAGAACTATTTTCTAGTTCAGGCTCCATGCTAGTAGGTGTAACTTCCCTTCCCCCGTGACATCACTCTGGGCGGGGGCAGGGAACACACAAAAGCAAACCACGCAGATAGCACATGTTTTTCGGCCATTTTACCCTGCTAAGGTCATCTGCTACTGGACGTCCACAAGATAAGTGCCCTGGCAACCCTTGGAAGTCAGAGATACCTTCACAAGCTGGTGTTGGTAATATATATTCTTTTCTTCCCGTTACCCCCATTTTTATTTTATGTACCGTGTTATGCTGTTTTCACTTGTATCGGCTTGTTAATCGCTGCATGTATTCTATGCATGTGTTAAGTGTCTAGTGCCGATCCATTTAGGGGTTAATAAATATATAAAATTTAGAAGGCCCGTCTCTCGTATTATCCTCTGTTGGACCTACATTCACGGAAAGTGGGTGTGAGGTAATAGAAGCGATCTCAGGTAGGCCAGGAGCGGTTCCTGGTAAGACCCAGATCCTTCACACAGAGCAAAGCACAGTTCTTCCAGAACCACATCCAGCACTCCCATTGAAATGAATGAAAGTACCCAACCACCGCTCCACTCAGAACTTCCCCTTATCAGTGGGAGTCTGAGCATTGGGACCCCTACAGATCTGCAAGTTATCCCCTATCCTAAGGATAGAAGATGACTGACTTTGGTGGGATAACCCCTTTTAATCTCTAAATACCAAACTTCAGTTCAGTCCCGCAAAATTGTATATCAATCTGTTCAGCTCCATCTGCTCTATAACCTGCTGTTCACTTGTAGGCCCCATGGTCAGTGTGACAGGTTCACTGTAACAGATATAACTCATGTTGTCTATGGTATAACACTTGTAGCAAGATCAGGTCTTACTCTAACAGTTTTCTCAAGGCCTTCTCCTCGTTCCTGCTGGTGATACTAAGTAAGTCACCTCCGATGGCCCTGCAAAAATCTCTTGCTTCAAACCAGGTCCTTTTATCATAATTTTTATCCGAGTAAAACTGTTGGAAAAATGAAAAAAAAAACTTATATAAAATATATTTTTTTTCAAATTGGTTAAACTGGTTTACACTTAAAGGATCTGCTGTGGAAATATTCACCTTATCAATCCTCTGGCTCTGCTTGCCTGGTCCCCATATCCTGGTCTCCACCATCAGTTACTGTATGTATCAGCAGGACAAGTCATCCTTAGAGGCCGGTATACAGAGACTGGCGGGGAACCCGGCAAGCATCATCATAGGAGCACCTGAGGATTGCTAAGGTGAATGCTAATATGGATTATGTCACAAATTTACAGTTATGCAAAGCAAAAGCCACAACAGTAAAAACATGGCTGGACCATTGTACCAAACAAGCCCTCTGACCTCTTGTGTCTGCTTATTTCCTCATAGATTGTAAGCTCTTTGGAGCAGAGCCCTCACTCCTATTGTGTGATATGTTAGTTTTGTTGTCACATTGTAATGTTTAATACTGTTCGTGTCCCCTCTGATTTGTAAAGTGATGCAGAATATGTTGGCGCTATAGAAATAAAGTTTTATTATTATTATTATTATTATTAACAACACTAGTATTTGTTAGCAGATTTCTTCTTCCTCGGGTGAATTCTCTGAGGAAAATCTGCAACAAATCATTTAAAAACTGTCACCATTGATGAAATTGTGTTCTGTGGAGACTTTTAATGTTCCAATCTTGGAAAGTCTACAGCAGGGGTCCCCAGCCACCGGTCCGCGGACCAGGACCGGGCCATTGGGGGGTTCTTTGCCGGTCTGTGGGCTGGCCTCAGTATTATCTGGATACTTTCTGCTAGGCCACGTTGCTATGGTAACATGTAAACTATCGGGTAACACGGAGTCCTGTAGCTGCTAAGGACGTTACCACGTTACCATAGCAATGTAGCCTAGTGCGAAGTATCCAGCCTTGGTGTCGCTTACCATAGCATCCCGTTGGAGAACCTTCCCATCCACATGGTGGAGCCCACCTATAACCCCGCCCCCATATGACCAAATCCCCACCCCTGCCCCACCCCCACCTGTCGGGCCATCCTCTACGGCAGCTGATCCCTGGTGCAAAAAAGGTTGGTGACCACTGGTCTACAGCATTTCCATCCTATGTGAACTTCATGTTCCCTTAGGGAATAAGCTCAGTTTCACCTCTACAGAGCTCTGTATCCCCTGATCCTTCCTGTTAGTGGGTGGAGTGAAATACAAGAATTTCCTCAGCACTGGTCACCACTAGAGGGAGCAAATTGGACCATAGATATTTATGGCTCCCATGGTGTTACCTACTGACTGAGAGGAGCATAGGATTTTGTGCTTCGGCCATATCTGCCATTGACTTCCATTAGGGATTTTAGGATCTGACTTTAAATGAATAGTCAACCACATTTTTCTGTGTAGCTAAAACAAGCTATACCAGCCAAACATATGCCCAAAGGTCTCTTTTGACATACAATGTGGTTACTATAGCCTGTGGGCAATTTGTCATGTATATTGAGGAGTCAAACTACTATGCCACCTAACTGGATTGGCTTTGGGCTATTCCTGAGGGTGTTGTCTAAGTGGCTGCCCAGTTTTCACCACCTCTCTATGGGGAACCACCAGGTAGCTACCTCTAAGAGTAGTCCTGATGAAGGTGATGGCTAAATCATATCGATCAAGTGACACCAATGTATAACATCCAGACATCAGGGAACGTAGGCAGAGTTTGGTTACAGGCAGATGTCAGGGCTGGCAGAGTTTGTGTGTAGTCAGAGGTCAGGAATAAATGATGGCAGGTACCACAGGTTCAAAGGTCAAGATATGGGTATGCAGAGTATAGGACAGTAGACAAAGATATCAAACACAGTAACAGAACAGCATACAAAATGACACCTTGGGAGGACATTAGCAAGCCAGTAACCTTTAGTCAGATGCCCACATAAGTGTGAGACTGAGCTGTATAGGCAAGCACAGGCTGCAACTGGTTAGAGAAAAGGTGGTGTGCCTGCTGGCCCTCTAAGGGAAAGGAGTAAGGGCAAGGATATGGAGAGAGAATGCAGGAGCAGCAGAAGAGGAAGGACAGCCAAGGTAGCAGGGAGGAGGAGGAGCACTATGGAACCTGTAAGTGATGGCTGTGACCACTAGGAGGAATGGGATGCCAGCGACCACAAGCCACCATCATCCCACTTACCCTGAAACATGCACGGTCTGATGCAATCCAATTACTTGGACATGTTGGTTGTAGTGTTGTTGTTGGGATGGGCGGCAGTGTCATTCGTTGTGCCCACTTCTTGCACATATACTTCGTTTTTTCATCACAGTTTATAACATCCGATAATCCAGCTTTGCTTCCAGTTGCCATAGCAACACAGCCCTGTCTTCTGCCTTTGAAATGTAATTAAAGGGGTTGTCCAGAGGAATAATTTTATCTTCAATAATGATCAGCACAGCATAAAAAATAAATAACAGTGATATCTCTCCGATCCCCACCCCACCGGGTCATTCTGAAGCTGCTCAGGTAACCGCTGAAACCAGCCGACACCATAGCATGATAGAAGAGGAATCTGGGAAACTCATCTGTATGACAATGGTAAGGAGTTGTCCTGATAGGACAACTCTTTAAAGAGGTTTTCCAAAAGAAAAAAAAAATGGTCACAGTGGGCTCAGAGTAGGATAAAAAAAAAAAAACCTATGTTCACCTCAACAATCCCCTGCCCACAGTAATGCAGCAATGCCTAGGCCCCCTCTAGTCTGTACTTCCTGGGCCAGTTTCGATATACAGGAAATATCCACCAATCACTGGCCACAGTAGCAGAAAGCATTTCCTGTATGTCAAGATGGGAATAAGGAGAAGGGACCACTGGAGACCTGGATAGCATCAAACTTGGAATCTAGATGGATTGGTTAGATGAGCATCAGTTATTTTCAATTATTTTTTTAACTAATTGCAATGATTTTTCCCCACTGGAAAACATGTTAAGGAAAGTGATTTTGACACCAAAAGTTTGATATGTTGAGAATTATTGGCCATTGTAATTGTAATATGCGGAGACCCTATGCAAATCCCCCCTTCCCCCTTTCATGCAGTTTAGTTGTTCATGTTGATGGTGTGATTATTCATACAGAAAATTCCACCATTACAGATGGGTTGTATCTAATGTGTATGGCTAGCCTTAGCTGGGATCTCAGTATACTGTATTCTGACTGATCGGTACCAATCGCTATCCCTACAGACTGCAACTTGTGCAAAAATCTATGATCTACTTCACTTACTTTCTCTGTAATGTAATTTTTACCACAATCCCATGTCGTTTCAGAGTCAACAAAAAAAGGCATGTATAATACAATATGGTTAACAATATTTTAGCTGGCAGAACAGCAGATGGAGGTGACATATGTTATATCTCCATGAGCATTGACCATGATAAGAGTGGACAATGGACTTACCTGGCATGTCTGCGTTCCAGTGCGTGTACAAAACTTCTTGCCCGTTGGCCCATGTGAAAGTGTTCCTATCCTTGGTATCTGAGAGCCCTGTCCAGAAATATTTCTCTGGTCTAAACCCGATCAGACTTGTTATATAGGCCTGTTCAAACCTGCAAAAAGCCAATATTATGTCACATTTATATTTAGTTGCCGACAAAAGATTTAGGAAGTTCCTTGTAGTTTGTGGTATAAAAATCAGGATTTTCAGGATTTCTTCTTGCTGTCATTCCATAGGAGTTTTCATTGTTACTGGTGATGTGGTGGACACACAGGTGTATGGTGAGTTACAATGCAGTTATGAGAGTTTTGTATCAGGCCGTGCACCCTTGTGTCCATCATATGATCAGGACAGATTTCTATCTACTGATAGTGGACTGACTTTTGATAGGGTTAAAGGGTACCTATGATTTTCAAAAACATTTGTCATAGGTCATACTGGCATGTCAAAAATGCACCTCTTAATGTCCTTCTGGCCATGCTGTCTCCTGCTCTATGGTATCGCTTGTGGTATCGCTTTTAAATAAAGTAAACATTTTGTTGTACAGATTGTTACCATTGAGTCGATACCACATATGTATTTTGTTAGTGGTAAAAAATAAAATAAAATGTGAAATTAATAAATGAAAATATATTGTTTTTATTTGGGGGGGGGTTGCTATAAAAGCCTTAGGGGACTTGAAGAAGTCAAAATTTCACATAGTATTTCAAAGTATTATTATCGCACCAAATCTTACAGCAATATAACTACCATAACAAGCCCCTGCTAACCACATGGCCATAACTAGCCTGTACTATGTATATTTAATACTCACCTGTCTTCTACAGTCAGCAGGAAGGCTCCATTATTATTACATGTGCTGCTCGCTTCTGTAAATGTACCAGGAGATTCCCCTATTAAATAGCAGTAGTAGCCGTGTCTCTTCCAGCCCTGGTTACAGAGAGATCAATAATAAATCATTATTTACTTCTATTGACTCCCCCAAATACTTGAAGGAGATTTTTCATCTTCTGATATAATATAAAATAATATGAAATATATTCTACATATATATGTCATATACTGTATAATATTTATACTATACTAGCAGAAGGACCCGGTTTCTCACGGGTATATTTCATTTTTTGTTTGTGTAGTGGACCCATAAGAATTGGCCAGTTTTGCACTTGACATCCAGTATGGCAGTCCAGTATAGATACAGTCTATTTATGGCTGTGTTGTTATGGAAACCTGGTAAATGAAATGTGAACTTATATTGACTGATACACGTGATATGACTGAATATTTAAGGACCAGCAAACTGCTATTGACTCATACAGGTCATAAATAGCTTGGTTGCTATGGAAACCTGGTGTAAAGCTGTGTGTATGTCAAGACTGAAGAACCTGCCATTTTCCATTGGTCCATAAGCGTCATGTGATCATGTGTATCTCAGTTTGGATATCAGTGAAAGACCTGCGATCGGTTGTTATGGAAAACCTGGAGTAAAGCTGTGTGTATGTGACCTTGTGTAACAGTGTCATCCACAGTGCCCTGCCCCTTTAAAGCTGACCTACAGCAGTGAAGAAAAATGGCTGGCTTGTTATGGAAACATGGAGTGCAGCTGTGTGCATGTGGCTGACAATGCCTTGTCAGATTGGAGACTGGCTTGGGTCTGCTGAGAGTTTTCATTAACTCGAGCAGTAGCCATGTGTTTTGCTGCAGGAGGTATGAGCAGTTCAATTTATAAGAATGCTGACATCCAGTATGGCAGTCCAGTCAGTGGCATAAATACCGGGGTAGCAGCGATAGCAGCTGCCAAAGGGCCTGGAACATTAGGGGGTCCGGCGGGCCCCCTCATGTTTTTTTTTTTTTTTTTTACTTACCGATCCCAGCTCTTGCTCACAGCCGCCTGCACTTCACCTTCTGCAGAGGCAGTTGTGAGCAGAAGCGGGGATCGGTAAGTAAGGCCGTGGCCCACGAACCCCACAAACACTGCTATAATGATCGGAGGCCCAGGAGAGGTGAGGGAACCTAAAAAACAATGTTACTTACCCTTCCTGCGCTCCAGCAGGCTTCTGGCCTCCTTGGCCCCCAGAGTATAATAATTGTTCATGGGTGGTCCACGATGGGGCATAATACTGTGTGAAAGGGCCATTGTGGGGCATAACACTGTGTGCAGGGGCCGCTATGGGGCATAATAATGTGTGCAGGAGCCTCTATGGGGCGGACATACAGTCATATGAAAAAGTTTGGGCACCCCTATTAATCTTAATCATTTTTAGTTCTAAATATTTGGGTGTTTGCAACAGCCATTTCAATTTGATATATCTAATAACTGATGGACACAGTAATATTTCAGGATTGAAATGAGGTTTATTGTACTAACAGAAAATGTGCAATATGCATTAAACCAAAATTTGACCGGTGCAAAAGTATGGGCACCTCAACAGAAAAGTGACATTAATATTTAGTAGATCCTCCTTTTGCAAAAATAACAGCCTCTAGTCGCTTCCTGTAGCTTTTAATCAGTTCCTGGATCCTGGATGAAGGTATTTTTGACCATTCCTCTTTACAAAACAATTCCAGTTCAGTTAAGTTTGATGGTCGCCGAGCATGGACAGCCCGCTTCAAATTATCCCACAGATGTTCAATGATATTCAGGTCTGGGGACTGGGATGGCCATTCCAGAACATTGTAATTGTTCCTCTGCATGAATGCCTGAGTAGATTTGGAGCTGTGTTTTGGATCATTGTCTTGATGAAATATCCATCCCCGGCGTAACTTCAAATTCGTCACTGATTCTTGTACATTATTCTCAAGAATCTGCTGATACTGAGTTGAATCCATGCGACCCTCAACTTTAACAAGATTCCCGGTGCCGGCATTGGCCACACAGCCCCAAAGCATGATGGAACCTCCACCAAATTTTACAGTGGGTAGCAAGTGTTTTTCTTGGAATGCTGTGTTTTTTGATGCCATGCATAACGCCTTTTTGTATGACCAAACAACTCAATCTTTGTTTCATCAGTCCACAGGACCTTCTTCCAAAATGAAGCTGGCTTGTCCAAATGTGCTTTTGCATACCTCAGGCGACTCTGTTTGTGGCGTGCTTTCAGAAACAGCTTCTTTCGCATCACTCTCCCATACAGCTTCTCCTTGTGCAAAGTGTGCTGTATTGTTGACCGATGCACAGTGACACCATCTGCAGCAAGATGATGCTGCAGCTCTTTGGAGGTGGTCTGTGGATTGTCCTTGACTGTTCTCACCATTCTTCTTTTCTGCCTTTCTGATATTTTTCTTGGCCTGCCACTTCTGGGCTTAACAAGAACTGTCCCTGTGGTCTTCCATTTCCTTACTATGTTCCTCACAGTGGAAACTGACAGGTTAAATCTCTGAGACAACTTTTTGGATCCTTCCCCTGAACAACTATGTTGAACAATCTTTGTTTTCAGATCATTTGAGAGTTGTTTTGAGGAGCCCATGATGCCACTCTTCAGAGGAGATTCAAATAGGAGAACAACTTACAATTGGCCACCTTAAATACCTTTTCTCATGATTGGATACACCTGGCTATGAAGTTCAAAGCTCAGTGAGGTTACAAAACCAATTTTGTGCTTCAGTAAGTCAGTAAAAAGTAGTTAGGAGTATTCAAATCAATAAAATGATAAGGGTACCCAAATTTTTGCACCGGTCAAATTTTGGTTTAATGCATATTGCACATTTTCTGTTAGTACAATAAACCTCATTTCAATCCTGAAATATTACTGTGTCCATCAGTTATTAGATATATCAAATTAAAATGGCTGTTGCAAACACCCAAATATTTAGAACTAAAAATGATTAAGATTAATAGGGGTGCCCAAACTTTTTCATATGACTGTAATAGTGTGTGCAGGGACCACTATGGGGCATAATAGTGTGTGTAGGGACCACTGTAGAGCATAATAGTGTGTGCAGGAATGCGGTTTGTGCGGGAGGGCAGTTGTTGGGGGGTGCGGTTGCCGGGGGGGCCCATGTTAAATGTTGGCCTTGGGGCCCAGCCATTCCTAGTTACGCCACTGAGTCCAGTATAGGTACAGGCTATTTATGGCTATGTTGTTATGGAAACCTGGTAAATTAAATGTGAACTTATATTGGCTGATACATGTGATATGAATGAATATTTAAGGACCTACGAACTTCTATTGACTAATACAGGTCATAGTTTGGTTGCTATGGAAACATGGAGTAAAACTGTGTGCCTGTGGAGAGTAAGCGCCTGCAAGCTTCTATTGGCTAATAAGGGACATGTGACCGTGTGTATGGCGGTTGGAATATGAGTGAAAGACTTGCAGGCTTGTATTGACTAATGCAGGTCATTTTTTGGGAATACTGTATCACGGGAACGGTACATCCTAAAGAGCTGAGACTCGGTCTAAAATCTTCCTGGACACCTGATGTACCTGTGTGCCAAATTTGGTGACGATTGGTCTAGTTGGTTGGTCGCGCATAAAGAGACAGACAGACTCATTTTTATATATATATATAAGATTTATATTATATTTATATTAATTATATTTTATATTATATAATCTAACATGTATTTTATATTTTATATAAAATATAATATATACAGCTGCATCTCAATAAATTACAATATCTTTGAAACGTTTATTTCTTTCAGTAATTAAATTTAAAAAATGACCTTCTATATTTTCTAGATTCTTTACACACAGAGTCTTCTATTTCAAGTGTTTTATTTCTGTAAATGTTGATTATGGATTACAGATAATGAAAACCCAAATCTAAGAAAATTAGAATATTGTAAGTTCAGTTCAGTCTTGTAAATTCAGTGTCACCTGCCAAGGTTTCCTAAGCCTTTACATGGTCCCTCAGTCTGGTTCAGTAGGACACACAATCATGGAAGACGCTGATTATGGATTGTATTACTGAATTACTGAAATGAATGAACGTTTCACAGATATTCTAATTTACTGAGCTGCGCCTGTACACATGTGCCATTTTATTTAACCCCTTTGAGATTACTGAAACCCAGTATTCAGATGCAGTGGTCAGAAATCCTGTTTAACACCTTCCTTCCGGTGACATTTGTGCGACTTTCTTACAGGCTTTGTTTTTACGATGTTCGCTCTGCAGTGAAAATGACGTCACCTGTGTTCTATGTTCCGCTACAATTCCAGGGATATCAAATTTATATAGTCTTATTTACATTTATATTTACATATTAACCACGTAACAAAGATCTAAAACTTTGCAAAAAAAATGTTTTTTTTCTTCAAGTCGCCATATACTGACACCCGTACTTTTTTTTTATTTCCGTGTCTACGGGAATGCACAGGGTGTCTATTTTTGCTGGACCAGGTGTACTTTTTCGTTATACCATTTTTGGGAATGTCTATTGCTTTGATAACTTTTTATTCAAATTTTTTATCAAAGGCGAAACAGCGAAAAAAAAAGGTAGTTCGACACTTTTGATTTTTTTTTTTACCATTATAAGTTTGTAGTCTGGGTGTTTTTAGACACAGGTATGCCTAATGTGTATGTGTTTCACTGTATTGAAGTACTTTTATATGTGTTCTAAGGAAAGGGGGTGATTTTAATTTGTTTATTTTTTTATTTTTTTTTATAGTGTTTTTTTGCTTTTATTTTTTTTTTTCTTGCATTTATTAGACCCCCTAGGGGGTCTTCAACCCCATGGGGTCTGATTACTAATGCAATACATTACAATGCTAATGCATTGCAATGCTTTGTAAAATATCGGCATTTCTATTGCAGGCTGCATAGAGCAAATGGAAGACAAGCCTGTGAACCTTCAATAGGCTCCCGGCTGTCATGCCAATGGGACACTTGCAAAATGGCGCCTTGACTGAGACGCCAGAGGGGTTACTGCCCGCAATAAGTGCGGGCGCTGATCGCTGGCATTAGCACGGGTTCTCTGCTAATACAGCAGAGACCCAGCGGCTATGGCGGCTGTTCAGCTCCTGAGCAGCTGCAATATTTAAATACCCGACATCCACCGTACCATTATGGTGGATGTCGGGAAGGATTTATTGTTATTGCCGGGGGAAGTTCCATCCTGTCATACATTTGAATTGATTGTTGTTGTCCATATCTCTTATATACAGTATATAAAAATGAGTTTCTGTCTGTCTGTCCTTTATGAGTGACCAAATGACTGGACCGATCCTTACCAAATTTGGCACACAGGTACATCAGATGTCCGGGAAGGTTTTAGACTGGGACTCAGCTTTCTAGGACGTACCGTTCCTGAGATACAGTATTCCCAAAAAATGACCTGCATTAGCCAATACAAGCCTGCAAGTCTTTCACTCATATTCAAACTGCCATACACACAGTCACATGTCCCTTATCAGCCAATAGAATCTCGCAGGCGCTTACTCTCCACATACACACAGCTTTACTCCAGGTTTCCATAACAACCCAGCCATTTTTCTTTACTGCTGTAGGTCAGTTTTAAAGGGGCAGGGCGCTGGGGATGACAAGGTCACATACACACAGCTTTACTCCAGGTTTCCATAACAACCAATCGCAGGTTTTTCACTGATATTCAAACTGAGATACACATGATCACATGATGCTTGTGGACCAATGAAAATTCACAGGTTCTTCAGCCTTCACATACACACAGCTTTACATCAGGTTTCCATAGCAACCAACCTATTCATATGGGGCCACTACACAAAAAAAAATGAAATATACCCATGCGAAGCCTGGTCCTTCTGCTAGTAATAGATAAATGGAAATGGACCAAGTCTACCAAGGACAGACATGATCTCTTATAATGCCCAATTACCCTAATAGGTGTATATATTGGAGCAGACTGCTCCTGTAGAATCCCAGGAATTGCGCTCCTTAAAACCAAACCACAGAATATCAAAAGGTAGGGTAATTTCAAGCTTTATTTCGATAACGCGTTTTGGGGTTTTTTGGCGTTCAGGAGAACACACCCCTTTGTCAGATCTACATAAATTGTAATAAGAATAAAAACATTTAATTCATAAGAAAAGATTAGGAAATTATTTTCTTAAAATAAAATAAAATAAAATAAAATATACATTAATATGTGAAGATCTATGTACATATATTTACATCCGACTATAACAATCACACATTTATAGCTAATATATGACTAAAGCACTGGTCTGTGCAAGAAAAGAAAATTACAATGATGAATTACTATAATAAAGATTAAATATAGATTCTTTTAAAATACTAGTGTAGCAAGAGGTAAATATTGCTGTTAATATTGATATATTTAGTTTAAAGGAGAGGTATATAAACATATATAATAAAGAGAGCAACAATAGCAATGGAGTCAATAGGGACAATTAAATAAGATCTAAAAGTAGTTTTCTTAAAGAGTCAGAAAAACCTAGCTGTATGTATAGTGAACCTAGTATATAGTGTATAGTAAATGGTATATAGAACTAGGGGTTTGAATAATATTCATGGAGGGGCCAGAGAGAAGGTGCTTACCTCTGTAATTCCAGATGTGCCCCTCCATGAATATTATTCAAACCCCTAGTTCTATATACTATTTACTATACACTATATACTAGGTTCACTATACATACAGCTAGGTTTTTCTGACTCTTTAAGAAAACTACATTTAGATCTTATTTAATTGTCCCTATTGACTCCATTGCTATTGTTGCTCTCTTTATTATATATGTTTATATACCTCTCCTTTAAACTAAATATATCAATATTAACAGCAATATTTACCTCTTGCTACACTAGTATTTTAAAAGAATCTATATTTGATCTTTATTATAGTAATTCATCATTGTAATTTTCTTTTCTTGCACAGACCAGTGCTTTAGTCATATATTAGCTATAAATGTTTGATTGTTATAGTCGGATATAAATATATGTACATAGATCTTCACATATTAATGTATATTTTATTTTATTTTATTTTAAGAAAATAATTTCCTAATCTTTTCTTATGAAGTAAATGTTTTTATTCTTATTACAATTTATGTAGATCTGACGAAGGGGTGCGTTCTCCTGAACGGCAAAAAACCCCGAAACGCGTTATCGAAATAAAGCTTGAAATTACCCTACCTTTTGATATTCTGTGGTTTGGTTTTAAGGAGCGCAATTCCTGGGATTCTACAGGAGCAGTCTGCTCCAATATATACACCTAATTCCAGCAGCACCATTATTACAGATGGCCGATACCCCCAGTTGAGTGCGATCCTGTTGTATGATACACCCTATTGTTACCTTTACTTCTAAATCTGATTAAAAATCCTCATACACCGAGGAAGTATTGAGGTTTAACCTATTTATATTACAAATAGTTGTACATCCACGGAGCGCAATTTTTTCCAATATTCTCTTATTCCTCATTTTTTGTGATCAATTACCCTAATAGGACATATGGATAGGGGCCGTCCTGATATTATAACCCCACATATAATGTCCTTTACCTTATCACATCCAGGGTTGACATTGATATCTTGCTCTGGACCATTTGCCAATGAGTTTCTTTTGCAAATATATGGAAACTTTTTCTCACATATCTGGTCTGACCATTGTCCGTCCTGTGTAAGAATGTATTACAAGGTGAGAACGTTACCATCATCTTCATCTTCATGATCTCCAGGGTCACAATGTCCTACCTTAGTGGATAAGGCCACACAATCCTCTTGTCTATTATTGAGGTGAGATGGTTCTCCTCTCTGCCATATTGTATATGTCACCGGGGATCCATCACTCCACTCAAAATATAGCTGTGTCTTCAAGTCATTCAACCCAAGCCAAACATATTCTGCATCTCCTAGAAGAAAATATCATGTATATGTAATATTTACATGTGGTCATGTGCCCTCCACAAGATGACCATAATAGTACAGTAGGGCCATAATGAAAGACATCAGACATCATGTCCATTGGTCTCATGGCAATTCTAAGGCTAAGTTCTATTCAAATGAATGGGACTGAGCTGCAGTATTGTCATATGACCAATGGATGTGATATCACCATCACAGCAGAAGAAAGCAGCCATGTTTTCTAATCCTGGACAAACCCTTTAAGGCTAAAGCCATGGGTTAGGCCTGTATGATGGGTTTTGGAGGGAGGGTAATTGCAATAGGCCTGGGACACTTTAGTGGAAGGTACTATTCTAGTTTGGGATGATAGAAGGGGTAGTCTAAAGGAAGTCTACCACCTCCCCCAAGAATATTCAGCTGCCACCACTGCATTACAGAGGACATTACAGTGGTAAACACCAGACCTCTGTTACGTATGTCACTTTTGTAGATTTGGATAAAAACTTTGACATCTTTTGCAAATGAGGAAGTTGGTGCACTTGGGCTGGAACTTCAGTCCTGGAGCACTGCTTTTGCTGCTCAAGTAGGATAACTGATGTTATATCAGTGGGAGGATCAACTCTCAATTGTATGGGGTGGCTCAGGCAAGAGATGGTAGAAGCCTGAGTGGCAAGAGCAGTTCTCCGAGAGTTGAAAGCCCGTCCCCAGTGCACCAACTGCCTCATTTGCATAAGACGTCAAAGTTATGTTTGTCCAAATCTACAAACGTAACACACATAACAAAGGGACATTGTTCATCAGTGTAATGTGTCCTGTAACATGGTGGAGGCAGTTGTATATGGTTGGGAGAGGTGATAGACTCTAGAGATGGGCGAACTGACCCAGATATTCCAAATTGTTTGTTTTTTAATGAAACCCAACAAATGGAGATTCATCAGGATACTATATTCTGGGGTCTGAAGAGATATAAAATGTGGAGGCCCAGGGGAGGAGAAAAAAATAAAAAACTTTCATACTCACCTTGCCTTATCTCTTTTGGGCCTCCAGTGTTCAGAACTCTCCTGGTGACGTCATGTGCCCGGGGTCACCATTGAGAACTATGATTTGGCCACCAGCAGTCACATGACTTTTGGATATGGGATGGACCCTCACTCCTTCCTAAAACCACCCAAACTACAGTGAACATTGACTTTGGAATAAACGCATAAAACAAATTATTTTGGGTGTCAAAATGGCCACAGCTTTATTTAAATCACAGAGACAGAAGGAGTCAGGTGAAATGCTAGACCCGTGATGGCGAACCTATGACACGCGCACCGTTGCCACGATCGCTCACTAACGAGGAATCTGGTACAGGATTCCCCGTTAGTGAGCGATCGTTTCTTTCAGCTGTATGTGCAAATGCACATACAGCTGCAGGCTTACACTGACTGCAGAGTGTAACCTCTGCCCTGATGCAGGCGTGATGATGCAAGTCATCAGCGTGTGCGATCAGAAGAAGGAGGGCGCTTTTCGTGGGACTAGGTAAGTAGCATAAACTACTGTGTGGGGCCCCACTGTGAAGCATATACTATTGTGTGGGGGCCTACTGTGAAGCATATACTACTGTGTGGGGCCCCACTGTGAAGCATATACTACTGTGTGAGGCCCCACTGTGAAGCATATACTACTGTGTGGGTCACCACTGTGAAGCATATACTACTGTGTGGGGGCCCCACTGTGAAGCATATACTACTATGTGGGGCCCCACTGTGAAGCATATACTACTGTGTGGTGGCCCACTGTGAAGCATATACTACTGTGTGGGGCCACTGTGGAGCATATACTAGTGTGTGGGGGCCCCATTGTGAAGCATATACTACTATGTGGGGCCCCACTGTGAAGCATATACTACTATGTGGGGCCCCACTGTGAAGCATATAATACTGTGTGGTGGCCCACTGTGGAGCATATACTACTGTGCAGGGGCCACTGTGGAGCATATACTACTATGCAGGGGCCACTGTGAAGCATATACTAGTGTGTGGGGGCCACTGTGGAGCATATAATACTGTGTGCGGGCCACTGTGGCACGTATAATACTGTGTAGGAGCCACTGTGGGCATATAATACTGAGTGGGGGCCACTCTGGAGCATATAATACTGTCTGGGGCCATTCTGGAGCATATAATACTGTATGGGGGGCACTTCAGAGCGAATTGTACTGTCTGGGGGCCACTGTGGAGCGCATTGTACTGTGTGGGGGCCCTTCACTATTTATATCACACAGTATCTGTTTTATAGCAGACATGAGATATTATTACAGGCTGTAATAACATTGCACGGTCACTATAAAACAGATCCTGTTTAATTTAAGGTTAAATTACCATGTTGGCACTTTGCGATAAATTAGTGGGTTTTGGGTTGCAGTTTGGGCACTCAGTCTCTAAAAGGTTTGCCATCACTGTGCTAGACCATTGGGATTCAAGAATACTGTGAGATCCCCAGCTGTCTGACATACAGCACCCGGCCAGACACGCTCTGGCTTGCAATTCTAGGGCACCAACGACCCAGTACTTAACCACTGCCCGCCCCTGGATGATGTTAGTATTACAGCATCCTTCAGGCTGGCCATTTCCAAAGCTCAGCCTGTTCACCACCATGAGGTTTAACCTCCTCTATTAGTTAAAATAAGTCCATAATATCTTGCCTGCAACTTCCACCTGACTCCTCAACCGCCACAGAAGAGGCCATTTGACACCTTAAATGGACTCGACCAACACCAAACTGATTAGGATTCAATAGCCCTCTAGAAATTTTATATACTACAAGTCCCACATTATCTTCTCTACAATACTAAGCCATGAATGTTGCTGAAAATGCAACTAAAGTGATCTGGCGGTAGTTAGAAACTAGTAAAGAGAAATAGATTATAATACTGAAATTACCATAAACCTGTATACACGGGGAATTCTGCCATACCACAAACAAGTAATTGCCAACCATTTATGCATATATGTATATACAGTGGAGAAAAAAAAGTATTTAGTCAGCCACCAATTGTGCAAGTTCTCCCACTTAAAAAGATGAGGCCGGCCTGTAATTGTCATCATAGGTAGACCTCAACTATGAGAGACAAAATGAGAAAACAAATCCAGAAAATTACATTGTCTGATTTTTAAAGAATTTATTTGCAAATTATGGTGGAAAATAAGTATTTGGTCAATAACAAAAGTTCATCTCAATACTTTGTTATATATCTTTTGTTGGCAATGACAGAGGTCAAACATTTTCTGTAAGTCTTCACAAGGTTGGCACACACTGTTGCTGGTATGTCGGCCCATTCCTCCATGCAGATCTCCTCTAGAGCAGGGATGTTTTGGGGCTGTCGCTGGGCAACACGGACTTTCAACTCCCTCCAAAGGTTTTCTATGGGGTTGAGATCTGGAGACTGGCTAGACCACTCCAGGACCATGAAATGCTTCTTACGAAGCCGCTCCTTCGTTGTCCTGGCGGTGTGCTTGGGATCATTGTCATGCTGAAAGACCCAGCCATGTTTCATCTTCAATGCCCTTGCTAATGGAAGGAGGTTTGCACTCAAAATCTCACGATACATGGCCCCATTCATTCTTTCATGTACATGGATCAGTCGTCCTGGTCCCTTTGCAGAGAAACAGCCCCAAAGCCTGATGTTGCCACCCCCCATGCTTCACAGTAGGTATGGTGTACTTTGGATGCAACTCAGCATTCACTCTCCTCCAAACACGAGTTGTGTTTCTACCAAACCGTTCTACTTTGGTTTTATCTGACCATATGACATTCTCCCAATACTCTTCTGGAACATCCAAATGCTCTGTAGCAAACTTTAGACGGGCCCGGATATGTACTGGCTTAAGCAGGGGGACACGTCTGGCACTGCAGGATCTGAGTCCCTGGCGGCGTAGTGTGTTACTGACGGTAGCCTTTGTTACGTTAGTCCCAGCTTTCTGCAGGTCAGTCACTAGGTCCCCCGTGTGGTTCTGGGATTTTTGCTCACCGTTCTTGTGATCATTTTGACCCCACGGGGTGAGATCTTGCGTGGAGCCCCTGATGGAGGGAGATTATCAGTGGTCTTGTATATCTTCCATTTTCTAATTATTGCTCCCACAGGTGATTTCTTCACACCAAGCTGCTTGTCTATTGCAGATTCAGTCTTCCCAGCCTGGTGCAGGTCTACCATTTTGTTTCTGGTGTCCTTCCACAGCTCTTTGGTCTTCACCATAGTGGAGTTTGGAGTGTGACTGTTTGAGGTTGTGGACAGGTGTCTTTTATACTGATAACAATGTCAAACAGGAGCCATTACTACAGGTAATGAGTGGAGGACAGAGCAGCCTCTTAAAAAAAAAAGTTACAGGTCTGTGAGAGACAGAAATCTTGCTTGTTTGTAGGTGACCAAATACTTATTTTCCACCATAATTTGCAAATAAATTCTTAAAAAATCAGACATTGTGATTTTCTAGATGTGGTTTCTCATTTTGTCTCTCATAGTTGAGGTCTACCTATGATGTCATTTACAGACCTCTCTCATCTTTTTAAGTGGGAGAACTTGCACAATTGGTGGCTGACTAAATACTTTTTTTCCCCACTGTATTTTAAACACAGATCACTGAACTCCATATACAATGAGGGACCTGTATACAGCATGGTCGATATACACTGCATGTCCAGTACATGGAACTAAGATGGAGGGTGTATACAGATCACTAATCTCCATATACAGGGAGGGGTAATTAATAACCTGTATACAGTATGGCCAGTATATACAGTATGACCAGTATACAGCCATGAGAAGGAGGTCACATAGACATTATTAGCTATTATCTTTCCTCAGCATAATCAGTATTAGTACAGAGATGGAGGACATATACAGGGATTATCAGTGCGGCCGCCATACTGTACCACCAGTAACATCACCACACTGTGTATCTGATCCCCGGCCTCCAGTCCAGGCTGTCCCTCTCTCACCAGGGTCTCCAACACATGTGACCTCCCAGCTCCACCATAGAGAGCCCCTCAGTCCTCATGAACAATCTGCATTATACAACAGTAATGTTTATCAGCCATGTCTGTAGTGTGTGAGGTAAGTCGAGCCAGATACATGGGGGGACTCTGTGACAGTATAAATCCTGAGGTAATACTGCAGCATATATGATGTAGAATGGTGATACTAAACTAGTAGTGATTTCTAATGTGAATGTGGTCACAGCAGTGAGGTGATAAACCCCAATATTATACTCCTGGATACTGCAGACATGTTTCCTCCAATCCTTGTGGTGAAAAAAAGAGGAGAAGATGAATAAGACAGGAAGTTACATCTATTCCTAAACTATATACTCCTAAAGCTGAATATATACAGGTGCATCTCAATAAATTAGAAAATCTTTGAAACGTTCATTCATTTCAGTAATTCAGTAATACAATCCATAATCAGCGTCTTCCATGATTGTGTGTCCTACTGAACCAGACTGAGGGACCATTTACAGGCTTCGGAAACCTTGGCAGGTGACACTGAATTTACAAGACTGAACTGAACTTACAATATTCTAATTTTCTTAGATTTGGGTTTTCATTCCCTGTAATCCATAATCAACATTTACAGAAATAAAACACTTGAAATAGAAGACTCTGTGTGTAAAGAATCTAGAAAATATAGGAGGTCACTTTTTTAATTTAATTACTGAAATGAATGAATGTTTCAAAGATATTCTCATTTAATGAGGTATATATATATATATATATATATATATATATATATATATATATGTATTTGTAAAGCTGAATATATACGCATATAGTCTTTAAAGTTGAACCAGCCTATATAAATTTACACAAATACTGCAAAAAGATGAAACTGCAGGAGTTATTGGTTCCCCCATCCCAAAGTCATGTCCCCCTTCGCTAATGGGTTTCCTCGATAGCAGATGTCAGGAGAAAGAAGGATTGGGCATGGTGTATGGTTTCTTATTCCCCTCTCCCCTTAGAGAACACATGCACACTCAGCCAAGTTGAATATGCATGGGGGGTCGGGAGGAATTGTGTGTTGACTAAGCATGGCCACCTTTAGATACTCACCAAATGTAAGCTGTGAGGTAATAGCACTCGCTTCTTCAATATTATGCAAACTTGCAAGATCTCCCTCTTCCCTTCTGCAAGATAACATGGCCTCCTCCCAAGTCCTAGCATCCTTGACCAGGTAATAGCAGTGTCCATTATAAGGAATCCATGATGAAGGACAAAAGATGGGGTCACTGGTGCCTGTAACAAGACAGAAGAAATTCATGATTTAGAAATAGAAGTGTTAAAGCGTAACTAAACTTTTGGACAACTTTCAGCTCTCAATACAGAAACAAGGGTAAGAATAAAGAGGGGGAGGATTTCACAGAAAGGATCCAAAATTTGTTAATAAAGTATATTGAAAAATATATTAATGACACAAATACTGCCAGAAAATCAAAAGCTGTCCAAAAGTTTAGTTACACTTTAATAGATTATTTTTGTCAATTAAAAAAAAATCAAGTGAATGAAGAAAAGAGAAATGTAAATCCCATCATTATTTAGTGTGACCTTTGCCCTTTGCTTTCCATCAATTCTCGGTACACTTGTAGATAGTATTTGAAGGAAATTGGCAGGAAGGTTGATCCTCCCTTCAGAAGAGGCCAGACTGAGGACGCAGGCTAGGGGAAGGCCTCACATGACGTGGGCCCGAGCGGACTGCAGCCATTGGCAGAGCAGAGGAGAAGTAGGGTAGGGGGGTACTAGGGGCGGTGAACCGCGGGGGTTTAAAAGAAGAAGCCCGCGAAAATGAAGCAGTCGCGTGGGGAGAAGAGTGGGACAGTAGATCTCCGCACGTTACCTTTGTGGGATCTCCAGCGCGATGTCGGCAATCGAGGGTCTGATCGATCAGCTGCGGGCTTCTGCGGAGGTCCAGGGAGCGGAGTGGCTGCAGGCACAGCTGCAGCGCATGTTGCAGGGGCCGGAGGAGTCGCCCGCGGTGTCTCCTCCTGAAGACCGAAGACGGCCGCGGAGGACCAGGCCTCCGGCGCGCCTTAGTCCCGATGAGGCCCCGCGAGCCCAGCGCCGCAGAAGGAGCCCCTCCAGGGACCCTCCGACCCGGGATGCCGGTAGGTCCGCTGCCGCCAGGCAGTCCCGGGGAGGGAGGAATCCAGGCGGGCGGCGGGGCTCGCAGCGGGGGCGGCAGGCCGCGCCCCCGCCTTTCCAGGACGGCGACCGGGTGGCAGGAGCGGGATCGGCGGCCTCTCAAGGGGGTATCGTTACCTTGGAGGCTGCTCGGCAAGAAGCGCTACCTCAGGAGACGGGGCTGCTGTCGGCAGGCCCTCAGCGGTTGGCAGACGCCGGGCCGGGTTCCTCGGGCCTTGTCGGCAGCGTGTGGGAGGCGGCACAGTCACCTGCTTCGTCGGCCTCCTCCTCCAGGGGGGGGGGGGAGGGCCTGCACCACGTGTGTCTTCAGCATTAGTGTTCCCGGATTTGGACCACGCAGACGGCGGCGGGATTTCGATTCGTCCGGATACAGGCCTGGCGACTGCGGGTACCACAGCACCCAGGCAGTCAGGTGAGTGTACGTCCATCTTGTCTCCCTTGCTACCACCCCAGGGTGTGGTGAGTCACCCGGGGGAGGTGGGCAGGGGGTTTATGGAGGTATTAAGTTTATTAGGGCAGGTGGTTAGGGGTTGGCAAGCTCCGCTGACACCGTCCCCGGTGTCGGCATGGGTTTCGCAGGTGGGGGGTAGTGTGGGGGCCGGGGGTGGTATTGGTGGGTCGTTGGGTAGTGGGGTTGGGTTGTCAGCGGTGTCCACGGTAGTAGAGGCCGGGGGGGCCGCGACTAGTGTAGGTCAGGGGGCGGAGAAGGCGGCTGAGGCGCCTGGGAAGGAAAAAGGGGAGGAAGCGCCGAGGTTGGATGATTCAGCCAAGGGCGAGGTATATGTATGTTTCGAGGGGCCGCTGGGGGCCCATTTGAAGCAGGAAGTGAGGGATAGGATTTGGAAAGGGGAATATGTGGAAATTTTTTTCCTTACTCCCGCTAGAAAGGTTTAATCTGGACAGGGCCAAAAAGGATGAGTCTAAGAAGGAGGAGGAGGAGAAGAGGCGGTACAGGTTGATCCCCCGTACATTCGCGAATTGGTTGCAAGCGTTTGCTATTTTAGCGAGCGTCATTGGTGAAAAGGCGCCGGAGAATTGTTCCGCGCTTTTTTGGTACATGGACGCCGTAGGGGAGGCATATAGAGTTTATGGGGGTCAGGCGTGGTTACGGTATGACGAGCAATTTCGTCAACGTAAAGCGGTGCGGCCCAGCATACGCTGGGACCACAAAGATATAGGGCTGTGGTTACGGGTGACAGCTCCAGTTCGGTCAGGGCAGTCCTTTCAGGCGGGAGCCGGGAGTCCTGATGCGTCGGGGCGCTCGGCTGCATCGCAGAAGGGACTCTGTTTTGCCTTTAATGAGGGTTCGTGCAAGTTTGGGGCAAAGTGCAAATTTAAGCACGAATGCTCCTCCTGTGGAGGGAGTCACGGGGCGTCGCGCTGTTTTAAAGGGGGAAAATCCAAGGGGGGGGACGGTGCTGGAAAAGGGGCAGACTCCGGTAGTGATGGACGCGATGCGTCCTCAGCTAAGTGAGTATCCAGAGGCTGAGGCGGCACGATTGTTGTTAGAAGGTTTTTCGGTTGGGTTTAGGATTCCGTTTGTTGAAGGGGGGTTGGGTGTGTCCAGAAGGAATTTGAGGTCAGCGTACCAGCATCCTCGGGTGGTAGCGGATAAGTTGGGGAAAGAGGTCTCGTTAGGGCGTATGGCGGGTCCGTTTAGGGAGGTTCCTATTCCCAATTTGCGGGTATCACCACTGGGGGTAGTCCCAAAAAAGGATCCTGGAAAATTTAGGCTCATTCACCACTTGTCGTTCCCCAAGGGAACGTCGGTGAATGATGGTATTGACCCTAGCCTATGTGCAGTGGTCTACACTTCATTTGATGCGGCGGTTAAGTGGGTCAGGGAATGCGGACGGGGGGCGTTATTGGCGAAGGCGGATGTGGAATCCGCCTTTCGCCTGTTACCGGTCCACCCAGATAGTTTACATTTATTAGGTTGTTACTGGGAAGGGAATTATTTTGTGGACCGGTGTTTGCCCATGGGTTGTTCTATTTCTTGCGCCTATTTTGAAACGTTTAGTACGTTTGTGGAATGGGTGGTCCGTAGGGAGGCGGGATGGTCATCAGTCATTCACTACTTGGATGATTTTTTATGTATAGGGCCGGCGGGGTCGAGGGCGTGTTCAGTCTTGCTCCGCACGTTAGAGGGCGTAGCGAGGCGGTATGGGATCCCTTTGGCGGCGGAAAAGACGGAGGGGCCGGCTACGGCCTTGACATTTTTAGGGATATTGATCGACACCGAGGCAATGGAATGCCGTTTGCCTCCGGACAAGTTAGGGCAGCTTCGTTTGGAGGTGCAAGGGGCTAAGCGGCGGAAGAAGTTGACCTTGAGGGAGTTGCAATCCCTGTTGGGAAAACTGAATTTCGCGTGCCGGATTTTACCCATGGGGAGGGTTTTTTGTAGGAAATTGGCGGCGGCGACTGCTGGGGTTACGGTACCCCATCATTACGTGCGCCTGGGGAGGGAGCTTCGGGACGATCTGGCAGTATGGGATGCGTTCTTGGCCAAATACAATAGCCGGTCGCTGGTAATAGAGGAAGAGGTGGATTCCATGGGATGGAGTTGTTTACCGATGCATCGGGGAGTGTAGGTTTTGGGGCGTATTGTCAGGGACGCTGGTGTGTGGGTTCCTGGCCGGATTCGTGGAGAGCCGAGGGATGGGGTAGGAACTTAGCATTATTGGAGTTATTCCCCATAGTGGTGGCTTTGGCCACGTGGGGGCACCGGTTTGAGAATAAGAAGGTGCGCCTGTTTTGTGATAATATGGGGGTGGTGCAGGCTATTAACAGACTGACAGCATCCTCACCGCCGGTAGTTTGTTTATTGCAGCGTTTAGTGTTATTATGTTTATCATTGAATGTCTGGGTTGTGGCGGAGCACGTCCCGGGCGTTGATAACGGTATTGCTGACGCGTTGTCTCGTCTGCAGTGGGAGCGTTTTCGTCAACTGGCACCAGAGGCGGAGATGGAGGGGGACGCATGGCCTGCGGATCTTTGGGAGCTGCCGTTCGGGCGGCATGTGGTTTGATTTACTCTTCTCTGGCTGAGGGCACATGGGTGGCCTATGAGGCGGCTTGGGAACGGTGGGAGGAATGGAAAGGCTGGTTTGAATCTCAGGTGAGGGGTCAGGATGTGTTGCTTTTTCTATTGGTGGGTCAGTGTAAGGAGGAAGGTTGGTCGGTATCTCGGGTAAATAGACTGATAGCAGGATTGGCTTTTGGTTTTCGGGCTCGGGGACTGTTGGATGTGACAAAGGCCTTCATAGTGAGGCAGGCGCTCAAGGGGTGGCGGCGAGGATGGTCGTCTAGAGATCAACGGAGGCCGGTGTCATTCCAGTTGTTGCAGGAATTGGGGCGTTCGGTGGAGCAGGTGTGTCGCTCACCGGGCGAGGTTCGTTTGTTTCAATTGGCATTCTCGTTGGCATTCTTTGGGGCGCTCAGACTGGGAGAGTTGGTGAGCCCGTCGGTTCAGCGGGTGGGAGGGTTGTTAGCGGAGGATGTAGACCTTTACGAGGATAGGGTGGAGTTCAGAATTCGGCGGTCAAAGACGGACCAGACGGGTAAGGGGGCAAAGGTAGTGTTGTTTGCGGTCCCGGGAGTAGAGATGTGCCCGGTCAGGTGCTTGGGAGCGTTTTTACCTGAAATGCGAGTGGCAGGGGAGCCGTTGTTGCGGCACGGGGATGGGACGTTCCTGTCTCGGTTTCAATTCCTGGCAGTGTTTAAGAAGTGTTTAAGGGAGTGCGGCAGTCAGCCAGGGGATTTCGGAGGGCACTCCTTCCGCATCGGAGCGGCGACAGAGGCGGCACGCAGGGGTCTGGGCGATGAGGTGGTGCAACACATTGGGCGGTGGGAATCCGTGCGGTTCAGGTCATATGTTAGGCCGGAATGGTTGTAAGGCAGGCAAGCAGGTTTGGAGGAAGGAAGAGGGGAGGTTACCCACGTGGGAGGGGGGCATGGTTCTCATTGTTATTTGTGTCTGTTTTCTTTTAGGTGAAGGAGTGCGGGAACTGGTGTGGATCCTGGGTCACTCCTACGTGTTCTGGGGGGCGCTGCGGGCCGCTGTCCGCCCGGAAGGTCGGCAACTGGGGTTTCCGAGGGAGCGTGTAGTGGTCAGGTGGCTGGGATTCCGAGGGATGTCTTGGTCCAGGGTTTTGCCTGAGTTCCACAGGTTCTCGAGACAGGATAGGTCACCGGATGTCTTGGTATTACACGTTGGAGGGAATGATTTGGGGGACAGGCCGTTTAGGGAGCTCATCAGAGATATCAAGTTTGATATGTTGCGTTTGTGGGCGCTGGCTCCAGGGTTAGTGACGGTGTGGTCAGATGTGGTGTATCGGCATACTTGGAGAGGGGCCAGGTGTGTGGAAAGTATCAACAGAGCTAGGATCAAGGTAAACAGGGCGGTGGCGCGGTTTTTCAAATGCAACGGCTGTGTGGCAGTTAGGCACAGGGAGCTGGAGGCTGGTGAAGGGGGTTTTTGGCGGAGAGATGGGGTGCATCTTAATGCCGTTGGTACAGATTTGTGGTGCCTAGCCATTCAGGAAGGGATCGAAACAGCTCTAGGGGTGTGGAGGGACGCCAAGTCTTAAGGTGTCAAGACTTGACGTTGTTGGTGGGGGGTCCTCGGAGTTGGAGACAAAGGATGTGGATGGCTGGTTGGGGGGGGAGCTCATAAGGCTCTGGACTCCCCAAAAGGAATAGCTTGGCTATGTGCGGTTTTAGCTGGCCTGAGAGCGGGGATCTTGTAAGTTGAAGATCCTTCACCCTGGTGGGGTGATTTGGTGCCTCCGAGCTGGGCTTACGGCTGGAGGTAAACAATTTAACGGGATATAAAGGTTAGGCCAGAATGTGGGCTCCGAGGACCTCCTTGTCAAAAGAGTTAGAGTGGGGAACTGGCGATTGGTTTATATATTGTTTACAATGTTTATATGTATGTTTGTTAATAAAATGGCTGCTGTGGCCAATTCATTCCAACTACGGTGTCAAGTCTCATTTTTACAGGTGAAGTGGTTGGGAGATTGGTGGAAGGACTGAGCGATACCGCGTCATGTGGATATAGGCTTGCTCCAATCCTTCTGTCTCAGAGACGTCAACATAGGAGAGCCCATCACAGGATGATTGAGGTCTGGACATTATAAAAGGGCACAGTTACATATATCCAGTCCACATATAATAATATTAGACCCCCCATACACGGAAATATAAAACAGTTACAGGTGTCAGAATTTGGTATCCCCAGAATCGTACCGACCCATAAAATACAAGTGTATGTCATTTTGACACCACTGCGAATTTTTCTCCATTTCCACCCCATTCTGAATTTTTTTCCAGCTTCCCAGTACATGGTACAGAATATTAAATGATACCATTACGAAGTACAGTGAAGCCCCATATGTGAACAGAAAAAGTTATGGCTTTAGGAAAGCAGAGAAATAAAAATCTAAAAATACCTGCGGCCCAAATGGATTAACTTGATGAAGGATCTCCTGGCTACCTCCATATTAAGATTCACTGCACTGAGCTGATGTCACTGTGTAGTGAATAATGAGCCGGTAGCCAGGTGACAGTGAATATTCATTGGGTGACCGGGGGAGTTGACATGTCTGCTATCTCTTCATGTAATCCCATGTAATCCCAGACAGACTGGATGAGGTTGAGATCTATGGGGGCCATATCATCACTTCCAGGGCTCCTCCTTCAGGGGTAAAGGTAACACCAAATATTGATGGGATTTACATTTCTCTTTTCTTTGTTAATTTCATTTTGTTAAGTGAAAACAAATAAGCTATTAACCTTTCTTTTGCAAAGTTTTGTATATCTATTTGCTATGCATATAATTCTGTTATTCTCTGTAGGCAACCATTTGAGACTGAAGAGAGTCCGCTGTTCTTCCCATTATCACTACTTTCTATCTTATCAGTGAAACCCATTATTGCTTCTTTATTACACATATATTTGTTTCCTACTAGAGATGGATGAACCGACTCATACCAAGCCGAGTTTGATCGAACATCCCAAATTGTTTGTTTTTTTCATGAAACAAAACAAATAAAGATTTGACTCAGGCGAACTAAAATGGCCACCACATTAAACTCTGGAGTCTCTTCAGACCTCAGAATATAATAGATGGAGGCCCAGGGGAGGTGACAAAAATAAAAAAGAAATGCATATTCACCTTCCGTTTTCTCTTTTGGACCTCCTCATAGCGTAATAATGACACTATCACTTTGACATAACTTTGGCAGTGTTTTCCTTAGAAAGCTTGACATTGAATAGATAGGTTCCTAGGAACCCTGACAGTGTTCTACACTATGTTTTATAGATAGGTTCCTAGGAGTCCTGACAGTGTTCTACACTATGTTTTATAGATAGGTTCCTAGGAGCCCTGACAGTGTTATACAGTATGTTTTATAGATAGGTTCCTAGGAGCCCTGACAGTGTTATACACTATGTTTTATAAATAGGTTCCTCAACTCAAGCCACCGTTGGGTTCGTCCATCTCTATTTCCTACCTGGAGAGGGGACATCACGGGACTTCTTGTTGCCTTTCTCACAGATATAGCCCAGTTTTTGCTTGCAGTCTTTGCTTTCCCACTTTGTGTTTTCTCCAGGATTTACCACTACACAGTTTACTTCGGGGGATTCTGATGGATTTCCTGAAGAAAGCGACCAAGATAGGTAAGATGTTTTATGATTATTTATTTTCCTCATACACACCATGTTATCAGACGGGAGTATCAGTCCTACTTTTTAAAAATACATTGTATAGTGTATGTGAATTTTTTTTATTATATAGTCATCAGGTGACCATTCCTCATCGACACGTCCATGTACAGTGCTGACCAAAAGTATTGGCACCCCTGCAATCCTGTCAGATAATACTCAATTTCTTCCAGAAAATGATTGCAATCACAAATGCTTTGGTAATAAGATCTTCATTTAATTTGTCGTCAATGGAAAACCACAAAAAGAATTGTCAAAAAGCCAAATTGGATATAATTCCACACCAAACATAAAAAAGGGGGTGGACAAAAGTATTGGCACCCTTTGAAAAATCATGTGATGCTTCTCTAATTTGTGTAATTAACAGCACCTGTTACTTACCTGTGGCACATAACAGGTGGTGGCAATAACTAAATCACACTTGCAGCCAGTTGAAATAGATTAAAGTTGACTCAACCTCTGTCCTGTGTCCTTGTGTGTACCACATTGAGCATGGAGAAAAGAAAGAAGACCAAAGAACTGTCTAAGGACTTGAGAAGCAAAATTGTGAGGAAGCTTAAGCAATCTCAAGGCTACAAGAACATCTCCAAAGACCTGTTCCTGTGTCTACCGTGTGCAGTGTCATCAAGACGTTTAAAGCCCATGGCACTGTGGCTAACCTCCCTAGATGTGGACGGAAAAGAAAAATTGACGAGAGATTTCAACGAAAGATTGTGCGGATGGTGGCTAAAGAACCTCGACTAACATCCAAACAAGTTCTAGCTGCCCTGCAGTCCGAGGGTACAACAGTGTCAACCCGTACTATCCGTCGGCGTCTGAATGAAAAGGGACTCTATGGTAGGATACCCAGGAAGACCCCACTTCTGACCCAGAGACATAAAAAAGCCAAAACTTACCTGAGAAAGCCAAAAACTTTTTGGAAGAATGTTCTCTGGTCAGATGAGACAAAAGTAGAGCTTTTTGGGAAGAGGCATCAACATAGAGTTTACAGGAAAAAAAAAGAGGCCTTCAAAGAAAAGAACACGGTCCCTACAGTCAAACATGGCGGAGGTTCCCTGATGTTTTGGGGTTGCTTTGCTGCCTCTGGCACTGGACTGCTTGACCGTGTCATGGTATTATGAAGTCTGAAGACTACCAACAAATTTTGCAGCATAATGTAGGGCCCAGTGTGAGAAAGCTGGGTCTCCCTCAGAGGTCATGGGTCTTCCAGCAGGACAATGACCAAAAACACACTTCAAAAAGCACTAGAAAATGGTTTGAGAGAAAGCACTGGAGACTTCTAAAGTGGCCAGCAATGAGTCCAGACCTGAATCCCATAGAACACCTGTGGAGAGATCTCAAAATGGCAGTTTGGAGAAGGCGCCCTTCAAATCTCAGGGACCTGGAGAAATTGGCCAAAGGAGAATGGTCTAAGATTCCAGCAGAGCATTGTAAGAAACTCATTGATGGTTACTGGAAGCGGTTGTTCGCAGTTATTTTGTCTAAAGGTTGTGCTACCAAGTATTAGGCTGAGGGTGCCAATACTTTTGTCCGGCCCATTTTTGGAGTTTTGTGTAAAATGATCAATGATTTGACTTTTTTTTTCATTCTCTTTTGTGTTATTTCATTGCAAGCAAAATAAATGAAGATATTATTACCAAAGCATTTGTGATTGCAATCATTTTCTGGATGAAATCGAGTATTATCTGACAGAATTGCAGGGGTGCCAATACTTTTGGCCAGCACTGTATCTGACAATCTGTTTTTATGGTTTGATCATATGTTTTAGCTTTTTCTATATTTTTTATTTTTATTTTTTAAATTATCTTTTTATTTAAACATTTATTATTAATGGGGTTTTAGATTTTAATTATTTTTTATGTTTTTTAACGGAAGGGAAATTATTATATACAATGTATGGCGCTGTGCTTGGTATTCAGTGAAGAGACTTCTGCTCTCACCCAAATACAGAAGCCTCTTCAAACATCTAATTGGTGGAGATGACCAGTGTTGAACCCCGACTAATTTATAAAAGTTTTATTTTTTAAATCATTTTTAGTTTTTTTTTAATATTTTTAGATATTTCTATTATAATATATATATATATATTTTATCTAAGCATTAATTTGACTTATCTATTAATGGAGTATTTCATGCTAAAAATATTGATGACCTGTCCTAAGTATAGATCATCAATATCAGAGTGGAGGGGGTCCAACCCCTGGCACCTCCACTGATCAACTGTTCCCATCAGACAATGGAGTAGAAATAAGACAGCTCCATTTTCTATTTAGTGGATAGACCAGATTACTGCAGATCAGCTTCTATCCACTTGAATGGGAGCTGATCTGCAGTACCTGGTCTGGCCACTACACAGAGAATGATGCTGTCTGCTTCCTACGTGATTCTATCTTTAACTCAGAAAACCCATTTAAAGGCGTTATCCAAGAGTAGAAATCATGGCTGCTTTCTTCTTCTCAGACAGTGAGATCACATTTGAATGGTGCTAAGCTGTAGTATTGTCATATGACCAATGGACGTGATGTCACTTCCTGAGAAGAAGAATACAGCCATGTTTTCTAATCCTGAATATCCCTTTTAAGTGCAGGCTATATATAAGTACTATCAACAGTAAATTATCATCCCAAGATCCACCTCAATGTTTACCTGGAAGCCAGTTGAGATATCTAAAAGAGTCTCCACCGTCCCATCTCCAGCCAGCATTGAAGTCTAGACTATTGAGCCCGATCCATAAGGGTGTGGTGAGGGTGTTTGTTAACCCTACAAAATATAGACAAATAACATGATGGATTGCATACAGTGTAGCCATAGAAAAGATAAATTGTCAGGCACAGATATTAATCTTTTATGTGTGGTTTGGTGAATACAAAGTAAGTGAAGCTGAAGGCGCCTTTCTAGCTAATATGTGCAGCAGGATCATCTGAACATATGCTGCAAACCACTGACTGTGCGCTACAGCAGGGGGTAGGTAGAGGGAAGCTGGTTGGCTGTATGCCATTGGTGCAAGGTGATGTGGTGTATCTGGCGATGTAAGGAGGGCTGAAATGTACTGGGGTACATGGCCATATCTACCATGCAGCCAGAGGTGGCAGATTGCAGTGTCCCTGTAGCAATGCTCGTTCCACCACTTTCCTTGGCTGCAATTGGCAACAGAACAAAAACAGCAGCTACCTCCATCTCCGGTCCCCTACCACCTCTACAGCCAGCTAATGTTGTGCTTAATAGACCACCTTAATATCCACTCCGGACATAGTTACACAGCAGATGGATAGAACTATACGAGGACGTTCCTAACCTGATGAGTTAAGAGGACATCCCACAAAGGTTGAGGTGATATTCCTCTGGTAACATTGCTACATATGCTAGGCTTCTTTCTTGTGTATTGTCCTAATGTGGTGTTTTTGTATTGTTTGCATTATTATAAAATATAAGAAGAAAATGTTATAAAATAAAAAAGAACATTATTGTCTTAATTCCTGTAGATCTCTGACGTGTCTCTTCTGATTCTGCTCTACCTTGGTTCTTACCTGCAATGAATGATTGTTCGTGTAGTTCGGTTATACTCAGCAGTTCTGCGTCTTGTTGCTGGCAGCTTCTTCTGGCTTGGTACCAAGTGAGGGCTGAATCAGAGTTAATCTGATAGTTGACACCAGTAACAGGATCTGCTGTCCACAAGTCATTAAACGTAGCTGAGAAGAAAAATGTGTGGGAAATTATAGAAATTATTATACTCAGGGGTCTCTTCAGACCCCAGATTACAATAACTGGAGTCCAGGGGAAGTGACAAAAAGAAAAAGAAAAAATTCTCACCTTCCGTTACCTCTTTTGGGCCTCTTCGCGGCATCCAAGGCTCTGTCTCTCTTCCATAACATCATGTGCTCGGTTTGATGATGCTCAATCACAGGCCTCAGTGGTGACCCCGGGCACATGATGTCAGAGAAGAGCGCCAGACACTCCTAGGAGGAAGACATAGAGCTCTGGTCACCACAAAAAGGCCTATTTCCAACTTACATCACATTCACCCATCATGTTTATTGCTCAAACCCATTCAAGTAAATACGGCTGAGCTGCAATAGCAAGCACAGTCACTACGCAATGTATGGCGCTGTGCTTGGTATTCAGTGAAAAGGCTTCTGCTCTTGCCCAAATACAGAATCCTCTCCAAACATCCGATTAGTGGAGATGACTCTGACTGATTTATTAAAGGTGTTTTATTTTTTAAATCATTTTTAGTTTTTTTTTTAATATTTTTAGATTTTTCTATTATAATATATATATATATACACACATGTGGACAAAAGTGTTGGTACCCCTCGTTTAATGAAAGAAAAACCCACATGTAATTTCAGCCCATTTATCTTACACCTTATATAATTTGTCTGTTCTCTTCACTAAGGACTCAACTTTGTATATTTAACTTTTTGAAAAACAAAGGAAGATGCAAGGAAATGAGTGACTTTCTCAAAGGTTCAGTAGCAATCCTGAAATATCATGAGACAGGAACAGATAGCACTTGCTAATACTTCCCTCTGGCCTTCTCAGGTCCCGAAAATGGCCCTAGGTTTCCTAGTCTGACTGGCCCAGCACTGACTTAATGGGTGGCAAACTGATCAGTTGCCCATTGAAATTGTCAGTCCATCTACTTCTAGCCAGGACAGTCCACAATGCACATCACAACCACTGAGTGTCCATATATAGACCCTTAAAAGACAAACATCTTGTGACAGAATATCACAAAAGCATGTTGTTTTCAAAAGCTTGACATTTTGTGAAGCAAATATTTGGGCATAGCCAAAAGGAAAGGTAAGAAAGATCACATCTATAATAAGGAAATTCATAGCTGTAAATCACTATTACACTTACACTTTGATGGACAAAATCCAAACATCTTGTCTGTGTCATAGTCTGAGGTTGTAGAGCACCAGGGTCTTCCATCAGATCGTCCATCAGTTGTACAGTCTACATAAACCTTGTTGTTGAGCTTGAAAGGGAACTTGCAGGGCTGACCATTACTATTCCCCCTCAGAGTGTATATTTCTGTGGAAAAGCAAATTACATCATTGTCCTCATGGTAGAATCAATATCTAGTGTATTATTATTCATTGTGAAATATACAAAGTATTACAGCTGTAGCACAGCTAGAGATTTGACTCATATTATTGTAGAACCCAAAAATCTACAATCTACAAGTAAAAGCAAAACAAAAAAAAATACAAAAATGAAAATTGGGTGAGGGTTAAAATATGGAGAGAAGCTGAGCTCTGTGATATATAGGGTTATATGATAGAGGAGAGAAGCTGAGCTCTGTGATATATAGGTTATATGATAGAGGAGAGAAGCTGAGCTCTGTGATATATAGGTTATATGATAGAGGAGAGAAGCTGAGCTCTGTGATATATAGGGTTATATGATAGAGGAGAGAAGCTGAGCTCTGTGATATATAGGTTATATGATAGAGGAGACGAGTCCTGCACCTGTATGTCCATCACATGACCAGTAAACAATGAAGGTTCCTACTGAATGTAAGCAAGCAGAGATTTTGAAACTCTGAGATATTTATACAGAAAGTATGACAGAATACAGTGTAACATTACATTATGCAAAGAGTAACTTTTATTTGTAAAAACTAGTATATCCCTTTAAGGATATCTATAAAATGGTCAATCACTATTTACATTGAAGTTCAATTCTTATGGCTTCTTAAAAAATATTCTTCGAAAAGTTACTGAGAAACATATTACATTGTGGTCACCACTTCCTATGTGCCCGACCCTTACACTGCATTGTGTCTGGTCTATTGGTTAATATTAGGTAGGAAAGTCCCTTCCTCTAGTTGTGTCCTGCACTAGGGGGGAAAGTAATGTGTAGTGCTTCGTAAAAACCTGTTTACTTCATTAGATTGTCTCAGGATAGACATTGGGCATTTCCTAGAGATACCGTATGTCACCAATGTCCCAATAATGGGGGTCTTACTACTGTGAACTACTCCGAATACTAGAGCAAAGTAGCTCTGCATGGGGTGGTCCACCAAACAGCAGTCGGTCACCTACCTATCAGACGTTGGTGGTATACCCTAGTGACCTACACCCCCAATCACCCCATAATGATCATATGGGTCATATATATAGACTGTCTATATGTCCAGACATATCTATAACCACCACCCTAGGACATGTAAGTACAGTGTAACTTACCCAGCAGACCAGGCAGCCACATAAGGTATAGAAGTGTGAGTAATATGGAGGCAGTCATTGTATATATCACATTATTCTTTACACGAACGTTGTGTGGATGTATCTGCACCAAACAAGTCCAACTACAGTTCACAGTGGAAAGATTGCGACATCCAGAAATGGTCTGTATAGATAAAAAAAGGACTATATGGTCACAAGAGACCTAACAGGACCTCCCAATCCTAAGAGCACACATAATCTACAGTAACTTCCTGTCACAATTATTACATCTGTTATAGAAATAAAGTAATTCCTACATCATGTCCTGTTGATATCAAGTTATTGTTATTTGGTTGGAGTAAGCTATTTCATTCTTGCTGCGTTTTCAATTTCCTGCAAGTGTACAAGAAATTTAGTATTGTATTGTCATTCTTGTGTCGTGCAAAGTTCTGCAGAATTTTCTCCCTGTCTTGCAAATTTTGTGATACATACGCTGTATACAACAGTATATGGGGAAAATAAGAAAGTAAGAAAACTGGTCTATGTGTCATCTCCTGGAAGACGCCTTGTCATCTACAGGGGCGCACCTATTAGCCAGTCCATGATTTTTGAATTGTTTGGAATTATTTTGTGATTTCATGTCTGAGTCACTTTTAAAATTTAATTTATTGGCAAAAAGCTCAAAATTATTACTATGAAGGTACCTAAATTAGGTAGGAATTAAAGGGGTTCCCCATCTCACTCTCAGCAGTTTGTCTGCTGTTTTTTTCTCACTTCCTGTATTCTTCCACAATCTGGTGCGATGGCTTTGACTGTTTGATGGACAAGACACTATGAAGTACCTCAATAGATATACTCATTGTCTTTACTATGAGAGATTGTTTATTATCATTACTAGAAATCTAATCTAAATGCAGATCATATAATATGCACATAAATGTACTGTATATCCGGTGTGTAAGTGATGTCATTGGACATGATGAGAGCAGTCACTGAACACAATTAAATACAAAAACATCAATTTTTTTTACCTATAAAATACACAAAAATCAGATTTCTAACCTGTTGTTTGATGTGTTTTCAGTTCCGCAACCCACAGAAAAGCCACTAGAGTCACCAGGTACAGTATAATTTATCCACCGCTATTATTTTTGATATTATAAAGGGAAATTATAACAACTTATCGGTGCAGGTCCTCGGTGTCCGACCCTACTGATCTGATATTGATGAGCGAGCGTAAGAACAGGTTATCAATATCAAAAACCTGTTGAGGCCCAAAAACCTCTTTAAAACACAACTGATACACCAGCACTCCATATTTCCATTCTTTTTTGACCCAACTTGGACATCAATCCATTTTACACCCATTAAGAATGGATCCATTGATTTCTGTAGAGCATGTCAGTTTTTTTGACAGCCGTGATAACCGGTCTATCAATAAAACTGATGTGAATAGACTGAAATCAACGTGTTCACAAAGCGGATGTGTGACGTGACAGCCATGTGAATAATGCCTTAGGGTCCGTTTACAATTGTTGGATTTGATATGGATTTCAGTGCAGATTCTGAACCAAAATCCGTCAGATCTGATGATGATTCACATCCCATACATGGAGTCTCTTCAACCTGTGCACATGCCAACGAAATCTCTCTTTATCTTGCACCATCCCACTTATTCCTGTGGATTCCATATAGAAGAGGAAGCAGATTAGCGGGATCTCGGTTAAATGGGGCTATTTCTTGTGAGTATCCGCAGCTCATCAAACTGCAAATCCATGGCAGATATCAGAATGTCAGACTCATGCAGATTTCTGCCGTAGATCCTGTAATAAATAACAGATTTGCAACATGCAAATCCAACACATGTGAACATAGCCTAAGTGTGTGATGTAAAATAGACCAGAAGTGACCGACTACTGACAGTGATGGATTATTACTAATTTATTGTGACCTCTGTCTGTGGAATTTGTGACTGTAATAACTTCCTAATCCATATTTGCCTTTACAGAAGAAAGGTCCTCACATGGCATGACCACTGGTGTAGTTGTTCTTAGCATTCTGGTCATTGCTGGAATCGCCACTGCGGTCGTCTTCATATGTAGAAGAAAACGGAACACGTCGCACCCAGAAAATGATCATCACTAGAATATAAATGGACAGCAGCCGTGCAGATACCACACATGACAAAAGCGTCTTGGTGGACGACACTGAGAGAAATGAAGATGCAGATTCTTAATAAAAACCCAACCATGACTGTCCAATAATATCTGTCCTGTAACAAGCTCATGGACCATCCCCATCTACAAGGGTTACATAAGACTGAATTATCTGAAGAAATAAAAATGAGAGAAAACTGAGTGAATGTAAAATGTTATAGTTGGAATGAACTCGACCGTTCTCATGTCCATTTATATATGACCTCTGTAATACAAATACATTTCCCTGCAGTGATATACAGCACTTATTCTTCCTTTCTTCCCTGTATATAATTTGTATTCTTGGTCGGAGAATGTCCTCACACCCGTGTAGCCATAAATATTTCTGCATAAATTTATCGGATAAACCCCCTCTGATGGTGCTTGTGTGAAGCTTGTGAGTTACCCTGTATACACAGTGACTGTTCTTGCAAAACTATTTTCATCCGGTGTCCCAGGAAAAGGTTAAAGTGCACTTGTTGTTTCAGTATAAGCTGCTTCTTTCTGAGCTGATGGGAGACTAGCTGCCATACACTGCACACAGTAAGAAGAGAATCCCTCCCTAATTTTCTTTCTCTCAGAAACAGTCCCCGGATCATGCAGGACATATAGAGAGAAGTACTGGCTGTATTGACAAATGACAATATTTGTAATGTGCTTTTCGTACATAAGGGACTCAAACTACAGGGATAGTTGTGGAGTAGGGGGTTAGTGACTGCCATACAGGTGCTCATCCCCAACACCCACAATGGTCTGTTGTTTTACAGGAAGCCAATTTACCTATCAGTATATTTTTGGAATGTGAGAGGAAACTGAATTACATGGAGGAAACTCTCGCAAACATGGGGGAGAACATACAAACTCCAGATGTTGATGTTGGTCAGATTTGATCCCAGGACTCCAGCGCTAAGAATAATGTAATTGGGCTGTAAAAGAATCTTCCTCTTTAGCTTTAGTAGCAGCCTAAGTCTCTGGTCCTGCCTCAGCTCCTCACATCTCCCCCACTCCTTTCCATAGTCTTCTATAGATGTGTAATCTGTTACAATTGCCCTGCAGTCCGTCTACAGATGAATATAGTAGACATTTTAGAGTAAAAGTCAATGTAGCAGGGAATTTAAGGGGCTGTCAAGAATTTGGGGTAGGTGTAAAAGAAAAACACCATACTTATTCCCTCCCCTTTTTTCTGCACATATACTGGGGCATCAACGTTAGAAGCCGCGAGACTCATGTGACCCTGAGACCAGTCAGTAACGTCAGCAGCTACTGGAGAAACTGGTGATGTCACTCACATACACTGATGAGCAAAAGGGTAAGAATGTTTTGCACTTCTGACTTTCAGGCTCCTTATCTCACCATCCACTACAGCTTGGAACGGGAGACTCCTATCATTTTATACACAGTCATCTTCGCTATTTCATACATAAATGTGACTTGTAACTATTTAGCATATGATTAGTTCTGCAGATTCTTGTCATGTAACTGCATTGTTACTGTTTTGCTCCTAAAAATCTAAATTTTATTTTTTATTATTTTGTAAATCAACACTGCCTGAATCCTTCTGGTAATGTTCTCGATCAGATTCAAGCATGTCTCCACCGAAATCTGATCCCAGGACTCTTCTAAACATTCCCAATGTTGGTGCATACTGGTCCACTCACTTGGGTACAAATACAGCTTTTTCTTTAACTCTACCCACAAGTGTTCAATTGGACTGAAGTCTGGGGACTGTGGGGGACAATCCAGCACTTTTACTTCATTGTAATTGAACCATTTCTTCACTAATCTAAACGTATGCTTCTAGTCATCCTGATGGAACACTATGCCACCCTTTTCATTCCCATAGTACTCGAGTGTATGAAGTAACTTATCTTGTGGGATACTCACATATAACTCAGCACTGAGAACACCATCGATCCTCCCAGTCAAGTATCCAAAGCCTTTCGCTGTGAAACATTTCCAGGGTCAGTGTAAGGAGGGGAAGACTAGGCAATTGCCTAGGGGCCCTGTCCCCAAGGGCCCCCGCCATGATCCGGAGCCTTATGACTCCAAATCCTGGAGTCAGGCTCAGCCAGATCAATAACGGAAAAGGGCCTGGCATCATGTGCCGCAGGGCCCCTTTTCCAATAGAAGCCTGCCCAGGGGAGGTCTGTAAAAATAACAAACATTTTTACTCACCTCCCCTGGGCTTCCAGCAAAACAGTGGAGCAACACGAGGATGCCCAGGAGAGGTAAGGAGCATTATACTAGAGGGGCCCTCTGGGGAGCATATTATACTGTGTGGGGTCACTGTGGGGAGCATATTTTACTGGGGGAGCCTCTGGGTAGCATATTATATTGTCTGGGGCCACTGTGGAGCATTATACTGGGGGGCCTCTGGGGAGCATATTAATATTGTGTGGGGCCACTGAGAAACCTTATACTGGGGGGATGCATTGGGGAGCATTTACCTTGTGAGGGGCCACTGTAGAGCATTATACTATGGGGGAAGCTCTGGGAAGTTTATTATATTTTGTGGGGTGACTGTGGGTAGCATATTATACTGGGGGGGCTCTGGGTAACATATCATTTTGTGTAGAGCCACTGTAGAGAATTTTACTGAGGGGGCCTTTGGGGAGCTTATTATATTGTGTGAGACCACTGTGGAGCATTATACTGGGGGGCGGGGCACTGTAAAGGGAAGTGTTGAATAAAACTTGGCTGGCTCTCCCCTTGCAACTCTTTCTCTCCCTGCAACTCTCTCTCTTCCTGCAACTCTCTCTTTCTCTCTCTTGCTCTCCATGCTCTCGCATCGCTTTAAGCCTTCTTTCCCCTATACTGCTACTCCTATACCTGTCTGTCCTATACCCCATGACCCTTAGGGATAGGGACAGTTAGACTGTTGAGTGGGGAGGGACTGTGCTATGTATATGTGTATATGTGTGTAGCATTTGTATAATTGTTGGGGAATTGTGGGTTTTGTATTTTTCGTTTTGTATTTTTCACTGTTTTATGTATAGAAATGCCTATTACATATAATGTTTAGTGTAATAGTGTTAGGTAATAAACATATTTTATTATCCTACACTGAGTTATGAATCTCTGTATGCAATGTCTTACTGTGTAAGGGAACAGAAATAAGAGTTAACCCTTTAAGGACCGGGCCTAAAAGTACCTTAAGGACCAAGCCTCATTTTTAAAAATTTGAGATGCTTTAACTTACACAAGTGATTTTGAAATTGTTTTTTCGTGACACATTGTACTTCATGTTAGTCGTAAACATTGGTCAATATTTTTTGCATTTATTTATAAAAAAAAAAATAGGAAATTTTGAAAATTTCGCAGTTTTCAAAATATGCTATGCTCTGCTTTTCAGACAAATAGTCATACCACACAAATCTATTAATAAATATTATCTGCCATACCTCTGCTTTACATCAGCCTCATTTTTTAATCGTCCTTTAATTTATTTTGGATGTTAGGAGGCTTACAAGTGTAACAGCAATTTTCCAGATTTTACAAGATTTCCCAAATCCATTTGTTCTGAAGGGGATTATAAAGGCCTATATATGAGAAATCCCCATGAATCACCCATTTTCAAAATTGCACCCCTCAATTAATTCAAAGCAACATTTGGGAAGTTTGTTAATCCTTTAAGCATTTCACAGGAATTAAAACAATATGGAGGGGAAATTTAAACATTTCATTTTTTGTTTTCAATAATACATTCATTTAGTCCTAAAATTAACACATTCACAAAGGGTCAAAGGAGAAAAAGCAACTCACTGTTTATTATAAAATTTCTCCTGAGCACAGAGATGTAAACTGATGTTTGGGCACACGGAAGGGAAGGAGCGACACTGGGTGTTTGAAAGCAGATTTTACTGGAATAGTTTTCAGGCGCCATATCTCATTTGCAGAGCCGCTAGAGTACCAATACAATGGAAACCCCCCAAAAGTGACCCAATTTTGGAAAATATTGACATTTGTATGACAGGCTGCATAAAACAGCCTGTCATACAAACTAATGTCATAGAAGCCTGGGAGCCTTCAATAGGCTATCATGGCAATGCGATGCCAGCCCTGGATCTCAATTTGGGTCCCAACAATCTCCAGCAAAATGGTGCCTCAGTCAGTTTTGATGCCTTAATGCCTGTGTTCAGTAGTTCTAGATCACCTCTGCAATCCCTTCATTCGCTGGCTTTATGGTCTCAGAGGATGGACCCCCACCAATCATAAACTGACCTTCTGGGCTTACCTTCCCCGGGGTCTTTCTTTCTGGGGCCCTTCACTGGGCCCCTGGAGCTAAGGTCACCATTTTAGATGATGACACCCATTTCTTCTGCTTCTGGGCCTTCTTCGGTAGGGAGCAGCCTCGTGTGGGAGGGGTCAATCAGTATTCTACCCCTTGCTCTGACTCCAAATACACACTACTCCAGCACTAACACCAAGGCTCTAACAGTTCCCCTGGACAAAAAAAGAGCCACCTCAAACCCCGGCCAGGGTTATACCAAGTATAGGGGGTGAACAATGGGAAAACTAACAGGGAATATGTACAGGGGAGAGCTGCAAAACAATTACATAGAACATATAGACAAGACATACAAACATAACCCAGAGGCACAAAGACAAACACAATAAAAGCAGGAGCCCTCTGGGATGCTGTAAAAACTCCATATAAAGGAAAAGCTGCTTAGAGCTGAGGGATTGTTACAGTCTTATCCAAACTTTAGACCCATGCGTTTTGCATACATTGAACTTCCAGGGTTCAGAACAACATTGTGGTTCCTGTTTATCATGATAACATTTAGAGTCACAACTGAAAGTTTGCTATCGGTGACCATGAAAATTCTCACATCAAAGAGCTATAAACGGATATTGAAATGAGGAATTGAAAGTTTATTAGAAAGTTGCGAAACTTTCACCTATTGGACAGTTATTTGCATGTTGGGAATAGATCTGAAATAATACATTGATGGCCCCCGCTTTTCTCTTTCAGGCCCGCAGCTGTTGGACCCGCAGCAGGAAGCGCATACGTGGGCCCAGCTCCAGGATACACGCCAAATCCTACCGCTGCCATAGACCTCTCTATTTATCACACTGGTACGAACATGTCCCAAGTCCCAAACTATACACTACCCTCTACAACCCTCTCTCCATCCTCAGCCAGCCAAGATCAACCACAGAGCTACTCCCAGAAGGCTCTTCTATAAGTCCCCGAAACCTGGACTCAATATCTTAGCTGTATCACCTATATAATACCTGTAATGTGACCACTCCCATCATTAAACCTTGCCTTTTAATTTCACTATTAGCCAACCATTTCTTAAGCCAAGGTTTACGTTCCACTGATCACGATCCCATTTAACCCTTGTATAATACACTATAAAGAGAGAATCTTGTAGACGCCGCGGCTTGGTTCTCATTGCATATATGTGGTGGGTAAATCATGACATTATGGTGTTTTATTCATGGCAACCTGGTGTAACCCAGCATTACGTCGTTGAAGAGGGCTGAAACAGCAAGGACTCACAATGGTGCCCAGGGGAGGTGAGCAACACTGGTTTTTATGTTTGTCAACTTCCCTCGGCCGCCGATCATTAATCTCTGGGGTCTGAAAGGACCCCAGAGTATAATAATATTTTGTATGTGGTATACCTCCAAAATTTTGGGTTCTGCCAAACCCGAAATTTTTGCAAATGGGGGGACATAGGACTCTACACTTATCACTTGTCCTGTGGAGAGGGGATAGAGAACCCTACACTTATCACTCGTTCTGTGTAGCCTTAGTCATAGGGGAATATAGCCAATCTGCAATACCAGACACAACCTATGAACAAGAGTGGCACTGTTTCCAGAAAAAAAAGATTTTTTTTTTCTAATCATGGAAAACCCCTTTAAGTATATCCTCAATACTATGGGTACCATGTCTTGAAAAGACTTTGCAAATAAAACTGATCCTGGGGACCTAGATAAGTTTTACATGAAAGAAGGATTAAAGGGATTGTCTAGGGAGTCTTATTTTACTTCAGGGTTTTTTTTTATGCTATATCAGGGGTTTCTGGGCTGGTTCAGACCCCAGGTCATGTGATCCGGAACCAGCACCTGATCCCCGGGTTGCTCGGCCTTGTCCCTTCTCTCTCGTTTTCAACACAATTTACCTGTGCTATGGGGGAGGTTTTATTATAGTCTGTCAGCCCCAATAACATAGGTAACTACCTGGAAAATAGGAGAGGACGTGGAGCGATCTGGGGACGGTTGTTGGCCCTGATCACGTGACCTGGGGTCAGAACCTGAGTACAGCATCAAAAAAACACAGCGGAAGTAAGTAAAATAAGACAACCCCTTTAAGTGAACTGAAATCCTTTTGGGTCAGTATAGTAGGCGATGATGTGAATGTTTTTAATACTTTTAAATGTAAAAAAAAAAAAAATCAAATTTGATGATTTCCGTCTTTTGCCAACATTCGTTTCATGTTTTTGTTCTATTTTGATTGTCTCAAGTCATTAAAAAATGTTTGTGCATTATAAAAGTATTACATCAGTTTCCTGAATCGCTTGATCTACTTTGTGTTTTTTTTTTTTATTTAAAGGGGATGTCCCTCATATCATTCTTATTTTTTATGATTTATACAAAGAACATTTGACCTTTATATGCTGTTAAAAAACTGATCCAGTGAGGAGTTATTATGACATTTACTTACATAGAATGACGCAACCTGGTGTTTAACACCTTAATGACCATGGACGTACTATTATAATATTAAGGTAATTAATGCAAATGGATGTAATAACAGCTTACGATGATCTGTGCTGGCAGGTTTACTGAAAAACCAGCAGTGACATACATAGCACCAATTAATGTTGAGGATCAGAGGGGTGTGCAATGGCAAACTCCTTCTGATCGTTGCAATTGGTTGGTCTGTACAGTGTAAAATAACAGTCATTGCTCTGCTCCCATTGGGATTTCCGAGCAGAGCTTTCACTGTGCTGCCCTGAGTCTGATTTACAGTGTGTTATCGCTGCGATGTTGTATTCTCACCTGCATCACCTGTGACACTATCGATCCTCTTCTACCACAGTCCATCCTCCTCTGCCACCCTTCAAAATGCTCTGCCACCTTTCCCCTTCTCTGTCACCCTCCATCCATCCATCAATCCATCCATCTATCACTTCCATCTGTGCAGAGTCTCCCTCCACCTTGCTGGCTGTTTTTTTTTTTTTTTTTAATTAACCCCTTACCAACAGCCCTTTTTTGGGGAAACTGTTTTTGTTGTTTCCTCTCCCCCCCTTTTTTTTTATTTTACCTTGTGCCTGTGATCGCCCCTGAGCGCTGATTGTATCTGTACTTAGATTTTTTTGACACAGTCTGTATATAATAATATATATGTACACTAGTATTCTGTAATCCTACATTCTATATATACTATTATATACAGTCATATGAAAAAGTTTGGGCACCCCTATTAATCTTAATCATTTTTAGTTCTAAATATTTGGGTGTTTGCAACAGCCATTTCAATTTGATATATCTAATAACTGATGGACACAGTAATATTTCAGGATTGAAATGAGGTTTATTGTACTAACAGAAAATGTGCAATATGCATTAAACCAAAATTTGACCGCTGCAAAAGTATGGGCACCTCAACAGAAAAGTGACATTAATATTTAGTAGATCCTCCTTTTGCAAAAATAACAGCTTCTAGTCGCTTCCTGTAGCTTTTAATCAGTTCCTGGATCCTGGATGAAGGTATTTTTGACCATTCCTCTTTACAAAACAATTCCAGTTCAGTTAAGTTTGATGGTCGCCGAGCATGGACAGCCCGCTTCAAATTATCCCACAGATGTTCAATGATATTCAGGTCTGGGGACTGGGATGGCCATTCCAGAACATTGTAATTGTTCCTCTGCATGAATGCCTGAGTAGATTTGGAGCTGTGTTTTGGATCATTGTCTTGCTGAAATATCCATCCCCGGCGTAACTTCAAATTCGTCACTGATTCTTGTACATTATTCTCAAGAATCTGCTGATACTGAGTTGAATCCATGCGACCCTCAACTTTAACAAGATTCCCGGTGCCGGCATTGGCCACACAGCCCCAAAACATGATGGAACCTCAAATTTTACAGTGGGTAGCAAGTGTTTTTCTTGGAATGCTGTGTTTTTTTGACGCCATGCATAACGCCTTTTTGTATGACCAAACAACTCAATCTTTGTTTCATCAGTCCACAGGATCTTCTTCCAAAATGAAGCTGGCTTGTCCAAATGTGCTTTTGCATACCTCAGGCGACTCTGTTTGTGGCGTGCTTTCAGAAACGGCTTCTTTCGCATCACTCTCCCATACAGCTTCTCCTTGTGCAAAGTGTGCTGTATTGTTGACCGATGCACAGTGACACCATCTGCAGCAAGATGATGCTGCAGCTCTTTGGAGGTGGTCTGTGGATTGTCCTTGACTGTTCTCACCATTCTTCTTCTCTGCCTTTCTGATATTTTTCTTGGCCTGCCACTTCTGGGCTTAACAAGAACTGTCCCTGTGGTCTTCCATTTCCTTACTATGTTCCTCACAGTGGAAACTGACAGGTTAAATCTCTGAGACAACTTTTTGTATCCTTCCCCTGAACAACTATGTTGAACAATCTTTGTTTTCAGATCATTTGAGAGTTGTTTTGAGGAGCCCATGATGCCACTCTTCAGAGGAGATTCAAATAGGAGAACAACTTGCAATTGGCCACCTTAAATACCTTTTCTCATGATTGGATACACCTGGCTATGAAGTTCAAAGCTCAGTGAGGTTACAAAACCAATTTTGTGCTTCAGTAAGTCAGTAAAAAGTAGTTAGGAGTATTCAAATCAATAAAATGATAAGGGTACCCAAATTTTTGCACCGGTCAAATTTTGGTTTAATGCATATTGCACATTTTCTGTTAGTACAATAAACCTCATTTCAATCCTGAAATATTACTGTGTCCATCAGTTATTAGATATATCAAATTGAAATGGCTGTTGCAAACACCCAAATATTTAGAACTAAAAATGATTAAGATTAATAGGGGTGCCCAAACTTTTTCATATGACTGTATGTACCCTACCAGAATATATTTAAACAATCTGAATATATTAATATCTATGTACATTTCGAGAATATAATCCTACAGTCTGTAAATATTAATCTATATGTACAATACCAGTATATCAGTTTAGAGTCTGTATATCTTAATATATGTACACAAACACTATATAAATATACAGTCGTTATGTATTAACATTTATGTACGCTACCACAATAAAATTATATATTCTAAATTTAAATATATGTTTACACAAATACTTTATAAATATACAGTCTGTATATATTAATATATGTGCACTACTAGTATATAATCCTACACTCTGTATATATTATTTTATACATACACTGCCACAAAAAAATTATAGTCTGTAAATATTAATATATATGTACACTACCACTATATAATTATGCAGTCTGAATAAAATAATATATATACATAATATATATATATATATATATATATATATATATATATATATACAACTGGTATGTAATCCTAAAGTCTGTATATACTAATATATACGTACACTACCACAATAAAATTATACAGTCTGTAAATATTATTATACATGTATACTACCACTTTATAATTAGACAGTCTGTATATATTAAAGTATGTGTATACTACCAGTATTTAATCCTACACACTATATGTATTAATATATATGTACACTACTACAATAAAATTTTCCAGTCTGTAAATATACAGTATATGTACACTACCACTATATATTTATACAGTATGTATATAATAATATATATGTACACTACTAGTCTCTAATTCTGTAGTTTATATATATTAATATATATGTACCTTAGCAGAATATGTTTATACAATCTGAATGCATAAATATCTATACAGTGGGGAAAAAAAGTATTTAGTCAGCCACCAATTGTGCAAGTTCTCCCACTTAAAAAGATGAGGCCGGCCTGTAATTGTCATCATAGGTAGACCTCAACTATGAGAGACAAAATGAGAAAACAAATCTAGAAAATCACATTGTCTGATTTTTTAAGAATTTATTTGCAAATTATGGTGGAAAATAGGTATTTGGTCTCCTACAAACAAGCAAGATTTCTGGCTCTCACAGACCTTTAACTTCTTCTTTAAGAGGCTCCTCTGTCCTCCACTCATTACCTGTAGTAATGGCTCCTGTTTGACATTGTTATCAGTATAAAAGACGCCTGTCCACAACCTCAAATAGTCACACTCCAAACTCCACTATGGTGAAGACCAAAGAGCTGTGGAAGGACCAGAAACAAAATGGTAGCCCTGCACCAGGCTGGGAAGACTGAATCTGCAATAGGCAAGCAGCTTGGTGTGAAGAAATCAACTGTGGGAGCAATAATTAGAAAATGGAAGACATACAAGACCACTGATAATCTCCCTCCATCAGGGGCTCCACGCAAGATCTCACCCCCGTGGGGTCAAAATGATCACAAGAACGGTGAGCAAAAATCCCAGAACCACACAGGGGGACCTAGTGAATGACCTGCAGAAAGCTGGGACTAACGTAACAAAGGCTACCATCAGTAACACACTACGCCGCCAGGGACTCAGATCCTGCAGTGCCAGACGTGTTCCGCTGCTTAAGCCAGTACATATCCGGGCCCGTCTGGTTTGCTAGAGAGCATTTGGATGTTCCAGAAGAGTATTGGGAGAATGTCATATGGTCAGATGAAACCAAAGTAGAACTGTTTGGTAGAAACACAACTCGTGGTGTTTGGAGGAGAGTGAATGCTGAGTTGCATCCAAAGAACACCATACCTACTGTGAAGCATGGGGGTGCCAACATTAATCTTAGGGGCTGTTTCTCTGCAAAGCGACCAGGACGACTGATCCATGTACATGAAAGAATGAATGGGGCCGTGTATCGTGAGATTTTGAGTGCAAACCTCCTTCCATCAGCAAGGGCATTGAAGATGAAACGTGGCTGGGTCTTTCAGCATGACAATGATCCCAAGCACACCGCCAGGGCAACGAAGGAGCGGATTCGTAAGAAGCATTTCAAGGTCCTGGAGTGGCCTAGCCAGTCTCCAGATCTCAACCCCACAGAAAACCTTTGGGGGGAGTTGAAAGTCCATGTTGCCCAGCGACAGCCCCAAAACATCCCTGCTCTAGAGGAGATCTGCATGGAGGAATGGGCCAACATACCAGCAACAGTGTGTGCCAACCTTGTGAAGACTTACAGAAAACGTTTGACCTCTGTCATTGCCAACAAAGGATATATAACAAAGTATTGAGATGAACTTTTGTTATTGACCAAATACTTATTTTCCACCATAATTTGCAAATAAATTCTTTAAAAATCAGACAATGTGATTTTCTGGATTTGTTTTCTCATTTTGTCTCTCATAGTTGAGGTCTACCTATGATGACAATTACAGGCCGGCCTCATCTTTTTAAGTGGGAGAACTTGCACAATTGGTGACTGACTAAATACTTTTTTTTCCCCACTGTGTACACTTCAAGAATATAATCCTACAGTCTGTTAATAATAATCTATAGGTACACTATTAGTATATCACCCTACAATCTGTATATCTTAATATATATGTACACTACCACAACAAAATTATAGTCTGTAAATATTAATATGTATGTACACAAACACTATATAAATACACAGTCTGTAAATATAAATAAATGTGTACACAAACACTATATAAATATACAGTCTATATATATTAATATATATGTACACTACCAGTATAAAATGCTATAGCCTGTATATATTTATATGTATTTACGCTACCACAATAAAATTATAAAATCTGTAATTTCTGCACTACCACTATATAATTATGCAGTCTGTATATATTACTATAAATGTACACTACCACAATAAAATTATACAGTATGTAAATATTAATCTATATGTACAATACCAGTATATATTCCTACAGTCTGAGTATATTAATATATATATATATATATATATATATATATATGTAAGCTACTAGTATAAAATCCTTCAGCCTGAATATAGTAATATATATGTATACTGCCACAAAAATATTATACATTATGTAAATAGTAATATATATGTACACTACTATATAATTATTCATTCTGTATATATTAATATACATATACATTACCACAATAAAATTATACAGTCTGTAAATAGTAATATATTTGTGCACTACCACTATATAATACTATAATCTGTATATAATATTATATATGTACACTACCACAATAAAATTATACAGTCTGTACAATTAAAAATACAGTATGTGTACACAATTACTATATAAATATACAGTCTGCATATAATATATATGTACACTACTAGTATATAATCCTATAGTTTGTATATATTTACACTACCACAATAAAATTATACAGTCTGTAAATAGTAATATATTTGTGCACTACCATTATATAATCATGTAATCTGTTTATATTAATATATATGTACACTACCACAATAAAATTATACAGTCTGTAAATAGTAATATATTTGTGCACTACCACTATATAATACAATAATCTATATATATTCTTATATATGTACACTACCACAACAACATTATACAGTTATTAAATATTAATATATATGTACACAACCACTATAAAAATATACAGTCTGTATAAATTAATATATACAAAAACCGCACGATATGCAAAGTGTAATACCACTAGTTCAGGAATAACTATGGGACAAAAATAAAAAATAAAAAATTAATAATAAACTATGAAAAATAGTTTTCTCTTACTTTTTCTCTTACTTTTCTCTTATTTTTCATAGTTTATTATAACTTTTTATTTTTTATTTTTGTCCCATAGTTATTCCTGAACTAGTGGTATTACACTTTGCATATTGTGCGGTTTTTGTAGGATAGTAGTTATCTCCTTTTTCTATAATTAGCTCCATACTGGTTCAATTATAATAGATTATAGGATTAGCATATTCATTTAGTTTAGACCATTTAACAGGCTTTTATTCTACTTGTATTACCGCTATTAGCATTATTTGCATAAACGGATTAAGTTTGTCCTTTCTATCTTGCCATATAGACCTTTTTTGACCTTCTTCCTGTTTCAAATGCCCCACTTCCGGTGGGAACGACGAACTGCGCATGCGCGAAATAGCGGTGACGTCATCGGCGTCTCACGCACTTATTATAAGTATCCTAGCATTACACAACAGCGGCAGCGCCATACATATAGCAGATTCTGCTGCCTGATGCATCTTATGCGCCTTATATCTCTCTGGGAACATTTCCTGCATACTACTTTTCAAGGTTGGTCTACTATATGCCTCTACAACTTCACTCTGCTGTTCTATGATAGATCTGGATTACTTATTGAATAGGTGGAGTGTTCCACCCCTCCTCTTTTCACCTCCTATAATCTATTTCAGATATATAAGTAGTGCTATCTATTCATGTTTACATACTATCCCCCCTTTTCCATCTGGATACCACTTTTTCCTTTACTTGTTATGCAGAACTGTTATGGATATCAGCACTTCTCCTCACATACTTCGGTTCACAACTTACTTATTTTTTGTCATAATGATGAAATAGGTAACACTGTTCCAGGTGATCACCCCAGCTGGGCTATGTGATCTCTTGATTCTGCTATATAATGAATATGATGCGACTATTGTTGATATATACTTGATGTATATTTGATGTATGTTATTATATTTTTTCACGTTTGTCACTATTTGGTTTACTGTCATTGTAGAGTCTGATGAAGGTCAATGAGACTGAAACGTTACAACTTGAATTGTACTCTACTCGTTATATTTTGGAAATAAATTTCACTATTCAAAACGCTTTCTAGTACGGAGTCCATTATCTATGACAAGTTAAGGGTTGGGACCCTACTCCTTACGTACTGGTGGTACTATCCACATCTTCTGCAATATATAATAATATATGTACACTACTAGTCTGTAATCCTACAGTCTATATAAATTAATATATATGTACCCTACCATAATATGTTTATACAATCTGAATATATAAATATCTATGTACACTTCGACAATATAATCCTACAGTTTGTAAATATTAATTTATATGTAAAATACCAGTATATCACCATATAGTCTGTATATATTTATATATATTTACACTACCACAATAAAATTATACAGACTGTAAATAGTAATATATTTGTGCACTACCACTATATAAATATGCAGTCTGGTTATATTATTATATATGTACAATACCACAATAAAATTATAACATCTGCAAATATTAATCTATATTTGCAATACCAGTATATATTCCTTCAGTCTATATTTATTAATATACAGTATATGTAAACAGCTAGTATAAAATTTTACAACCTGTATATATTAATATATATGTATACTACCATAAAAATATTATTCAGTCTGTAAATAGTAATATATGTACACAACTACCACAATAAAATTATAAGGTCTGTAAATAATAATATATTTATGCACTACCAGTATATAATACTGTAATCTGTATATATAATTATATATGTACAATACTATAATAACATTATACAGTCATTAAATATGAATATATATACACAACCATTATAAACATATACAGTCTCTATATATTAATCTATATGTATACCAGTAGTATATAATCTTACAGTATGTATATATTAATTTATATGTACACTGCCACAATTAACTTATGCAGTCTGTAAATATTAATATAAATATAAATATTTGTGCACTACACTATATTTTGCTATAATCTGCATGTATTATTATATATGTATACTACCACAATAAAATTATACAGTCATTAATTAATATATATGTACACAACCACTACATAAATAAAATTATAGTCTGTAAATATTATTATACATGTATAGTACCACTATACAATTAGACAGTCTGTATATATTATATGAACATAAGTATATGAACACTACCAGTATATAATCCTACAGTCTATATGTATTAATATATATGTACACTACCACAATAAAATTATACAGACTGTAAAAATTAATATATATGTACACTACCAATATATATTTACACAGTCTGTGTATATATATATATATATATATATATATATATATATATATATATATGTAAACTACTAGTCTGTAATCCTACGGTCTATATATATTAATATATATGTACCCTACCAGAATATATTTATACTATCTGAATATACAAATATCTATGTAAACTATGAGAATATAATCCTACAGTCTGTAAATATTAATCTATATGTAAACCACTAGTATATAATCCTAAAGCCTGTATAAATTAATATATATGTATACTACCACAAAAATATTATACAGTCTGTAAATAGTAATATATAAGTACAAGACCACTATATATTTATGCAATCTGTATATATTAATATATATGCACATTACCACAATAAAATTATACAGTCTGTAATTAATAATATAATTATGCACTACCACTATATAATACTATAATCTGTATATATTATTATATATGTACACTACCACTATAACATTATACAGTCATTAAGTATTAATATACATGTACACAACCACTATATAAATATACAGTCTAATATATATATATATATATATATATATATATATACACATATGTATACATACATATATATATATATATATATATATATATATATATTAATATATATGTAAACTACAAGTATATACTCCTACAGTCTGTAAATATTAATCTATATGTACCACTATATACTTATTCAGGGTGAATATATATATATATATATATATATATATATATATATATATATGTATAAAACTTGTATATAATACTACAGTCTGTATATACTAATATATAAGAACACTACCACAATAAAATTATACAGTCTGTAAATATTATTATACACATATACTAACACTATATAATTACATAGTCTGTATTTAATAAAGTATATGTACTGTACCAGTATATAATGCTACCGTCTATATTTATTAATATATATGTACACTACCACAATAAAATTGTATAGTCTGTAAATATATGTGAACACATATACTATATAATTATGCAATCTGTAAATATTAAAATATATGTACACTATCAATATATAATTACGCAGTCTGAATATAATATATATATATATATATATATATATATATAGATATATATATAACAAGTATATAATCCTACAGTCTGTATATACTAATATATTCGTACACTACCACAATAAAATTATACAGTCTGTAAATATTATTATACACGTATACTACCAATATATAATTACATAGTCTGTATATAATAATTTATATGTACACTACTAGTCTATAATCGTAAAGTCTATATATATATATTCATTTATATGTACCCTACCAGAATATATTTATACAATCTGAATATATAAATATCTATGTACACTTCGAGAATATAATCCTACATCTGTATATCTTAATATATATATACACTACTACAATAAAATTATACAACCTGTAAATATTAATATATGTACTGAAACACTATATAAATATACAGTCTTAATATATTAATATATGTACACTACCACAATAAAATTATACAATTTGTAAATATGATTATACATGTATACTACCACTACATAATTACATTGTCTGTATATAATAAAGTATATGTACACTACCAGTATATAATACTACAGTCTAAATATATTAATATATATATAAACACTACCGTTCAAAAGTTTAGGGTCACTTAGAAATTTCCTTATTTTTGAAAGAAAAGCACAGTTTTTTCAATGAAGATAACATTAAATGAATCATAAATACACTCTATACATTGTTAATGTAGTAAATGACTATTCTAGCTGCAAACTTCTGGTTTTTAATGCAATATCTACATAGGTGTATAGAGGCCCATTTCCAGCAACCATCACTCCAGTGTTCTAATGCTACATTTTGTTTGCTAACTGTGTAAGAAGGCTAATGGATGTTTAGAAAACCCTTGAAAACCCTTGTGCAAGTATGTTAGCACAGCTGAAAACAGTTTTGCTGGTTAAAGAAGCTATAAAACTGACCTTCCTTTGAGGTAGTTGAGAATCTGGAGCATTACATTCGTTGGTTCGATTAAACTCTCAAAATAGCCAGAAAAAGAAAACTTTCATGTGAAACTCGACAGTCTATTCTTGTTCTTAGAAATGAAGGCTATTCCATGTGAGAAATTACCAAGAAACTGAAGATTTCCTACAACGGTGTGTACTACTCCCTTCAGAGAACAACACAAACAGGCTCTAACCAGAGTAGAAAGAGAAGTGGGAGGCCCCGCTGCACAACTGAGCAACAAGACAAGAACATTAGAGTCTCTAGTTTGAGAAATTGACGCCTCACAGGTCCTCAACTGGCAGCTTCATTAAATAGTACCTGCAAAACGCCAGTGTAATCGTCTACAGTGAAGAGGCGACTCAGGGATGCCGGCCTTCAGGGCGGAGTGGCCAAGAAAAAGCCATATCTGAGACTGGCTAATAAAAGGAAAAGATTAATAGGGCAAAAGAACACAGACATTGGACAGAGGAAAAAAGTGTTATGGACAGACGAATCAAAGTTTGAGGTGTTTGGATCCCACAGAAGAACATTTGTGAGACGCAGAACAACTGAAAAGATGCTGGAAGAGTGCCTGACGCCATCTGTCAAGCATGGTGGATGTAATGTGATGGTCTGGGGTTGCTTTGGTGCTGGTAAAGTGGGAGATTTGTACAAGGTAAAAGGGATTTTGAATAAGGAAGGCTATCACTCCATCTTGCATCGCCATGCCATACCCTGTGGACAGCGCTTGATTGGAACCAATTTCATCCTACAACAGGACAATGACAAAAAGCACACCTCCAAATTATACAAGAACTATTTAGGGAAGAAGCCGGCAGCTGGTATTCTATCTGTAATGGAGTGGCCAGCGCAGTCACCACATCTCAACCCCATTGAGCTGTTGTGGGAGCAGCTTGACCGTATGGTACGCAAAAAGAGTCCATCAAGCCAATCCAACTTGTGGGAGGGGCTTCTGGAAGCATGGCGGGAAATGTCTCCAGATTACCTCAGCAAATTAACAGCTAGAATGCCAAAGGTCTGCATTGCTGGAACTGCTGCAAATGGAGCATTCTTTGACGAAAGCAAAGTTTGAAGGAGAAAATTATTATTTCGAATACAAATCATTATTTCTAACCTTGTCAATGTCTTGACTATATTTTCTATTCATTTTGCAACTCATTTGATAAATAAAAGTGTGAGTTTTCATGGAAAACACAAAATTGTCTGGGTGACCCCAAACTTTTGAACGGTAGTGTATATGTAGACTACCCCAATAATATTAATATATATGTACACTACTGCTATATATTTATACAGTCTCTATATAATAATATGTATGTACACTACTAGTCTGTAAACCTACAGTCTATATATATTAATATATATGTAACTACCACAATAAAATTATACAGTCTGTAAATATTAATATATATGTATACTACCACTATATAATTATGCAGTCTGTATATATTAATATATATGTATACTACTAGTATATAATCCTAAAGTCTGTATATACTAATAAATAAGTACATTACCATAATAAAATTATACAGTCTGTAAATATTATTATACCTGTATACTACCACTATACAATTAGACAGTCTGTATATATTAAAGTATATGAACACTACCATTATATAATCCTACAGTTTATATGTATTAATATATATGTACAATACCACTATAAAATTATACAGTCTGTAAAAATTAATATATATGTACACTACCTATATATTTATAGGTATAGTTATTGTGTGTGTGTGTATATATATATATATATATATATATATATATATATATATATATATAAAAAAAAAACACACACACACACACTAGAGGAAGGACCCGGCTTCGTACGGGTATATTTCATTTTTTGTTTGTGTAGTGACCCCATAAGAATTGGCCACTTTTGCACTTGACATCCAGTATGGCAGTCCAGTATAGGTATAGTCTATTTATGGCTGTGTTGCTATGGAAACCTGGTAAATGAAATGTGAACTTACATTGGCTAATACACGTCATATGACTGAATATTTAAGGACCTGCGAACTGCTATTGACTCATACAGGACATAAATAGCTTGGTTGCTATGGAAACCTGGTGTAAAGCTGTGTGTATGTCAAGACTGAACCTGCGATTTTCCATTGGTCCATAAGTGTCATGTGATCATGTGCATCTCAGTTTGGATATCAGTGAAAAACCTGCGATCGGTTGTTATGGAAAACCTGGAGTAAAGCTGTGTGTATGTGACCTTGTGTAACAGTGTCATCCACAGCGCCCTGCCTCTTTAAAGCTGACCTACAGCAGTGAAGAAAAATGGCTGGGTTGTTATTGAAACCTGGAGTGCAGCTGTGTGCATGTGGCTGACAATGCTTTGTCAGATTGGAGATGGGCTTGGGTCTGCTGGGGAGTTTCAGCAGCTAGCTGTTATCTGTAACATACCTTATCAGATTGGAGACAGGCTTGGGTCTGCTGAGAGTTTTCATTAGCTCGAGCAGCAGCCATGTGTTTTGCTGCAGGGGACATGAGTAGTTTAAAAAAACGTTTCAATTTATAAGAATGCTGAAATCCAGTATGGCAGTCCAGTCAGTGGCGTAAATACCGGTTTAGCAGTGGTAGCAGCTGCCACAGGGCCCTGGACATTAGGGAACCCGGCAGGCCTCTGATGGTTTTTTTTTTTTTTTTAACACCAGCAGGTAACGGGCCCTATTTACTTACCGATCCCCACTCCTGCTCACGGCCGCCTGCGCTTCACCTTCTGCAGAGGCGGCTGTGAGCAGGAGCGGGGATTGGTAAGTAAGGCCTGTGGGCCGTGAACCCCACAAACACTGCTATCATTATACTCTGGGGTCTTTTCAGCAGGCTTCGAGCCTCCTTGGTGGCGTCCCAGATGTCGGTGGGCCAGTCCGACGTCATTATGCGTTGCGATACATGCCTGGCTCACGTGACATCTGGTCCAACATTGAAGAAGTAGCGGGAAGTGCGAATAATACTATATGAAGGCGCCACTATGATACTGTGTGCAGGGGCCACTATGGGGCAGAATACTGTGTGCAAGGGCCACTATGGGGCCTAATAGTGTATGCAGAGGCCACTATGGGGCATAATAGTGTGTGCAGAAATGCAGTTTGTGCGTGGGGGGGTTGCCGGGGGGGGTCCCATGTCAAATGTTCGCCTTGGGGCCCTGCCATTGCTAGTTACGCCACTGAGTCCAGTATAGGTACAGTCTATTTATGGCTGTGTTGTTATGGAAACCTGGTAAATTAAATGTGAACTTATATTGGCTGATACACGTGATATGACTGAACATTTAAGGTCCTGTGAACTGCTATTCACTAATACAGGTCTTACATAGCTTGGTTGCTATGGAAACCTGTGTGCCTGAGGAGAGTAAGCGCCTGCGAGCTGTTATTTGCTGATAAGGGACATGTGACCGTGTGTATGGCAGTTGGAATATGAGTGAAAGACTTGCAGGCTTGTATAGACTAATGCTGGTCATTTTTTGGGAATACTGTACCTCAGGAACGGTACATCCAAGAGAGCTGAGACCCAGTCTATAATATTCCCGGACACCTGATGTACATGTGCCAAATTTGGTGAGGATCGGTCCAGTCGTTTGGTCGCGCATAAAGAACAGACAGACAGACAGACAGACAGACAGACAGACAGACAGACAGGAACTCATTTTTATATATATATAAGAGATATATATATATCTCCATATTAAATTCTCATTCTGTACCATCTGCTTTGCAGTACCATTTGGAAAAGCCTGTGGGGTCAAAATGCTCACTATCCCCCTATATGAATTTCTTAAGGGGTCTAGTTTCCAAAATGGGGTCACTTTTGGGAGTTTTCCACTGTTGTGGTACCTCGAGGGCTCTGCAAATGCAACATGTTCCCTATAAACCATTCCAGTAAAATCAGAGCTCCACAAGACAAATATCGCTCCTTCACTTCTGAGCCCTCCTCTGTGCACAAACAGCTGTTTTTGACCACAAATGAGGCATTGCTGTACTCGGGAGAAATTGTGTAAAAATATGGGGTACTTTATTCCCTGGTATAAGGGAAATAAATGATGAAAAAGTACATATAACTGGAGAAATTGTCATTTTTTTCAAATTGATTTCCAAATTCTAAAAAAATTCAGTGAAAAGCCTGGAGGTTCAAAATAGTCAAATCACCCACAGATGAATTCCTTAAAGGGTCTAGTTTCCAAAATGAGGTCACTTTTGGGGTGTTTCCCCTGTTGTGGTATATCTTGGGCTCTGCAAATGCAACATGGTGTCTATACACTATCCTAATGAAATCTTTGCATCAAAATCCATAAAGGTGCTCTTTCATTTCTGAGGACTGTGTTTGTGTCAGGTTGCACAAAAGGGACACCTATCGGATATTTCTACAAACTTTAGAATCAGAGTAATAAATTTGGTAGGTTTTGCTGTTAATCCCGTCTTTGTTACAGGAAAAATTGGTTTGAAATGGAAAATGTGCATAAAAAAATGACATTGGGAAATTTCACCTCCATTTTGCATTAATTCTTGAGGAACACCTAAAGGGTTAACAAAGTTCCTATACACTGTTTCGAATAAATTGAGGAGTAAAGTTTCTAAAATGGGGGTCATTTATTGGAGTTTTCTATTATATACGCCCCTCAAAGTCACTCCACAACTGAATAGGCCCCTAAAAAACAGAATCTTGAAATTTTCTTGAAAATCTGAGAATTTGCTACTAAATTTATAAGCCTTCTAACATCCTAGAAAAGTAAAAGGACATTGAAGAAACAATGTCAATATAAAATAGACATATGGTAAATATTAATTATTAAGAATTTTATGTGATATGACTATCTGTGATTTTATCATAATAACAGAAACTTTCAAAATTGACAATTTAGTCCTTTTTTTAACAAGCAAACACAAAGTATAATGATCAAAATCTACCACTAACATAAAATACAATGTGTCATGAAAAAACAATCTTGGAATCACTTGGATAGGTAAATGCATTATGAAGCTATTCTCACACAAAGTAAAAGATGTCACTGTTGGGATTCAGATGCAAGGCCACAATAAGAAGGTTAGTAAATTACAGGCTTTAGGAGAGCAGCAGCAGAAATGGGCTGACAACTGCAAGCAGTGGAAAATGCTATCTAAATGTAACACACCTCTGCAAGCCAAGAAAAGCCTCAGATGACTTCACCAGAGCTCCTCGCAAGAAGAGATGGATTTTCGCTGAATCTGAACCCCGGAATTGTCACCTAAACAGATGAGTACTATAAATAGATGCATTGCAGCAGGAACCAAACACCAAAACCGCACACTACTCACTGGGACAGAGAACACAAAATGGTCGTCAATCACGGGTCAGCAGCTGAAGAGGGCAATAAGAAACCAAATAATGTCCCTTTTCCTGGGACACCGGATGAAAATAGTTTTACAAAGTATAGAACAATCACTGTGTATACAGGGTAACTCACAAGCGTCACACAAGCACCATCAGAGGGGGTTTAGCCAATAAATTTATGCAGAAATATTTATGGCTACACGGGTGTGAGGACATTCTCGGACCAAGAATACAAATTATATACAGGGAAGAAAGGAAGAATAAGTGCTGTATATCACTGCAGGGAAATGTATTTGTATTACAGAGGTCATATATAAATGGACATGAGAACAGTCGAGTTCATTCCAACTATAACATTTTACATTCACTCAGTTTTCTCTCATTTTTATTTCTTCAGATCATTCAGTCTTATGTAACCCTTGTAGATGGGGATGGTCCATGAGCTTGTTACAGGACAGATATTATTGGACAGTCATGGTTGGGTTTTTATTAAGAATCTGCATCTTCATTTTTCTCAGTGTTGTCCACCAAGACGCTTTTGTCATGTGTGGTATCTGCACGGCTGCTGTCCATGTGTATTGTATTGGAGAAACCATTTTCTGGTTGTGACTTGTTCCGTTTTCTCCTATATAAGAAGACGACTGCAGCGGCGATTCCAGCAACGACCAGAATGACAAGGACAACTACACCAGTGGTCATGCCATGTGAGGACCTTTCTTCTGTAAAGGCAAATATGGATTAGAAAGTTATTACAGTCACAAATCCTACAGACAGAGGTCACAGTAAATGAGTAATAATCCATCACTGTCGGTAGTCGGGCACTTCTGGTCTATTTTACATCACACACTTAGGCTATGTTCATGCGTCAGATTTGCATGTTGGAAATCTGTTATTTATTTATTTACATAAAAAGTATTGATGTCCAGATTGAAGTTGGGTCATATATATAATGGAGTAATGGAGTGCTGGTGTATCAATTGTGTTTTAAAGGGGTTTTCTGAGCCTCATCAGGTTTTTGATACTGATGATCTGTTCTTAGGATAGGTCATCAATATCAGATCAGTGGGGTCTGACACCCAGGACCTACACCGATAAGTTATTCTCAACTGATCTCGAAAATCAATATCAAAAATCCACCAAAGTCTGTAAAACCCCTTATAATTTTCCTTTAGAATATCAAAAATAATAGCGATGGATAAGTTATACTGTACCTGGTGTCTCTAGTGGCTTTTCTGGGGGCAGCGGAACTGAAAACACATCAAACAACAGGTTAGAAATCAGATTTTTGTGTATTTTATAGGTAAAATTAGATGGGTTTTTAAATTTCATTGTGTTTCAGTGATTGCTCTCATTGTGTCCAATGACATCACTTACACACCGGATATATATGTATATGCACATGAGGAGACTTGTCTTAGGATATTTGTTCTTCAATATTTTTCCAACAACCAATCGCTGTGTATTATGTCATGAGATGGTATACAGGACACATCTATGGGCTTACTGTATTGTCCTGCTGGGAGAATTACAAAATGTATAATATGTTTGCACTGTAATATGTATATAATGTATAGTTATCCCTTTTATTGGGCTGAACCACTGTGGTGTGGGAGTTGAGAGTTGGTACGACCCACCATGAGAGTTCTGGCAAAGAAGTGAAGACGGGAAATAGAGAGGAATATGGGGTGTGAGGGGAGACTGAACCAGAACCACAGCTAACCTGCAGACCATCTGGCTAGCACAATGCTCCATGATCCCAGCAGACACGAGATGGGAAAAATCCCTACTCAGCTTATGCTACAGAGGAGAGTGTGCCAGATCTGAGGATAAGGGTTATATGAGCCTCAGAGCCATGATCCTGCCTGTGCCACAGGACAGACTGGGCACACTGCTGATCTGTACCCCACAGTGGGAACCAACAGAGACTTTACATATAGACATTACTATAGAGACAGCCTTAGCAAGAGAGACATAGTCTGTCAGAAGAATGTTCAAACTGGTAGCTCAGCCCTAACCTAAAGTGGTAACATCACAAGAACTGTACCTCCAGAATTGGATACAGTTAAACAGGGCTCTTCCTCTTTCTGCTTATCTCATGCCTCCTGAGTATTATTCCTGCATGACCATCATGGGCACTTCAACCTCCATCAGGCTCAAGAAGGCAGACAACAACTAGGACATGTCCCAAGGAAAACACTACCACCAACAACAGTAGTCCCTCTCAGTACTGCACCAGCTCAGGACAGGAGGAGATCTGTATGAATTGGTTAAGAGCTTCTACTCCCTGCCTCCTGGCCTTCTCCAATGGATTGCTGAATTACCTCCATACCATAACGCAATGAGGCTTTATGCAAATATACAGAAAATGGGTGTTTCTGGTAGATTTTGTGGGGAATTGGTTAAAAATATCTGCCAATGGGCTTTTAAATGTTAGGGTGTATGTCTATGAACATGGTACCCAGATAGGTGGGTGGAGCACTTATTCTCCCAGCATACAATACAACTAAGTTTCCCACTGTTTTCCTGATGTAAACTAGATGGGGTCTACTCGTGACTACACTGACTGCCAGCAGCTGTTATATGTGAGTGCACCACAAATACAGCAGAGTCTGGAGGCCAGGGAACCAGTGTAACTCACATTTCTTACTCCTTACAGAGACACAACGTTGCAATAAAATGTGATGATTTTCTTAGTTCTCAGTATTTGGCTGATATTGAGTCTGCGTTAACACGATGCATTGTTGTTGCAGTGACTTCAGTTGATATTGTTCATAGCCTTATAGGCTAAGATCAGATGTACAGTGGGGAAAAAAAGTATTTAGTCAGTCACCAATTGTGCAAGTTCTCCCACTTAAAAAGATGAGGCCGGCCTGTAATTGTCATCATAGGTAGACCTCAACTATGAGAGACAAAATGAGAAAACAAATCCAGAAAATCACATTGTCTGATTTTTAAAGAATTTATTTGCAAATTATGGTGGAAAATAAGTATTTGGTCAATAACAAAAGTTCATCTCAATACTTTGTTATATATCCTTTGTTGGCAATGACAGAGGTCAAACGTTTTCTGTAAGTCTTCACAAGGTTGGCACACACTGTTGCTGGTATGTTGGCCCATTCCTCCATGCAGATCTCCTCTAGAGCAGGGATGTTTTGGGGCTGTCGCTGGGCAACACGGACTTTCAACTCCCTCCAAAGGTTTTCTATGGGGTTGAGATCTGGAGACTGGCTAGGCCACTCCAGGACCTTGAAATGCTTCTTACGAAGCCGCTCCTTCGTTGCCCTGGCAGTGTGCTTGGGATCATTGTCATGCTGAAAGACCCAGCCACGTTTCATCTTCAATGCCCTTGCTGATGGAAGGAGGTTTGCACTCAAAATCTCACGATACATGGCCCCATTCATTCTTTCATGTACACGGATCAGTCGTCCTGGTCCCTTTGCAGAGAAACAGCCCCAAAGCATGATGTTGCCCCCCCATGCTTCACAGTAGGTATGGTGTTCTTTGGATGCAACTCAGCATTCACTCTCCTCCAAACACCACGAGTTGTGTTTCTACCAAACAGTTCTACTTTGGTTTCATCTGACCATATGACATTCTCCCAATACTCTTCTGGAACATCCAAATGCTCTCTAGCAAACTTCAGACGGGCCCGGATATGTACTGGCTTAAGCAGGGGGGACACGTCTGGCGCTGCAGGATCTGAGTCCCTGGCGGCGTAGTGTGTTACTGACGGTAGCCTTTGTTACGTTAGTCCCAGCTTTCTGCAGGTCAGTCACTAGGTCCCACCGTGTGGTTCTGGGATTTTTGCTCACCGTTCTTGTGATCATTTTGACCCCACGGGGTGAGATCTTGCGTGGAGCCCCTGATGGAGGGTGATTATTAGTGGTCTTGTAGGTCTTCCATTTTCTAATTATTGCTCCCACAGGTGATTTCTTCACACCAAGCTGCTTGCCTATTGCAGATTCAGTCTTCCCAGCCTGGTGCAGGTCTATAATTTTGTTTCTGGTCCTTCCACAGCTCTTTGGTCTTCACCATAGTGGAGTTTGGAGTGTGACTGAGGTTGTGGACAGGTGTCTTTTATACTGATAACAATGTCAAACAGGAGCCATTACTACAGGTAATGAGTGGAGGACAGAGGAGACTCTTAAAGAAAAAGTTACAGGTCTGTGAGAGCCAGAAATCTTGCTTGTTTGTTGACCAAATACTTATTTTCTACCATAATTTGCAAATAAATTCTTTAAAAAATCAGACAATGTGATTTTCCAGATATGCTTTCTCATTTTGTCTCTCATAGTTGAGGTCTACCTATGATAACAATTACAGGCCGGCCTCATCTTTTTAAGTGGGAGAACTTGCACAATTGGTGGGTGACTAAATACTTTTTTTCTCCACTGTATATTTGGTGTCATTCCAGCATGGAATTACAAACAGCCCAAGTGGTGCTGATAGTCCTCAGTGATATGTGCTTATAGGGGTTTTCCGGGACTCATTAATTGATGATTTATCTTTACAATAGGTCATCAATTAAAGATCGGCAAGTGTTTAACATCAGGGCCCCTGGTCCATCAGCTGTTTGAATAGGCTGCAGGGTTCGGGTGAGTGCTGCAACCTCTCCAGTACTCCACTGTATAGTGGCTGTACTTGGTATTGCAGCTCAGTCCATTCACTTGAATGAGACTAAGCTCCAATCAGACCAAGTGACCAATGTGAAGTGGAAGCAGTGCTCAGGGAGAGCCCTTGCTTCAACCAAGTAATCCACAGGGGTCCATTGTCAGACCTACTCGGATCTTCAACTGATGACCTATCAATTGAAGTGCCAGAAAATTCTTTTAATTTAAATAAACTTTATAATAATGCTACAAAGTTAACAAAAAAGATGCAGGTTTATGATGACTTACTTTTTAATGCCTTACATATGAACCCATTCTTTTTATGGCACACTAAGCTGCTCCATCTTCCTTTTTTGCCATCCATTTCCACACACTTTGAAGATGTATAATCATAGTACTCATAAATGCTGTATGTATATTCTTCTTGTCCATCATCTTCTTTCGATTCCTCATTTTTCCAGTTTATAAAGTCCATGGGTGTGTTGTCTAACCAAAGCCACTTGTCTAGAAACAAAGATTTCCTACTTAAACTAGCTACCCATTTTCAGAAAACTTTTTATATAACATCATGTAACATGCAGCGTATTGTTAAAGGTTTTCTTTGAGAGCTCTTCTGTATTCTGGAAAAACTACAGTATCTTGGTAATGGATTATGGATAATGCGATTCACAAGGGGAAAACACTATTTGATTCAGGTGACCATAACCTATGTGCAGGGATGGGGTAATATGCGGAGTCCTGGTGACCCTAACCTACCTTTCTGTTGGGTCAGGCTGGGTTGATATATTGGGTTTGTCACACTCCCTTTAAGGACTCTATTCACTGATGTTTAAGCTGACCGTGCTGTGCAATCTCCAAATGTACATTCACATAATGTGTAATTGTACTGGGAAATATGGTTCTCCCCATAAATTCCCTTTATAAGGAGGACACAAGTCCATTGTACAGAATAGAGGAGGAAAGGAGGGAGGGATGAACTAGAAATACTAGGAATAAATGATCTCTGATAAATCGGATACTGTTCTGATACTATACCTTCCAAATTCTGGTAAAGTCCAATCCAAAATGTTTTTTGCCGGTCACTGAGTATCTCAGTATGATGGAGGAGGAAATCCAATTCTGTAGAATCTGCAATTGAAGCTAAACTGCCACCTAGAAAATTGTCATAGTGAATAATTCTGTTTGCTTGGGATATCTGTTCCTCTAGGACATGCATTACACAACATAGTCAATGATCTGATGACTCTTTACATATAATTTATGTGTAACCCTTTCAGGGCCAATGCTTTCAGAAGGCAGGAGCTGGAGTGCGCAGCCTTACAGAGGACCACCATGACAAGCGGTTCAGAGACAGGGAACTGGGGTTAAGAGCGGTCATCTAGGGGACATAGGGGGCGGCTTAGCTAAGGCGAGGAGTTGGGGAGCCGCTACCTGATAAAAAAGTTGTCTTGTGTCTGACTAGATCTGCAGGAACGCCCGTCCACTCTAAGTTAGTACAATTTGGCAGCAAGGATGAAGGGTACAGTGTCATCATCATACAGCCTTTTGGGTAAGGTCTTTGAGGACAGTTAGATGGGAGCTTTTAGGGGATGAGTTGAGGTTAGTTGCATAAGTCGATATTAGAGATGATCACACCGGATTCAACCCTCAGTTATACTCAGTTTGCCTTACCTCTCCCGGACATCCTCATGGAGTCCTGCAGTCCCCTGACATCCTCTTATCACCTCAGACAGACTTCATGCACCCCGAGGTCACCATGTGACGCCCGTAATGAAGGCTGGAAGAAGATGTCGGGGGACCATTGGACACTAGAGGAGAAAGGTGAGGCAAAGTGAGTTTAACTGTTTGTTAGGTTGCTGCACCTCCCCTGGGTGCCCACTTATTATACTCTGGGGTCTTAAGAGATCCTAGATTATAATAACAGCACTTCCAGTTCATGAGAACAAGTTCAGTCTGAAACAAACCGGAGAGACGAACCTTATAAATATCCATTGAAATGAATCTCATGAGGTTCGCCTGTATCTAGTGCAGGTATTGCTGAGTCTCACCTGCTAGGTGGACCCTTAATGTTGTATATTTGAGCAGTTTCCAGGATATATTTATTAACCCCCCCCCCCCCCCCCAAGCTGTTTGCGAGGCGCGCAGGAACACTTGTAGTGGACATTGAAGTCCTTATGTCATATTTAGTTGATGTAATGTCTTTTATAATATTTCAGGTCACATTATGTTAATTTATTCTATTCATCTTTAATAAATTAGTGACTGTCCCCTACCTATAACACATCATGCAGTGTCTCATCAGGTTTCATACAAAGGTTAGAAGGGTAAGTGAGATTTGGTTGAGGGTCGAGTCGTATATTCCATAGGTTGGGTTATTTAATGGACAGTTTTATTAATACTCTGGTCATGTCCACTGCATAAAATCACATTTCAGAATTCCTCATTCTAAGGTTGAATATGTTTTTGTGTAATTTTTCTTTTTGAGTTAGATATAGGGGAAAATGAAGAAAAATAATTGTCTTCACCATAGTGTAGTCTTCTTAGCCCAACATCCATTGTTGCTACTCTACATGCTAGAATGCTCAAGAACAAAGTTCCTCACAGTATTTATAGCATGTCTCGAGGTCTAAACTGGAACATGAGATCTGGAAATGGGCACAAAGTATTGTGAACAACATTTTTATTGAGAATGTAAGACCATATACAGGTTGAGGAGACACTCGCACTCCTGTGTGTGCCGGTACACATGATAGTGATCCAATAGTTGTTGGCCACCAGATCACCATGAGTAGTGCTCTGCACATAGAGGAATGCTGGGAGGACAAGGATCACATTCTCTCAGTATTCCCCTCACCCCTACATGACTGTGAGAGTTCTAAGAAAAGGGAAATCAGGTATGTACTAAAGAGATATGTCAGGAGAACTGCCATGTTCTTTTCATATACATCTTATAATTACATTAGCGCTTGTTACGAATCTTATAAATTCTGTTCTCCTAGAAATTATTTGCAGAACTTACCATAACGAAAACATTGTAAGTATGCCCCATACCAAGACCTGGAGGAAGATGATTCAAAAATGTAACAATGGCTACGGAAGGAAATCCAGGACTTCGAAGTTACATTTGGGCAGGTTCCAGGTGTTTCAGGTGGGTCAGTGGGAGGGAGAACTTTAAGACGAAAAATTAGAAGACATTAGAGGTGATGTACAGTATACAGTTTGTTACATATATCTATTATACTTGATCATCCCAATGCGTTTAAAATGAAAACATAACCAACAGTTTCCCTATTTTCTATAGCTTATTGATAGTGAACCTCACAAGATTTTTTTTGTTTTGTGTCGGGTGGTTCGGTCACAAGATTTGTCACATTGCGGAAAAGCTGCTTTTTTTGTTTCAGATTTTGCTGTGGTACTTTGAGCCAAAGTAGGAGTGGATTTGCCACAACTCAAAGGGAGGGATCCAGAGGATGGAAGTAGTAGTGATGGTGGTGATGTCACAGGGTAGGCCGAGTACACTCAACTGACCTCCTCCAGCCCACCTCCCAGGTCAGACACTGCTGAGGGGGACCTGCGTGGTACCTGATGTGGTGGTGGTAGTGGTTCCCCCGGGGCGCTTCCAGTTGGAGAGGGGTCCTCTCTCACCCTGAGCCACGTGATGGTGTTTGGGAGGGCCCTGATGGTAACAGCAGGAACAAATCAGGAGGCAGTGGTGCAATTTAACCAAGATGAACTTTACTGTAACAACCAGGAAACTCTCAACAATAAACTGATGAAGCTTCCCGATGGGGGTAGTAGTCTCCAAGTTGTTGGCTACACCCAGGCTTGGGATGAGAGATTCTCAGATTATGTTGGTGATAGGTTGCCTTTTTCTCCACTCCAAATAGATACTACAGTTTGCCTCACCCAGTATATGGATCTGGGGGTAGAATGTGAGAAAGTCCCTTAAGCCCAAATACCTGTCTGTTACCCAGTAGGCAGCTTCTTGGGAAGCAGGCCTTCTATACTCCTCCTAGACACAGTGTCTGGTGGATGGACAGCAGAATCTTCCCCACCCAATGGCCTGTGATTGTCCAGGGCTATACCAAGCCTTACCTAAGTGAGGGGTGAGACAATAGTGAAACTGTAAATACACAAAATACACAATACACATATACAAAATACAAAAACAATATATACAACCAGAGGCACATACAATAAAAGACAGTTTAAGCTGTGTCACTCTGCAGATTGAAGCCATACCTAACTGTCACTCAAAAAAACAGCAAAATCTGAAACAAAAAAAAGCAGTTTTTCCACAACATGGAGCGTCAGCTTTAGGGTCAAACAAGTTTAGTAAGAAACACACCATAAATTAGCTTAAAACATAGTGTAGAACCAGTGGCGTAACTAGGAATGGCTGGGCCCCATTCGACATGGGGGGCCCCCCAAACCCACACAAATCACATTCCTGCGCACACTATTATGCACTATAGTGGCCCCTGCACACAGTATTATGCAGCATAGTGGCCACTGAACACAGTATTATGCCCCATAGTGGCCCCTGCACACAGTATTATGCCCCATAGTGGCCCCTGCACACAGTATTATGCCCCATAGTGGCCCCTGCACACAGTATTATGCCCCATAGTGGCCCCTGCACACAGTATTATGCCGCATAGTGGCCCCTGCACACAGTATTATGCCCCATAGTGGCCCCTGCACACAGTATTATGCCCCATAGTGGCCCCTGCACACAGTATTATGCCCCATAGTGGCCCCTGCACACAGTATTATGCAGCATAGTGGCCCCTGCACACAGTATTATGCAGCATAGTGGCCCCTGTACACTATGTACATCCACCATTATTGCAACGCCTCGTGTTCATAATTACAGTACTTTATATAGTGTATAACATCAGCACTGTAAGGTGTTCACCTACCACTGACTATTAGCTGAGAAGCTGTTAGCTGATGTCAGGTGGCGCTAGAATGTCACTGTGACTCACAAGACACACACGTGTCTTTTGTATTTTTCCTGTGCAATACATGTAGTGGCCATTTAAGTTCGTCCAAGGCAAATCACCCTTTGGTTTGGTTAAAAACCTCATGGATCCATGCTTGACTCATTTTGACACAATTAATTTTTACACGCTACTTGTGGACAGTTTCATCCTTTTAGGTGTTACAAAACCCCCGGCAGAACTGAACACTCTCTCGGCCATAACACTTGAGGCCGGACAACATAAATATCCCATGGCAAACTAGGCCAGCTCCTACTGCTGCTCTAATATATTGGCCTACAATTCCATTGGTTCATAATTATATGCTGCAATATAGATACACGCTAGGTACTACTACTCCTACTATTATTCTTTAGCTGTATTTCAAGTTTTGCTGCTGTCAGTGCTGTGTATTACTGAACAAAATGGAGTAATTGCTTAGGGTAGTGCAATGATGATCAGCGTTTATTTCCTCTTTGTTCTTCATTTTCATGGTGTATTTACAACTCTTTTACTATGGCGACTGGTATGTAGATGTAGGATATTTGATCTGTCTACTTAGTTATGCTAAAAAGTTTACATACCCCAGCAGATTTTTTGTTTTTTTGGCCTTTTTTCAGAGAATATGAATATGTCAAACTTCTGTGTTTTCTCTTTTTAAATCAAAATGACAACCAAAAACATCAAAATGACCCTGTTCAAAAGCTCCCATCCCCCAGTTCTTAATACCGTGTATTGCCCCCTCTAACATCAATGACCGCTTGAAGTCTTTTGTGGTAGTTGTGGATGAGGCTCTTTATTTTCTCAGATGGTTCTCCAGTTCCTGTAAATTCCTGGGCTGTCTTGCATGTTCTGCGCACTTGAGATCTCCCCAGAGTGGCTCAATGATATTGAGGTCAGGAGACTGAGATGGCCACTCCAGAACTTTCACTTTCTGCTGTAGCCAATGACAGGTCGACTTGGCCTTGTGTTTTGGATCGTTGTCATGTTGGAACGTCCAAGTACGTCCCATGCGCAGCTTCCTGGCTGATGAATTTGCCTCCAGTATTTGCTGATAACGCGCTGCATTCATCTTTCCTTCAACTTTGACCAAGCTTCCTGTGCCTTTGAAGCTCACACATCCCCACATCATCAGTGATCCACCTCCGGGCTTTACAGTAGGAATGGTGTTCCTTTCATCATAGGCCTTGGTGACACCTCTCCAAATGTAACATTTATGGTTGTGGCCAAAAAGTTCAATTTTTGTCTCATCACTACAAATGACCTTGTTCCAGAAGTTTTGAGGCTTGTGTCTGTGCTGTTTGGCGTATTGAAGGCGAGATTCTTTGTGGTATTTGCGCAGTAATGGCTTTCTTCTGGCAACTCGACCATGCAGCCCATTTTTCTTCAAGTGCCTCCTTATTGTGTATCTTGAAACAGCCACATCGATAGTTTTCAGAGAGTCCTGTATTTCAGCTGATGTTATGTTATGTGCGGGTTTTTCTTTGCATCCCAAACAATTTTCGGGGCAGTTGTTTTGGTTGGTCTACCTGACCATGGTTTGGTTTTTGAGCATGTTATCAGGCCAAAATCACCAGGGGATGTGAACTTTTGAACCAGGTCATGATGATTTAAAAAGAGAAAACACAGAAGATTGACAATAAATGGCTTCAACCAACCACTAACCATGAGTGGAGAAAAAGTTTTTGTATTATCATTCATATACTCTGAAAAAAGGCCAAAAAAACTAAAAATCTGCCGGGGTATGTAAACTGTATATGTATATGGCTTATTGGATGTATATAGTATTTGGTGTACCATGGCCAGCTACTAGTGAGTTTGTCTTACATATTCACTACCTGTAACACTGGCCCCCATGTTTCTGGCGATATTTAAGATATATATACACACGTGGTCAAAATTGTTGGTACCCCTCGTTTAATGAAAGAAAAACCCACAATGGTCACAGAAATAACTTGAATCTGACAAAAGAAATAATATATGAAAATTCTATGAAAATGAACAAATGAAAGTCAGGCATTGCTTTCCAACCAGGCTTCAACAGAATTTTTTAAAAAAGAAAACTCATGAAACAGGCCTGGACAGAAATGAGGGTTCCCTTAACTTAATATTTTGTTGCACAACCTTTTGAGGCAATCCCTGCAATCAAACGATTCCTGTAATTGTCAATGAGACTTCTGCACCTCTCAGCAGGTATTTTGGCCACTCCTCATGAGCAAACTGCTCCAGTTGTCTCGGGTTTGAAGGGTGCCTTTTCCAGACGGCATGTTTCAGCTCCTTCCAAAGATGCTCAATAGGATTTAGGTCAGGGCTCATAGAAGGCCACTTCAGAATAGTCCAATGTTTTCCTCTTAGCCATTCTTGGGTGTTTTTAGCTGTGTGTTTTGGGTCATTATCCTGTTGCAAGACCCATGACCTGCGAGTGAGACCAAGCTTTCTGACACTGGGCAGCACATTTCTCTCTAGAATCCCTTGATAGTCTTGAGATTTCATTGTACCCTGCACAGATTCAAGACACCCTGTGCCAGATGCAGCAAAGCAGCCCCAGAACATAACAGAGCCTCCTCCATGTGTCACAGTAGGGACAGTGTTCTTTTCAAGATATGCTTCATTTTTCCGTCTTTGAACATAGAGCTGATGTGCCTTGCCAAAAATTTTGATTTTTGTCTCATTTGTCCATAGGACATTCTCCCAGAAGCTTTGTGGCTTGTCAACATGTACTTTGGCAAATTACTTTTGTCAGATTCAAGTTATTTCTGTGACCATTGTGGGTTTTTCTTTCATTAAATGAGGGGTACCAACAATTTTATCCACGTGTGTATATTTTGAGATAATTAGCTCATATATGCTCTTAATATTTAACTCAATGGCGTTTACTATGCATTGCTAGTCTTGGCAGCCATTGTTATATAATTTTGTGTATCTGTCCTCATATTTATTGGTTACGCCATTTAATTGTTATACAACTATTTTGCACTGCAGGATTAATGCCCCCCGGGGGGATAGGTCCTGTATACTGCACACGCTGTATTTCATCATATGTGCGTGTTTGCACATTCTCTCAGATAGATCTATACTTATATGTATGTATATTTATTATATTTTAAACAATAAATTTGATTATTATTTTTCTATATACAGAGTCTCTATAAACTAATTTTTTGGTTGGCTTAGTTATTGAAGGTTCCTAGGCTTGTCTGACATTAATTTGTATGACAGGCTGCTTTATGCAAATACTGGTATTTTGCAGTGCATTAGCATTGTAAAGCATTGCATTAGTGATCAGACCCACTGGGGTTCAAGACCCCTAAAGGATCTAATAAATACAGTATTAAAAAAATTAAAGAGAATTAAAAATTTGAATCACCACCTTTCCCTAGAATACATATAAAAGAAAAATTACTGTGAAACACGTACACATTAGGTATCTCTGTATCTGAGAAGGCCCGGTCTACAAATTTATAAAAATAATTTTCTCATTCCGAACGGTGAATGTAACGGGGAAAAAAAAAATCAAAATTGCCGAACCACCATTTTTTCACTGTTTCTCTTCTGATAAAAATTTGACCAAAAAGAGATCAAGGCAATAGACTTTCCCCAAAAAAGGTATAACAAAAAAATTTCATCTGGCCAAGCAAAAAAAGTTGCCTTATGCATCCCCGAACACAGAAATATAAAAAAGTTATGGGTGTCAGAAAAGAATAAAAAAAAATTTTTGCAAACTTTTGGACTTTTGTTAAGGTGCTAAAATGTAAATAAAACTATATTGTACCAAAACAAAGAATAGAGGTGACATGTCATTTTGGCTGCACAGTGAACGCCGTAAAAATGAATTCCATAAGAAAGTTGGGAAAGTACTTTTTCTCCAGTTGGTCCCATTCTGAATTTTTTTCCAGCTTCTCAGTACATTGCACAGAATAATAAATGATACCATTATGAAGAACAATTTATCCTGCAAACATTAAGCTCTCATGTGTCTCTGTGAACGGAAAAATAAAAAGATATGGAGTATGGAAGGCAGGGAGTCAAAAATAAAAATTGAAAAATGTCTCTGTCGGGAAGGAGTTAAAAAACAAACAATTTAGAACCTTTGAGTCATACCCAGTTCGAATTGGTTCACCCATCTCTACTTATTCACAGTCAGCTCCTATGCAGACCTTTGTGTCTCCATGGTAACAGACTACAAGTAACTGTGTGTAATATACTCTTACAGTTAAACTTTCTTTCGTCTGTCCTTATTTTTTTTTTTGTTAAACTATTGAATGATGATTGTTTGTGTTTGTGGAGGAGAGGAATAGGACTAAGCGGTGTCCATCATGCATAAGAAGGAGTCTGATGCGAATCAATTCAATAATAAATTTCTAGAAGGAATAAGAGAAGAACCACTAGTGCTGGCTGAAGTGATCTAAAAAATGTAGCTCCAACCTCTATGTGTTTGGGGATCAGCTCAGAAATTTTGGCCTACAATAGATTGAAAATTGTTATGTACTGACACTTCTTCTGATACTAGATTCCTGGCAGTGATCATCTTACCACTTGTTTGTTTGCAGATAGAGGAATAACTCTCATTACAAGACGACGTCTTCCATTGTCCATCCGTATCCACATATACGCAGGAAGCGTCCATTCTTGGCTCCTCAGCGGCCCATTTAGTGTAGCGAACTCTCCAGTTATCAACCCACTTGTATGTATTTTTAGTCTGAAAGAATTACAGTTTTATACATGGAATTATATATAAATAAAATCACCTTACCGATCCTGCGTCACTCCGGTTCTGTAGCTTCCTGGGCAAACCACCTGTCTCTTTACCCTGGGATTCAATGATGACATCCCGTCACAGACATATAATAACTGTAGTCAATCACAGTCCATGCCAAGTCACCACTACAGCCAGTGCCATGTTGGGTCATCATCGAGGGATACAGGAAGCAGAAGCATGGGAGTGACGAGGAATCGGTAAGGTATTACACTATTTTATACAATTATAAGCAATTTTTACATTTTTTGGTGGCTGGACAATCTCTTTTATGACTAATTGTGATACCAAATGGTGCAATATCCAGTATATTCTGCTGTTTGTATGAAAGCCTAGAAGAAAATTACAATGGACGCCTGGTTATGAGTTAGCTGTATGTATGAGCCTTTCAGATGGACGGACTGAGACATCTACAGCGGAAACTTCTCTTGATTTTTACTATTACAGTCATATGAAAAAGTTTGGGCACCCCTATTAATCTTAATCATTTTTAGTTCTAAATATTTGGGTGTTTGCAACAGCCATTTCAATTTGATATATCTAATAACTGATGGACACAGTAATATTTCAGGATTGAAATGAGGTTTATTGTACTAACAGAAAATGTGCAATATGCATTAAACCAAACCGGTGCAAAAGTATGGGCACCTCAACAGAAAAGTGACATTAATATTTAGTAGATCCTCCTTTTGCGAAAATAACAGCCTCTAGTCGCTTCCTGTAGCTTTTAATCAGTTCCTGGATCCTGGATGAAGGTATTTTTGACCATTCCTCTTTACAAAACAATTCCAGTTCAGTTAAGTTTGATGGTCGCCGAGCATGGACAGCCCGCTTCAAATTATCCCACAGATGTTCAATGATATTCAGGTCTGGGGACTGGGATGGCCATTCCAGAACATTGTAATTGTTCCTCTGCATGAATGCCTGAGTAGATTTGGAGCTGTGTTTTGGATCATTGTCTTGCTGAAATATCCATCCCCGGCGTAACTTCAAATTCGTCACTGATTCTTGTACATTATTCTCAAGAATCTGCTGATACTGAGTTGATTCCATGCGACCCTCAACTTTAACAAGATTCCCGGTGCCGGCATTGGCCACACAGCCCCAAAGCATGATGGAACCTCCACCAAATTTTACAGTGGGTAGCAAGTGTTTTTCTTGGAATGCTGTGTTTTTTGGACGCCATGCATAACGCCTTTTTGTATGACCAAACAACTCAATCTTTGTTTCATCAGTCCACAGGACCTTCTTCCAAAATGAAGCTGGCTTGTCCAAATGTGCTTTTGCATACCTCAGGCGACTCTGTTTGTGGCGTGCTTTCAGAAACGGCTTCTTTCGCATCACTCTCCCATACAGCTTCTCCTTGTGCAAAGTGTGCTGTATTGTTGACCGATGCACAGTGACACCATCTGCAGCAAGATGATGCTGCAGCTCTTTGGAGGTGGTCTGTGGATTGTCCTTGACTGTTCTCACCATTCTTCTTCTCTGCCTTTCTGATATTTTTCTTGGCCTGCCACTTCTGGGCTTAACAAGAACTGTCCCTGTGGTCTTCCATTTCCTTACTATGTTCCTCACAGTGGAAACTGACAGGTTAAATCTCTGAGACAACTTTTTGTATCCTTCCCCTGAACAACTATGTTGAACAATCGTTGTTTTCAGATCATTTGAGAGTTGTTTTGAGGAGCCCATGATGCCACTCTTCAGAGGAGATTCAAATAGGAGAACAACTTGCAATTGGCCACCTTAAATACCTTTTCTCATGATTGGATACACCTGGCTATGAAGTTCAAAGCTCAGTGAGGTTACAAAACCAATTTTGTGCTTCAGTAAGTCAGTAAAAAGTAGTTAGGAGTATTCAAACCAATAAAATGATAAGGGTACCCAAATTTTTGCACCGGTCAAATTTTGGTTTAATGCATATTGCACATTTTCTGTTAGTACAATAAACCTCATTTCAATCCTGAAATATTACTGTGTCCATCAGTTATTAGATATATCAAATTGAAATGGCTGTTGCAAACATCCAAATATTTAGAACTAAAAATGATTAAGATTAATAGGGGTGCCCAAACTTTTTCATATGACTGTATGTAATTTTAGTGTTGCTGCATCATACACATAAGACATGACCACATTTCTATCACATTTTTACTACAAATTAATAAATAATAATAAAAATATTCCCACCTCGTTCCTACTATACAGGCCAATCCAAAGAGGCTCCTTATATATAGCCAGGTGGAGTTTTAGAAAAGATGTGGTGTACTCGTCCAAGATGCTGGCGAGCTGTGAATTATCCTTCAGACACTCCTGACGTGCGTCATCCCAGGTCCTTTTGGTTGTGTCAAACTTGTAGGTGGCGTCTCCATATTTATAGTGGTCTGAGGGACTGGTGGGGTTAACTGGTAGACTCGGATCTAAGGAAGAAATAAATATAAATTAGTTACTGTACATTTAGTGGAAGACAACAGACTATTACCTTAAAGGGGATGTCCAGGATTTGAAGAAACCCATATGGCAGCTGGGGTAGGTGTAAAAGAAAAAAAAAAGGCACACTCACCTGTCTCCAGCGCTTCATTGTCTGCTCCTGGTCCCTTTTCCATCACGTGCCACTGAGTCCTCAGCAGTCATGTGAGCCTCAGGGTTTCCCACAGTGTGATCCCTGGTACGTGACAGAAAGGAGTTCGGGAGCGATGGCAGGGTCAGAATTGCCAACCAGAGGATCCTGCAGTGGGCCCAGACTCTAACACATTAGTGGGTATTAAGGTCTATTAAGAGCACTAAGGTCTATTCCCTATGGATTGTCGAAGGGTGGGCCCCAGAAACATTTTATCTGGTGGGTCCAAGGAACCAAAGTCTAACACTGAGAAACAGAGGCAGATGAGTATGCCTATTTTTGTCCTTCTGCACCCTCCCTAGCTGCCCCACAGGTTGCTCCAAGTCCCGGACAACTCACACACGGTATCTGTTTTTTTTTCCTTTAAATGCCACTGCAGTTTTTGTTTCAGTTCTTTCAGCCAAAGCCATAAGTGGATACCGCAGGAAGGTGTAATGTACGCTCTTCCTCTGTATTTCCCATTCCTTTTTAATCTACTTTTTAATCTAATCTTATTAAGCTACATGTGCATTTTTTCTTTATATAAATTGTGCCTTTTTGAGGTCTTTATGAAGCCTTTGCACCTTTTTTCCCAGATGTTATGCTGCTCTCACCACTTTTGTTTTTTGGCGAGAAAAGGGAAGTGTCCTAAATGGAGATCCTTTTCACGCTGTATTTATGATGTGCGACTTTAAAAAAAGGGGCAAAAAAGGTGCAAATGCACTCCAGTCCGCGGGCAGTGTAAAAGAGCCCGTCAGGTTAGAAAGCATTACAAAGGGGCAATTGTGCAATTTTTTAACAATTGCTCCGTTTTTGACCAAAAAGGGGCAATGTGCACATGGACTAAAAAGACACATCTAAAATAACTAGCACGTGTACGACATTTCACAAGGAGGTGCGCCGACACCATAAATAAGAACCACAGTAAAACTAGTTTAAAAAAAGGGGCACCTGCGTAAAATACGGCCAAAAGAGGGGCAGATGATAAATAACCCCCAATGAGTGAAGTCACCTTTAGGCTAAGGCTCCACATTGCAGAAAAGCTGCTTTTTTGTTGCAAATTTTGTTGCAGTTTTTTGAGCCAAAGTTAGGAGTAGATTAGACAGAAGGGAGAAGTGTAGGAGCTTCCTTATATTCTCCTTTAGTAGCCTTTCCTGGGTTTGGCTCTAAAAAAGGCAGCAAAATCTGCAACAAAAAAAGCTGCATTTCTGCAAGGTGGGGCTTCAGCCTTAATGGGGTTTTCCGGGTAAAAAATGTTTTTTCAAAAAATGCCTGTTAGTGCTATTAATGGGTTAATAAATGCACCCATATACTTTTAGCCGTGTTTTGAGTGATTTCTGGGTGTCCCTGGGAGCTCCTGGTATCTTCTGCATTTGTTTACATGGTTCAGCTTCCGGCTATGTAACTTTCCGATCCATGCGCAGTATTGGTAGATTATCGTCAGCAGTGCGCACAGCAGCGCTGGGAGAATCTCAGCAGTCAGAAAAGAAGGAGGAGGCGTCCCGCAGGAAGAAGCATTGGAAGCTAAGTGTGATGGAGTGGATGGGGGGGGGGGAAATAGTAGTGACGATCCGTTTCCGGAAATGGGGAAACGGATCGTCACCAGATAATCAGAAAATGTCCCTGGGCAGTCACATGACCACACCAAGGATATGGGTAAATATACTGTACATTTTTGATTAATTATGTTATTTAGAAAGTAGGAGGGTGTTTAGATTAGTGTAGGGATTTCCATTTATCCCAGACAACCCCTTTAAGCACATACAGTAACTGTACAATGAAAAAAAAAAAATCTCTGATACGACGAGGAGTCACGATTGGATTGTGAGCTGTTTTGTGTAGCTCCTGACTTACCATAACCAACAAGTTTGGCAGATTCTATGAGCCAGTCCTGTACACTAATCAATACACTTGCCTTGATAGAAGGGATCCAAGAGGGTACGGCCACACGGGGCAGCACTGAGGTAGGTGCTACCTACAAAACCACTTGTATTGTGTTACCCAGTGTGACCTGCCCTAATAGATGACGTCTATCTGATGGAATTCCTCACTGCTGAGCTCTGACTATGGAGAAAAGTCTCACCGATTAGAGCACCAGATAAAAGAAATGTCTCCGCCATAACTGATCTTACCCTTATATTTCTGGCAGATGTATCCTCTGTCCAGACTACAATCCTGCACAATCCAGGTACCGGCATTCAGTATAGTCCCACGTTGCAAGGCCACACAATCATCCTTAAAAAGATTAAATTAAAAAATGACACATTTTCATGTACGGTACGTCTTAGGTGTGGAAAAAATGCTGTGCAGTAAGAATGCTTTCAGGAATAGAAGGGTTAATAGTTTATTTTTATCAATTAACAAAATAAAGTGAATGAAGAAAACAGAAATGTAAATCCCATCAATATTTGGTGTGACCAGCTCTGCCCCATAACATAAGAATGCCCGGTCCTGATGTGCGGTGACCACAGGTGAAAAGAGGTGCTCTGGCAGACATGACCACGCCCCTGGTGCACCAATCAGCTTATTTACATATGGACATACATATAGGGGTGTAACTAGCCAAGACTGGGCCCCATAGACAACTTTTGACTTAATGGCTCTTCCACACAGTATTACTGTATGTCCCCTCATGGCCTCAACGGTGTTCGTTGGACATACTGCAAAGATATGGAGTTCAGCAGAACCCAAAATGTTTGGTGTACACCACCTAGGAACTATTATTATACTCTAGGGTCATTTCAGACCTCAGAGTATGATAATTGGAGGCCCAGGGAAGGTGGCAAACATAAAAACTAGTGTTACTCACCTCTCCAAGGTGACTCTCCGCTGTTTTCGGTCCTCTTCAATGACATCACAGACTTGAGTTACACCGGCGTCATTATGCGTCACAACACCGGCCTAACATCTGTGACGTCACTACAGAGGCTGAAGACATCATGAAGTCACGCCAGAGAGGCGAGTAACACTGTTTTTTATGTTCGCTCACCTCCCCTGGGTCTTGGATCATTATACTCTGGGGACTGAAGAGACCCCAGAATATAATAATAGCAGTATTAGTTGGGGTTCGCCCAACATATACTCTTGCCGCGGGCCCATGGCCATGCGTACCGATCCCCGTTCCTGTGCGCCCTGTGGCAGCCGGTACTGCTGCTACTTCGGTACTTATGCCACTGCATATGAATTAAATCTAAGGTCCCACATTGCGGAAACGCAGCAGATTCTATAGTTGCCATGTGCCACTGCCACACAATAAGAAGAAAATACAACCCCACCGTTACTTCCAGTACCAGTGCCATGTTGGTGCAGCATTCTGCTCCCACAAAAGGATAATTTTTGGTGGGTTTTTTTTTTTTTTTTTTTTTTAGAGATCCATTTTTCTTCATCAGTTTTCAACTAGGCTCACAGACACAGGTTTTTCTGTAGCACTTGCAAATCATTTTTTTTTAAACCATTGCTTTTTGTAATATAACCGCCATCTGTGTATAAAAAACAAAAAAACACAGGCAAGCACCTTTTCAAAAAAAAGGGTAATTTTTGGAGCGTTTACAATGTTAAAATGTGTAAAAGAGTGTCAGAGCAGTCATTATCACTTAACATAATTTCAGCTGAGTTTTCATTAGAGAGCTAGAAATGGGCGAGATAGAGTCCTAAAAGCCCTGACAGTGTCATACACTATGTTTTATAGATAGGTTCCTAGGACCCCTGACAGTGTTCTACGCTATGTTTTATAGATAGGTTCCTAGGAGCCCTTGCAGTGTTATACACTTTGTTTTTATAGATAGGTTCCTAGGAACCCTGACAGTGTTCTACGCTATGTTTTATAGATAGGTTCCTAGGAGCCCTGACAGTGTTCTATACTATGTTTTATAGATAGGTTCCTAGGAGCCCTGACAGTGCTCTACACTATGTTTTATAGATAGGTTCCTAGGAGCCCTGACAGTGTTCTGCACTGTGTTTTATAGATAGGTTCCTAAGAGCCCTGACAGTGTTCTACACTATGCTTTATAGATAGGTTCCTAGGATCCCTGACAGTGTCATACACTATGTTTTATAGATAGGTTCCTAGGAGCCCTGACAGTGTTCTGCACTGTGTTTTATAGATAGGTTCCTAGGACCCCTGACAGTGTTCTACGCTATGTTTTATAGATAGGTTCCTAGGAGCCCTTGCAGTGTTATACACTATGTTTTATAGATAGGTTCCTAGGAGCCCTGACAGTGTTCTACGCTATGTTTTATAGATAGGTTCCTAGGAGCCCTGACAGTGTTCTATACTATGTTTTATAGATAGGTTCCTAGGAGCCCTGACAGTGCTCTACACTATGTTTTATAGATAGGTTCCTAGGAGCCCTGACAGTGTTCTGCACTGTGTTTTATAGATAGGTTCCTAGGATTCCTGACAGTGTTATACACTATGTTTTATAGATAGGTTCCTAGGAGTCCTGACAGTGTTCTATACTATGTTTTATAGATAGGTTCCTAGGAGCCCTGATAGTGTTCTACACTATGTTTTATAGATAGGTTCCTAGGAGCCCTGACAGTGTTCTACACTATGTTTTATAGATAGGTTCCTAGGAGCCCTGACAGTGTTCTATACTATGTTTTATAGATAGGTTCCTAGGAGCCCTGACAGTGTTATACACTATGTTTTATAGATAGGTTCCTAGGAGCCCTGACAGTGTTACACCCTATATTTAATCTTTGGACCCAACAAACTTTGACTCAGCTTTAAAGAGGCCCAGTGCCCCTACACTATTTTCACTATGATTCAAGCAGCCCTGACACCAAAGCAAAATAATAACACTTCCTGTTTGTGCCAAACTTCGTAAAATATTTGTGGAAATGAATCTCGTGAGTTTTTCCTATCTCTAGACAGTATTAGTAAATTTGCCCCATTGTTCAGTGTTTTTATATGTAAAGGTTTCTGTTCCGCAGATTCCCTTCCTCCAGCCTATAAGCACGGGCTTACTCTGCACACAGGTATATTCCACCTGCTTAGCCAGAAATAGTCCCCTCCATTGTTAATTAATATTGTTATATTTAAAGACAATAAATTACTTACAGATGAACGTCTAGAATCCCATGGATAACCTTTGGCCCAGTTTGTATAATACAATCCACTTTGATCCGTCCAGACAAACCTGTATTGCCTATTCTTGTCGTGTAATCCAATCCAGACATCAACCGTAATGTTTTTTAAATGAGACACCACAAAAGCTGTAATAAAATATATGATATGTATGTATTATATATGTATCCCCATTAAGTAAAATCTAATGTAGTTTAGCCAGTGCAGAGGGGAAGCAGGGGAGAAATGAAAACTTAACTAAAAGTGTACAAAAAGAGAAAAAACAAAAACATTTTTTGCAAAAGGAACATAAATGTGTCCTGACCAGAATTATGCAGGACATAAAAAGTTTAGCAATGCATTCCCTGCACTGGAAAAGCTTACTGAGCGATATATATAAATATATATACAGTCATATGAAAAAGTTTGGGCACCCCTATTAATCTTAATCATTTTTAGTTCTAAATATTTGGGTGTTTGCAACAGATATTTCAATTTTATATATCTAATAACTGATGGACACAGTAATATTTCAGGATTGAAATGAGGTTTATTGTACTAACAGAAAATGTGCAATATGCATTAAACCAAAATTTGACCGGTGCAAAAATTTGGGTACCCTTATCATTTTATTGATTTGAATACTCCTAACTACTTTTTACTGACTTACTGAAGCACAAAATTGGTTTTGTAACCTCACTGAGCTTTGAACTTCATAGCCAGGTGTATCCAATCATGAGAAAAGGTATTTAAGGTGGCCAATTGCAAGTTGTTCTCCTATTTGAATCTCCTCTGAAGAGTGGCATCATGGGCTCCTCAAAACAACTCTCAAATGATCTGAAAACAAAGATTGTTCAACATAGTTGTTCAGGGGAAGGATACAAAAAGTTGTCTCAGAGATTTAACCTGTCAGTTTCCACTGTGAGGAACATAGCAAGGAAATGGAAGACCACAGGGACAGTTCTTGTTAAGCCCAGAAGCGGCAGGCCAAGAAAAATATCAGAAAGGCAGAGAAGAAGAATGGTGAGAACAGTCAAGGACAATCCACAGACCACCTCCAAAGAGCTGCAGCATCATCTTGCTGCAGATGGTGTCACTGTGCATCGGTCAACAATACAGCACACTTTGCACAAGGAGAAGCTGTATGGGAGAGTGATGCGAAAGAAGCCGTTTCTGAAAGCACGCCACAAACAGAGTCGCCTGAGGTATGCAAAAGCACATTTGGACAAGCCAGCTTCATTTTGGAACAAGGTCCTGTGGACTGATGAAACAAAGATTGAGTTGTTTGGTCATACAAAAAGGCGTTATGCATGGCGTCCAAAAAACACAGCATTCCAAGAAAAACACTTGCTACCCACTGTAAAATTTGGTGGAGGTTCCATCATGCTTTGGGGCTGTGTGGCCAATGCCGGCACCGGGAATCTTGTTAAAGTTGAGGGTCGCATGGATTCAACTCAGTATCAGCAGATTCTTGAGAATAATGTACAAGAATCAGTGACGAATTTGAAGTTACGCCGGGGATGGATATTTCAGCAAGACAATGATCCAAATCTACTCAGGCATTCATGCAGAGGAACAATTACAATGTTCTGGAATGGCCATCCCAGTCCCCAGACCTGAATATCATTGAACATCTGTGGGATAATTTGAAGTGGGCTGTCCATGCTCGGCGACCATCAAACTTAACTGAACTGGAATTGTTTTGTAAAGAGGAATGGTCAAAAATACCTTCATCCAGGATCCAGGAACTGATTAAAAGCTACAGGAAATAAATATTAATGTCACTTTTCTGTTGAGGTGCCCATACTTTTGCACTGGTCAAATTTTGGTTTAATGTATATTGCTTATTTTCTGTTAGTACAATAAACCTCATTTCAATCCTGAAATATTACTGTGCCCATCAGTTATTAGATATATCAAATTGAAATGGCTGTTGCAAACACCCAAATATTTAGAACTAAAAATGATTAAGATTAATAGGGGTGCCCAAACTTTTTCATATGACTGTATATATCTACAGTGCCTTACGAAAGTATTCGGCCCCCTTGAACTTTTCAACCTTTTGCCACATTTCAGGCTTCAAACATAAAGATATAAAATTTAAATTTTTTGGGTGAAGAAACAACCACAAGTGGGACACAATCGTGAAATGGAACGAAATTTATTGGATATTTTAAACTTTTGTAAAAAATAAAAAACTGAAAAGTGGGGCGTGCCAAATTACTCGGCCCCCTTAAGTTAATACTTTGTAGCGCCATCTTTTGCTGCGATTACAGCTGCAAGTCGCTTGGGGTATGTCTCTATCAGTTTTGCACATCGAGAGACTGAAATTCTTGCCCATTCTTCCTTGGAAAACAGCTGGAGCTCAGTGAGGTTGGATGGAGAGCGTTTGTGAACAGCAGTTTTCAGCTCTTTCCACAGATTCTCGATTGGATTCAGGTCTGGACTTTGACTTGGCCATTCTAACACCTGGATATGTTTATTTGTGAACCATTCCATTGTAGATTTTGCTTTATGTTTGGGATCATTGTCTTGTTGGAAGATAAATCTCCGTGCCAGTCTCAGGTCTTTTGCAGACTCCAACAGGTTTTCTTCCAGAATGGTCCTGTATTTGGCTCCATCCATCTTCCCATCAATTTTAACCATCTTCCCTGTCCCTGCTGAAGAAAAGCAGGCCCAAACCATGATGCTGCCACCACCATGTGTGACAGTGGGGATGGTGTGTTCAGGGGGATGAGCTGTGTTGCTTTTACACCAAACATATCGTTTTGCATTGTGGCCAAAAAGTTCGATTTTTTTTTCATCTGACCAGAGCACCTTCTTCCACATGTTGGGTGTGTCTCCCAGGTGGCTTGTAGCAAACTTTAAACGAGACTTTTTATGGATATCTTTGAGAAATGGCTTTCTTCTTGCCACTCTTCCATAAAGGCCAGATTTGTGCAGTGTACGACTGATTGTTGTCCTATGGACAGACCCCCACCTCAGCTGTAGATCTCTGCAGTTCATCCAGAGTGATCATGGGCCTCTTGGCTGCATTTCTGATCAGTCTTCTCCTTGTTTGAGATGAAAGTTTAGAGGGACGGCCGGGTCTTGGTAGACTTGCAGTGGTCTGATACTCCTTCCATTTCAATATGATCGCTTGCACAGTGCTCCTTGGGATGTTTAAAGTTTGGGAAATCTTTTTGTATCCAAATCCGGCTTTAAACTTCTCCACAACAGTATCACGGACCTGCCTGGTGTGTTCCTTGGTCTTCATGATGCTCTCTGTGCTTTAAACAGAACCCTGAGACTATCACAGAGCAGGTGCATTTATACGGAGACTTGATTACACACAGGTGGATTATATTTATCATCATCAGTCATTTAGGACAACATTGGATCATTCAGAGATCCTCACTGAACTTCTGGAGTGAGTTTGCTGCACTGAAAGTAAAGGGGCTGAATAATATTGCACGCCCCACTTTTCAGTTTTTTATTTTTTACAAAAGTTTAAAATAACCAATAAATTTTGTTCCACTTCACAATTGTGTCCTACTTGTTGTTGTTTCTTCACCAAAAAAATTTAAATTTTATATCCTTATGTTTGAAGCCTGAAATGTGGCAAAAGGTTGAAAAGTTCAAGGGGGCCGAATACTTTCGCAAGGCACTGTATATATGTTACCATTAAAGTGCGAAATCAGTGAATGTGCACGTTACCTAGATACAGCCCTAAGGTACATCTGAGCTCCTATTTGGCTCATAGGATGATGCCCACCATGATACTAGCACACAATGTTTCCCACTTACATTATGTGGTCCTGATAGCTCAGAGTTTCGGGGTGCAATAGTCAGGGTGGCGGGATGTTTCACAGGTCTGGCCTTGGCCCCTGGATCCTGTGATGCTTGCTATGGAGCGCGTGTTCCAGAATGTTCTCTCCACAGTCTCAGGCTGACAAGATGATGATGCTTGACTTCCTTCAGGGTGATGGCTAGGCAGACAGGGGACAGGATCTTCTGAATAGCTGGAGTATGTCAGCTCTCCAACCTTCCATGGCCTGTCTAGAACTTGAGATACCTGCACTAAGCTCACTTTTCTTCACAGAACATCACACTTCTCTCCTCACCTCCTCCTCCTAACACTCCACAGTCTCCTCACTAACACACACTGGAACTTCCTGCAGGGGTGTTAGTACTATGGGGTCCCAGTGATGTCCTCCCATTGGACATTTGGTTACTATTCATTCCTATGTGAGGTATAATGCATGTGTGAGTCTCACTAGGTGGCGCTATGCTGTGAGACTCAGGACCCCCTACTATGTCACACAGGCTATAAAGCAACAGGAAATAATGCAATACAATTATAATAGAGATCACCCTCAGCCCAGCCACAGCCAGCTCTGGTATGTCACATTTAAAATTCGGCTAAGCTGCCGAATTGAATTTTTGAAAATTTCGCTCATCTCTAATAATAATACATACTCACTTGTCCCCGACCCTCGATGTCCACAACCAGAGTCTTTTCAGTCTTGCGTCACTGCCTGGACGCCAGAATAAGTTAACCTGACACAACCACTGAAACCAATCTGCTATCGCTGGCAAGAAACCGATGTGAGAGACATCTCCGGTTACTCTCCAGTGACTGCTGAGGCCACTGATTGGTCTCAGAGGTCATATGAGGCTGAGGACTTCCAGCTTCCAGGCACTGACACAAGACCAAATGGACATTGTTGGAAGACAACGGAGTGGTGGGGACAGGTGAGTATACTTTATTTCTTTATTTTACACCTCCCCCGGCCTCCACAGGGGTTGCTTCAATTCTTGGACCTTAAATTCTTCCCCTATGAGGTCCTATTAGACCTAAAGGTATTTCCGAACAAGCGCTGATCGGCTACATAACATGTCTGATTTCACAGGCTGATGCAGAAGATATACAGGGGAATGACCGCTAAGACTGGGATCACATCTTCTTCGGAGTCTCCGCTGGCCGAAAAAGTCCTGCAAGCTTGTCTTTTTGTCCGGCAATTTAAGTTTAAAAGAATACAGACATTCAACACCCGACAGGCCCCATCAATCATGTTCCTCGGGTCTGTTTGTGTCTGTCATACAATGGATCCGTTTCTGTCCATTCTTTAATTCTTCTGGTCCTCCGATGAACCAGAAGAACGGAAAAAAAAATACGCAGGTGTCAACCTAGTGTAAAGAGATCATTCCACAACAAATACTTTCATTGCCTCAACTCTACGATGTACAGCGGTCCCCTGGCGTTCTCATCACGTCCTCCGATGTCACCGCTGAGTCCTGTGATTGGGCTTCAATGGTCACTTGGAACGCGACAACATCATGACACCTTAACACAAGCGTCATGATGGCAGCAAGAGGCTGGAAGAGAATTCTGGGAGACCACTGGAAACTGCAAGGATGCCCAGGTGAGGTGAGGCAAGATGAGCATAACTGCTGGCTATGTTACTGCACAACAAGTAGGACATACAGTAAAAAAATAAGTCTATCCATTACTTACATTGTACCAAATCATCATTTATAGTGACCAAATTTCCTCCCAGGGACTGACAGGCACGTCTGGCATTATCCCAGTGAACCCCTTCATCTTCTCCTGTGCCAAATATCCCGTAACACTGAAATATAATATAACATTATTACAAAGCCATGAAGTATCATTTCAGATATAAGTCTAACTTATGGTTACATTGTATAACGTATAATAAAATCTTTTTTTGCAGGGCCAGGTGTACTTTTTAGTTATTCCATTTTGGGGAGTGTCTATTGCTTTGATCACTTTTTATTCAAATTTTTATCAGAGATGAAACTGCGAAAAAACGGCAGTTCGGCACTTTTGATTTTTTTTTTCCGGCTACGGCATTCACCGTACGGAAAATTATTTTTTATAAGTTTGTAGACCAGGGGTTTTCAGACACAGAGATACTTAATGTGTATGTGTTTCACAGTAATTTTTTGTGTTTTTTTCTGCATTCTAGGGAAAGGGGTGTGATTTGAATGGTTAGTTTTTTTATTGTTTTTAAAACTTTTTTTTTTAGTTTTACTATTTTAGTTTTTACTATTTTATTAACCCCCTGCCCCAGGGACTGTTACCAAGATATTGTTGTTTTTGCCAATCACAGCAATCACAATTCATTCTCAGTACAGGTGGGATCTATTGAACATCCTGTGGATATGCCATGAGTGTCAAATATGTGAATACCCCTTTAAGAACAATAGAAATTTGATAATAAAGACAGTCAGGTAGAACTACAGGGATAGGCCCGCATGACTGGGGTTTGGTGGAAGGGTCACATGGCTACAGGTGGGCGAATGAAGGAAGGAGAAGTTAGAGGACATTTAAGGTTTCCTGGGAAGAGTTAAGTGTTATCAATACCACCTAGTTACAGGGACATTGTCATAGACAGTGTAATGGCAGCAGGCTCACCTGTGCCCCTGCCGCTAAGGCGGATAAAGGGTGGGGGGGGGGGCTTTCCCTTAGGGCTCAATATTTGGCCTCTGCCTAGAATGTTCCATATCTAAGACAACAGAACAGAACAGAGTCCGGCCACACATCACATTCACTGTAGCTTACAGTATATTTAGGGCTGGATATACAAGTTACTATTGTACTTCTGTATGTTCTATATTCTATATCCTGCAGTAATATTATTATTGATGAAATTACCTTCTGTCTAAATGGCATCCAGTCTTCTGGACATCCACCTTCTGGGGCAGGAATAGTTGGGGCAAATGTGGCATTAATGGAACTATTTGTCCTTTCACAGATAAACGCTTCAGGGAGACCACAATGTATGTCATTCCATAACCCTATAAAACAAGATATAGAGATAAATGGCAAATTATTGATGAGTAGCCAAACATTTAGGAAAAGCAACCCCAGATTGCTAGGGGTAGGTTTAGGGGTGGGATTCAAATCCATCACAAAATCCCACCCTTTTGCATTCCCACCCCCACAGTGCCTCCTGTCACCCAGAGTGCTCTCCGTCCCCCTAATATAAATCATGTTCCTGTGTATTTAATGGGTTATCCACCTGTCTGATATTGATGACCTATCCTTAGCTCATTGTCAATGTCCTTTCAGTCCCGTGAGCCTTGTTGCTGGAAGTCCTGTGCCTCATGTGACCAATTAGTGGCCTCAGGGGTTGCTGGTAAGTAACTGGTGATGTATGTGTGTGATGTCACCAGTCCCTCTCCAGCGACCCCTAAGGCCAATGATTAGCATCAGTCGTCATGTGAGGTGCAGGACTTCCAGCAACAAGGTGCCAGTATGACGCTAGGTTCACACTAGCGTTCGCCTTTGCGTTGTTTGGGTCCACTTGGGACAACCCCTTTAACCCTTTCCCAACATGCAATATGTCTGATATTTAAATATGATGGCTGCTCAGAAGCTGAGCAGCCACCATAACCGCCGGATGTCTGCTGTAATATGCAGCAGTGACCTGAAGCTAATGCCCACAATCAGTGCAGACACTAAGGCCCCTGGCGTCTTGATTAAAGTTGACCAAGGCACCATTTTCTTGGCGGCACATGAATGCTTCCATTTTGGTGAGGGTTGCAGGCTCCCAGAACAAGACCCAAGAACGAAAAGTTCAAATCACCCCCCCTTTCCCTATAATACATATAAAAGTTAAAAATTACTGTAAAAACACATACACATTAGGTATCCCTGTTTCCAAAAACACCCGGTCTACTAATAAAAAGTAAACGCCGTAGCGATAAAAAAACTGCAGTTTCTTTGGTCTTTCACCTCTGATAAAAATTTTAATAAAAAATAATCAAAGCAATTGACATTCCCCAAAATGGTATAAATAAAAAGTACACCTGGCCCTGCAAAAAACGATTCCTTATGCATCCCCGTACACAGAAATATAAAAAAGTTACAGGTGTCAAAATATGGTGACTTTTAGAAAAAAAAAAAAAATTTGCAAAGATTTAGATTTTTGTTAAGGGGTTAAAATGTATATAAAATTACATAAATTTGATATCCCCTGAATCGTACCAATCCATACAATACAGATGTCATGTCATTAAAAATGAAGCCCATAAGAAAGTCGCACAAATGCACTTTTTCTCCAAATCTACACAATTCTGAATGTTTTTCCAGCTTCCCAGTACATTGTACAGAATAATAAACGGCACCATTATGAAGAACAATTTTTCCTGCAAACATTAAGCCTTCATATGGCTCTGTGAATAGAAAAATAAAAAAAGTTATCGGGTTTGGAAGGCGGGGAGTCAAAAACGAAAATCGAAAAATGTTACTGGCAGGAAGGAGTTAACTTTTATTAACTCTGGGAGGGAACTAATGAAAAAAAAAAGAAGTCACCGTGTGGCTTATATAACCTGATAAATGTATTCAGTGGGTCGATACGATTAAATTGTAAGTTTTACTACTTTTGCAAACTATAAACCCTTTTTGTAATATAATTTATAACTTATTTTTTATTAACGGAATTGTGCAAGGACTTATTTTTTTGGGGGAAGATTTGACAATTTTATTTATGCTAATTTGGGGAATGTAATTGCTTTTGATTGCATTTTCTAACAGTTTTTTAGTGGGTGACAGGCAAAAAACAATTAGAGTTGTATTGTCCTGGTCCTTGATGGATGCGGCAATACTCAATATGTGTGTTCTGTTTTATTTTGTATGTTTTTGGGGGGTTATTTAAAGCTTTGTTTCACGTTTTTTCCCCCTAGGGGACTTTAACTTGCAATCTTCTGATCACATTTTTAAAACACATTGCAATAGCTATGTACAGTCATGGCCAAAAGTTTTGAGAATGACACAAATATTCTATTTTCACATGATCTGCTGCCCTCTGGTTTTTATGTGTGTTTGTCAGATGTTTTTATCACATACAGAAATAGAATTGCATTCATATTATGAGTAACAGAAGCTTATATTGACAGTTAGAATGAGTTAATGCAGCAAGTCAATATTTGCAGTGTTGACCCTTCTTCTTCAGGACCTCTGCAATTCTCCCTGGCATGCTCTCAATCAACTTCTGGACCAAATCCTGACTGATAGCAGTCCATTCTTGCAGAATCAATGCTTTAATTTTGTCTGAATTTGTTGGTTTTTGTTTGTCCACCCGTCTCTTGATGATTGACCACAAGTTCTCAATGGGATTAAGATCTGGGGAGTTTCCAGGCCATGGACCCAAAATCTCTATGTTTTGTTCCCTGAGCCATTTAGTTATCACCTTTGCTTTATGGCAAGGTGCTCCATCATGCTGGAAAAGGCATTGTTGAGCGCCAAACTGCTCTTGGACGGTTGGGAGAAGTTGCTCTTGGAGGACATTCTGGTACCATTCTTTATTCATGGCTGTGTTTTTAGGCAAGACTGTGAGAGAGCCGATTCCCTTGGCTGAGAAGCAACCCCACACATGAATGGTTTCAGGATGCTTTACAGTTGGCATGAGACAAGACTGGTGGTAGCGCTCACCTCTTCTTCTCCGAATAAGCTGTTTTCCAGATGTTCCAAACAATCGAAAAGGGGATTCATCAGAGAAAATGACTTTACCCCAGTCCTCAGCAGTCCACTCCCTGTACCTTTTGCAGAATATCAGCCTGTCCCTGATGTTTTTTCTGGAGAGAAGTGGCTTCTTTGCTGCCCTCCTTGAGACCAGGCCTTGCTCCAAGAGTCTCCGCCTCACAGTGCGTGCAGATGCACTCACACCTGCCTGCTGCCATTCCTCAGCAAGCTCTGCACTGCTGGTAGCCCGATCCCGCAGCTGAAACACTTTTAAGAGACGGTCCTGCCGCTTGCTGGTCTTTCTTGGGCGCCCTGGAGCCTTTTTGGCACCAATGGAACCTCTCTCCTTGAAGTTCTTGATGATGCGATAGATTGTTGACTGAGGTGCAATCTTTCTAGCTGCAATACTCTTCCCAGTTAGGCCATTTTTGTGCAGTGCAATGATGACTGCACGTGTTTCTTTAGAGATAACCATGGTTAACAGAAGAGAAACAATGATGGCAAGCACCAGCCTCCTTTTAAAGTGTCCAGTGGTGTCATTCTTACTTAATCATGACAGATTGATCTCCAGCCCTGTCCTCATCAACACCCACACCTGTGTTAATGGAGCAATCACTGAAACGATGTTAGGTGGTCCTTTTAAGGCAGGGCTGCAATGATGTTGAAATGTGTTTTGGGGGATAAAGTTCATTTTCTAGGCAAATATTGACTTTGCAAGTAATTGCTGTTAAGCTGATCACTCTTTATAACATTCTGGAGTATATGCAAATTGCCATTAGAAAAACTGAAGCAGTAGACTTTGTAAAAATTAATATTTGTATCATTCTCAAAACTTTTGGCCATGACTGTAGTGTATTGCTTTATACTGCCTTTCATTTTCTGACATTCTATTAGGCCAATCCAAAACCCCTTAGATGCCGCAGTTGTTATTGACCGCAGCATCTAAGGGGTTAAATGCCATGGCTATGCGGTTTTTCCAAACCCGGGCATGGCTGTGAGTACACAAGTCTGGCAACCACGTCTTAGTGTGAGAGAGAACCCGCATTGTTCCACTGCAACTGACGCAGAAAGTCTATACGCCAGTCACTAATGGGTTATAGGAGTTTTCTGGGACTTTTAAATTGATGACCTATCCTATCCACAGGATAAGTGTCCTATTGCGGGCGTCCAACCACTGGGTCCCCAGCAATCAGGAGAATGGGAGACCAAAAGACCCCCAAAACCTCCTTGAGAATGGAACACCAGTGTGCTAGAAATGCAATCTCTGGCAGCGCCCGCAGCCCCATAGCAGTGAATGGACGGTCATTGTATTGTAGGTTTAAACCTTACCCAAGCGAGTACTCATCACTGTGCAAAACTCCTCATTATTAGCAAATCCCGGCTCATTTAGTGCCCAGGCGACAAAGTCAACTGGCGAACCGTCCATCCACCTAATAATAAAGAAATGGCGCTGTCAACATTAAAGTGTAATGCACATGCTTAAAGGAGACAACATATAGTACCCACTGCTGCCATTTTTTGCTTTTAATTTTTTACTCTCCACCTTCCAAAAAAAACCCTTTTTTTTCTCTGTTCATAGACCTGTATGAGGGTTTATTTTTTACTAGACTTTGGTACTTTATAGTGGTGCCATTTAATATTCTGTACAATGTACTGGGAAGCTGCATAAAAAAATTAGAATGAGGTGGAATTAGAATAAAGCAATACAGCAGAAACCCGGCAGCTATGGCGGCCCAGTGACTTTTGCCATAAGAGTATGATGGATGTGGTGAAGCGGTTAAAGAAGTTATAGGGAAAACAGTGCCACTCTTATCTATGAGCTATGATTACAACTCAATCCCATTTTACATTGATCATGAATATGTACAGTGGGTACGGAAAGTATTCAGATCCCTTTAAATTTTTCACTGTAGCCATTTGCTAAAAGCAAAAAAGTCCATTTTATTTCTCATTAATGTACACTCAGCTCCCCATCTTGTCACAAAAAAAAGAAAAAGAAATGTAGATATTTTGGCAAATTTATTAAAAAAAAAAACTAAAATATCACATGGTCATAAATATTCAGACCCTTTGCTCAGTATTGAGTAGAAGCCCCTTCCTTTTGAGCTAGTACAGCCATGAGTCTTCTTGGGAATGATGCAACAAGTTTTTCACATCTGGATTTGGGGATCCTCGGCCATTCTTCCTTGCAGATCCTCTCCAGTTCTGTCAGGTTGGATGGTGAACATTGGTGGAGCCATTTTCAGGTCTCTCCAGAGATGCTCCATTGGGTTGAGGTCAGGGCTCTGGCTGGGCCAGTCAGGAATGGTCACAGAGTTGTTCCGAAGCCGCTCCTTTGTTATTTTAGCTGTGTGCTTAGGGTCATTGTCTTGTTGGAAGGTGAACCTTCGGCCCAGTCTGAGGTCCAGAGCACTCTGGAAGAGGTTTTCTTCCAGGATATCTCTGTACTTGGCCGTATTCATCTTTCCTTCAATTGCAGCCAGTCGTCCTGTCCCCCATAGCATGATGCTGCCACCACCATGTCTCACTGTTGGGATTGTATTGGGCAGGTGATGAGCAGGGCCTGGTTTTCTCCACACATACCGCTTAGAATTAACGACAAAAAGTACAATCTTCGTCTAATCAGATCAGAGAATCTTATTTCTCATAGTCTGGGAGTCCTTCATGTGTTTTTTGGCTTTCATATGTCTTGCACTGAGGAGAGGCTTCCTTCAGGCCACTCTGCCATAAAGCCCCGACTGGTGGAGGGCTGCAGTGATAGTGACTTTGTGGAACTTTCTCCCATCTCCCTACTACATCTCTGGAGCTCGGCCACAGTGATCTTTGGGTTCTTCTTTACCTCTCTCACCAAGGCTCTTCTCCCACGATTGCTCAGTTTGGCTGGATAGCCAGGACTAGGAAGAGTTCTGGTCGTTCCAAACTTCTTCCATTTAAGGATTATGGATGTCACTGTGCTCTTAGGAACCTTGAGTGCTGCAGAAATTCTTTTGTAACCTTGGCCAGATCTGTGCCTTGCCACAATTCTGTCTCTGAGCTCCTTGGGCAGTTCCTTTGACCTCATGATTCTCATTTGCTCTGACATGCACTGTGAGCTGTGAGGTCTTATATAGACAGGTGTGCGCCTTTCCTAATCAAGTCCAATCAGTTTAATTAAACACAGCTGGACTCCAATGAAGGAGTAGAAGCATCTCAAGGAGGATCAGAAGGAAATGGACAGCAAGTGAGTTAAATATGAGTGTCACAGCAAAGGCTCTGAATACTTATGACCATGGGATATTTCAGTTTTTCTTTTTTAATAAATTTGCAAAAATATCTACATTTCTGTTTTTTTTCTGTCAAGATGGGGAGCTGAGTGTACATTAATGAGAAATAAAATGAACTTTTTTGCTTTTAACAAATGGCTGCAATGAAACAAAGAGTGAAAAATTGAAAGGGGTCTGAATACTTTCCGTACCCACTGTAGATGGTTTCTTGCTTTTTACTAGTGGGTCTTTGTATCTTAGCCAATCACTGCGAAGATTTTTTTTGAATTTGTAATGTTCTATGGAAAAACTGTCACCAGCTCTGAAAAGTCCAATGACCTACATCATCTGATGTATCCTGAGGATTTTGATGTTTGGTTTATCCAAATATGTTAAGCCATTCTAAACATAGAAGCCCTTTTAGTGTTGAAGCAAATTAGTGTCTGCTAGCCAAGTGGGCGGTATCACTGCATGACATACAGAACCCAGAGACCCCACCCCAGAGAAACCCTGATGTTACTTATTAAACACCTACTTAAATTCTTTATCCAGTCCCAACCTAAGGCCAATGTAATATTTTAATTCAGATGTTTTTCTTGAAATCTAAAAATGGAAAAGGGAAAATTACGGGCAGTAAGTCTATGTTCACACCAGCGTCATGGCTTTTATCATCAATCTAACGATCAAGTGATTTTTTTTTTTCTTTTTTTCATAATTACACATTCCAAGTGTCAAAATTGTCAAAATGTACAAAAAAAGCATGTTTTAATGCAATTTTGGGTGGTGGTCTCAAAGAGTTTTCACTGTAATTCACTGCTTGAAGGGAGCGTCAGAAAGAAAATTGGTATTAAACTAACGCTAGTAGCTGCAATGCAGAATAAGAAAGATATCTTTGGAAAGTGTCATACAAAATACTGTCACTAGTTTGATACCGATTTTCCTGCTGATAGACCCCCTTTAAAGGGAACCTGTCATGTCAATTTGGAAACACTAAACCACCCAAAGGTTCTTTATAGACAAGGGGTTTAGTGCACCAAATAGCCCTGTTATAAAGCTGCCCATGCCTGAATTGAAAAAACCTTTAGGCTGGGGTCCCATGCAGCATTTTGCAGTCCCTGCAAACTGGATGGGATTGTAGCTAGTCCCATCCACACATTGCAGAAAAAAATTTGCACAACGAAAACGCTGTGATTTCCAAAACTGTTGGAGGCGGCAGGAGGTTTGAGGGTTTGGGTAGAGGTAGAGGGGCCGTGCGAGATGGGGCAAAGATGATGAACTCTGTTTTCTCCATGTTGAGTTTGAGAAAGTGGAAGGAGGCTACAGCTGCTAAACACTCGAAGTCTGGACAACAGAGCGATAATGTCTGGTCCAGATAGATATATTTGAGTGTGAGATTTGCCCGGTCTAGTTTCACTTCTGATAAAAATTCTAATAAAAAGTGATCAAAGCAGCAAACATTCCCCAAAACAGTATCACTAAAAAGTACACTTGGCCCCGTAAAAAAAAGACGCCCTATACATCCCCATACACGGAAATATAAAAAACTTACGGGTGTCAGAAAATGGTGACTTTTTGCTTTTTTAATTGTTTTTGCAAAGTTTTAGTACTGAAGCAGATGACATGTCATTTTGGCTGCAGAGTGAACGCCGTAAAAACGAAGCCCGTAAGAAAGTTGCACAAATGCACTTTTTTTTCAATTGTAGTTGCAGGGTTGAGAAAGGAGCAGATTTGATGGATGTTCTTGAGTTTGAGGCGGCAGGAGGTGTTGAGCGTTTGGATGTGTGGCTTGAAGGATAGGTCAAAGGTTATCCCAAGGCAGCGGGCCTGTGGGACAGGGTAAGTGTGGTCCCATTGACTTTGATAGATGGGTCAGGTAGAGGGGCCATGCCAGATGGGGTAAAGATAATGAACTCTGTTTTCTCCATGTTGAGTTTGAGAAAGCGGAAGGAGGCTACAGCTGCTAGACACTCTGTAAGTGTGGGCAACAGAGCGATAATGTCTGGTCCAGATAGATATATTTGAGTGTGAGATTTTATGAGTTAGACAAGGCCGAGGGTGTAGATGGAGAACAAGGGGGGTCCTAAGACAGAGCCTTGGGGAACACCTACAGAAAGAGGGAGTGGCGAGGAGGTGGTGTGCGAATGGGAGACGCTGAATGTGCGCTTGGTATGAGGAGATCCAGGAAAGGGCCAAGTCTGTGATGTCAAGGGATGAGAGCGTTTGTAATAAGAGGGAGTGGTCGACTGTGTTGAAGGCGGAGGAAAGATCAAAGAGGAGGAGTATAGAGTATCGACGCTTGGCTTTGACAGTTAGTAGGTCGTTCATGACTTTGGTTAGTGCAGTGTGGAGTGGTGGGGTCTGAAGCCTGACTGTAATCTGTCAGACAGTAAGTGGGATGAGACATAGGAGGATAGTTCAGAGTGGACGTGTTATTCAAGCAATTTTAAGGCATATTTTATGGGGGCAATGAGATGCATCGATAGTTGGCTGGAGAGGACGGGTCAAAAGATGGTTTCTTAAGGATAGGTGTGACGGTAGCATGTTTGAAGGCAGAAGGGAAGGAACCTCTGGTTAGAGATAGGTTGAAGAGATGGGTTAAGGCAGGAGTAAAGACTGTGAGGTTCGAGGTGAGGTGCGATTGGATCGGGGCAAGTGCGCAGGTGGTGAGTTGGGATTTAGAGATTAGGGTGGAGAGCTTTTCATTGGTGACGGTGGAGAAACAGGTTAAGGATGAAGAGCACCAAACAGTTGGGTAGAGTAGTTGTCGAGGGTGAAGGATGAGATTGACTCTGATGGTGTCAGTGTTGTTTGTGAAATAAGATGCAAAGTCTAAGATCTACCTGTATAAAACATTAGCCTACTGTACTTGCTTAAGTGACCAGTGTGAAACCTGGAATATTTCAGGACAGCTTGGATGGTTGCATAGAGATACCATGTTTAGAGCACATAAATAATGTCATACGAAACATGTTGTTCTGGTATGTAGGGATTCTGTCATACCCTTCAGAGAGCTGTGTAGTGAGTGCACCCATTACCCACCACATTTGTAGACATCTTTCACAAATGTTATAGGTGGAGTTTATCTGGATCATTGCATAGTTTATCTAACCAAGCTTCAGTGTCCCAACTACAGTATCCAGTATCCAGACTAAAGGGATCTCATAATTCAAGAATACTTGTTTGGGCCTGGGAATATTGGAAAAAGATTTAAAGTAAATACACACACTGAAGAATTTCACACATTTAAAGGGAGTGTGTCACCAGAACCAGTATATCCACCCAGCCCCGTAGATAGATAGGTTAGGGTCACCTGGATCAAATGGTGTTTCCCCCTTGTGAATCTCTGTCTCCGTTGCTGAGGTATCGCTGTTTTTGTCAATATGCAAATGATCTCTATGGAGCAACAAGGACATCGCCACTTACCTCTTTGGAGCAATAACAACTGCCTAGTTTCTCCAAAGAGTTTGTTTGCATATTCACAAAACTGTGATATTTCGGCGACAGAGGCAGCGATTCACAAGGGGAAAACACCATTTAAGTCAGGTGACCCCAACCTTTCTATCTTCAGGGCTAGGTTGATATGCTGGGATCTAGTGACACTCCCTTAAAGCTTTGTTTAGTAGAAACTAGAGAATCCTTAAGGACTTTTGGTTGTATCTCAGTAAAATTATTGGTTACCATGAATATTGTGTGATCTCAGAGTCTCCTTATTGCGGAAAAAGTTGTGTAACAAGTGTAACTCCATCATGGCCACGATTTTACTACAAATGTTATGAGAGGAAAAGTGGCTGTGGACCACGTAGCCTAAAACAAGAAGAATATTCTTAATCAGAACTTACGTATTTCCAGAGGAATATCCTCTCAGATTCACTGTTAATGGTGACAAGATGGGAAAAATTGTGTTTACAAAATTCTTGTGCCATCTCCATTGGCATTCGATGCTCATTAACATAGTATTGGCTGTCATTGTAGATCAGCCAACCATCACTTGCAAATTCATATTCTATGATATAAAGGAGATACAAATATATTATTCTAATATGTAAGTGGGAAGGATTGACACAAATAATGTACAAATGTAACAGGGATCATGGCGGCACAGGGAGCAATGGATTGTGGTACATACTAAGTGTGTTCTACCATTTTTCAGTGCATCTTTATGTCTCACTATGGACAAAGGCAACATGTTTGGGGAAATCACTAATGCCAGATACCCCAATGGGGTGGGAGTTGTTCTTTGTAAAGGGAATCTATTACCAGAGCACAGCATAACATCCCTGAGATATCGCTGTTTTTGTCAATATGCAAATGAACTCTTTGAGCAACAAGGGCGTTATCTTTACTCCAAAGAGGTAAGACCATCATTGATCCAAATAGCTCATTTGCATATTGATAAAAATAGCGAAATCTCAGCCACAGAGGCAGCAATTCGCAAGGGGAAAAAACAGTTTGATTCAGGTGACCCTAACCTATCTATCTGCAGGGCCAGGCTGATATATTGGGGTCTGGTGACACTCCCTTTAACAGTTCTGTATTCAGGGGCCCTTGTGGTCCTTATTAGTTTAGGGATCTGGTCTGGGATTTGCAGTAATTTAGGGGTCTAGCCTGTTTTTGTGTTGTATATATTGGCTGATCAGGTTAGTCTACACTTAGAGGCTGTTCACATGGCCAGAAATGAAGATGAATTTGAGACAGCCATCCTAATAAAATTCTTCTTCATTTCCACCTCTGTCTCCCACACCGCAAATCCAAACCAGAGCTTTCCACTACTGAATAGGTCCAGATGAATCTGTGGTGAGATCGAGCAGGAGGCTTATATTTTGCTGCTGACTTTGAGGTGAAATCTGTGAAACTACCCTTATAAAGAATGAAAAATACATTACTTACTGGTAGGTTTTGGTTCTTCCTTTAATTCTGCTCCTAGATACAAGAAAGAAAGTGTGAATGTGTGCGAGACTCTGTATCAGTTTGTATAGTGGCGCTATATGGGGTGAGTTTCCACTCAGCACTATAGCCTATTACTTTCCTGCCTACCTGCTCTAAGCCAGTGGTTCCCAATCTGTGCTACGCACACCCCATGGGGCGCACCCCACAGTCTCCATGGGTAAGCACCACAACTAAACACCACTGGTCTATATTATATGCTCTACAGTATGCAGGTCGCCCTGCCCAGGACAGTAACCTGTGCACGAGTGCCATCCTTACTTCAGTACCAGGCCAATTTCCCTGGTTCAGGACCAGACACATTTTCGGGTTTTTTCAAAAATGTGGTTTTATCACTTGGGTTGTTAAACTAATTTTTGCGTTTTTTTCGGTGACACATAGGGATTTATTTTGATGTTATTTTTATTTTTGCATGTTTTTTTATATCTGGAAAAATATAAACAAAAGAAGAGGGAAAACCAGTATGTTTTTCATGTTTCACTTTTTTTTGTTTTGTTTTTTGATAGCACAAAGTGCTACTAAAAAAACTTTTAAAAAAAAATTTCCCTACTATGGTAATTTTTATCTTGTATTGTATCTTCGGGGCTGGGTCTAGAACCTGTAATGTGGAAGTGATATTGGAGTATTATTTATTTATTTATTTATTTTTTAAATTATTTTACTTATTTTTAATGTTTCTATTTATTTATTTGTTTTATTTTTATTTATTTAGTTATTTATTTTACATTGTATCCCCATAAGGTCGTAATAGACCTCTGGGGGCATCTGAACACTATTTTTTTGGTGGTGAGGGGAGTTGATTTCCCCAGTAACTGGGGTTGATACATTTAGTAGCATCCTGCCCATAACTGCAGAGCTGATCTGGGTCCTCTAGGACCCAGCAGCTCTAACAGTTTCTGATACCTGGCGGATAACGTGACCGCCGGGTCAGAGGGGAGCCACATCATGGCCATAAAAATGGAGCTGCAATGCAGAATAAGAAAGACATCTTTGGGAAGTGTAGAAACATCCGTACAAGGTACTGTCATTAGTCTGATACCGCTTGTTCTGCTGACAGACTCCCTTTAATAATGCATTGTGTTGCCACAGTGAAACCTCAGCATGCCATGTAGTTACACTAGGGGTTGTATCTATGGGTGGATGTTCTCCTTACTTTTGATATGTTTGTACCTTTTTTTAGCTCACAAATCCATTCCAATACACTATAACAGTGTAGAGCTCTCCACTCTAATAGATAACTATATATCGTCCCACAAAACTCCTCTCCATTGTCGTTGTCAGGTTGCCCAAGGGCCCAGTTGTCATAACTCACCTAATGAAAAGAAAGAAAAATATCATTAAATGGCTAATAATTAATTATATTTCACTACATTAACCCTTTCCTCTTTTACTTTTTGTTTTTTCATACTCAAAGCATTACTTTTTACGTTACCATTTATATAGCTGAATGAGGTCTTGTTTTTGCAGGACAAGTTGTGTTTTATAATGGCGCCACTTAATGTTTCATATAATACAGTGTATTGAGAAAATGGAAACTAATGGAATGGGGTACAAAAAAAAAGCCACACTCCTGCCATTGTTATATATTGACATATTAATTTAATTTTTAGGGTCAGTACACTTACACTAATAATACATTTATATGGTTTAGGTCAGGCTTTACTGCTTTACTACTAAAAAATAAAACAAACTTTGAAAAAAATTAGCTTTTGGTCTATGGAGCTCTGTGAGGGTCTTGTTTCTTGTGGGTCTATCTTTAGTTTATGTTAGTACCATATTGGGGTACATATGACTTTTTATTCCATTTTTGATGACCAAATACCATCCATTCAGGAACTGTGCATTTGTTTTCTTACCATTTTCACCATGTGGGATACTTTTAGAATTTCAGAAAATTTCCAGAGTTCAGAAATTTTTGGACTTGGCAATGCCAATTATGTTTTTCTTTATTGTTTTGTTATTTTATATGTAAACTGGGAAAAGTGATGTGTTTTGGATTTTTAATACTTTTGTTTTTTTATATATTTTAAAAAGCGTCATTTTACTTTTTAAAAATTTTATTTTGGTCCCATAGTACATTTTAACATGCAAATATGCAATGCTTATGACGGCTTTCTATTATATATTGGGGTCTGAAGAGACCCCAGAGTATAATAATTTATTGTAATGCATGTCGCATCGGCCATTTTAGGCTATCCAAGACAAATCCCAAATTGTTCAGTTTTGTTAAAAACCGAACAATTTGGAATATATGGGTCGAATCCAGTTCGTTATGAAGTGATTTTCCAATCTCTAGTCTTAACAGGTTCCCTTTATCTGTAAAAAAAAATTTTTTAATAAAACACAAGACATTACTTACAGGTGAGCCATCTGACCACGTGAAGCCTTCTTCAGGATTACCCTTCACTAGACCAATCCAGGTTTGTTTATAGAAGGCATTCTTAGATCTTATGTAAAGATAAATGAATAGATGAATACACAGCAATGATATATCATGTACGTGTTACTGAATAACAGCAGACACTTCTTGGTCTGTACTTGAGATGGGCGAATCGGTTCGTAACAAGCCAATTTGTCCCAATATTTCAAATGGCAATTCAATACAGAAGAACAAAAATGGCCACACTATGAGAAAATGGCCATGTGTTAGACCAGGAAATACAGAGCAGACAATGTCATGTATGCAGTGACTCACATATCACGTGATAGCAACATCTGACAGTCTCAGTAAATAGACAGTGGTAGGTGGACCATACAGTGCTGATGTCATATAGGATTATATAAGAACACCAACCATGGTAGGCCTCTGGTCCGCTCATACAATGGCAAGCATAGTAGGCTGTATGTACCGCTGGTTACACAGCATTAAGCAGAGGGATGAGTACTGGGTTGCAGTGGTGCCTGAGCCACCATATTAGTACCCACTGCACTGCCCGCACTTGGGCAGGCATTTCCTGTGGCGTGATCCACCATCACATTGCACTATAACACATTGTTGGTGCCATTACCACAGTGTTTGCATGTAAAAAAATAAATAAATAAAAAATCAACAATTTTGATTTCACATCTGCTCCCAGCATGGGATAATTTTTGGTGTTTTTTTTTTTTTTTGAGGAGCCAATTCTTCATCACTTTTCAAGTGGGCGACAGCCACAAATTTGTCTCTCAAATAACAATTAGCAAGATCACGTGTTACCTTATCAGTGTTTCCAATGCCTTCTCCTTGTTCTTGCTGGTGATACTAGGTAAGTCACCTCCAATGGCCCTGCAAAAATCTCTTGCTTCAAACCAGGTCCTTTTATCATAATTTTCAGAAGAGTAAAACTGTTGAAAAAAAAACAGAGCTTATATACATACTGTGATATATATATATATATATATATATATATATATATATATATATATATATACACAGTATATATATAAACAAATGTTAAACTGGTTCACACTAGAGATGGGCGAACCTCCCAAGATTCCTTTTAAGTTAACCAAGTTTGGAGTAAAACAGAAGTGAAATTATTATGCTCGAGGGTTTCTTCAGAGTCCAGGATATAATAGGTGGAGGACCAGGGGAGGTATAAAAAAAAAAAAAAAAAATTCATACTCTTCACACCTTCATTTACCTCTTTTGGGCCTCCTTGCAGTGATAAGCAATTTCTCTCGGTCTAGTCGGTGACATCATGACACTCAGTGGGACCATGTGACTGCCGTGGTCCAGTCACAGTCCTCAGTGGTGACCCCAGGTGCATGACTTCTCCCAGAGAGAGCTGGGCACTTTGGGGAGGCCCAAAAGGGGTGAGGAAAGGTGAGTATAAATGTTTTTTTTTTTTTTTTACACCTTCCCTGGGCCTCCACCTATTACACTCTGGGATCCTCTGGTTCTGCTTGCCTGGTCCCCATATTCTGGTCTCCAGCAGTTACGTATCAGCAGGACAAGTCATCCCTAGTGGCCGGTATACAGGGACTGGCGGGGAACCTGGCAAGTATCATCATGGGAGCACCTGGGGATTGGTAAGGTGAGTGCTAAGATAGTGCTATAGATTTTGCCACAAATTTACAGGTAATCGAAAGCAAAAGACACAACACTAGGATTTGTTAGCAGATTTCTTCTTCCCTGGTGAATTCAATGAGGAAAATCCACAACAAATCCTTTATAAACCGGCAACGCTGATAAAATTATATTCTGTGGAGATTTTCATTGTGCAGATCCTCTTGGAAAGTCTACAGCATTTCCATCTCAAGTGGACATCATGTTCCCTTAGAGTAAAAGCTCAGTTTCACCTCTACAGATCTCTGTATCCCCTGATCCTTCCTGTTAGTGGTCAGCGTGAAATACAAGAATTTCCTCAGCACTGGTCACCACTAGAGTGAGCAATTTGCACCATAGATTTTTATTGCTCTCATGGTGCTACCTACTAACTGAAAGGAGCATGGGATTTGGATCTTCAGCCATATCTGCCATTGACTCCCATTGGGATTGTAGGATCTGACTTGAAAAGGATAGTCAAACACACTCTTCTATGTAGGTAAAAAAGCTATACCAGTTGACTTATGATGTGAGTATTAAAGTTTATGAGCACATTGCCATGTATGTTGGGGAGTCAAATCACTATGCCACCTAACTGGTTTGGTTTTGGGATACTCCTGAGGATGTAGTCTACGAGGCTGCCCTATTTTCACCACTTCACTATGGAGAACCACCAATTTACTAGGTCTAAGAGTAGTGCTGGTGTAGGTGATGGTTAACCCAAACAGGTCAAGAGACATTGATGCATAACACTAAGAGATCAGGAAAGACAAGAGTTTTGGTACAGGATGAAGTCAGGGCTGGCAGAGTTAGTGTGTAGTCAGAGGTCAGGAATAGGTGAGGGCAGATAGCACAGGTTCAAAGATCAGGAACAGACCGAGGTCAGATATAGTTATGCAGCAGAGTATATGGAACTAGAAAGAGATGTGATCAGATATCAAGCCGGAGTCAAACACAGGTAAAAGAATAGCACACAAAATTACACCTTGGCAGGACAGTAACATGCTAGTAACCTATGGAGAAAAGAGGAAGGTAGCAGGGAGGAGGAGGAGCACGGTGGAACCTGTAAGAGATCTGATGGCTGAGACCGCTGGGAGGAATGGGATGCCAGCGACTACAAGCCACCATCATCACACTTACCATGAAACATGAATGGTCTGATGGAGTCCATTTACTTGGACATGTTGGTTCTGGTGTTGTTGTTGGGATGGGCGGCGGTGTCACTCCTTGTGCCCACTTCTTGCACACATATTTTGTTTTCTCTTCACAGTTTACAACATCCCATAATCCAGCTTTGTTTCCAGTTGCCATAGCAACACAGCCCTGTCTTCTGCCTTTGAAATGTAATTAAAGGGATTGTCCAGAGGAATAATTTTGTCTTCAATACTGAACAGCACAGCATAAAAAATAAACTATAGTGATATCTCTCCAATCCCCCACTGGGTTCATTTCAAGGCTGCTCAAGTCCCTGCCGAAACGGCGAATGGTACCATAGCATGATAGAAGAGGAATCGGTGGGGAAACCATGTAGTTTGAGATCCAACAAAAAGGGCATGTATAATACAATATGGTTAACAACATCTTGGCTGGCAGAACAGCAGATGGAGGTGACATATGTTATATCTCCATGAGCATTGACCATGATAAGAGTGGACAATGGAGTTACCTGGCATGTCTGCGTTCCAGTGTGTGTACAAAACTTCTTGCCCGTTGGCCCATGTGAAAGTGTTCTTATCCTTGGTATCTGAGAGCCCTGTCCAGAAATATTTCTCTGGTCTAAACCCGATCACACTTGTTATATAGGCCTGTTCAATCCTGCAAGAAGCCAATATTATGTCACATTTATATTTAGCTGCAGACAAAAGATTTAGGAAGTTTGTGGTATAAAAATCAGGATTTTCAGGATCTCTGCTTGCTGTCATTCCATAGGCGCTTTCATTATTACTGGTCATGTGGTGGACACACAGGTGTATGGGGAGTTACAATGCAGTTATCAGAGTTGTGTTTTGCATCAGGCCGTGCACCCTTGTGTCCATCATATGGCCAGGACAGATTTCTATCCACTGATAGTGGATCAACATTTAGGGACTGACATTCAATAGGGTTAAAGGCTTCCTCTGATTTCAAAAACATAGGGTGCTGCTAAAATGAAGGGGCACAAATGCTAAGCCTTCATTTCTAATGGACTCTGTAAACTTTTTGAAAATGATACCCTTTTATAGGGAACCTTTTAACCCCTTCCTGCTGCAGCCATTTTTTGATTTTTGTTTTTTAATTCCAAAAGCCATAACTTTTCTATTTTTTTCCATTCACAGAGCCACTTGAGGGTTAATTTTTGCATAACAAATTGTACTTCATAATGGTACCATAAGTATAAGTTATACTTGGAAGCTGGAAAAAAATTCTGAATGGGGTGGAATTAGGGAAAAACTGCGTTTGCATGACTGTCTTACAGACTTTCTTAATGACATGACAAAGAAACAGTGAAAAATGGCGGTTTGCTCTTTTGATTTTTTTTTCCACTACGTCATTCACCATATGGGAAAATTATTCTTATAAGTTTGTAGATTAGTTATTTTCAGACATAGGGATACCTAATGTGTATGTGTTTTACATTATTTATTAATTTTTTTTATCTAATCTAGGGAAATGAGGGTGATTTAATGGGATTCTATCATTAAAAAACATTTTTTAATCTCTTACCTTTATTTTACAGGCCTGCGCCGACCTTTTTGAAATTTTTCTTCTTTTCTTCATTATGTTAATTGTGCTCAGAGAGCACAGGGGGCGCTCCGTCATCACTTCCAGCGCCGCCTCTGTCTTCTGTTCCTGACGTGTCTCCTCCTCTTCGCTGTGTAAGAGACCACCGCAAAATGGCTGATGAAACATGTGCAGTCGGCTCTGTCCAACCTGAAGTAGCAGAGCCGACTGCGCATGCGTGGGATTTCGATCCTGTAGAGGCGCTCGGCAGCTGCTGACGCAGTGAAGAGGAAGAGACGCGTCAGGAACAGAAGACAGAGGCAGTGCTGGAATGCCCCCTCTGCTCCCTGAGCACAATTAGCATAATGAAGAAAAGAAGAAAAATTTGAAAACGGCGGCGCGGACCAGTAAAATAAAGGTAAGAAATTAATAGCCTTTCTAAAGGCTATTCCTTCCGTCCTTTTAGTTTAAAAAACTTTTGAAATGATAGAATCCCTTTAAACTTTTAATATTTTTATATATTTTTTATATATTTTTTTACTTCTATTTTTAGACCCCAGGAGGTCGGATCACTAATAAAATGTATTACAATGTATAGTAAAATTCCAATACTTCTTCAAATCGCTTTTAATTAAAGCAAACATTTTGTTGTACAGATTGTTATTGAGATCACATATGTATTATATTTATGGTAAAAAAATTCAAAATTTGTATTATTGCCGTCCCAAATCTTACAGCAATATAACTATCATAACAAGCCCCTGCTAACCACATGGCCATAACTAGCCTGTACTATGTATAAATAATACTCACCTGTCTTCTACAGTCAGCAGGAAGGCTCCATTATTATTACATGTGCTGCTCGCTTCTGTAAATGTACCAGGCGATTCCCCTATTAAATAGCAGTAGTAGCCGTGTCTCTTCCAGCCCTGGTTACACAGAGATCAATAATAAATCATTATTTACTTCTATTGACTCCCAAAATACTTAAATTTTCCATCTTCTGATATACTGTAATATAACATAATATAAAGTATAATACATATACAGTTATATATATATATATATATATAATTTTATATTATATTTATATTACATTTCATATTATTTTATAGAATCTAACATGTATATTATATTTTATATTAAATTTATATAAAAAAAAAAATATATAGAGAGAGAGAGAGAGAGAGAGAGAGAGAGAGAGAATTTTATTTAATCCCTTTTAACTCAGTATTAGTGATCAGAAATCCTGTTTCATGTTATTGCCGGGGGAAGCTCCATCCGGTCATACATTTTAATGACTGGTTGTTGTCCATATAATAGATGAATGGGCCAAGTCTACCAAGGACAGACATGATCTCTTATGATGCCCAATTACCCTAATAGGTCATATGGATAGGGGCAGTCCTGATATTATAACCCCACATATAATGTTCTTTACCTTATCACATCCAAGGTTGACATTGATATCTTGCTCTGGACCATTTGGCAATGAGTTTCTTTTACAAATATATGGAAACTTTTTCTCACATATCTGGTCTGACCATTGTCCGTCCTGTGTAAGAATGTATTACAAGGTGAGAAGGTTACCATCATCTTCATCTTCATGATCTCCAGGTTCACAATGTCCTACCTTAGTGGATAAGGCCACACAATCCTCTTGTCTATTATTGAGGTGAGATGGTTCTCCTCTCTGCCATGTTGTATATGTCACCGGGGATCCATCACTCCACTCAAAATATAGCTGTGTCTTCAAGTCATTCAACCCAAGCCAAACATACTCTGCATCACCTAGAAGAAAATATCATGTATATATCATCTCCTGGAGCACTGCTCTTGCTGCTCAAGTAGGGTGGGTGATGGTATACCTGTGGGAGGATCAACTCTCATTGTACAGGGTGGCACAGACAGGACAGAGAAAGCAGTGCTTCCAGGACTGAAGACCCACCGCAGTGCACCAATTGCCTCATTTGCATAAAATTTCAAAATAGTTACATATACATAGCAGAGGTATGATGCGCTGTAATGTGCTCTGTAACACAGTGGTGACAATCGAATATGCTTGGAGGAGGTGGTAGACTCCTTAACTCCTTAAATGGGTGGTACATCTACCATATTGTGCTGAACATTAACTGAACTCAATCCCATGCCCACCCTCCCAATTTCTTTACTTTGTGATCTGTAATAGGAGATCTCCCTTTTTGGCTGGGTGATAACCAGGTTTGAAAATTGGTACCTGTCAGGGGTTCCGTACACCCACTCGCCACACAAGCACATATGACCCTGGGTGTGACCATAAAGGGGGACTCTGATTCCACGCCGAATTCCACACTTACCTATCACACTAGGCTAGAAAGGAATGAAGCAACCCACAAATCTGCAGTATTCACACAAAGCTGCCACCACCTGTGGTAGACAGGACACCGATATACCCAAACCAGGCACAACTGTGCCAGCTGAGCACACACACACACACACACACACACACACACAGAGTGTTAGGGTCTTGTCAGACGTAGCAATACCCTCACACTACTGTAGGGGTCTGGGAGTAAGGACAGAGATCAATGAGCCCTAATCTCACCCCAGCCACTGTCCCTTCCTATTGCCTCAGTTTACCCTAAACGGTAAAAGGACAACTCGAAGACGAGCCTAATACTGGGTAAAGTGACACACAGAACAAGACAAACAACAGAGAAGAATGGTAAACAGGCCAGGGATCACAACCAGAGAAGCAAAAGCGGTACCAAATCGAAATCCAAAAGAGTAGTCAAGGCAAGCCAAAGGTCAGAGATAATAGCAAGGTAAAAATCAAAGGTACAAAGAAAGCAGGCAAAGTCAGTTCAATAAGCGGCAACTTGCTGTGAAAGTGACATCCCGTATATAGAAAGTCTGGGCCCAGCCCCAGACCTGATAGGCACACAGGCTGTCAATCACACAGGCAAGGTAAAGATTAACTCTATGCGGTCCAGAGAGAAATGCTCAGAACACGGGTGTGGCTGGGAATCATTTACACAGCAAGGAAACTAGGACCGTGTTCAGACAAAGCATCCAGAATGCTAAGCAAAGAATCAAACTGAGGACACCTCCTAAGCCGCAACATGCGAGCAGAGGGTTGCGCAGAGACCCGAACAGGCAGAGACATAACACAGAGCCTCTCACAACAAAGCAAATCGATATTTACCCTCTTCAGCATTATGGAAACGTTTAGAGCCAAGGACAATCTTATTAAATTTTAGATTTAATATACACAAGGAAGTAAAGTGCTTACAGAAAAAGATGTAATAACAAGAAAACAATACAAAACAAAAAGGCAATAAAATAAAACAGACTTCTTTTAAGCCTAGCTGTGGAGCACAATGGAAAAAATGGACAGACCACATGCTAGGCTGTGTCTCCAAGTATCTGACAGCGGGGGATCCTGACATCACCCCAAATCCAGCCCCCTATCTGGAATCTCCCACCTGTGAATGGGACTGGCTGATTACATGCGCCAAATCCATAGAGATATGACATATGTTGGGAATATGCCATAACTGGGTACCACATATAGGTATGATATGCCTGGCAAGCGATGCCAAATGTTTTTACCAGTCCAGGCATACTAAACAAAACAAATTAATCATGATCTATTCTACAGTTTCATAAGTTGGCGGGGATTGGAAGTAAGATGAAGTTCATGCTCGATGTCATAGACAGGTTTGTGTCCCCCAACCAAACTCCTGTACATGAATGATTATGAAACATGAATTATGACATACATGTTTTTGATATCATCTTTCTACTTTGTCAGAGTTCACAGATATTACTGGCTCCATGCATCCTGCTCGAATTTCTCATCTGTCCTGCTCACCAAGCTTGGTTAATAGTTTGACAATTGAATTAACACCCAGGACTTAATTCACCATCAGCACCCTGGCTTGTGGATTGAATATACAGTCATGGCCAAAAGTTTTGAGAATGACACAAATATTCTATTTTCACATGATCTGCTGCCCTCTGGTTTTTATGTGTGTTTGTCAGATGTTTTTATCACATACAGAAATATAATTGCATTCATATTATGAGTAACAGAATCTTATATTGACAGAATGAGTTAATGCAGCAAGTCAATATTTGCAGTGTTGACCCTTCTTCTTCAGGACCTCTGCAATTCTCCCTGGCATGCTCTCAATCAACTTCTGGACCAAATCCTGACTGATAGCAGTCCATTCTTGCAGAATCAATGCTTTAATTTTGTCTGAATTTGTTGGTTTTTGTTTGTCCACCCGTCTCTTGATGATTGACCACAAGTTCTCAATGGGATTAAGATCTGGGGAGTTTCCAGGCCATGGACCCAAAACCTCTATGTTTTGTTCCCTGAGCCATTTAGTTATCACCTTTGCTTTATGGCAAGGTGCTCCATCATGCTGGAAAAGGCATTGTTGAGCGCCAAACTGCTCTTGGACGGTTGGGAGGAGTTGCTCTTGGAGGACATTCTGGTACCATTCTTTATTCATGGCTGTGTTTTTAGGCAAGACTGTGAGAGAGCCGATTCCCTTGGCTGAGAAGCAACCCCACACATGAATGGTTTCAGGATGCTTTACAGTTGGCATGAGACAAGACTGGTGGTAGCGCTCACCTCTTCTTCTCCGAATAAGCTGTTTTCCAGATGTTCCAAACAATCGAAAAGGGGATTCATCAGAGAAAATGACTTTACCCCAGTCCTCAGCAGTCCACATCCTGTACCTTTTGCAGAATATCAGTCTGTCCCTGATGTTTTTTCTGGAGAGAAGTGGCTTCTTTGCTGCCCTCCTTGAGACCAGGCCTTGCTCCAAGAGTCTCCGCCTCACAGTGCGTGCAGATGCACTCACACCTGCCTGGTGCCATTCCTCAGCAAGCTCTGCACTGCTGGTAGCCCGATCCCGCAGCTGAAACACTTTTAAGAGATGGTCCTGCCGCTTGCTGGTCTTTCTTGGGCGCCCTGGAGCCTTTTTGGCACCAATGGAACCTCTCTCCTTGAAGTTCTTGATGATGCGATAGATTGTTGACTGAGGTGCAATCTTTCTAGCTGCAATACTCTTCCCAGTTAGGCCATTTTTGTGCAGTGCAATGATGACTACACGTGTTTCTTTAGAGATAACCATGGTTAACAGAAGAGAAACAATGATGGCAAGCACCAGCCTCCTTTTAAAGTGTCCAGTGGTGTCATTCTTACTTAATCATGACAGATTGATCTCCAGCCCTGTCCTCATCAACACCCACACCTGTGTTAATGGAGCAATCACTGAAACGATGTTAGGTGGTCCTTTTAAGGCAGGGCTGCAATGATGTTGAAATGTGTTTTGGGGGATAAAGTTCATTTTCTAGGCAAATATTGACTTTGCAAGTAATTGCTGTTAAGCTGATCACTCTTTATAACATTCTGGAGTATATGCAAATTGCCATTAGAAAAACTGAAGCAGTAGACTTTGTAAAAATTAATATTTGTATCATTCTCAAAACTTTTGGCCATGACTGTACTATACACAGGAAACATTCGATTGGATTCAGGTCTGAACTTTGACTTGGCCATTCTAACACCTGGATACATTTATTTGTGAACCATTCCATTGTAGATTTTGCTTTATGTTTGGGATCATTGTCTTTTTGGAAGATAAATCTCCGTCCCAGTCTCAGGTCTTTTGCAGACGCCAACAGGTTTTCTTCCAGAATGGTCCTGTATTTGGCTCCATCCATCTTCCCATCAATTTTAACCATCTTCCCTGTCCCTGCTGAAGAAAAGCAGGCCCAAACCATGATGCTGCCACCACCATGTGTGACAGTGGGGATGGTGTGTTCAGGGTGATGAGCTGTGTTGCTTTTACGCCAAACATATCATTTTGCATTGTGGCCAAAAAGTTGGATTTTGGTTTCATCTGACCAGAGCACCTTCTTCCACATGTTTGGTGTCTCCCAGGTGGCTTGTAGCAAACTTTAAACGAGACTTTTTATGGATATCTTTGAGAAATGGCTTTCTTCTTGCCACTCTTCCATAAAGGCTAGATTTGTGCAGTGTACAACTGATTGTTGTCCTATGGATAGACTCTCCCATCTCAGCTGTAGATCTCTGCAGTTCATCCAGAGTGATCATGGGCCTCTTGGCTGCATCCCTGATCAGTTTTCTCCTTGTTTGAGATGAAAGTTTAGAGGGACGGCCGGGTCTTGGTAGATTTGCAGTGGTCTGATACTCCTTCCATTTCAATATGATCGCTTGCACAGTGCTCCTTGGGATGTTTAAAGTTTGGGAAATCTTTTTGTATTCAAATCCGGCTTTAAACTTCTCCACAACAGTATCACGGACCTGCCTGGTGTGTTCCTTGGTCTTCATGATGCTCTCTGCGCTTTAAACAGAACCCTGAGACTATCACAGAGCAGGTGCATTTATACGGAGACTTGATTACACATAGGTGGATTATATTTATCATCATGTCATTTAGGACAACATTGGATCATTCAGAGATCCTCACTGAACTTCTGGAGTGAGTTTGCTGCACTAAAAGTAAAGGGGCCGAATAATATTGCACGCCCCACTTTTCAGTTTTTTATTTTTTACAAAAGTTTAAAATAACCGATAAATTTTGTTCCACTTCACAATTGTGTCCCACTTGTTGTTGATTCTTCACCAAAAAATTAAAATTTTATATCCTTGTGTTTGAAGCCTGAAATGTGGCAAAAGGTTGAAAAGTTCAAGGGGGCCGAATACTTTCGCAAGGCACTGTATATTGTGGAAAAGTCCCTTTACGTTAGAGAGGTAATATAATATGACACCTGCATGATATATTCACAGGATATGCTATAAATGTTTGATAGCTGCCAGTCCCTTTGGGACCCATACATATTTCGAGAATGGAGGTCCCCTGACCTTTATCTGGCAGATGCTGTGTATGTAGAGGTGAGTGCACACTCGCAGATCTGTCCATTCACTTCTACAGGACTTCTGAAAATAGTCAAGCATGTTCGAGAACCACCACAGAAAGAAACGAAGAAAGCTGCGCATGTGTGACTACTCTTCCATTCACCTCAGCAGAACGAACAGGGTCGGGGGAACCTCTGAGACAGGTGTGAGTACCAGTGGTAGGATATGCCATAAATGAGATACCATAATACCCCTTTAAGGTGGCCATACATATTAGACAAATGTCAACTGAACCCACCAATATCAAAGGGAACAACTCCTGGTGATGGCAGATATCAGGAGAAAGTAGAGTTGGACATCTGGATTTGAATATGCCCAAATGTTTTGTCCTCAGCAACTTATTCCATCTCCCTATAGAGAACACATGCACACTTAGCTAAGTTGAATATGTAAGGAGGGTCAGGAGGAATAGCTGTTGGCCAAGTGTGGCCAGCTTTAGTTACTCACCAAATGTAAGCTGGGAGGTGATAGCACTCGCTTCTTCAGTATTATGCAGACTTGCAAGATCTCCCTCTTCCCTTCTGCAAGATAACATGGCCTCCTTCCAAGTCCTAGCATCCCTATCCAAGTAATAGCAGTGTCCATTATAAGGAATCCATGATGAAGGACAAAAGATGGGGTCACTGGTGCCTGTAAAAGGACAGAAGAACTTCATGACCACCATATGTAAGTGACATGTTTATTGGAATTCTAGGGTTATTCTGGTAATTACGATTAATCACCTACCCGCACCGATCACGAGATTGGCAGTCCCCGGTGCCCCCATATAAATAAAGCAGCAGGTTGTGCATGTGTATTGACGCTCCAATTTAATTGTATAGGATTGTCTAAGATAACACTCGGCTTCTCTTTATCTGCCGAAGAAATGGATGAAGCAGCAGTGTGTATGTGCCCCATTGTTATAGGCTACACAGGATGCCCATTCTCATGATAGCTGGGGGTCCCAGTGGTCAGTTAAGTCCAAAAGGTCAGGAGCAGCTCCCAATTCTACAGTATTGTTTAAACATTTTAGGCAGATGTGGAGAAAATTTTGCAAGGTAAGAATACTTTCAGGGTTAATAGTTTTTTTTTTTCAATGAACAAAATGAAGTGAACGAAGAAAAGAGTAATGTAAATCCCATCAATATTTGGTGTGACCTTTGCCCTTTGCCTTCCATCAGTTCTTCTCGGTACTTGCAGACAGTATTTGGCAGAACTCGGCAGGGAGGTTGTTCCCGCCGCCATCTTGGAGAACTAAGCACAGATCTTCTGTGGATGTAGGCTTGCTCCAATCCTTCTGTCTCTTCATGTCATCCCAGACAGACTGGATGATGATGAGATCAGGGCTATATCTGTGGGGGCCGGATCATCACTTCCAGGACTCCTCCTCCAAAGGGCAAAGGTCACCCAAATATTGTTGGGATTTACATTTCTTTTATCTTCATTCACTTCAGTTTGTTCATTGACAAAATAATCTATTAACCCTTCTATTTCTGAAAGCATTCTTAGTTTGTGGCATTTTTTCTAAACCTGCCTAAACCTTTCCCACAGTACTGTATATCAATTTGCTGTGCAGTTAAAGTGATTTTTCCATGAACATAACTATATTTAAATGAGTAGAAAATAAAAAAAAACTTACCTTTAAAAAATATAAGTCAATCAAAATTTTTGTAGCGTTTTATAGATTTTCTTTAACCATCTTAGTGGTGACATCTGTTGTCTTGATCGGTTACTAATGGACACGACCATGACTGCAGGAACTTTCTATGGTCTGAGGCTTGTCAGAAACCAGCCATGATGTCCTTATTGTGTCCGGGTTATCTTCTCATACATGTAGTGTCCTCCTGATAACCAGCCATGATGTCCTTATTGTGTCCGGGTTATCTTCTCATACATGTAGTGTCCTCCTGATAACCAGCCATGATGTCCTTATTGTGTCCGGGTTATCTTCTCATACATGTAGTGTCCTCCTGATAACCAGCCATGATGTCCTTATTGTGTCCGGGTTATCTTCTCATACATGTAGTGTCCTCCTGATAACCAGCCATGATGTCCTTATTGTGTCCGGGTTATCTTCTCATACATGTAGTGTCCTCCTGATAACCAGCCATGATGTCCTTATTGTGTCCGGGTTATCTTCTCATACATGTAGTGTCCTCCTGATAACCAGCCATGATGTCCTTATTGTGTCCGGGTTATCTTCTCATACATGTAGTGCCCTCCTGATAACCAGCCATGATGTCCTTATTGTGTCCGGGTTATCTTCTCATACATGTAGTGTCCCCTCCTGATAAGCAGCCATGATGTCCTTATTGTGTCCGGGTTATCTTCTCATACATGTAGTGTCCTCCTGATAACCAGCCATGATGTCCTTATTGTGTCCGGGTTATCTTCTCATACATGTAGTGTCCTCCTGATAACCAGCCATGATGTCCTTATTGTGTCCGGGTTATCTTCTCATACATGTAGTGTCCCCTCCTGATAACCAGCCATGATGTCCTTATTGTGTCCGGGTTATCTTCTCATACATGTAGTGTCCTCCTGATAACCAGCCATGATGTCCTTATTGTGTCCAGGTTATCTTCTCATACATGTAGTGTCCCTCCTGATAACCTGCCATGATGTCCTTATTGTGTCCAGGTTATCTTCTCATACATGTAGTGTCCTCCTGATAACCTGTCCACAATAAGGACATCATGGCTGGGTTTCTGACAAGTCATATCCATTGGTAACCGATCAAGACAACAAATGTCAGCAGTAAGATGGTTAGAAGAAATCTTTATAAGCCCCACGTTGTGAAACCATGTCAATTGTACCTATGTAAACGTTGGCGGTTTCCGTATAGGTATAATAGGGGCAGAAAGTCCACAGAGGAAAACTCTGCAGACTTTCCGTGATAATCGCTGTGGAAAAAACCATGATGTGTTTCCACGGCAGCCTTTTCCACAGCATTTTTTGGCTGCAGTTAGCAACGTGGGGCCTTAGCCTAAATCTGTTATTCTCTGTAGGTAACCATTTGAGCCTGTAGAGAGTCCGCTGTTCTTCCCGTCCTTTCTATCTCACCAATGAAGCCCATTATTTGCTTCTCTATCACACATATCTTTGTTTCCTACCTGGAGAGGGGACATCTCGGGACTTCTTGTTGCCTTTCTTACAGATATAGCCCAGTTTTTGCTTGCACTCTTTGCTTTCCCACTTTGTGTTTTTCCCCGAATTTACCACTACACAGTTTACGTCGGGGGCTTCTGATGGATTTCCTAAAGAAAGTGACCAAGATGGGTAAAAACGTCTAAGATGTTTTATGATTGTTTAGTTTCTTCCTACGCTCCATGTTATCAGATGGGTGTATCAGTCCAACATTTTTTAATATACATTACATAGTGTGTATGTGAATCATTTTTATTATCCAGTGTCCAGGAATGGCCGATCCCCAGTGACATGTTCATGTATCTGACAATCTCTGCTTTTATGGTTTCATCATATATTTTTAATGTTTTACATATTTTTTTTATATTTTTTTAATTATAATTTTATAATTTAACACTTATTTACTTATTTATTAAAGGGTTGTATTTTTTAAAATATTTTTATTTCTAACTCATTTCTATTTCTCAGACAGTGACATCACATTTGAATGGGACTGAACTGTAGTATTGTCATGTGACCAATGCATGTGATGTTACTTCTTTAGAAGAACAATACAGCCATGTTCTCTAATCCTGGATATTCCTTTTAGTGCAGGCTATATATATATATATATATATATATATATATATATATATACTATAAGCAGTAAACTACCATCCCAAGATCCACCTCAGTGTTTACCTGGGAGCCAGTTGAGAAATCTAAAAGGGTCTCCACCGTCCCATCTCCAGCCACTATTGAAGTCCAGACTATTGAGCCCAATCCATAAGGGTGTGGTGAGGGTGTTTGTTGACCCTACGAGATATAGAGAAATAACATGATGGATTGCATACAGTCTAGCCATAGAAAAGATAAATTGTTAGACACAAATGGTAATCTGTTATATGGCGTTTGGTGAATACAAAGTAAGTGAAGCTGAAGGCGCCTTTCTAGCTAATATGTGCAGCAGGATCATCTGAACATATGCTGCAAACCACTGACTATGCGCTACAGCAGGGGGTAGGTAGGGGGAGCTGCTTGGCTGTATGCCATTGGTGCAAGGTGAGGTGGTGCATCTGGTGGTGCAGGCAGGGCTGATCCTAGCTTTTCTGCTGCCTGAGGCGAAAACTGAAATAGCATAACCATAACTCAGCTACATGGCTATATCTATCATGAGTCCTCAGGCGGCAGATCGCAGTGTCCCTGTGCAGGTGCTGCTTGTTCCACCACTTTCTCTGGCTGCAATAACATCAGAACAAGAAGGGTCGGCTACCTCCACCTCCGGTCCCCTACCACCTCTACAGCCAGCTAATGTTGTCCTTAATAGACCACCTTAATATCCACTCCGGACATAGTTACACAGCAGATGGATAGAACTATACGAGGACGTTCCTAACCTGATGAGTGAAGAGGACATCCCACAAAGGTTGATATTCCTTTCCTAACTTAGATATATACTGTACGCTAGACTTCTTTTCTTTTCTTCTGTATTGTCCTAATCTCTTTTTTTTGTACTGTTCGTGTTATTATAAAATACAATAAAAAGATGTTTTAAAAAAAGAACATTATTGTCTTAATTCCTGTAGATCTCTGATGTGTCTCTTCTGATTCTGCTCTACCTTGGTTCTTACCTGCAATGAATGATTGTTCGTGTAGTTCGGTTATACTCAGCAGTTCGGCGTCTTGTTGCTGGCAGCTTCTTCTGGCTTGGTACCAAGTGAGGGCTGAATCAGAGTTAATCTGATAGCTGACACCAGTGAAAGAATCTGTTGTCCACAAGTCATTAGATGAAGCTGAGAAAAATTGTGTTATATATTAAAGAGACTATAATCCGAAACTGACGTATAATCAAGTGATTTTTTAATTGCATTTGGTGATCTTATTATTGATGTTAGGAAATAGTTTTGTAATATTCCAGTTTTCACAATGTCTGCTAGACCTCTCACCATAGGTGGACACTTGTGATTTCACACCTGTCAGCTTTACCGTGTCAGCTTTACTGTGTAGACTGGGACAGGATGAGCAGGGGGCAGGAGATATAATGACTGTTCTGTACTGCTGGAGACCTAGATAAGGCAGGATAGCAACACTATGCACCCAGATAAGGGTCTACTGTGCAGCTTCCAATTCACTCCCTGGGACAGGAGACTGAACTTCATTACTGCTTGGAGACTGAAATCTTTGATATTTTGCTTTCAATAAATTCTGATTTATTTAAAGTGTGCACCCAATTAACAAAGAACTTTTCATAAATGAATAAAACAGGTGAATATAAGTAATTTTGTAATATTATAATATTGCATGTCATATTTTACATAAAATTCTATAGAAAGGGGGAGGTGGAGGAGGCTGGAAAAGATACACAAATAATTGCAGCTGTTAAGCTCTGCTACACTGCTATGTTTCATGATAAGGCTCTACCACTGCACAGAATAAGGCAATAAATCTATTATCAGACTTCTATGAGTGAGGTGAATACAGATAATATATATTATATATAAGGAGGAGGAGAACAGACTAATAAGTGGAAAATGAAACAGATGTCTTTAATAATTTCTCTTGTACTATTCATTTATGACAAGTGGTTTTATATTTTATATAAACTGCCACAAAACACATACACCCTGCTGCACTCTCTATACAAAGAAGGAGGTGTGTGCCCCAATAGGACAGTCCCCAAACATCTGATTGGTGGAGATGACGGGTGTGATGAGACCCCCAATGATCTGATATAGATGATCTATTGTAAGGATAGGTTAGATCATCAATATCACAATCCCCAAAACCACTTTATGGACTACATGTTATCTTAGCCCATTCATGTTACTCCTTACATAAATTGTCTCTTCTCTTCACTAAGGACTCAGTTGAGGATGTTTCTATGTAAATTGTTGAAAAGAAGAAGCTTTATGGGGTCTAGAAAATGGCCCCAGGTTCCCTACTCTGAGTGTTCACTTGTAGGTTGTTTTAACTAAATGTAGCATAACTATATTCTTATCCATAGGTTTTTTTTTGTCATTTACTGTATGTCTAAAATATGGACATTAAATTACCGATCTCTCTATGATAAGGACTGGTATGAGTGATTATATGTGTACAGTGCTGTGTATTAGCAAATCTGTATAAAATGCAAGATCAGTTGAGATTTCTCATAGACTGGCCTTGGTTTAATAGGTGGAAAACTAGTCAGTTTCCCATTGAGAATCTGATTCTTCAGTTCATCCACTTCTGGCCAGGACAGGCCACAATACAGATCACAACCACTGGGTGGCCACATATAGAGGCTTAAAAGATAGGAGGATCTGTATCTTGTGACATTTGGACATATCCAGCCAAGAAGAAAAGAAAGATAAAACTTTAATAGGTAACTCCATCACTGTAAATGACTATTACACTTACATTTAGATGGACAAAATCCAAACATCTTGTCTGTGTCATAATCTGAGGTTGTAGAGCACCAGGGTCTTCCATCAGATCGTCCATCAGTTGTACAGTCTACATAAACCTTGTTGTTGAGCTTGAAAGGGAACTTGCAGGGCTGACCATTACTATTCCCCCTCAGAGTGTATATTTCTGTGGAAAAGCAAATTACATTATTGTCCTCATGGTAGAATCAATATCTAGTGTATTATTATTCATTGCAAATATACAAAGCATTATGGCCTTAGAACATAATTGTTTCTAGAATTATTGTAAAACCCCAAAATCTTAGCTGGAGTAAGATGGAGCTACAAGTGAAAGCAAAACTGATATAAAAAATAAAAATTGGATGCAGTGAGTGGTGGTTAAAATCAAGAAGAGAAGCTGAGCTCTGTGATATATAGGGTTATATGATAGAGGAGAGAAGCTGAGCTCTGTGATATATAGGGTTATATGATAGAGGAGAGAAGCTGAGCTCTGTGATATATAGGGTTATATGATAGAGGAGAGAAGCTGAGCTCTGTGATATATGGGATTATATGATAGAGTAGAGAAGCTGAGCTCTGTGATATATAGGTTATATGATAGAGGAGAGAAGCTGAGCTCTGTGATATATAGGATTATATGATAGAGGAGAGAAGCTGAGCTCTGTGATATATAGGGTTATATGATAGAGGAGAGAAGCTGAGCTCTGTGATATATAGGTTATATGATAGAGGAGAGAAGCTGAGCTCTGTGATATATAGGGTTATATCATAGAGGGAGAGAAGCTGAGCTCTGTGATATATAGGGTTATATGGTAGAGGAGAGAAGCTGAGCTCTGTGATATATAGGGTTATATGATAGAGGAGAGAAGCTGAGCTCTGTGATATATAGGTTATATGATAGAGGAGAGAAGCTGAGCTCTGTGATATATAGGTTATATGATAGAAGGAGAGAAGCTGAGCTGTGTGATATATAGGATTATATGATAGAGGAGAGAAGCTGAGCTCTGTGATATATAGGGTAATATGATAGAGGAGAGAAGCTGAGCTCTGTGATATATATGTTATATGATAGAGGAGAGAAGCTGAGCTCTGTGATATAAAGGGTTATATGATAGAGGGAGACAAGCTGAGCTCTGTGATATATAGGTTATATGATAGAGGAGAGAAGCTGAGCTCTGTGATATATAGGGTTATATGATAGAGGAGAGAAGCTGAGCTCTGTGATATATAGGGTTATATGATAGAGGAGAGAAGCTGAGCTCTGTGATATATAGGTTATATGATAGAGGAGAGAAGCTGAGCTATGTGATATATAGGTTATATGATAGAGGAGAGAAGCTGAGCTCTGTGATATATTGGGTTATATGATAGAGGAGAGAAGCTGAGCTCTGTGATATATTGGGTTATATGATAGAGGAGAGAAGCTGAGCTGTGTGATATATAGGTTTATGAAATAGAGGGAGAGAAGCTGAGCTCTGTGATATATAGGGTTATATGATAGAGGAGAGAAGCTGAGCTCTGTGATATATAGGATTATATGATAGTGGAGAGAAGCTGAGCTCTGTGATATACATGGTTATATGATAGAGGAGAGAAGCTGAGCTCTGTGATATATAGGTGTAAGGGTCTTGCCAAACGTAGCAATACCCTGACACTACTGCAGGGGTCTGGGAGGAAGGACAGAGACAAGTGAGCCCTAATCTCTCCCCAGCCACTGTCCCTTCCTATTGCCTCAGTTACCCTAAACAGTAAAAGGACAACTAGAAGACAAGCCCTATACTGGGTAAGTGACACACAGAACAGGACAAGACAAAACAAACGACAAAAGAGAGGTCAGGAAGCCAAGGGGTCGGTAACAAACGAGCAATGCAGTACAAAGTCAAGATCCAAGAGAATAGTCAAAAGGCAAGCCAAAGGATCAGAGAATCAAGTAACAAAGTAGTAATGGATATAACAAGGAGAGCAGGCAAAGACAGTGCAATAACCGGCGACTTGCTGAGAAAGTGACATCCTGTATATAGAAAGTCTGGGCCCAGCCCCAGACCTGATAGGTACACAGGCTGTCAATCACACAGGCCAGGAAGAGATTAACTCTGTGCAGTCCAGAGAGAAATGCTCAGAACACGAGTGTGGCCGGAAATCCATTACATAGTCTAGGACCATGTTCAGACTGCGCAACAAGAAACCTACGCAAGGTATCAAACCGAACACGCCTCCTTCACCACAGCGTGCGAGCGGAGGGTGGCGCCGAGACCCGAACAGGCAGAGACGTTACAGTACCCCCCCCCCCCTTTATGAGGGGACACCGGACCCTCACCACATAAACCATTTTTAGTAGGACCCAGTATTTTCTCTGCCTTTAATTCCAGATCTCCCTGAACAACAACAACAGGCGCTGGAGGACCAGGCAAACGTTTTTTTATTCGCCTGGTGTTTCCAACCTTTACAGCTGAGACCGTCTCCTCACTGACACAATCTAAGGTGTGCAAGACAATACAATGGGATGAGCACTGATCTCCCCATTTTACCAACTCCCTTTTACCCCAATCAAAAATAGGGTTATGGAGGTTCAACCAGGGGAGCCCCAAAATAATATCGGAAGACAGATGCTCCATAACAACATAACAAAAAAGCTCATGACCTGAATGAGCTGAACCCACTTGCAACGTGATTAAGGGGGTTTTGAATCGGACCTTACCCCTGGCCAGTGGGGCAAAATCCGCTCCAGTAACCGCCAGGGGAGTGTCAAGTGGCAAAAGCTCAATGCCTAAGGCTGAGACAAACGAGATTGTGACAAAGTTTGCCGCAGACCCAGAGTCAACTAAGGCCTGGCCAGAAACAGATCTGTCCCCAGAGGACAGAGACACAGATAACAACATCTTATTGTTACTACTGGCAAATACCTGGTTGCCTGAGTGGTTCTTCCGACTACCACTCAGGCACTGAAGCTTTTCCCCTGGTGTGCGGGGTCTGATGGAGCAGTCTCGTATGATATTCCCTGAAGCACCACAGTACAGGCAGAGGTTGTTCCTGACACGATGCTCTCGTCAAGTCTTGGTGTCCATAGCTCCCAGTTGCATAGGTTCCTCACCAGGAGTCATGGGAGAAATAACAGGTTTTTCAGGAGAGAGAGAGGGAGAGACAGAAAACTTGGAAGAAGCAGAACCTATTCTCTCTTTAACATTTTCCCGGATCCTACGGTCAATATGAACAGCCAAAGTCATAGCCTGCTTAAGAGTAGGGGGATCTGGGTGACCAACCCAGAGCTCCTTAACATGGTCACACAGGCCTTGTTTAAAGTGGGCCTTTAGAGCTGACTCACACCAACCTGCATTTACGCTGCACTTGCGGAATTCTGAGCAGTACTCCTCAGCAGAGCGTTTGCCCTGTCGCATAGTGAGGAGTTGCGATTCTGCAAGTCCAATGTGGTCTGGCTCAGCATAGATAGACCCCAGGGACAAGAAAAAGTTTTCAAAGTTAATCCACTCCTCCGCCCCTGGAGGGAGTTTAAGGGCCCAAGCTTGTGGATCCCCCTGTAGGAGGGATATAACTACTCCAACCATTTGGGCCTGGGATGCATGTGGATTAATCCGAAAATACAGGCGACAGGACTCCCGGAAAGTCTCAAATTTTTCACGATCCCCTGAAAATCGATCCGGGAGTAACATCTTAACCCTGAAAGGGGCAGAAACAACCGGAGATGCTGCAACAGCATCAGTAAGGGTCTGCACCTGTTTAGTAAGCTCAGCTACCAGGCTTGCCAAACCTTCCAACTTGGCCGCAAGGACCTGAATAGGATCCATGCTGACCCTATGGGAAGCAATGGCAGAATGTATGGGCCGGTTATTCTGTAAGGGTCTTGCCAAACGTAGCAATACCCTGACACTACTGCAGGGGTCTGGGAGGAAGGACAGAGACAAGTAAGCCCTAATCTCACCCCAGCCACTGTCCCTTCCTATTGCCTCAGTTACCCTAAACGGTAAAAGGACAACTAGAAGACAAGCCCTATACTGGGTAAGTGACACACAGAACAGGACAAGACAAAACAAACAACAAAAGAGAGGTCAGGAAGCCAAGGGGTCGGTAACAAACGAGCAATGCAGTACAAAGTCAGGATCCAAGAGAATAGTCAAAAGGCAAGCCAAAGGATCAGAGAATCAAGTAACAAAGTAGTAAGGGATATAACAAGGAGAACAGGCAATAACCGGCGACTTGCTGAGAAAGTGACATTCCGTATATAGAAAGTCTGGGCCCAGCCCCAGACCTGATAGGTACACAGGCTGTCAATCACACAGGCCAGGAAGAGATTAACTCTGTGCAGTCCAGAGAGAAATGCTCAGAACACGGGTGTGGCCGGAAATCCATTACATAGTCTAGGACCATGTTCAGACTGAGCAACAAGAAACCTACGCAAGAAATCAAACCGAACACGCCTCCTTCGCCACAGCGTGCAAGCGGAGGGTGGTGCTGAGACCCGAACAGGCAGAGATGTTACAATAGGGTTATATGATAGAGGAGAGAAGCTGAGCTCTGTGATATATAGGGTTATATGATAGAGGAGAGAAGCTGAGCTCTGTGACATATAGGGTTATATGATAGAGGAGAGAAGCTGAGCTCTGTGATATATAGGGTTATATGATAGAGGAGAGAAGCTGAGCTCTGTGATATATAGAGTTATATGATAGAGGGGAGAAGCTGAGCTCTGTGATATATAGGGTTATATGATATAGGAGAGAAGCTGAGCTCTGTGATATATAGGGTTATATGATAGAGGAGAGAAGCTGAGCTCTGTGATATATAGGGTTATATGATAGAGGAGAGAAGCTGAGCTCTGTGATATATAGGGTTATATGATAGAGGAGAGAAGCTGAGCTCTGTGATATATAGGGTTATATGATAGAGGAGAGAAGCTGAGCTCTGTGATATATAGGGTTATATGATAGAGGAGAGAAGCTGAGCTCTGTGATATATAGGGTTATATGATAGAGGAGAGAAGCTGAGCTCTGTGATATATAGGGTTATATGATAGAGGGAGAGAAGCTGAGCTCTGTGATATATAGGGTTATATGATAGAGGAGAGAAGCTGAGCTCTGTGATATATAGGGTTATATGATAGAGGAGAGAAGCTGAGCTCTGTGATATATAGGTTATATGATAGAGGAGAGAAGCTGAGCTCTGTGATATATAGGGTTATATGATAGAGGAGAGAAGCTGAGCTCTGTGAGATATAGGTTATATGATAGAGGAGAGAAGCTGAGCTCTGTGATATATAGGGTTATATGATAGAGGAGAGAAGTTGAGCTCTGTGATATATAGGTTATATGATAGAGGAGAGAAGCTGAGCTCTGTGATATATAGGGTTATATGATAGAGGAGAGAAGCTGAGCTCTGTGATATATAGGGTTATATGATAGAGGGAGAGAAGCTGAGCTATGTGATATATAGGGTTATATTATAGAGGAGAGAAGCTGAGCTCTGTGATATATAGGGTTATATGATAGAGGAAAGAAGCTGAGCTCTGTGATATATAGGGTTATATGATAGAGGAGAGAAGCTGAGCTCTGTGATATATAGGGTTATATGATAGAGGAGAGAAGCTGAGCTCTGTGATATATAGGGTTATATGATAGAGGAGAGAAGCTGAGCTCTGTGATATATAGGGTTATATGATAGAGGAGAGAAGCTGAGCTCTGTGATATATAGGGTTATATGATAGAGGAGAGAAGCTGAGCTCTGTGATATATAGGGTTATGTGATAAAAAGGAACTAATACAAGGGCAGACTACATTGACCACATGGTCTTTGTTCATCTTCTCCTTACCTTCATAAGAATTACTACATAAATCTTCCTTTGTAGAATAGATTTTCCATTGGCTCCAGTCTCTTGTGCTATTGGAGAGAATGATTTTCTTTCCATCTCTGCAGGTCATGTATAGATCACCTTTGGTGACTCCAAACAAAGTCTCATTTTTACATTCCCATTTCTGGAGGTCGCTGTTGCCGTCACATGTATGCAGCACCACTGCTGACCCTTCTGTTATAGACGGTACAGACAGGCAGTGTGATGTACCTACATTTATAAGCTGCTCCTCAGAAATCCATTGAAATTTCTGCATAATAGAATTCTCATTACATTCAGCCATGACGAGGGCAGAATCCTCTGCTTGTAGACATCGCTTGTCGGAGTCATTGTAGATTGAAAATGTTTTGGCTCCTGAAAAATAAGATGAATTTTATTAATACATTTTGATACAAAAGTGGCAGCTGTAGGCAGACAGAATTATATTAAGTTATTACAGTGACACTCCTATATGCTATTGCTGGTGCTGTCACCCATGTCCAGTCCTTATCCATGGCACCTTGGTCCTTATTGTCTACACCTCAGCTGCTGCAGAACTTGGAGTGAGGAGAGATTACTGCCCACCATAGGTTGGTGTGAAACTCTCTCATCATTTTGATAAAAGAGGGTCTGTAGCAGGTCAGTAGTGTGTAATGAGGTTCTGCAGCAGCTGGGGTGCCTAGTGTTCTACCGCATCTTAGGTATTTATAATGAGTCTCTGCAGTAGCTGAGGTGTGTACAATCATGTTCTGCAGCAGCTGAGGTCTGTATAATGATGTTCTTTAGCACCTGAGGTTTGTATGATGATGTTCTGCACCATCTAAAATGTTTATTATGATGTTCTGCAGCAGCTAAAGTGTGTGTAATGATGTTCTCAGTTATTTATAGTATGTGAACTATGATGTTCTGCAGCAGCTGGGGTATGTATTTTTTATGTTTCACAGCAACCATTGTGTGTAATGATGCTCTAGTGACCTACACCCTCAATCACCCTATAATGATCATATGGGTCATATATATAGGCTGTCTATATGTCCGGACATATCTATAACCACCACCCTAGGACATGTAAGTACAGTGTAACTTACCCAGCAGACCAGGCGGCCACATAAGGTATAGAAGTGTGAGTAATATGGAGGCAGTCATTGTATATATCGCATTATTCTTTCCACTTCCCACATGAATATTTCTGCACCAAGCAAGTCCTATTACAGTTCCCAGTAGGAAGATTGTGACATCCAGAAATGTGGTCTATATATAATAAAGGACTATATGGTCACATGGGACCTAACAGGACCTCCCAGTCCTAAGAGCACATATATTCTACAGTAACTTCCCTTCACAATTATTACATAATACCCTCGAAAAGCCCCAACCCTGCCTGAATGGGGCACACCTGTTACTCAGTTCATTATTTCAGATTTCTTTGAAATTACTTTGTAATTTGATTTCTGAGTCACTTTTAAAATTTTTGGTAAAAAAGTTCAAAATTCTTGGTATATAGGTACTCAAAGAAGGTAGATATTCAGGTTGATCTACAAGCTGCATCTCCTCTAGGTAAAGCATGTTCACTAGATTATTTTTTGGCTAGGCTCAAACTGTCCCACAGGGGAGCAGGCAAATTATTTGGTGGGCCCCTGGGCCAGGTGGTTCCCCCCTCCAATATTAGAAGTATTGGGTGCCTAAGTTAGGTAGAAATTCAGGGTGAGTACAAGCTATGTTTTTCAAGCTACATTACCTCTGGGTAAAGCATGTTCGCTAGATTATTTTTTGGCTGGGCTTAAAACGGCCCACAGGAGAGTAGGTAAATTCTCTGGTAGGACCCTGAGCGAGGATATTCCTCCAACCCCAACCATTGTACATCACATACACTACACTGCATACAGACAGGTGGTCTATAGCATCTCAGCCAGACTATGGTATTATATAGACAGATCAGGTGGATGATGTGACGTCTAGGCCCAGAGATAGGCCAGCCAGTATCTTCCTACACTTCACCTAACCTTGTTGACATTATGTCAGGGGCTTCAGTCACCAATTCTCTTGTAGTATGTTGCAGCTGCCTGGGCACATATCCCGGCTCACAGATCTAAGAGGGTCCTAGTCCAACATTGTGTTAGGCTGTTGATTTTTGGCTACATCATCCATAGATTGACAGCACGACCAATAACTACACTGTGGAAGATCTCTGCACTTCTTACTCTTCTCCTGGCACTGCGGCTCTTGCTATGAGCTGATCAGTGTGAGTGCTGGGTGTCGGACCCCCACCAATCTAATACTGATGAGTTATCCTAAGGATCCTATATAGTAGCCACCATTGTGCGACTTCTTCCTGACATAGCAGTTATGTAATCACTGGGTGCCGGGGAACTGAATGGGTCCTAGGGGGAGTTTTTAGGCCTGTGTTCCTCATGTAACTGGGTCTAATGTATCAGCCACAATTACAGGGGGGAAAAAATGTCTCCACCACACCTACATCAGACTCTAGCAGTGCCCCTGACTATAAGAAACTATTTGCATAATAGAGAAGGAAAACTATTTTTAAAAAAAACATAGACTTTGATCTATTAAAAAAAAAAAAAATTAAAAAAATGTTAAAAACATACATGTTTTCCTCCCCCTATTTTTTCTAAATTATCATCTCAGATGTGAAAAAAAAAGAAGAAAATACAGAAATAAAAATGATATACAGTGGGGAAAAAAAGTATTTAGTCAGCCACCAATTGTGCAAGTTCTCCCACTTAAAAAGATGAGGCCGGCCTGTAATTGTCATCATAGGTAGACCTCAACTATGAGAGACAAAATGAGAAAACAAATCCAGAAAATCACATTGTCTGATTTTTAAAGAATTCATTTGCAAATGATGGTGGAAAATAAGTATTTGGTCACCTACAAACAAGCAAGATTTCTGGCTCTCACAGACCTGTAACTTCTTTAAGAGGCTCCTCTGTCCTCCACTCATTACCTGTAGTAATGGCTCCTGTTTGACATTGTTATCGGTATAAAAGACACCTGTATTTGGTCAATAACAAAAGTTCATCTCAATACTTTTTTATATATTCTTTGTTGGTAATGACAGAGGTCAAACGTTTTCTGTAAGTCTTCACAAGGTTGGCACACACTGTTGCTGGTATGTTGGCCCATTCCTCCATGCAGATCTCCTCTAGAGCAGGGATGTTTTGGGGCTGTCGCTGGGCAACACGGACTTTCAACTCCCTCCAAAGGTTTTCTATGGGGTTGAGATGAGATCTGGAGACTGGCTAGGCCACTCCAGGACCTTGAAATGCTTCTTACGAAGCCGCTCCTTCGTTGCCCTGGCGGTGTGCTTGGGATCATTGTCATGCTGAAAGACCCAGCCACGTTTCATCTTCAATGCCCTTGCTGATGGAAGGAGGTTTGCACTCAAAATCTCACGATACATGGCCCCATTCATTCTTTCATGTACACGGATCAGTCGTCCTGGTCCCTTTGCAGAGAAACAGCCCCAAAGCATGATGTTGCCACCACCATGCTTCACAGTAGGTATGGTGTTCTTTGGATGTAACTCAGCATTCACTCTCCTCCAAACACGAGTTGTGTTTCTACCAAACAGTTCTACTTTGGTTTCATCTGACCATATGACATTCTCCCAATACTCTTCTGGAACATCCAAATGCTCTCTAGCAAACTTCAGCCGGGCCCGGATATGTACTGGCTTAAGCAGGGGGACACGTCTGGCACTGCAGGATCTGAGTCCCTGGCGGCGTAGTGTGTTACTGACGGTAGCCTTTGTTACGTTAGTCCCAGCTTTCTGCAGGTCTCACTAGGTCCTCCCCGTGTGGTTCTGGGATTTTTGCTCACCATTCTTGTGACCATTTTGACCCCACGGGGTGAGATCTTGCGTGGAGCCCCTGATGGAGGGAGATTATTAGTGGTGTTGTATGTCTTCCATTTTCTAATTATTGCTCCCACAGGTGATTTCTTCACACCAAGCTGCTTGCCTATTGCAGATTCAGTCTTCCCAGCCTGGTGCAGGTCTACCATTTTGTTTCTGGTGTCCTTCCACAGCTCTTTGGTCTTCACCATAGTGGAGTTTGGAGTGTGACTGAGGTTGTGGACAGGTGTCTTTTATACTGATAACAATGTTAAACAGGAGCCATTACTACAGGTAATGAGTGGAGGACAGAGGAGCCTCTTAAAGAAGAAGTTACAGGTCTGTGAGAGCCAGAAATCTTGCTTGTTTGTAGGTGACCAAATACTTATTTTCCACCATCATTTGCAAATGAATTCTTTAAAAATCAGACAATGTGATTTTCTGGATTTGTTTTCTCATTTTGTCTCTCATAGTTGAGGTCTACCTATGATGTCAATTACAGGCCGGCCTCATCTTGGTGGCTGACTAAATACTTTTTTCCCCACTGTAAATATGAAGCCCTATATATCACCTTAAAAAGACAAAATAATTTGGATATCTCAAATGAAAAAATTTTTTATAGCCTTCAAATCCACCAAGAAACCTGAAAATGTGTCTGGTCATGAAGTGGTTAAAGAAAAATTGGGGGAAAACAATTCTCTTTTCTTGAATATAAATATAAGATGAATGTACTTTTCCTTGCTCTCTCTGGAGATGTTCTAAGGAACATGTACATGACTGCTCAGAGGTGCTCTGCACTTGTCAGCGCAAAGTCTAAGTAACGCTGAGGCCCCACGTTGCAGAAAAGGGGTTTATGCGTTTGTAGGTCATTTGGCTCTAATGTGACCAAAAATAGCTTTTGTGCAAGAAATATCTACGCACCCCTATTCTACATAATCAGAACATGGTTAGTAGAGATGAGTTAACTGGTTTGTACAGTTCGAGGTTCATTATGAATTTTTGAGCAAATTTGAACATTTTGCAGTTCGATTTATATGAAGCAACTAAAATGATAGGTGCCATGTGAAAAAGCAAGGAGAAAGGGATCTTATGACCGGGAACAGCCAAACATGAGATCTAAGGTTACTAGTGACTCATAAGCAGTATAAAAAGCCCAGGATGATAGAGAAGGTGCCCATTTTGTGGGGTGAGATTAGACAGATAGGGTCTCAGATAGTCAGAATGAGATAGACAGGAAATAACACACACTATTACAGTATGGGGGGGGTGGTTCTTTGGATTAGGGTACTTAGGAGAAGATTCAGGTTTAATGAATTGATAGAGAGAGATAGGAGACTGGAGAGAGAGAGAGAGAGAGAGAGAGAGAGGTGTCCATTCATGTCTGATCACAATACTGTCAGAGCTGCCACCAGTGTATTGCAGATACAGGCTGTGTGTTTAGTCAGAGATGTCTGCGGCAGCTTCAACAATCAAAAATTCTCAGTGTCCAATTCACATCCAACCTGTACTATGTGTATACTGTAGTGCACAGAGCAGCGGCTGCAGGAAGCAATGAGCCAAACTCAACTATTACTATTGTTCTTGTATAGAGATATTTTTGGGCTACATTGGTAGAGGGATAGGCTGAATTACTATTGCTCTTCAGTTATATATTATGAGCTTCAATATTTATAATGTATACCTGTAATCTATATATTTATATACAGTATAATGCATACAATAATCTTTTCTGACCGATAAAATAACCTATAATTTTTTTTTAACAAAAGCACACACGGCTCTAATCTTAGATATTCTGGTTTATTTTAGAACATAAAAAAATGACAATTTTCAGAAATCAATTTGTAACATGTAATACATAGATGGGAATAAAACTAAGGGTGATATAAAACATAAGACAATGTGTAAGGCAGGGTTCACACTACCGTTGATGTCCGTTATGAAGGTGTCCGTTAAAAAAAAAAAAAAAAAAAAAACGGACACCTATCATAACAGACATTAACGGACACTAACTGATGTTAATGTGTCCGTTTTTTTAACTGATCCAATTAATGGATTAGTTTAAAAAAAACAGACACATTAGCATCAGTTAGTGTCCGTTTTTTTTTTTTTTTTTTTCTTTTTCTGCTTTCTGAGCATGCGCATAAAAAAACGGACATAAAATAACGGACAGTAACTGATGGCTGTCAGTTACTGTCCGTTATAAGTCTGTTACCCATAGACTTCAAGGTTAAAAAAATAACGGACACTTGCTGTCCGTCAAGAATCCATTATTTCAAGCAGACAAAAAAGTCCTGCATGTAGGATGTTTTGTCCGGACTTCTGACGGATTGGGTGTAAACGGACACAATATAAAAACCCATTGAATTGAATGGAAATTTTAACGGATTTCTGACGGTTCAGCTAGTGTCCGATGCTAAAATCTTGTAACGGACAATAGCAACGGACACTACTGACGGTCACCAACAGTAGTGTGAACGCCCCCTAAGACTTTATTGGTGTCTGCGATATCTATTAACCAGATATTGTCCGGACTCCTTATCAGTTGTTATAATACTGCAGATTCCAAACCTCGATTTAGAATCCATGATTGATACACAATTAATGATTCATTAGGAGATTAGGAGCAAATCACCGAATTCTACTTCCTCAGTCCTGCTGCTGGAGTGGACGTGTTATATAGAAGGTGCCAGAAAGGAAATGAAACTCAACATTGCTGAGGCGTGACGTGTTTCGTACCTCAGAGAGATGAACAAGAGCCACATTGTGGTAGATATTGTTGTGCTAAAAGCCATTTCTGATCATTCTTGAGAATATACATCTGAAATATATATTAATAGCTTAAACATAAATCAATTGTACTTCACGCAAAGACCGTACGATCTCCAAATTTCTCATATTTTACATAGAAATTCAAACTGGGGTGCATAATAACTATATGAAAAAGAAGAAGCCTCTCAATCTGCCTGTATGAATGTTCTAATTTTTTTTTTTTAACCACTTCAGAACCAGATACATTTTTTTCTTATATGCTGTTTAGAGGGCTATAATATTTCATTTGGAATTTTCAACTAATTTTTGTGTTTTTTTAATGTTATTTTTCTTTTTCTTTATATCCAGGAAAATATAAACAAAAGAGGAGGGAAAACCTGTCTATTTATCATGTTTCACAGTTTTTTTTTTTTTGTAATAGCACAAAATGCTACTAAAACCTTTTAAGGCTAAGGCCCCATGTAGCATGCGGCAGTGAAAAATTGTGGTTTTTTCAAACAACGCTTTTCACAGAAAGTCCGCAGAGAAAACCTGCTATAGGGAAACCGTCATCGTTTCCGTAGGTACAATTGACATGCTGAGATTTCCAATACTGTGATGGTTTTGGAAAACCCAGCATTTCCACTGAGCATATTTTTTTCTGCAATGTGTAGATGGGATTCACTTTGCAGGGACTGTAAATTAATTATGCCATGTGGGGCCCCTGAAATAATTTTTCTTCTCCGTTACGGTAATTTTTATTTTGTATTGTGTCATCAGGGGTGGGGGCTAGAACCTGTGATGAGGGCATGGCATTGGCGTATTATTTTTTTTATTTTTTTAAATTATTTTACTATATATATATTTTTTTTTTTACATTGTGTCCCACTAAGGTTATAATAGACCTTTGGAAGCTTGGCATTGGAACACTATTTATTTGGTGGGGGGGCTGATTTTCCCTGTAACTGGGGCTGATACCTATAGGCCCAGTTACAGGAGGAACACAGCCTCCTTCCCATGACTGCTGAGATAATCTTCTGAGTCCTCTAGGACCCAGCAGCTGTAACAGTCTCTGATCCCTGGCAGATCACTTGACAATAGGGTCAGAGGGGAGCCGCATCATGGCGGTTCCCATAGCTGTGTATACAGCGATCGGGAAGGCAGGGATGGTAATAAACTGTCCCTGCTTTCTCTCTCCCTGTAGTTACAGCCGGCTCCCGGCTTCTTCAGCTGCACAATTTCGTGCAGGTGCTTAAAACTGCAACGACGTACCGGTACATCCTTGCAGGACAAGAGAGGGACCAACTGGACGTATATAGTCTATGGACGGTCTGGAACTGGTTAAAAGCAGCTGTCTCAATTACTTGCATATTGTATCATACACATTAGATAAATGTGCCAATCCTCCAAATTTTGGTCAACCATTTAATGAGGGAATTTATCAACCCATCTACGCAAGTTTTCTGGTGTAGATAGATGTAATTGTGGCAGAACTTTGGTGCATTGTCCTTTCTTGCACCACATCCCTCGTTCTGCGCCTTGCTTGCCAATTTGGGTGGAGAAGGATGGGCCAGGGATGCCCCAGCCTGACATATTTCTTATAATGCGCACCAGTCATACAAGAAATCTAAGCAAATTCGGACTGGTGTAGATTTCCATTCGGGAGTGGGTCTGATTTATTAAGAAGCCCAAGCCTCTTAGTAATTTAGTCACGTCTCACACCAATCGGGACATTTATTAAGACTGGCATAAGAAACATCAGCCTTAGTAAATTCCCCCCAATGTGTATGGTGTTGTCCCGACTCTACAAAGTGTCTGGTGAATGAAAGGTCGGGCATGTTCGATTTCAACATGCCCGATTCTTTGTTTTTAAGGGAGATAAATTGCTGCCAGGGTTTCTGGCAGCAGTTTAATCCATTTTACCCAGTGTGCTGGTGTATGAAGGGGTCGGGAGGAATAGCTGTCACTGAAAGCCCTGCTATCTAAAGTGTATGGTGAGTTTAGCTGTAATACCAGACAAAATCATTAACAACAGCGGCGCTGTTTCTAGGAAAAAAGGAAGACCCTTTCTCTAATCTCATATAACAAATGTGGATACCTTTAAATTGCATTTACTTATAATAGAGCTTGAAGAGTATATAAAGATCCATATACACTTTGCTGTAGACTGCAACAAATATATTCCAGAAACATATACTGAGTTTTTGGACATGTTCACACTACTGTAGGGGATCCTTCTGCTGGCAGATCATGTAGTGGAAACCATAATGGAACCTTAAAAGGGAGTTTAAATACTTGCCCTCCGTACCCTAATAAAGAGACCTTTATTCATAAGAGTGACCCAAGACCTTCCTTTCCAAGAGCGCAGACAGTCCATATTTTGGGGAAAACACCCCCTGCTTCATTGCATTTAAATATTTGGTGTGACCTTTGCCCGTGGAGGAGGAGTCCTGGAAGTGATGATGTGTCCCCCACAGATATAGCCCTGAGTCTATCTGGGATGACATGAAGAGACAGAAGGATTGGATCAAGCCTACATCCACAGAAGATCTGTGCTTAGTTCTCCAAGATGGCGGGAACAACCTCCCTGCCGAGTTCTGCCAAATACTGTCTACAAGTACCGAGAAGAACTGATGGAAGGCAAAGGGCAAAGGTCACACCGAATATTGATGGGATTTACATTTCTCTTTCCTTCATTCACTTCATTTTGTTGATTGACAAAAATAAACTATTAACCCTTCTATTTCCTCAAACTCCTACTATGCAGTAATTTCTTGCACGCCTGCCAAAGAACTTTTGCACATCACTGTAACTTACGGTTTTTACCTTTCCTCCCCCTTCTCTCTTACTTCTGATGTATGGAATTACAATGGTGCCCGTCACCCATAGGCCTTCCCCACTTATACATTTAATATAGTGTGAATTTTCACTTACCGTCGTAAACTTTTTCAATATATTGTTTATATCAGATTCGCTTTAGCTGCGCAGAAGGAGCTGAAAATAGGGAACTTTATATTCTGTTTAGGGAAGTCTGAAAATGGGAAGCAACTGGGGAAAGAGGTGTAACTAGCAGGAAACCAAGTACATCCGGCTAGTAGAGAAGCTAAAGGGTTGTGGAGATGTTTTATTGCAAGTCATACTAATGTGGGGCCTGCCAAAGAAGTGCAATATTCCTGGCCTGAACCACACATGATATTACTAGGTGACTTATATTATTCAGTCCTTTTCATCTACAAACAGGAATAAAGACAAGCAAAGCCATTCCACATATGTAGGAGTGCAAAAAACCAAATGCACTGTAATCCTAAACAGGTAGATCTAAACTTTAGTATGACATTGTGGCACATAGTATAAGGTTGTACCGTGTTAGCCATAGAAAGTAGTGGAAGAGTGAAGAAATCAGGCGATACCTTAGCACATAGTAATGCAAGTCATCACCCTTGCGTAACTGTACGAGAATCGGTAGAAGAGTAGAAGGGGCCATGGAGGATGAGCTGATCACAAGTCTTCTTGTGGCTGAGTTCCCCAAAAGTGAGCTATAAAGAAGAAGCGTTACTTACCAATTGCCCAACCCTCCGATTGAGTGGTGGACTTTGCTCATCTCATGTGGTTTCCTTTTCTGGTGCTCCAGGAATAAGGTCAATAACCCCACTAAATGGGGTTATCAAAACATTGCAGGTTCAAGCCCCTTAGGGGGATTGTTAAAATAGTAAAAAAACTAAATTTTTTTTTTTTTTTTAAATATATATATATGTATCCCTGTGTGCAAAAACGGCCAGTCTACAAACTTATATTTCCTGTACGGTGAACGTCATACCGGGAAAAAAAAAAATCAAAAGTGCCGAACTGCCGTTTTCTCGCTGTTTTGCCTCTGATAAAAATTTGAAAAAAAAGTGATCAAAGGAAAAGACATTCCCCAAAATGGTATAACTAAAAAGTACACTTGGCCCTGCAAAAAAAAGATGCCCTATGTATCTCTGTACACTGGAATATAAAAAAAAGTTACAGGTGTCAGAATATGGCGACTTTTAGAAAAAAAAATTTTTGCAAAGTTTTAGATATTTATTAAGAGGTTAAAAAGTAAATAAAACTATATAAATTTATCTACATTGAGATTTCAGGGCATTGAGTTAGTACGCAAATCACCACGAGGAGGAGATTGGGATAGGGCAATTTTGAGGAAGGAAGCGGAATGGATATTTAGGTTTAACTGTGTCAAACCTAGAGGCCTCAATGATTTGATATCCTTTGCGCCATTTATTGAAGAAAGATAAATAGGGGTGAAAAATATGGGAGGTGTATCGTGTCATTTATCGCCCCGTATTTAGATGGGTAGACGTTTAGTGGTCTCTCTTCCGTTATCTTTTGCATTGCCTGAATCTAGGTGGTGAGGTACGATTTACAATATAATGTTGTGGTGATTGATGGGTCGTAGCTATGATGTACGGTAGTTTTGGTACGCAATCAGAGGGTTGAGAAATAGAAAAGTGTTAGAGTTGTAGGGATTGACCATTAGGAGGTATGCAAATGGATCTGAGTGGGATGGTTAGGTTATCTATAGTTTGGGGAACAATAAGGGAGAGCCCACTGTATGTGAACTATGATAGGTAGATTTATGATCCATCCGCTGTCACGGTCTGGGGTTAGACCTAACCTCCGACTCCTTTAGAGTACGGTTGTGATAGGATACTATGGATCCGGATTTAACTCTGTTTTGGATATCTCCCCTCTGGGTTTATGACCTGGTATATGGAGGAATGGAGGTTAAGTATACAAAATTACCAGTTGGCCCTTGATCATCGGAATGGCTGAGACGCAGCAGCCAGATGATCAGCAGCCTGTGTAGATGAGGTGAAAATCAAATGTGAATCAGTATATTCACCGTCTAGCGCTGGATCACTGTAATTGTTTACATTCAGTGGTCACATGATCGGCAGTCACATGAACACAGTAGAGGACTGAGGTGGACACACCCCCTAGGAGGTATGATTGGTGGAGTGAGCTAGTGATTTCTATTGGCTCACTGCAGACAGCATTAGGAAAGGGGGTGGCACCGAATGAATGGGCTGACCTTTATAAAGCAGGCAAGGCTCAGTGTGGCGTCGGCTACTCTATCCTGGGCCACCTCAGTGCTCTATACACTGGAGCGCACCATCAGTGCTCCAGGAACTGCAGTTGTAACTGCATTTTTGATAAAAATTTATAGCAGCTTAGACCAACTGATAAGTTTATTAGCATTGGCTCCTGATGAACCTGATATAGATAACACAGGGGAAACGCGTAGAGCAAGTGAGCAAGTTTATTTTCTATTTTTGAGTTGACCACAAGCCATACCACTTGGGGGCATGAAGGACTGACAGGAGACTGGGGCAGTCTGAGTAGCCTGGAGATTAGTTGGTGGAACTTGAGTCACTAATGGAAATGGTAGCTGTATATCCCTGGAGTCAACATAGGGGATATCAGTAATGGCTGCAATATAAGGGTTTATTGAGTATAAGGGTCAGAATATCATAGTTTCCCTTATGTTCATAACATTTTAATGACAGGAAATGAAGTTACTGTGACCTGTACCTAGATTACTGGCATATGTACATACTACAGACTAGGGTTGTGGAGGTATATCATGGCTGTGCAGGAGTCTAGTCAGTGAGGCTTTACAAATTATGTGTGTGGGGACCGGGTGTTTGGGTTTTCCTAGCACTAAGAGAAACTGACAAAATACTGACCTGTTGTATGATGCAGCCGTGATACTATAACCTTAGTCTAAGGGTGGTGAAAGTATCTAATTACACCCTAGGTCCAGTGGAAAGTTGGAGAGTGTGAATACTGTCTAACATTTAAATCCTGAATAAACTTTGAATAGGCAGGCACAGACCATATTGATCTGTCTTTTAGTAGATTAGTGGACGTCCTTTGTGCAATTTTTATTTTTAAAATATTAAAAGTTAAGTTTTATCGTTTGAAACCATTTATTTTCTGTGAGATATATAAATTTAGTATCTCTGGAATCGTACTGAAACATAGAATACAGATGACATGTCATTTTGGCTGCAGAGTGAACGCTGTAAAAATGAAGCTTACATTCTGAATTTTTTTTCCAGCTTCCCAGTACATTGTACAGAATAATAAATGATACCATTATGAAGAACAATTTGTCCTGCAAACATTAAGCCCTCATATGGCTCTGAGAACGGAAAAATAAAAAAGTTATGGGGTTTATAAGGTGGGGAGTCAAAAATAAAAATCGAAAAATGTCACTGGCAGAAGGGGTTAACATAAAATTTTGTAATATGACATTAGAAAATTGTTTTTTTTATACCAGACAATTCCTGTACTGATGCGATAACTTGGTCCTAGAAGGTCTAAAATGGACTGCAAAGAAGCTGTATACATTTCTCCGTAATTCTGTTCATAGTCTGTACAGACAGATTACAAAAGATTATGAGCAGCAGATACACTACCTCTACAGTGCCAGTCCAAGCCACTAAAATACTACATAGGGTGGATTCTAGACAGCCATTAAATTTTACAAGTCCTTGAAGTTCCCCTCCCCCAACATAAAAAGGAAGAAAAAAAAAATCTAATATTCCTAATAAACATCCTATAACGTACTTCAGGTGAATGTGACTCCTAAAGCTATGATGTCACTACAATCACTAGTGATGACATCATCATGAATTTCGTTCACACATTCCTTGTTATATATGATTCCTGTCCACTTGGCCCCCAAACCAAGATCCACAGAGACCGTACAGAGGCCTGTGTCTTATGCTCATAGATAGGCTGTGTTCATAGACTTTAGATTAGACCAGGCTTCCAAACATGTTTCACCAATCAGGGTTTTGGTGTCGGTAGGTTACCACACAGATTCCAACTCCTCTATATTCCCAAAGCCCAACTCAGTCACCATCATGAATGGCTGACACCCATGGTCAGATAGAAGATCCTCTAATTCATGAAAAAATTAGTGATTGATTCCAATGAAAGTAAATATGTAACAAACTAATTAATTATACAATATCAGGAATTCTATAATATAATGAAAAATAATTCATTTTATTTTGAAGTCGGAGTCCAGCAGTTCCAGCTAATACTGGCCCAAATTCCACAGCCCTGGGGTTAGAAATGGAAGAGGAATTTGAAGCAGAAGTTCATCTCAAAGTCCTCTTGTGAACATATAAGGTTTATAATAGCAATAATTTCAAAGTAATTTCTGTGTTTCTAGCTAATTTTCTATTTTTGCTAATTATACAGCCAATATGTGCTATGGGGGGTGGGATCTAAGCTGAACTAGTCTCCTTCTCCTTCTGGCATCTGACAATACAAGCCCTTTTTCTGTGACACATTGTACTTCGTGTCAGTGGTAAATTTAGGTCGATATGTTTTGTCTTTCATAATGAAAAAATAGGAAATTTGGTGAAAATTTTGAAAAAATGCAGTTTTCAAACTTTGAAATTGCATGCCTTTCGTATAGAAAGTCATACAACCCAAATGACTTCATGAATATAATTTACCATATCTCTGCTTTATGTTGCAATCAAATTTTAATTGCTCTTTCATGTATTTCAGATTTTTATAAGGCTTACAAATCAAGCAGTAATTTTCCAAATTTTCAGGAATATTTCCAAAACACATTTTTCAAGGGACCACTTCCGTTCTGAAGGGGCCTTGAAAGGCCTCTCTGACAGAAACCCCTATGAATGACCCCATTCCCAAAACTGCACTCCTGAAAGATTTCAAAACAGCATTTAGAAAGTTTCTTAACCCTTTCAGCATTTCACAGCAATTAAAACAATATGATCGCTTGCACAGTGCTCCTTGGGATGTTTAAAGTTTGAGAAATCTTTTTGTATCCAAATCCGGCTTTAAACTTCTCCACAACAGTATCACGGACCTGCCTGGTGTGTTCCTTGGTCTTCATGATGCTCTCTGCGCTTTATACAGAACCCTGAGACTATCACAGAGCAGGTGCATTTATACGGAGACTTGATTACACACAGGTGGATTATATTTATCATCATCAGTCATTTAGGACAACATTGGATCATTCAGAGATCCTCACTGAACTTCTGGAGTGAGTTTGCTGCACTGAAAGTAAAGGGGCCGAATAATTTGGCACGCCCCACTTTTCAGTTTTTTATTTTTTACAAAAGTTTAAAATAACCAATAAATTTCGTTCCACTTCACGATTGTGTCCCACTTGTTGATTCTTCACCAAAAAATTAAAATTTTATATCTTTATGTTTGAAGCCTGAAATGTGGCAAAAGGTTGAAAAGTTCAAGGGGGCCGAATACTTTCGCAAGGCACTGTAGATAGCAACTGATTCTAATGACTATTACAAAAAAATAACCTGCACCAAAAAAATTGAGCACAGATGGATCAGAAACGTATATGTCACTGACCAGCACTCAGTGGCGGTAGTACCTGCACAAAAAGACGCTTGTGCAGTAAAAAAAAAAAGGTTTGTACTGATTCTAGCTAAATTATATATATATATATATATATATATATATATATATATATATATACAGTATAGACCAAAAGTTTGGACACACCTTCTCATTCCAAGAGTTTTCTGTATTTTCATGACTATAAAAATTGTAGATTCACACTGAAGGCATCAAAACTATGAATTAACACATGTGGAATTATATACTTAACAAAAAAGTGTGAAACAACTGAAAATATGTCTTATATTCTAGGTTCTTCAAAGTAGCCACCTTTTGCTTTGATTACTACTTTGCACACTCTTGGCATTCTCTTGATGAGCTTCAAGAGGTAGTCACCTGAAATGGTCTTCCAACAGTCTTGAAGGAGTTCCTAGAGATGCTTAGCACTTGTTGGCCCTTTTGCCTTCACTCTGCGGTCCAGCTCACCCCAAACCATCTCGATTGGGTTCATGTCTGGTGACTGTGGAGGCCAGGTCATCTGGCGTAGCACCCCATCACTCTCGTTCTTGGTCAAATAGCCCTTACACAGTCTGGAGGTGTGTTTGGGGTCATTGTCCTGTTGAAAAATAAATGATGGTCCAACTAAACGCAAACCAGATGGAATAGCATGCCGCTGCAAGATGCTGTGGTAACCATACTGGTTCAGTATTAATTCAATTTTGAATAAATCCCCAACAGTGTCACCAGCAAAGCACCCCCACACCATCACACCTCCTCCTCCATGCTTCACGGTGGGAACCAGGCATGTAGAGTCCATTCGTTCACCTTTTCTGCGTCGCACAAAGACACGGTGGTCGGAACCAAAGATCTCAAATTTGGACTCATCAGACCAAAGCACAGATTTCCACAGGTCTAATGTCCATTCCTTGTGTTCTTTAGCCCAAACAAGTCTCTTCTGCTTGTTGCCTGTCCTTAGCAGTGGTTTCCTAGCAGCTATTTTACCATGAAGGCCTGCTGCACGCAGTCTCCTCTTAACAGTTGTTGTAGAGATGTGTCTGCTGCTAGAACTCTGTGTGGCATTGACCTGGTCTCTAATCTGAGCTGCTGTTAACCTGCGATTTCTGAGGCTGGTGACTCGGATGAACTTATCCTCCGCAGCAGAGGTGACTCTTGGTCTTCCTTTCCTGGGGCGGTCCTCATGTGAGCCAGATTCTTTGTAGCGCTTGATGGGTTTGGCCACTGCACTTGGGGACACTTTCAAAGTTTTCCCAATTTTTTGGACTGACTGACCTTCATTTCTTAAAGTAATGATGGCCACTCGTTTTTCTTAACTTAGCTGCTTTTTTCTTGCCATAATACAAATTCTAACACTCCATTCAGTAGGACTAGCAGCTGTGTATCCACCTGACTTCTGAACAACACAACTGATGGTCCCAACCCCATTTATAAGGCAAGAAATCCCACTTATTAAACCTGACAGGGCACACCTGTGAAGTGAAAACCATTTCAGGTGACTACCTCTTGAAGCTCATCAAGAGAATGCCAAGAGTGTGCAAAGCAGTAATCAAAGCAAAAGGTGGCTACTTTGAAGAACCTAGAATATAAGACATATTTTCAGTTGTTTCACACTTTTTTGTTAAGTATATAATTCCACATGTGTTAATTCATAGTTTTGATGCCTTCAGTGTGAATCTACAATTTTTATAGTCATGAAAATACAGAAAACTCTTGGAATGAGAAGGTGTGTCCAAACTTTTGGTCTGTACTGTATATATATATATATATATATATATATATATATATAGAGAGAGAGAGAGAGAGAGAGAGAGTTTTCTATCTATATATAGCAACTGATTCTAACTACAAAAAAAAGAAAGCCTGTGTAAAAAAAATCTAAGTACAGATACAATCAGCACTCAGAGGCGATCACAGGCACAGGGTAAAATAAAAAGAAAAGGGGGAGAGGAAACAACAAAAAACTGTTTCCCGAAAAAGGGCTATTGGTAAGGGGTTAATATTAAAAAAAAAAAAAAAAAAAACAGCCAGCAAGGTGGAGGGAGACTCTGCACAGATGGAAGTGATAGATGGATCGATGGATGGATGGATGGAGGGTGACAGAGAAAGGGAAAGGTGGCAGAGGAGGATGGACTGTGGTAGAAGAGGATCGATAGTGTCACAGGTGATGCAGGTGAGTATACAACATCGCAGGGATAACACACTGTAAATCACACTCAGGGCAGCACAGTGAAAGCTCTGCTCGGAAATCCCAATGTGAGCAGAGCAATGACCGTTATTTTACACTGCACAGACCGACCAATTACAGTGATCAGAGGGAGTGGCGCCATTGCACGCCCCTCTGATCCTCAACATTAATTGGTGCGATGTATGTCACAGCTGGTTTTTCAGTAAACCTGCCAGCACAGATCATTGGATCAGTGCCAGTAAGCTGCTATTACATCCATTTGCATTAAATACCATAATAGTATAATAGTTCGTCCGTGGTCATTAAGGGGTTAAACACCAGGTTGCGCCATTCTATGTAAGTAAATGTCACAACTCCTCACTGGATCAGTTTTTTAAAAGCATATAAAGGTCAAATGTTCATTGTATAAATCATAAAAAATAAACAAGATATATAATGGCGGGACATCCCCTTTAAATAAAAAAAAACCACAAAGTAGATCAAGCTATTCAGGAAACTGATGTAATACTTTTATAATGCACAAACATTTTTAATGACTCAAGACGATCAAAATAGAAAAAAAACATGAAACGGATGTTGGCAAAAGATGGAAATCATATCAAATTTTATTTTTTTTTTTTACATTTAAAAGTGTTAAAAACATTCACATCATCGCCTACTATACTGACCCAAAAGGATTTCAGTTCACTTAAAGGGGTTGTCTTATTTTACTTACTTCCTCTGTGTACTCAGGGGTCTGCCTTGGTTCTGACCCCAGGTCACGTGATCAGAGCCAACAACCGTCCCCAGATCGCTCCACGTCCTCTCCTATTTTCCAGGTAGTTACCTATGTTATGGGGCTGACAGACTATAATAAAGCCTCCCCCATAGCACAGGTAAATCGTGTTGAAAACGAGAGAGAAGGGACAAGGCCGAGCAACCCGGGGATCAGGTGCTGGTTCCCGATCACATGACCTAGGGTCTGAACCAGCACAGAAACCCCTGGTATAGCATAAATGTAATATTTCAGATCTTTTCCCAACATGCAAATAATTGTCCTATAGGTGAAAGTTTCGCAACTTTCTAATAAACTTTCAATTCCTCATTTCAATATCCGTTTATAGCCCTTCGATGTTTGTAAGAATTTTCATGGTCACCGATAGCAAACTTTCGGTTGCGGCTCTAAATGTTATCATCGTAAACAGGAACCACAATGTTGTTCTGAACCCTGGAAGTTCAATGTATGCAAAACGCATGGGTCTAAAGTTTGGATAAGACTGTAACAACCCCTCAGCTCTAAGCAGCTTTAGCTTTGTATGGAGTTTTTACAGCATCCCAGAGGGCTCCTGCTTTTATTGTGTTTGTCTTTGTGCCTCTGGGTTATGTTTGTACTTCTTGTCTATATGTTCTATATAACTGCAGCTCTCCCCTGTACATAGGCCCTGTTAGTTTTCCCATTGTTCACCCCCTATACTTGGTACAGCACTGGCCTATCAGAGGCCACTGGCCGGGGTCTGAGGTGACTCTTTTTTTGTCCTGGGGAACTGTTAGAGCCTCAGTGTTAGGCCTGGAGTAGTGTGTAGTTGGGGTCAGTGCATGCCAGCTGTGGGCTCTGATACTCTGCGGTTCCCAACACAGCCCCTGAGGAGGAAGATACAGCCTAAGGCTCTTATAGAGACAGCCCTGAGACGGGGAGATCGACTGTCTGCCCTTTGGGCATTGTGCCAAGAGGAGTCCTGTGACAGGAGATGTTATCTCGGGTCTTCCACAAGGCAACCAGACCCCTGCCAGGACTACCCTGGAGTACAGACCCCAGTATCTGCTGCTGGAGGAGGCTGAAGTGTGGAGATAGACTAGGAGTGGAGTACGGCACTAGAGCATGAATATCATGCTCCGAAGACCAATGCTGGGAGAGTTGAATACTGGGAGACTACAACCCCTATTTGGAAGCTGCTGGTTTATTTGTTCAGTTACTAAGTAAAGTTAAACCTGTTTCTGTTGGACTGCACCACTGTCTTCCTGAGTTGCTCCTGCTTTACCATCAGGGCCCTTCCGAACACCATCACACCGGCTCAGAGTAGAGAGATCCCCATTCCAACTGGAAGCACTCCAGGGGAAACTACTACCACCACCATCAAGTGGCACAGCAGACCCCCCTCATCAGTGTCTGGCGTAGGAGCTGAGCTGGGGAGAGTGCTTGATGGTACTTGGCCTATCCGCTGCAGCCAAGAAGATGGGAACTCAACTGGGCCAAAAGGAGGGCTAGGAGGAGTCCTAGATGCCCAGGGAGGGAGTGGGCCTAGGAGCTCTGGAAGGCCCTACAGAGGCCTAAAAAAGGAGCCGGGGGTCCCCAGAGAAGGGGGGAATACCGGATGACCCCCCCAATAAAGATGGCCCAGAAGCACTAACAGAAATGGGTGTCATTATCTAAAATGGTGGCCTTAGCTCCAGGGGCCCAGGGAATGGCCCCAGAAAGAAAGAAAGACCCCGGGGAAGGTAAGCCCAGAAGGTCAGTTTATGATTGGTGGGGGTCCATCCTCTGAAACCATAAATCCAGCGAATGAAGGGATTGCATAGGTGATCTAGAACTACTGATCGCAGGCATTAAGGTATCAAAACTGACTGAGGCACCATTTTGCCAGAAATTGTCGGCAGTGGTGAACCTAGCCTCTTTGCTGCCTGAGGCGGACTATAGAAAGACGCCCCCCCCCAAAAAAAAAAATAAAAAAAAATTGCGTTTACATGCTACTTGCTTTACACACTGTTATCGTCGCACAATATACACAATACACAAAGTTATAAAACAGTTTTTAAGAATTCTTCTTCCTGTATTACTTCTTCAGTATCAGATCAACACGGCATTAACAATGAAAGTGACTTCACACATCTTCTGCTTGGTGGATGGACGAGGCCACGTGGCCCCCATTCTCTATAATAGGAGCCCCGCAGATAGCTGAGTACTGGACTTCGGGTATCTTTGGCACTCCCATTGAAGTGAATGAGAGCCACGCGGGTTCGTCCATCCACCAAGTGACACCTATATATATGGCTGCGGTCAGGCTGAATTCTCACCTAGTGGGGGGAAAAACCCAATTCTCAGGCTCAGTGGGGGTCTCAGCAGACAGACCCCCATCACTCAGGTATTTATCCTCTATCATTTAGGAGAATACAGGGCAGTAACATTCTGTGACTTACAGGTGACATCTCTGACTAATCGGTCACATTTCCCTTCTCTTCCCTTTGGACCGCCATGACCACTTCTTCCAGCTGTGACTTGTCTCTGTAAAGTTTACAACACAGACATCTTTGGCTCCTCACTTTTCCATGCACCCGACCCTCATTGTCCTCACCTGTATAAAGCCCCCATCCTGCTGCTACCCCCAATTATATAATATATGATATAACCCCCCATAATGAAAAATACCCCCAAGTGCATCTTTATATTACTAATGTCCGTGTGTACCCTGTATGAATAGTGCCCCTTATTAATAATACCCCAGGTGTTAACTAATTAAAAGGTTTTCCAGGTCATTAATAAACTAGTCAGTGGGACTCAAAAACCCAGGACCCCTACTGATCAGCTGTTTAAATGAACCGTGGTACCTGTGTAAGCGCCGTGACCCCTTCTCTATTTACATAGTGTCATTCATCTCATAGCGGCCATGTAATGTAACTACAGCCTCGTCCTGTACACGTCTATGTGACAAGGCTGGAATTACATCACACGGTCACTATAAACAGACAGCGTGTGATATAAACAGGTATCATAGCCCCTTCATACAGCTGATCAGAGGAGGGGTTCACTGATCTCTTATTGATAATCTGTCCTAGGGATAGATCATCAATAAACATGAGCTGGAAAGCCCCTTTAATAAAGCCCAAGTGCCACCTTAAAGGGGTTGTCCAGGATAACCACTTTTTTTAATATGAGGCTGGGAAAGGTGCTCCGGTGTCTCCAGGCGCGTTCTAGTCCTGCTGCTCCGGTGTTTTCTTCCCCACAGCACTGTGATGTCCCGTGTCAGCGATCTTAGCGGTCATGTGCGGCGGTGACTTCCGCCAGAAGAAAACACCAGAGCAGCAGAACCAGACCGAGGTGGGAGACATCGGAGCACAAGGGACAGGTGAGTAGGTGTTTTTTTTTTTTTTAAATACAGTATTACATGGTATTATGCCCGGCAGCGGCCCCCGCACATAGTATTATGTCCCGTAGCGGCCCCCCGCACATGGTATTGTGCCCCGCAGCGGCCCACGCACACGGTATTATGCCCCGCAGTGACCCACGCACAAGGTATTATGACCCATAGTTGCCCCTGCACACGGTATTATGCCCCGCAGCGGCCCCTGCACACGGTATTATGACCCGCAGCGGCCCCTGCACACGGTATTATGACCCGCAGCGGCCCCTGCACACGGTATTATGCCTTGCAGCGGCCCCTGCACATGGTATTATGCCCCGCAGCGGCCCCTGCACACGGTATTATGCCCCATAGTAGCCCTGCACACGGTATTATGCTTCATAGTGGCACCTGCACACGGTATTATTCCCCATAGTGGCGACTGCACTGGTATTATGCTCCACAGTATCTCCTGCGCACAGTATTATGCCCCATAGTGACCCACCCATGAACTACTATTATAATCTGGGGTCTTTTCAGACCCCAGAGTACAATGATTGGAGACCCAGGTGGTGACAAACATAAAACCAATGTTACTTACCTGGGCTCTGGTGCACTCACTGCTTTCGGCCTTCTTCAATGTCGCACAGACCAGCGTCGCGACATAATGATGTCAGCCTGGCTCATGTGATGCCTTGGATGTCACCAAAGAAGGCCAAAGTCTGCTGGGAGTAACACCGGATCGCAGGAGAAGTGAGTAACTTTGGTTTTTATGTTCATCACCTCCCCTGGGCCTCCGATTATTATACTCCAGGGTCTGAAAAGGAGCCCTGACAGTGTTCTACACTATGTTTTATAGATAGGTTCCTAGGAGCCCTGACAGTGTTATACACTATGTTTTATAGATAGGTTCCTAGGAGCCCTGACAGTGTTCTACACTATGTTTTATAGATAGGTTCTTAGGAGCCCTGACAGTGTTCTACACTATGTTTTATAGATAGGTTCCTAGGAGCCCTGACAGTGTTATACACTATGTTTTATAAATAGGTTCCTAGGAGCCCTGAGAGTGCTCTACACTATGTTATATAGATAGGTTCTTAGGAGCCATGACAGTGTTATACACTATGTTTTATAGATAGGCTCCTAGGAGCCCTGATAGTGTTATACACTATGCTTTATAGATAGGTTCCTAGGAGCCCTGACACTATGTTTTATAGATAGGCTCCTAGGAGCCCTGAGAGTGCTCTACACTATGTTTCATAGATAGGTGCCTAGGAGCCCTGACAGTGTTATACATTATATTTTATACTGTAGATAGTTTCCTAGGAGCCCTGACAGTATTATACACTATGTTTTATAGAGAGGTTCCTAGGAGCCCTGATAGTGTTCTACACTATGTTTTATAGATAGGTTCCTAGGAGCCCTGATAGTGTTATACACTATGCTTTATAGATAGGTTCCTAGAAGCCCTGACACTATGTTTTATGGATAGGCTCCTAGGAGCCCTGAGAGTGCTCTACACTATGTTTCATAGATAGGTGCCTAGGAGCCCTGACAGTGTCATACACTATGTTTTATAGATAGGTTCCTAGGAGCCCTGACAGTGTCATACACTATGTTTTATAGATAGGTTCCTAGGAGCCCTGACAGTGTTCTACACTATGTTTTATAGATAGGTTCCTAGGAGCCCTGACAGTGTTATATTCTATGTTTTATAGATAGGTTCTTAGGAGCCCTGATAGTGCTCTACACTATGTTTTATAGATAGGTTCCTAGGAGCCCTGATAGTGTTAAACACTATGTTTTAAGCCACTTTGTGGTGTGGTTCGTACTGAAATTGTTCAACCCAAAACAAATCTTGTACCTGAGACACCGAACCCAAAACAAAACGAATCTTTAGAGGTTCACCCATTTCTAAATGTTATATAGAGCTGTAATAGGGGACTTAGATGCTACACCAGATGAGTGGTATAGAAAGCTAATACAGCTGTTTACTCCTGTGTCAGACTGGGGTACCTATAGCCCAACAGTAACATTCATTCTCACTGTACAACTACTGTAAATATTACCTGACACTATTCATACATTCCTAAAACTGCATTGACACTGGTTTTGTTTCAGTAGTATTTTGCTGCCTAGTCCTTGCCTAGAAACTCTTCTGTTGACTGGCCCTTGGGCCATCTTATTTTTTGAATCAGGAAAACCAGTTCGCACATCAGCAGGTCTTCAGATAGCAGCAAGATAATTGGTGTTTGGGGCACAGACCCATTGACTATAATGGGGTCAGTGAGGGTTTTTTTTTAAGTTGAAATTGCAGTATTTTTTCGTCTGGCGATTTACATAGGATCTGCACCAGGTGCAGATGTGAACCCAGCCTAAGTTAAGTTAATGTTCCTGGATAACCCCTTTAAGCTTTATTAGGCCTTGAACCCACAGTTTGTGGGAATGGAAGACAGGAACATATTTTCTGAGCCACATCTCCAGTCATTTTCAGTAGAGGAATTTTTCTGACCCAAGGCTGCAATAGTAATTTGTTTGTATGGATAATGTACTGGTACATATAGATTTATCTTTTATATGACAGTATATTGTCTGCTTAAAGAAAACCCACAAAAATAATACCTCATTTATTTTAAAGGGAGTCTGTCAGCAAGAAAATACCCATTAAACCAGCGCCAGTACCTTATAGTGCTCATTGCCATAAGCAGAATCCTATAAATGGTTTGTAGAATGGTCGCTCGAGTTTTGTGAAAGACATATTTTCTTAGAATGATGAGCAAAAGGCTCCATATCTCACCATCCACTACAGCTTGGAACGTCAGACTACCATCATTTTATACACAATCTTCTTGGCTATCTCATACATAAATTTGTCTTGCAAGTATTTAGCATATGATTAGTTCTGCAGATTCTTGTCATGTAACTGCATGGTTACTGTTTTGCTCCCGGTAGTGGAAAACTATTTTTTGTTACCCTTTGTTATCATTTTGCTTGTCAGTGTATGTAAATTAGATAAAAGTGCATTGGGAGTGTGGCCAAGCATTGGAGGATCTTTTTCTTGTTTCAATCCTCTGCCCAGCAACAATGATGTCCAAAGTGCTGCCGTGCCTCCTTCTGTCCACAGTCCTTTGTGACTTTGCAAGGTTTGATGTTCTGTGCATGTGTGCCTCACAATATTCTACACACCCGGAAGCAAAGTGGCCCATCCTGACTCTTCAGCATGAAGCCGGCCTCCTCTGCTTCCAGGCGTAGAGTGACGTGAGGCGCGCATGCGCTGTACAGTGCACCTCACAAAGTCGAGCTCTGAGGAAGATGGCATGGCATCGCTATTGACATCACTGTTGCTGAGCAGAGTATGGAAACAAGATGGTGATGCCCAGCCATGCTTGGCCACGACCTCGAAGCACTTTTATCTAACTTACATATCAAAGAAAACATCTTTTTCACAATATTCAAGTGACCATTCTGAGAACCAATACGATTGTTCTCATGACACTGAGCACTATAAGGTACTGGGGCTGGTTTAGTGGGGACTTTCTTGCTGACAGAATCCCTTTAAAGCGTTCAGTATAGATATATCTATATGTACCGGAACGTTATACAGGCAAACAAAATTACTACTGAAGCCTTGGATCAGAAAAATCCTTCATTGAGAACATCTGGAGCTGTGACATCATGTTCCTGCCCTCCATGATCACAACTGAAATAACCTAATAAAAAAATGTTCTGTGCTGCCTAACTGTATATAGGACAGGGAAAGGGGGCTAGAGGCCCACCCTTGTTTAGGGCTCAGGGGCCCATTGGGGGAGTCAGCTGTTTCTCCATGGACAGAGTTCATTCTCTGTGAATCTCCAGCTGAAGACTATAGATGACAAACATGTCCTATTTTAAACGTCACAAAAACAGTCATGTGAATATACACGTTGAAATGAATGTTTTGACATTAATGTGAATAAGGCCTGACTGCAATTCAAAAAGTGTGAAGTTCCTAAGATGTTGTGATTGAAAAAAGCAGCACAAGTGCAGAAAAAATGCAACAACAATGCATCGTGTGAACGCAGACTCAATATCAGCCAAATACTGAGAACTAAGAAAATCATCACATTTTATTGCAACGTTGTGTCTCTGTAAGTAGTAAGAAATGTGAGTTACACTGGTTCCCTGGCCTCCAGACTCTGCTGTATTTGTGGTGCACTCACATATAACAGCTGCTGGCAGTCAGTGTAGTCACGAGTAGACCCCATCTAGTTTACATCAGGAAAACAGTGGGAAACTTAGTTGTATTGTATGCTGGGAGAATAAGTGCTCCACCCACCTATCTGGGTACCATGTTCATAGACATACACCCTAACATTTTAAAGTCCTTTGGCAGATATTTTTAGCCAAATCCCCACAAAATCTACCAGAAACACCCATTTTCTGCATATTTGCATAAAGCCTCATTGCGTTATGGTATGGAGGTAATTCAGCAATCCATTGGAGAAGGCCAGGAGGCAGGGAGTAGAAGCTCTTAACCAATTCATACAGATCTCCTCCTGTCCTGAGCTGGTGCAGTACTGAGAGGGACTACTGTTGTTGATGGTAGTGTTTTCCTTGGGACATGTCCTAGTTGTTGTCTGCCTTCTTGAGCCTGATGGAGGATGAAGTGCCCATTATGGTCATGCAGGAATAATACTCAGGAGGCATGAGATAAGCAGAAAGAGGAAGAGCCCTGTTTAACTGTATCCAATTCTGGAGGTACAGTTCTTGTGATGTTACCACTTTAGGTTAGGGCTGAGCTACCAGTTTGAACATTCTTCTGACAGACTATGTCTCTCTTGCTAAGGCTGTCTCTATAGTAATGTCTATATGTAAAGTCTCTGTTGGTTCCCACTGTGGGGTACAGATCAGCAGTGTGCCCAGTCTGTCCTGTGGCACAGGCAGGATCATGGCTCTGAGGCTCATATAACCCTTATCCTCAGATCTGGCACACTCTCCTCTGTAGCATAAGCTGAGTAGGGATTTTTCCCATCTCGTGTCTGCTGGGATCATGGAGCATTGTGCTAGCCAGATGGTCTGCAGGTTAGCTGTGGTTCTGGTTCAGTCTCCCCTCACACCCCATATTCCTCTCTATTTCCCGTCTTCACTTCTTTGCCAGAACTCTCATGGTGGGTCGTACCAACTCTCAGCTCCCACACCACAGTGGTTCAGCCCATTAAAAGGGATAACTATACATTATATACATATTACAGTACAAACATATTATACATTTTGTAATTCTCCCAGCAGGACAATACAGTAAGCCCATAGATGTGTCCTGGAGACCATCTCATGACATAATACACAGCGATTGGTTGTTGGAAAAATATTGAAGAACAAATATCCTAAGACAAGTCTCCTCATGTGCATATACATATATCCGGTGTGTAAGTGATGTCATTGGACACAATGAGAGCAGTCACTGAAACACAATGAAATACAAAAACCCATCTAATTTTACCTATAAAATACACAAAAATCTGATTTCTAACCTGTTGTTTGATGTGTTTTCAGTTCCGCTGCCCCCAGAAAAGCCACTAGAGACACCAGGTACAGTATAACTTATCCATCGCTATTATTTTTGATATTCTAAAGGAAAATTATAAGGGGTTTTACAGACTTTGGTGGATTTTTGATATTGATTTTTGAGATCAGTCGAGAATAACTTATCGGTGTAGGTCCTGGGTGTCAGACCCCACTGATCTGATATTGTTGACCTATCCTAAGAACAGATCATCAATATCAAAAACCTGATGAGGCCCAGAAGACCCCTTTAAAACACAATTGATACACCAGCACTCCATTACTCCATTCTATATATGACCCAACTTCAATCTGGACATCAATACTTTTTATGTAAATAAATAAATAACAGATTTCCAACATGCAAATCTGACGCATGAACATAGCCTAAGTGTGTGATGTAAAATAGACCAGAAGTGCCCGACTACTGACAGTGATGGATTATTACTCATTTACTGTGACCTCTGTCTGTAGGATTTACGATAGTAATGACTTTCTAATCCATATTTGCCTTTACAGAAGAAAGGTCCTCACATGGCATGACCACTGGTGTAGTTGTCCTTGGCATTCTGGTCGTTGCTGGAATCGCCGCTGCAGTCGTCTTCTTATATAGGAGAAAACGGAACAAGTCACAACCAGAAAATGGTTTCTCCAATACAATACACATGGACAGCAGCCGTGCAGATACCACACATGACAAAATCATGTTGGTGGACGACACTGAGAGAAATGAAGATGCAGATTCTTAATAAAAACCCAACCATGACTGTCCAATAATATCTGTCCTGTAACAAGCTCATGGACCATCCCCATCTACAAGGGTTACATAAGACTGAATGATCTGAAGAAATAAAAATGAGAAAAAACTGAGTGAATGTAAAATTTTATAGCTGGAATCAACTAGACTGTTCTCATGTCCATTTATATATGACCTCTGTAATACAAATACATTTCCCTGCAGTGATATACAGCACTTATTCTTCCTTTCTTCCCTGTATATAATTTGTATTCTTGGTCCGAGAATGTCCTCACACCCGTGTAGCCATAAATATTTCTGCATAAATTTATTGGCTAAACCCCCTCTGATGGTGCTTGTGTGACGCTTGTGAGTTACCCTGTATACACAGTGACTGTTCTATACTTTGTAAAACTATTTTCATCCAGTGTCCCAGGATAAGGTTAAAGTGCACTTGTTGTTTCAGTATAAGTTGCTTCTTTCTGATGGGTGGAGACTAGCTGCCATACACTGCACACAGTAAGAAGAAGAGAATCCCTCCCTAATTTTCTTTCTCTCAGAAACAGTCCCCGGATCATGCAGGACATATAGAGAGACATTTTCTTACATAAGGAGTTCAAAGTGCAGAGAAAGTTGTGAAGTGGGGGGGGGAGGGAGTAGTGTCTTCCATACAGGCGCTCATCCCCAACACCCACAATGGTCTGTTGTTTTACAGGAAGCCAATTTACCTATCAGTATATTTTTGGAATGTGGGAAACATGGAGGAAACCCACACAAACATGGAGATTTTGAAGTTGGTCGAAAACCCTGGAGCCCAGCACTACAAGGCAACAGTGCTAAGAATAAAGTCATTGGGCTGTAAAAGAATCTTCCTATATACAGTACAGACCAAAAGTTTTTACACACCTTCTCATTCCAAGTTTTCTGTATTTTCATGACTATAAAAATTGTAGATTCACACTGAAGGCATCAAAACTATGAATTAACACATGTGGAATTATATACTTAACAAAAAAGTGTGAAACAACTGAAAATATGTCTTATATTCTAGGTTCTTCAAAGTAGCCACCTTTTGCTTTGATTACTGCTTTGCACACTCTTGGCATTCTCTTGATGAGCTTCAAGAGGTAGTCACCTGAAATGGTTTTCACTTCACAGGTGTGCCCTGTCAGGTTTAATAAGTGGGATTTCTTTCCTTATAAATGGTGTTGGGACCATCAGTTGTGTTGTTCAGAAGTCAGGTGGATACACAGCTGATAGTCCTACTGAATGGAGTGTTAGAATTTGTATTATGGCAAGAAAAAAGCAGCTAAGTAAAGAAAAACGAGTGGCCATCATTACTTTAAGAAATGAAGGTCAGTCAGTCTGAAAAATTGGGAAAACTTTGAAAGTGTCCCCAAGTGCAGTGGCCAAAACCATCAAGCGCTACAAAGAAACTGGCTCACATGGAAAGGAAGACCAAGAGTCACCTCCAGACTGTGTAAGGGCTATTTGACCAAGAAGGAGAGTGATGGGGTGCTACGCCAGATGACCTGGCCTCCACAGTCACCAGACCTGAACCCAATCCAGATGGTTTGGGGTGAGCTGGACCTCAGAGTGAAGGCAAAAGGGCCAACAAGTGCTAAGCATCTCTGGGAACTCCTTCAAGACTGTTGGAAGACCATTTCAGGTGACTACCTCTTGAAGCTCATCAAGAGAATGCTAAGAGTGTGCAAAGCAGTAATCAAAGCAAAAGGTGGCTACTTTGAAGAACCTAGAATATAAGATATATTTTCAGTTGTTTCACACTTTTTTGTTAAGTATATAATTCCACATGTGTTAATTCATAATTTTGATGCCTTCAGTGTGAATCTACAATTTTTATAGTCATGAAAATACAGAAAACTCTTGGAATGAGAAGGTGTGTCCAAACTTTTGGTCTGTACTGTATGTATATGCACATGTGGAGACTTGTCTTAGGATATTTGTATTATTCTTCAATATATTTCCAACAACCAATCGCTGCATATTATGCCATGTGATGGTATACGGGGCACGTCTATGGAGTCCCAATAGAATTACAAAATCTGTAATATGTTTGCACGGTAATATGTGTAGAGCATGCCCAGAAGGATTCAGGCAGTGTTGAAAAAATAATAATACAATAATACAAATTAAAATTTAGATTTTTAGGAGCAAAACAGTAACAATGCAGTTACAAGACAAGAATCTGCATAACTAATCATATGCTAAATAGGTACAAGGTCAAATTAATGTATGAGATAGCCAAGATGATTGTTTATAAAATGATGGTAGTCTCACGTTCCAAGATGTAGTGGATGGTGAGATATGGAGCTGGAAAATCAAAAGTTCTTAACATTGTTACCCTTTTGCTCATCAGTGTATAAAACATAGTGTATAACACTGTCAGGGCTCCTAGGAACCTATCTATAAAACATAGTGTAGAACACTGTCAGGGCTCCTAGGAACCTATCTATAAAACATAGTGTATAACACTGTCAGGGCTCCTAGGAACCTATCTATAAAACATAGTGTATAACATTGTCAGGGCTCCTAGGAACCTATCTATAAAACATAGTGTACAACACTGTCAGGGCTCCTAGGAACCTATCTATAAAACATAGTGTAGAACACTGTCAGGGCTCCTAGGAACCTATCTATAAAACATAGTGTAGAACACTGTCAGGACTCCTAGGAACCTATCTATAAAACATAGTGTATAATACTGTCAGGGCTCCTAGGAACCTATCTATAAAACATAGTGTATAACATTGTCAGGGCTCCTAGGAACCTATCTACAAAACATAGTGTAGAACACTGTCAGGGCTCCTAGGAACCTATCTATAAAACATAGTGTATAACACTGTCAGGGCTCCTAGGAACCTATCTATAAAACATAGTGTATAGCACTGTCAGGGCTCCTAGGAACCTATCTATAAAACATAGTGTATGACACTGTCAGGGCTCCTAAGAACCTATCTATAAAACATAGTGTATCATACTGTCAGGGCTCCTAGGAATCTATCTATAAAACATAGTGTATAACACTGTCAGGGCTCCTAGGAAACTATCTATAAAACATAGTGTAGAACACTGTCAGGGCTCCTAGGAACCTATCTATCCAATTTCTAGCTCTATAAGGCAAACACAGCCGAAGTTATGGCAAAGTGAAAAGTGACATTATCATACTCTGGGGTCAGGGGAGATGCAAAAAAAACGCATTCATACTCACCTTTCTGTGACTGAGCCTCAGCGGTGACATGGGCACACTGAGCATCATGACATCATGGCGCTCAGCGTATCCATGTGACTAGTATCCATAGTGGCCCAATCACAGGCCCAAAAGAGGTAAGTGAAAGAGAGTGTGAATGTTTTTTTAATTTTTTTTCACCTCCCCTGGGTCTTCCCCTATTATGTTCTGGGGCTGAAGAAAGCCCAGAGTATAATGCAGTGGACATTTTAGTTGACCCAAGACGAATCTCCATTTATTGGATTTCATTAAAAAAAAGTAACTATTTTGAATATTTAGGTCTAACCCGGCTCGGTACAAGTCGGTTTGCCCATCTCTAATAACGTTTGCAGTAGAAAATAAGGATCCCAGAAGCCGCATGTACAGACTTCAGTTGATATTGTTCATAGCCTTATAAGCTAAGATCAGATGTATATTTGGTGTCATTCCAGCATGGAACTGATACCCATATCTCAATAATACAAACAGCCCAAGTGGTGCTGATAGCCCTCAGTGATATGTGCTTATAGGGGTTTTCTGGGACTCATTAATTCATGATTTATCTTTACAATAGGTCATTAATTAAAGATCGGCAAGTGTCTAACATCAGGGCCCCCGGTCCATCAGCTGTTTGAATAGGCTGTAGAGTTCGGGTGAGTTCAGTTGAGTGCTGCCACCTCTCCAGTACTTAAAGCACAGCGCTGTACACCGTATAGTGGCTGTGCTTGGTATTGCAGCTCAGTCCATTCACTTGAATGAGATTGAGCTCCAATCAGGCCATGTGACCAATGTGAATTGGAAGCAGTGCTCAGGGAGAGCCACTGCTTCAACCAAGTAATCCACAGGGATCCCATTGTCAGACCTCCTCTGATCTTCAGTTGATGACGTATCAATTGTAGTCTCAGAAAATCTCTTTAATTTACATAAACTTTATAATAATGCTACAAAGATAACAAAAAAGATGCAGGTTTATGATGACTTACTTTTTAAGGCCTTACATATGTACCCGTTCTTTCTATTGCACATTAGGGTGCTCCATGTTCCTTTTTTGGCATCCATCGCCACACACTTTGAAGATGTGTATCCAAAGTAATCATATAAGAGGTCCAAATGTTCTTCTTGTCTAATATCTTCATTGGATTTCTCATTTTTCCAGTTTAAAAAGTCCATAGATGTGTTGTCTAACCAAAGCCAATTGTCTAGAAACAAAGATTTCCTACTTAGAATAGTTACCCATTTTCAGAAAACACTTTATATAATATCATGTAACATGCAGCGTATTGTTAAAGGTTTTCTTCACCGAACTTTTTCCCCTACGCTCAAAGTTATAGACAACCATACTACAATATCTAAAGGGGTTTGTATAAGACTGATAATAAATGACCTATCCTTACGATAGGTTATTAAAATAATTTCTGTGGTGGTCCGATACCCGAGCCCCACACCTATCAGCTATGGAGCTGGAAGTAGACGGCCGAGTGCCACTTATTCATTTAGATAGGAGCCATAATAGTACGGCCAGGCCACTACACAGTGTACAGAGCCGCCTGGCTCCCTACATTCTGCTAAATACAATCATATATGCAACGTCCAAATGTACATTCACATAATGTGTAATTGTACTGGGAAATATGGTTGCCCCCCAGAAATTCCCTTTATAAATCAGATGTTAGAGGACACAAGTCCATTGTGCAGAATAGAGGAGGAAAGGAGGGAGGGATGAACTAGAAATACTGTATGGGAAGGAATAATGATCTCTGATAAATCAGATATTGTTCTCATACTGTACCATCCAAATTCTGGTAAAGTCCAATCCAAAATGCTTTTTGCCGGTCACTGAGTAACTCAGTATGATGGAGAAGGAAATCCAATTCTGTAGAATCTGCAATTGAAGCTAAACTGGCACCTAGAAAATTGTCATAGTGAATAATTCTGTTTGCTTGGAATATCCGTTCCTCTAGGACATGCATTACACAACATAGTCAATGATCTGATGCATCTTTACATATAATTTATGTGTAACCCTTTCAGGGCCAATGCTTTCAGAAGGCAGGAGCTGGAGTGCGCAGCCTTACAGAGGACTACCATGACAAGGGGTTCAGAAACAAGGAACTGGGGTTAAGATTGGTCATCTAGGGCAGTGGTCCCCAAGCTTTTTTGCACTAGAGACTGTCTTCAAGCAAGACCATTCTTCCATGGCCAGGCAGGGCCAGAGGCGGGGTTGTGGTCATATGGGGGCGGGGTTATGGAGGGGGTTGGATTTTAGTGCATACTTATCATTTAATTATGACATTTATAATGTGAATGTGACTCAACTCACCATAGGTTCAGAATGAGTAGGAGCACCGGGCTTGTTTCGATTTGGCGAATATTCATGAGGTTCGGCGCTATTATTATACACTGGGATTTCCTGAAATAATAAACACTTATACTCACCTTACCACACCTCTCCTGCACATCCTCGTTCCATCCGACTCTCTTCAGCATCTTCTTCACGTGCGACCGAGGTCACGCGCCCCAGACATCACTGCTAGGGCCTGGGAATGGGCCCAAGCAGTGACCACTGGTGCGCAAGACCTCAGTCACAAGCTGGAAGAGCCCCAAAGTGGATGTTGGGATCATCAGAAGCCTAGGAGAGGTGAATAAAAAGTATTTGTTATTTTTCATCACCTCCCCTGGGCAGGCTTTTAATGGAAAGGAGCCCGAACAATTAACAATATGTATAGTGGTCAGGGAACCAAGTTTTTCCCCGATTGCTATCATGATGGTCTGGGGCCCCGGTGATCTCCAGCTGGCCTCGGGACCCATACCAGGGGGTGAGACTGTAATTGTTACACCACTGCTCATAAATATCCATTGAAATGAATCTCATGAGGTTCGCCTGTATCTACTGGAGGTATTGTTGAGTGTCACCTGGCAGGTGGACCCTTAATGTTGTATATGTGAGCAGTTTCCAGGATATATTTATCAATCTCCTAAGCTGTTTGCAAGGCGCACAGGAACACTTGTAGTGGACACTGAAGTCCTTATGTCATATTTAATTGATGTAATGTCTTTTATAATATTTCAGGTCACATTATGTTAATTTAGTCTATTCATCTATAATAAAAGTGGCTGTCCCCTAAGTGGGAGTTGGTTGAGGGTCAGGTCACATATTCCATAGGTTGGGTTATTTAGCGGACCTTTTTTTAATACTCTGGTCATGTCCACTGCATCAAATTTCTTTTCAGAATTCCTCATTCTAAGGTTGAATATGTTTTGTGCTACTTCTGATAATAATTTAGCTAAATATTTTTCTTTTTGAGCTTGATATAGAGGAAAATAGAGAAAAATAATTGTCTTCACCATAGTGTAGTTTTGTTGGTCCAACATCCAATGTTGCTACTCTACATGCTAGAATGTTCATCTCATAATAATTGTTCTTCTAGAAAGTATTCGTAGAACTTACCATAATGAAGACAGTTTGATGGCTTGATGATGCCTTGTACCATGAAGTGGAGGAAGATGATTCAAAAATATAACAATGGCTACGGAAGGAAATCCAGGCCTTTGAAGTTACATTTGGGCAGGTTCCAGGTGTTTCAGGTGGGTCAGTAGGAGGGATGACTTTAAGACCAAAAGTTAGAAGAAGACATCAAAGGTAATGTACAGTATACAATTTGTTACATGTATCTATTATATTTGATCGTCCTAATGCAGTTAAAATGAAAAAATAACCAACAGACTCCCCAGCTCATTTATTCATTTCTAGTTCAGGTGGTTCGGTCCCAAGATTTATTTATGAAACCTTAAATTAGCATAAAACAATGTAGTACACTGTCAGGGCTCCTAAGAACCTATCTATAAAACATAGTGTATAACACTGTCAGGGCTCCTAGCAACCTATCTATAAAACATTATTATTGTTTATTATTACTTGCTTACTTATATAGCACCATCATATTCTGCAGTGCTTTACAGATGTTGTCAATCACTGTCCCATATAGGGCTCACAATCTACATCCCCTATCAGTATGTCTTTGGAGTGTGGGAGGAAACCCACGCAAACACGGGGAGAACATACAAACTCCTTGCAAATGTTGTCTTTGGTCAGATTTGAACCTAGGACACCAGCTAACCACTGAGCCACTGTGCTTCCCCATAGTGTATAGCACTGTCAGGGCTCCTAGGAACCTATCTATAAAACATAGTGTATAACACTGTCAGGCTCCTAGGAACCTATCTATAAAACATAGTGTACAGTCATGGCCAAAAGTTTTGAGAATGACACAAATATTATATTTTCACATGATCTGTTGCCCTCTGGTTTTTATGTGTGTTTGTCAGATGTTTTTATCACATACAGAAATAGAATTGCATTCATATTATGAGTAACAGAAGCTTATATTGACAGTTAGAATGAGTTAATGCAGCAAGTCAATATTTGCAGTGTTGACCCTTCTTCTTCAGGACCTCTGCAATTCTCCCTGGCATGCTCTCAATCAACTTCTGGACCAAATCCTGACTGATAGCAGTCCATTCTTGCAGAATCAATGCTTTAATTTTGTCTGAATTTGCTGGTTTTTGTTTGTCCACCCGTCTCTTGATGATTGACCACAAGTTCTCAATGGGATTAAGATCTGGGGAGTTTCCAGGCCATGGACCCAAAATCTCTATGCTTTGTTCCCTGAGCCATTTAGTTATCACCTTTGCTTTATGGCAAGGTGCTCCATAATGCTGGAAAAGGCATTGTTGAGCGCCAAACTGCTCTTGGACGGTTGGGAGAAGTTGCTCTTGGAGGACATTCTGGTACCATTCTTTATTCATGGCTGTGTTTTTAGGCAAGACTGTGAGAGAGCCGATTCCCTTGGCTGAGAAGCAACCCCACACATGAATGGTTTCAGGATGCTTTACAGTTGGCATGAGACAAGACTGATGGTAGCGCTCACCTCTTCTTCTCCGAATAAGCTGTTTTCCAGATGTTCCAAACAATCTAAAAGGGGATTCATCAGAGAAAATGACTTTACCCCAGTCCTCAGCAGTCCACTCCCTGTACCTTTTGCAGAATATTAGTCTGTCCCTGATGTTTTTTCTGTAGAGAAGTGGCTTCTTTGCTGCCCTCCTTGAGACCAGGCCTTGCTCCAAGAGTCTCCGCCTCACAGTGCGTGCAGATGCACTCACACCTGCCTGCTGCCATTCCTCAGCAAGCTCTGCACTGCTGGTAGCCCGATCCCGCAGCTGAAACACTTTTAAGAGACGGTCCTGCCGCTTGCTGGTCTTTCTTGGGCGCCCTGGAGCCTTTTTGGCACCAATGGAACCTCTCTCCTTGAAGTTCTTGATGATGCGATAGATTGTTGACTGAGGTGCAATCTTTCTAGCTGCAATACTCTTCCCAGTTAGGCCATTTTTGTGCAGCGCAATGATGACTGCACGTGTTTCTTTAGAGATAACCATGGTTAACAGAAGAGAAACAATGATGGCAAGCACCAGCCTCCTTTTAAAGTGTCCAGTGGTGTCATTCTTACTTAATCATGACAGATTGATCTCCAGCCCTGTACTCATCAACACCCACACCTGTGTTAATGGAGCAATCACTGAAACGATGTTAGGTGGTCCTTTTAAGGCAGGGCTGCAATGATGTTGAAATGTGTTTTGGGGGATAAAATTCATTTTCTAGGCAAATATTGACTTTGCAAGTAATTGCTGTTAAGCTGATCACTCTTTATAACATTCTGGAGTATATGCAAATTGCCATTAGAAAAACTGAAGCAGTAGACTTTGTAAAAATTTATATTTGTATCATTCTCAAAACTTTTGGCCATGACTGTAGAACACTGTCAGGGCTCCTAGGAACCTATCTATAAAAAATAGTATATAACACTGTCAGGGCTCCTAGGAACCTATCTATAAAACATAGTGTATAACACTGTCAGGACTCCTAGGAACCTATCTATAAAACATAGTGTAGAACATTGTCAGGGCTCCTAGGAACCTATCTATAAAACATAGTGTATAACACTGTCAGGGCTCCTAGGAACCTATCTATAAAACATAGTGTGTAACACTGCCAGGGCTCCTAGGAACCTATCTATAAAACATAGTGCAGAACACTGTCAGGGCTCCTAAGAACCTATGTATAAAACATAGTGTAGAACACTGTCAGGACACCTAGGAACCTATCTATAAAACATAGTGTATAACACCGTCAGGGCTCCTTGGAACCTGTCTATAAAACATAGTGTATAACACTATCAGGGCTCCTAGTATCCTATCTATAAAACATAGTGTAGAACACTGTCAGGGCTCCTAGGAACCTATCTATAAAACATAGTGTAGAACACTGTCAGGGCTCCTAGGAACCTATCTATAAAACATAGTGTATAACATTGTCAGGGCTCCTTGGAACCTATCTATAAAACATAGTGTATAACACTGTCAGGGCTCCTAGGAACCTATCTATAAAACATAGTGTAGAACACTGTCAGGGCTCCTATGAAACTATCTATAAAACATAGTGTATAACACTGTTAGAACTCCTAGGAACCTATCTATAAAACATAGTGTAGAACACTGTTAGAACTCCTAGGAACCTATCTATAAAACATAGTGTATAACACTGTCAGGGCTCCTAGGAACCTATCTATAAAACATAGTGTAGAACACTGTCAGGGCTCCTAGGAACCGATCTCTCGCTAAAATGCAGAACGATAAATCACAGATTCATCTGTATATCCACCATTACTGCAACGCTTCATGTTCATATTTACAGTACTTTATATAGTGTATAACATCAGCACTGTAAGGTGTTCACCTACCACTGACTATTAGCTGAGAGGCTGTCAGGTGGTGCTATTTTGTTCTGTATTCTGTATTTTCCCTGTGCAATAAATGCAGTGGTCAGTTTAGTTCGTCCAAGGCAAATCACTCTTTGTTTGGTTTGGTTAAAAACCTCACGGATCCATGCCTGACTAATTTCGACAAAAGTAATTTTGGACAGTTTCATCCTTTTAGGTGTTACAACACCACCGGCAGCACTGAACAGCCTCTTGGCTATAATACCTGAGGTCGGACAAGATAAATCTCCCATGGCAAACTGGGCCAGCTCTTTCCACTGCTCTAACCTATTGGCCAAGAATTCTGTCGGTTCATAATTATATGCTGCAATATAGATACACGCTAGGTACTACTACTCCTACTATTATTCTTTAGCTGTATTTCAAGTTTTGTTGCTGTCATTGCTGAAGAAAATGGAGCAATTGCATAGGATAATGCAGTGATGAAAAAAACATCCATCCCCTACTTACACCATCACTGAAATGCCTCTTGTTCCTGCCCACAGCATCTTATATACTGTATGTGACATCAGCACTGTCCACCTACCACTGTCTACTGGCTAAGAGACTGTCAGGTCAGGTAATAATTTGGAATATTTGTGTCGTACCCAGTTCATAATGAATTGGCTCACTCATCTCTACTTATTAACACACAGCTGCTATGCGGACCTTTGTGTCTCCATGGTAACAGACTACAAGTAACTGCATTCGTCTGTCCCCATTTTTTTTTTTTAATCTACTGAATGATGATTGTCTTGTGGCCTGCACTAGAGCGTGTTTCTGGAGGAGAGGGAAAGGACTAAGCGGTGTCCATCAGGCAAAGAAAAGAATTTGACGCAAATCTTCTAGAAGAAATAAGAGATGAATGGCATGAGGGTTGTGTTATAAGAAATTGTGCTCCAGAATTATCATCTTATTCACTTCATACAGCCATAGCGTCAATGGATAAAATTAGGAATGTCTCCTGCCGCCACTAGGGGGAGATGACTCTAGGCTGATTTATTATGGCATTAAAGAAGTATTCTTATCTCGGAGGACACATATCTTGCAGCTGTTGTGAGTGGAGAGGTGGTTTTGCATCTGCGGCTTTCTCCTTTCAGTTCTATGGGAGATGCCAAAATAGCTGAACCTGCCTAGATGGGACCCTCTATGAGTCAATTATGACATATCCTGTGGAAATGCCACACATGTCCTAGCTGGAAGTATCCCTTTAAGAACCACTAATGCTGGGTGAAGAGATCTAAAAAATGTAGCTCCAACCTCTATGTGTTTGGGGATCAGCTCAGACATTTTGGCCTACATTAGATCAAAAATTGTTATGTACTGTCACTTCTTCTGATACTAGATTCCTGGCAGTGATCATCTTACCACTTGTTTGTTTGCAGATAGAGGAATAACTCTCATTACAAGACAACGTCTTCCATTGTCCATCCATATCCACATATACGCAGGAAGCGTCCATTCTTGGCTCCTCAGCGGCCCATTTAGTGTAGCGAACTCTCCAGTTATCAACCCACTTGTATGTATTTTTAGTCTGAAAGAATTATGGTTTTATACATAGTATTATATATAAATAAAATCACCTTACCGATCCTGCATTACTCCCGTTCTATAGCTTCCTGGGCAACCCATCTGTTTCGTTATTTTGGGATTCAATGATGACATCCCGTCACAGACATATAACAACTGTAGTCAGTGTCGGACTGGGATGTCTAGGGCCCACCAGTGGAATTGTTTCTAGGGGCCCACTGCCCACAGCCAGGACCTTTGCAGATCAGCTTTATCGAGACAGCAGGGCTAAAGATAACTTGTCGGGAACCATGCTGCTCGCCCAGCATACGCTGTCCACCACTGCACTATCTAAACCGACCTCTACACTTTGTATCGTAAGCGAGCAGCGTGGCTCCTGAAATTGTTAACTGAAGCCGCACTGTCCTGAGAAAGCTGATCTGCAAGGGTCCTGGTTCTTGGACCCCTGCAGATGTAATATTGATGACCTACCGTGTTTCCCCGAAAATAAGACACCCCCGAAAGTAAGGCATAGGAGAGGTTTCGGAGAATTGCCTAATATAAGGCATCCCCCGAAAGTAAGGCGTATGTTCCCGAACAGAACATACGGTATATACGATATGTGAGGCCGCGGGAGAACCCCACAATCTCTGCTATCATTATACTCCGGGGTCTTTTCAGACCCCGGAGTATAATAATCGGCGGCCCAGGGGAGGTGAGCGAACATAAAAAACTATGTGCTTACCTGTCCTACGCTTCTCCAGGCTTCGGGCCTGTTTGGTGACGTCAGCGGACGTCATTTTGCGTCGCAACGCCGGCCGGATCACGTGACGCGGCCTGGTCTAACAGTGAAGAAGGCCGGAGTAGCGCACGGGCATGCACCGGGGCGAGGAACAGGTAAGCAACGTTGTTTTTTTATGTTTCTATCCTCCCCTGGATCTCCGATCATTATACTCTGGGGTCTGAAAAGACCCCACAGTATAATAATTGTTCATGGGTGGTCCACTATGGGGCAAACTACTGTGTGCAGGGGCCACTATGGGGAATGATACTGTGTGCAGGGGCCACTATGGCGAATGATACTGTGTGCAGGGGCCACTATGGCGAATGATACTGTGTGCAGGGGCCACTATGGGGCATGAGACTGTGTGCAGGGGCCACTATGGGACATGATACTGTGTGCAGGGGCCACTATGGGACATGATACTGTGTGCAGGGGCCACTATGGGACATGATACTGTGTGCAGGGGCCACTATGGGGCATGATACTGTGTGCAGGGGCCACTATGGCGAATGATACTGTGTGCAGGGGCCACTATGGGGCATGAGACTGTGTGCAGGGGCCACTATGGGGAATGATACTGTGTGCAGGGGCCACTATGGCGAATGATACTGTGTGCAGGGGCCACTATGGGATATGATACTGTGTGCAGGGGCCACTATGGGACATGATACTGTGTGCAGGGAAATTAATGGTTTGGATTGTTATGATGATGTCCTAGAAGATGATGACATAACTGTCATTGAATAAATTTTACTTTCTATTCGTACCGTAAATATTGGTAAATGTACCATACTGTTAATTGTTGTACATGGAAATAATGGTACGGTAGTAAGAAATTCTTGATAGGATTCACAGTTTGTCTGGTTATGCTGGTTTGTGATGACAACTACTGTACAGTACCGTATATAATAAATGTTCATTTTTTTGTTCAGCAATAAATGTGAATTCTTCTTCATTGAAAAAAAAAATAAGACATCCCCTGAAAATAAGACACAGCACATCTTTGGGAGCAAAAATTAATATAAGACGCTGTCTTATTTTTGGGGGAAACAGGGTATCCTAAGTTCGGGCCATCAGTATTTGAAAGATGGATAAACCCTTTAAAGAGGTTGTCCAGGAATTGGAGCAACACATGTGGCAAGCAGGAGGTGTAAAATCAAAAAAATAATTAAAAAAAGCATACTCACCTGTCCCCAGTTTTCTGTTGTCCGCTGCAAGTATCCATTCAGTCTTGTGGGAGTCCTGCACCTCATGTGACCATTAAGACAAATTAGGTACAGGATTTCCAGAAATGAGGAACCGCCATGAGACCGAACAGGCATAGGAAGGGGGACAAAGGGGTGTTGGGGACAGGTGAGTATGCTTTGTTTTTTTTTTTTTTTTCTTTTATACCTCCCTGGTCGCTACACGAGTTGCTCCAATTTATGGACAACCTCTTTATTGCCACTTCACTGGTCCCTCCATACAGTGGCCTCTTCACTGTTCCCCCATACTGTATGAGGAACAGGGATGGGGCCATTATATTGTGTGGAGGAAGTGATGGGGGCTGACATCCTGTGGGGTGGACAACTATGCGGGGCATATTAAAGGTGTTGCCTGGGCTTATTTTATTTTATGGCCTTCCTCAGGATAGGCCATAAATAACTGTTCGGTAAGGGGCTGACACAAGGCCCCATCAGCTGTATGGAGCCACTTTCAGCTGAGATGCAGTGAAGGTGCCCGGTCCCTATGCAGTGGACAGAGCTTTCTGCTTCTGGGCCCATATTGTGTGGAGGACGGGCACCAGAAGTGGCTCTATACAGCTGATTGGTCTGGGGGCTGGGTGTCGGTCATAGACCATAAAAAAATTAAGCCTGGACAACCCCTTTAATATGCCCCACACTTTAATGTCCCTCACAGGATATTAGCCCTCATCACTGCCTCCACACAATATAATGGCCCCATCACTGGTCCCCATAGAGTATGGGGGACCAGTGAAGGGGACACTGTATTGGGGGGGGAATAGTGAAGGGGGACACTGTTCACTTACCGTTCCTGCTCGCGGCCTCCTCTTCATTCTTCAGCAGAGGTGTAGCTAGGCATTCAGCACTGGGGGAGGCAAAGGCATCCAAGTGGGTCCCCAGCTCAGGTTTATGGATATTATCACTATGAGGTGACCGTATTGTGGTATATAGCGCCTATACACAGGTCTGCGAAGACCACTTAAGTAAATACAGTACATGAACAATGTTGTGACTTACAGATGACATCTCTGACTGTAATTCGTCACATTTCTCGTTGCTTTCATCTGGCTCGCCATGATCAGTTCTTCCAGCTGTGACTTGTCTCTGTAAAGTTTGCAGCACAGACATCTTTGGTTTCTCACTTTTCCAGACACTTGACCACATTGTCCTCACCTACATAAAATCCCCATCCTGCTAATATAACCTCCCTCCAGAATAAATAATACTGCCAAGTGCATCTTTAAATGAATACCATTTTTGTGTACCACCTAAAATAGTGCCCCTTATTAATAATACCCCGTGTGTTTCCTAATTAAAGGGGTTTTTCAGGTCAATAATAACAAAAGGGACTGTTTAAAGGTACTGTGACACTTGTGTAGGCGCTGTGACCCCTTCTCTGTTACATTATAGCATTTTTTTTTTATAGTGGCCATGTAATGTAGCTACAGCCTCGTCCTATACACGTCTATGTGACACATCACACGGTCACTATAAAACAGACAGTGTGCAATGTGAACAGATACCAGGGCCTCTTCAATCAGAGGGGGGAAGGGGTCACTGATCTCTTATTGATGATCTATCATCAGGAGAGATCATCAATAAAAAGGAGCTGGAAAATCCCTTTAATAAAGGCCAAGTGCCACCTAAATTAAATTAATTGCTCCCTTATATTATGACCCCTGACATAAGTACAGCCGACCTCCTAATGACTCCTTATATAAATGATACCTCTTCTATTCACAATGTCCCTTAATGAGCCCTTATATAAATGTTCCTCCCCTTTATACCCATAATGCCCCATAATTACCCTTTATATTAAAGGGGCTGTCCAGCACAACCTTTTTTTTTATGTTAGGCCCGGGAAGGTGAAAAAAATAAAAAAAAAAAAAAAAAAATATTCACCTGTCCCCTTGCAGGAGCAGCAAGAACCGGACTGTGCTAAGAGAAACCAGAGCAGCAGGGACAGGTGAGCAGGGTTTTTTTTAAAAATTTTTTTCACCTTCCCCGGCCTAATATAAAAAAAATGGTTATCCTGAATAACCCCTTTAATGATTCCCCCTTTTATAACCATAATGCCCTATAACTAACCTTTATATAAAAGACCCCCCTTTAGATCTATAATGCCCCATAATTACCCTTTATATAAATGATTTCCCCCTTTACAGTTATAATGCCCCATAATTACCCCCCTGTGAAAGATCCTCAGTGCGCCAACACCGCTGTGACCCCACCTGAGTCCTCTTTCATATAAAAACCACACTCACCGCCAGTGAGTGTCGGGTTCACCAGATAAATACAAGACAAGCCTTCTAAATTTTATATATTTATTAACCCCTAAATGGGTCGGTATTAACATCTAACACATGCAGTTCAGAACAGATATGCAGATATATGCAAGCATTAACAGTTACTAGTTACAATATACAGTACAAATAAAATAAAAGGGATAAAGGTGAAATAGTTACTTTACCACACATCTCCTTGATGTGGTTCTGTAGTCCAACACTCACACATGCTCTGGTATGTGTGAGATCACCAGTGGAGGCTTCTTGGCATGTCGCATTAACTCCTAGCATGTGGCCTCACAGTATATTCCAGCCTGCATGCTCTCATCACAGTCTCTCAGCATTAGTCCAGTAGTCTCATCACAAAAATCTCCTCATGGTGTTCTCTTGTAATCCCAACAAAAATCCATAGCATAATCTCCTCCCATTGCCTCTTACCTCATCTTTTATACCCTTTATGCCACCTCCCAGAATGAGGTCACCGGCGGCAGCAAGTCTGATTGAATAATGCACTCAAGTCCAGATCCTTTGTAAAGAGCTGGGACCAAGTGAAATGATACAATGTTATCAGCCATATCTGATCAACCAGTGCAGACTGATCAATGCATGTTTCTTGGATCACTCAGGGCTGTGTATGAATACAATGGAGCCCTGCTGGGATGGATACAAAGCCCTATTGTTCCAGCCTGGCCACTATTGCCAATATACACCTGGGATTATAGCTGCACACCTTATGAGTAAAGAGATACGCTACCCAGAGACTGAAATACAGCTTTGAGTTATAACCATATTTAAGCAGAATCATCACACCCCCCCTCCCGTCTTAAAAATAAAAATAAAAGTTGTACTAACCTGCCTGCGATTCTTTGAAGAACGGGAATGGACCAGCTTTCCGGACAAAAACTGAATTTTCAAAAAAGATCTGTTAGTGCTATTAATAGGTTAATAAATGCACCCAAATACCTTTAGCATTGTTTAGACTGATTTCTGGGGTTCTCTATGAGCTCCTGGTATCTTCTGCATTTGTTTACATCGTCATCTTCCTGTTCCTACAACTCCCACGATTCTTTGGTCTGCACTCAGAGCTGACTCACTACCCCCCCTTTCTCACACTCCCCCTCCCTCTCACACACACTCCCCCTTCCTGATTCCCTAGGTAGCCAGTTACAGTATGTGATGATCTGTGCTGGATGGGGAAATAGAAATGTCCCCATAACGTCACCGGGCCCTAGAAAAATGTGCCGAGCGCAGTCACATGAACCCCCACCACCGGCAAAAAAGCTTAATATTCATTTTTGTCAAATAATGTTATTTACAAAGTGGGGGTGTGATGGAAGGTCATAGCTAGAATATAGGTTTATCCCGGTCAACCCCTTTAAGCCACGCTCTATCTGCCATAATCATGCATAGAACGTCACAGCATTGTTGCTCCTGTGCTGAGAAGCAAACATCTTGTCTGTGCTTTTGGCATCTTGTAAGCCTCAAGCCTGAAGTGGTTTGCGGTTTACAAGATAAAACATCAGCAGGATGCATTTTAACTAGATCGGTGTCCTGGAGATGCCAATCAAGTTAAAAGTACAGCAAGTATTAGTGACGACCCTGGGGTGAACACCCATAGAGTCCCCTCCGCCCCAGTAGTTATGCCTCTGCTATTCAGCCTTCAATGGGCCCATATTGTGCGGCACTTGGGGGCCCCCTGGAGGCTAAAGAGAAGAGACCGCGAGCAGGAGTGGGAGAGGTAAGGGAATAGGGGTGTTACCGGACCTCCACTGCCTAATATAAAAAGAGGTTGAGGTGCGGTAGGACCCCCTAAAGGCACGGGGCACATGGGGGATTCACTGGTACCCCTGTGGGCCAGTCCAACCCTGACTGTAGTCAATCACAGTCCATGACAAGTCACCACTACAGCCAGTGCCATGTTGGGTCATCATCAAGAGATCCAGGAAGCAGAAGCATGGGAGTGACGAGGAATCGGTAAGGTATTACACTATTTTATACAATTTTAAGTTATTTTTACATGTTTTGGTGGCTGGACAATCTCTTTTATGACTAATTGTGATACCAAATGGTGCAATATCCAGTATATTCTGCTGTTTGTATGAAAACCTAGAAGGAAATTACAATGGACGCCTGGTTATGAGTTAGCTGTATGTATGAGCCTTTCAGATGGACGTCCTGAGACATCTACAGCGGAAACTTCTCTCGTTTTCTACTATTATGTAATTTTAGTGTTGCTGCATCATACACATAAGACATGTCCACATTTCTAGAACATTTTTAATACAAATTAATAAATAATAAAAATATTCCCACCTCTTTCCTACTATACAAGCCAGTCCAAAAAGGCTCCTTATGTTTAGCCAGGTGGAGTGTTAGAAAAGATGTGGTGTACTCGTCCGAGATGCTGGCGAGCTGTGAATTATCCTTCAGACACTCCTGACGTGCGTCATCCCAGGTCCTTTTGGTTGTGTCAAACTTGTAGGTGGCATCTCCATATTTATAGTGGTCTGAGGGACTGGTGGGGTAAACTGGTAGACTCGGATCTAAAGAAGAAATGAAAATAAATGAGTTACTGTACATGTAGAGGAAGACAACAAACTATTGCCTTAAAGGGGATGTCCAGGATTTGAAGCAACCCATATGGCATCTGGGGAGCGCTTCACTGTCTACTCCTGGTCCCTTTTCCATCACGTGACACTGAGGACTCAGCAGTCATGTGAGCTTTAGAGCTTGCAGCAGTGCTAGCCCTGGCACACAACGGAAAGACGGTCGGGAGCAGGCAATGGTGCAATGGTAGTGTCAAACTGGCCCACCAGAGTAGAGAGTTTCTTTCAGGGGACCGAGACTCTAACACAATAGTGGATATTAAGGTCTAGTAAGAGTACTAAGGTCTATTCCCTATGGATTGTTGGAGGGTGGGCCCCAAAAACATTTTATCTGGTGGGTCCAAGGAACCAAAGTCTGACACTGAGTGATGGAGACAGGTAAGCATGCCTATTTTTCCTTCTGCACCCTCCCCAGATGCCCCGCAGGTTGCTCCAAATCCTGGACAACTCACACACGGCATCTTTTTTTCCCCTTTTAAATGTCACCGCAATTTTTGATTCATTTTTTTGAGGGAAAGTAAGTGGATACCGCAGGAAGGAGTAATGTACATTCTTCCTCTGTATTTCACATTTCTGGCCTTGGCTCAAAAACTGATGTTCTTTCAAAAACACAATGTGTGAAGTCATCTTATGCTAAGGCCCAACGTTGCGGCAACGCTGCTTTTTTGTTGCAAATTTTCCTGCGTTTTTGGACCAAAGTCAGGAGTGGATTAGACAGAAGGGAGAAGTATAAGAACTTCATAGGTTAGGCTCAAAAAAACACTGTGAAATCAGAAGCAAAAACAAGCCTGGTTTCTGCAATGCGGGGCCTCAGTTTTAAGCACATAACTGTAAAATGAAAAAAATCTATGATATGACGAGGAGCCACGATTGGATTGTGACCTGTTGTGTGTAGCTCCTGACTTACCATAACCAACAAGTTTGGCAGATTCTATGAGATAGTCCTGTACTCTCATCAATACATTTGCCTTCATAGAAGGGATCCATGAGGGTACGGCCACAGGGGGCAGCACTGAGGAAGATTCTACCTGCCAAACCATCAGTTTACTTGTATTGTGTTACCCAGTGTGACCCTCACCTAAATGTCTCCGCCATAACTGATCTTACCCTTATATTTCTGGCAGATGTATCCTCTGTCCAGGCTACAATCCTGCTCAATCCAAGTACCAGCGTTCAGTATAGTCCCACGTTGCAAAGCCACACAATGCTTAAAAAGACAAAATTAGAAAAATTACACATTTTCAAGTACGGTACATCTTAGGCAGGTGTGTAAAAAATGTTGCAAATTAAGAATGCTTTCAGGAATAGAAGGGTTAATAGTTTATTTTTATCAATTAACAAAATAAAGTGAATGAAGAAAAGAGAAATGTAAATCCCATCAATATTCATTGTGACCAGCTCTGCCCCATAACATAAATTAACAAAAATCAAGTGTGTTTCTGAAAATCGCAGTGTGTTAATTTTAGCTGCGGAATGTCAACACATTTTTGTTTTTTTTTCCACAGAGTTTGCGATTTTATCAGCACCAAGATTGAGACCACACAAGTATGTTCACTAAGTCACTAACCGCCCCTATAACAGCATATAAGTGGTTCAGAATAGATGGTGGAGGAGAAGACTCCATTACAAATGTCTTCTGTAAGAACATAAAGCATAAACACATAAAACAAACAGGGATCAATTTTGGTGGATTTTTTATAAACTCAATTCGTTATCACTTTTAAACTAGCAGGCACACTAGTGTGTCACAAATTTTTCTTCAAATTCTGTAGTTGCCACGTGCCAGTGCCACACTGTTGGCATAATAAGTCCTAGGAGCCATGACAGTGTTATAAACTATGTTTTATAGATAGGTACCTAGGAGCCCTGACAGTGTTATACACTATGTTTTATAGATAGGTTCCTAGGAGCCCTGACAGTGTTATACACTATGTTTTATAGATAGGTTCCTAGGAGCCCTGACAGTGTTATACACTATGTTTTATAGATAGGTTCCTAGGAGTCCTGACAGTGTTCTACACTATGTTTTATAGATAGGTTCCTAGGAGCCACAAACACTAGGATAGAAGGTCCTAGGAGCCAACAGAACACAGAAGATAGGCCCAGAGCCCGACAGGTTCTACATATGTTTTATAGATAGCAGGAGCCCAAACGGTTAAAAAACTATGTTCCAGTCCGCAGATTCCCTTCCTCCAGTCTATAGGCACAGGCTTACTCTGCACACAGGTATATTCCACCTGCTCAGCCAGAAATAGTCCCCTCCATTGTTAATAAATATTGTTATACAGGTATATAAAGACAATAAATTACTTACAGATGAACCTCTAGAACTCCGTGGATGACCTTTGGACCGGTTTGTATAATACAATCCACTTTGATCCGTCCAGAGAAACGTGTGTATGTCATGCTTGTCATGTAATCCGATCCAGACATCAACCGTAATGTTTTTTAAATGTGACATCACAAAAGCTGTGATAAAACATATGATATGTATGTATTAGATATGTATCACCATGTAGTGACATATAATGTAGTTTAGCCAATGCACAGGGGGAGTGGGGAAGAAATGAAAACTCAACTAACAGTGTACAAAAAAAAAGTAAAAAAAAAATATATTTTTTTTTGCAAAAGAAACATGAACTGCAGGGATATAAAAGGTTTACAAATACAAGCCTCATAGATAATATTCAGTGGAAGGCTAGATCCACCTCAATCCCTCTACAACAATATTTTTTGTTTTGAACATCTTGTACACTCTCTTGCTTTGGAATATACAGTATAAAAAGTTTAGTAATGCATTCCCTGCACTGGAAAAGCTTACTGACGTTTCTGTCCATTCTTTAATTCTTCTGGTGCTTCGATGGACCAGAAGAACGGAAAGAAATACTTTTCATTGTCTGTCGGCAGCAAAACCTTTATCACACAGGGCGATAATTTTTTGTCCTGTTGAAATCAGCCGATCACCAGATTAAATTGTTCATCGTAAGATTTGTCGGCATCATTAGACAGTCCAGTCGTACAAGCCTTTGTTCCTGGTAATTGGCTGTAAAATCGCCTGTCTGATAGGACCTTTAGTTTGCAGTGTCTGTATTCAGCTTCTTATGCTGCTGCCCCCACTCTCTGTGATGTCACCGACTCTGCTCTACTCCTCAAGCCCGAAGATTTTGGAAAACTTGGGTTGAATCCAGTTCGATACAAATCAGTTTGCTCATCTCTAATACCGAGTCATGTCATAGGCTTCATGAAAGTCAGCCATTAACTTATAGGAAGCTACAAGAAAAACGTCATTAAAAACTTATTTATGCTTGGTTCACGCTAGCATTCAGGTTTTCGTCAGTCGGGTCCATATGGGGACTCAAAAGACATAGACCCTTTTTGACAACTTCACATTCTAAAACTTCAAAATTTACACCGACCAAACTGCACGGTGACTTGGTTTTTTTTTTGTTTATTTTTCTGTTTTCTTGGAATGACGCGTTTTGCACATTGAATTCATTTTAGGTTACAAGTAAAAGTGAAACCATATACAAGTCCAAAAGACCACCTTTTTGAGAAGACCCCCCCCTTATCATTTATCCATATTAGCCATCTTCTTTGACAAGACCATTCCCCTTGATGAGCACTTTTTAATGAAATTTTGGGTGGTGGTCTCAAAGTGGTTTCAGTATAATTCACGGCCCGAAGGGAATTAGAGCAGATAGCAAAGCAGGAGAAGAAACTCCCCTAAAACCCTTTTCAGCTAATTTGCATAATAATAAAATGGCATTAAAATGGAGCTGCAATGCAGAATAAGAAAGACATCTTTGGAAAGTGTCAAAGCTGTCCTACAAGATACTGTCATTAGTTTGATACCGATTTTCCTGCTGACAGACTCCCTTTAAAGAAAACCTGTCAGGTCGATTTGGAACACTAAACCACCCACAGGTCCTTTAAAGACAAGGGGTTTCATGTCCCAAATAGCCCTGTCATAAAGCTGCCCTTGCCAGCATTGAAAAAAATCTTTATATTCATCTCTATTGCTTCCAGCGTCTGTGCAGTTGTTCAGTGAAGCCAAGGGAGCACACCTAAACTTCACCGCACATGTGCCCATGGTCCAGCGCATGCGCAGTAAAGCCAAGATGTACTTTCTCCAACTTCATTGAACAACTGCGCAGTGGGTAAGTATAAAAAAAAAATTTCCAACATGATAGCAGACAGCTGTATAACAAGGCTATTTGGGGCACTAAATCCCGGGTCCATACAGACGTGTCAGTGGTTTAATGTCCCAAATCGACCTGACAGGTTCCCATTAACTTTCATCATTTTTGGATATCCTAAGTACTGGGGCTCACCATTAGAGCCCCGGGAACTGCAGTTTTTACTGCTTTCTGAAAGCTGTGATTATACCTAATTGCCTGAGAATCAGAGGGGAGTTAGGCATAGGGGGATGGACTCTAACGCTAGGATCTAGCTTTATCACTGCCAGGTTCTAGAGGCAGGAGTAGCATTTGGAGATATTGTAGGTCCTGCTATGTGGTATATATAATCACTTCTATTTGCTCCTGATGAACTCATTTCAATAATCTAATGAGGGAAACGCGTTGAGCTTTTAAATCGGCACTGGGATCTATTGTTCTCAGGGCTGTTGTTTGCTTAGCAGTTTAGAGCTTGCAAATTGGTGCTGTGATTTATTACTCTTAACACTTTGTTTGTATAGCAGTTTAGGTGATTTTGGAGCTGCACTACTGCTCTTACACCAGGCATTAGCTTATTAAGTGGTGCTGGGATAAATGACTCTCAGCACTGCTGTGTGTACACCAGCCTAGGTGATCTTGGAGTTGCACATACTGCTCTGACACCAGACATTCAGCTGATGTGTTAATTATAGCTTTGGGTAATCTATATGGGATGCGAGTAGTGGGCTGGAATCAGATTTGTTCTGTTTATGAGTTTCCAGTGATCGTCATTACAATACCATATATTTTTTAGACACTCACATAAACAGTGACTTGTCCACGTTTATTAGAGGTGATTTTGGAGCTGCATTACTGCTCTTACACCAGGCATTCAGCTGATGTGTTAATTCTAGCTTTGGGTAATCTATATGGGATGCGAGTATTGGGCTGGAATCAGATTTATTCTACTTATGAGTTTCTAGTGATCTTCATCACAGTACCATATATATTTTTAGACACTCACATAATTAGTGGCTTGTCCACTTTTATTAGATTATAATAAATGTTAAGTTTTATTATATTATTATTTTTTTTGAATTCCACTCCAATTCTGTGACATATATGCCTGTATATATGCCTGTATATATGAATGGATATACACCCTCTGTGATTTCATCATTTTTGGAGGTGGAAAAAAACTGCAATTCCAATTTCTGTGTTTTGAAATGGATATATTCATTGTACCTAATTTATACACATTAGTTATTTTTAACAATTCAGTACTGTTAGGTAATAAAGAGTGTTCCCCCAGCCCCTGAAAAAGTGGGATTTTTGTGTACTCACCGTAAAATCCTTTTCTCGTTGTATTCACTGGGGGACACAGCACCATGGGGTATAGACCCCGGCCACTAGGAGGCTGACACTAGGAAAAAGCAAAAGCTGTCGGCTCCGCCCTATAGTCTATACCCTCTCACACACAGAGTGCTGAGCCAGTTTGTACCGCAGCAGTAGGAGAGAGACACCAAAGAAAAAAAGGAAAACGGAACCAACAACCGCCAACATGTCCTGAACCCGAAAAGAACCAAAAACAGCTCGGGCAGAAACAAAAAAACAAGGGTGGGATCTGTGTCCCCCAGTGAATACAACGAGAAAAGGATTTTACGGTGAGTACACAAAAATCCCACTTTCTCATCTACTTCACTGGGGGACACAGCACCATGGGATGTCCTAAAGCAGTCCCAGAGGGCGGGAAATAAACAGCCATGCGAACAACCTAGCGCACAGCCGCTTGCAGAACCTTACGACCCAAACTGGCATCGGCAGAGGCCAAAGAATGAATCTGGTAAAACTTTTGTGAAAGTGTGGATGGAAGCCCAGGTGGCGGCCTTGCAGACCTGGGCGGCAGAAGCCTGATGCCGAACAGCCCAGGAGGCTCCAACAGCCCTCGTGGAGTGAGCCGTCACGCGGAAGGGCAGGGCCCTACCCTTAGGCCGATAGGCCTCCCTGATCGCAGACCGAATCCAGGAGGAAATGGAAGCAGGAAGGCCCTTGCGAGGACCCTCGGGGAGGACGAACAAGGCGTCCGATCGGCGGAAAGGGGCAGTAAGAGACAAATAGATCCTAACCGCCCGGACAACATCCAGGCAGTGAAGAGAACGTTCCCGAGGATGTTTAGGGTCCGGACAAAAGGACGGCAAGACAATGTCCTCGTTGATGTGGAAAGAGGAAACCACCTTTGGCAGGAAAGACGGAGGTGGACGAAGGACAACCTTGTCCCTATGGAGAACCAGAAAGGGAGACTGCCGAGTCAGGGCAGCGAGCTCAGAGACCCTGCGAATGGAAGTAATGGCCACCAAAAAAGCGACCTTCCAGGACAGGAGCCGAAGTGGGATATCCCGCAAAGGCTCAAAGGGGGGGGGCCTGAAGCACCTCAAGGACAAGATTGAGATCCCATGGATCTGTGGGTGGACGATAAGGGGGGGCACAGTGTGCCACACCCTGCAAGAAGGTCTTCACCTGAGGGCGGAAGGCCAGGGTCTTCTGAAAAAGGATAGAGAGCAGAAACCTGCCCCTTAAGAGAAGAAAGACCAAGACCCTGATCCAGACCAGACTGGAGAAAAGCCAGGATCCTGGGAAGCGAGAAAAGGAGCGGATGATAAGCATTACCCTCACACCAGCGGACGTAGGACCTCCACGTGCGGTGGTAAATCTTGGCTGACTGAGGCTTCCGGGCCTTGAGCATGGTCTGGTTAACAGGCTCCGAAAAACCACGTCGCCTCAGAACCTCGGCTTCAACATCCATGCCGTTAAACGCAGCAGATGTAAGGCAGGGTGGAGCAGCGGGCCTTGAGACAGGAGGTCTGCCTGCAGGGGAAGAGGCCAAGGAGCATCCGCCAGTAGGAAGATAAGATCCACGTACCAGGCCCTGCGGGGCCAATCTGGAGCCACCAAGATGGCGGGAACCCTCTCGGTCTTGAGCTTCTTGAGAACCCGAGGGAGAAGCGGAAGAGGAGGGAACAGGTACAGAAGACGAAAGTCCGACCAGGGAATCACGAGAGCGTCGACTGCAACGGCTTGAGGGTCCAAGGACCTGGCCACGTACCGGGGTAGCTTGTGGTTCAGGCGGGAGGCGAAGAGATCGACGTCGGGAGTGCCCCACCGGGAACACAACTCGAGGAATATCTCCTGATGAAGAGACCACTCGCCTGGGTCGAGTCTTTCTCGGCTTAGGTAATCCGCCGCCCAATTGTCCACGCCCGGAATGTGGACCGCAGAAAGAGCTGGAACATGCCGCTCCGCCCACCGGTGGGAGCGAGAGGCTTCCAGAAGAGCCGCCTGGCTCCTGGTGCCCCCTTGATGGTTTAGGTAGGCGACTGCGGTGGAGTTGTTGGTCTGGACTCTGACTGGAGGCCCCTGGAGGAGAGAGGTCCAATGAGACAGGGCCAAGAAGATGGCCCTCAGTTCCAGCACGTTGATCTGGAGAGAGGACTCCGCCCCGGACCACAGTCCCTGAACGGTCAAGGCCCCGAAGACCGCCCCCCAGCCTGTCAGACTCGCATCGGTGGAGACAACCTGCCAATGGAGAGGAAGGAAGGACTTCCCCTGAGAGATTCCCGGAGAGGAGAGCCACCAAAGAAGCTCTCGACGAACTCGAAGAGGGAGGCGAATCATGCGGCCAAGGCTGGATGGAGACCTGTCCCAGCGTGCCAGAATCGCCAACTGCAGAGGGTGCGAGTGAAACTGGGCAAAGGGGATGGCCTCGAAGGTCGAGACCATCATGCCCAGGATCCGCATCCAGAAGCGAAGAGAGCAAGGCGAGGCCTTCCGAAGGTGGGAGACCCTGGACCGAAGGGCCAGAATTTTGGACTCTGGAAGGAGAACCCTGCCCTGGAGTGTGTCGAGGGTCATGCCCAGGAAATCCATGCGCTGAGAAGGCACGAGACAGGACTTTTCCTCGTTGATGAGCCAGCCGAACCGGCGAAGGAGGTCTAAAGTGATCCACAAGCTGGAAAGATTGTCCACCCTGGAAGGAGCTTTGACCAGAAGGTCGGCCAAGTAGGGGATAATGGCAACTCCTCCTGAGCGGAGAATGGCCATGAGAGGCGCCATCACCTTGGTGAAGACCCGAGGGGCAGAGGCCAGCCCGAAGGGAAGAGCAACAAACTGGAAATGACGCGAACCCACCGCAAAACGAAGAAAACGCTGATGGCCCAGTGCAATGGGAATGTGAAGGTAAGCGTCGCGTATGTCTATGGATGAAAGAAAATCGCCCGGCTCCAGGGAAGCCACCACAGACCTCAGGGACTCCATGCGGAACCTGCGGACACGGACGAACCTATTGAGCCCCTTCAGATCCAGGATAGGGCGAAGAGAGCCGTCCTTCTTGGGGACAGTGAACAGGTTGGAGTAGTAACCCTGGAAACGCTCTGAAGTGGGCACGGGGACGATGACTCCTTGCTGCTGGAGAATGGAGACAGCCAGAAGGAATGCAGTCGCTCGAGCGGGGGAAGAAGGCAAAGTGGACCGGAAAAAATCTCCCGGCTGAGAGGGAGAAGAACTCTATTGAGTATCCGTTTGACACGACCTCTCAAACCCAGGCGTCGTCGACGCTGGCAAGCCAGGTCTCCCGGAAGGAGAGCAAACGTCCCCCCACCCGAGAACCCCCGAGTGGGGGAAGACCTTCATGCCGAGGTGGGCTTGGTACCAGAAGGCCTGGAGGGCCTGGAGCGGGGCTGCCAGGCAGGTCTGGGCTTGAAAGAGGGCTTCTTGGAGCGAGAGCCCCGAGGGGAGCGACCTCCGGAGCAAGAGGAGAAGCCACGAAAGGAGCGAAGGCGCTGAGTACTCCTGGCAGAAGATAGCTGGCGCTTAGAACGCCTCTGGGGGAGGAGAGAACTTTTGCCCCCAGTGGCCTCAGAGATAAGCTTCTCAACACCCTTACCAAAAAGCCGGCCCTGTTCTTCCCAGGAAAAAGGGAGGGCCACAACCTCTTTCTTGGAGGCGGCCTCAGCGTTCCACGAACGAGTCCAAACCGTACGGCGGATAGCCACGGTATTGGCGGCCGCCTTGGCAGAGCGGCGAGCTGCTTCCAAGGAAGCATCACACAGGTACTTGGAAGCATTCAGGATTTGAGCAACTAGCAGTTGGTTGTCCTGGAGGAAAGCTTCATCAGAGAGGCTAGCCTGGAGCTGTTTGGCCCAGATTATGCAGGCCTTGCTGACCCAAGAGGCAGCGAAGGATGGCCGCAGAGAAGAGCCGGCCGCTGTGAAGGCCGCTTTAGCGAGAGCTTCCACCTTCCTGTCTGAGAAATCACTGAGAGAGGCGGAGTCCGCCAAAGGCAAAATGGTAGCACTGTTAGCTAGGCTAACAGCGGGGTCCACCGCGGGAGATTCTGACCACTTAGAGACACACTGGTCCGGGAAAGGAAAGAGGACGTCCGACTTCCTAGTCGAGGACAGAGGACGGTCCGGGTGAAGCCATTGTTCCTTCAAGATGTGGTCAAACGCCCCATGGTTAGGAAAGACCAGAGGAGGGCGCCGATTGTGACGGAAGGAGATGTCCTCTTGGGAGGCAGGGTCCGGGTCCTCTGAGATTTGTAGAGTATCTCTGACCACACGGATGAGGTCCCGCGTAGCAGCGGATATAGCTGTGCCTTGCTGATGCTCCGAGTCGGAGTCAGAGGCGTCCCCAGGAGAAACAGATCGAGCAGGGGGAGACAGAGTTCCGCCTGTTGGAGTGGATCCACGGGAAGAGGCCCTGCCTGGGGAGTGCCCAGGGGTAGGGGAGGATGACCGTGACCTGTAGGAAGACTTCCTGGTCCTCTTGCGGGGACGGCTCCTGGATCTGGAACGGGAGCCATGTGAGCGCCCGGAAGGTTCCCTGGAGGCAGCCGACTGAGCGGCGATCTGGGAAGGCAGCTGTTCCAAGGTCTCCACCACAGACTGGTTAAGCCTGGCCAGGTTACCAATGGCCTGGGTGAGAGCAACCGCCCAATCCGGAGAAGGGTGACCTGGAGAGGGGCCAGAAGGCTCTTGGGCTGGCTGAGACAGAAGGCAGAGCGCGCAGATGGGCTCAGGCTGTCCACATGGTAGCTTCTTGTTACAGCGGGCACACGTATAAAACATGGCGGCACTGGAGGGGGCCGAGGGCCGAGATGACTCTTCACAAGAGGACATGGCAGTGCAAGGCCCTGGAAAAAAGGGGGGGGAACCCAGGAGGAAACCTACCAGACCTGAGAAAGGTGTCTGCTAGCCGACTGCTCAGGTGCTGTGTCTCGCAGGCTGAGAGAGAAACACGCGGTCTGGAGAACAAGGCCCTCCCCCTGGAGTTCCCACGCTTAGGGGCTAGAAGAAAGGCTGGACGACAGTCCAGGACAGCCCCCCGGCCAATAGAGGGGATAGGAGGAGCCCGGAGGCCATGAGCGCCCGGAGGAGAGCACGGGGAGGGGGGTGGGCCTAAGTGTGGCCTAGTCTGAAGTGAAGCCTGGGGCTAAAGTAAACGCCGCGGCCAGAGCGCCCTGAAACCAGCGACGCGACACCGCCGGCGATAAAGGCCCCCGCGGGAGCCATGGAAGCCCTCGGTGGCCAGAAAAAAGGGAGGATGAGGAGACCCCCGAAAACGGATGCCGCACGCACGCGGCGCCCCCCCCCCCCGCAGGCGCCGCTCAGGAGCGCCATAGAAAGGGGCTCATTCACATAAGGGGACCCATGGAGAAACTAACCCCTTAGATCCAGATGGCCATCCTAACCCCTGAAAGAAGAGCTGAGGAAAGGGAGTTGGAGAGGGGAAATACTCCTTTCACACTCACCTGCCTTCTATTCTTCTCATACTCACCTGTCTGGCGTCTTCAGGCGCCTCAGGGTCACCCCCTCGGTAGGACCTCGCACGTGGGAGTGGGGTCAACGGTACTCCGGCCGCTTTCGGGGTGCGGCGAATGGTGAGTGGGGACTGGGTGACCGGCGAGGCTGCTCTTTTGCAGAGCGCTGCGCCCGCAGGAGGGTATGACTAGTGTGGTGTACACACTGACTACAGCCTGCACCTGAAAGAAGGGTAAAAATAAAAACGATGCAAGACAGAAGACCTGAGTCAGGTCGTGTCTGCCTCCTATGACACTAGGTTTCAAACTGGTTCATGCACAGTGGTTGTGGCAGGGTATAGCCTGGAGGCGGAGCCGACAGCTTTTGCTTTTTCCTAGTGTCTTGTCTCCTAGTGACCAGGTCTATACCCATGGTGCTGTGTCCCCCAGTGAAGTAGACGAGAAATTCTTGTGCCATCTCCATTGGCTCTTCATCCTCGCTAACATAGTATTAGCTGTCATTGTAGATCAGCCAACCGTCACTTGTAAATTCATATTCTATGATATAAAGGAGATACAAATATATTATTCTAATATGTAAGTGGGAAGGATTGACACAAATAATGCACAAATGTAACAGGGATCATGGCGGCTCAGGGAGCAATGGATTGTGGTACATACTAAGTGTGTTCTACATTTTCAGTGCATCTTTATGTCTCACTATGGGCAAAGACAACACATTTGGGGAAACCACTTATTGCCAGATACCCCTATGGGGTGGGAGTTGCTCTCCATAAAGAGAATCTGTTACCAGAGCACAGCATAACATCCCTGAGATATCGCTGTTTTTGTCAATATGCAAATAATCTGTTGGGCGTTATCTTTACTCCAAAGAGCTAAGCGGTAACACTGTTGCTACTTAAAAGAGCTCATTTGTATATTAACAAAAGCAGCAAAATCTCAGCCAGAGAGGCAGCAATTCACAAGGGGAGAAAACTGTTTGATACAGGTGACCCTAACCTATCTACCTGCAGGGCCAGGCTGATATGCTGGGGTCTGGTGACAGACTCCTTTTAACAGTTCTGTATTCAGGGGCCCTTGTGGTCCTTATTAGTTTAGGGATCTGATCTGGGATTTGCAGTAATTTAGGGGCCTAGCCTGTTTTTGTGTTGTATATATTGGTTGACCAGGTTAGTCTACACTTAGGGGCTGTTCACATGGCGGGAAATGAAGATGAATTTGAGACAGCCATCCTCCTGAAATTCCTCTTCATTTCTGCCTCTCCGGTCTCCCACATTGGAAATCCAAACCAGATCTTCGGCATTCCACCATGACTTTCCGCTACTGAATAAACCCAGATGAATCTGTGGTAAGATGGAGCAGGAGGCTTATATGTTCAGTGTCCTGCTTTAATCTCTGCCTCCCATTGGAAACAAGAGGCAGAATCTGCTGCTGATTTTGAGGTGAAATCCGTGAAAATACACGTATAAAGAATAAGAAATACATTACTTACCCATAGGTTCTGGTTCTTCCTTTAATTCTGCTCCTAGAAACAAGAAGAAAGAGTGAATGTGTGCGAGACTCTGTATCAGTTTGTATAGTGGCGCTATATGGGATGAGTTTCCACTCAGCACTATAGCCTATTACTTTCCTGCCTACCTGCTCTAAGCCAGTGGTTCTCACCCTAAGGTACAGACCCCCCATGGGGGACACCCCACACCCGTGAGTAAGTGCCACAACTAAGTACCACTGGTATATATTATATAATGTACTGCATGCTGGCCGCCCTGCCCAGAACAGATAACCATGCACGGGTGCCATCCTTACTTTAGAAGCGCAATGAGTCTTTCTATCAGTACTGATGGAGGTGTTCATTGCAGTCAGTGGTGCCCCAGGAGCAAGTGGTGGGCTGCATTCATCACTCACTGATCTGTTCTTTACTTCCTCCCTGCTCCAGTCGCTGATGTTACAGCAGGACAACAGCAGCTAGGAGGCCAACCTCTCAGAACCCCACAATTTCACCAGGGAGGAAGCAAGGAGGTAAAAGAAGGGGCGCTCTCCCAACCACCCATATGCTGTGATTACTATTGATCACAGCATAAGAGGGGTTAATCAGCTGGAATCAGGGAGTTTTCCATCAATGGCAGCTAGTCCTGGAACCTGGAAGCAATGTAGCAGCATCTGTGCCTATTACAGCTCTGTGCAGTAATATTATGGCGCTGAGCATTACATATACACTCAGCCTGACATAATAGAAAGGTGCAGAGCAGGATGGGGTTAAAAGTTGGGGTGCTGCGGACATACTGCGGGGCTAAAAACTGAAGCACAGGTCACTAAGTGCTGCATGTTTTAGTCACAGCATGTAGATGAAGTTCACCCGCTAGGCTGTTACTGTAGATCACGGCAGCTTCATAAATACTAAACCATGCCGATTCCCTCTTCCTATATCTGCAGCCTTAAAGGGAGTCTGTCAGCAGGAAAATCAGTATCAGACGAATGACAGTATCTTGTAGGGCTGTTTCCACACTTTTCAAAGATGCCTGTCTTATTCTGCATTGCAGCTCCATTTTCATGAAAATCAGGATTATTTTGTATGCAAATTAGCTGAAAAGATCTTGAGGGGCGTTTCTTCTCCTGCCAAGGATTTGCTCACTGCCCCCAACTGCAGACAACGTGTGACAAAGTGGGAGATGTCACTCAATCAATGGGGGGGAGTAGGTGGCAATTAGGGGTAGTTATCTAGAGCAAGGAGTGAAGATCCAGCAGGAGAAGAAACGCCCATAAAGCCCTTTTCATTTAATTTGCATAAAAATAACATCTTGATTTGCATGAAAACAGAGCTGCAATGCAGAATAAGAAAGGCATCTTTGGAAAGTATGGAAACAGCCCTACAAGGTACTGTCATTAGTCTGATACCGCTTTTTCTGTTGATAGACTCCCTTTAATAATGCATTGTGTTGCCACAGTGAAACCTCAGTATGCCATGTAGTTACACTAGGGGTTGTATCTATGGGTGATATGTTTGTACCTTTTTTTAGCTCACAAACCCATTGCAATGAAATTTCACAATGTAGACCATTCCACATTATTTCTGGATAACCATCCTGTGTCCAACAAGTTTCCTCTCCAGTGTCGTTGTCAGGTCGTCCATCGGCCCAATTTTCATAACTCAACTAATGAAAAGAAAGAAAAATATCATTAAATGGCTGATAATAAATTACATTTCACAACATTAACCCTTTACGTTACCATTTACATAGCGGAGTAAGGTCTTGTTTTTTGCAGGACAAGTTGTGTTTTATAATGGAAACAAATTCTATGGTGTGGAATGAGGTTAAAAAAAAACAAAAAAAAAACAACACACCACTCCAGCCATTGTTTTTTGGGTTTGGTTTCTCATACCATACAATGTTCTGTAGAAATGACATGTTAATTATTTTCAGGGTCAGTACACTTACACTAATAATACATTTATATGGTTTAGGTCAGGCTTTACTGCTTTACTATTAAAAAATAAAACAAACTAAAAAAAATTAGCTTTCGGTCTATGGAGCTCTGTGAGGGTCTTGTTTTTTGTAGGGTGATCTCTAGTTTTTGTTAGTACCATATTGGGGGTACATATGACTCTTTATTCCATGTTCAGTGATCACAAACCATCCATTTAGAATTGTGCATTTGTTTACCATGTTCACTATGTGGGATACTTTTACAATTTCATACTTCAGACATTTTTGGACTTGGTAATACTGATTTGGTTTCTCTTTATTGTTTATTTACTTTATATGTGTTTTGGATTTTTAATACTTAATATATATTTTTAAAAAAAACTTTATTTACTAATATTTATTACTTTTTTCGCATTTTATTTTGGCCATTTACGCAATGCTTGTGATGTCTTGTGAGCTCCTCCTGCTCTATAACCTGCAGATTAGACTACTTACTGTATACGATATGTCATGACTAGAGACGAGCCAACCTCTAAAGATTCGTTTTGCCCCAGGTTCAGGTTATTTTGGTCCGAACTTGTTCAGATAGTGAAAATTATTATACACTTCACCAGAAGTGAAATTATTATACTCTGGTGTCATTACATCACAGGAGAGCACCAGATGTCACCGAGGAGGAGGATACAGAGCACCGGACACCATGAAAAGAGGTAACGGAAGGTGAATATAAATGTTTTTTATTTTTATCATCTCCCCTGGGCCTCCATCTATTATATTCTGGGGTCTGAAGAGACCCCAGAGTATAATAATTTACCGTAATGCCTGTCACGTCAGCCATTTTAGTTTGTCCAAGACAAATGACAAATTTTTCGATTTTGTTAAAAACCTAACATTTTGGAATATATGGGTCGAATCCGGTTCGCTACGAAACGATTCGCCAATCTCTAGTCGTGACAGGTTCCCTTTATCTGGAAAAGTTTTATTTTTTTGATAACACACAAGACATTACTTACAGGTGAGCCATCTGAACACATGAAGCCTTCATCAGGATTACCCTTCACTAGACCAATCCAGATTTGTTCATATTCGACGCCATGTGATCTTATGCAAAAAAAAAAAAAAAATGAATAGATGAATATACAGCAATGATATATCCTGTAAGTGTTTCTAAATAAAAGCAGACAATTCTTGGTCTGTACTTGAGATGGACGGATCGGTTCTTAACAAGCTCGGTTCGTCCCAAATTTTCAAAATTGTTTGTTCTTTAATGAAAATGAACAGATGCTGAATCTCTTCAGATGAACAAAAATGGCCACACTACTAGAAAATGGCCGCCTTCACGTGTTAGACCAGGATATACAGGGAAGACAATGTCATGTTTGCAGTGACTCCCAGTGACTCCCACATCATGTGACAGTCTCAGCCAATAGTCAGTGGTAGGTGGGTAGATAGTGCTGATGTCATATAAGGCTTTATAAGAACACCAACCATGGCCCCAGGGTCAGCTCATACACTGGCAAGCATGACAGGCTGTATGTGCCGCTGGTTACACAACAAAGCAACAAACAGAGGTATGAGTACTAGATGGCAGTGGTGCCTAGTGCCTACCACCACTGCCACTATTCAGACAGATATGTCCTGCGGCCTAGTCCATCATATTAGTCCCTGCTGCACTGCCACGCATGTTGCCACAGCTACCACCACTCAAGGAGGCATTTCCTGCAGCCTGGCCTAACATCACATTCCACTGTAGCACATTGTTGGAACAACAGTGATGGTATTAAAAAAAAAAAAGCTATTTTGATTTCACATCTTCACCCATCACGGGATTATTTTTGTTGTTTTTTTTTTGAAAAGCCAATTCATCATCACTTTTCATGTAGCTCACAGTCAAAATTATTCACAGTATTTATAGATAGGTTCCTAAGAGCCCTGACAGTGTTATACACTATGTTTTATAGATAGGTTCCTAGGAGCCCTGACAGTGTTATACACTATGTTTTATAGATAGGTTCCTAGGAGCCCTGACAGTGTTATACACTATGTTTTATAGATAGGTTCCTAGGAGCCCTGACAGTGTTATACATTATGCTTTATAGATAGGTTCCTAGGAGCCCTGGCAGTGTTCTACACTATGTCTTATAGATAGGTTGCTAGTAGCCCTGACAGTGTTATACACTATGTTTTATAGATAGGTTCCTAGGAGCCCTGACAGTGTTATACACTATGTTTTATAAATAGGTTCCTAGGAGCTCTGACAGTGTTTTGCACTATGGTTTATAGATAGATTCCTAAGATCCCTGCCAATTTAAAGTGTGGTTCATACCGAATTTGCCGCCGAACCTGAACACGAAACGAATTTTGAGAGGTTTTCCCATCTCAAGTCTGTACCAAATATTCCAGGATATTGGATTGAAGTTTTTTTTATTTTTATTTTAGTCCCATTTGGCTGTACAATTGTCTGTTCACTTATATAATACACTGCAATACTGATGAAGTATATTACTACCTGTCCGTATTTTACTCACAAGCATCCTATAAGACCCTTCCTTTAGGAAGCTCCTGGCTGCCATAAAACCCATCAGACATAGACATAGACCTATTAGTCAAATACACCTGGTAGACAAGGGGGTCTTTAAAAGGCCCCCAATTGGCATGATTGCCCATTGGCACCTCAAATCCAGGTGGCAGAAGGAGCCCCTCCCACTATTAAACTCCTTTGAAGCCTTAATTGCTATTGAGTGCAGTATAAAATGGCTGGGATTGGAGTTATCTCTGATCCCAGCTGTTAAAGGGTGATGTCTGCTGTCGAATCCACCTGCGCAATCTTTATCTGCCCCAACATCTACAACCTCAGATTCCAGCCGTATGTATCACAGCAGCTCAGCTTTAGTCTCTACTAATGATGACCACAACCCCTGTCTTGCTGTCACCTATGCTTGGCAGCAATGCATTATACCGAGGCATCAGTTTGCAGACTCCTCTGGTGTGACTTCTCTTCTATGGCAGATGCACTGTATAACCTGCAACAGGTGTATGATAGCGGGGGGTCCAACGTGGGTCACTATGACATGGTATATACACTGTATACACTCCTTAATGTTGAAATTGCAATACCAAGAAAGAAAAGTGTTGGCAATCTGGAAATCACAGGATGGATAGACATGTTAATGATATGCAAATGCTGAAAAAAAATGGAAACAAAATATGCAAAACCTCTCGATTTATTCAGTATTGAGTATGAACACCACATGCAGAAATCTCCGCACTTACACACCATCAGTGAGAATATTAATGGTTGTCTCAGGAAGGTTATACCACACTGAATGCACTTGGGCACCCAAGTCATCAAAAATGACCATTGGGAGAGAAGGCCGGAGGTCATGGTAGCAGGTTTAGGGCATGCAGGCTGTTCATGGTAGCACAAGTAACATGTGGCATGCCGTCAACCTGTTGAAAAAAAGGCTCCTGGGACACTTTGCAGAAATGGCCGTACCACAACCAATTCAGTGTAACAGCGAGCTGTTAGTCTAACATTGAGATAGTCAACACCTATAAGTACCTGGGTTTGCTCCTTAATAATAAGCTGGACTGGGCAGATCACATGGAGGCCCTGTACAGGAAGGGCCACAGCAGGCTCTACCTGCTTAGGAAGCTGAGAGCCTTTGGAGTCCAGGGGGCACTTCTTAGGGCCTTTTTCAACTCGGTAGTGACATCAGCCATCTTCTTCGGAGTGGCCTGCTGGGGGAGTAGTATATCAACCAGGGATAAGAATAGACTCGACAAGGTGATTAGAAGGGCCAGCTCTGTCCTGGGGAGCCCACTGGACCCAGTGCAGGTGGTGGGTGACAGAAGGATACTGTCCGTGGTGAGCTCTATGTGGGAGAATAAATCCCATCCCATGCATGAGACCGTGATAGCGCTGGGCAGTACTGTCAGTGACCGACTGCTTCACCCTAAGTGTGAGAAGGAGCGCTATCGGAAGTCTTTCCTTCACACTGCGGTCAGGCTGTACAACCAACACCGACCTAAGCGGAGATCATTACACACAGAGAACTGAAATATCTTAAGTTGTGATATACCTTCTACTACTTTCTTACCTTTACCTTTTTATCTGTACCTACTGCCACTGTAATGCCTCTACCTTGGAGCTTTTGTACATATTGTATTTGCATTTGTATTATCTATGCTGTTGTAATACACTGAATTTCCCCATGGTGGGACTATTAAAGGATTATCTTATCTTAACTAAAATGAAGACTACAGTGGTCCAACCACCATACATTATGCCATCCCACACTATAACCCTGGAAGTAGGACTGATGTGACATTTCCTTGTGAAGCCCTCTTCATTGTGTTATCCACGAGATCTCCAGCTATCATTGCTACCAAGACAAAAGCGAGACTCATCACTGAAGAGGATAGACCTCCCTTCCAGCCTTCATTAATGTCTTGCTGTGTACCATGACAGCCTTTGAGACCAGTAGTCTGAGGTTAATGGAACACCTCTACCAGGATGTCTGGCTCCTGGCCCAATGTTGTGCAAACTCCTTCTGATGGATTGTGTAGACATTGCTTGCTGCCCTAGGTTTGGGATGTGATAACCTACGCCACTTGCAGTACAGAATGGATCACTATGCGCCATTCTTCCAATTAGACAATCTGTCAGTACAGAGGGTCGCACTTCTTGCTGTCATTCCAGTTCATCATTATTCCTCCAAACACCAGGACATTCGTGGTGCGTAGTGATCTGCCTGAGTGATAAACCAAGGCTCTGAGTTCAGGGATTCTGTCCCTCTCAGTTTCCAACAAGTTTTGATGACTGGCATGTCATCGGACAGGAGACATCGCACAATCATCACACAACACTTGATCCAATTATTAAGGTTTCATGTAGATAAAAAACTTTGCGTTCAAACTGGCTTTTATGGCCCTCGCACACGTCACAGATTGGAGCTAGGGGCTTATAAATGTCATCATTTGCAGATCTTAGCAACACCTGATACGTCCTCGATTTGCAGAACCTTGCGGCTTGTCCTTCTTAGTGTCGCAATTTCAATATTGAGGAGTATATATCATGACATATGACATATTGCAATAACACAGTAATACTAGCTAAGTGGTATTTCCAAAACAACAGGGTCACTTGTAACTCACAGCAACAACAAGGGTGCGATGGTTTAAGTGCTAAACACTGTGGTCAATAGCAGGTTTATATTCCTCATTTTTAATAGGGTGGTGAACACATTTTCAACATCTCACAATACAACGCTGTGCACAGACTACACTACAATGTGACAGGTTCCCTTTAAGGGATTTAATTCAATGCACTGGAGATAACTGAGCGAAGTACAGTGCTTGGCTATCACTGAGATGAATGGAGTGGTGCACACACTGCCCAACCATCGCTCCATTCTCATGTTGTCTAAGGTAGAACAACTGTAGCAAGATCACGTCTTACCTTAACAGTTCTTTCAATGCCTTCTGCTTGTTCTCGCTGGTGATACTAGGTAAGTCACCTCCAATGGCCCTGCAAAAATCTCTTGCTTCAAACCAGGTCCTTTTATCATAATTGTTATCCGAGTAAAACTGTTGGAAAAACCAAACAGAGCTTATATGAAAGAAAATGGTTAAACTTGTTCACACCAGAGATGGGCGAACCTCCCAAGATTCATTTTGGGTTAAACAAGTTTGGATAGAACCAGAAGTGAAATTATTATACTCTGGGGTTTCTTCAGAGATGAGGGTATAATAGGTGGAGGCCCATCTTCATGCTCACCTTCCCTTAACTCTTTTGGGCTTCCTCGCGGTGTCCAGAGATCTCTCTCGATCTGATCGTGACGTTGTGACGCTCGGTGAATGAAAGTGAGTATAATTATTTTTTTATTTTTTACACCTCCCCTGGGCCTCCAGCTATTATACGCTGTGGTCTGAAGAGACCGCAGAGTATAATATTTGACTATACTGCATGTCACAGTGGCCATTTTAGTTCGTCCAAGACTAATACCCAATTGTTTGGTTTCGTAAAAAAAAAAGCAAACATTTTGAGGTTTTCGGGTCGAATCCAGATCGGAATGAAGTGGTTCGACCATCTCTAGTGCACGCTTAAAGGATCTGTTGTGGAAATATTCACCTTAGCAATCCTCTGGCTCTGCTTGCCTGGGCCCCATATCCTGGTCTCCAGCAGTTATGTATCAGCAGGACAAGTCATCCTTAGAGGCCGGTATACAGGGACTGGCGGGGAACCTGGCAAGCATCATCGTAGGAGTACCTGAGGATTGTTAAACTGAGTGCTAATATGGATTATGCCACAAATTTACAGGTAATCCAAAGCAAAAGCCACAACACTAGGATTTGTTAGCAGATTTCTTCTTCCCTGGGGAATTCAATGAGGAAAACCCACAACAAATCCTTTATAAACCGGCAACGCTGATAAATTTGTATTCCTGTGGCAATTTTCAATGTGTAAATCCTCTTGGAAAGTCTACGTGATGTGGACATCATGTTCCCTTAACTCAGTTTCACCTCTACAGAGCTCTGTATTCCCTGATCCTTCATGTTAGTGGGTGGAGTGAAATACAAGAATTTCCTCCGCACTGGCTACCACTAGAGGGAGAAAATTGCACCATAGATTTTTATAGCTCCCATGGTGCTACCTACTGACTGACAGGAGCATGAGATTTGGTGCTTCGGCCATGTCTGCCATTGACTATCATTAGAGATTGTAGGATCTGACTTGGATAGTCAACCACACTTTTCTGTGAAGTTAAAAGAGCTATAACAGCCAAACCTATGACCAAAGGTCTCTTTTGGCTTATGATGTGAGTATTACAGTTTATGGGCACATTGTCATATATGTTGGGGAGTCGAATCACTGTGCCACCTAACCGGTATCACTTTGGACTATTCCTGAGGATAATGTCTACATGGCTGCCCAGTTTTCACCACTTCACTGTGGAGATCCACCAATTTGCTAGGTCTAAGAGTATTCCTGGTGGAGGTGATGTTAGTAGAGATGAGCGAATTTCTCAAAAGTTCGATTCGGCAGTTCAATTCGAAGTTCCAAAAAAATTAGCTCTGATCCGAATTACTTCGTGGCGAATAAACAGCTATTTCCGGGCTGCAGACAGCCAGGGTGGGGGGCAAAATGCCGAAAGCCCTTGGATGCCACGGTCATGTCTCTCTCTCTCTCTCCAGCACGGACAACTTTTATTCATGTGGAAGGATCTGCTAACAAGCAAAGACACGCCTACCCAATCACATCACTAGAGAATATCGTGTGACCCTCTGATGTCACAAAGGTCCTTACTAAATATTCGTTACCACGAAGCATCAGGAAATCCGGAATCGTGGAGAATCGAAGATTTCCTGAAATTTGGATCGAATTCCACTTCTGCAGAATCGATTCGCTCATCTCTAGATGTTAGCCCAAACGGGTCAAGAGACATCGATGTATAACACTAAAAGATCAGGAAAGACAGGAGTTTTGGTACAGGATGAGGTCAGAGCTGGCAGAGTTAGTGTGTAGTCAGAGGTCAGGAGTAGGTGAGGGCAGGTAGCACAGGTTCAAAGGTCATGAACAAGTGATCTAATGGCTGTGACCGCTAGGAGGAATGGAATGCCAGCGACCACGAGCCACCATCATCACACTTGCCTTGAAACATGAATGGTCTGATGAAGTCCAATTACTTGGACATGTTGGTTCTGGTGTTGCTGTCGGGATGGGCGGCGGTGTCACTCCTTGTGCCCACTTCTTGTACACATACTTTGTTTTCTCTTTGCAGTTTATAACATCCCATAATCCATCTTTGCTTCCAATTGCCATAGCAACACAGCCCTGTCTTCTGCCTTTGAAATGTAATTAAAGGGATTGTCCAGAGGAATAATTTTGTCTTCAATAATGATCAGCATGGCATAAGAAGTAAACAATAGTGATATCTCTCAGATCCCCACCGGCTGCTCAGGTCCCTGCCGAAACCATAGCATGATAGAAGAGGCATCTTGGGGGAACTCATGTGTATGCCAATGGTAAGGTATATCGAAAGAGGTTGTCCAGATAATAAAACTCTTTAAAGGGGTATTCCAGAAGGAAAAAAATGAGTCTCAGTGGGCTCAGAGTGAGCTAAAAAAAAATGTAGCAACCCTGCCGACCCTGTTGCAGCAATGCCTAGGCCCTCTCTAGTCTGTACTTCCTGGACCAATTTAAACACACAAGAAATATCCACCAATCACTGGCCACAGTAGCAGAAAGCATTTCCTGTATTTCAAGATGGGACTAAGGAGAAGGGACCACTGGAGACCTGGACAGCACCAAACTGCGAATCTAGAAGGATTGGTTAGTTATTTTTTGATCCCAATCTGAACCAGCTGCACCGATTTTTTTTCCCGCTGGAAAACTTCTTTAGGAAAGTAATGCTGATGCCAAAATGTAACTAATTTACACAAAAGATTTCCCAGATGAACTAATATGTCCTTGGCGAGTTATACCTAAAGTATACATCATTATGCTACACAGTCCCCATAAATAAAGGTGCTGCATCATGACTTGTGAAGTGAGAGCCATCCTGACAATGGATGTGATCTGTCCCCATTAGGAGAAGAACTTACCAGGCCCTGAACCACCAATTTATTAGGACCTTTTATATTCACACAAATATCCCATCATAGGGTAGTCATACACATTAAACTTTAGTCAACTGAAATTACCAATTTTGGTAGTTGACAGATGATAATTTATAACAAATACCGTGACGGCTGACAACAGAATTTGTCTACCAAAAATATTCGCTGTGTTGAAAATTTTTGGCCGTTGGTATAATTGGCAATTTTCACATTTTTTTTTTTTTTTCACTAAACTGCCCCTACTGATGGTGAAGTTTAATTGTTCCTATTGAGTTTGGATAGTTTATATGGGCAATTCCCCATTGAACCATTGATCACATTAAGGATGAGTTGTATATAATATGTATGGCTAGCCTTAGCTGGGATCTCAGAGGTATTCTGTATTCTGACTGATCGGTACCAATCGCTAGCCCTACAGACTGCAGGTTGTACAAAGATCTATGATTTACTTCATTTACTTTCTCTGTAATGTCATTTTGGCCAAGATCCCATGTAGTCTGAGATCCGACAAAAAGAACATGTACAGAACAATTTGGTTAGCAACATCTTGGCTGGCAGAACAGCAGATGGAGGTGACATATGTTATATCTCCATGAGCATTGACCATGATAAGAGCGGACAATGGACTTACCTGGCATGTCTGCGTTCCAGTGCGTGTACAAAACTTCTTGCCCGTTGGCCCATGTGAAAGTGTTCCTATCCTTGGTATCTGAGAGCCCTGTCCAGAAATATTTCTCTGGTCTAAACCCGATCACACTTGTTATATAGGCCTGTTCAGACCTGCAAGAAGACAATATTATGTCACATTTATATTTAGCTGCAGACAAAAGATTTAGGAAGTTTGTGGTATAAAAATCAGGATATTCAGGATCTCTGCTTGCTGTCATTCCATAGGAGCTTTCATTATTACAGGTCATGTGGTCGACACACAGGTGTATGGTGAGTTACAATGCAGTTATCAGGGTCGTGTATCAGGCCGTGCACCCTCGTGTCCAGGACAGATTTCTATCTACTGATAATGGATCAACATTTAGGGACTGATTAAAGGGTTTTAATGATTTTCAAAAACATTTGTCATTTTATACTGGACTGTCAAAAGTTTAGATGGTGGGGTTCGGGTGCCACTAAAATGAAGGGTCACAATTACTAAGCCTTCATTTCTAATTGGCTCTGTAAACTTTTTGAAAATAAGAACCTTTTTATAGGGAACCTTTTAACTCCTTCCTCTGTGGCCATTTTTTTATTTTTATTTTTTTACTACCCGCCTTACAAAAGCCATAACTTTTCTATTTTTTTTCCCATTTGCAGACCCATGTGAGGGCTTAGTTTTTGCATAACAAATTGTACTTCGTAATGGTACCATTTACTATTCAGTAAGATATACTGGGAAGCTGAAAAAAAAAATTCAGAATGGGGTGGTATTAAGGAAAAACTACGTTTGCACAACTTTCTAACGGGCTTCTTATTTATGGCATTCACTGGACAGTCGAAATGACATGTGTTGTATTGTGCGGGTCAGTAGATTACGTCGATACCAAATTTATATTGTTTATTTTGTTTTTGTTTTTACGCTTTAAAAAAAAAATCCAAAACTGAAAAAAAAAATTCTTGGAGTCACCCTATTCTGACACCCATAACTTTTTTGTACTTCCGTATACCAGGCTGCATAATGCGTTTTTGTATGTACTTTTTATTTATACCATTTTTGGTAATGTCTATTGTTTTGATCACTATTTATTCAGGTTTTTATGAGAAAAGAAACAGTGAAAAATGGTGGATCGCTCTTTTGATTTTTTTTTCCTACTATGGTGTTTATAGATCAAACTATTTCAGACGCCTGATGTGTAGATACCTAATATGTATGTGTTTTACTTTATTTATTCATTTTTATATTTAAACTAGGAAAAGGGGGGTGATTTAAACTTTTAATATCTTAATATTTTTTTTACTTCTACCATAACAAGCCCCTGCTAGCCACATGGCCATAACTAGCCTGTACTATGTATAAATAATACTCACCTGTCTTCTACAGTCAGCAGGAAGGCTCCATTATTATTACATGTGCTGCTCGCTTCTGTAAATGTACCAGGAGATTCCCCTATTAAATAGCAGTAGTAGCCGTGTCTCTTCCAGCCCTGGTTACAGAGAGATCAATAATAAATCATTATTTACTTCTATTGACTCCCCCAAATACTTAAAGGGAATTTTCCATCTTCTGATATAATATAAAATAATATTAAATACAATATACATATATGTCATTTTATATAATATTTATACAGTATTTATATTTTATTTATATTAATTACATTTTATATACATTGTATATTATATTTTATATGGAATATAATGTGTGTGTATATCTATCTATATATATCTATAGATATAGATATATATATATGTCATTTTATTTAACCCCTTTGAGATTGTTGAAACCCAGTATTAGTGATCAGAAATCCTATTTAATGTTATTGCCGGGGGAAGCTCCATCCGGTCATACATTTTAATGGCTGGTTGTTGTCCATGTAATAGATGAATGGGCCAAGTCTACCAAGGACAGACATGATCTCTTATGATGCCCAATTACCCTAATAGGTCATATGGATAGGGGCAGTCCTGATATTATAACCCCACATATAATGTTCTTTACCTTATCACATCCAGGGTTGACATTGATATCTTGCTCTGGACCATTTGCCAATGAGTTTCTTTTACAAATATATGGAAACTTTTTCTCACATATCTGGTCTGACCATTGTCCGTCCTGTGTAAGAATGTATTACAAGGTGAGAACGTTACCATCATCTTCATCTTCATGATCTCCAGGTTCACAATGTCCTACCTTAGTGGATAAGGCCACACAATCCTCTTGTCTATTATTGAGGTGAGATGGTTCTCCTCTCTGCCATGTTGTATATGTCACCGGGGATCCATCACTCCACTCAAAATATAGCTGTTTCTTCAAGTCATTCAACCCAAGCCAAACATACTCTGCATCACCTAGAAGAAAATATCATGTATATGTAATATTTACATGTGGTCATGTGCCCTTCACAAGATGACCATAATAGTACAGTAGGGCCGTACTGGAAGAGGTTGACCAGAATTAGAAAACATGGCTGCTTTCTTCTCAGAAAGTGACATCATGTTCATTGGTCTCATGGCAATGCTACAAGTCATGACTCAGTCCTATTCAAATTAATGGGACTGTGCTGCAGTATGGCCACTTGACCAATAAATATGATGTCACTTCCTGAGAAGAAGAAAGCAGCCATGTTTTCTAATCCTGGACAACCCATTTAAGGGTGAATCCATGTGTTAGGCCTGTATGATGCATTTTGGATGGACTGTAATTGCAATAGGCCTGGGACACTGTAGTGGAAAGTACTATTCTAGGTTGGGATGATAAATTGGGTAGGGTTTAGTGCTTAAAGGGAGCCCACTACCTCCCCCAAGTATATTAAACTCCCCTCGCAGCATTATAGAGCACTTTATCCCCTTCCCGCCACTGACATTTTTTGATTTTCGTTTTTGATTCCCCGTCTCCCAAACCCCCATAACTTTTTTATTTTTCCGTTCACAGAGACACATGAGGACTTAATGTTTGCGGGACAAATTTTTCTTCATAATGGTACCATCTATTATTCTGTTCAATGTACTGGTAAGCTGGAAAAAAATTCTGAATTGGGTGGAATTGGAGAAAGTGTATTTGTGCAACTTTTTTGTGGGCTTAATTTTTACAGCTTTCACTCTGCAGCCAAAATGACCTGTCTGGGGAAAGCAAATTTATATACTTTTTTTATTTTACATTTTAACCTCTTACATTATTTTTTGAAAATGAGCGATTTTCTTGGGGTCACCGTATTCTGATGCCTATAACTGTTTTACTGTTTTGTTGACGGACATCTGTCAGGGCTCTTTATTTGCGGGACCAGTTGTAGTTTTTATTGGTACCAATGTGAATGTTTGGTAGGTATGACTTTCTAATCACCTTTTATTGCTATTTTTTGGGAAAGGCAAGGTGACCAAAATATGTTAATTTGCACATTGTGGTATTTTTATTTTTTTTACAGCATTCACCGTACAAGATAAATAACACTATTTTTGGATAGTGGGGGCTTATACACACATGGGGATACCGGACATGTTTGTCTATTTTGTTTAAATTATGTGTTTTTAAAAAAAGAAAATGTAAACAAAATAGAAGTTAAATTAAATTAAAGTGAAATATTTTGAACTTTTTATCATGTTTTTTTTTAACTTTTTCCCAGTCTCACAAGGGGACTTGAACCTGAGATCTCTGATCCCCAGTGCAATGACCTGCAATACATAGCACTTCAGAACATTACACATTGGCTCAGTACGTGTGATGGGCATAGGCATTCAGGAGGCCATTGCCCAGCCTCCTGGCTGCCATGGCAGCCCCTACTTTTCCATTCACCTTAGCAGAAAGAACAGGGTCAGGGAACCTCTGTTCTTGAGATAGGTGTGAGTACTAGTGGTAGGATATGACATAAATGGCAGAAAACCCTTTAAGGTGGCCATACATATTAGAAAAATGTCAGCTGAACCCACCAATATCAAAGTGAACACCCCCCGGTGATGGCAGATATCAGGAGAAAGTAGAGTTAAACATGTTGGATTTGAATATGCCCAAACGTTTGAGCAACTCATTCCATCTCCCTATAGAGAACACATGCACACTCAGCCAAGTTGAATATGTAAGGAGGGTCAGGAGGAATAGCTGTTAGCTGAAATTGTCACCTTTAGATACTCACCAAATGTAAGCTGGGAGGTAATAGCACTCGATTCTTCAATATTATGCAAACTTGCAAGATCTCCCTCTTCCCTTCTGCAAGATAACATGGCCTCCTTCCAAGTCCTAGCATCCCTATCCAAGTAATAGCAGTGTCCATTATAAGGAATCCATGATGAAGGACAAAAGATGGGGTCACTGGTGCCTGTAACAGGACAGAAGAACTTCATGACCATCATATGTAAGTGACATGTTTATTGGAATTCTAGGGTTATTCTGGTAATTATGATTAATCACTGCACAGATCACGATATTGGCAGTCCCCGGTGCCCCCATATACATAAAGCAGCAGGTTGTGCATGTGTGTTGATGCTCCATTTAATTCTATGGGATTGTCTAAGATTTGGCTTTTATTCAGCAGTGCCGTAGAAATGAATGAAGCAGCAGAGTGTATGTGCCCCATTCTTATAGGCTACACAGGATCCCATTCTCACTATAGCTGGGGGTCCCAGGGGTCAGTCAAGTCCATAAGATCAGGAGCAGCTCCCAATTCTACAGTACTGTTTAAATGGTTTAGGCAGGTGTGGAGAAAATTTTACAAACTAAGAATACTTTTAAAAATAGAAGGGTTAATAGTTTATTTTTGACAATGAACAAATTGATATGAATAAAGAAAAGAGAAATGTAAATCCCATCAATATTTGGTGTGACCTTTGCACTTTGCCTTCCATCAGTTCTTCTCGGTACTTGCAGACAGTATTTGGCAGAACTCGGCAGGGAGGTTGTTCCCGCCATCTTGGAGAACTAAGCACAGATCTTCTGTGGATGTAGGCTTGCTCCAGTCCTTCTGTCTCTTCATGTCATCCCAGACAGACTGGATGATGATGAGATCAGGGCTATATCTGTGGAGGCCGTGTCATCACTTCCAGGACTCCTCCTCCAAAGGGCAAAGGTCACACCAAATATTGATGGAATTTACATTTCTTTTTTCTATAGTCACTTAATTTTGTTCACTGACAAAACAATCTATTACAACTTCTATTTCTGTGGCATTTTTCTACACCTGCCTAAACCTTTGCACAATTTTTATAGATTTCCTCTAAGTATCTTAGTGATGACATCTTTTGTCTTGATCAGTTGCCAATGGATATGACCATGAATGCAGGAACTTTCTATGGTCTGGGACTTGTCAGAAACCCAGCCATGATGTCCTTATTGTGTCCGGGTTATCTTCTCATACATGTAGTTTCCTCCTGATAACCGGCCATGATGTCCTTATTGTGTCCGGGTTATCTTCTCATACATGTAGTGTCCCTCCTGATAACCAGCCATGATGTCCTTATTGTGTCCGGGTTATCTTCTCATACATGTAGTGTCCCTCCTGATAACCAGCCATGATGTCCTTATTGTGTCCGGGTTATCTTCTCATACATGTAGTGTCCCTCCTGATAACCAGCCATGATATCCTTATTGTGTCCGGGTTATCTTCTCATACAATTAGTGTCCTCCTGATAACCAGCCATGATGTCCTTATTGTGTCCGGGTTATCTTCTCATACATGTAGTGTCCTCCTGATAACCAGCCATGATGTCCTTATTGTGTCCGGGTTATCTTCTCATACAATTAGTGTCCCTGCCTGATAACCAGCCATGATGTCCTTATTGTGGCCGGGTTATCTTCTCATACATGTAGTGTCCCTCCTGATAACCAGCCATGATTTCCTTATTGTGTCCGGGTTATCTTCTCATACATGTAGTGTCCCCTCCTGATAACCAGCCATGATGTCCTTATTGTGTCCGGGTTATCCTCTCATACATGTAGTGTTCTCCTGATAACCAGCCATGATGTCCTTATTGTGTCCGGGTTATCTTCTCATACATGTAGTGTCCCTCCTGATAACCAGCCATGATGTCCTTATTGTGTCCGGGTTATCTTCTCATACATGTAGTGTCCCTCCTGATAACCAGCCATGATGTCCTTATTGTGTCCGGGTTATCTTCTCATACATGTAGTGTCCTCCTGATAACCAGCCATGATGTCCTTATTGTGTCCGGGTTATCTTCTCATACATGTAGTGTCCTCCTGATAACCCGGACACAATAAGGACATCATGGCTGGGTTTCTGACAAGTTCCAGACCATATAAAAATCCTGGCAACTGATCAAGACAACAGATGTCACCACTAAGATGGTTAGAGGAAATCTTTACAACTCTGCAAGATTCTTGATTACTTACATTTGCAAAAATGTTTCACTTTTAATTATCAACAAATATAAATATTATGTTCATGGGAAAATCCCTTTAAATCTTCTGTTCTCTGTAGGTCACCATTTGAGCCTGTAGAGAGTCCGCTGTTCTTCCCTTCCTTTCTATCTCACCAATGAAGCCCATTATTTGCTTCTCTATCACACATATCTTTGTTTCCTACCTGGAGAGGGGACATCTCGGGACTTCTTGTTGCCTTTCTCACAGATATAGCCCAGTTTTTGCTTGCACTCTTTGCTTTCCCACTTTGTGTTTTTCCCCGGATTTACCACAACACAGTTTGCGTCGGGGGATTCTGATGGATTTCCTGAAGAAAGTGACTAAGATGGGTAAAATCGTCTAAGTTGTTTTATGATTATTTATTTTCCTCATACACACCATGTTATCAGATGAGAGTATCAGTCCAACATATTTTAATATACATTATATGGTGTGTAAGTGAATTTTTTTATTAGGCAGTCACGAGGTGACTACTCCAGTGTCCAGGAATAACAATTCCTCACTGACATGTCCATGTATCTGGTAATCTCTGCTTTTATGGTTAATCACCCCACCCCCGACAACACAATACAAAATAAAAATTACAGGACAGGAAAAACTATTTTAAAAAGTTTTTTTTAGTAGCACTTTGTGCTATGAAATAAACAAAAAGTGAAAATTGAAAAACAGACAGGTTTTCCCTCCTCTTTTGTTTATATTTTCCCAGATATATAAAAAAAAATAAAAAATTAAAAAACATGCAAAAATAAAAACAACATAAAAATAAAGCCCCATGTGTCACCAAAAAAAGACACAGAAATTAGTTGAATAACCCAAATGATAAAAATGTTACAGCCCTCAAAACTGCACATAAGAAAAAACCTGAAAATGTGTCTGGTCCTGAACCAGAGAAATTGGATGGTACTGAAGGGGTTAAAGGGTTTTTATATTTTTTATTGTTTGTGTTTTTAAGCTGATACACAGAGAATGGAGTGGGAAGCAGACAGCTCCATTTCTGTGAAGTGGATAGACCAGGTTACTGCAGATCAGCTTTCAGCCACTTAAATGGCAGCTGATCTGCAGTACTAGGTCTGGCCACTACACAGAGAATGGAGCTGTCTGCTTCCTACTCCATTCTCTGTGTATCAGATACAGAGAACAGCTGACAGGTGGGGGTACCAAGTGTTAGACCCCCACCAATCTGATATTGACAACCTATGGTAAGGAGAGGTCATCAATATTTTTAACCCAACAAACCCCCTTAAAGGGATTATCTAGGAGTAGAAAACATGGATAGTTTATTCTTCTATGGCAGTGACATCACATTTGAATGGGATTGTGCTGTAGTATTGTCATGTGGCCAATGGATGTGATGTCACTTCCTGAGAATACAGCCATGTTTTCTAATCCTGGATATCCCTTTTAAGTACAGGATATATATATAAGTAACATAAGCAGTAAACTACAATCCCAAGATCCACCTATTTACCTGGAAGCCAGTTGAGATATCTAAAAGGGTCTCCACCGTCCCATCTCCAGCCAGCATTGAAGTCCAGACTATTGAGCCCGATCCATAAGTCTGTGGTGAGGGTGTTTGTTAACCCTATGAGATATAGACAAATAACATAATGCATTGTATACAGTTTAGCCCCAGAAAACATAAATTGTCAGACACAAATGGTAATGTTTTATATGTGATTTGGTGAGTACAAAGTAAGGGAAGCTGAACGCGCCTTTCTAGCTAATATGTGCAGCAGGATCATCTGAACATATGCTGCAAACCACTGACTATGCGCTACAGCAGGGGGTAGGTAGGGGGAGCTGCTTGGCTGTATGCCATTGGTGCAAGGTGAGGTGGTGCATCTGGTGGTGCAGGCAGGGCTGATCCTAGCTTTTCTGCTGCCTGAGGCGAAAACTGAAATAGCATAACCATAACTCAGCTACATGGCTATATCTATCATGAGTCCTCAGGCGGCAGATCGCAGTGTCCCTGTGCAGGTGCTGCTTGTTCCACCACTTTCTCTGGCTGCAATAACATCAGAACAAGAAGGGTCGGCTACCTCCACCTCCGGTCCCCTACCACCTCTACAGCCAGCTAATGTTGTCCTTAATAGACCACCTTAATATCCACTCCGGACATAGTTACACAGCAGATGGATAGAACTATACGAGGACGTTCCTAACCTGATGAGTGAAGAGGACATCCCACAAAGGTTGATATTCCTTTCCTAACTTAGATATATACTGTACGCTAGACTTCTTTTCTTTTCTTCTGTATTGTCCTAATCTCTTTTTTTGTACTATTTGTATTATTATAAAATACAATAAAAAGATGTTACAAAAAAGAACATTATTGTCTTAATTCCTGTAGATCTCTGATGTGTCTCTCCTGATTCTGCTCTGCCTTGGTTCTTACCTGCAATGAATGATTGTTCGTGTAGTTCGGTTATACTCAGCAGTTCTGCGTCTTGTTGCTGGCAGCTTCTTCTGGCTTGGTACCAAGTGAGGGCTGAATCTGAGTTAATCTGATAGTTGGAGCCAGTAACAGGATCTGCTGTCCATAAGCCATTAGACGTGGCTGAGAAGAAAAATGTGCGATATATTAAAGAGACTATAATCCGAAAATGGCAAATTAAATTAAAAATCAAGTTGTTGTTTTATTACATTTGGTGATCTTACTATCGATGATCATATGGGTCATATATATATATAGGCTGCGTATATGTCCAAATATATCCAAAACCACTACCCTAAGAAATATAAATTCAGCTCAACTTACTCAGCAGACCAGCGGCCACATAAGGTATAGAAGTGTGAGTAATATGGAGGCAGTCATTGTATATATCACATTATTCTTTCCAGGTCCCACATGAATATCTCTGCACCAAACAAGTCTTATTACAGTTCCCAGTAGGAAGATTGTGACATCCAGAAATGTGGTCTATATATAATAAAGGACTATATGGTCACATGGGACCTAACAGGACCTCCCAGTCCTAAGAGCTCACATAATCTACAGTAACTTCCCTTCACAATTATTACATAATACCATCAATATAACCAACAATCCTGCCAGTATGGGGCACACCTGTTAATTCATTATTTCAGATTTTTTTTTTGGAATTATTCTGTAATTTGTTTTCTAAGTATGACTGTGGAGGTGACATAAAAAGCAGGATCATATACTGTGTGGGTGCTATAAAAAAAAAGGGGATCATATAACGTGTGATGGGCCAGAATACATAAAATACAAATACATATATCAAAAATATAACTACAAATATCACAAAATTATGGACATTTCTAGATGTTAAGCTAGGTCTTTCTACGAATTCTGACACACTGAGCTCAGAAGGTTAGCCATCGCTGGTATAGAGAGTGCAGAGAAACTACATATGTTATGTTGCAGAATCACAAATCACACTCCAGCCATACAATGCTGGGCACAGTCTATGGCCATAAATATATGTGAATGCCCCTATTTATCCGTACAGGCTCTCTAGTCAGCGGCCAAAACAATGTATGAATTGTGGTTACAGTGACAGCTGTCATCAGACATCTGCTACATGTAAGCCCATCGTAGCTGCTAAATGTAGTCTAATCTCTGACCCAATGGTTTCACTAAATGCAGAATAAAGAGTCTAATATATATTGTGACAAACAAGCGGCCACAAGTAACGCGCTCACCATGTTGGACTACCTGAGCTAATTGTGACTCACTCGCAGTCACAGCATAGATCTATCTATAGGTAATCTGACGCGTTTCTGCTGAGGAATAGAACTCCACTTCATCAGAGGTCCATATATAACAAATGACTGTACTGCAATAAGGAATACTGATGTCCATCCCCCAACTTAGCAGCTGATGTTTGGCTGTGGGGCGCCGGTGTATGTGCAGGTTATACAGTTGTGCTAAAAAGTTTACATACCCCAGCAGATTTTTTTGTTTTTTTGGCCTTTTTTTTCAGAGAATATAAATAACACAAAAGCTTTTTCTCCGCTCATGGTTAGTGGTTGGTTGAAGCCATTTATTGTCAGACTTCTGTGTTTTCTCTTTTTAAATCATAATGACAACCAAAAACATCAAAATGACCCTTTTCAAAAGTTCCCATCCCCCAGTTCTTAATACCGTGTATTGCCGTCTCTAACATCAATGACCGCTTGAAGTCTTTTGTGGTAGTTGTGGATGAGGCTCTTTATTTTCTCAGATGGTTCTCCAGTTCCTGTAAATTCCTGGGCTGTCTTGCATGTTCTGCGCACTTGAGATCTCCCCAGAGTGGCTCAATGATATTGAGGTCAGGAGACTGAGATGGCCATTCCAGAACTTTCACTTTCTTCTGCTGTAGCCAATGACAGGTCGACTTGGCCTTGTGTTTTGGATCGTTGTCATGTTGGAACGTCCAAGTACGTCCCATGCGCAGCTTCCTGGCTGATGAGGGCAGATTTGCCTCCAGTATTTGCTGATAACGTGCTGCATTCATCTTTCCTTCAGCTTTGACCAAATTTCCTGTGCCTTTGAAGCTCACACATCCCCACATCATCAGTGATCCACCTCCGTGCTTTACAGTAAGAATGGTGTTCATCATAGGCCTTGTTGACAACTCTCCAAATGTAACGTTTATGGTTGTGGCCAAAAAGTTCGATTTTTGTCTCATCACTCCAAATGACCTTGTTCCAGAAGTTTTGAGGCTTGTCTCTGTGGTGTTTGGCGTATTGAAGGTGAGATTTTTTGTGGCATTTGCGCAGTAATGGCTTTCTTCTGGCAACTCGACCATGCAGCCCATTTTTCTTCAAGTGCCTCCTTATTGTGCATCTTGAAACAGCCACACCGATAGTTTTCAGAGAGTCCTGTATTTCAGCTGATGTTATGTGTGGGGTTTTTCTTTGCATTCCGAACAATTTTCCGGGCAGTAGTGGCCAAAATTTTGCATGGTCTACCTGACCGTGGTTTGGTTTTTACAGAGCCCCTGAGTTTCCATTTGTTAATCACAGTTTGAACACTGCTGACTGGCATTATCAATTCCTTGGATATCTTTTTGTATCCCTTTTCTGTTTTATACAGTTCAACTACCTTTTCCAGTAGATCCGTGGACAATTCTTTCGCTTTCCCCATGACCCACAATCCAGAAACGTCAGTGGCTGGAGGAAAGATGCAACAGTCTGTCTGGATCCCAGAAACTCCCTCAGCTTTTATGCACACACTGATTACAAGCAAACAGGTCACAGGTGAGGAGGTCACAGGTGAGGAGGTCACAGGTGAGGAGGTCACAGGTGAGGAGGTTACCTTTAGTAGCCATTCAAACCCCTTTGTGTCAACTTCTGGGCATGTTATCAGGCCAAAATCACCAGGGGATGGGAACTTTTGAACAGGGTCATTTTGATGTTTTTGGTTCTCATTATGATTTAAAAAGAGAAAACACAGAAGTTTGACAATAAATGGCTTCAACCAACCAGTAACCATGAGTGGTGAAAAAGTTTGTGTGTTAACATTCATATTCTCTGAAAAAAGGCCAAAAAAAAACCCAAAAATCTGCCGGGGTATGTAAACTTTTTAGCACAACTGTATATATATTTATTACTCTTTAAACTCTTCAGTCTCGAGATATTATTGGGCTACACCAGTAACGGAATAGGCTGAATTACTATTGCTCCTCCATATAGAGATATTATTGGGCGACATTAGAATTGGGATAGGCTGAATTAATTTTGCTCCTCCATATAGAGATATTTTTAGGCTTCATCAGTACAAGGATAGGCTGACTTACTTGTGCTCCTCCATATAGAGATATTCTGTGAATTTATCAGTATTGGGATAGGCTGAATTATTTGTGCTCCTCAGTTATCAAACATAAGTTATGAGCTTCCATATTTATATTGTATACATGTAATATATATTTATATACAGTATAATGCATACAATAGTCTTTTCTGGCAGATAAAATAACCTATAATTAAATAAAAAAAATTATAAATAAAAAAAGCAGACACAGCTCTAATCTTAGATATTCTGGTTTATTTTAGAACATAAAAAATGACAATTTTCAGAAAGTAATTTGCAACGTATAATACAGAGATAGGAATAAAATGTCATTTGTAAAATTAAGGGCAATATAAAACATGAGACAATGTGTGTATTGGTATCATGCAAAATCTATTAACCAGATATTGTCCTGAATTATTATCCTTTTTTTTTTCTTTTTTTTTTTGAAATTCCGAACCTTGATTTTTAATCCATGATTGATACACAATTAATAATCCACTGGATTCTATTTCCTCAGTCCTGCTGCTGGAGTGGACGTGTTATATAGAAGGTAGTATGTAGTTATGTTTCCACATCAGACAGTATCTAACCTTACAAAAGGCACTGCTGCCAGAAAGGGAACTCAACATTGCTCAGGCGTGACGTGCCTCGTACCTCAGTGAGGTGAACAAGAGCCACATTGTGGTAGATATTGATGTGCTAAAAGCCATTTCTGATCATTCATGAGACTATACATCTGAAATATATATTAATAGCTTAAACATAAAATCAATTGTTCTTCACACAAAGACCGCACTATCTCCAAATTGCTCATATTTTATATAAAAACTGAATTTGGGGGGATAGCAACCATAGGAAAATAAATAAAGCCTCTGGATCTGCCTGATGTATAGTATGAATGTACTAAAGGGGTTGAATTTTTTTTTTAAAAAAAGAGTCAACAGTATCTTTTCCACAAACAGCGCCACTCTTGTTCATTGGCTGTTTCTGGTATTGCAGCTCTGTCTCAATTACTTGCATAGGGTGCCATACACATTAGATGAATGTGCCAATCCTGCAAATTTTGGCCAATCATTTAATGGGGCAATTTCTCAACCCATCTATGCAAGTTTTCTGGTGTAGATAGGTGTAATTTGGTGCATTGTCCTTTCTTGCACCACATCCCTCGTTCTGCGCCTCGCTTGATAATTTGTGAGAAAGTAGGTGGAGATGGTTGGCTCGGGACACCCCAGCCTGACACATATCTAATAATGCACACCAGTCATACAAGAAATCTAAGCAAATTTCGACTGGTGTAGATTTCCTTTCTGACACTTGGTAGTGGGTCTGATTTATTAAGTCCAAGCCTCTCAGTAATTCAGGCGCGTCTCGCACCTGTCGGGGAATTTATTAAGACTGGTGTAATAAATGTCAGCTTTAGGCCTCATGCACACGATCGTAATTTTGTCAGCAATTGCAGATAAAACTACAGACCCCTACATTTCTATGGGCTCATACACACAGCCATAGTTTTGGCTGTAGTGAAGGGCCACAAATTATGGAGCCGGTCCTATAGCTGGTCGTAATTGCGGCTCAGTCAATTCACTAGAATGGTCAGTGAAAATCACACATGACACACAGATACCAATCCATGTGTCATCCATGCCGTTTTTACTGATCCGCAGACTGCACATAGTCGTGTGCATGAAGCCTTAATAAATTCCCTCCAATGTCTATGGTGTTGTCCCAACTCCGTCAAATGTCTGGGGAAAGAAAGGTCGGGAATGATCAATTTCAACTCGCCTGATTCTTTGTCTTTAAGGAGGATAAACAGCTGTCAGCTTACTCCACTTTACCCAGTGTGCTTGTGTATGAAAGGGGTCGGGAGGAATAGCTGTCACAGCCATCTAAAGTGTATGGCGAGTTTAGCTGTAATACTAAGTACGACATCGTGGCACATAGTAATATAAGCCATCACCCTTGCGTAACTGTACGAGAACCAGTTTTATAAGTAGAAGGGTCCACAGACGATGAGCTGATCACAAGGCTTCTTAGGGCTGGGATCCCCAACAGTTAGCTGTAAATACCCTCCATCGAGTGGTGGACTTGGCTCATCTCCTCCGGTTTCCTTTATCGGTGCTCCAGGAATAAGGTCAATAACACCACCAAATGGGCGCTGCATCCGGTCATCATGGCATAGTCTGTTCTGGCGGCAGAGATTGCAGCCCTGCGGTGATGCCATGACCAGCTAACGCACATGACCGTAGCTGACCAATGAGGGAGTCACCAACGTCATTGCTGGAGTGCCAGAAAGGGAGACTGGAGGAGGACACTGTTACACACCTTCTCCAGTGGAGGACTAAGTATTAAAAAAAATATATACAGTACAGACCAAAAGTTTGGACACACCTTCTCATTCCAAGAGTTTTCTGTATTTTCATGACTATAAAAATTGTAGATTCACACTGAAGGCATCAAAACTATGAATTAACACATGTGGAATTATATAATTAACAAAAAAGTGTGAAACAACTGAAAATATGTCTTATATTCTAGGTTCTTCAAAGTAGCCACCTTTTGCTTTGATTACTGCTTTGCACACTCTTGGCATTCTCTTGATGAGCTTCAAAAGGTAGTCACCTGAAATGGTCTTCCAACAGTCTTGAAGGAGTTCCCAGAGATGCTTAGCACTTGTTGGCCCTTTTGCCTTCACTCTGCGCTCCAGCTCACCCCAAACCATCTCGATTGGGTTCAGGTCTGGTGACTGTGGAGGCCAGGTCATCTGGCGTAGCACCCCATCACTCTCCTTCTTGGTCAAATAGCCCTTACACAGTCTGGAGGTGTGTTTGGGGTCATTGTCCTGTTGAAAAATAAATGATGGTCCAACTAAATGCAAACCGGATGGAATAGCATGCCGCTGCAAGATGCTGTGGTAACCATGCTGGTTCAGTATTCCTTAAATTTTGAATAAATCCCCAACAGTGTCACCAGCAAAGCACCCCCACACCATCACACCTCCTCCTCCATGCTTCACGGTGGGAACCAGGCATGTAGAGTCCATTGGTTCACCTTTTCTGCGTCGCACAAAGACACGGTGGTCGGAACCAAAGATCTCAAATTTGGACTCATCAGACCAAAGCACAGATTTCCACAGGTCTAATGTCCATTCCTTGTGTTCTTTAGCCCAAACAAGTCTCTTGTGCTTGTTGCCTGTCCTTAGCAGTGGTTTCCTAGCAGCTATTTTACCATGAAGGCCTGCTGCACACAGTGTCCTCTTAACAGTTGTTGTAGAGATGTGTCTGCTGCTAGAACTCTGTGTGGCATTGACCTGGTCTCTAATCTGAGATGCTAACCTGCGATTTCTGAGGTTGGTGACTCGCATGAACTTATCCTCCGCAGCAGAGGTGACTCTTGGTCTTCCTTTCCTGGGGCGGTCCTCATGTGAGCCAGTTTCTTTGTAGCGCTTGATGGTTTTGGCCACTGCACTTGGGGACACTTTCAAAGTTTTCCTATTTTTCGGACTGACTGACCTTCATTTCTTAAAAGTAATGATGGCCACTCGTTTTTCTTTACTTAGCTGCTTTTTTCTTGCCATAATACAAATTCTAACACTCCATTCAGTAGGACTATCAGCTGTGCATCCACCTGACTTCTGAACAACACAACTGATGGTCCCAACCCCATTTATAAGGCAAGAAATCCCACTTATTAAACCTGACAGGGCACACCTGTGAAGTGAAAACCATTTCAGGTGACTACCTCTTGAAGCTCATCAAGAGAATGCCAAGAGTGTGCAAAGCAGTAATCAAAGCAAAAGGTGGCTACTTTGAAGAACCTAGAATATAAGACATATTTTCAGTTGTTTCACACTTTTTTGTTAAGTATATAATTCCACATGTGTTAATTCATAGTTTTGATGCTTTCAGTGTGAATCTACAATTTTTATAGTCATGAAAATACAGAAAACTCTTGGAATGAGAAGGTGTGTCCAAACTTTTGGTCTGTACTGTATATATATATTTTTTTTTTTTTTATAAACCAGTGCCAACCCCTCAGTTTTTATTTGCCTGGAAAACTCCTTTAAGTCTTACAAAGCTGACATTGAAACCAAACAGCTTGCACAGATGTCATAGGTCCTCCAGAGCAACTCTATGCTCTGGTTAGTGGATGGGGGCTCTAAATCCTTCTATATTAAAGGGGCTAAAACCATTGATGATCCATCTTAAACATAGGTCATCAATACCAGATCAGTAGGGGTCTGACACCTGACACCCCCACCAATCAGCTGTTCTCAGCAGCTGATACACAAAGTAAGGCAGGAAGCAGACAGCTCCGTTCTCGGTGTAGTGGCCAGACCAGGTACTGGGGCTGACTGTTTTCTGCACCGTTCTCTATGTATCAGCTAATCTATGGGGGTACTGTGTGTCGGACCCCCCAGTTATTACAATAGTGGCCTATCTTTAGGATAGGTCACCAATATTTTTAACCCGGAAAACCATTTTAACATAAAATTTTGTAATAAGACATTAGATAATTGGTTTGCTATACCAGGCAATCCCTGTAATGGCGAGATGACTTGGTTCTAGAAGGTCTAAAATAGACTACAAAGAAGCTATGACGTCACTACAATCACTAGCAATGACGTCATCATGAACTTTGTTCACACATTCCTTGTAATATATGAGTCCTGTCCACTTGGCCCCCAAGCCAAGATCCACAGAGACCGTACAGAGGTCTGTGTCTTATGTCCATGGATAGGCTGTGTTCATAGACTTTAGATTAGACCAGGCTTCCAAACATTTTTTGCCAATCAGGGTTTTGGCGTCCAACTCCTCTATATTCCCAAAGCCCAACTCAGTCAACACCATAAATGGCTGACACCCATGGTCAGAAAGAAGATCCTCTAATTCATGAATAAACTAGTGATTAATTCCAATGGAAGTAAATATGTAACAAACTAATTAATTATACAATATCAAGAATTCGATAATATAATGAATTCCATTTTCCTGGGGTGGAAATAGAAGAGAAATTTGAAGCAGAAGTTCATCTCAAACTCCCCTCCCCATATAAGGTTGATCATAACAATAATTTCAAAGTAATTTTCTGTGTTTCCAGCATTAAAAATCCAATTTTTTTTAAAACTATTTTTACAGATCATGCAGCTAATATGTGCTATTTGGGGTGGGATCTAAACTGAATCAGTCTCCTTCTCCCTCTGGCATCTGACAATACAAGGCCTCCTTGCTACCCTTGCAATAGGAGACCTGGCTGTGGGGAGTGACTGAGCATGTGTGTCCATCGAAACACAGCTCATCAGGTGGATGTGCACATTGCTTTACACTTTAAACACCAGGTGGCGCCATTCTATGTAAGTAAATGTCATAACTTCACTGGATCAGTTTTTTAATAGCATATAAATGGCAAAATGTTGTTCATTGTATAAATCATAAAAAATAAAACATATTTAATAGCAGGACAACCCCTTGAAAAAAAAAAAAAAAAAAAACACAAAAACCACAAAGTAGATCAAGCTATTCAGGAAACTGATGTAATACTTTTATAATGCACAAACATTTTTAATGACTCGAGACAATCAAAACGGAACAAAAACATGAAATAAAACGGATGTTGGCAAAAGACGGAAATCAGCAAATTTATCCAAGTAAAGAAATAACTTATTTACTAAATTAAACAATTCTATACAAGTGTATTATATTTATGTACAAGTAGCCATAAAAAAACAATTCACTGAGAAAAATTAAACTAATTAGAGTTATTGTTCTTTGAGATTGATTTTTTTTTGTTCAAATTTATTTATTTTTTAACATTTAAAAGAGTTAAAAACATCCACATCATCGCCCACTATACTGACCCAAAAGGATTTCAGTTTACTTAAAGGGGTTGTCCAGGGAGTCCTATTTTACTGACTTCCTCTGGGTTGTTTTGATGCTGTACCTGGGGGTTTCGGCTTGGTTCTGACCCCAGGTCACGTGATCAGAACCAGCACCCTGCCCCAGATTGTTCCGCCGCCTCTCCTATTTTCCAGGTAGTTACCTGTGTTATTGGGGCTGACAGACTATAGTAAAGCCGCCCCCATAGCACAGGTAAATAGTGTTGAAAATGGGAGAGAAGGGACAAGGCCAAGCAACCCGGGGATTAGGTGCTGGTTCCTGAACACATGACCTGGGGTCAAAACCAGCCCAGCCTGGTACAGCAGATTAAAAAACCGCAATGTAAAATAAGACTCCCTGGATAACCCCTTTAAATCCTTCTTTGGTGTAAAACTTATCTAGGTCCCCAGGATCAATTCTGTTTTATTTGTAAAGCCATACCTTATCTTTTCAGGACATGGTACCCATAGTATTGAGGATATACTTAAAGGAGTTTTCCATGATTAAAAAAAACAAAACTTTTTTTTTCTGGAAACAGTGCCACTCTTGTCCATAGGCTGTGTCTGGTATTGCAGATTAGCCATGCTCCCATAAGGCTAGGGCTACACAGCAACTTTGAGCACGACTCTCATCACCAAAGATCACCATGTCACTCTGCGACTCATTCACCAATGTAAGTCAATGGAGTCGCCTTGTGACTCTGAGGGTGCTGCGACTGCTATTTGCTATTTTTTTTGTGACTAGAAGTCACAGTAGCATCACCCTTGGGATCACAGTGCTCCTTTATTCACTTCCATTAGTGAAGAAGTGGCAGAGCAAGTGAATGGAGTTGCACTTTGATCCTGAGGGTGCTGCGACTACGACTTCTAGATGCAAAAAGATTGAGCACTGCTGGATTTTCTTTTGTAACTAAGAAGTCACAGTAGGAGCCACTTGGGATCACAATGCTCCTGTATTCACTTACATTAGTGAAGTAGTAGCGGAGCAAGTGAATGGAGTTGCACTTTGATCCTGAGGGTGCTGCGACTACGACTTCTAGATGCAAAAAGATCGAGCACTGCTGGATTTTTAGAAATCATAGTCACAATACCCTGGGGGGTCACAATGTGACTCTTTACATACATTAGCAAAGGAAGAGCAGGACGACAAGGTGATCTTTGGTTGCACGATGGGAGTCACTGTGTAGCTCTAACCTACAAGAGGAAGGGTTGTAGAAGCAAACACAGTCCATTGATTGGGCTGGCACTGTGTATTTGGGAAAAGAGGAGGAGCATCTTTGTTTTAACCCCAGACAACAGCTTTATAGAGGTTTTCACATAATCCAAACTAATTGCTTATCCACAAGGTAAGTGTAGGGTCCTCTGCCCCCTCCTCACAGGACGAGTGATAAGTGTAGGGTCCTCTGCCCCCTCCTCACAGGACGAGTGATAAGTGTAGGGTCCTATGTCCCCCCATTTGAATGGAGCAGTGGTCAAGCACACTAATGCTCCATCTAGACTATTAGTGATAGAGTGCTGTACCCGACTTTATGTCCTATAGACTTTGGCAGAGAGCAACGGATGCTCAAGATAAATGCCCTTTAAGGTGCTTGTGCCAAATTTCCAACTTGTCATGTATCCACAGGAAAGATGAGCATCTGTATGGTGGGGGTCCACTCGCTGGGATCCTCCATGATCAAGAGAACAGGGGCCTCTTAAACCTCTGGAAGCAACCTGCTGCTTCCTGTACCTTTATGGGATTGCCAAGTACAGCGTTATGGCATTTCTGACACTCCCAAAAAGTTGAACAAAGTGGATCAAGCCTGCGTGACCACTGCTTTATTCACACGGGGTACAAGGAACCTGTTCTTGTGATGGGTGGAGATCTTAACCGTTGAAAACCCACCAAACCACCTATTCAGTGGATAAGTGATAAGGGGTAAACTTGGCAAAACCCTTTTAAAAATAACAAACAGCACTTAACGGCTCAGACATATCGCCGCCCCCTAGTTTACACAAGGCCTCAATCTTCACCGCCATACCGGATCCCTTCACTACATGCACCAAGGTGTAGAACTGAGAGCAAAGGCAAAAGTAATCCATCATCCGATGGGTCGATCAGATGTCAAATTCTCACACAGAAGACAGAAAGGTAACAAGAGCGGGACCTCGGCTGCTACACGTGGTCCTATAGGTTATCATGTACAAGACAAAGTCGTTCTCTTGAAAGGACCATATCATTATGTGCACTATATGGTCACCATGAATAAAACACCATGACGTCACTATTTACCCACCACGTATATGCAACGAGAACCAAGCCGCGGCGTCTACAAGATTCTCTCTTTATAGTGTATTATACAAGGGTTAAACGGGATCGCGATCAGTGGAACCTAAACCTCGACTTAAGAAATGGTTGGGTAATAGTGAAATTAAAAGGCAAGGTTTAATGATGGGAGTGGTCACATTACAGGTATTATATAGGTGCTACAGCTAAGATATTGAGTCCAGGTTTCGGGGACTTATAGAAGAGCCTTCTGGGAGTAGCTCTGTGGTTGATCTTGGCTGGCTGAGGATGGAGAGAGGGTTGTAGAGGGTAGTGTATAGTTTGGGACTTGGGACATGTTCGTACCAGTCTGATAAATAGAGAGGTCTATGGCAGCGGTAGGATTTGGCGTGTATCCTGGAGCTGGGCCCACGTATGCGCTTCCTGCTGCGGGTCCAACAGCTGCGGGCCTGAAAGAGAAAAGCGGGGGCCATCAATATATTATTTCAGATCTATTCCCAACATGCAAATAACTGTCCTATAGGTGAAAGTTTCGCAACTTTCTAATAAACTTTCAATTCCTCATTTCAATATCCGTTTATAGCCCTTGGATATGAGTAAGAAGCTCTAAATGTCTGTGCTATGGTTATCATCATCAACAGGAACCACAATGTTGTTCTGAACCCTTGAGTTCAATGGATGCAAAACACATCGTGGATAACACTGTAACAACCCCTCAGCTCTAAGCAGTTTTAGCTTTGTATGGAGTTTTTAGCCTCTACTGTATTTCCTATACCTTTATATAGCACCAACATATTCTGCAGTACTGTACAGGAAGCTACTGGAGCAAGAAGGCTCAGCACAAACTTCTAGATGTCCTCTACATTCCAGATGTCATCTCCAGAGGGTTAGAAATCTGGCATGAGTATAGATGTTGGGACCCTGTCCCTGACTTTGCATTGGCCAATGGGAAGCACAATATTATCTCTAATATTAACCCTTTCCAGCCCCCCAATCATTTAAAACCAGTTACACTATGTTATCTATACCTGCAGCCACAACTATCCTGTGTGTCCTATACATGCACCAGTCCATCTCTGCACATTTTACCACATGTGTGGACTGTGAGACAATGCAAAAAAGCTGTGTGCATAGCTCTGCTGCATAGTCTCACCGTCCCCACACATACGACACTATAGACAGTAGTAAAAGTAATGTCGGTACAATCTGCCCTGCAGGTCCAGGACACACAGGATAGTTGTGGCTGCATATACTGCATACTGTAGCTGGCTTTGAAGTTTTATATATATTTTTCTATGATTTCCAGAATATTTGATAATCTGACACCTGTCAGGTCTGAATGACACCAGATTAAAGTACTATGTAGGGTTTAAACCACACAGTTTTTTTTGCACAGGAGTGGACACAGATAAGAGAAGTTTCAATCTTTTCAATTATACTTTTCTTTCTTTTTTTCCTCTTCACTGTCTTAAAACTGTATCTATTGCTTATCTTGAGGAAGTAAGATTGTTTATAAAGCCAGATCCTCTACGCTACAGGAAATGGAGACAACGCTCTACGACTACGGGGATCTGTATCTACAATCGCTCGCATGCCATTCATAGTACAAAAATATATTCACATTACTTATAGGAAGCTTGAGGTGACTGGCTGTGAAGTTCGGAGGCTGTAGGAAGTGCTGCAGCTGTCTGACTTAGAGATGGAAGCTGTTCTGGAGGAACCGGGTAAGTCTGTATGGGGCCCATCTGCGTATTCCCGCTGACGATATAGGTGGCGTTTGGATGTGGTCCTTGATACGTCTAAAACGGAGAAAGGGAAATAAAATCCATGAAAAACAAAGCATTACAAGAAGTCGACAAGTTCCTTCCTGTAGGATAACACAAGATATTGTCTGTCCATAGATTATAGTACCTGCTGTGGAGGGGCCCCTGCTGGTGGCATGTAGTACTGCTGGTTTTGCATCTTTGCATACATGGAATACATAGGGTCCTCGTTCATTAGCTTGGTGTATAATGAGAGCGCCTCCATGACTTTGACGTTTAGTTCTGACAGTTCAGAGTGTTTCCTGCAAAACAAAGAAGGTCGGTCACGATATTGTACAGATTTCTGCAAGACTATGGCAGCATTTCTATAGTTCAATGAGAGCTAGTAAAAGGCTAAGGTAGGAGGAGAGTACTGCTAACTACTGTGCTATAGGACGGCATGGTCTCATTTACTACCGACATATCCCACTGGCAAAGCAAGCACATAAGTGAAACCAAGGGCAAGTATCGGGGCAAGTATGCGGACATGATACAATTCCCAGAGAACTCCTTTAGGCACAAATGAATACTATAGGGGTTACAAAGGCATAGTCTTACTGGTCTTACTCTCTTTCAGCGAGGCACAGCTACATGTTAAGCCGGCCATACACAATATTGAAAGGACGGGGGGGGGGGGGGGGTTAGCAGTTGGACCCCCACCAATGAGGATATCCTATCAGGTTTAATAATGGTTCATAAAGCACAAGGACCCCTTTATTGTCCTTGTATCAACCATTATTAAACCTGAGAGGCTTTATTTATATAGGACTCAGTTATTATATTCATTGCAATAGATCATCCTTGTGCCGTGTTATGCGGAGACAACACCAACCTGTCGATATCTTCAAGCTTTTCATCGATCATCGGCCCCATCTGGTGACAGGCAGCTGCCAAATAAACACAGAGAGAGAAAGAAATAGTAGTAGAGAGATCAAGTCTCAGTCAGTAGGGGGCAGTACTACAGTGGTTAGAGCCCGACTCCTACATAAATGACTGACATGGTCTGATAGAAGTCGTAAAGATCTTCTAAATCATGAGAAAAATAGTAACTATGTAACAAACTGTACAACTAATTATACAATGTTAAAAATTCTGTAATATAATTTATCATTATTTATTTTGAAGCCGGAGTCTGTAATTTTTCAGACTTCACCCAAAATTGTCCCAGATTCCAACTCCACAACCCCTGTGTTAGAAGTTTTGCACTCTTCATCTTAGATTCTAAACTCAATGGTTAAATGACCTACCTAAAAAAGTAACAAGCATAGCAAACAATCAGCGGCCTAAGTAAAGGTACCGGGACGTCACTCTCATACATCACCAGTGACGTCCTGTGTCCTTTCCTTAAGGCTACTGATTGGTCTCAGCGGTCACGTGCGGCGGCTCTTCTGCCAGAACAAGACCCTGGAGCAGCAGGATCGGATCGCGGTGGGAGACTCCGGAGCACCGGGGACAGGTAAATAAATATATATATATTTATTTTTATTTATTTATTATTTTTTTCACACCTTTCCCGGCCTCATAAGAAAAAAATAAATAAAAAAATAGTTATCCTAGACAGCCGCTTTAAGAAAAAATAAATGTTACTGCAGCTTTAAGGTAGCTCTGTGTATGAGAATCAGCCAACACTACTGTATATAGAATTCCTGTTGCTTGCAATGTATTATAACCTGTGTACAGACATCTCTTCATATATACAGATATCTCCTTCTTACCTTTCCACGCCTTGTGCGTTTCAAGACCATATGATTGCATTATTGTGTCATGAAGTGATATTCTGTATGTGTGGGGCCACCCAGTGGTTGTGTTGTGCAGTGCAGCCTGTCACTGGCTTTGTTAGCATGTTCTATTGTATTGTGATATTATAGGGTATTCGGATTCACTTTCTTACTTCTGCTTTAAGGTGAAATTTCCCATTAATATGTTTGGCGCATGCACATAACAGACATGACAAATGAGAGCCGCTCGCTTTAGCCAAAGTAAATCTGAATGTGCCAGAAGATTTGACAAATGGCTGTAGTTCAGGTAGCTGGCAGCCAATAAGTCACTACTCACCTGACGGCATATCAATGATGGAGGTTACCGTTTATGATATGGCACTAGATAAGCACATGGACTGGACCGTCCGTGTATAACAGGGGTCCATACTAGACGGTCCTCCTGCACATCTGCTTACTTTTCAGGAGTGGTGGGGTTCTCACAGGACTACGTGGCTGGGATTTTCATCACCCTATCTATAAATAGTATTAAAACCAGGACGGTATTCATACCCTGCGGATCCTGATATCTATGGGGGAGATCTATTACACAAAATGCAGCAGAATTCTGGAGTAATTTGCACAAAAAATAAAAACTTACATGCTGTGCGCCACATTTATCAAGTGTTTTAGACACTTTTCCAACTTGTGTAGGAAAGAGGCGTGACAGATCAGGAAAGGGGCATGACATATTAGGAAAGTGGTGTGATCTTGTGGGAAAGGAGTCTGGCCTAAATTGCAGCTCTGTGCGCCAACCTAAGCGGTGTAATGTTAAACTAGATATTTTAAAGGGGTTGTCCAGGATAAACCGTTTTTGGCAAGGAGGCTGGGGAAGGTGAAAAAAACAAAAAAAAAGAACAAAACAAAAAACTGTACTTGCCTGTCCCTGGTGCTCCAATGACTCCCACCGCGGTCCGGTTCTGCTGCTCCCGGGGTCTTGTTCTGGTGGAAGTCCTGATCGCACGTGACCTTAATAGTCTAAGGAAAGGAATGGGGACGTCACTTGCACACATCACCTGTGACGTCCCGTGTCCTTTCCTAGGGCTGCTGATTGGTCTCAGCAGTCACGCGCAGTGAGGACTTCCGGCAGAACCAGACACCGGGAGCAGCAGGAGCGGACCGCAGTGGGAGACAACGGAGCACCGGGGACAGGTAGGTTTTGTTTTTGTTTTTCATCTTCCCTGGCCTCCTTGCCAAAAATGGTTTACCTTGAACAACCCCTTTAACAGTACGCCAGGTTTATCAAACAGCATCAGACACTTTGATAAATCTGGTGCAGTTTAAGACTGTCTAGTCTGAAGTTTAGACACCATTAGTAAACCTGCCCCATTATGTTGTGGAATGTGGTCAATTTTGCAATGACAAAAAAGTGAAATTCGCATTTAGTACATTTTGCTGCAAAAAGTACAGGGGAAAAAAAAAGTCTGCTATATCTGAACATGCCCCACTGCATTTTATACAAATTCTTCTAGTATCCCCCAGAGTCCAATGCTGTATAATGATGGGAGTGTTAGGCATGGCCACGCAGAGTAAGGACAGGTCCATGTATAGAGTCTGTATCCTCCGGAGGGTTACTGTATTAAAGGGGTTTTCCAGTGTCTAGGTGTTTTTTTGTTTGTATTGATGACCTATCCACAGAATAGTTCATCAGTATCCGACTGACATCCAGATCACACACGAATAGTTGATCCAACTGCATCCCAGCGCCAGAAGTGACTGAAATAGTCAGGGGCCGGAACGCCGCCAGATCGCTTAATTTGAGGTGAGGTCCAGATGACCATCCGTTTACATAGACATCAGTGTTTAAATAAAAAAAACTACAAAAATCCCGAAACGGCGCTGTATGCAGATAAATGAAATTGGCTTGGCTAAAATCCCATTTGTTGTCTCAAGACTCGGTGAGTCAAAAGCAAATTGAGGATCTGTTACATCCAACAGAGGGCGCATGAGCTCCCAGCTCCTTTCCCATAATGCCTTGTGATAAATAAAAAAAAAAAAAAAAAAAAAAAAAAAATCACAAAAACGTAGTATACTAAACTTTTGTGTAGGTCCACAAAAAGAACAGCAATTAATCTGTTTTTTTTTTTTTTAAACACTGATGTCTTTGTAAATGGTTATCTGTTTGCACCTGTGTGCGCCCATTTTTTGCATTCATTAAACAGATGTAAAAAACCTGATCTGAATAGAGTCTAAGACAGGATCATCCGGTTCTGGCAGGCTCAGTCTGTTCGAATATTATGATGCGATCATTGCAGGGAAAATGAGCCAGTATCATCTCCCCCCCTCCCACCCCAGTAATAATGGCTGATCTCCATACTTTGTGTTGGTGAGACAATCCCCTATAACATCCCCACTACGTCACATTACCAGTAGTAACATTTAGAAGACGTGTCTCGTTCCCTCTCACCTTCAAGATGAATGAGATCTGCTGGATCTGGTAAACCATCAGTGGGATCTGCGCTCTGTAGCATCTGCAGTAACTGATCCATTTTATCCTGTGACATGAAAATATAGGAATCAGCAAACAGGGACCACATATGGATGCCCAGAGCATGGGGACGTATACACACCCTGTCTATATGAGCTTGTTCCCTCACACTTCATACAGCGGCATCCACAGAATTCTCCACCATTTTACCAATTATATATGTAATCCAATTGGTTTCCCACCTCCCATAAGTATATTTTAAGGGCATTTTCCAGGATTCCAGAAAGTCATCAATATCAGATCGGTGATCATCCAACACCTGGTAATACTACCCATAAGCTGTTATAAAGCAGGTGTGACCCAGGCAAAAACACAGGGCACAAACAGAAGCAGCCAGCTCCGTACACTGTGTGCGGACCAACACATTACTGTACATCAGATCCCATTCACAATTAAAGGGGTCATCCTGTTATGTACATTTATCCCCTATCCACAAGACAGGGAATAAGTGTCTAATCGCTGAGGGTCCGATCGCCGGGTCACCCAGTAATTTGAAGGATCCAAAGTCACCCTAAGACCTCTTTGTGAATGCAGCACCAGTGTACTTGTGTGACCGGCACTCTATTCACGTCTATGGGTCTGCAGGGGATTACAGCTCTGATCACTGGGGAACATCACGATCGGGCCCCCATCAGACACTGATCTCCTGTCCTGTGGATATAACGGGACAACCCCCTTAAGTGTCTTTTTTGTAACACTGCCTTTCAGTGCCCCCTCCATTCCAGCGCATTTAGAATATCTCACTGCGCACTGTACCTCATCGATGTACACCGGTTCTGGCTCCGGCTCTATGGTCTCCACTTGGACTTCATCACTAAACTGCACAGTTTTCTTCTCCGTCTTCACTGCAGAAAAAAAAAAAAAAAAAAAAAAACATATTATCAAGACAACGACATACAAAGAAATGACACGCTCACATGTGTATATAGAAGATCTTTCCTACAGTATATCATATATTTTTTAATAATTTCTCCACGCCACTACCTCTATAAAAAAAAACAAAAAAAAAAAACTAAATCCTGCAACTTGTCACTAAGCCTAATAGATTGATGCTTACCAATTCTGTAGGGATTTTCTTTGCAACAGTCACCTCATTTACAGCACAGACATGACTGCAATAAAGATAAAACCTCTAATTGATAACACCACTGAGCCATCGTTACATCACTACTGACAATAGATGATGTCACAGCATATCTCCTCTCCCTCCAAGTCTGGAAAACTCTCCCATAGACCTCAATGAGTCAGCTCCAGTCTATTGCTGCCTATGGCCATGACTGTGCTGTAAAGGAGATCACTAAATGCTGTTAACAGAGCAAAGGAGAAGCTCAGGCAAGATGGCCGCCCCCATAATCATGTAAAGGAAATAGAATAAAAATCTAGAACCGCAAAATAAGAACAGATTAGAAAAAAAAAAGTATCTGGTTTCAATAATTAAATGTAAAAAACGGTGACACATTGCCATTAACAGGTGCTTTTTGGTCAATGACTACAGGAAATTATCCAAATTACATTCAATCTACTGTTATTACAGTCCGTCATCTGTCATAGGATGACAGCAACGGACACTGACGGTAGTAGAGTAGTGGTAGTAGAGACGGAGCCATCACCGTCTGTGTTTGTTCCCATTGACTCTAATGTAAACAACATGGTGGACACTTTCCTTCATCATATTTACTTAAATCCTGCATGTATGACTTTCTTCTCTCAAAAAAGTAAAAAACATGATGGAGGAAAGCTTCCCCCATGTTTTTTTTCTGCAACTCATTTAAAGGGGTTGTACAGGAAAAAAAATATTTTTCTCTGGAGGCCGGGGAAGGTGAAAAAAAAAAACAAAAAAAAACACCACTCTCCTCTGTCCCAGGCCGCTGTCCAGTCCCACGGAAGTCCTCCGCGCACATAACTGCTGAGACCAATCAGCGGCCTAAGGAAAGGAACCGGGACGTCACAGGTGATGTATGTCGTGTCCTTTCCTTAGGCCGCTGATTGGCCAGGGGCACTGCAGAACAGGACAGCGGCCTGGGACACCAGAGCACCGGGGACAGGTGAGTATTTTTTTTTTTTTTTCATTTATCACCATGACGGATGAGAGCAATGGACATTGAACAACAGTAGTGTGAACCCACCCTTAGGGTCTGAGCTTGTAAGTTGAAGTGATCAAAGTAAAAAACTGAAAAATTCTCATTTATGAGTTACGTTTATCTGGTAGATTTTATACACTTGCCAATAAGACATTACACAGAATAGACGCAGCAGCGATTTCCGATATGTGTTTGTTGTCATAGCAACCGTTTACAGCACGGCTTTCACTTCTTATAGTGCTCTTAAAAATGAACGCCGCAGCAGTGACTGGTTGCTATGGACAACCAAGTTTTTCTATTAGAGAGTTTTCATAAGGGTACATTCACACAACGGAAATATACCTAAGAACTCAATGGGGCAGACTAAAAACAAAACGGTCGTAGTTGTCCACAGCAACTAATCACATTGTAGCTTTCATTTTGCATTCTGCTCCTGAAGAATGAAAGCCGCACTGTGATTGGTTGCTATGGACAATTACGACCGTTTTGTTTGTAGACAGTTTTAGTACATCTGCCCCATGTGTATTTTTGCCATGGAACTCAGAGCAGAAATCCAAGGTGGAGGTTTGCGGGTTTGCACGGTCGTGGGTCCGCACACCAATTAGCCCCGTGTCCCCTGAGCTGATCCTCCTGTGTCCCCCTGCACGGTTTCAGCTCAGTTTTTGATGATTTTATATAAATAGGAACAATTTTCAGATTTTTATTCCTTTCCTCTCTGCTACAAGAGATATTGGCAGGCGCGGATCTACAGAAGCTGCCGTCAATGTCGCCAACTGGCAGCGAAATCCTAACTAGCTTCACATCACAACAACGCAGGGATCCAACATGTCTGATAATTCAGATACATGTCCAGTCTGCGGTCACCAGATATCAACTGGCAGGGGCCACGTGTCATCCATATGGTCATATATTATAAGCCAGCTGCTCACCAGACCAGAACAGTATGTACTGGATGTATACATGCTGAATGAGGGGAACTGGGATGGATACTCGGGCTCTACTTTCTATAAATGAAACCCCTTGTTACTGCGACTATGGCTATGGAGCCTTCATATTAATGTATGGAATTAAAGGCATCCTATAGATTTACATAAAGTCTTACAGAGGATCCGTCTGTTCAGTAAATAATTGTAATGTCCATGTCCAAAAATTAATTGCAGAGCTTCTTTTATCAGAACTCTGTATTGTTCCTCTGTTATCACTCCTGGAAATGATGAATGGATTTACAATTGGATGTTATAGTTTGCCTTATGGATGGGGCATGTCTGTGCACAGACTGGGATTGTCTAATCCGGGTCAGACTGTAGGGACCCAACCCCGACAAGGGGAATGGTACAACCTAGTGGTCAATCCATCCATACATTTCCAGGAGGAGTAAGAGAGGGGCAACACGAGGCTAAAGTTTTCAGAAAAGATGCTAGAGAATTTCTATATTATGCAAAATACAAATATTTAGTGTTAAGTGTGCAGACAGGCCCCCTCAGAATAACTAGCCGAAACTTCCTGACCCCAGAGTGTAATAAGTGGAGGGAGAGGAGAGGTGATCAAACATTATTTAAAAAAAAAAAAAAAAAAAAAAAAAAACAACAACAGTGTTACTCACCTCCCATGGGTTCTGCCGCGATTCCCTGCTGTCTTCGGCTCTTCTGGCTGACGTCAGGGACTGCTGATTGGGCCTCAGCGTCATGTGGCATTGTGACGCATAGACGCAAGCATTGAGGCGCCATGTGACATCAGCCAGAATCGCCAAAGACACCAGGGAATCGCGCCAGAACCCATGGGAGGTGAGTAACATTGTTTTTTATGTTAGATCACCTCCACTGGGTCTGAATTGCCACCTACTGCAGAAACAACCCCATCCAGATAAATGGAATAAATCCTCAGTTGCTGAATCTGTTGCATCTAAACCAGTCAAATGCAAAATAAAATGTAAATACGACTTACTCATCTCCGGCTCCGCGGTCAGGTCTGCGGTGACAAAATTTGAGGGAAACAATCCAACTCCTTCGCTCGTCTCTCCTTTCCACCAGTTTGGATCACTGCAAGAAATATGCACGTGTTAAACGCAATCTGGCTGGGGTTTGTAGTTCTGTCACATGGCTGACTACTGGGGATGTATCTATGGATGGAATAACTTGTATGCTGTGATACCGCACCTGAAGCCCCTTACACCCCTGTACCCATGATGACAGAGTTATGGTACCCTTTATTTAATGGGGTGCTGGTAAAGTGATTGTGTATGGCTAGGATATGGCATCACTTTATGATTGGTAGTGGTCCGTCCTTTGGGACCCCAACTGATACTAAGAAGGGTGGGGATGCGGCGCTGGTCTAGAACTGTGTTTGCTCATTCTATTAAAGGGGTTCTCCAGGAAATACAGAACTGGGGCAGGAGGCCAAGGAAGGTACAAAAACAAAAAACAAACCCATATTCGGCTGTCCCCTGCCGCTGTCTGGTCCACTAGTGCCTGGGATGTTGTTCTGGCAGATGTCCTCAGCGGTCACAAGACAGGATCCGGGACGTCACCGATGCCATATTTGAGTGATGTCCTGGGTCCTTTCCTGTGACTGCTGAGGCCACGGATTTGCACGGATTGGCAAGGACTTGCACCAGAACAAGCCACTAGGGCCAGAGGCGGGAAACACCAGAGCGCTAGGGACAGTATGTTTTTTTTTTTTTTTTTTTTTAATTCTGTTTCACCTTCCCTGGCCTCCTGCCCCAGTTCTGTATTTTCTGAACAACCCCTTTAAGATGTACGTGTCTCTGAATAAATGTGATGTTTTTAATACATTTTTTGCGCAGGAGTAAAATACGCCCTTCTTGATAAATCCCCCTTAATTCCCAGTGACTACTGGTGCTGGTTCGATGAACCATTTAAGAAGGAAATGCACATCTTGAGGAATGTCAGTATACTACAGACTTCCTGAATAGGAGACCCTCGTCTGCCCGACTAGCAAGGGCCACACACAATAGGAAATAGCACGCCCCTCCACAATGGCTGCCACAATGTCAAAAGTTCACTGGATTTGTTACATTTTGTGAGAAAATACAACTGATAGCAGATATCAGTGTGAAAGCGCCCCATACACTGGTATCAGATGTACACTCCTTGACAAAAAAAAAAAATACCGCACCCAGATAGAAATGACAGACTGCTGCAGAATGATTACATGTGTGGTCCGATCAGACAATGGATCTTGCCACAAGAGGGCATAAAAGCGCTTCCCCATGGCCCTATAAAAAGCATTTAGAGGCTCCTTTTGGGTAGTGTACTTCTTGGATAGCCCAGACAGTTCACCAATAGAGAGGATTGGTTGATCCACCAACAAGAACAAGCAGCTCCCATTGCTTCCTTGTCCACCACAGGTGGCTTCTTTACTACACAACCCCTCTCTCTCCCAGGACCATTTCCAGGCACTTAGAAGCAGGAAATTTGGAGTCATGGGGGCTATTACATGCCCTGCCAGTCAGCCACCATTGCCTTAGTTTGCAGTGGTCTCATGAATGAAAAACCTGGACTGCTACGGCAGGAAACATATCGTTTGTAGCAATGAATCCATGTTCTGTTTGGGATGGAGACCGCTTGGTGAGCGCTTCAATCCTGCCTTTGCTGTTGAGTAACACACTGCCCCCTGCTGGTGTGATGATTTGGGGAGCCATTGCATACAACAGTCGTTCACCCCTAGTAGTGATACAAGGGCACTAACAGCTCATGCGGCCACATGTGTTGTCTCTCATGGTAGGACGGACAACTGGCACCAGCAGGATAATGCTCGCCCACACACACAAGGGTTTCCCAGGAATGTCTCCACCCGATTACAACACTTCCTTGACCTGCCCAGTCACCAGATTTATCACCAAGTGAGCATTTATGGGACTAGTTAGGGCCCCAGCTTTGTCAACTTATGTGTTCAGGATCTACAGGCCCAGGTGTAACATCCGTGAGAAAATGTGCCACAGGATACCTTATTCAACCCATATACCTCCATGCCCAACTATATGTCATCTTGTATCCAGGCTAGAGGAGGCCCAACAGGGTCCTAGAGCCTCCGCCCAATTGTACGGTTTTACTCAAACATCGCCTTTGGCCACATATTATCATCATTACAGTCCCACATAGAACATCCCAGCCCACAGCTCCTCCTTGATGTGTTTTTTTTGCCAATGAGTGTCTCTCCATTCTTCCACATAACACACAGCCCCACCTGTCGTCCAGTACGGTGACTATTTCTCCGGCTTTAAACGTCAGTTCATTATCCTCAGCAGCTTCAAAGTCGTAGATAGCCTGCACCTTCCGGCCCTCGGGCTTGTGATTGGACAGGAAGCTGGTGCTCGGGTACAAACCGGACACTGCGCCGGGTTGTTTCTGCTCCTTTAGTGATAATTCAATGGCTATAAGATAATGGAAGAGATATAGTCAGAAATCTGCACTTGCTGCAACTACCCCATACACATGCAAACTTATCCTCATCTCCAGGCTTATTAATCCATGACCTACCCTTAAGATAGGCCTTGAACTAAAGACCAGTGGGGGTCAGACACTCAGTCACATGGCCTATAAGGCGCTAATCTGCAGAGGTCCCAGGTTTTGGACCCCCACTGATCTTTCTTCAATTTCTTTACCTAGGAATAGGTCATCAATTGCTAGAGCCCAGAAAATTCCTTTAACCCCCTACAGTTTTGAATGAGTGGGACTCGGGCTTGAGGAGAGTGCATTACTGTTCACCCAGAGTACTGTTCATTGACACTAACTTTAAACTGCTCTAACTCTGGAGGCATGGAGACTAGATCCACAATCTTGGCTTTAAAATAAGACCAAGATCATGTCTGTGGCCCCCACAGATTTAGAGATATTACTGGTTAAAGCGGAGCTCCATATACTCGCACTTTCACTTTAACCAGAGTGCAGAACAGGAGCAGCCGACAGTGCAGGGAGAGGAGAAAATGAATTTATTATTATTCTGTCCCTTCAGATAATCCCTGGGGAGGGGGCACCATGGACTTTTATTCATATCCCCCTTCCCCTACATTATCAATCAGAGGCATACTTGCTATTTAACCCTTTATATGCTGCGGTCGATGCTAAGTTATTTTACAGAAATAAAGTAAAAATATAAAAGTACATTTTTTTTATTCTACATGATAAATAATATAAACCTTAAAATTCAGATGCCAGAACTGACGTTTTCTGATCATCTCGCCTCTCAAAAACAAAAAGTAATAAAAACTGATCAAAGAGTCTTCTGTACATACAAAATACAAGGTCTCGCAAAGCTACACTGAAATAAAATGTAAAAAGTTATGGACGTGGGAATGCAAAGAGGGAAAAAATGTTACTGGTTTAAGGCTAAAATGTTAGACCGCTAAAGGGTTAATATACAGATAAGGCAGCGGAGCTGTGTGCCAGGAATGTTGAGATCAGCCATAAATTCTAAATCTGCAATAAAATAAGTGACAATTACGGAAAGGTTTTTGCAATTTTAATGTGACTGTTAGGGGGGGTTAAAGCTGCCACCAAGTCAGCTAATGGCCAAACTAAGCAGACTATAGGAGTATGAACAGAGAAGGGAATCCCGCCTAAGCCCCCCCCTCCCCGAGCCTTGATGACAAGTAGTAATACATGGCCGCCATACTAAGACGGATCTGGTTTACTGCAAAATGTGGTCATTTTGTGGTTAAAAAAAAAAAAAACATTGGAAAAACCATATGTGTTTTGTAGTAATTATGTTATGTAGTAATTGGCCGTGCGGTTTGTATAAAATGTTACCACATCCCAATACCACACATGCCAAGGTACAGCCAGAATCACAGCTTTCACTTGCCTTTAGCAAGATCTTCCTCCTCCTTCTTGGTGGCCACAGTACCAGGGTCTTTAGTGACTAATGCCGGGCTCGCTTTAGCTTGTTCTGCCGCCTGGGACCCGACGGCAGGGAAGGTCACTCCTTGTTCCTTCAGGTTCTTTATCATGGCTGAAATGAGGCTAAGCTGCGGGTCGTTCTTGAATTCGTCAGCCCATTCTACCATCAGCGCTTTTAACTTCTCACAGACTTTGGGGTGTCCCTGTAAAAACAGCCACATACGTCTTTACTGCCAAAAAATAAGGCCTAACATTTGCATTAACGTTCGCTCAGATTTAAAGGAGTTGTCCAATTTCTAAGATTGATGGCCTATCTTTAGGACAGCCCATCCATATTAGATCTGTGGGGGTTTAAGAGCCAGGACCCTCACAGATCACCAGTACCGAGGCAGTGCACACTCGTCGCTATAGTTTGTAGGACAAGTGAGCAGGGCGGCTCGCCCATGCTGCCATGGTACCGGTGATCTGTATATATCTAGAATATAATTAATATAATATAATATAATATAATATGGCAGTCTACACTGTGTTCCAAATTATTATGCAAAAAGTGTTTAGGAGTGATAAGGTAAGAATTTTTTTGTTTGTCAGTTAAACTCATTGATGGTGATGTGTGTCAGGGCTCTTTATATCACTGAAAGCAATTGCAGACACTTGTGCTAATTAGTTTGGCAGGTGTGTCCAATTAAAGGCAAGACTACTTAAGAAGGCTGTGCCACATTATTAAGCAGCCTCCATTTTCAGCCAAAATGGGAAAGAAAAAGGATGTGTCGGCTGCTGAGAAGCAACAAATTGTGGAGTGTTTAGGTCAAGGCATGACTACAATCAACATTGCCAAGACACTTCATCGTGATCATCGCACAATCAAGAAGTCTGTAGCTGATTCACAGCACACACGTGTGCGTGCTGATAAGGGAAAATTGAGGACTCTTTCCAACAGGCAATTACATCAGGTTAAAAGAGCAGCTTCAAAAATGCCTTGTCATAGCAGCAGACAAGTTTTTGAAGCTGCTGGTGCCTCCAACGTCCCCCCGAACAACAAGATGCAGGGTCCTTCAGAGGTTTGCAGCTGTGAGTAAGCCATCCTGTCGACCTCCTCTATCCATTGCACACAAGCAGAAACGGCTCCAGTGGGCCAAACAATACATGAAGACTGACTTCAAAACTGTTTTGTTCACCGATGAGTGCCGTGCAACGCTCGATGGTCCAGATGGATGCAGTGGAGGATGGCTTGTTGATGGACACCCCATGCAAACACAGTTACGGCGCCAACAAGGAGGAGGTGGAGTAATGTTTTGGGCTGGAATCATGGGGAGAGAGATTGTCGGCCCCTTTAGGATCCCTGAAGGGGTAAAGATGAACTCCATAATGTATGTGGAGTTTCTCAAACAGCACTTCCTGCCATGGTCCAAGAAGAACAACCATGCATTCCGCAGAAAGATCATTTTCATGCTGCAAATAACACATCTGCATCTCTGGCTGCTATGGGCATAAAAGGGGACAAACTTATGGTGTGGCCCCCATGCTCCCCTGACCTCAACCCCATTGAGAACCTCTGGAGCATCATCAAAAGGAGTGTCTATGATGGCGGGAGGCAGTTCACATCTAAGCAACAGCTCTGGGAGGGTATTCTGTCCTCATGCAAAACAATTGAAGCAGAAACCATCCAAAAACTGACAAATTCAATGGACGAGAGAGTTCAGAAGCTTCTTTCGAACAAGGGGTCGTATGTGCAAATGTAACATCACCTCGAATAAAGTTTTGGCTTGAAAACTGTTTGATTTCAGTTTGTAATAACCTGCTAATGCTTATAATTTCACAATGATCATTTTTTTGTTCTTAATAAAAATGAAAAGGTTGCAAATTCTGCTGTGCATAATAATATAAAACATGCATTTTGAGTGTTTTTTTTTTTTTTTTTTTTTTAAATATACTGTTATCATAGGCAGTTTGTTCAAAAACCTTTCAATTATACTCGAATAGTTGATGACTGGAAAATTACAATGACTGCAATTCATATAGGTAATTTTGGAAAATATGAGAAAATATTATTTGCATAATAATTTGGAACATAGTGTAATGTGTATGGAGGTGTCCTGTGTCTTCGCCAACAAAAGGATGTTGGGGGAAAAAAGGATTGGGCAGCTGAATTTCAACATGCCCAGTCCTCTGTCCTCAAGAAAGATAAGTCGCTACCAGATAGGGGAATAAACTGCTGCCAGGCCCATGAAAACAACATACATGCTTGTCAGAAATAACAGCCTGCTGACTGATCGGTTATCTGATAGTTAATGTCTTCCTAATGGAGCTTCTCCAGGGAGGAGTCAACTACTTGTCACATGCAGCACTTCAGCCAATCAATGGTAGGATTACAATTCTCATGTAATTGGCTAAAAAGCTGCACGTGCCCAGTAGAGAGGACTCCTGCATGTATAATCTGAATAGGCAGAAAGAAAATAAGGGTGATACCATTACACCTACACACGTGGACAAAATTGTTGGTCCCCCTCCTTTAATGAAAGAAAACCCCACAATGGTCACAGAAATAACTTGAATCTGACAAAAGTAATAATATATAAAAATTCTATGAAAATGAACAAATGAAAGTCAGACATTGCTTTCCAACCAGGCTTCAACAGAATTTTTAAAAAAAGAAAACTCATGAAACAGGCCTGGACAGAAATGATGGTTCCCTTAATATTTTCTTGCACAACCTTTTGAGGCAATCCCTGCAATCAAATGATTCCTGTAACTGTCAATGAGACTTCTGCACCTCTCGGCAGGTATTTTGGCCACTCCTCATGAGCAAACTGCTCCAGTTGTCTCGGGTGTGAAGGGTGCCTTTTCCAGACGGCATGTTTCAGCTCCTTCCAAAGATGCTCAATAGGATTTAGGTCAGGGCTCATAGAAGGCCACTTCAGAATAGTCCAATGTTTTCCTCTTAGCCATTCTTGGGTGTTTTTAGCTGTGTTTTGGGTCATTATCCTGTTGCAAGACCCATGACCTGCGACTGAGACCAAGCTTTCTGACACTGGGCAGCACATTTCTCTCTAGAATCCCTTGATAGTCTTGAGATTTCATTGTACCCTGCACAGATTCAAGACACCCTGTGCCAGAGGCAGCAAAGCAGCCCCAGAACATAACAGAGCCTCCTCCATGTTTCACAGTAGGGACAGTGTTCTTTTCAAGATATGCTTCATTTTTCAGTCTGTGAACATAGAGCTGATGTGCCTTGCCAAAAATTTCGATTTTTGTCTCATCTGTCCATAGGACATTCTCCCAGAAGCTTTGTGGCTTGTCAACATGTAGTTTGGCAAATTCCAGTCTAGCTTTTTTAAGTTATTTCTTTGACCATTGTGGGTTTTTCTTTCATTAAACGAGGGGTACCAACAATTTTGTCCACGTAAGTATAACTTCAGTCAAAACAGCTGCCCCATATCAAACTGTCTGCAGTTAAATGGGTTTTCCAAGACATATCTATTAATGACCTTTATTTATTGATGATATATGTATCTACTGATGATCTATTTATTTGACCTTTATTTATTGATGATCTTTAGGAAAGGTCATCAATGTGTGCACGATGGGGGTCTGATGGGGGTTACGCTGAATATCGATCGATCGTTTGGTTGAAGAGGCTGCAGTGCTCACCTGAGACCCCCTCGGATCAGCCCCCTTGAAGTGTAAGTAAAATCAAGTTTACATAAAATTGTTTTAATGATTTAAAAAAAAAAAAAAAAAAAAAGTGTAAAAAAAAACAGAAAAAAAAAAATCTAAATTTCTAATTCTCTATTGAGGAGACAAATGATATGTCTGACGTAACCACAGACCACAGTGTAAGGAAATGAGTCGGGGATCACAGTCTTAACATGCAGCATGTATCAACCCCGCAGCAAATAACAGGGTGTTATCAGAGTATGTTTTTATCTTCAGGTATGTAGACTATGGCCTGCGCAGGGCTCAGACTGATCCCATACACAATACAGACACCATGTGACTGGAGGAAGTTCAACCACACAGAAATTGGAGACCACGGCCAGACTCACCTTATTTAAGACACTGCTGACCTCACTTGCAAAATCTCTTGAGCAAACTTCTAAGTGAAATATCTTCCCGCAGTTTGACACACAAGCCCCAAGCAACTAAAATACAGACAAAAGACAAAATCATTACAATAATGGCGATACACAGTGCACAGACTAGGCATGCACGATGAATCGAATAACCAATATTATTTATATACTGAGTAGGGGCAAATGATTCAGGGAACTTATCAAAGCTGGCGCATCCTCCAGCAGGCCAAGCACTTACAGTGAAAGCTACGCCAGGGCTTAGCTAGCATAGATTTCATGAATCATTTACGCAAAAAAAAAAAAAAAAGTGTAAAAGATGCAAAATTATATATCAGCGCTCGACGCCCCCTTTTCAGATGTTGCAAGTGGTATTTTAAAAGTAACAAACCTAAGGTGCGTTACTTTATGTTACAACAGTGTGTACCGTGACATCGCCATGTGCCTTATCCCTGTACCGTGACATCACCGTGTGTATATTATCCCTGTACCATGACATCACCGTGTGTATATTATCCCTGTACCGTGACATCACCGTGTGTATATTATCCCTGTACCGTGACATCGCCATGTGCCTTATCCCTGTACCGTGACATCACCGTGTGCACCTTATCCCTGTACCGTGACATCACCGTGTGTATATTATCCCTGTACCGTGACATCGCCATGTGCCTTATCCCTGTACCGTGACATCACCGTGTGCACCTTATCCCTGTGCCGTGACATCACCGTGTGCACCTTATCCCTGTACCGTGACATCACCGTGTGTATATTATCCCTGTACCGTGACATCACCGTGTGTATATTATCCCTGTACCGTGACATCACCGTGTGTATATTATCCCTGTACCGTGACATCACCGTGTGTATATTATCCCTGTACTGTGACATCACCGTGTGTATATTATCCCTGTACCGTGACATCACCGTGTGCACCTTATCCCTGTACCGTGACATCACCGTGTGTATATTATCCCTATACCGTGACATCACCGTGTGTATATTATCCCTGTACCGTGACATCACCGTGTGTATATTATCCCTGTACCGTGACATCACCGTGTGTATATTATCCCTGTACTGTGACATCACTGTATTTATTATCCGTGTGACTGGTTATTATATGACATAAATGTAAGAATCACTTTGTGCATTTTCAAGGGTAGAATATATAAGGTGGAAATGTCACTGCTACATCTGCAAACTGGTTCATGAGGTTGCCTAATGGCTTCCTTGCCACAGGTACCAGAACTATAAGCTGCATATACAGCTAAAGGGCTCTGTTACAGATTCGGTAGGAGTCCAGGAACTTACAGTAACGCCTCTGGGTATTTATCCACAGTCGTCACCTTTTGGCAATGAAGCTAAATGTGCGATTCCTGATGTTTATAGGGATTATTCATTACCATAAGATAAGGCGGCCATAGAACCCTGCGGCGTCCAGGCTTCCTCTCACATACTGCTCTTCCCTTCCTCTATTACGCATTTAGCTAATGGGGTAAGATTGCGGCAGCCTGATGTTCCATCACTTACTGTAAGTGCTTGCATGGCCACGTGGGGGTCTTTATGGTTCACTCGCTTCATAATGGAGCGTAGACAGTCTTTAGGTCTGAAAGAAAAATTATTTCAGTTACTGCATTTTATCCATTTATTTTTTCTCCAAATCCAATTATTCTTCCAAAATAGAGATTTTAGTCTGTATGTTCTCACCATTTGTGTTCAGACCCAGGACCCCTGCAGATCAACGCTCACCCGCTGTACAATTTGTAATGGTGAGTTTTAGTACTACAGCGCTGCCCCACTGAAATCTATAGGGCACTGCAGTACCAAAACCTGCCACTACAAATCGTACTGTGAGTGAGCAGTGCGGCTCCTGGCATGTAAACAATACTAGGAGTCGCACGGTCCTGGGGCAGCAAATATGCGGGGTCTCAGCTGTCAGACCCTCACAAATCTAATATTGATGACCTATCCTAAGGATAATCTATCAACATTAGAAACACCTGGAACCCCCGCAGATCAGCTGTTTGAAGCAGCATTGGCACTCCCTTTGCGGTATTGCCATGTGATGTCACGTTCATCGGTCATAGGTCCTGATCGTAGCTCAGTCCCATTCAAGTAAATAGGGCTGAGCTGCAGTACCAAGCACAGCCTCTGTGCAAATGAAGGTGCTGTGCTTGGTAAGTACTACAGAGGCTGCAGCACTCATGGCTGAGCAATCTATGACCTAGGTGTCTTATCCTGCAAAGGTAGAAAGCTGGGGCCGGCCATCACGCAGACAGCATGCAGTGCACCAGGCCTTAGCCTAAAGGTTTCTTCTCCATATCTACTGATAACATTATAGCAGATGTAAGGACGACTTAGCAGAGAACACAAGCACATAGGACATAGAACTTACCCCGTACGGGACTGCCCAACTTTATCACATAGGTCAAGGATAAGCCCCCAGTCCTCAGCCGTGTTGAGTTCACTTGTTGCTTTCTCTGCAATGTAGAACAGAAATAAAAGTTATGGTCATTATAACGAGTCCATGTTTCAGATCTCGGAGGTGGGGAAATAGTACGCAGAGGTCACAGGTCACTACACCCATGACACGCTGTACATGTCTGATCACACTTCATGGGACTCTCTATTTGATGGGAAGTAGAGCAGTATACAGCACCATTCCTAAAAAGATGGACACTGCGACATTCAATAGGGTGCACTGGGTGCTGCAGAAGTCACACGACGGATCAAACATATATTATACAGTCATGGCCAAAAGTTTTGAGAATGACACAAATATTCTATTTTCACATGATCTGCTGCCCTCTGGTTTTTATGTGTGTTTGTCAGATGTTTTTATCACATACAGAAATAGAATTGCATTCATATTATGAGTAACAGAAGCTTATATTGACAGTTAGAATGAGTTAATGCAGCAAGTCAATATTTGCAGTGTTGACCCTTCTTCTTCAGGACCTCTGCAATTCTCCCTGGCATGCTCTCAATCAACTTCTGGACCAAATCCTGACTGATAGCAGTCCATTCTTGCAGAATCAATGCTTTCATTTTGTCTGAATTTGTTGGTTTTTGTTTGTCCACCCGTCTCTTGATGATTGACCACAAGTTCTCGATGGGATTAAGATCTGGGGAGTTTCCAGGCCATGGACCCAAAATCTCTCTGTTTTGTTCCCTGAGCCATTTAGTTATCACCTTTGCTTTATGGCAAGGTGCTCCATCATGCTGGAAAAGGCATTGTTGAGCGCCAAACTGCTCTTGGACGGTTGGGAGAAGTTGCTCTTGGAGGACATTCTGGTACCATTCTTTATTCATGGCTGTGTTTTTAGGCAAGACTGTGAGAGAGCCGATTCCCTTGGCTGAGAAGCAACCCCACACATGAATGGTTTCAGGATGCTTTACAGTTGGCATGAGACAAGACTGGTGGTAGCGCTCACCTCTTCTTCTCCGAATAAGCTGTTTTCCAGATGTTCCAAACAATCGAAAAGGGGATTCATCAGAGAAAATGACTTTACCCCAGTCCTCAGCAGTCCACTCCCTGTACCTTTTGCAGAATATCAGCCTGTCCCTGATGTTTTTTCTGGAGAGAAGTGGCTTCTTTGCTGCCCTCCTTGAGACCAGGCCTTGCTCCAAGAGTCTCGGCCTCACAGTGCGTGCAGATGCACTCACACCTGCCTGCTGCCATTCCTCAGCAAGCTCTGCACTGCTGGTAGCCCGATCCCGCAGCTGAAACACTTTTAAGAGACGGTCCTGCCGCTTGCTGGTCTTTCTTGGGCGCCCTGGAGCCTTTTTGGCACCAATGGAACCTCTCTCCTTGAAGTTCTTGATGATGCGATAGATTGTTGACTGAGGTGCAATCTTTCTAGCTGCAATACTCTTCCCAGTTAGGCCATTTTTGTGCAGTGCAATGATGACTGCACGTGTTTCTTTAGAGATAACCATGGTTAACAGAAGAGAAACAATGATGGCAAGCACCAGCCTCCTTTTAAAGTGTCCAGTGGTGTCATTCTTACTTAATCATGACAGATTGATCTCCAGCCCTGTCCTCATCAACACCCACACCTGTGTTAATGGAGCAATCACTGAAACGATGTTAGGTGGTCCTTTTAAGGCAGGGCTGCAATGATGTTGAAATGTGTTTTGGGGGATAAAGTTCATTTTCTAGGCAAATATTGACTTTGCAAGTAATTGCTGTTAAGCTGATCACTCTTTATAACATTCTGGAGTATATGCAAATTGCCATTAGAAAAACTGAAGCAGTAGACTTTGTAAAAATTAATATTTGTATCATTCTCAAAACTTTTGGCCATGACTGTATATGTGATAAAACAGAGAATGGACGCAAGTGCGAATTTACCAAGCAAAATGCGCCTGAAATTCTGGGGGTAAATGGCACAAAAAATGGCATACATGTTGTGCACCACATTTATTTAGTGGTATACACACTTTGTGTGTCTGGCTTGACCAAAGGGAAGGAGATTAATATTCACCAACATTTTGGGTAATGTAAACATAGACTAGACAGTATAAAGATCCCCCAAATGTAACATCCAGCATCAGTGACTGTGATAAAGCTGGTGGATTCTCAAGATAGGAACCTGCACATAACCAAGGGAGGATATCAGAGGTCCCAGGCTGGTGGTAGGAGACAGAAGTGAGGAAGAAAACCCGCTCCTTATTAATAGAGCCCAATAGTGAACACCACAACATGGAGGGGATTATTACTAGGAGGTTCATCTGAGCAGTTACAAGGAGGTATGGGCTGAAGAATTACCTCACAAGAGCTCCCTACTGTGACTTATATCCTCATCTGCACAGCGCCACCTACCTGCCCATGTCCAAGCAGAGATGTACTGACTTTGGCTTCACTGACCTATATATAATACAGAGCTCAGCTTCTCTCCCTCTATCATATAACCCTATATATCACAGAGCTCAGCTTCTCTCCTCTATCATATAACCCTATATATAATACAGAGCTCAGCTTCTCTCCTCTATCATATAACCCTATATATCACAGAGCTCAGCTTCTCTCCTCTATCATATAACACTATATATCACAGAGCTCAGCTTCTCTCCTCTATCATATAACCTATATATCACAGAGCTCAGCTTCTCTCCTCTATCATATAACCTATATATCACAGAGCTCAGCTTCTCTCCTCTATCATATAACCCTATATATCACAGAGCTCAGCTTCTCTCCCTCTATCATATAACCCTATATATCACAGAGCTCAGCTTCTCTCCTCTATCATATAATCCTATATATCACAGAGCTCAGCTTCTCTCCTCTATCATATAACCATATATATCACAGAGCTCAGCTTCTCTCCTCTATCATATAACCCTATATATCACAGAGCTCAGCTTCTCTCCTCTATCATATAACCCTATATATCACAGAGCTCAGCTTCTCTCCCTCTATCATATAACCCTATATATCACAGAGCTCAGCTTCTCTCCTCTATCATATAACCTATATATCACAGAGCTCAGCTTCTCTCCTCTATCATATAACATATATATCACAGAGCTCAGCTTCTCTCCTATATCATATAACTCTATATATCACAGAGCTCAGCTTCTCTCCTCTATCATATAACACTATATATCACAGAGCTCAGCTTCTCTCCTCTATCATATAACCCTATATATCACAGAGCTCAGCTTCTCTCCTCTATCATATAACCCTATATATCACAGAGCTCAGCTTCTCTCCTCTATCATATAACACTATATATCACAGAGCTCAGCTTCTCTCCTCTATCATATAACCCTATATATCACAGAGCTCAGCTTCTCTCCTCTATCATATAACCCTATATATCACAGAGCTCAGCTTCTCCCCTCTATCATATAACCCTATATATCACAGAGCTCAGCTTCTCTCCCTCTATCATATAACCCTATATATCACAGAGCTCAGCTTCTCTCCTCTATCATATAACCCTATATATCACAGAGCTCAGCTTCTCTCCTCTATCATATAACCCTATATATCACAGAGCTCAGCTTCTCTCCTCTATCATATAACCCTATATATCACAGAGCTCAGCTTCTCTCTTCTATCATATAACCCTATATATCACAGAGCTCAGCTTCTCTCCTCTATCATATAACCTATATATCACAGAGCTCAGCTTCTCTCCTCTATGGTATAACCCTATATATCACAGAGCTCAGCTTCTCTCCCTCTATCATATAACCCTATATATATCACAGAGCTCAGCTTCTCTCCTCTATCATATAACCCTATATATCACACAGCTCAGCTTCTCTCCTCTATCATATAACCCTATATATCACAGAGCTCAGCTTCTCTCCTCTATCATATAACCCTATATATCACAGAGCTCAGCTTCTCTCCTCTATCATATAACCCTATATATCACAGAGCTCAGCTTCTCTCCCTCTATCATATAACCTTATATCACAGAGCCCAGCTTCTCTCCTCTATCTATATCCCTATATATCACAGAGCTCAGCTTCTCTCCCTCTATCATATAACCTATATATCACATAGCTCAGCTTCTATCCTCTATCATATAACCTATATATCACAGAGCTCAGCTTCTCCCCTCTATCATATAACCCTATATATCACAGAGCTCAGCTTCTCTCCTCTATCATATAACCCTATATATCACAGAGCTCAGCTTCTCTCCTCTATCATATAACCCTATATATCACAGAGCTCAGCTTCTCTCCTCTATCATATAACCCTATATATCACAGAGCTCAGCTTCTCTCCCTCTATCATATAATCCTATATATCACAGAGCTCAGCTTCTCTCCCTCTATCATATAACCCTATATATCACAGAGCTCAGCTTCTCTCCTCTATCATATAACCCTATATATCACAGAGCTCAGCTTCTCTCCTCTATCATATAATCCTATATATCACAGAGCTCAGGTTCTCCCCTCTATCATATAACCCTATATCTCACAGAGCTCAGCTTCTCTCCTCTATCATATAACCCTATATATCACAGAGCTCAGCTTCTCTCCTCTATCATATAACCCTATATATCACAGAGCTCAGCTTCTCTCCTCTATCATATAACCTATATATCACACAGCTCAGCTTCTCTCCTCTATCATATAATCCTATATATCACAGAGCTCAGCTTCTCTCCCTCTATCATATAATCCTATATATCACAGAGCTCAGCTTCTCTCCCTCTATCATATAACCTATATATCACATAGCTCAGCTTCTATCCTCTATCATATAACCTATATATCACAGAGCTCAGCTTCTCCCCTCTATCATATAACCCTATATATCACAGAGCTCAGCTTCTCTCCTCTATCATATAACCCTATATATCACAGAGCTCAGCTTCTCTCCTCTATCATATAACCCTATATATCACAGAGCTCAGCTTCTCTCCCTCTATCATATAATCCTATATATCACAGAGCTCAGCTTCTCTCCCTCTATCATATAACCCTATATATCACAGAGCTCAGCTTCTCTCCTCTATCATATAACCTATATATCACAGAGCTCAGCTTCTCTCCTCTATCATATAACCCTATATATCACAGAGCTCAGCTTCTCTCCTCTATCATATAACCCTATATATCACAGAGCTCAGCTTCTCTCCTCTATCATATAACCCTATATATCACAGAGCTCAGCTTCTCTCCTCTATCATATAACCCTATATATCACAGAGCTCAGCTTCTCTCCTCTATCATATAACCCTATATATCACAGAGCTCAGCTTCTCTCCTCTATCATATAACCCTATATATCACAGAGCTCAGCTTCTCTCCCTCTATCATATAATCCTATATATCACAGAGCTCAGCTTCTCTCCTCTATCATATAACCCTATATATCACAGAGCTCAGCTTCTCTCCTCTATCATATAACCCTATATATCACAGAGCTCAGCTTCTCTCCTCTATCATATAACCCTATATATCACAGAGCTCAGCTTCTCTCCCTCTATCATATAACCCTATATATCACAGAGCTCAGCTTCTCTCCTCTATCATATACCCTATATATCACACAGCTCAGCTTCTCTCCTCTATCATATCCTGGAGCAGAATTCTCAGGTTCCCTTTAAGATTTGAGCACCGCACTGACTAAGATGTTTATAGATCCTTGAGAGCCAGGAGTAAACCACACAGAGTAAATAACCTAAGGCACGTAGAATAATGATGATAATGGAATATCCTGAATATGCAGTTAAAATGATAAATGTCTTGTCAAGTGCGGGCGGCCTAATCTACACGACCTCCAAGAAAATCACGACAACAGCACTTAATATTCCTCGGCAGCCGTCAGACTCCCATACCTGCCTGCAGCGCTCAGTGAGGGCACCGCTATACCCACCATCAGTGACGCTCATCTCCCTATACTTGTACATATATCCTGCTGGGAATATTAATGGAAGCCTTACTAGTTCTGTATAGGGGGCAAATATCTATACATGAAGGGGGTTCACTAACACTTTTATACTGATGACCTATCCTAAGGCTCTGTTCACATTACCAAAATTCACAGCTAAATCCCGGTTCCATGATGAAGAATCCGCCGGACACAGCAAGGTAAATTTAAGTCCCTGGACAACCCCTTTAAGGCAGCCAAGCAGCCGTAAACTGCTCCGATATGCATTTTTCACATTGATAGGCCCCATGCACACAACCATGGACGACACCTGTGTGCCATCGGTGTTTTCTCCGGATCCTAAAGATTGTCAGGAATAGGACCTGCTCCATGTGGTCCCGTACTATGAACAGGTCCATATTATACAATTTGCGCACATTTAACCATGAGGGGGACTATAAAACTAATGGTGTTTCCTTAGGACAGGTCATCAGTATCAGATTGGTAACTCCAGGACTTGGCCCCCGACCAATGACCAGGTGACTGACGGTGCTGCGGTGCCCCAGTAAGCACCCTTTGTTTACCATGGCACAGCAATGTACATTTAGTGCCAGCTTTATATGGCACAATGGGCTTTAAAGGGGTTGTCCAGGAACTTTAAATTACTCAGCCCAAGCGTTTGTTGCAGCTGGACCGGGGTGTTCGAGGCTGGTTCCTAGTCATGTGATGAGAATCAGCTCCTAGGTCGCTCCACCTCCTCCCTCTTCTCCCTCTGCAGACTTTACAATAGTCAGCCGGCCCCCCATAGTCCAGGAGGAGAGAGGAGGCGGAGAGACCTGAGGGCCAAGGACTGGTTCCGATCCTATAACCCATGGTCGGAACCACCAAGTCCAGCTGCAACAAATGCTCAGACCAAGAAAGTTAATTTCAAGTCCTTGGACAACCCCTTTAAGAGATTGTCTAGGGAGTCTTTTTTACTTCCTTCCTTTAAGGGTTTTTCAAAGCTGTACCCAGGGGTTCTGGGCTGGTTCCGACCCCAGGTCATGTGATTGGATCCCACACCCGGCCACAAGGTTGCAGTCAGCCCCATAACACAGGTAACTGCTTGCTAGGCCCGGAGAGGAGAGAAGAGGCGGTCAGGTGCTGGTTCCAATCATGTGACATGGAAGCAACACAAAACACTTAGGTCAGTCCAGCATTGAAAATACACTGAAGTTTAAAGAAAAAAAAAAATCCCTGGACAACCCCTTTAAATCAGCTGATTGTTGGGAGTCACACCCTTGCCCCATCAGATGCTTATCTCCTATCCTGTGCAAAGGGAACAAGTGCATGGGGGGGCGGCAGGGGAAGTGCTGCGGCTGTCAGACATGACAACAGCTGGCGAGCCACAGGCTGGAGACCATATATTACAGAGTCCGCAATCCCATAGGACTGATTCCTTGGCCCGGCTGTTTTGCTTAGGCATGCACTGACACACTGCTTGGCAGCCAAGAGGAAGGACAGCTATTTCCTTTAAGAGTCTGACATTCCACGGTGAGGAGTGACCACCCAACGATCAGGGTCAAGAACTACAGAGAGCATGTCTGCCGTGTAATGCTCACACTGGTGTGACAGATGGTGACACACGGACACCTCGCCCCTGTCATTACATATGTAATATTGGCAGAAGCTGTGCATGAATAGGTCCCATAGTAATCCAGACTGTACATGACCTGCCTGACCCAGGCCGACAGTCGTTGTGACATTTACCTCCTGGCCACAGATAAGAGATCTGAGACGTTCCCCTTGATCTGGGCATCCAAGCATAGGGGAGACACATACTGATGGCCTATCCTAAGGATCAGCTCGGCTATACGCAAGTCCTGGAAATTCCTTTTAATACCTGTGTAATACCCATAGAGCTAAAGAGGTGCTGCAGGGAAATGGCAGTGTTTTCCAGTTTTCCCCATAGATCACAGCTGATCGCTGAGGGGCCCCAGAAGGCAGTAAGTCTGTGATCAGCTTATTGTCAATGGGCTATTAAAGTGGGGAGCCCCTTTAAGAAAATGACAATCCTTAGCAGTAAATCTAAGTATTGTTATCTGCTGTAATGGCTGCTCGCTGGCTGTCCATGTAACATATGGCATAGGATTACAATATGTGTTATTACCCGGCAGCACAATCTGTTCCTGACACATGAGCTCTCCTAGTACAGGTGTGGAGCTGGAGATCTACACCTGCAGAGGGTTAATACTTCACAGCCAGACTCTCCAAGGTAAAAGAACCCTCAAACATGGCCAAACGGAGACATCACATAAGCCAGGAGGAAGCGCTGCGACAAAGAGGATCGGGGCCACGCTGATTAGTGCTGGGGGGCATTGTTGGAGGGGAAAGGGACAGCATGGGGCACTGCTGAAGTGAGGTATTTGACAGGAAAAGCTGGGGCTTCAATGGGATTGGGTGAGAGAGACTGGGGGCTAAAGGGGCTTGGGGAGAAGTCAGGCTAGGCGAGGAGTCAGGCTGGGGAGGAGTCAGGCTGGGGAGGAGTCAGGCTAGGCGAGGAGTCAGGCTGGGGAGGAGTCAGGCTGGGGAGGAGTCAGGCTGGGGAGGAGTCAGGCTGGGGAGGAGTCAGGCTGGGGAGGAGTCAGGCTAGGCTCTACTGAAGGGGGACAGGCTGGAGCTCTGCTCGGGAGGTCCTCTATGTTATGTACAGAGGTAATGCTGCTGTACAGGCACCATGCCAAGTCCAAGGGCCCTCTACTGGTTGTCCAGAGGTATGGCTGCTGTACAGGTGATGTGCCAGTGTGCATGAGTGCTCTACTGTATATACAGAGATATGGCTGCTGTACAGGTGACGTGAGTGTATACAAGGTCCCTCTACTATATATACGGAGTTATGGCTGCTGTACAGGTGACGTTGCAGTGTACAGGATCCCTCTACTGTATGTACGGAGTTATGGCTGCTGTACAGGTAACGTGGCAGTGTACAGAATCCCTCTATACTGTATATACGGAGATATGGCTGCTGTACAGGTGACGTGGCAGTGTACAGGATCCCTCTATACTGTATATATGGCTGCTGTACAGGTGACGTGCTAGTGTACAGGATCCCTCTATACTGTATGTACGGAGATATGGCTGCTGTACAGGTGACGTGCCAGTGTACAGGATCCCTCTACTGTATATAGGAGGCGCGTCGGACGGGCACAGGTCCCTCTTTTTTTATGGAGATATGGCTGCTGTACAGGTGACGTGCCAGTGCACAGGATCCCTCTATACTGTATGTACGGAGTTATGGCTGCTGTACGGGCGGGCGGAGGATCCCCACGATATGGCTGCTGTACAGGTGACGTGGCAGTGTACAGGATCCCTCTATACTGTATTACGATTATGGCTGCTGTACAGGTGACGTGCCAGTGTACAGGATCCCTCTATACTGTATGTACGGAGTTATGGCTGCTGTACAGGTGACGTGCCAGTGTACAGGATCCCTCTATACTGTATGTACGGAGTTATGGCTGCTGTACAGGTGACGTGGCAGTGTACAGGATCCCTCTCTGTATATACGGAGATATGGCTGCTGTACAGGTGACGTGGCAGTGTACAGGATCCCTCTATACTGTATGTACGGAGTTATGGCTGCTGTACAGGTGACGTGCCAGTGTACAGGATCCCTCTATACTGTATGTACGGAGTTATGGCTGCTGTACAGGTGACGTGCTAGTGTACAGGATCCCTCTATACTGTATGTACGGAGTTATGGCTGCTGTACAGGTGACGTGCCAGTGCACAGGATCCCTCTACTGTATGTACGGAGTTATGGCTGCTGTACAGGTGACGTGCCAGTGCACAGGATCCCTCTATACTGTATGTACGGAGTTATGGCTGCTGTACAGGTGACGTGCCAGTGTACAGGATCCCTCTATACTGTATGTACGGAGTTATGGCTGCTGTACAGGTGACGTGGCAGTGTACAGGATCCCTCTATACTGTATGTACGGAGTTATGGCTGCTGTACAGGTGACGTGCCAGTGTACAGGATCCCTCTATACTGTATATACGGAGTTATGGCTGCTGTATAGGTGACGTGCCAGTGTACAGGATCCCTCTATACTGTATGTACGGAGTTATGGCTGCTGTACAGGTGACGTGCCAGTGTACAGGATCCCTCTATACTGTATATATGGCTGCTGTGCAGGTGACGTGGCAGTGTACGGGATCCCTCTATACTGTATGTACGGAGTTATGGCTGCTGTACAGGTGACGTGGCAGTGTACGGGATCCCTCTATACTGTATGTACGGAGATATGGCTGCTGTACAGGTGACGTGGCAGTGTACAGGATCCCTCTATACTGTATATACGGAGTTATGGCTGCTGTATAGGTGACGTGCCAGTGTACAGGATCCCTCTATACTGTATGTACGGAGTTATGGCTGCTGTACAGGTGACGTGCCAGTGTACAGGATCCCTCTATACTGTATATATGGCTGCTGTGCAGGTGACGTGGCAGTGTACGGGATCCTCTATACTGTATGTACGGAGTTATGGCTGCTGTACAGGTGACGTGGCAGTGTACGGGATCCCTCTATACTGTATGTACGGAGATATGGCTGCTGTACAGGTGACGTGGCAGTGTACAGGATCCCTCTATACTGTATGTACGGAGTTATGGCTGCTGTACAGGTGACATGCCAGTGTACAGGATCCCTCTATACTGTATGTACGGAGTTATGGCTGCTGTACAGGTGACGTGCCAGTGTACAGGATCCCTCTACTGTATATACGGAGATATGGCTGCTGTATAGGTACTATGCATGGGCCCTAAACCTGGCCATAAGATTATGATCGGTCAGATTGTGGTTGATCGATCACCCGTGAGATCGATGTGACCCCTGTAGGATAGTCACTGACTGACTGCTGAACAGGAGGCCGCTTTCTCTCCTTTGGAGCCTGTACTATTAATCTCAGCCAAGCAGTGCGATATAAATCTCTGCCGCTCTCTGAGCCTCCCATTCATGTATCAATGCCGGGGTCTGTCTGAGGAGATAAGCTCCTTCACTGCCCGGGACTGATGCTAAATGCGGATCTTCACCAACAATCGCTGTCCTGACTTATTTATGGACGGGCATTGTGTCTGCTGGAGACACTGGAGTCTTATGTGAAGCCTGGAAAGGACACCCAGTGCTGCCATGTACAGAGCAGGGGCTGCCGTGTATGGTCAATGCCCATATTAAACCGGCACAGGGCAGTGCAATGGCCCCTAACATTTGGTATTCTCTGCAGATTTTAGAACCAGGGGCCATGGGGCGATTCCACTAAAAGTTCTACTTGTCCTGTGAGGACTGGGCATCAAATGGATCAAGTAGTCGCCCTGGTATAATGATAGGGAGGAAAGTCCTGGAGAGAACGACCAAGTAACGTGCCATATAAAGTGGCTCAATCAAGATGGCGGCAGTGCCGTACAGTGACGTATATAGCTGTATACTATGGGGCTGGAGTGAAGAGAGACGCGGCTGATACCATCATGGTGAAGAGGGTGGCAGGAAGGTAAGAAGATGAAGCTGCCAAGGTAAGACAGTCTGGGGCTCTGCAAGGTGGAGGGCGGACAGGCTGGAGCCCCAATAGGGGGGAGGGGGCAGACAAGTAGGCTGGGGATCCAAAGTAGCCTGGGGGACATCATTGTTTTAGAAGGAGGGGTAAAGAGGTGGCAGGAGAGTGAGAAGCTGATGCTGCCAAGGTGAATTTTGTGGTAAACCAGGGACACCAGAAGTTTAGTTTAGATGGGGCTCCACTGGTTTGTGGGAGGGCAAGAACAGGCTGGAGCTCTGCATATGGAGGGGGGCAGATTGCTAGGGTGGAAGATGACAGACTGGGCTCTACTGAAGGGGGAGGGGCAACCTGGGATATCCACCGGGGGAGGGGCTTGGGGAAGAGAGTCAGGCTAGGTACTGCTGGGGGGGGGGGGGGGAGAAAGGGAGAAGTCAGGCTAGGCACTGCTGGGGGAGGAGTCAGGCTAGGCACTGCTGGGGGGGAGAGAAAGGGAGGAGTCAGGCTAGGCACTGCTGGGGGGAGGAGAAGAGGAGTCAAGCTAGGCACTGCTGGGGGGAAGGGAGGAGTCAGGCTAGGCACTGCTGGGGGGAAGGGGAAGGGAGGAGTCAGGCTAGGCACTGTTGGGGGGAAGGGGAAGGGAGGAGTCAGACTAGGCACTGCTGGGGGGAAGGGGAAGGGAGGAGTTAGGCTAGGCACTGCTGGGGGGAAGGGAGGAGTCAGGCTAGGCACTGCTGGGGGGAAGGGAGGAGTCAGGCTAGGCACTGCTGGGGGGAAGGGAGGAGTCAGGCTAGGCACTGCTGGGGGGAAGGGAGGAGTTAGGCTAGGCACTGCTGGGGGGAAGGGAGGAGTCAGGCTAGGCACTGCTGGGGGAAAGGGGAAGGGAGGAGTCAGGCTAGACACTGCTTGGGGGGAGGAGAAGAGTCAGGCTAAGCACTGCTGGGGGGAAGGGAGGAGTCAGGCTAGGCACTGCTGGGGGAAGGGAGGAGTCAGGCTAGGCACTGCTGGGGGGAAGGGAGGAGTCAGGCTAGGCACTGCTGGGGGGAAGGGGAAGGGAGGAGTCAGGCTAGACACTGCTTGGGGGGAGGAGAAGAGTCAGGCTAAGCACTGCTGGGGGGAAGGGAGGAGTCAGGCTAGGCACTGCTGGGGAAGAGAAAGGGAGTAGTCAGGCTAAGCACTGCTTGGGGGTAGGAGAAGAGGAGTCAGGCTAAGCACTGCTGGGGGAGAGAAAGGGAGGGAGGAGTCAGGCTAGGCACTGCTGGGGAGGAGGAGAAGAGGAGTCAGGCTAGGCACTGCTGGGGAAGAGAAAGGGAGGAGTTAGGCTAGGCACTGCTGGGGGGCAAGAAAGAGAGGAGTCAGGCTAGGCACTGATGGGGGGAAGGGAGGAGTCAGGCTAGGCACTGATGGGGGAAGGAAGGAGTCAAGCTAGGCACTGCTGGGGGGGAGGAGAGGAGGAGTCAGGCTAGGCACTGCTGGGGGGAGGAGAGGAGGAGTCAGGCTAGGCACTGCTGGGGGGAGGAGAGGAGAAGAGTCAGGCTAGGCACTGCTGGGGGGAGGAGAGGAGGAGTCAGGCTAGGCACTGCTGGGGGGAGGAGAGGAGGAGTCAGGCTAGGCACTGCTGGGGGGAGGAGAGGAGGAGTCAGGCTAGGCACTGCTGGGGGGAGGAGAGGAGGAGTCAGGCTAGGCACTGCTAGGGGGAAGGGAGGGGGGGGCGGGGGGGAGAAAGGGAGGAGTCAGGCTAGGCACTGCTGGGGGGAAGGGAGGAGTCAGGCTAGGCACTGCTGGGGGGAGGAGAGGGAGGAGTCAGGCTAGGCACTGCTGGGGGGGGAGGAGAGGAGGAGTCAGGCTAGGCACTGCTGGGGGGAGGAGAGGAGGAGTCAGGCTAGGCACTGCTGGGGGGAGGGGAGGAGTCAGGCTAGGCACTGCTGGGGGGAGGAGAGGAGGAGTCAGGCTAGGCACTGCTGGGGGGAGCGGGGGGAGAGGAGGAGTCAGGCTAGGCACTGCTGGGGGGGAGAGGAGGAGTCAGGCTAGGCACTGCTGGGGGGAGGCTGAAGTTCAGCTGGGGGAGGGGGGAGAGAAGGGGAGGAGTAAGGCTGGCCTCTGCTGGGGCACTGATCGGGGAGGGGGTTGTTGAAGACTATAAGGGGGGAGGAGTCAGGCTGGGTCTGTGCTGGGGGGAGGGGCAGGCTCCTCTGGGGGGGGGGTGTACACACAATGGCTCAGGCCGGCTGTTGCTTTGATGATTTCTTACCTACATCAGGATCAAAGGGGTTGGATGTGAAGAGCGGCATGGCTGCGGTGCTCACTGCTGAGGCCTGCTCCTCTGCTCTCCGGGCTCCTGCGGTGTGTCTGTCCTGCTCCTCCTCCACTACAGCATCAGAGCCCCGGAGAGGCCACAGCACTGCCGCCCGGCCGCTGGATGCTGAGCACAGAGAGCTGAAGGACCTGCGGTGATGTCACAGTCATGTGATGAGTCACATGGATGGGCGGGGTCAGAGGCTGGAGGAGGGGGCGGTGACTACTAGTGTGTAGTGTATAGGCCGGGGGTGCGGACTGCTCCAATGTAATTGTGTAATGTAGCAGAGCTGTGTGTGTAATGTAAGAGAGCACAGCTGTGTGTATAGTGTATGTGCAGCACAGCTGTGTGTATAGTGTATGTGCAGCAGAGCTGTGTGTATAGTGTATGTGCAGCAGAGCTGTGTGTATAGTGTATGTGCAGCACAGCTGTGTGTATAGTGTATGTATAGCAGAGCTGTGTGTGTAATGTAAGAGAGCACAGCTGTGTGTATAGTGTATGTGCAGCACAGTAGTGTGTATAGTGTATGTGCAGCAGAGCTGTGTGTGTATAGTGTATGTGCAGCACACCTGTGTGTATAGTGTATGTGCAGCAGAGCTGTGTGTATAGTGTATGTGCAGCACAGCTGTGTGTGTATAGTGTATGTGCAGCACACCTGTGTGTATAGTGTATGTGCAGCAGAGCTGTGTGTATAGTGTATGTGCAGCACAGCTGTGTGTATAGTGTATGTGCAGCACAGCTGTGTGTATAGTGTATGTGCAGCAGAGCTGTGTGTATAGTGTATGTGCAGCACAATTGTGTGTATAGTGTATGTATAGCAGAGCAGTGTGTATAGTGTATGTGCAGCACAGCTGTGTGTGTATAGTGTATGTGCAGCACAGCTGTGTGTATAGTGTATGTGCAGCAGAGCTGTGTGTATAGTGTATGTGCAGCACAGCAGTGTGTATAGTGTATGTGCAGCACAGCTGTGTGTATAGTGTATGTGCAGCACAGCTGTGTGTATAGTGTATGTGCAGCAGAGCTGTGTGTATAGTGTATGTGCAGCACAGCAGTGTGTATAGTGTATGTGCAGCACAGCTGTGTGTGTATAGTGTATGTGCAGCACACCTGTGTGTATAGTGTATGTGCAACACAGCTGTGTGTGTAATGTAGGAGAGCACAGCTGTGTGTATAGTGTATGTGCAGCAGAGCTGTGTGTATAGTGTATGTGCAGCACAGCAGTGTGTATAGTGTATGTGCAGCACAGCTGTGTGTGTATAGTGTATGTGCAGCACACCTGTGTGTATAGTGTATGTGCAGCACAGCTGTGTGTATAGTGTATGTGCAGCACAGCAGTGTGTATAGTGTATGTGCAGCACAGCAGTGTGTATAGTGTATGGAGAGCACACCTGTGTGTATAGTGTATGTGCAGCAGAGCTGTGTGTATAGTGTATGTGCAGCACAGCTGTGTGTGTAATGTAGGAGAGCACAGCTGTGTGTATAGTGTATGTGCAGCACACCTGTGTGTATAGTGTATGTGCAGCACAGCTGTGTGTGTATAGTGTATGTGCAGCAGAGCTGTGTGTATAGTGTATGTGCAGCAGAGCTGTGTGTATAGTGTATGCGCAGCACAGCAGTGTGTATAGTGTATGTGCAGCACACCTGTGTGTATAGTGTATGTGCAGCACAGCTGTGTGTGTATAGTGTATGTCAGCAGCAGAGCTGTGTGTATAGTGTATGTGCAGCAGAGCTGTGTGTATAGTGTATGCGCAGCAGAGCTGTGTGTATAGTGTATGCGCAGCAGAGCTGTGTGTATAGTGTATGTGTAGCAGAGCTGTGTGTGTATAGTGTATGTGTTGCAGAGCTGTGTGTATAGTGTATATGCAGCAGAGCTGTGTGTATAGTGTATGTGCAGCACAGCTGTGTGTGTATAGTGTATGTGCAGCACAGCTGTGTGTATAGTGTATATGCAGCAAAGCTGTGTGTATAGTGTATGTGCAGCAGTGCTGTGTGTATAGTGTATGTGCAGCAGAGCTGTGTGTATAGTGTATGTGTAGCAGAGCTGTGTGTATAGTGTATGGAGAGCACAGCAGTGTGTATAGTGTATGGAGAGCACAGCAGTGTGTATAGTGTATGGAGAGCACAGCAGTGTGTATAGTGTATGGAGAGCACAGCAGTGTGTGTATAGTGTATGTGCAGCACAGCAGTGTGTATAGTGTATGTGCAGCAGAGCTGTGTGTATAGTGTATGTATAGCAGAGCGGAGCAGTGTGTGTAATGTAGGAGAGCACAGCTGTGTGTATAGTGTATGTGCAGCACAGCTGTGTGTATAGTGTATGTGCAGCACAGCTGTGTGTATAGTGTATGTGCAGCACAGCAGTGTGTATAGTGTATGTGCAGCACAGCTGTGTGTGTATAGTGTATGTGCAGCACAGCTGTTTGTATAGTGTATGTATAGCAGAGCTGTGTGTGTAATGTAGGAGAGCACAGCTGTGTGTATAGTGTATGTGCAGCAGAGCTGTGTGTATAGTGTATGTGCAGCACAGCAGTGTGTATAGTGTATGTGCAGCAGAGCTGTGTGTATAGTGTATGTGCAGCACAGCTGTGTGTATAGTGTATGTGCAGCAGAGCTGTGTGTATAGTGTATGTGCAGCACAGCAGTGTGTATAGTGTATGTGCAGCACAGCTGTGTGTGTATAGTGTATGTGCAGCACACCTGTGTGTATAGTGTATGTGCAGCACAGCTGTGTGTATAGTGTATGTGCAGCACAGCAGTGTGTATAGTGTATGGAGAGCACACCTGTGTGTATAGTGTATGTGCAGCAGAGCTGTGTGTATAGTGTATGTGCAGCACAGCAGTGTGTATAGTGTATGGAGAGCACAGCTGTGTGTATAGTGTATGTGCAGCAGAGCTGTGTGTATAGTGTATGTATAGCACAGCTGTGTGTGTAATGTAGGAGAGCACAGCTGTGTGTATAGTGTATGTATAGCAGAGCAGTGTGTATAGTGTAAGTGCAGCACACCTGTGTGTATAGTGTATGTGCAGCACAGCTGTGTGTGTATAGTGTATGTGCAGCAGAGCTGTGTGTATAGTGTATGTGCAGCAGAGCTGTGTGTATAGTGTATGCGCAGCACAGCAGTGTGTATAGTGTATGTGCAGCACACCTGTGTGTATAGTGTATGTGCAGCACAGCTGTGTGTATAGTGTATGTGCAGCACAGCTGTGTGTATAGTGTATGTGCAGCACAGCTGTGTGTGTATAGTGTATGTGCAGCAGAGCTGTGTGTATAGTGTATGTGCAGCAGAGCTGTGTGTATAGTGTATGCGCAGCAGAGCTGTGTGTATAGTGTATGTGTAGCAGAGCTGTGTGTGTATAGTGTATGTGTTGCAGAGCTGTGTGTATAGTGTATATGCAGCAGAGCTGTGTGTATAGTGTATGTGCAGCAGAGCTGTGTGTATAGTGTATGTGCAGCACAGCTGTGTGTATAGTGTATATGCAGCAAAGCTGTGTGTATAGTGTATGTGCAGCAGTGCTGTGTGTATAGTGTATGTGCAGCAGAGCTGTGTGTATAGTGTATGTGTAGCAGAGCTGTGTGTATAGTGTATGGAGAGCACAGCAGTGTGTATAGTGTATGGAGAGCACAGCAGTGTGTATAGTGTATGGAGAGCACAGCTGTGTGTATAGTGTATGGAGAGCACAGCTGTGTGTATAGTGTATGTGCAGCACAGCTGTGTGTGTATAGTGTGTGTGCAGCAGAGCAGTGTGTGTATAGTGTATGGAGAGCACAGCAGTGTGTATAGAGTATGTGCAGCACAGCTGTGTGTATAGTGTATGTATAGCAGAGCAGTGTGTGTAATGTAGGAGAGCACAGCTGTGTGTATAGTGTATGTGCAGCAGAGCTGTGTGTATAGTGTATGTGCAGCACAGCTGTGTGTATAGTGTATGCGCAGCAGAGCTGTGTGTATAGTGTATGTGCAGCACAGCTGTGTGTGTATAGTGTATGTGCAGCACAGCTGTGTGTGTATAGTGTATGTGCAGCAGAGCTGTGTGTATAGTGTATGTGTAGCAGAGCTGTGTGTGTATAGTGTATGTGTAGCAGAGCTGTGTGTATAGTGTATATGCAGCAGAGCTGTGTGTATAGTGTATGTGCAGCACAGCTGTGTGTGTATAGTGTATGTGCAGCACAGCTGTGTGTATAGTGTATGTGCAGCAGTGCTGTGTGTATAGTGTATGTGCAGCACAGTTGTGTGTATAGTGTATGTATAGCAGAGCAGTGTGTGTAATGTAAGAGAGCACAGCTGTGTGTATAGTGTATGGAGAGCACACCTGTGTGTATAGTGTATGGAGAGCACAGCTGTGTGTATAGTGTATGTGCAGCACACCTGTGTGTATAGTGTATGTGCAGCAGAGCTGTGTGTATAGTGTATGTGCAGCACAGCTGTGTGTATAGTGTATGTATAGCAGAGCTGTGTGTATAGTGTATGTGCAGCAGAGCTGTGTGTGTATAGTGTATGTGCAGCAGAGCTGTGTGTATAGTGTATGTGCAGCAGAGCTGTGTGTATAGTGTATGCGCAGCAGAGCTGTGTGTATAGTGTATGTGCAGCAGAGCTGTGTGTATAGTGTATGCGCAGCAGAGCTGTGTGTATAGTGTATGCGCAGCCAGCTGTGTGTGTATAGTGTATGTGCAGCACAGCTGTGTGTATAGTGTATGTGCAGCAGAGCTGTGTGTATAGTGTATGTGCAGCACAGCTGTGTGTGTATAGTGTATGTGCAGCACAGCTGTGTGTGTATAGTGTATGTGCAGCAGAGCTGTGTGTATAGTGTATGTGTAGCAGAGCTGTGTGTGTATAGTGTATGTGTAGCAGAGCTGTGTGTATAGTGTATGTGCAGCACAGCTGTGTGTGTATAGTGTATGTGCAGCACAGCTGTGTGTATAGTGTATATGCAGCAAAGCTGTGTGTATAGTGTATGTGCAGCAGTGCTGTGTGTATAGTGTATGTGCAGCACAATTGTGTGTATAGTGTATGTATAGCAGAGCAGTGTGTATAGTGTATGTGCAGCAGAGCTGTGTGTATAGTGTATGTGTAGCAGAGCTGTGTGTATAGTGTATGGAGAGCACAGCAGTGTGTATAGTGTATGCAGAGCACAGCAGTGTGTATAGTGTATGGAGAGCAAAGCAGTGTGTATAGTGTATGTGCAGCAGAGCTGTGTGTGTATAGTGTATGTGCAGCACAGCTGTGTGTATAGTGTATGTGCAGCAGTGCTGTGTGTAATGTAAGAGAGCACAGCAGTGTGTATAGTGTATGTGCAGCAGAGCTGTGTGTGTATAGTGTATGTGCAGCACAGCTTGTGTATAGTGTATGTGCAGCAGAGCTGTGTGTGTAATGTAGGAGAGCACAGCAGTGTGTATAGTGTATGTGCAGCACAGCTGTGTGTATAGTGTATGTATAGCAGAGCAGTGTGTGTAATGTAAGAGAGCACAGCTGTGTGTATAGTGTATGTGCAGCACAGCAGTGTGTATAGTGTATGTGCAGCACAGCTGTGTGTGTATAGTGTATGTGCAGCACAGCTGTGTGTATAGTGTATGGAGAGCACAGCAGTGTGTATAGTGTATGGAGAGCACAGCAGTGTGTATAGTGTGTGTGCAGCAGAGCTGTGTGTATAGTGTATGTATAGCAGAGCAGTGTGTGTAATGTAGGAGAGCACAGCAGTGTGTATAGTGTATGGAGAGCACAGCTGTGTGTATAGTGTATGTGCAGCACAGCTGTGTGTATAGTGTATATGCAGCACAGCTGTGTGTATAGTGTATGTGCAGCAGAGCTGTGTGTATAGTGTATGTGCAGCACAGCTGTGTGTATAGTGTATGGAGAGCACAGCAGTGTGTATAGTGTATGTGCAGCAGAGCTGTGTGTATAGTGTATGTGCAGCACAGCTGTGTGTATAGTGTATGGAGAGCACAGCAGTGTGTATAGTGTAAGGAGAGCAGAGCAGTGTGTGTAATGTAGGAGAGCACAGCTGTGTGTATAGTGTATGTATAGCACAGCTGTGTGTGTAATGTAGGAGAGCACAGCTGTGTGTATAGTGTATGTGCAGCACAGCAGTGTGTGTATAGTGTATGTGCAGCACAGCAGTGTGTATAGTGTATGTGCAGCAGAGCTGTGTGTATAGTGTATGTATAGCAGAGCAGTGTGTGTAATGTAGGAGAGCACAGCTGTGTGTATAGTGTATGTGTAGCAGAGCTGTGTGTATAGTGTATGTGCAGCACAGCTGTGTGTATAGTGTATGGAGAGCACAGCAGTGTGTATAGTGTATGGAGAGCACAGCTGTGTGTATAGTGTATGTGCAGCAGAGCTGTGTGTATAGTGTATGTGCAGCACAGCTGTGTGTATAGTGTATGTGCAGCACAGTGTGTGTATAGTGTATGTATAGCAGAGCTGTGTGTGTAATGTAAGAGAGCACAGCTGTGTGTATAGTGTATGGAGAGCACAGCAGTGTGTATAGTGTATGTGCAGCACAGCTGTGTGTATAGTGTATGGAGAGCACAGCAGTGTGTATAGTGTATGTGCAGCACAGCTGTGTGTATAGTGTATGTGCAGCAGAGCTGTGTGTATAGTGTTTGTATAGCAGAGCAGTGTGTGTAATGTAGGAGAGCACAGCTGTGTGTATAGTGTATGGAGAGCACAGCAGTGTGTATAGTGTATGGAGAGCACAGCTGTGTGTATAGTGTATGGAGAGCAGAGCAGTGTGTGTGTAATGTAAGAGAGCACAGCAGTGTGTATAGTGTATGTGCAGCACAGCAGTGTGTATAGTGTATGTGCAGCACAGCTGTGTGTATAGTGTATGGAGAGCACAGCAGTGTGTATAGTGTATGGAGAGCACAGCAGTGTGTATAGTGTATGTGCAGCACAGCTGTGTGTATAGTGTATGTGCAGCAGAGCTGTGTGTATAGTGTTTGTATAGCAGAGCAGTGTGTGTAATGTAGGAGAGCACAGCTGTGTGTATAGTGTATGGAGAGCACAGCAGTGTGTATAGTGTATGGAGAGCAGAGCAGTGTTTGTGTAATGTAAGACAGCACAGCTGTGTGTATAGTGTATGTGCAGCACAGCAGTGTGTATAGTGTATGTGCAGCACAGCTGTGTGTATAGTGTATGGAGAGCACACCTGTGTGTATAGTGTATGTGCAGCAGAGCTGTGTGTATAGTGTATGTATAGCAGAGCAGTGTGTGTAATGTAGGAGAGCACAGCTGTGTGTATAGTGTATGTGCAGCACAGCTGTGTGTATAGTGTATGTGCAGCACAGCAGTATGTATAGTGTATGTGCAGCAGAGCTGTGTGTATAGTGTATGTATAGCAGTGCAGTGTGTGTAATGTAAGAGAGCACAGCAGTGTGTATAGTGTATGTGCAGCACAGCAGTGTGTGTATAGTGTATGTGCAGCACAGCAGTGTGTATAGTGTATGTGCAGCAGAGCTGTGTGTATAGTGTATGTGCAGCACAGCAGTGTGTATAGTGTATGGAGAGCACAGCAGTGTGTATAGTGTGTGTGCAGCAGAGCTGTGTGTATAGTGTATGTATAGCAGAGCAGTGTGTGTAATGTAGGAGAGCACAGCAGTGTGTATAGTGTATGGAGAGCACAGCTGTGTGTATAGTGTATGTGCAGCACAGCTGTGTGTATAGTGTATGTGCAGCAGAGCTGTGTGTATAGTGTATGTGCAGCAGAGCTGTGTGTATAGTGTATGTGCAGCACATCTGTGTGTATAGTGTATGTATAGCAGAGCTGTGTGTGTAATGTAAGAGAGAACAGCTGTGTGTATAGTGTATGTATAGCAGAGCAGTGTGTATAGTGTATGGAGAGCACAGCAGTGTGTATAGTGTATGTGCAGCACAGCAGTATGTATAGTGTATGTGCAGCAGAGCTGTGTGTATAGTGTATGTATAGCAGTGCAGTGTGTGTAATGTAAGAGAGCACAGCAGTGTGTATAGTGTATGTGCAGCACAGCAGTGTGTGTATAGTGTATGTGCAGCACAGCAGTGTGTATAGTGTATGTGCAGCAGAGCTGTGTGTATAGTGTATGTGCAGCACAGCAGTGTGTATAGTGTATGGAGAGCACAGCAGTGTGTATAGTGTGTGTGCAGCAGAGCTGTGTGTATAGTGTATGTATAGCAGAGCAGTGTGTGTAATGTAGGAGAGCACAGCAGTGTGTATAGTGTATGGAGAGCACAGCTGTGTGTATAGTGTATGTGCAGCACAGCTGTGTGTATAGTGTATGTGCAGCAGAGCTGTGTGTATAGTGTATGTGCAGCAGAGCTGTGTGTATAGTGTATGTGCAGCACATCTGTGTGTATAGTGTATGTATAGCAGAGCTGTGTGTGTAATGTAAGAGAGAACAGCTGTGTGTATAGTGTATGTATAGCAGAGCAGTGTGTATAGTGTATGGAGAGCACAGCAGTGTGTATAGTGTATGTGCAGCACAGCTGTGTGTATAGTGTATGTGCAGCACAGCTGTGTGTATAGTGTATGTGCAGCAGAGCTGTGTGTATAGTGTGTGTGCAGCACAGCTGTGTGTATAGTGTATGTGCAGCACAGCAGTGTGTATAGTGTATGTGCAGCAGAGCTGTGTGTATAGTGTATGTATAGCAGAGCAGTGTGTGTAATGTAGGAGAGCACAGCTGTGTGTATAGTGTATGTGCAGCAGAGCTGTGTGTATAGTGTATGTGCAGCACAGCTGTATGTGTAATGTAGGAGAGCACAGCTGTGTGTATAGTGTATGTGCAGCACAGCTGTGTGTATAGTGTATGTGCAGCACAGCTGTGTGTATAGTGTATGTGCAGCACAGCAGTGTGTATAGTGTATGTGCAGCACAGCTGTGTGTGTATAGTGTATGTGCAGCACAGCTGTTTGTATAGTGTATGTATAGCAGAGCTGTGTGTGTAATGTAGGAGAGCACAGCTGTGTGTATAGTGTATGTACAGCAGAGCTGTGTGTATAGTGTATGTGCAGCACAGCAGTGTGTATAGTGTATGTGCAGCAGAGCTGTGTGTATAGTGTATGTGCAGCACAGCTGTGTGTATAGTGTATGTGCAGCAGAGCTGTGTGTATAGTGTATGTGCAGCACAGCAGTGTGTATAGTGTATGTGCAGCACAGCTGTGTGTGTATAGTGTATGTGCAGCACACCTGTGTGTATAGTGTATGTGCAGCACAGCTGTGTGTATAGTGTATGTGCAGCACAGCAGTGTGTATAGTGTATGGAGAGCACACCTGTGTGTATAGTGTATGTGCAGCAGAGCTGTGTGTATAGTGTATGTGCAGCACAGCAGTGTGTATAGTGTATGGAGAGCACAGCTGTGTGTATAGTGTATGTGCAGCAGAGCTGTGTGTATAGTGTATGTATAGCACAGCTGTGTGTGTAATGTAGGAGAGCACAGCTGTGTGTATAGTGTATGTATAGCAGAGCAGTGTGTATAGTGTAAGTGCAGCACACCTGTGTGTATAGTGTATGTGCAGCACAGCTGTGTGTGTATAGTGTATGTGCAGCAGAGCTGTGTGTATAGTGTATGTGCAGCACAGCTGTGTGTATAGTGTATGTGCAGCACAGCTGTGTGTATAGTGTATGCGCAGCACAGCAGTGTGTATAGTGTATGTGCAGCACACCTGTGTGTATAGTGTATGTGCAGCACAGCTGTGTGTATAGTGTATGTGCAGCACAGCTGTGTGTATAGTGTATGTGCAGCACAGCTGTGTGTGTATAGTGTATGTGCAGCAGAGCTGTGTGTATAGTGTATGTGCAGCAGAGCTGTGTGTATAGTGTATGCGCAGCAGAGCTGTGTGTATAGTGTATGTGTAGCAGAGCTGTGTGTGTATAGTGTATGTGTTGCAGAGCTGTGTGTATAGTGTATATGCAGCAGAGCTGTGTGTATAGTGTATGTGCAGCACAGCTGTGTGTGTATAGTGTATGTGCAGCACAGCTGTGTGTATAGTGTATATGCAGCAAAGCTGTGTGTATAGTGTATGTGCAGCAGTGCTGTGTGTATAGTGTATGTGCAGCAGAGCTGTGTGTATAGTGTATGGAGAGCACAGCAGTGTGTATAGTGTATGGAGAGCACAGCAGTGTGTATAGTGTATGGAGAGCACAGCTGTGTGTATAGTGTATGGAGAGCACAGCTGTGTGTATAGTGTATGTGCAGCACAGCTGTGTGTGTATAGTGTGTGTGCAGCAGAGCAGTGTGTGTATAGTGTATGGAGAGCACAGCAGTGTGTATAGAGTATGTGCAGCACAGCTGTGTGTATAGTGTATGTATAGCAGAGCAGTGTGTGTAATGTAGGAGAGCACAGCTGTGTGTATAGTGTATGTGCAGCAGAGCTGTGTGTATAGTGTATGTGCAGCACAGCTGTGTGTATAGTGTATGCGCAGCAGAGCTGTGTGTATAGTGTATGTGCAGCACAGCTGTGTGTGTATAGTGTATGTGCAGCACAGCTGTGTGTGTATAGTGTATGTGCAGCAGAGCTGTGTGTATAGTGTATGTGTAGCAGAGCTGTGTGTGTATAGTGTATGTGTAGCAGAGCTGTGTGTATAGTGTATATGCAGCAGAGCTGTGTGTATAGTGTATGTGCAGCACAGCTGTGTGTGTATAGTGTATGTGCAGCACAGCTGTGTGTATAGTGTATGTGCAGCAGTGCTGTGTGTATAGTGTATGTGCAGCACAGTTGTGTGTATAGTGTATGTATAGCAGAGCAGTGTGTGTAATGTAAGAGAGCACAGCTGTGTGTATAGTGTATGGAGAGCACACCTGTGTGTATAGTGTATGGAGAGCACAGCTGTGTGTATAGTGTATGTGCAGCACACCTGTGTGTATAGTGTATGTGCAGCAGAGCTGTGTGTATAGTGTATGTGCAGCACAGCTGTGTGTATAGTGTATGTATAGCAGAGCTGTGTGTATAGTGTATGTGCAGCAGAGCTGTGTGTGTATAGTGTATGTGCAGCAGAGCTGTGTGTATAGTGTATGTGCAGCAGAGCTGTGTGTATAGTGTATGCGCAGCAGAGCTGTGTGTATAGTGTATGTGCAGCAGAGCTGTGTGTATAGTGTATGCGCAGCAGAGCTGTGTGTATAGTGTATGCGCAGCACAGCTGTGTGTGTATAGTGTATGTGCAGCACAGCTGTGTGTATAGTGTATGTGCAGCAGAGCTGTGTGTATAGTGTATGTGCAGCACAGCTGTGTGTGTATAGTGTATGTGCAGCACAGCTGTGTGTGTATAGTGTATGTGCAGCAGAGCTGTGTGTATAGTGTATGTGTAGCAGAGCTGTGTGTGTATAGTGTATGTGTAGCAGAGCTGTGTGTATAGTGTATGTGCAGCACAGCTGTGTGTGTATAGTGTATGTGCAGCACAGCTGTGTGTATAGTGTATATGCAGCAAAGCTGTGTGTATAGTGTATGTGCAGCAGTGCTGTGTGTATAGTGTATGTGCAGCACAATTGTGTGTATAGTGTATGTATAGCAGAGCAGTGTGTATAGTGTATGTGCAGCAGAGCTGTGTGTATAGTGTATGTGTAGCAGAGCTGTGTGTATAGTGTATGGAGAGCACAGCAGTGTGTATAGTGTATGCAGAGCACAGCAGTGTGTATAGTGTATGGAGAGCAAAGCAGTGTGTATAGTGTATGTGCAGCAGAGCTGTGTGTGTATAGTGTATGTGCAGCACAGCTGTGTGTATAGTGTATGTGCAGCAGTGCTGTGTGTAATGTAAGAGAGCACAGCAGTGTGTATAGTGTATGTGCAGCAGAGCTGTGTGTGTATAGTGTATGTGCAGCACAGCTGTGTGTATAGTGTATGTGCAGCAGAGCTGTGTGTGTAATGTAGGAGAGCACAGCAGTGTGTATAGTGTATGTGCAGCACAGCTGTGTGTATAGTGTATGTATAGCAGAGCAGTGTGTGTAATGTAAGAGAGCACAGCTGTGTGTATAGTGTATGTGCAGCACAGCAGTGTGTATAGTGTATGTGCAGCACAGCTGTGTGTGTATAGTGTATGTGCAGCACAGCTGTGTGTATAGTGTATGGAGAGCACAGCAGTGTGTATAGTGTATGGAGAGCACAGCAGTGTGTATAGTGTGTGTGCAGCAGAGCTGTGTGTATAGTGTATGTATAGCAGAGCAGTGTGTGTAATGTAGGAGAGCACAGCAGTGTGTATAGTGTATGGAGAGCACAGCTGTGTGTATAGTGTATGTGCAGCACAGCTGTGTGTATAGTGTATGTGCAGCACAGCTGTGTGTATAGTGTATGTGCAGCAGAGCTGTGTGTATAGTGTATGTGCAGCACAGCTGTGTGTATAGTGTATGGAGAGCACAGCAGTGTGTATAGTGTATGTGCAGCAGAGCTGTGTGTATAGTGTATGTGCAGCACAGCTGTGTGTATAGTGTATGGAGAGCACAGCAGTGTGTATAGTGTAAGGAGAGCAGAGCAGTGTGTGTAATGTAGGAGAGCACAGCTGTGTGTATAGTGTATGTATAGCACAGCTGTGTGTGTAATGTAGGAGAGCACAGCTGTGTGTATAGTGTATGTGCAGCACAGCAGTGTGTGTATAGTGTATGTGCAGCACAGCAGTGTGTATAGTGTATGTGCAGCAGAGCTGTGTGTATAGTGTATGTATAGCAGAGCAGTGTGTGTAATGTAGGAGAGCACAGCTGTGTGTATAGTGTATGTGTAGCAGAGCTGTGTGTATAGTGTATGTGCAGCACAGCTGTGTGTATAGTGTATGGAGAGCACAGCAGTGTGTATAGTGTATGGAGAGCACAGCTGTGTGTATAGTGTATGTGCAGCAGAGCTGTGTGTATAGTGTATGTGCAGCACAGCTGTGTGTATAGTGTATGTGCAGCACAGCTGTGTGTATAGTGTATGTATAGCAGAGCTGTGTGTGTAATGTAAGAGAGCACAGCTGTGTGTATAGTGTATGGAGAGCACAGCAGTGTGTATAGTGTATGTGCAGCACAGCTGTGTGTATAGTGTATGGAGAGCACAGCAGTGTGTATAGTGTATGTGCAGCACAGCTGTGTGTATAGTGTATGTGCAGCAGAGCTGTGTGTATAGTGTTTGTATAGCAGAGCAGTGTGTGTAATGTAGGAGAGCACAGCTGTGTGTATAGTGTATGGAGAGCACAGCAGTGTGTATAGTGTATGGAGAGCACAGCTGTGTGTATAGTGTATGGAGAGCAGAGCAGTGTGTGTGTAATGTAAGAGAGCACAGCAGTGTGTATAGTGTATGTGCAGCTCAGCAGTGTGTATAGTGTATGTGCAGCACAGCTGTGTGTATAGTGTATGGAGAGCACAGCAGTGTGTATAGTGTATGTGCAGCACAGCTGTGTGTATAGTGTATGGAGAGCACAGCAGTGTGTATAGTGTATGGAGAGCACAGCAGTGTGTATAGTGTATGTGCAGCACAGCTGTGTGTATAGTGTATGTGCAGCAGAGCTGTGTGTATAGTGTTTGTATAGCAGAGCAGTGTGTGTAATGTAGGAGAGCACAGCTGTGTGTATAGTGTATGGAGAGCACAGCAGTGTGTATAGTGTATGGAGAGCAGAACAGTGTTTGTGTAATGTAAGAGAGCACAGCAGTGTGTATAGTGTATGTGCAGCACAGCAGTGTGTATAGTGTATGTGCAGCACAGCTGTGTGTATAGTGTATGGAGAGCACACCTGTGTGTATAGTGTATGTGCAGCAGAGCTGTGTGTATAGTGTATGTATAGCAGAGCAGTGTGTGTAATGTAGGAGAGCACAGCAGTGTGTATAGTGTATGTGCAGCAGAGCTGTGTGTATAGTGTATGTGCAGCACAGCTGTGTGTATAGTGTATGTGCAGCACAGCAGTATGTATAGTGTATGTGCAGCAGAGCTGTGTGTATAGTGTATGTATAGCAGTGCAGTGTGTGTAATGTAAGAGAGCACAGCAGTGTGTATAGTGTATGTGCAGCACAGCAGTGTGTGTATAGTGTATGTGCAGCACAGCAGTGTGTATAGTGTATGTGCAGCAGAGCTGTGTGTATAGTGTATGTGCAGCACAGCAGTGTGTATAGTGTATGGAGAGCACAGCAGTGTGTATAGTGTGTGTGCAGCAGAGCTGTGTGTATAGTGTATGTATAGCAGAGCAGTGTGTGTAATGTAGGAGAGCACAGCAGTGTGTATAGTGTATGGAGAGCACAGCTGTGTGTATAGTGTATGTGCAGCACAGCTGTGTGTATAGTGTATGTGCAGCACAGCTGTGTGTATAGTGTATGTGCAGCAGAGCTGTGTGTATAGTGTATGTGCAGCACAGCTGTGTGTATAGTGTATGTATAGCAAAGCTGTGTGTGTAATGTAAGAGAGCACAGCTGTGTGTATAGTGTATGGAGAGCACAGCAGTGTGTATAGTGTATGGAGAGCACAGCAGTGTGTATAGTGTATGTGTAGCAGAGCTGTGTGTATAGTGTATGTATAGCAGAGCTGTGTGTATAGTGTATGTATAGCAGAGCAGTGTGTGTAATGTAGGAGAGCACAGCTGTGTGTATAGTGTATGTATAGCACAGCTGTGTGTGTAATGTAGGAGAGCACAGCTGTGTGTATAGTGTATGTGCAGCACAGCAGTGTGTATAGTGTATGTGCAGCAGAGCTGTGTGTATAGTGTATGTATAGCAGAGCAGTGTGTGTAATGTAGGAGAGCACAGCTGTGTGTATAGTGTATGTGCAGCACAGCTGTGTGTATAGTGTATGGAGAGCACAGCAGTGTGTATAGTGTATGGAGAGCACAGCTGTGTGTATAGTGTATGTGCAGCAGAGCTGTGTGTATAGTGTATGTGCAGCACAGCTGTGTGTATAGTGTATGTGCAGCACAGCTGTGTGTATAGTGTATGTATAGCAGAGCTGTGTGTGTAATGTAGGAGAGCACAGCTGTGTGTATAGTGTATGGAGAGCACAGCTGTGTGTATAGTGTATGGAGAGCAGAGCAGTGTGTGTGTAATGTAAGAGAGCACAGCAGTGTGTATAGTGTATGTGCAGCACAGCAGTGTGTATAGTGTATGTGCAGCACAGCTGTGTGTATAGTGTATGGAGAGCACAGCAGTGTGTATAGTGTATGTGCAGCACAGCTGTGTGTATAGTGTATGGAGAGCACAGCAGTGTGTATAGTGTATGGAGAGCACAGCAGTGTGTATAGTGTATGTGCAGCACAGCTGTGTGTATAGTGTATGTGCAGCAGAGCTGTGTGTATAGTGTTTGTATAGCAGAGCAGTGTGTGTAATGTAGGAGAGCACAGCTGTGTGTATAGTGTATGGAGAGCACAGCTGTGTGTATAGTGTATGGAGAGCAGAGCAGTGTGTGTGTAATGTAAGAGAGCACAGCAGTGTGTATAGTGTATGTGCAGCACAGCAGTGTGTATAGTGTATGTGCAGCACAGCTGTGTGTATAGTGTATGGAGAGCACACCTGTGTGTATAGTGTATGTGCAGCAGAGCTGTGTGTATAGTGTATGTATAGCAGAGCAGTGTGTGTAATGTAGGAGAGCACAGCTGTGTGTATAGTGTATGTGCAGCACAGCTGTGTGTATAGTGTATGTGCAGCACAGCAGTATGTATAGTGTATGTGCAGCAGAGCTGTGTGTATAGTGTATGTATAGCAGTGCAGTGTGTGTAATGTAAGAGAGCACAGCAGTGTGTATAGTGTATGTGCAGCACAGCTGTGTGTATAGTGTATGTATAGCAGAGCAGTGTGTGTAATGTAGGAGAGCACAGCTGTGTGTATAGTGTATGTGCAGCACAGCAGTGTGTATAGTGTATGTGCAGCAGAGCTGTGTGTATAGTGTATGTGCAGCACAGCAGTGTGTATAGTGTATGGAGAGAACAGCAGTGTGTATAGTGTATGGAGAGCACAGCAGTGTGTATAGTGTATGTGCAGCACAGCAGTGTGTGTATAGTGTATGTGCAGCACAGCAGTGTGTATAGTGTATGTGCAGCAGAGCTGTGTGTATAGTGTATGTATAGGAGCAGTGTGTGTAATGTAGGAGAGCACAGCTGTGTGTATAGTGTATGTGTAGCAGAGCTGTGTGTATAGTGTATGTGCAGCACAGCTGTGTGTATAGTGTATGGAGAGCACAGCAGTGTGTATAGTGTATGTATAGCAGAGCAGTGTGTATAGTGTATGTGCAGCAGAGCTGTGTGTATAGTGTATGTGTAGCAGAGCTGTGTGTATAGTGTATGGAGAGCACAGCTGTGTGTATAGTGTATGGAGAGCACAGCAGTGTGTATAGTGTAAGGAGAGCAGAGCAGTGTGTATAGTGTATGTGCAGCACAGCAGTGTGTATAGTGTATGGAGAGCACAGCTGTGTGTATAGTGTATGTGCAGCACAGCTGTGTGTATAGTGTATGTGCAGCACAGCTGTGTGTATAGTGTATGTGCAGCACAGCTGTGTGTATAGTGTATGTGCAGCACAGCTGTGTGTATAGTGTATGTGCAGCAGAGCTGTGTGTATAGTGTATGGAGAGCACAGCTGTGTGTATAGTGTATGTGCAGCACAGCTGTGTGTATAGTGTATGGAGAGCAGAGCAGTGTGTGTAATGTAGGAGAGCACAGCTGTGTGTATAGTGTATGTGCAGCAGAGCTGTGTGTATAGTGTATGTGCAGCCAGCTGTGTGTATAGTGTATGTGCAGCACAGCTGTGTGTATAGTGTATGGAGAGCACAGCAGTGTGTATAGTGTATGTATAGCAGAGCAGTGTGTGTAATGTAGGAGAGCACAGCTGTGTGTATAGTGTATGTGCAGCACAGCTGTGTGTATAGTGTATGTGCAGCACAGCTGTGTGTATAGTGTATGTGCAGCAGAGCTGTGTGTATAGTGATGTATAGCAGAGCAGTGTGTGTAATGTAGGAGAGCACAGCAGTGTGTATAGTGTATGTGCAGCAGAGCTGTGTGTATAGTGTATGTATAGCAGAGCAGTGTGTGTAATGTAAGAGAGCACAGCAGTGTGTATAGTGTATGTGCAGCACAGCTGTGTGTATAGTGTATGTGCAGCACAGCTGTGTGTATAGTATATGTATAGCAGAGCTGTGTGTGTAATGTAAGAGAGCACAGCTGTGTGTATAGTGTATGTGCAGCACAGCTGTGTGTATAGTGTATGTGCAGCACAGCTGTGTGTATAGTGTATGTATAGCAGAGCTGGTGGTAATGTAAGAGAGCACAGCTGTGTGTATAGTGTATGTGCAGCACAGCAGTGGTATAGTGTATGTGCAGCACAGCAGTGTGTATAGTGTATGTGCAGCACAGCTGTGTGTATAGTGTATGTATAGCAGAGCAGTGTGTGTAATGTAGGAGAGCACAGCAGTGTGTATAGTGTATGTGCAGCACAGCTGTGTGTATAGTGTATGTATAGCAGAGCTGTGTGTATAGTGTATGGAGAGCACAGCAGTGTGTATAGTGTATGGAGAGCACAGCAGTGTGTATAGTGTATGTGCAGCAGAGCTGTGTGTATAGTGTATGTGCAGCAGAGCTGTGTGTATAGTGTATGTATAGCAGAGCAGTGTGTATAGTGTATGGAGAGCACAGCAGTGTGTATACTGTATGTGCAGCAGAGCTGTGTGTATAGTGTATGTGCAGCAGAGCTGGGATAGTGTATGTATAGCAGGCAGTGTGTTAATGTAGGAGAGCACAGCAGTGTGTATAGTGTATGTGCAGCACAGCTGTGTGTATAGTGTATGTATAGCAGAGCTGTGTGTATAGTGTATGGAGAGCACAGCAGTGTGTATAGTGTATGGAGAGCACAGCTGTGTGTATAGTGTGTGTGCAGCAGAGCTGTGTATATAGGTATGTGCAGCAGAGCTGTGTGTATAGTGTATGTATAGCAGAGCAGGGGTAATGTAGGAGAGCACAGCTGTGTGTATAGTGTATGTGCAGCAGAGCTATGTGTATAGTGTGTGTGCAGCAGAGCTGTGTGTATAGTGTATGTGCAGCAGAGCTGTGTGTATAGTGTATGTATAGCAGAGCAGGGGTAATGTAGGAGAGCACAGCTGTGTGATAGTGTATGTATAGCAGAGCTGTGTGTGTAATGTAGGAGAGCACAGCTGTGTGTATAGTGTATGTGCAGCAGAGCTGTGTGTATAGTGAATGTATAGTAGAGCTGTGGGTATGTAGGAGAGCACAGCTGGGTGTAATGTAGGAGAGCACAGCAGTGTGTATAGTGTATGTGCAGCACAGCTGTGTGTATAGTGTATGTATAGCAGAGCTGTGTGTATAGTGTATGGAGAGCACAGCAGTGTGTATAGTGTAGGAGAGCACAGCAGTGTGTATAGTGTATGTGCAGCAGAGCTGTGTGTATAGTGTATGTGCAGCAGAGCTGTGTATAGTGTATGTATAGCAGAGCAGTGTGTGTAATGTAGGAGAGCACAGCAGTGTGTATAGTGTATGTGCAGCACAGCTGTGTGTATAGTGTATGTATAGCAGAGCTGTGTGTATAGGATGGAGAGCACAGCAGTGTGTATAGTGTATGGAGAGCACAGCTGTGGTATAGGGGGCAGCAGAGCTGTGTGTATAGTGTATGTGCAGCAGAGCTGTGTGTATAGTGTATGTATAGCAGAGCTGGGAAGTGATGGAGAGCACAGCAGTGTGTATAGGATGGAGAGCACAGCTGTGTGTATAGTGTGTGTGCAGCAGAGCTGTGTGTATAGTGTATGTATAGCAGAGCAGTGTGTATAGTGTATGGAGAGCACAGCAGTGTGTATAGTGTATGTGCAGCAGAGCTGTGTGTATAGTGTATGTGCAGCAGAGCTGTGTGTATAGTGTATGTATAGCAGAGCAGTGTGTGTAATGTAGGAGAGCACAGCAGTGTGTATAGTGTATGTGCAGCACAGCTGTGTGTATAGTGTATGTATAGCAGAGCTGTGTGTATAGTGTATGGAGAGCACAGCTGTGTGTATAGTGTGTGTGCAGCAGAGCTGTGTGTATAGTGTATGTGCAGCAGAGCTGTGTGTATAGTGTATGTATAGCAGAGCAGTGTGTGTAATGTAGGAGAGCACAGCTGTGTGTATAGTGTATGTGCAGCAGAGCTGTGTGTATAGTGTGTGTGCAGCAGAGCTGTGTGTATAGGTATGTGCAGCAGAGCTGTGTGTATAGTGTATGTATAGCAGAGCAGTGGTGTAATGTAGGAGAGCACAGCTGTGTGTATAGTGTATGTATAGCAGAGCTGTGTGTGTAATGTAGGAGAGCACAGCTGTGTGTATAGTGTATGTGCAGCAGAGCTGTGTGTATAGTGAATGTATAGTAGAGCTGTGTGTGTAATGTAGGAGAGCACAGCAGTGTGTATAGTGTATGGAGAGCACAGCTGTGTGTATAGTGTATGTGCAGCAGAGCTGTGTGTATAGTGTATGTATAGCAGAGCAGTGTGTGTAATGTAGGAGAGCACAGCTGTGTGTATAGTGTATGTATAGCAGAGCTGTGTGTGTAATGTAGGAGAGCACAGCTGTGTGTATAGTGTATGTGCAGCAGAGCTGTGTGTATAGTGAATGTATAGTAGAGCTGTGTGTGTAATGTAGGAGAGCACAGCTGTGTGGAATGTAGGAGAGCACAGCAGTGTGTATAGTGTATGTGCAGCACAGCTGTGTGTATAGTGTATGTATAGCAGAGCTGTGTGTATAGGTATGGAGAGCACAGCAGTGTGTATAGTGTATGGAGAGCACAGCAGTGTGTATAGTGTATGTGCAGCAGAGCTGTGTGTATAGTGTATGTGCAGCAGAGCTGTGTGATAGTGTATGTATAGCAGAGCAGGGTGTAAGTAGGAGAGCACAGCAGTGGTATAGTGTATGTGCAGCACAGCGTGTGTATAGTGTAGTAAGCAGAGCTGGGTATAGGGGAGAGCACAGCAGGGATAGGAGGAGAGCACAGCGGGTATAGGGTGTGCAGCAGAGGTGTGTATAGTGATGTGCAGCAGAGCTGTGTGATAGTGTATGTATAGCAGAGCGGGAAGGATGGAGAGCAAGAGTGTGTATAGTGTATGGAGAGCACAGCTGGTGATAGTGTGTGTGCAGCAGAGCTGTGTGTATAGTGTATGTATAGCAGAGCAGTGGTATAGTGTATGGAGAGCACAGCAGTGTGTATAGTGTATGTGCAGCACAGCTGTGTGTATAGTGTATGTATAGCAGAGCTGGTGTATAGTGTATGGAGAGCACAGCAGTGGTATAGTGATGGAGAGCACAGCTGGTGTATAGTGTGTGTGCAGCAGAGCTGTGTGTATAGTGTATGTATAGCAGAGCAGTGTGTATAGTGTATGGAGAGCACAGCAGTGTGTATAGTGTATGTGCAGCAGAGCTGTGTGTATAGTGTATGTGCAGCAGAGCTGTGTGTATAGTGTATGTATAGCAGAGCAGTGTGTGTAATGTAGGAGAGCACAGCAGTGTGTATAGTGTATGTGCAGCACAGCTGTGTGTATAGTGTATGTATAGCAGAGCTGTGTGTATAGTGTATGGAGAGCACAGCAGTGTGTATAGTGTATGGAGAGCACAGCTGTGTGTATAGTGTGTGTGCAGCAGAGCTGTGTGTATAGTGTATGTGCAGCAGAGCTGTGTGTATAGTGTATGTATAGCAGAGCAGTGTGGTAATGTAGGAGAGCACAGCTGTGTGTATAGTGTATGTGCAGCAGAGCTGTGTGTATAGTGTGTGTGCAGCAGAGCTGTGTGTATAGTGTATGTGCAGCAGAGCTGTGTGTATAGTGTATGTATAGCAGAGCAGTGTGTGTAATGTAGGAGAGCACAGCTGTGTGTATAGTGTATGTATAGCAGAGCTGTGTGTGTAATGTAGGAGAGCACAGCTGTGTGATAGTGTATGTGCAGCAGAGCTGTGTGTATAGTGAATGTATAGTAGAGCTGTGTGTGTAATGTAGGAGAGCACAGCAGTGTGTATAGTGTATGGAGAGCACAGCTGTGTGTATAGTGTATGTGCAGCAGAGCTGTGTGTATAGTGTATGTATAGCAGAGCAGTGTGTGTAATGTAGGAGAGCACAGCTGTGTGTATAGTGTATGTATAGCAGAGCTGTGTGTGTAGGTAGGAGAGCACAGCTGTGTGTATAGTGTGTGTGCAGCAGAGCTGTGTGTATAGTGTATGTGCAGCAGAGCTGTGTGTATAGTGTATGTATAGCAGAGCAGTGTGTGTAATGTAGGAGAGCACAGCTGTGTGTATAGTGTATGTGCAGCAGAGCTATGTGTATAGTGTGTGTGCAGCAGAGCTGTGTGTATAGTGTATGTGCAGCAGAGCTGTGTGTATAGTGTATGTATAGCAGAGCAGTGTGTGTAATGTAGGAGAGCACAGCTGTGTGTATAGTGTATGTATAGCAGAGCTGTGTGTGTAATGTAGGAGAGCACAGCTGTGTGTATAGTGTATGTGCAGCAGAGCTGTGTGTATAGTGAATGTATAGTAGAGCTGTGTGTGTAATGTAGGAGAGCACAGCTGTGTGTGTAATGTAGGAGAGCACAGCAGTGTGTATAGTGTATGGAGAGTACAGCTGTGTGTATAGTGTATGTGCAGCAGAGCTGTGTGTATAGTGTATGTATAGCAGAGCAGTGTGTGTAATGTAGGAGAGCTCAGCTGTGTGTATAGTGTATGTGCAGCAGAGCTGTGTGTATAGTGTGTGTGCAGCAGAGCTGTGTGTATAGTGTATGTGCAGCAGAGCTGTGTGTATAGTGTATGTATAGCAGAGCAGTGTGTGTAATGTAGGAGAGCACAGCTGTGTGTATAGTGTATGTATAGCAGAGCTGTGTGTGTAATGTAGGAGAGCACAGCTGTGTGTATAGTGTATGTGCAGCAGAGCTGTGTGTATAGTGAATGTATAGTAGAGCTGTGTGTGTAATGTAGGAGAGCACAGCTGTGTGTGTAATGTAGGAGAGCACAGCAGTGTGTATAGTGTATGTGCAGCACAGCTGTGTGTATAGTGTATGTATAGCAGAGCTGTGTGTATAGTGTATGGAGAGCACAGCAGTGTGTATAGTGTATGGAGAGCACAGCAGTGTGTATAGTGTATGTGCAGCAGAGCTGTGTGTATAGTGTATGTGCAGCAGAGCTGTGTGTATAGTGTATGTATAGCAGAGCAGTGTGTGTAATGTAGGAGAGCACAGCAGTGTGTATAGTGTATGTGCAGCACAGCTGTGTGTATAGTGTATGTATAGCAGAGCTGTGTGTATAGTGTATGGAGAGCACAGCAGTGTGTATAGTGTATGGAGAGCACAGCTGTGTGTATAGTGTGTGTGCAGCAGAGCTGTGTGTATAGTGTATGTGCAGCAGAGCTGTGTGTATAGTGTATGTATAGCAGAGCTGTGTGTATAGTGTATGGAGAGCACAGCAGTGTGTATAGTGTATGGAGAGCACAGCTGTGTGTATAGTGTGTGTGCAGCAGAGCTGTGTGTATAGTGTATGTATAGCAGAGCAGTGTGTATAGTGTATGGAGAGCACAGCAGTGTGTATAGTGTATGTGCAGCACAGCTGTGTGTATAGTGTATGTATAGCAGAGCTGTGTGTATAGTGTATGGAGAGCACAGCAGTGTGTATAGTGTATGGAGAGCACAGCTGTGTGTATAGTGTGTGTGCAGCAGAGCTGTGTGTATAGTGTATGTATAGCAGAGCAGTGTGTATAGTGTATGGAGAGCACAGCAGTGTGTATAGTGTATGTGCAGCAGAGCTGTGTGTATAGTGTATGTGCAGCAGAGCTGTGTGTATAGTGTATGTATAGCAGAGCAGTGTGTGTAATGTAGGAGAGCACAGCAGTGTGTATAGTGTATGTGCAGCACAGCTGTGTGTATAGTGTATGTATAGCAGAGCTGTGTGTATAGTGTATGGAGAGCACAGCTGTGTGTATAGTGTGTGTGCAGCAGAGCTGTGTGTATAGTGTATGTGCAGCAGAGCTGTGTGTATAGTGTATGTATAGCAGAGCAGTGTGTGTAATGTAGGAGAGCACAGCTGTGTGTATAGTGTATGTGCAGCAGAGCTGTGTGTATAGTGTGTGTGCAGCAGAGCTTGTGTATAGTGTATGTGCAGCAGAGCTGTGTGTATAGTGTATGTATAGCAGAGCAGTGTGTGTAATGTAGGAGAGCACAGCTGTGTGTATAGTGTATGTATAGCAGAGCTGTGTGTGTAATGTAGGAGAGCACAGCTGTGTGTATAGTGTATGTGCAGCAGAGCTGTGTGTATAGTGAATGTATAGTAGAGCTGTGTGTGTAATGTAAGAGAGCACAGCAGTGTGTATAGTGTATGGAGAGCACAGCTGTGTGTATAGTGTATGTGCAGCAGAGCTGTGTGTATAGTGTATGTATAGCAGAGCAGTGTGTGTAATGTAGGAGAGCACAGCTGTGTGTATAGTGTATGTATAGCAGAGCTGTGTGTGTAATGTAGGAGAGCACAGCTGTGTGTATAGTGTATGTGCAGCAGAGCTGTGTGTATAGTGAATGTATAGTAGAGCTGTGTGTGTAATGTAGGAGAGCACAGCTGTGTGTGTAATGTAGGAGAGCACAGCAGTGTGTATAGTGTATGTGCAGCACAGCTGTGTGTATAGTGTATGTATAGCAGAGCTGTGTGTATAGTGTATGGAGAGCACAGCAGTGTGTATAGTGTATGGAGAGCACAGCAGTGTGTATAGTGTATGTGCAGCAGAGCTGTGTGTATAGTGTATGTGCAGCAGAGCTGTGTGTATAGTGTATGTATAGCAGAGCAGTGTGTGTAATGTAGGAGAGCACAGCAGTGTGTATAGTGTATGTGCAGCACAGCTGTGTGTATAGTGTATGTATAGCAGAGCTGTGTGTATAGTGTATGGAGAGCACAGCAGTGTGTATAGTGTATGGAGAGCACAGCTGTGTGTATAGTGTGTGTGCAGCAGAGCTGTGTGTATAGTGTATGTGCAGCAGAGCTGTGTGTATAGTGTATGTATAGCAGAGCTGTGTGTATAGTGTATGGAGAGCACAGCAGTGTGTATAGTGTATGGAGAGCACAGCTGTGTGTATAGTGTGTGTGCAGCAGAGCTGTGTGTATAGTGTATGTATAGCAGAGCAGTGTGTATAGTGTATGGAGAGCACAGCAGTGTGTATAGTGTATGTGCAGCACAGCTGTGTGTATAGTGTATGTATAGCAGAGCTGTGTGTATAGTGTATGGAGAGCACAGCAGTGTGTATAGTGTATGGAGAGCACAGCTGTGTGTATAGTGTGTGTGCAGCAGAGCTGTGTGTATAGTGTATGTATAGCAGAGCAGTGTGTATAGTGTATGGAGAGCACAGCAGTGTGTATAGTGTATGTGCAGCAGAGCTGTGTGTATAGTGTATGTGCAGCAGAGCTGTGTGTATAGTGTATGTATAGCAGAGCAGTGTGTGTAATGTAGGAGAGCACAGCAGTGTGTATAGTGTATGTGCAGCACAGCTGTGTGTATAGTGTATGTATAGCAGAGCTGTGTGTATAGTGTATGGAGAGCACAGCAGTGTGTATAGTGTATGGAGAGCACAGCTGTGTGTATAGTGTGTGTGCAGCAGAGCTGTGTGTATAGTGTATGTGCAGCAGAGCTGTGTGTATAGTGTATGTATAGCAGAGCAGTGTGTGTAATGTAGGAGAGCACAGCTGTGTGTATAGTGTATGTGCAGCAGAGCTGTGTGTATAGTGTGTGTGCAGCAGAGCTGTGTGTATAGTGTATGTGCAGCAGAGCTGTGTGTATAGTGTATGTATAGCAGAGCAGTGTGTGTAATGTAGGAGAGCACAGCTGTGTGTATAGTGTATGTATAGCAGAGCTGTGTGTGTAATGTAGGAGAGCACAGCTGTGTGTATAGTGTATGTGCAGCAGAGCTGTGTGTATAGTGAATGTATAGTAGAGCTGTGTGTGTAATGTAGGAGAGCACAGCAGTGTGTATAGTGTATGGAGAGCACAGCTGTGTGTATAGTGTATGTGCAGCAGAGCTGTGTGTATAGTGTATGTATAGCAGAGCAGTGTGTGTAATGTAGGAGAGCACAGCTGTGTAATATATGTGCAGTAGACTGTGTGTGACTGTATAATACAGTATATGTGCACAGCAGAGCTGTGTGTGTAATACTGTATATGTAAGGCTACATTTACATCTCCATGTCCACCCGAAAATCAGCAGAAGAATAAGGGCTGCCCTGAGGACTTTTCCCTCCACTGGTTTCAGTTTTAAAAGAACAAACAGAAATCCCATCAATATTTGGTGTGACCTTTGCCCTTTGGAGGAGGAGTCTTGGAAGTGATGATCCGGCCCCCACAGATATAGCCCTGATCTCATCATCATCCAGTCTGTCTGGGATGACATGAAGAGACAGAAGGATTGGAGCAAGCCTACATCCACAGAAGATCTGTGCTTAGTTCTCCAAGTTTTTTACCAACCTTTGAGTCATTGCTTAGTAGCTGAGGCAGTGAGTGACAAAGTGTTTGTGAGGACCTGAAGGTGTTAGCGTACTTCCCTACCATCCAGGATTCAGCAGGACAGTCCTGGTCAGTGGGAGGTATCTCCCAACTTCAACTCGTCTGTGTCCGGAGACCACTAAGATGAGCAGAGTAAAAAAGGTGAAGCAGAAGCCGTCCCCTCCCTGCTTCACCATTTGGCCCCTATCTCTTCTCCAGGAGGAGTAGGCGAGATGTGATGATGTCACTTACATCACACCTGCTGCTCCCTGAAGGCTCTGGGGCCGGAGAACAGCAGACGTACCGGCAAGGGGAGTATTAGGGGTTTTTTTTTTTTGTTTATTTTATCCATTGTATTGTGGGGACAGCTGGAGGGGGACTTTATACTGTGGGGGAAGCTGGAGGGGAACATTAAAAAGTGGGGGCAGCTGGATGGGGACGTTATAATGGGGGGGGGGCAACGGGAGGGGGACATTATAATGTGGGGGCAACTGGAGGGGTTCCTTATACTGTGGGGGCAACTGGAAAGGTTCCTTATACTGTGGGGGCAGCTATGTGGGTACTTTATACTGTGGGGGCACCCAGATGGATATTTTATAATGGGGGCAACTGGATGGGGACATTAAACTGTGGGGGCAACTGGATGGGGACATTATAATGTGTGGGCTACTGGAGGGGTTTCTTATACTGTGGGGGCAGCGAGATGGGTACTTTATAATGGAGGGCAACTGGAGGGGGACAATAAACTGGGGGCAACTGTATGGGGACTTTATATTGTAGGGGCAACTGGAGGGGGACATTAAACTGTGGGGGCAACTGGATGGGTTCTTTATACTGTGGGAGTAGCTGGAGGGTAATATTAAATTGTGGGGGAATCTGTATAGTACTTTATACTGTGGGGGCAGCCGGAGGGGAACATTAAACTATGGGGGCAGCTGGATGGGGACTTTATATTGTAGGGGCAGCTGGAGGGTGACATTAAACTGTGGGGGCAACTGGATAGGTACTTTATAATGTGGGGGCAACTGGATGGGGACATTATAATATGGGGACATACAATGTCAGGGCCACTGTAGGGGCGTTATATTGTCACACTGGCTGGGGCCAGATTCACTGTGGCGCACACTCTGTCCCTCTTTTAACCCTTTGATAATTGGGAGGTATGGGCCACTATCACTGGCTGTATTGCTATGAGCCGTCAGATTTTTTTCAGTTCCATGGACAGCAGATAGAGGGCGCAAAGTCTCCCTTTTCATCCCTTTTGCTTCTATTTTATCCTGTGAGCATCTAAAAGAAAACATTAGCATGTCAATTGTTCGACAAGAGCTTTCACATATGGGAGTATTTACATGAAGGTGCGGAAGCCACAGTGCAGATGTGAACAGAGCCTAAGCCACAGCCCTGGCAAGGAGTGACTCACTGTGGGGGTTCGGCCACCCATAGTCTTCACCAGGCCTCCAGTAGAGAAGGGGCTCATGTAGACCGCCATGACCTACCCATCAAACATATCAAATTTGGACATGTGGTTTTCCCATGCACCATATTTAGATTTGTAGATAATAAAAAGTTAAACAGTTTTGCAAATATAAATAAAAAATTTGCAACGTTTTATAGATTTCCTCTAACCCTCTTAGTGGTGACATCTTTTGTCTTGATCAATTGCCAATGGATACGACCATAAATGCCGGAACTTTCTATGGTCTGGGACATGTCAGATTTCCAAGGTCCAGACTGTAGACGTTAATAACCCTGAACATTTCATTGTGCGCCCTGGGAATGGTTCAGTCTGACAATTTGACACAGTTGTGCAGCCCAGCTCTGGAGGAATTTGTGCAGCTGTGTATTAGATGCCCTGCAATACTACATTTCCCATACAGGGGGTGCTGCTGATGACATCTTTCGATCCCTGAAAAGTCTTGATTACATTTTTGGTTTAACATTGGTGCAACCCAAAGCTATAGCAGACTCATGAGTGGACAGTGCAGGGAAGAACAGCTGTGAGGGAGTGTCCGAGGCCGGGCCGGGCTGTAAGATTGGGCGAGTATTGTTCTACCCTCCGTTACTTGCAGCTGAGTCACGGCGAGGGATCATGTGCTCCAGTCATGCACTTTCTGTTTATCATCCTAGTCAATGACATAATGACACAGATTTCCTCCTGAACATGACAGATTGGGCCCATTAGGTAACTGCAGGAATGTCTCATGGCCACGGATAAAAACCTTAAAGTACCAGCGCTCACCTTCACCCTGTGACTGGCACTGAGACATATGGCTTTTGGTATCGGCGGGATATATAACTTGCTATGATCTTCCACAATACCATAAATATAATACTTTAGTTCCCTCTTGTACACTCATTGACAATAAAAAAATACCGCACACCCAGATAGAAATGTTGGATCGCTGCAAAACTGGGCACACAGTTATGTCTCAGAGGGATATATAAATGATTACAGGTTTGGTCTGATTAGATACTGGGTCTTGCCACAAGATGGCGTAAAAGTGCCTCCCCTGCTGACCTATAAAGAGGCTCTCAGAGGCTACTTTTGGGTAGTGTACCTCTTGGTGAGAGATCGGTGACTGCTAGACATGTCTCTACCATGCACTTCACACATTTTTTCCAGTGGAGAGGGGCGCATCATTGGACTGGGAGAAGTAGGATGGTTGTTTTAACAAATTTGCGGCATCTAAGCTGTTCTGACCTAGGTGTTGGGAGCAGCTGTTATGTGAGCGCACTACTCCACAACGCCCCTGTGATGAACCGACCCTCAGTTGTACATCTTTCTTAGAAATGTATTTTTACTTGCTCATGTCAGTCCTCCCCCTACTTGTTGGAATGTTGTGTTTAAGTTGGGTTTACACTGCTGGACGATACGCTTCACTGGTTTTGTGTGTATCATGGGAGGAGATGGCTTGCTATAGCCAGGCACTTTTAATATCCCTGGCCAGATGGCGATGGGGGATAGCAGGCCAGTGACCTTAACTTCACCCATCCCTCCCAGCACCTAGGAAGGTACCCATCTCTCTGAGGGTTCTGCAAATGAGGGAGAGGGGGGCTGCCTGGGTGGAAGGGGTGGGTGGGGCACTAGCCATATGCTGTGGGGAGACCTGGATTCTTTGGTCATTCAGCAAAGAGGCAGTAAGGAGCTCTAATCTGGGAGAAGATGAGAGAGCTTGCCCTACTGAGGAATGCATTGAGGGCCTAGCATTGAGGCCTGAAGTCTTTCCCTTTGTTCTGGACAACATGTAGAAGAATTGTTTTATGCAACTTGCTTAAGCTTGCGCCCTAGGTCCAAAACCCTGCTGTGGCCTAGAGAAATGGACTATGAGCCTATGCCGGTATTTTCTCTATCTTTTATTTCCCTTTTTATTTTGTGTGCTGTATCATTACACTTTTGCTCGTATATTTACGCTTGATCATATTAATATTGTATATTTCTGTATATGCTATTAATTAGTACCGACCCACTTGGGTTATTAAATATATAAAATTTATACAGCTTGTTTCATTCTATCCTACGAACTCGGTCCGCTCACGGGTTGTGAGTGGAAGGTTAAGAAGGGTGATCGCAGGTAGGCCAAGGGGCTTGGCAAGGCGATATTCTTCACAGCCCCCCTGCGCTTTGAGTGAGGAAAGCGCATTACAAGTATTAGTCTTAGCCATGGGTCTGTATTACTTTGCCACTGTATGATGTCTCCATGCGGCACCGTATTCTTAGGCCAGGTTCACACGGGATCACAGGGTCCTCGAATTCCTGATGCACATCACTGCTCCATTCCACAGATGGAGATCACCTAGTACAATTTTCTATCAGACTTACAGATGTGAATGAAGCAGCAACCATTTCTCCATTCACATGGGACGCCTAGCAGGGGTGTACACAGGATTTTTCAGGAGGATTCGCCAGAGGGGGGTAAAGGTGCGCTCCTTACACACAGTATAATACTCTTCTTAGTATCTATAACACAGTATAATGTCCCTTTTAGTGCCCCCATGCAAGGTTGGATGCCCCCAACTCAGACCCCACACAGTATGGGGCCCAGGGAGTGAGAGGGGATCATGGTGCCCAATACTCACCACCCTTAGGACTCCCCATTTCCGTCTCTGTGCTCGTGGTACCAGTGGAAATCCTATGCACAGACTGCAGAGGGTTTTGAGTATGCAGTGTGACGCATGGGAAGTTCTGCAGGATTCTTATGGGGAAGATATAGAAGGACTCACACACTGCATAACGGACTACATTAATTTTTGTGTGGACAACACAGTACCCACAAAAGTGGTGAGGTGCTTCTCCAATAACAAACCATGGATTAACTCTGATATAAAAACACTACTTAAGGAGAAAAAGATGGCATTCAGGACAAGAGATAAGGAGGGGTTGAGGGAAGTACAAAAGGAGCTGAGGCAGCAAATCAGGCAAGGAAAAGCCAGTTATAAAGAAAAAATGGAAAAGCAAATGGAAAGAAAAGACATAAGGGGGGTCTGGGAGGGGCTTAAGTCAATTTCGGGTCATAAACAGTCTGTCTGCCAGATTGAGGCAGATGTTAATTGGCTTAATGAACTAAACCTATTCTTCAACAGATTTGATCACACACCAGCTCCTCCCACCCCAGTATGTCCTTCAGCTCCCCCCACCACAATGACTTCACCCCATGCGGCCACTTCCAACAGACCAGTAAATCCAGAAATCCGTCTTTATCTGACCACAGTCTGACCTTCACACGGGCCCAGGTGAGGAAGGAGATGAAAAAGATCAAGGCGAGGAAAGCCGCAGGGCCAGATGACATCAGTGCAAGGCTAATTAAGACTTGCGGGGACCAGCTGTGTGGTATAATTACATATATGTATAATATGAGCCTGAGGCAGGAAATAGTCCCTGAATTATGGAAATCTTCTTGTGTGGTACCAGTTCCAAAGAAACCCCACCCTATGGACCTCAACAACTACAGACCTGTAGCACTGACATCCCACCTGATGAAGATCTTGGAGAGATTGGTTCTCACACATCTCCGCCCTCTAGTGAGCCCCGCTATGGACCCCCTCCAGTTTGCTTATCGGCCTGGCATTGGGGTAGATGATGCCATCATCCATCTTCTGCACAGGGCTCTGTCTCACCTGGAGAAACCAGGGAACACAGTGAGAATAATGTTCTTTGATTTCTCCAGTGCTTTTTAACACCATACAGCCCAGGTTATTGAGGGACAAGCTGGGCCTTGCTGGAGTGGACCACCACCTCTCCAACTGGATCCTAGACTACCTCACAAATCGACCGCAATACGTGAGAGCCCAAGACTGTGTGTCAGGTACCGTGATCTGTAATACGGGGGCACCTCAGGGTACGGTTCTCGCCCCTTTCCTCTTCACACTGTACACTGCAGATTTTAGGTGCAACTCATCCAGCTGCTACCTACAGAAGTATTCTGACGACTCTGCAATAGTGGGCCTCATCACAGATGATGATGACAGGGAGTACAGACAACTGAACCAGGACTTTGTGGACTGGTGCCACCAGAACCACCTGAAGATTAACGCGGGGAAGACCAAGGAGATGGTGGTGGACTTCCGCAAAGGCAGAAGCCCTCCTAAACCAGTGGACATCCTGGGGACGGGCATCGAGATTGTGAACACCTATAAGTACCCGGGTTTGCTCCTTAATAATAAGCTGGACTGGGCAGATCATATGGAGGCCCTGTACAGGAAGGGCCACAGCAGGCTCTACCTGCTTAGGAAGCTGAGAGCCTTTGGAATCCGGGGGGCACTTCTTAGAACTTTCTTCAACTCAGTAGTGGCATCAGCCATCTTCTTTGGAGTGGCCTGCTGGGGGAGCAGTATATCAACCAGGGACAGAAATAAACTTGACAAGCTGATTAGAAGGGCCAGCTCTGTCCTGGGGAGCCCACTGGACCCAGTGCAGGTGGTGGGTGACAGAAGGATACTGTCTGTGGTGAGCTCCATGCGGAAGAATAACTCCCATCCCATGCATGAGACTGTGATTGCGCTGGGCAGTACTGTCAGTGACCGACTGCTCCACCCTAGGTGTGAGAAGGAGCGCTATCGGAAGTCTTTCCTCCCCACCGCGGTTAGGCTGTACAACCAACACCGACCTAAGCGGAGATCATTACACACAGAGAACTGAAATATCTCTCTGCCTGTTATATCCCCCCCCCCCCCTCCTCTGCTAGGTCCTATCTGTCTGTCTGCTATTAATGTAATGCCTCTCACCTTGGAACATTCCTGTACATGTTGTATTTGTATTTGTATCTGCTTATCTTTGCTGCTGTAACACACTGAATTTCCCCATTGTGGGACTATTAAAGGACTATTATTATTATTATTATTATTAGCTTCATACTAACGTTGGGGTTTCTGTTCTTCGGACCTGAAAGACGGAGACCCTGTCCGCTTAAAAAGCAGTTACCCGCGGAAACCCACGGACCCCATAGACTATATTTAGTTTCTGCCAAAAATTGGCCGAGAGAAAAGTTCTGCTTTCAGGACTTTTATCTCCGCGTTTTTCAAGCAGAATGGGGAATGGAGTCCCTGAACGGCCACACTTACTGCTGCGTATTTGCCCATAGTTTTCAACCCTTCCAATACCAGCCGGTGGGGAATTGCAGCTGTGATGAAAGCTAGCCGTTCTGCTTTTTGGTGTAGACAGAGGCTGCTGGGAAAGATGAGCTGTGCATGGTCTGGGTGTCGGAGCCTGACAGATCACATACTGATGACCTATCCTGTGGATAGGTCAACAATATGAAAATTAGATTTGGGGGCCAAAGCACTTAGCACATTAACCATCAAGGGTTAATTTATAGACACAAGTGAAAGATACAAATATCCTAAATGCTGCATCCTCTGCCTCTAGTCTAAGCTGAAACTTGGTCTGACCATGTCTGTTCTGAGCCACTAGAGGTCACCATAGGAGATCCAGCTTCAGTAGTCGTAGTACCCGGTTGCAGTATTTCCATACCAAGCTCCCAGGTGGCTTATGGCGGCTCTACTTGGTTGTACTGGCTACTGCAGGCTTCATCCTAGAAGACAAGGTCATCTCTTGACAAGATCCATTCAGCCAGTTCTGAGAGTCTGCAGTTCTACCATCTCCTTAAAAATGACTTGAAAGTCGCCTGTAGTTCTGCCCACTGATAAATCACATACTCTCTCTGTTGCGGCAAGTCTCACCTGGTCTACATTTGTTCCACTATTTTAAGATATATTTCTGCCTGCTGTTAATATGTAACATATTATATATATATATATATATATATATATATATATATATACATATCCATAGGATAGGTCATCAGTATGTGATCTGTCGGGGTCCAACACCCGGACCCCAGACAGATCATCTGTTCTAGTGGATGGGCGGATCAGCTCCTATTCAGGTAATAGGAACGGTGCTGCAGTTTATCGGAACCACTGCTATGCTGTGGACAGGGCTGCTGTCTGCGCCATCCGGCCATTAACAGCTTCCAGCACCCAGAGACAGCTAGAACAGATAATCTGTGTGGGGTCCGAGTGTGAGATCTCGACAGATCACCTACGGATCACCCATCCTGTGGAGAATTCGATTTGGGGCTGTAAATGATATATCCTCTATTCCTAGGATAGAGGATAAATAACTTTGTGGCATAGCCCTTTTAAAGTGACCCTCCACGCTCCCCCTTACTAAGGCTGACTTACCTGACTCATCTTTTAGTTTTAATATCTTGTATTTTATAATCCCTCTGCCATTGCAGTAATAGAGATCCACTCTGTATGCACTGACTTCCTTCCAAGTCTGGTATAGACATGTGTTCTACACAGCAGCTAATCAGAGGAAGCAGCCCTGCGGGGAGGAGGAGGAGAGCAGCAATCTGACCCAATAGTGAGACAGGGAGGCGTGTCTCAGACTACCTCAGACTCTCTGTCGACAGTGTAGCTAAACTGTAGTCACAGATCACAGCTCTTTCCTAATGCTAAACCAGAGGAGAATAAGTAGCAGGTAACCATCTCCTGCATGTCCTTACTTAAAGGAACGTTCTATGAAAAAAATGATACTGTGTTATACTTAGTGCAAGGCCTGAGGGGGCAGTGCATGACTCTGAGATTGTAAGAGCTCCATGGATAGAAGCCGTGGCGTAACTAGGAATGACTGGGCCCCAAGGCGAACATTTGACATGGCCCCCCCTCTGAACCGCCCCCCCCCCCCCACAAACCGCATTCCTGTGCACACAGTATTATGCCCCATAGTGGCCCCCGCACACAGTATTATGCCCCATAGTGGCCCCTGCACACAGTATTATGCAGCATAGTGGTCCCTGCACACAGTATTATACCCTATAGTGGCCCCTGTACACAGTACTATGCCCTATAGTGGTCCCTGCACACAGTATTATACCCCATAGTGGCCCCTGCACACAGTATTATGGCCCATAGTGGCCCGTGCACACAGTATTATGCCCCTTAGTGGCCCGTGCACACAGTATTATGCCCCTTAGTGGCCCGTTCACACAGTATTATGCCCCTTAGTGACCCGTGCACACAGTATTATGCCCCATAGTGGCCTCTGCCCACAGTACTATGCCCCATAGTGGTCCCTGCACACAGTATTATGCCCCATAGTGGCCCCTGCACACAGTATTATGCCCCATATGGCCCCTGCACACAGTATTATGCCCCATAGCGGCCCCTGCACACAGTATTATGCCCCATAGTGGTCCCTGCACACAGTATTATGCAGCATAGTAGTTCCTGCACACAGTATTATGCCCCATATGGCCCCTGCACACATTATTATGCCCCATAGTGGCCCCTGCATACAGTGTTATGCCCCATAGTGGACCACCCATGAATGATTATTATCCTCTGGGGTCTTTTCACACCCCAGAGTATAATGATCGGAGACCCAGGGGAGGATACAAACATAAAAAACAATGTTACTTACCTGTCCCTGGCTCTGATGCTCTCCGGTGCACTACTTTGGCCATTTTAAATGTTGGACCAGATCTCGCGTGAGCCAGGCTGGCGTCGCGATGCATAATGATATCGGCTGACGTCTGGGACGTCACCAAAAAGGCCCGAAGCCTGCAGAGCGCTGGAGAGGTGAGTTACAGTGTTTTTTATGTTCCCTCATCTTACCTGGGCCCCTGATCGTTATACTCTGGGGTCTGAAAAGACCCTGGAGTATAATGATAGCAGTGTTTGTGGGGTTCACGGTAGCGGCTGCCACAGGGCTCCGGGCCCCTTAATGTCCCGGGCCCTGTGGCAGCCGCTACCGCTTCTACCCCGGTATTTACGCCCCTGCATGTACTTCCCCTCCAGGGCCTGCACCAGGCATAACACAATATATCTGCTTTCACTGTAAAGTTCCTTTAAACTCATAACTGTATTTTATTAGTTACGTCAGTTTCCCGAAGATCCTTGTCTTCCTTTGTATTGCTACGATACAATGTTATACGCTTTCTATCTTCTGCCAAAGTGGAATTGTTTTTAATTTATATTGTGTGGAAAAACAACAAAAATCTTCAATAACAGCTAAAAAAAAGTATCTCAGCTGATAGCAATGACGTCCGTCACCCATGTTGGATCTGAAGCTGTGACATGAGCTGTCTAAATAAAGGAATCCATGGGAACTGAATGGCGGAATGAAGTCCTGACAGATGTACAGTCATAAGAAAAACTAAGTCCACCCTCTTTAAATTCTATGATTCTTACGTATTGGGACATAATAATAAAACATCTGATCCTTAGAAGGTCTTAGAATTAGGCAAATGTAACCTCAGATGAACAACAACGCACAGCAGAAGACACCATGTCATTATTTATTTACCAAAAATGAAGCCAAAATGGAAAAACCATGTGTGAAAATCTAAGTGGCCCCCATGAGTCAATAACTCGTAGAAGTAATGGTTTTCTGGATGACTTTATCAGTCTCTCATATCGTTCTGGAGGAATTTTTGGCCTCTCTTCTCTACTACGTTGCTTCAGGTCATTGAGGTTTATGGGCATTCGCTTATGCACACCCTTCTTCAGGTTCCATCACATCATTTCAGTTGGGTTGAGGTCTGGACTGTAACAACGCAATTCTTCTCTTTTTCGGGCATTTTGTTGTAGAGTTGCAGGTAGGCTTAGTGTGTGTTCACACGGCGGAAAATGAAAATCATTTTCCGCCGCCGGAATTTTCACTGTGGTCTGCCGCGACGGGATGCTAATGCAGTGGGCCTAATCAGGAGGGAGTCTCGAGCCGCGGACACCGCGGGCGGAATCTGCCTGAAGATAGGTCATGTCGCTTTTTTTTTTCCACTAGCGGAAAAAAAAAGTTAGAGAGAAAAAAACGCTACTGACTCCCATTGAAATGAATGGGAGGCATTTTTTCATACGGATTTTGAGGTGGATTCCGAACACAGCCTTAGGATTATTGTCCTGGCCCATGACCCAGTTTCATCCAAGCTTTTTCTGTTCTATAGATAGTCTCACATTTGACTCTAGAATACTTTGGTATGCAGAGGAATTCATGGTCGACTTCAAGGTGTCCAGGTCCAGTGGCTGCAGAACAAGCCCAAATCATTCCCCCTCCACCACCGTTCTGAGGTGCTTGTGCTTATATACTGTGTGGTTTGTGCATTATGGCCAAACATCTTGTCTTTGGCCTCGCCTATCCAAAGGACATTGTTTCAGAAGTTTTGTGGTTTGTTTAGCTGCGGTTCTACAAGCCTAAGCCATACCGCCATGTTCTTTTCAGCAGTATCCTGTTCTGTACTGATAGGAGGCAATAACCTCAGAACAGCTGTCTGTGGATGGGACCCTCTTCCTTTGGGAGGAGATATTCTGGTTTGGCTATTATACCCAGATTATGCAGTTAGGTTTTTTGAAAAACCAGGCATTGATAAATAGGGAGCTACCTTCCAAAAGGTGGCGCTAGACTAGGTTTTCTATTTTCCATCAAGAAGAACTTATTTGCATGTTCGTTTCCTAGAATTCCTGGTAGATCATGTATGGTAGGTAAGATTCTACAAACAGCAAGGTGGCCTGACAAGGTATTGTTCATCTCCCTAAGGAGATATAGTACCCCTTCTTACACTCATCTATGACCACTCACCTAGCCAAACCAGTCCTCTGCTTTGCAGTGATGCGGGGTAAAAATCCTGAAACAAATGTCTGTGTATGGGGTTCTTTTACCTTTTGAAGGGAGGTTCTTGTTTGATGTTAATCCCAGCCAACGTCAGGAGGTTCCTTAGAAAACCCAACGTTCCAGAAGATCCCAGTGTCCGGAGTTCATAGATCTCTTTCTTGACTTCAGCTGCTCACTGAGTTGCAGTATATCTCCCAAACTGGTTCCATTGAATATACCAGTCAGAATAATGACCCATATATGCGTGTATGACAAGGCCATGACATCTATGATAATAATGGACATTTTGTTTTTGGAAATGATATTCTGTGACCAATAGATGGTGCAGTAGATCTGGAAGAAATGGCTCGATACAAGAAATAACACGATGCTTATTCTTCTACAGCTGCTAGCTGAATGAATGTGTCTGTTGCCACATCAGTGGCGGGCCTGGTCTTGCATTTGGCTATACTAAGGAATATAATGCATGGACTGTGTAAATATGTAGGACGGTCAAGGATAGCCACTCCAGTGTTAGCTGTCGTGCACACTAGTTCATGTCATACCACCTGAAAAGCGGCTGCTTTGGTACCCCATCTTTGATCATAAAATTGTAGGGGCCGGCCAACTGAAAGGCCGAGATGTTCATTGTCACCGTTTTTGTCACCCCTTACAGCCTGCTCGCCCCTTCTGTCTTCTGTGTATTTTTCTGCCTGCACAGCTCATATACTTTGTGTAATAATGTCTTGTGGTTCTTAAGATCTCTACCTGCTCTCATGTAATAGGAGTCTTAATTTTTTACCTCTTTAAATCTGTCCTGGTCATGTGACAGACACACGGGTGCACAGCTCCGAAACAGATCCTTTTTAGAAGCCTTATACCTGTGTCCATTAGATTTTACCCTGGAAGTAAAGCTACCCACCAGGGGCATGGATATAGGGGGTGCAGAGGTAGCAATCGCTACTGGGCCCTGGAGCCTGAGGGAGCCACAAAGGCCTGTTGTCTACAACATATGAAGACACTAGTATTATAGATAGCACATTGTAAGTGGGGGCCCCATTACAGATTTTGCATTGGAGCCCAGGAGCTTCAGGCTACACCTCTGCTACCCAGTCACTTCATGTAACTGTCGATTGAGTCTAGTGGGCCATCCTGCTGAATTGGCAGATTCGGCCAACATCTAGTCCCGCAGTGGCAGTGGACATTACTTCAGACATGGTGTACATGGGTGTAAGGGCATCTTAAAAGGGTTGTCCTGTAAAGGAACCCGGGACATCACTCACATACGTCACCTGTCACATCCCGGGTATGTTTTTTTAGGCCTTGAGGTCACGTGCAGCAAGGACTTCCACCAAAACAAGACCTGGGAGCAGGAGAACTGAATTGCGGTTGGAGACACAGGGCACCGGGGACAGGTGAGTATGGGGGGGGGGTGTTTTTTTTTTTTTACCTTTCCCGGCCTCCTGGTCAAAAGCGAGTTATTCTGGGCAACACCTTTAAAAGGGTTTGCACACTAAAGTTGTAGCATGTGGAGATCCAACTGCTGGAACTCCCATCGATGACAGGAAAGGAGTTTGTGGAGTATGGGACTGCCATTGATAGCCAAGTGCTGTACTCAACAATCCGCAGAAAACCATCGCTTCTTCATTCAGACGAGAGTATAAGCAGCCCCTGCTACCATGATTGTTCAGGTTACCGGTGGTCTTACCCCTATCAACCTACAAATAATTTGCTATCTTGCAGACCATTCTGGCCACTGGGAACTCCACCAATTCTGAGCCTGCGCCCTCACGCTCCATTCATTCTTTATGAGAGCTCTGGATATACCCAAGTACTGAGCTCATGACATTATCCCTTATCCTGTTGATAGGGGATAACTTCAAAACCTGGCACAACCCATTTAAGACAAAACATGGGGCTTGTTTCATCACCTTACAAGCACACCCAGCTATACTAAATACACCTTCAGAGGGATGCATATAGCTGTACCGGCATCCATATTGGTGGTCTCCCAATTTTCCAAGAAATAACCAAAAGTAAAATAGAAACTGAGCCTGAGAACTTTTGCATTTTAGGTAGAATTACGAGAATTAAAAGTTTCATAGAAATACAGTGAAATCTTTTTAGGCTGAGGCCCCACGTTGCGGAAATGCAGCTTTTTTTGTTGCAGATTTTGCTGGGTTTTTTTTAGGAATGGATTGAGCAGAAGGTAGAAGTATAAGAACTTCCTATATATTTCCCATTCCTTTTGTAGCCATTTTTGGCTTTGGCTCAAAAAACTGCAGCAAAATCTGCAACAAAAAAAGCTGCGTTTCCGCAAAGTAGGGCCTCAGCCTTAATCCGGTTTAAATAATTCAGAAATTGTAATAATCTGCATGTATACAATGGCTGTGGTGGAAATTTACAAGACTAAAACTAGAGATGGGAGCAGAGAGAACCAATTTGGAGATGACACGTCTAAGGACATTGGATTGTGAGCCCTATTGTAGACAGGGTCTGTTTGGTGTGAATGGTAACAGTCTGTACAGCGCTGCGGAATAGGTTGCAGCTATATGAGCTGTCGTAAATAAACATATACATATTATTTTACCCCTCATTGACTGCTAGGACAAAGCTATTGAATTGCTCCTCCCTTGTGCTCTATTATTGGAGGGTCCATGTGCCACTGAATGTGAGATTTGTCAGCCCCAGCTGTCAGCCTTGCTTCACACTGCAGCCTGTCCCGCAGCCTGTGCCTGTGAAGCCATGGCATCAAGTGAGGACGAGGGAGCTGTAGAGGAGAAGGAAAATGCCAAGAAAAAGCCCATCGGACCTGTGGCGACAGCATGGCTCACCTTTTACAACATTGCCATGACTGCGGGGTATGTACCACCTCCTATTAATGGTCACCCTATTCCTGCCAGTAGGTCGTAATTCATAGTAACTATAGGATCATATGGACACTGTGTGATGTGTAAAAATATTGCAAAATTAAAAAAGTTGTATAAAGTTTTTGTGTGTGTTAATTTTGCCTATGGAGTATATAAGGAAGGGCAATGAGGTGTCCTATGGATAGATATTACAATGACATGTGTTAAATCATTTCTATGGATGATATAAGGGACAGGTAGAAGCATGCACTTCCAAAAAATTTGCTTTTGACTTGCCAATTTTTGGAATCGGAAAGAAAAGACAGTATTGGTGAATGGAGAGCAGTTTGTTTGCTGCTCACCCGAGTTGCATTTCCTAATACGGTTCATTACAGCAGCTGCGTCAACCTACTGCCGGTCTCCGAGGTTAAGTATAGCCTGAGAAGCCAGTAGGCGGGGAAAGTGCTTCCCTCGGCACATTTTACTGTAATAGAAGCATGTATCCCTCAACTTAACATAGTTGTACGTTCACAGCGTATTAAAGCTAAAATAAGAGGCGGCTTTACATTCTGCTCGCTGCAGTGAAGGCTGTCGGGACGGTCGCTTTTGCCTTTATTTTTATCGTAACATGTTAAATTGATGCAGATTTTATTTGTGGCCTAGACGCTGCATGGAGAGACCTGGTCCGTGTTGGTTTCCATAGTAAGCACATAGACATTCAAAGGGTTTTCTTGGCATTTTGTGGGGCAATTGGTGACCAGCTCATGGGGGGTTTTTGCCTTAATTTGCATCAAGTTGGAAGGTGATGGACTTGTCTCTTTATATAACCTTATCAACTGTGTTACAATGTATATTGATGGACTGTGCTCAGGATAGGCTATTGATATCTGATCAGTGGAATATTATGCTCGGCACCCCTATACAAATGAATGGCAGCTGAGCTACACAATAGACAAGGCCATCTTCTTCACATCTTCTTCCAGCTCTTTCCACTGTTCTGGTTCCTATCAGTTGAGAACAGCACCAATAAGAAATTTATGGCCTAGGTCATCAATATAAAATGCCTGGAAAACCCCTTTAAAATACAGTGAAACCTCTCCAACACCACCTCTTTGAGATGTCCATCTCCTTCCCCAGAACTTATTTTCTGTGAAAGATTTTCAGTTTTCCATTACTAACCATCTTCCTTGAGAAGGCCACCTCTCTAGAAGACCACTTTTTCCATTCACTTTTGGGGGGTCGTCTGGTTTCATTGTATACAATGTATATCCTTTAATCTGGAATCTAGTAATCCAGTAGATCGGAGTTTGGAATGACCCACCTAAGGATTCTCTGGTGGGCCTAGATACAGTTATGAGCCACAACGGTCCAGCAGAAGACAACCACATTTGGAGATGACTTTAAAGCCCAACACTTAGCTTATGGTGAGCAAATATCCTATTAGACTTTATTGATGTTATATCATACTTGCCGAGAATCTCCAGGTGAAACCCAGGAGAAGGTTGGGGTGGAAATTTTCTAGGAGGCCATGCCTCTAGTTGTGGAGCCACGCCCCATGAAGGTTATGATACACCCTTTTGTGAAGTGGACATACTAATGTGCGACCCACCTCACATAAGAAATGACAGAGAGACCAGCAGATACAGGAGCATTCCTCCAAATCCGGGAGATTTGCCAACACTTCCGGGACTCCGGGAGGTCGCACCTTTCTTCAGGAGCCTCTTGGACATTCGGTGATAACTGGCAAGGATGTGATGTATACTTTGTATACAATGATAACAACAAGGATTATGATGCATTTAAAAGTGGATGTGCACATTTTCGGTATACTGTAGATAGAGCATGGACCTTGTTTTATCTGGTGGGCCCAAGGAACCCCGAAAAAATCCAATCTATACTATTATGTGGTGCTATAACCCACTATCTGATGGTAGGTTCTAGTGATTTCCATTTATTTACAGCACGTCCTATTCTATAAACAGTAACAGCTGAAGTCTAGGACAGATGACTACTATTGGCCTGGGTGGCCATGATATTCTGCTTTGGATCTTGTAGATACAGATGTCTAAGAGCAATTCCATATGGATGTAGGAGCTTCTATGTGGTAGATTGGATGAGCAAAGGTTTCAAAAAGGATTTCCACAACATACATTTATCACTGCTAGGACTCTCACTGATCTCTAGACCTGAGGTTCTGAGTCCTCTATTTCTCCTCACCTGAAGACCACGGTGAGGACTTTGAATGAAGCAGCTTCATTCAAAGTCTTTGGAACTGATGGAGATAGCATGGGACTCTCGCTCTAGTAATAGCCATAGTAATCTCAAATTTATCACCAAAGCTGTGGATAGATAAATGTACTTTGTGGGGACAACCTCTTTCCGTTCTGAGAGCCATTTCTGTTGTTACAAGGGGGTCATACAATTTTGGATCTTGGATCTAATGTAAGAACTTCAATAAGGACCAGGATGTTGTTCTTTAATGGCCATATTCATTTTATGGGTTTTTTGGTATATGGATTCTATGACTACATGGGACACTGGGTACGGTATGTGCACCGTTACATGTCATCTGAGATGTTACTGAATCACTGGTGTGGATCTATCGGTGGAGATCCTAACTGGCCCCTAGAATAAATGGACAGAGACATCTTGATGAGTGTGGTGCCCCTCCATCTTCTGCCAGATTTATTCTGGAATATCAACTAGTAAAGCTGATGGTCCACTGATTCCTTTAAGAGCACTGTCTACTGTGATCAGAGATACAGAACCCTCCTAATAAAGTTGTCAAAAGCCAAAGGGCATTAGGGCTTTCTAGAGCAAACCTCATTCTAGCGACAAATTTGGCATATCAGTGACTTGTCAGAAGGTACTTTTGTATCACAAACCTTTTTTTACCTTATTACGGGTTGATGGGGTAGCTTTGGAAGGCTACAGATTGTCCCTGCAGCAGCCACTGTAAAGGAAATGTAGTATTATGACCAATGAATAAATGAATGGGCTACCTATGAATTCATGTATGAGCTGGGTCCACCTGTGGAAGAAACTCTTCATCCACTGACCCATACACTTTAATGAATATGGACAGGGACATCTCTCCTTGAGGAGAGCACCAGTTAAGTTGTGTAGAGTTTTGAGTTACCTTTCGCCCTCTACTAAGCATCTACATCTCAAGGAGAGATGTCCCTGTCCATAACCCACTCATTGCCTCTCACAAAGCCAGCCAGTACACTTTGCTCTGCACTGATGAGGGACAACAATCCCGAAACAGCGCTGTATGCAGATAAGTGGAACTGGCTTGGCTAAAATCCCTTTTGCTGTCTCAAGACTCGGTGAGTCAAAAGCAAACTGAGGATCTGTTACATCCAACAGAGGGCGCATGAGCTCCCAGCTCCTTTCCCATAATGCCTTGTGATACTTTAATGAATAGACAGAGAGAGCTGCAAAAACAGACAGGAATAGGACCTGATCCATGTTTTGCGGCTCTTTTCTATGGCCCAGACACACACCATCGTAGTGATGATGTGACGGGGTGGATTGTGTATCTTATTGGCCGCTGGGTCCATGAGCGGGCGGAGCGGGGAGTGGACAGTTCCTCCTATGACATCATCGCTATGATTTATGCATTATCTAAGGTAACCTAGTCATGCTTTCTCTTGCTATTCTTTGTTCTGTAAGTGTTACTACTGTCTGGCGGCCTCCAGATACCGGAGGTTAGCTAAAGGTGCTACGAGTCAGCTACTCCTCCCCCAATAGTAAGGGGGGCGTTCACACCTGGCATTTTTGGAGCCATTTTTGTGCTTTAAATTAATTTCTGTACACATTGTTTGTTTTATACTTTGTATTTATTTGAAAAAAGGATCTGCGTACCCCGAAACGCATTCTATGTGAGTAAATAAAGCTAGATCAACTTGCATTCCATATGACAAGCAGCATCTGCCTTGTACAATAAAAGGGGTGTGAAAGTGGTGGGACAATAGTAAATGGGGGCATGCCCTAACGGCCTAACAGAGGTGATCCTTAAAGGAGTAACCCTTTCTATTACACATACATGCCTTAAAGGGGTTTTCTGGGATAAATTGATCTCTCTAATCTAAGCTAAACACCAACCCAGGTAATTATAATGGGGTGAGGGGGGGCCGGGTTGAGTTAGTTAGGAAGGGCTAGTAGTGGGTGGGCTAGCTAGGGAAACAGGGAGCGGGAGGGAGTGAGAAAGGGAGGGGGAGTGAGTGAGGGGGGGAGGGAGTGAATGAGTGAGTAAGTGAGTGAGAGAACCAGCATATTAACCCAGCCCTGCAGATAGATAGGTTAGGGTCACCTGAATCTAATGGTGTTTTCTCCTTGTGAATCTCTGTTGCCGGGATATCGCTGTTTTTGTTAATATGCAAATGAGCTATTTAGAACAACAAGGGTGTTGTGATTGCTCCAAAGAGCTTATTTGCATATGGAGAAAAACAGCAATATCTCGGCAACAGAGATTCACAAAGGGGGAAACACTGTATGATTCAGGTGACCCTAACCTATCTATCTGCAGGGCTGGATTGATATTCTGGTTCTGGTGAGAGATTCCCTTTAAGAACAGCAATGTTCATAAAGCCTATAGCTCATCTCATCACATAAAGTGAACATTCTCATTACCACCTACTGCAGCTAACATGTCTCTTCGTTTTAGGACAACCTCTTTAAAGGGGTTTTCCAGGCAAAAAAAATAATTTTTCAAAACATGTCAGTTAGCGCTATGGCACTCGCTTTAAAGAAGCACTCCAGTTAAAACAACATATACGTACTGGAGTGCTTCTGTAAGATCTCTAGCACAAGGAGGTATTGACGTGTTGCTTCTTAGGGAGAACACTGTTTCATTATATGGCGGGACATGAGTGATCAAAAATGTAAGCAAATAGGGATTCCATGTGCCATTGTATAAAGGCCCTGACAGTGATGGAATTGTTTTTCAGTGAGGGGGTAACTGGCTGCGCACCAAAGGGGCAGATTTATGAAACTGTCTAATAGAAATGTGATTTGTTGCCCATAGCAACCAATCGCAGCGCAGTGTTACAAAACACAAAACGAAAGCTGTGAAACTGCCCACAGCAACCAATCAGAGCTCATCTCTTATTTGTCAAACTGCTCTGATAAACTCAAAGCTGCTCTGTGATTGGTTGCTATGGCAGTCATACAGAGATGGCTGTCAATCACTGAAAGGTCAGCAATACCTGATCAGTGGGGATCCGACACCCAGGACCCCCACAGATTAGCTGTTTTAAGAGTCTGCATTGTTTTGGTGATTGCTGCGACCTCTGAAGCACAGCGCCATCAATTGTATAATCGCTGTATTTGGTATTGCACCTCAGTCTTGTTCACTTGAATGGGACTGAGCTGCGAACAGGCCAAATGACTAATGACTGATGAATAAACCATTGGCCTGAGCAGCCAAACTGATGCTCACCTGCTGCTGTCGATTCAAGCAGCTGGTCTGTGGAAGATCCGGGTGTTGGACCCACCGATTAGATATTGATGACCTATCCTAATCCTAAGAATACCTGATCATTATTCAACTCCTGGAAAAAAAAAAAACCTTTAATATATTATCTTCAATTTAGATATCAGAAATTGCACAATCTCACATGAAAAGTTTAGTAAAGTTAATCTTGTGGACTGAGATCACACTTTGCAGCACCCTCGGGGTCACCATGCGATGCCATTCACTTACATTGGTGGCGGAATAACGGGACAACATGGTGATCTTTGGTTGCTTGATGATTGTTGTGGCCAAAGTCGCCATGTATGCCTAGTCTTACATCAACAGCTCCCTATATCTTAGCTTCCTCAGACAGTATAAAGCGTCAAAAATGGTATAGAGAGGCTTGCTGAGGTTAACTGCAGTCACACCTAAATTATCTGGATGTATGTTGGTGTGAGATACACACCTTGAAGATTTTGGTTTGTTGCATGGGAAGGGTTAAACCCATGTTCTGACTGCGGATGTTGTCAGCAGAGTTAGCGTGCCACATCTTGGCGCAGTATGGTGTATTTGTTATCTCACGTGTCGTGATGTACTTGAGCTTTGTTGTTTACTTGTGTCTCTTTACTTGGTCCAGGTCATCACTCAATCGGTATTCTAGTACTAAGCTGTATCCTTAGGGGCAGAATCTAGTGCACCTGTGAGTTGCACCGTTACCTTAGAAGCAATATATCTAATATGGTGCCATATGGAGATGCAATACATCATCACACGGAGTAACTGAGGTTTCGTAGTATCAAGTTGCCGGTTGTTCTTGTGCCAATGTACAGGCTATCTGCTGTGTATACCATATTTACGTCCTCTTTGGTGAATACGCCAGGTATCTATAGCCTATAATAGATTGGATGTACAGTATGTCAAAAAAGTGTCCTTTTGGCATCCGTGCAGACCCTACAAGTGAGATCGCCAATACTGTGTATTTCCAGTGGCTGCAGCTCCCTGTATTTGTGGGGGTGCAGGTGTTGGACCGTCATGAATCTAATGTTAGTCGTCTATCCTGGAAATGGGTTGAAAACACTGGGAAACCAATACAAGGACAAACATGTATCCCACATAGTATAGGAGTATGGGGTACCGTATGGTATTCAGTTGCATTTAATCCAGGTGACACTAACCTATCTATCTGCAGGGCTGGGGTGATATGCTGGGTCTGGTGACCCTAACCTATCTATCTGTAGGACTGGGGTGATATGCTGGTTCTGGTGACACTAACCTATCTATCTGCAGGACTGGGGTGATATGCGGGCGGGACTCCCCCGGGCTCCTGGTGACACTAACCTATCTATCTGCAGGGCTGGGGTGATTTGCTGGTTCTGGTGACACTAACCTATCTATCTGCAGGGCTGGGGTGATATGCTGGGTCTGGTGACACTAATCTATCTATCTGCGGGGCTGGGGTGTTATGCTGGTTCTGGTGACACTAACCTATCTATCTGCAGGGCTGGGGTGATATGCTGGTTCTGGTGACACTAACCTATCTATCTGCAGGGCTGGGGTGATATGCTGGGTCTGGTGACACTAACCTATCTATCTGCAGGGCTGGGGTGATATGCTGGGTCTGGTGACACTAACCTATCTATCTGCAGGGCTGGGTTGATATGATGGTTCTGGTGACACTAACCTATCTATCTGCAGGGCTGGGGTGATATGCTGGTTCTGGTGACACTAACCTATCTATCTGCAGGGCTGGGGTGATATGCTGGTTCTGGTGACACTAACCTACCTATCTACAGGGCTGGGGTGATATGCTGGGAACTGGTGACACTAACCTATCTATCTGCAGGACTGGGGTGATATACTGGCTCTGGTGACACTAACCTATCTATCTGCAGGGCTGGGGTGATATGCTGGCTCTGGTGACACTAACCTATCTATCTGCAGGGCTGGGGTGATATGCTGGTTCTGGTGACACTAACCTATCTATCTGCAGGGCTGGGGTGATATGCTGGGTCTGGTGACACTAACCTATCTATCTGCAGGGCTGGGGTGATATACTGGCTCTGGTGACACTAACCTATCTATCTGCAGGGCTGGGGTGATATGCTGGTTTTGGTGACAGTAACCTATCTATCTGCAGGGCTGGGGTGATATGCTGGGTCTGGTGACACTAACCTATCTATCTGCAGGGCTGGGGTGATATGCTGGTTTTGGTGACAGTAACCTATCTATCTGCAGGGCTGGGGTGATCGGCTGGTTCTGGTGACACTCCCTCCCACAGAATATACAATACGTTCCCAGTATACTCCGGATTATTACTCCAGTGCCATCCTTACAGCATAGTCGAGACGTTGTGCAAAGTAAACAGCACAGACGGACTGGCCAAAGGTTTATTTTGAGTTTGAGGTCCTTGAAGGTGAACAGGAGGCATCCGAGGCTGGGGCAGGAATTTCTCTGGTAGGCAGTGCAGGATGGTGCGGTCATATTGACAAGTATCAGTGGAATGTGTGGATGAAAGGCCAAAAGGAGATCGGCTCCTCCATAAAAAAAAAAATGTCTAATTACTGGGAATTTCTTATACAAACATTTTGTTTAAGTGTCGCAACCATCAAAGGGGATATTTTTAGCAGGTGTCACATTTTAGTTTCTGCTTGCTCCATTCTAGGATCGAGAAGTCATGTCACCTTCATAGCATTGATAGTGTCAGTAAGTTCACATCCATTGGAGACCCGGCCTCCACGGAGGACTTTTCTCTCCGCTGGTTTCAGTATAAAAATGGCAGACACCATTATAGTTTCTGGGGTCTGCCGGTGTCCGAAGGTAACCGCTGTTTTGGCGGTAAGGCTCTCCGTTGTTCAGGTCTCCCCAATGGACTCGAACGACGGAGAGCTCAGCGCAAATGTGAACCTAGCCTTAGGTAATTGTGTTCACTGTATGGTTTATTTCTTAAAACATACAGTGTGGATAGGTCATTACATTACGTTACTATTTCATAGCTTAGCACTGTCAAGGGGGTGTTCCCCACAGCCCAGTTATGTCACTGATGTCAGCTTTCTAGCGGTATATAAGACCGCCAAAGTCAGAGGACATGAAAGGTCGCCTTTAAGAAAGGAAACGCCAAGTTCCCCATTGTGTTTATTATATATAAATCAGTGCATGCTTCTGGCCTAGTCATCTTTAAGATATCTCCGGCATAAAGTTCCATAAATCATTTATAGTAAATATAAAATGTCTACCACTCAGCGCCCGGATGTTCGGGGAAGTTTGTCATGTGGTAGAAAAAATCTGTGTAAAATTAAAAGTTGTTAGCAGTCATTGCATGGAAGTGTACTGTAGTTGTCAGCGCTCCAAGTGACTTCTGCGTAATGTCATATAATCTCAGTGGAAGCTCAAGACAAACATTATGTCCATTCCTTCGTATCCTTAAGAACACTCTGACCAGCATCTTGGACTACGGCCCGGACCCTCTGCCCTTCTTCTTCTTCTTTCATTTTTTTTTCTCTTTGTTGTCATCACATGGAATTCAGGTTTAGATGATACAACCTGATGAAGAAGACCCAATAAATCCTATATGAGTATTCAGACATCCATTTTTGTTCTGCAGAAAAAAGAAGAACAGAAGCGTGCCCTACTTTTGTCCATTTTTTTTGGACAGAACACATTTATTGAAATCAATGGGCATGTCCGCTACACAGTGTACAGAGCTGTCCGCTCCTGAGCCCTATACACTGTGCAGATATCAGCTGATCATGGTGGTGCCAGGTGTCTGATCTCCACTGATATACTGTTCACTGGAGATGGGGGAACAGATGTAGCAGAATTTACCCAAACTTCTGCAATTGGTTAAACTGCTGCAACGTTGTCACAAAAGACAACTAAAAACAATGAAAAGTCATTGAGAAACTTTTTGTTGTTTTTGTCTTCTGTGATAAGATTTCACCCCGCACCAGTTTAACCAATTGCAGAAGTTCGGGATAACTCTGCTACAGTATATATATCAGGGGCTTAAGCAGTTAGTAGTTTATACATATTCAGTATTATCATGTGTTAAGCCCATTGACAGCGGACTTTGCAGTGTAACAGGTGTCAGGTATTGGTGTCGGGCGACTTGCAGCATTGGAATGTCTGACTAATACACATTACAGGTGTCTCGGAGTATATAGGGCTCTGTTTTTGCGTATGTACTAATAACTTATGTCAGTCAAAGAGTCAAAAAATCCACTTTCCTTTAAATTTAAAGTAAATCTCCCCTTTATAAACCACCATCTAGTCTTTAGGTCCATCTTAGTAGTAGGATTTACTTCTTAACCCTTTAAGGACACAGGGTAGTTTGTACGTTAATGCTCGGCAACTTTTATCCTACTTTCCTTCCCCGCCTTCCAAAATTCATAACTTTTTAATTTTTCTGACCACATAGCTATGTGAGGGCTTATTCTTTGCGTGACGAGTTGTACTTTCATTCTGACACCATCTTGGGGTACATATAATGTTTTGATTTGCTTTTATTAATGTTTTTGCAGGGACTGTGTTAAAAAACTCACAATTCTGTCATAATTTTTTGCATTTTGTTTTTACGGCGTTCACTCTGCATTAATAATGACCTGCAGCTTTGTCCGGCGGGTCATTACGATTACGGCGATGACAGATTTACAGTCATATGAAAAAGTTTGGGCACCCCCTATTAATCTTAATCATTTTTAGTTCTAAATATTTGGGTGTTTGCAACAGCCATTTCAATTTGATATATCTAATAACTGATGGACACAGTAATATTTCAGGATTGAAATGAGGTTTATTGTACAAACAGAAAATGTGCAATATGCATTAAACCAAAATTTGACCGGTGCAAAAGTATGGGCACCTCAACAGAAAAGTGACATTAATATTTAGTAGATCCTCCTTTTGCAAAAATAACAGCCTCTAGTCGCTTCCTGTAGCTTTTAATCAGTTCCTGGATCCTGGATGAAGGTATTTTTGACCATTCCTCTTTACAAAACAATTCCAGTTCAGTTAAGTTTGATGGTCGCCGAGCATGGACAGCCCGCTTCAAATGATCCCACAGATGTTCAATGATATTCAGGTCTGGGGACTGGGATGGCCATTCCAGAACATTGTAATTGTTCCTCTGCATGAATGCCTGAGTAGATTTGGATCATTGTCTTGCTGAAATATCCATCCCCGGCGTAACTTCAAATTCGTCACTGATTCTTGTACATTATTCTCAAGAATCTGCTGATACTGAGTTGAATCCATGCAACCCTCAACTTTAACAAGATTCCCGGTGCCGGCATTGGCCACACAGCCCCAAAGCATGATGGAACCTCCACCAAATTTTACAGTGGGTAGCAAGTGTTTTTCTTGGAATGCTGTGTTTTTTTGACGCCATAATTAACGCCTTTTTGTATGACCAAACAACTCAATCTTTGTTTCATCAGTCCACAGGACCTTCTTCCAAAATGAAGCTGGCTTGTCCAAATGTGCTTTTGCATACCTCAGGCGACTCTGTTTGTGGCGTGCTTTCAGAAACGGCTTCTTTCGCATCACTCTCCCATACAGCTTCTCCTTGTGCAAAGTGTGCTGTATTGTTGACCGATGCACAGTGACACCATCTGCAGCAAGATGATGCTGCAGCTCTTTGGAGGTGGTCTGTGGATTGTCCTTGACTGTTCTCACCATTCTTCTTCTCTGCCTTTCTGATATTTTTCTTGGCCTGCCAGTTCTGGGCTTAACAAGAAGTGTCCCTGTGGTCTTCCATTTCCTTACTATGTTCCTCACAGTGGAAACTGACAGGTTAAATCTCTGAGACAACTTTTTGGATCCTTCCCCTGAACAACTATGTTGAACAATCTTTGTTTTCAGATCATTTGAGAGTTGTTTTGAGGAGCCCATGATGCCACTCTTCAGAGGAGATTCAAATAGGAGAACAACTTGCAATTGGCCACCTTAAATACCTTTTCTCATGATTGGATACACCTGGCTATGAAGTTCAAAGCTCAGTGAGGTTACAAAACCAATTTTGTGCTTCAGTAAGTCAGTAAAAAGTAGTTAGGAGTATTCAAATCAATAAAATGATAAGGGTACCCAAATTTTTGCACCGGTCAAATTTTGGTTTAATGCATATTGCACATTTTCTGTTAGTACAATAAACCTCATTTCAATCCTGAAATATTACTGTGTCCATCAGTTATTAGATATATCAAATTGAAATGGCTGTTGCAAACACCCAAATATTTAGAACTAAAAATGATTAAGATTAATAGGGGTGCCCAAACTTTTTCATATGACTGTATATTGGTTTGTTATGTTTCACTGCTTTTACTAATAAAATGTCAATTTTTGAAAATGAGCGATTTTCCTGCGGTCACCGTACTCTGACGCCTATAACTTTTTTACTGTATTGTTGACAGATATATGTCAGGGCTCTGTATTTGCGGGACAAGTTGTACCTTTATTGGTACCCATGTTTGGTATGTAGGACTTTTTGATCACTTTTTATTGCTATTTGTTAATGTGTGCATTACGCTATATATTTTTTATAGCATTCACTGTGCGGGATACATAATGCTATTTTTGGATAGTGGGGACTTATACACACATGGGGATACTGAACATGTTTGTTTATTTTTTGTTTACTTCACGTGTTTTAAATTAAAAGGTTTTTTTTTAATTATTATTTGTTTATTTTTAACTTTTTGAACAGGTTTTTTTTTTACTTTTTACCTGTCCGACAAGTGGACTGGAACCTGCGAGCTCTAACCCCATTGCAATGTACTGCAATACATAGTGTTTCAGCACATCATGCATAGTCTCCCTATGTGTTATAGAAAGCGGTAGTCAAAAGGCCGTCATTGACCCCCAGACCTCCTGGATGCTGTGATCGCTATTAATCACACCCGAGGGGTTAATCCACCTGAGTCGGAGTATCTTCAAACTCCGGTGACTAGTCCTGGGCTTTGGCTATGTAGTAGTATGGCACAGTGCAGGAAGGGGATTAGCCCAGATTTTTGTCATTGCCTCAAAGTTGGGGATCTGATCAAATTAAAAAATGAACAATTCCTCCAGCTCCAGCTTCTCTTGCAGGAATGACACGTTGTACAGTCAGGTGATCTGTTCAGCCAATAACAGACCTCACTGGTCACATGTTGTACATGCAGGCATCTGAGGCCAGTAATTGGCTGCACCAGAATTCGGAGCTCTGTTGTCACAATACACATCCTATGCTCCCTCTAGTGGCAACTGCAGAGAACCTATCCTAAGGATAGGCCACAGCACTCACAGAAGCAGATGCTTAAAGTGGTAGTCCAGGATATTTTAGTATTGCGCAGAAGGCCTGGGAAGCAGTGGAGGACACCGGAGCACCGGGGACAAGTGAGTATGTTTTGGGGTTTTTTTTATCACCTTCCCTGGCCTCCTGCCGCAATACTAAAATATCCTGGGTAACCCCTTTCAATTGATATTTAATTTCAGCAAGTCAAACTGGCAACAATTGTAGAAAGTGCAGTATGTTGTACAATCCAGTATGTTGTACAGTGCTTTGTTGTACAGTGAAGTATGCTGTACAGTGCTTTATGTTGTACAGTGCAGTATGTTGTACAGTGCAGTATGTTGTACAGTGCAGTATGTTGTACAGTGCTTTATGTTGTACAGTGAAGTATGCTGTACAGTGCTTTATGTTGTACAGTGCAGTATGTTGTACAGTGCTTTATGTTGTACAGTGCAGTATATTGTACAGAGCTTTATGTTGTACAGTGCAGTATGTTGTAACGTACAGTATGTTGTACAGTGCTTTATGTTGTACAGTGCAGTATGTTGTAACATACAGTATGTTGTACAGTGCAGTATATTGTAACGTACAGTATGTTGTACAGTGCAGTATGTTGTAACGTACAGTATGTTGTACAGTATGTTGTTCAGTGCAGTATGCTGTACAGTGCTTTATGTTGTACAGTGCAGTATGTTGTACAGTGCTTTATGTTGTTCAGTGCAGTATGTTGTACAGTGAAGTATGCTGTACAGTGCTTTATGTTGTACAGTGAAGTATGCTGTACATTGCTTTATGTTGTACAGTGCAGTATGTTGTACAGTGCTTTATGTTGTACAGTGCAGTATGGTGTACAGTGCTTTATGTTGTTCAGTGCAGTATGTTGTACAATCCAATATGTTGTACAGTGCAGTATGTTGTAAAGTCATAGACAGACTAACCAGAACCATCCACAGCTGTATTCCTGTGATATATGCCCCTGAACTGCTTAAATGGGAGCTGAGCTGCTGTTACAGTGCCTGTGGCCATGATACAGGGCAAGGACATATCTGTTTCCGACTCCATGCAGTGTATAGTATGGGTGTTGGAACTGGCTCCAAACAACTGATCCATGTGTGGGCTACCTGTTGGCCCCCAATGATCAGATATTCATGGTTTATTCTAAGGATAGGCCTTATATAAAAAAAAATCCTGTCTATGTAGATGTGGAGCTGCTCTGTATTGTAAAAATAGAGTTCTGACCTCTCGATAATAAAACAATATAAGGCCGGTTGCAGACGACCGCGGTGTTGGTCAGTGTGCTATCCATGTATTTCACAGAGAGCACACTGACCCATTCTTTTCTATGGGCCTGTACACACGAACGTGATTTTCACGGTCCTGTGTGCGGGCCGACAGTCCGGGCTGCATCAGATAGGACAGGTCCTATTCCTGTCCTATTTTGCGTCCCGTGCTTCCGTGACTCCTATTAATTTAGAAAGGAGCCGCAGAAGCACGGCCCATGCACGGGCGGCACACGGGGATATCCCTGTGTCCCCCGTGTGCCATCCATGCTTTTAATTCACAGCACGATCGTCTGCAATCGGCCTAAAGCAGTTATAAAACAGTGCGACCTCCAGTAGAGGGCACTAAAGAGACAACATTTCTTGTCCTGGATGACAGCTAATTTGCATACCCTTTTTCCCATGGAGCATTGCTTGGCCATCTCCACAAGGAGAAACAGTAGCCTATATGCTATATGCTAATATAAAATATGAGCATTGTGTTTTATATTTTCTTTGATACTTATGACCTTACGCCCTTCCCTGTAGCTCTGAATGACACTTCATACAAAACCATATAAAAATGTAACTATTAATAGTGATAAAATTTAATATTTAAATTTTTGTAAATCTTCTTCCAGGTGGTTGGTTCTTGCCATTGCTATGTGTCGCTTCTACATGGGAAAAAGAACACACAAAGGGCTGTACAAGAGTATTCAGAAGACACTGAAATTTTTCCAGACATTTGCTTTACTTGAGGTAAATCGTTACTTTTCTTGTAATGTGTGTATACATTAAAGGGAGTCTGTCAGCAGGGTGAAGCCTATTAAACCAGCGACACAGTTACATAGGTCAGGCTCACCTGAATGTAACGCTTTATCCCCCATGAAAATTTGCGCCTCTGTTCCCAAAATATTCATTTATTTCACAATATGCAAATGAGCAGTTTGGAGCACCAAGGGCGGCCCATTGCTCCAAACTGCTACACCCCCCTACTACTGTAATATGCCCTCCTTCCCTTCTGAAGCTGATATCTCACCTATTAGAGGCATGAATGTTTATGGCAAAAAAGTGTTACAAGTTCTTGTGATCAGTTGGGGTCCCAATCATTAAGTTACCCCCTATCCTTTAACCCTTCTAGGCCTTGATTTCTTGGAGTTTTTCTTTAGCCACATACCAAGCCCTATGTAACTGTATGAGGGCATGGTTTTTCGCAGGGGCCCTCTCCTTCTAAAATGTAGTGATACACTTTAAAGGGGTATTCCAGTACCAAGTTACTAACTATGTAACCCATTAATGGCCAATGTATAGACTTTCTACTATCGGTCACCAATGAGCCGTATTCACCGCAGTTGACTTTCTACGTCACTTGCAGTGGAATAATATGGGTTCTTCGGCACTTGCAGCCAAGCACCCGCTCCTAATGCCTGGGATCGGCAAATCGCTGTTCCTGGACGTTTAACCCCTTAGATGTCGCCTTCGCTATTGACCACGGCATCTAAGGGGTTAAACGTCCACGAACGATCAATATGGTTGTCAATATGGAGTTGGGACTCTGTTGCCACTATAATAGACACCACTCCTCCCAGGAAGGTTTCCACAAGATTTTAGAGTGCGTCTGTGCCAATTTGTGTCCTTTCACCGAAAAGGTGGTCAGACACTGATGTTGGGGGAGGTCCGGCTCACAGTCAGCATTGTAATTCATCTGAATGTGGCTTGATGGGCTTGAGGTCCAGGATTTGTGCAGCCAATGAAGTTCTTCCACACCAAACTCCGAAGTAGAGAGACCATGATATAAAACATAACTCTTAATAGTACCTTAAAAGCAATTAAAGGGGTTTTCAGGCTTAATAATCGACGACCAAGCCTTAAGTCAACCATTAAAAATCGGCAGGAGTCTGCCAACCAGGACCCCTCCACCACCCAATCATCTGTTTGAAGAATTTGCAGCATTCAGGTGAGCGCTGTGGACTCTTTACTTCTTACCAAGCACAGTGCCATCTATTGGTATAGTGGCTGTGTTTGGTATTGCAGCTAAGCCCTTCCACTTGAATGATGTCACATTAGACCTATGAAGTGGAAGGGACTGCCGGCTCAGGGACTGCCGCTGCCGTTTCATACAGCTGATATGCAGGAGGCCCAGGTGTCGGACCCCCACTGACCTTCAATTGATGACCTATGCTAGGGATAGGTCATCAATTAATAAGACGTGGAAAAACCCTTTAAGGCTAACACCCCACCTAGCGATCCGTAGCCAAAAAATGCTGCGGAAAAGACCGCAGCGGAAACGCATTCCTTTTTTTTTTCTGCAGCATTTTTCACAGACTTTCTCCCCTTATTATACCTATATGGAAAATGCCATCGTTTCCGCAGGTCTAATTGACATGCTGCAATTTCCAAAAATGTGGGTGTTTTTGAAAACGCAGCTTTTTCCGCTGCAGATTTTTTGGGATTTGCCAGAATCTCATTCACTTTGCATGTACTGTAAAATGCAGCATTTTTTGCCGCGGCCTTTCCACAGCACATTTTCGCAACGTGGGTCTTAAAGGGGTTTTCTGGCCCAAACTGATTTTTCGTACTGATGACCTATCCACAGGATACTTTAGCTTCCAGGTGCCAGAAGCTGTTAGGGGACAGGGTGTGCGTGTATAGCGGGGTTCCTGGGAATTGCAGTGCTACTATTACTTGAATAGGAGCCGTACTGCACACGCTCCCCGTCCCCGGTGGCTGCGACAACAGCTGATCTGTGCGGGTCGGGTGTCAGACCCCAACAGATGTTATACTGGTGACCTGTCCTGTACCAAAAACACACAGACGCAGATATGTTGTGCCACGAGTTGGTGTGATTTTTGGCTGCACAGCTTCTACAGGTGAAACAAACATCAATTTGTGGCATAAATTGTGTCTTCCTTGAAAGGCGTATCCTAATGTGTGACCGAGGTGCAAAATTTGATAAGAAAAATGGACGAGACCTTTACACCACATTCATTAAGTGCAAAATTTTGCTGCAAATCTACTTTTGTTTATATCAGATGTAGAAAGATTTTCTGACTGAGATCTCCGAATGTGCCAAATATCACTACACACAATTCTAAAAGCGGCTACTTGTCTCTTAGAACGTTGCTTTGTTCTATTCCTTTGAAATGTAAATCGATAGCTGGGTGTCCAGAGGTGTAACCGGTCCACTTTTAGGCTGAGGCCCCACGTTACGGAATCGCAGCTTTTTTTTTTTTTTGTAGATTTTGTTGCGGTTTTTAGAACCAAAGTCAGGAGTGGATTGAGCAGAAGGGAGAAGTATAAGAGATTCCTATATATTTCCCATTCCTTTTGTAGCCACTCCTGGGTTTGGTTCAAAAAACTGCAACAAAATCTGCAACAAAAAAAGCTGCGTTTCCGCAACGTGGGGCCTTGGCCTGTTTTACGGGTATCCCTAGCAGTGATGTTTTTTACTAAATAGTCCAAAGTAGAGAACAAGTGTTTGTCTATTTGTGGATTGTAATCGGATTTATGACTATTTCATCTAATCTATTATTACCTTATTCTCTGTTTCAGTTGGTTCACTGCGCACTTGGTAAGTTTTTACATTTATTAGGTTTACATCAAAATATTATAACATAACTACTGTATATCTATATATACTGATATCTATCTATACAGTGATGTGCAAAGGCTTTAGGAAAGTGTGCAAGAAATGCTTTCAGAAACAGAAGGGTTAATAGTTTATTTTTGTCAATGACCAAAATGAAGTGAATGAAAAAAAAAGAAATGTAAATTCCATTAATATTTGGTGTGACCTTTGCCCTTTGGAGGAGGAGTCCTGGAAGTGATGATCCGGCCCCCACAGATATAGCCCTGATCTCATCATCATCCAGTCTGTCTGGGATGACATGAAGAGACAGAAGGATTGGAGCAAGCCTACATCCACAGAAGATCTGTGCTTAGTTCTCCAAGATGGCGGCGGGAACAACCTCCCTGCCGAGCTCTGCCAAATACTGTCTGCAAGTACCGAGAAGAACTGATGGAAGGCAAAGGGCAAAGGTCACACCAAGATCACTCTTTTCTTCATTCACTTCATTTTGGCAAAAATAAGGTATTAACCCTTCTATTTCTGCAAACACCTATCTATAATGTAAGTACAGTATATCCCTTTCTATTAGGCAGTATGCTTTAGGATGCTATCAAACAAACAGATATATATCTCATGCGTATGGCTAGTTCTACCCGGTCTCCCCATACACATGCACACTTGGCCGGGAACAGCTTGAATCAGCACACTTTATAAACTTAAACTGGCCATATACATGAGATATTTACCCGCAGATCCTCGGTAGATATCTTAATAGCATACCCCGCAGATAGGTTAGGGTCACCTGAATCAAACAATTTCCCCTGTGAATTGCTGCCCCTGTTGCCAAGATATCACCTTTTTTGTCAATATGCAAATGAGCCCTTTGGAGGAATGAGGGCGTTGGGACACCTACCTACACCTACCTGAACTCCTTGCTTCTGGACTATGCCTCGCCATACACCATTCATCCGTTGACTGATGAAGGTCCAAATGGGGACCGAAACGTCTCAATTTGTTTGGATGAAATAAAAATTTGGATTATTGTGAAGCAATATATGAGTTCCGGAATTTTGTTCTATCAATGAGGGCATTGTCATTGTTCCAAAGACCTAATTTGCATATTGACAAAAACAGCGACATGTCAGTAATGGAGGCAGAGATTCACATGGGGAAAATACTCTTTGATTCAGGTGACCCTAACCTATCTATCTGTGGGGCTGGGTTGATATGCCGAGATCCCCTTTAATCTTATATACACCTTTACACCTACACACGTGGACAAAATTGTTGGTCCCCCTCCCTCATTTAATAAAAGAAAAACCCACAATGGTCACATAAATAACTTGAATCTGACAAAAGTAATAATATATAAAAAGTCTATGAAAATGAACAAATGAAAGTCAGACATTGCTTTCCAACCAGGCTTCAAGAGAATTTTTTAAAAAGAAAACTCATGAAACAGGCCTGGACAGAAATGATGGTTCCCATAACTTAATATTTTGTTGCACAACCTTTTGAGGCAATCCCTGCAATCAAACGATTCCTGTAACTGTCAATGAGACTTCTGCACCTCTCAGCAGGTATTTTGGCCACTCCTCATGAGCAAACTGCTCCAGTTGTCTCGGGTTTGAAGGGTGCCTTTTCCAGACGGCATGTTTCAGCTCCTTCCAAAGATGCTCAATAGGATTTAGGTCAGGGCTCATAGAAGGCCACTTCAGAATAGTCCAATGTTTTCCTCTTAGCCATTCTTGGGTGTTTTTAGCTGTGTGTTTTGGGTCATTATCCTGTTGCAAGACCCATGACCTGCGACTGAGACCAAGCTTTCTGACACTGGGCAGCACATTTCTCTCTTGAATCCCTTGATAGTCTTGAGATTTCATTGTACCCTGCACAGATTCAAGACACCCTGTGCCAGATGCAGCAAAGCAGCCCCAGAACATAACAGAGCCTCCTCCATGTGTCACAGTAGGGACAGTGTTCTTTTCAAGATATGCTTAATTTTTCCATCTGTAAACATAGAGCTGATGTGCCTTGCCAAAAATTTCGATTTTTGTCTCATCTGTCCATAGGACATTCTCCCAGAAGCTTTGTGGCTTGTCAGCATGTAGTTTGGCAAATTCCAGTCTGTCAGATTCAAAGTTATTTCTGTGACCATTGTCGGTTTTTCTTTGATTAAACAAGGGTTACCTACAATTCTGTCCACGTGTGTATATATGACTACCACAGACATCAGATTCTTACAGAGTTTACCAAATTTAGCTGGATCTGCCATAAGTCTACAGATAAATATCTTATGTTAGTGTGGTCTTTTGCTAGCAGCTATCTTACCCAATCTTCCCATACACCCACCTGCAGTCTCAGCTGGGTCACATGATGCATGTGTACTGCATGGGAGAGGGGAGATAGTACCCACCAGACTCCTCTGACAGCACCTTATAGGCCAAGGACAAAAGGATCGGGCTGCCAAAATTGGATCACCTGATCTTTATCTTCCCTAACTTCTGCCATTGGGGGAGCATTGGGAGGACTCTATGCACAGTATGGGGGTTGGACGGTCTCATCAAAATTGACAGGTTCAGTCTACAGGGATCTAATGGGTATGACCAGCTTATAGGAATTTTTAAAGCAACATTCATGATCCGAATGATGCCCAAACTCATGGCACTCCCCATATCCCTGACGTATTACCTGGCCTAGGTCCGCTTAAAGAACTTCCATAACATCTTCTTTCTCTTCAAGGAATAGTGCGTACTTCGGTGCTAGTAACTGGGGTCCAAGTCAGTTCCAGAATCTTCATGGTCTGGTTAATTACCAACAGCATTAAACAGGTGGGTGTGAGACTGCATTCTTAAAGTGATATCACACGCAATTTAAGGGAACTTGGTTTCATGAAAAATTTCTGGCCATTTTACATGCACAGGCAGAAATTTACTTTCATATGGACATGACAGCACAATATGTTTAATAAAAAAAAAATAATAGATTAAATAAAAGTTCCATAGGGGTACAAAAAAAAAGTTTAAAAAAATAAATAAAATTTAAAAACAAAATCTGCATCAAAACAAAAATACAAAAACCCACAAATAAATAAATTGAATTGAATCCAGTTTTTCAAATTTATTTATTTTTTTTTCTAATTTCTTTATTCTATTTTCTGTACATGATTATGGGGCGGCCATCTTGCCTGAGCTTCTCCTCTGCTCCGTTAACTGCATTTAAAGATCTGCTTTACAGCACTCTCATGGTTATAGGAAGCTATAGTCTGGAGTTGACTCATTACTGTCTATAGGAGACTTCTCTAGACATCCTCTGTGCAGGGAGGGGGAGGAGATAAACTGTGACATCATCTAATGACAGGAGTGATGTAACGTGGCTCAATGGTGTTATCTATAGAGGTATTGTTTTCTATTGTAAACCTTTGTATCGTATTTAGGATGCAAAGTAACACCCTACAGAATTGGCAATTATCAGTCTATTAATTAGGCTTAGTGGCCAGACTGAAAATTGCAGGATTTTATACTTGTTTTTAAATATAGATAGGGATATGGAAAAAAAAAAAAAAAAAATAAGAAAAATTCTTAAAAATATGTTTAACATATAAAATTAGTTTACAAAATAGGTGATTTTCTGGAGACATTTACAGCTACCAGGCTTGACCAGGGCAGTAAATGTTACGTTGTATGATTCACGGTTTCTAAATAAACATATCCATGATCAATGCTTTGGCTGGCACTGCAGGCCGGCCCTGGGCTCAGGTTACTTTTTGATTTTTTTGAAGCTTGTGGTTCTTGGAGCTGCTCCTGACTGGCCAGCAGATATGTGCAGACGCGGCTGCTGGAGATGAAGCCTAGTTCATTCCCTGAGCTCCTGGGCTCGCTTCCATGTGTCTCTGTGGTTACTGCAGAAAGCTTGTAGCATGCTGAAAGCAAATCTAGTGAAATAGATATAGTCTGTGCTCACCATTCATTTATATGAGGCTGGGCTGGAGTTAAATATCACCGAGGCATAAACCTATCGGACTGACCCTCGGTCAAATACTGGACAGTGGACGTGGCTGTAATAACCTGTATCTGAAATGAATATGTCTAAAACAGTATGGATGACTTGTGACCTCTCCTGACGGGTCATTTTTAGTAAATACTTGTACACCCCATCAGTGTCGGACTGAGGTTCTTTGGGCCCACAGATGAAAATAAAATAATTTTTTTTACCCCGGGGTTCTGTGGGCTATTTCCTAGGATTGTTGGTGGATGCGACCACAGAACCCAGGGGTGAAAAAAAAAAAGATTTTATTTTCAAAAATGGTTAAAACATAGTATAACATGGTAACACTGTACATGTGATGACCCATACAAAAAGATAACCCATTTTATAAACTGTGCCACACGTGACACTAAACATTGCACCAAAAAGGGTCAGTCACTGCCTAGTGGGGGCGCAAAACACAATTTTATTGGTAATCAATTAAAATAGCCTAATAAAGAAACATGTAAAAGATAGATAGACTCATAGATAGATAGATAGATAAGATAGATATGATATAGATAGATAGATAGATATGATAGATAGATAGACTCATTGATAGACTCAGCTGTATATGTATCTGTTCGATATCCCTATATATAAGACTGAAAGGAGTACAAGGAGTTAATAATAGAACAGACTCAGATTAACCAAATTGTTCTAGACCTCTCTAGTATGACCCAGACACCACAACTGAGCCAGCAACTCACAGCACTCATATATGAGATCCATACTGGTGGCTAAAAACTATAATGTATAATCTATTTGTTTGTCCATTGCCTTTTATCAGTTTGTTAAACCAATAGGTTATGTATTTACTTCCACCCATCCTGCAAAAAAAAAAGACAGAATTTCGGTTTTCTTCCCTCTCCACACCCCCTCCCCCCAATAAGTTATTTAAGTCACATCCACACATTGCTGTCAGATCATGTGTTTGCTGATATTTGTAGGTGCAAATGAGGTATTTTAAGTACAAAATACAAACTAGTAAAATGTATGCGGGTGGTGCGCTGTGCTGCAATCTTACCAGGAGAGGGCAGTATAACCATATAAACTACTAGACAATTCATTATAGTGTCAACTTGTAGCTCTGTGTCTGTATCTATCTATCTATCTATCTATCTATCTATCTATCTATCTATCTATCTCATATCTATCTATCTATCTATCTATCTCATATCTATCTATCTATCTATCTATCACATATCTATCTATCTATCTCATATCTATCTATCTATCTCATATCTATCTATCTATCTATCTCATATCTATCTATCTATCTATCTATCTATCTATCTATCCCATATCTATCTATCTCATATCTATCTATCTATCTATCTATCTATCTATCTATCTATCTATCTCATATCTATCTATCTATCTCATATCTATCTATCTATACTATCTATCTATCTATCTATCTATCTCATATCTATCTAATATCTATCTATCTATCTATCTCATATCTATCTATCTAATATCTATCTATCTATCTATCTATCTATCTCTCTGAGTCTGAGCTTCTCCTCTGCTCTATTAATAGCATTTAGTGATATGCTGTTAATTAAATTGATATTACAGCATAGTCATGGCCATAGGTAGCAATATCTGTCTGTAGCTGGCTCATTGAGGTTTACGTGAGAGTTTTCTAGACATGTTCTGAGCAGGGAGGGAGAGGAGATAAGCTGTGACATTGCTAGTAGTGGATGTAATGATGGGTCAGTGGTGTTATCTATAGAGGTTTTATCTTTTACTGTAATAATGTTTTTGAGGTAAAAGAGTTGACTGCTGCAAAAAAAAAAACCCCTACAGAATTGGCAATTTATTATTGACATCTATTATTAGGCTTAGTGGCCAGAGTGAAAATTGCAGGACATATAATTTTAAAAAAATTTACTTACTGCTTAATTGATGTATTTATGACTTATATGTGACTTATATTATTCTACTTGTATACAGTAGATGATACTATTTATATTGATGTATATTTGATATATATGTGACTCTTATATTATTCTACTTGTATACAGTAGATAATACTATTTCTACGCTTTATTCTATTACAGATCCAGAATGAGGAGAGCGTCCTTCTCTTCCTGGTGGTGTGGACTGTGACGGAGATCACTCGATATTCCTACTACACATTTAATCTTCTCAATCACTTGCCGTACTTCATTAAATGGGCCAGGTGGGCAGTGTGTGCGGCGCTGACGTTTCTGCATGGTTCGGCCTGGCATGTTCTTATAACAGATTGGATCACTCTCAGCGCACAGTTTTGCTGTCATTTTATTAGCACAGGACAGATTGAAGAAATCACACAGTCCTATACTGACATATTGTGCTCTATTCTTCTCTGCACCAGATTGCATCTCTCTGTATTCTGGAATCAATTAGGCCTCATTCTCACAAGTACTTTCATCTTGTGCAAAATATCACCCAACAGGACATATATCACGTATCAATGACTGGAGGTATTTTGGGTAGAGATGGAGAATCTTACAAGATCATCTGCCTGTTTCCTTTTGGGCAGAACTGCAAGTGCTATTATAATACTCCGGGGTCTCTTCAGACCCCAAAGTGTTGACATTGTGGCACTTTAATGCAAGCATCATGACATTGGTGTGCCTCATGAGACTGCTGCGGCCCATTCACAGGCATCTTGTGTGACTGGCGCTGCTGGGACTATAATCTCTTGTAGTGTCCGCAGCCCAATAGAAGTGAATTGGGTGCCGATCACACAAGCACACTGATACTTCATTCACAAAGAGACCTTAGGGGCTCTTTCGGCCCATAATGATAAGTATCCTTAACAGGACAACCCCTTTAATTAGTAATGTCTTGATTTTGTATACTAAGAACTGTGATCTTGGTAGCATGTGAAAGCTAAGAGTCTTACCTTTCATATGGACCTCGTCTGCTAGGCAAGAAAATACTTTAAAAAATTGCTTTAGTAAACCCCTTTTAAAAAACACATTAAAAAAGTCAAAAATCAACAAAAAGATTTTTTCTGCCTGACAGAAAACTGTGTGTGAACATACTCTTATAAGTGAGGACAGACAGTGATGAGGATTCTGATACTTCTGTCTTTCTTCACTAACACAATGCAAGCTGAGAAATGTTGACCTATATTCTAAATCTGTTCTATTATTCACTGTGAGGTAAAGCGTAGTCCACCAGGGGGCCAGGGGAATGTCGGCATAATGGCTCTGCAGGAAAAATGAAATGTTTTCACCTCGTTCTGCTACAATTGGACTTGACATGATTATAGATTTTATGTGAGAATTGCTGTCTTTTCCAGAGCTTAGGGCACTGCAGATTCTGGTCTCTTGCTCCCTTGTGGTTGAGTCCTCTTAAAGAGAATGTCCACCCTGAACTCCATTTATTTATCTTTAATCTAAAAGAGTTGTAAAAGATTTAAAGCGTTTGGTGCTTGATTTTTTATAATGCCCAGTCCAACATCCTCTGCATAGACGAAGAGTTAAAGTGAATATGTCAGATGAGCTGAGCTCTGTGATATATAGGGTTATATGATAGAGGAGAGAAGTTGAGCTCTGTGATATATAGGGTTATATGATAGAGGAGAGAAGCTGAGCTCTGTGATATATAGGGTTATATGATAGAGGAGAGAAGCTGAGCTCTGTGATATATAGGGTTATATGATAGAGAGAAGCTGAGCTCTGTGATATATAGGGTTATATGATAGAGGAGAGAAGCTGAGCTCTGTGATATATAGGATTATATGATAGAGGAGAGAAGCTGAGCTCTGTGATATATAGGGTTATATGATAGAGGGAGAGAAGCTGAGCTCTGTGATATATAGGTTATATGATAGAGGAGAGAAGCTGAGCTCTGTGATATATAGGATTATATGATAGAGGAGAGAAGCTGAGCTCTGTGATATATAGGGTTATATGATAGAGGAGAGAAGCTGAGCTCTGTGATATATAGGTTATATGATAGAGGAGAGAAGCTGAGCTCTGTGATATATAGGTTATATGATAGAGGAGAGAAGCTGAGCTCTGTGATATATAGGGCTATATGATAGAGGGAGAGAAGCTGAGCTCTGTGATATATAGGGTTATATGATAGAGGAGAGAAGCTGAGCTCTGTGATATATAGGGTTATATGATAGAGGAGAGAAGCTGAGCTCTGTGATATATAGGGTTATATGATAGAGGAGAGAAGCTGAGCTCTGTGATATATAGGGTTATATGATAGAGGAGAGAAGCTGAGCTCTGTGATATATAGGGTTATATGATAGAGGAGAGAAGCTGAGCTCTGTGATATATAGGGTTATTTGATAGAGGAGAGAAGCTGAGCTCTGTGATATATAGGGTTATATGATAGAGGAGAGAAGCTGAGCTCTGTGATATATAGGGTTATATGATAGAGGAGAGAAGCTGAGCTCTGTGATATTTAGGGTTATATGATAGAGGAGAGAAGCTGAGCTCTGTGATATATAGGGTTATATGATAGAGGAGAGAAGCTGAGCTCTGTGTATAGGGTTATACCCATATATAGGTTATATGATAGAGGAAAGAAGCTGAGCTCTGTGATATATAGGGTTATATAATAATAATAATAATAATAATAATAATAATAATAATAATAATAATAATAATAATAGTCCTTTAATAGTCCCACAGTGGGGAAATTCAGTGTGTTACAGCAGCAAAGATAAGATAAGCAGATACAAATACAAATACAACATGTACAGGAATGTTCCAAGGTGAGAGGCATTACATTAATAGCAGACAGACAGATAGGACGTAGCAGAGGGGGGGGGGGGGGGATTTAACAGGCAGAGAGATATTTCAGTTCTCTGTATGTAATGATCTCCGTCTTAGGTCGGTGTTGGTTGTACAGCCTAACCGCGGTGGGGAGGAAAGACTTCCGATAGCGCTCCTTCTCACACCTAGGGTGGAGCAGTCGGTCACTGACAGTACTGCCCAGCGCAATCACAGTCTCATGCATGGGATTGGGAGTTATTCTCCCGCATGGAGCTCACCACGGACAGAGGAGAGAGGAGCTGAGCTCTGTGATATATAGGGTTATATGATAGAGGAGAGAAGCTGAGCTCTGTGATATATAGGTTATATGATAGAGGAGAGAAGCTGAGCTCTGTGATATATAGGGTTATATGATAGAGGAGAGAAGCTGAGCTCTGTGATATATAGGGTTATATGATAGAGGAGAGAAGCTGAGCTCTGTGATATATAGGATTATATGATAGAGGAGAGAAGCTGAGCTCTGTGATATATAGGGTTATATGATAGAGGAGAGAAGCTGAGCTCTGTGATATATAGGATTATATGATAGAGGAGAGAAGCTGAGCTCTGTGATATATAGGGTTATATGATAGAGGAGAGAAGCTGAGCTCTGTGATATATAGGGTTATATGATAGAGGAGAGAAGCTGAGCTCTGTGATATATAAGGTTATATGATAGAGGAGAGAAGCTGAGCTCTGTGATATATAGGGTTATATGATAGAGGAGAGAAGCTGAGCTCTGTGATATATAGGGTTATATGATAGAGGAGAGAAGCTGAGCTCTGTGATATATAGGGTTATATGATAGAGGGAGAAGCTGAGCTCTGTGATATATAGGGTTATATGATAGAGGAGAGAAGCTGAGCTCTGTGATATATAGGGTTATATGATAGAAGAGAGAAGCTGAGCTCTGTGATATATAGGTTATATGATAGAGGGAGAGAAGCTGAGCTCTGTGATATATAGGGTTATAGGATAGAGGAGAGAAGCTGAGCTCTGTGATATATAGGGTTATATGATAGAGGAGAGAAGCTGAGCTCTGTGACATGTAGGTTTATATGATGAATATTTAATGCCCTTCTCCATTTTATTTTCCCACCACAGGTATAATTTATTTATTGTATTGTATCCTCTCGGCGTTGCTGGTGAACTCTTAACAATTTATGCTGCTTTACCGTATGTGCGGAAGACTGGGATGTACTCGCTGAGACTTCCAAACAAATACAACGTGTCATTCGACTACTACTACTTTCTCTTTGCTGTCATGTGTTTTTATGTACCACGTAAGTCATTCCAAAATATATGTATCAGGGATTGATCTATAATGAAGTAAAAAAGTCTTCCGTTTTCCAGCCTTAAAATAATTTTTTCTACAGATGACCTGTTCCCATCAGTATGTGATCTGTAGGGATCCAACACCCAGATCCCAAACAGATCAGCTTATCTGTGCTGGGTCCGGGGGATCGAACCCACACAGATCACATACTGATGTGAACAGGTCATCTGTATAAAAATCCTTGTATCACATATCATTTTATTGAACAGGATAGAGCGTAATATAGTCAGCTATTGTTTGTGTTCTCAGCCACATCCAGACACTATTTAATACTTAGTTATTCCCGACACATCTACTTGGCACCAATTTAATAAATTTATTAAGTGGTATGGGTCTCCATGGTAACAGACTATAATCAAACCCTGTGTAATCTTATTCTACAGCTATAGACTTAAGATGAGGCATAGGGACCTTTGAGACCCTTCAGGATCTGGGGCCTAGTAGTGACTGCTACCATCGCACCCCCTATAGCTATGTCCTTGGTTATACACCCTTCCGTCTTTCTCTTAATTCTCATTTGCTGAATACATATTAGCATACAAGGGAACTACAGTTTCAGACTACATCAGCTTTGTTTGTAGTCTGTTACCATGGAGATATACATAGGAGGTAGGATATTTGTAATCACAGCCAATTGTAAAGTTGGTGCATTTTTCCAAAAAGCCTCCATTTGTTACTTTTTTGTCCTTTCAGTGTTCCCCCAGCTGTATTTTCACATGCTGCGTCAAAGAAGAAAAGTTCTGCACGGAGAAGTCTTTGTTGAAAAGGACGATTAACCCTTAAGCACAAAATCTACAGGACTCTCTTCTTACAACCATCCTTTGACTACCAGAGTCAATGTGAAGTGAAGGGCCTGTTGGTTTACTATCGTGGACAACCTCGTACGACTGCCGCCTTCCAATCCCACTTTTTGTCCTGTACCTTTCTTTTTTATAGGTTCAAGTCAAGACCGACACTGACTCAAGCTTCATTGAGTACACAGGGTGCATTGTGATCTTTTTATAGAAAGAAAACACAAAAAAAAGTGAAGCAACAAAGATTTGGAGCGTATCTTTATTTTTGTATTGTATATCTATATTGACCACATCTCATCGTATATATAAAAGGTGACATTGTTCCACAGCGCATATCATATATTCATTGAGGGTCGTAATGAAAATTGTGGGCCCCGATATAAAATCTATACCATCTACCATTTATAGTACTTGTGTCTTCTCAAGGTCCCCCTAGGACACCAGGGCTAGGTGCACCTACTATCTCCACAAATGTTATAGCTATAACACTGTATCCGTCATATATGGAATATGTAAAACAAAACAGTATTAATACCACATGATAAATATTTCAAGATGGCTGCTATCTTGGTCATGAATAACCTGAGAAAGTTGTCGCCACTAGATCTCATGCAACCGGGCCAATGTATCAGTGGTGTAGTCTGTACAATGAGTTCTTTATATGATCTTGTCAAAAGTTAGGAAATGTCAGAAATGTGTTGCAAAGATGCAGCTCTTTTTGATAAAATGTCAATAAATTTACCGATGCAACTGTGCCACTGGATCAACAAATTAGTACAATTAGTGCAAATTATTGGAAAGATACTGGTCGGAATATACAGACTTTTATTATAGAAATTTACAGAGTAACTGTAGATGTAAATAGTACGGGACATTATAAGTAGAGATGAGTGAACCGGCTCATAGCAAATTGGATTTGTTATAAATTTTACAAAAATTTCAAGTTCTACCAGCCATGAATCAGGATTGTAGACCTAGGAAGGTGCACAAAAATAAAGATAAGCCATAATTACCTTTTCTGACCTTTACGGGCTTCCGCCTCGACATTCAGTCTTCCTTCTTGGGCATCCCCAGTGTCTTCCGTCCTTCTAAATGTTGTCAGTGGCCCAGGGTCACCGCAGAGGACACATGGGGGTGTCAACGACATGATGCTTTGACACACCCACATGCAGATCAGCGGTACCGAGACAGGGCGGCTAAAGGTAATAACATGTCGGAAGCCATGCTGATCACCCACTATACCATGTGCACCACTGCACTACCTAAACCTACTGCTGCACCTTGTATGTCAAGTGAACAGCGTGGCTCCTAGAATTGTTACCTTTACCTGTAACCGCATTGTCCTGGAAAAGCTGATCTGCAGAGGTCCTGGCTGTTGTATCATCGTAGATGTAATATTGATGACCTATCCTAAGGACAGGCCATCAATATTAGGAAGATGGATAAATCCTTCAAAGAGGTTGTCGAAGGAATTGGAGCAACCCATGTAACTGGCGGGAGGTGTAAAGTAAAAAAATAAGTAAATTAAAAGCATACTCACCTGTCCCCGGCGCTCCGTTGTCCGCTGCCAGTGTCCATTCAGTCTCATGCCGGCGACTCCTTGCTGGGAGTCCTGCACCTCATGTGATCACTAACACCAATTAGGTACAGGATTTCCAGAAATGAGGCGCCGCCATGAGACCGAACAGACACAGGCATGGGAACACGGAGTGCTGGGGACAGGTGAGTATGCTTTTTTAAAAATTTTCTTATTTTTACACCTCCCTGGCGGCTGACACAGTGGTCGCTCCAGTTTATGGACAACCTCTTTTAAGGGGTTGTCTGGGCAAAATTTTTCTATGGTCACTTCACTGGTCCCCCCACATAGTGGCCTCTTCACTGGTCCCCCATACTGTATGGGGAATAGTGATGGGGTCATTATATTGTGTGGGAGCAGTGATGGGGTCTGACATCCTGTGGGGGGGACATTAAACTGTGTGGGGCATATTAAAGGGGTTGTCCAGGGTTAATCTTTTTTATGGCCTATGCTCAGGATAGGCCATAAATACCTGATCGGTAGGGGGCTGACACACGGCCCCAACAGCTGTTCGGAGCCACTTCCGGCATCTGTTCTGTACACAACACAGGGCCGGAAACAGAAAGCTCCATCCGCTGTATAGCAGCCCGGCGCCTTCACTGCAGCTCAGCTCCTACTGACTCCAATAAGTGCTGAGATGCAGTGAAGGTGTCCGGCCAGGGGCGTAACTACCGGGGTAGCAGTGGTAGCGACTGCCACAGGGCCCGGAACATTACGGGGCCCGGAGCCCTGTGGCAGTCGCTACCGCGAACCCCACAATCACTGCTATCGTTATCGTCTTTTGAGACCCCGGAGTATAACGATCGGGGGCCCAGGGGAGGTGAACGAACATAAAAAACACTGTAACTCGCCGCTCCGCAGGCTTCGGGCCTGTTTGGTGACGTTCCAGACGTCAGCCGACCCCAGACCCAGACCCCAGAGTATAATAATCGTTCATGGGTGGTCCACAATGGGGCATAATACTGTGTGCAGGGGCCACTATAGGGCAAACTACTGTGTGCAGGGGCCACTATGGGGCAAACTACTGTGTGCAGGGGCTACTATGGGGCAAACTACTGTGTGCAGGGGCTATTATGGGGCAAACTACTGCGTGCAGGCGCCACTATGGGGCAAACTACTGTGTGCAGGGTCCACTATGGGGCATAATATTGTGTGCAGGGGCCACTATGCTGCATAATACCGTGTCCAGGGGCCACTATGGGGCATAATACCGTGTGCAGGGGCCACTATGGGGCATAATACCGTGTGCAGGGGCCACTATGGGGCATAATACCGTGTGCAGGGGTCACTATGGGACATAATACCGTGTGCAGGGGCCACTATGGGGCATAATAGTGTGTGCAGGAATGCGGTTTGTGTGTGGGGGGGGGTTGGGGGGCGGCGGTTTGGGGGGGTTGAGGGAGGCGGCTTGGTGGGGTTGGGGGCGGCGGCTTGGGGGGGGCCCCATGTCAAATGTTCGCCTTGGGGCCCAGCCATTCCTAGTTACGCTACTGTGTCCGGCCCCTTTACATTGGACAGAGCTTTCTGCTTCTGGCCCTGTATTGTGTACAGGACGGGCATCAGAAGTGGCTCCGAACAGCTGATCGGTCCGGGGTCGGCCCCCTACAGATCAGGGATCTATGGCATATCCTGAGGATAAACCATAACAAATTATCCCTGGACAACCCCTTTAATATACCCCCCTAATGAGCCACACTTTAAAGAGATTGTCCAGTATAATTTTTTCTCTTTTTTTATAATTAATCTGGGGGAGGTGAATCCCCCCTACCCCCCCCAAAAAAAAACATACTAAACATACTCACCTGTCTCCGGTGCTCCGGTGTCCTCCCAGCACGGTCCGGTCCTGCAGCTCCGCTGTCTTCTTTTGCCGGAATTCCTCACTGGCTGTGATGTCCCAGGTCCCTTCCCCTTAGGCCGCTGATTGGCCTCAGGGGTCACATGACGTCACAGGTAGTCACGTGCAGAGGGAACGTCAGCTGGAAGAAAACAACAGAGCTGCAGGACCGAACTGCACTGGAAGACACTGGGGACAGGAAAGAAAGTTTGTGGGGGGTTTTTTTGTTTTGTTTTTTTCACCTGCCCCGGCGTAATTAAAAAAAAAAAATGAAGGAGCCACTGTATGGAGTATAAGCGCCACAGTGGCCCCCACCCAGTATTATAAGCTCCACAGTGGCCCCCACCCAGTATTATAATCTCCACAGTGGCCCCCACCCTGTATTATAAGCTCCATAGTGGCCCCCACCCAGTATTATAAGCTCCATAGTGGCCCCCACCCAGTATTATAAGCTCCATAGTGGCCCCCACCCAGTATTATAAGCTCCACAGTGGCCCCCACCCAGTATTATAAGCTCCACAGTGGCCCCCACCCAGTATTATAAGCTCCACAGTGGCCCCCACCCAGTATTATAAGCTCCACAGTGGCCCCCACCCAGTATTATAAGCTCCATAGTGGCCCCCACCCAGTATTATAAGCTCCACAGTGGCCCCCACCCAGTATTATATGCTCCACAGTGGCCCCCACCCAGTATTATAAGCTCCATAGTGGCCCCCACCCAGTATTATAAGCTCCACAGTGGCCCACACCCAGTATTATAAGCCCCACAGTGGCCCCCACCCAGTATTATATGCTCCACAGTGGCCCCCACCCAGTATTATAAGCTCCACAGTGGCCCCCACCCAGTATTATAAGCCCCACAGTGGCCCCCACCCAGTATTATAAGCTCCACAGTGGCCCCCACCCAGTATTATAAGCTCCACAGTGGCCCCCACCCAGTAGGCCCCCCTTATAAGCTCCATAGTGGCCCCCACCCAGTATTATATGCTCTCTACAGTGGCCCCCACCCAGTATTATAAGCTCCATAGTGGCCCCCACCCAGTATTATAAGCAGCATAGTGGCCCCCATCCAGTATTATAACTCCACAGTGGCCCCCACCCAGTATTTCCACAGTGGCCCCCACCCAGTATTATAAGCTCCCAATAGCCCCCCTCTGCTTCAGTGCTATTATTATACTTTGGGGTCTCCTCAGACCCCAGAGTATAATAATCGGAGGCCCAGGGGGAGTGATTAAAAATAACAAACACTCATACTCACCTTGCCTTACCTTACCTTGGCATCCTCGCTCCATCCTGCCGGCTTCAGCGTCTTCAGGCCCTTTTCCGACGTCACTGCTGAGGCCTGTGATTGGGCCTCAGCGGTCACGTGGGGGCACACTGACGTCATTACGCGGCCGCGCCCCATGTGACCGCTGGGGCCTAATCACAGGCCTCAGTCACATGACGGAGGAGCGCCGGAGAGGACTCTGTGCCCAGGAGAGGTGAGAATATGTATTTATTGTTTTCAGTCACCTCCCCTGGGCTGCCATCTATTGGAAAGGGGCCTGCAATATGCCAGGGCCCCTTTCCAATAACAGTATGTATAGCGGTCGGGGAACCAGGCTTTCCCCGACCGCTATCATAGTGGTCCGGGGCCCGGCCATCTCCAGCTGGCCGCGGGCCCCGTACCCTGCCGGGTCCGGTCGCGGTCGCACTCTCTGCGACCGCGATCGTTACGCCACTGGTCAGGGGCCCGATCGGGATGGTCAGGATCCCGATCGGGCCCCCATGAGGTGAGGACTAATAGTCGGGGCTCGGGGCCCACCGGTGGATTCACCGGTTCCCCGATGGGCCAGTCCGACCCTGCCCACATGATTGAGACCAATCACAGGCCTCAGTGGTGGCCCAGGGCTGCTGATGTCACAGAGGAGGCTGTAAGACGTCAGGGACACCTGGGAAAGAAGACTGGAGCACTAGAAATGTATGATCTTTTTGGATTTTTCCTGGACCTCGGATTATTATGCTCTTGGTTCTGAAGAGACCCAAGTATATACTAATAACACTATTGTAACTGAGCTTCGGGTGAACCATGTGAATATTCCTGAAATAAACCTCAAAAGCTTCGCCCATCACTAACTATAAGAAATTTTGTAAAATTTCTTATCAGAAATAATTGCCTCTTTCTGTTCTTATCAGGCTGTTTCCATGCTCCCCTTCCTTCTGATAAATTGAGTTTTACTCTGAAAATCACTGTTTTAATGGTCATGCAGTGGATTGCAGGTCACTCAATGAACTGGTATTACTCATGTCTACAGAAGTCTACGGCAAGGGGAAGGGGGAGGAGAGAGCAGGAAGTGCAGGAGATCAGGAAAAAAAACAGCTGAATAGAAGCTTTTTATACAAGCAGATTCTCCTGTACTTACTGTGTGCAGTGTATGGCAGCTAGAGAGGACGGAAAACTATAGCTACAGCCTGCAGAGGGGAGCTTCTAAAAACTTTATAATATAAGTTATATAATGGTTAGAAATAATGGTACACACACATAATCCTGATCTTGAAAAGTTACCAGAAGCGACAGATACATTTTATTCTATGAAGATTTTTACAATACTAATAATTTTAATCGTACATTTAAATTATGGAGTTGGTATAATATCAAAAAGTTTTCCTACAAACGTAACCATTTTTAGTGGTGACATCTGTTGTCTTGATTGGTTGCCAATGGATACGACCATGAAATCATGAACCTCCTATGTTCTGTGACTTATCAGATACCCAGCCATGGTGTCCTTATTGTGGACAGGTTATCAGGAGGACACTACATGTATGAGAAGATAACCCGGACACAATAAGGACATCATGGCTGGTTATCAGGCAGGTCCACTACATGTATGAGAAGAGAACCCGGACATAATAAGGACATCATGGCTGGTTATCAGGAGGGCACACTTATTACCCCCCCAAACTTGGACACTACATGTATGAGAAGATAACCCGGACACAATAAGGACATCATGGCTGGTTATCAGGAGGACACTACATGTATGAGAAGATAACCCGGACACAATAAGGACATCATGGCTGGTTATCAGGAGGACACTACATGTATGAGAAGATAACCTGGACACAATAAGGACATCATGGCTGGTTATCAGGAGGACACTACATGTATGAGAAGATAACCTGACCACAATAAGGACATCATGGCTGGTTATCAGGAGGACACTACATGTATGAGAAGATAACCCGGACACAATAAGGACACCATGGCTGGTTATCAGGCAGGGACACTACATGTATGAGAAGATAACCCGGACACAATAAGGACATCATGGCTGGTTATCAGGAGGACACTACATGTATGAGAAGATAACCCGGACACAATAAGGACATCATGGCTGGTTATCAGGAGGACACTACATGTATGAGAAGATAACCCGGACACAATAAGGACATCATGGCTGGTTATCAGGAGGACACTACATGTATGAGAAGATAACCTGACCACAATAAGGACATCATGGCTGGTTATCAGGAGGACACTACATGTATGAGAAGATAACCCGGACACAATAAGGACATCATGGCTGGTTATCAGGAGGACACTACATGTATGAGAAGATAACCCGGACACAATAAGGACATCATGGCTGGTTATCAGGAGGACACTACATGTATGAGAAGATAACCCGGACACAATAAGGACATCATGGCTGGTTATCAGGCAGGGACACTACATGTATGAAAAGATAACCCGGACACAATAAGGACATCATGGCTGGTTAGCAGGAGGACACTACATGTATGAGAAGATAACCCGGACACAATAAGGACATCATGGCTGGTTATCAGGAGGACACTACATGTATGAGAAGATAACCCGGACACAATAAGGACATCATGGCTGGTTATCAGGAGGACACTACATATATGAGAAGATAACCCGGACACAATAAGGACATCATGGCTGGTTATCAGGAGGGGACACTACATGTATGAGAAGATAACCCGGACACAATAAGGACATCATGGCTGGTTATCAGGAGGACACTACATGTATGAGAAGATAACCCGGACACAATAAGGACATCATGGCTGGTTATCAGGAGGACACTACATGTATGAGAAGATAACCCGGACACAATAAGGACATCATGGCTGGTTATCAGGAGGACACTACATGTATGAGAAGATAACCCGGACACAATAAGGACATCATGGCTGGTTTTCTGACAAGTCCCAGATCATAGAAAGTTCCTGCAGTTATGATGATATTCATTGACAACCGATCAAGACAAAAGATGTCACCACTAAGATGGTCAGAGAAAATCTTCACAAATTTGAACATAGCTCTGTTCATGGGAAAACCCCTTTAAGTTACATTTATTTTTAAGAATGAAAATAGTCATTTTCATAGTCATGTTACTTACTAAAATGAAGATAATTAGAATAATAATTAGAGTCGGAGTACTATTATAAAGACTCCAGTTCACAATGTGCACAAATTGATTTTTTTTAGAATTCAGATAATTTCAACACTTACATTATAAAACTGTTAATAAGAAGGAGAAAAATTTAATGACTTTTGATTTTTTTCTTATTATTTTTTATTTCATTATTGGAATGAATAGTCTGAATTCCTTCACTCCAGTGGCACTGGGAACTGGAGGATCCATCACGTTTTCACATCCATTGATTTATAGTCAGTAATCTTGAAACATCCAGACTCCTATCTAGCAGGGGAATTGCTATTCTATGAAGAAAAATGACAAATGACTTTCAATCTAAGGACCCGTGCACATGGGCGTATTATGGCGCCATACAGCCTCCAATATGGCAGTAATAAGCTTCCACTCTATAATCCTATAAATCCAGTTCTATTGGATTTTCCCGTAGGAGTCTCATCCATGTTTAGGTCTAATTCCATATAGAGCTACAGTGAAAAACCTTGTATTATATTTTCAGAGAAAAATGCTTCTTTCGCCACTTTTCAGATCACTTTTTTCCTCCTTCTTCCCTGCTAAATTGACTTTCACTCTGAAATATTTGCTATATCCACCTCAAGACGGACTGCAGATCATATGGATCAGATTTCACATGTCTATAGAAGTATATACAGTAGTTATGGGCGAGAGAGGAGTTGAAAGAGACAGAAAGAGCTAAATAGAAAGTTTCTATTACAGCCCAAGTACTTGATTTACATCTGTAGATCTACGGTAATTTTCTACAGATGTCCTGTATGACCAGGGGGATGTTTGTGAGCAAAAGAAAGAAAGCAGCATAGCAGTGTATAGGAGCTAGTCTCCACCCATCAGCCCAGCGAGAAATGCAAACTAAAGATGGAGTCTGCAGGGTAGCCAGAGGGGAAGACTAAAACTACAGAATGCAAGTGTAGGGAAAGAAGGTGTGGTGTGTTGAATTTTACTTGGCTGGTCCTTTGTTCTCAGAGTAGATAAGGCTAAGTTCACATCTGCATAGGAGTCTCCACTTGGAAACTCCATTGCAGTGTCCGTCTAAAATTGCCGGATAATAAATCTGCAACCCCGAACTTTTCATCTGGCAATATTAGTTAAAAAGAATGGACATCCGACAGACACCCGACAGACCCCATTATAGTCAATGGAGTCTTGGGTTCCGTTAGGGTCCGCTATTTAAATGGTCCGTTTGTCCATCTTCTAGTCTTCTGATGAACCAGATGAATGGACACCCGGTGCTAGTATGAACCTAGTGTAAGCCGGCATCTTAGTTGCCGAGCATGGATGTGTCTGGGTGAGTCAAGAGGAATACTGTATGTCGACAGCTATTGAAGCTATAAGGCCACTGGTATTTTACAGTATACCTAGTAAGGGCCTACAAGGACAAGGGAGTTTGGTGCTCAGCAGAGATATCACAGGACTTAAAGGTCTGAGGAATCTTATTGTGCACACCTAAAGGTATTATAAAGAATTATAAAAAAAATTCTTCCAAAAACAGCACCACCTCTGTCCCTGGGTTGTCTGTGGTATTGCAGCCCAGGTCCATTCACTTCAATGAAGCTGAATAAACCCATGGTGGTGCTGTTTTTGGAAGAAAGCAGCCATGTTTTTCTAATCCTGTACATCTCTTTTAATAACTTGCTTTGGGTTACTTTTGTACTGCAGAGGAAGTTTGCCTTTATTTTCTTTTTATATCTGGCGTCTCAGCAGGAATCTTCCATTCTATGTAATGAGACTTTCCGGGTCTTGTATTTTCCATTGTGCAGAAGCAGGACATGAAACAGTTCAATTGAAAATCTTAATTTTCTTTTCAAGCCTACATGTTTACACGGCTCTTTGTGTCTTAAGACAGCTGCACTACTTGAAGGTGGTTTTCTTGGTATCCAAAAACATCAAGTACCACGGCCTGTCAGTATAATAAAATATCATCCAGACGCGCTTTATCATTTTTTGCTGCCAAGTTAAATTTATCAGTAAATTCATTAAATATTCTACATTTTTGGCCGACATTTATCTAGACCACATTGCATAAAACCATGTGAGTACATTAGGGCTGGCGTTCTATCGCTGTTCGGGGATTTTGTCCCCCATTCCGCTCGATAAATGGACTTTTCTCTCCACATTTTTCGGGCAGAAACCTGGCAGACCCCATTATAGTCTATGGGGTCTGCGGGTTTCTGTGGATAACCACTTTTTAAGTGGATTGGGTTTCCATTTTTCGGGTCCCCAAGCGGACCCAAAGAACGGAAACCCCAACGCAAGTGTGAACCTAGTGTAAGTGGGTATCTCAAGAAGTCAATCCCAGTCCAAGTGCCCTATTAGATCCTATGGACATCACTGAGTTAAATCCCCCTCTTGGCGAGGTCTGTCCTCTAGGAGTCATTGCAAAGTGTGGCCCTGTAAGGGTATGTTCACACAATGTAAGATAGGTGGGGTAAAATTTGTTATACTTGTATATTGTTATACTCTGGTGTCTGAAGAGACCCCAGAGTATAATAGTGATTCGAAGGTGGCAAACCCCAAAAATGTCAGGTTTGGCCAAACCCAACATTTTTGTAAAATTCATTACGAACTCAGTTTGTTATGATCCGGTTCACTCATCACTACTCAAATGCCCTACAGCACCACCGCAGGAGAAATGGAGTATTACACAGTGCATATTAAAAAAAAATTGATGGCTGTAAAAATGTGATCTGAACTGAGCCTTAGTATGTTGGCTGAACCGGACAATTTCTGCGGATTCAGGTGACCCTCTAAAGTGTCCACTGTGGCTATTAGTTCAGGGCCCTGAAGAGGACATCCCATCTATTATCTCAGAATTCACTCATAGGGTTTTTCAAGATGAGGTCTGTAAACCAGACAATCCCTTTAAGTCACACAGACTCAGAATTAACTCTTTCCTAGCTCCATATGAATTATTCATAGTCCTTTCGAGTCAACCTCAAAGGGCGGTAATAACAATTTAATGAGCAAGACGGCAGATCGGTGAAATAGTGATGTTGGACAAATTGGGAGATAGTGATTAGATGTAAAACCTGTGACATCTGCCACTAATGCTACTGTACAGGAGAAAGGAACAGGAAGTAAATCCCAGGCTCATTACCCATTATTAGAAAGAGTCTGTGTTCACGAAATATCCATGCTGGGGCATCAGAAGAGGCCAGCGGGGGAATGTAATCCCTTAATGCATCCTAATTGAAGGTACAGTGTGGAGCTAATGCATAATAATATCACATGCTTTTCCACTGTCTTGGAGACCATTCATCCAGACCCTGAGACGTGCGAGCAGCAGGATGGCGGAATAACCATTATGTACTACCAGCTATACATTACTTATACATAGCACTTCATAATACAAGGAATAGGGACAAGAATCTCTCACATTGAGGAGAGCACCAGTGAAGGTGTGTAGAGATTGAATTGCCTTTTGCCCTCTACTTAGCATCTACATATCACAAGGCATTATGGGAAAGGAGCTGGGGAGCTCATGCGCCATCTGTTGGATGTAACAGATCCTCAATTTGCTTTTGACTCACCGAGTCTTGAGACAGCAAAAGGGATTTTAGCCAAGCCAATTTCACTTATCCAACAGAGGGCGCATGAGCTCCCCAGCTCCTTTCCCATAATGCCTTGTGATAATACAAGGAATGGCAGCCTACTAGTCCAGACAAATAAAGGAACACGTTCATATGGAGGAGAACCGTTGTCATTTTTACAATGAATATCGTCATTTAGAATTATATATCATCTAAAATATCTATCTATCTATCTATAAAATTTATCTATCATCTATCTATTTATCTATCTATGTATCTATCATCTATAGTATCTATCTCTCTAATATCTCTATCTATCATCTCTCTATTATCTACATTCTATCTATCTAATATCTATATTGTCTGTCTATATTATCTATCTATCTATATATATATTATTATCCAAATTATCTATTTATGTGATGTCTGTTTATCTATCTAATATCTATCTATTATCTACTTTATCTAGCAATGTATTATCTATTTATTATCTACAGTATCTATCTATCTATCTATCTATCCATCCATATCTATCTATCTATCTATCTATCTATCTATCTATCTATCTATCTATCTATCTATCTATCTATCTATCTATCTATCTATCTATCCATCCATCTATCTATCTATCTATCTATCTATCTATCTATCTGTTTCATATTATCTATCTATCTATCTATCTATTTATCTATCTATCTATCTATCTATCTATCTATCTATCTATGTATCTATTATCTATCTATCTATTTCTCTATCTCTCTATTTCATATTATCTATCTATTTCTCTCTCTCTGTTTTTCTATGTATAATCTCTCATTAGTAAAGTAGAGAACAATGTGCAGATTTGGTGGCCATAACAGTGTTGTTTGCAGAAATACTCTAAAAACAATGTGGATAAATAACAATGTATGGGGGAGATTAATAAATAACAAAAATACAGATTTCACATAAGAGGTGGCAATGATGCAATCTGAAGCTATAAAGAGAAGAATGAATTATGTGAAAAACAGATAAAGGCAACAACGCTGGAGACAGAGGAAAACTAACCCTAAAATATTCCCAAAATTTATACACAGTAAAAAAAAAAAAAAATTAACATTAAAATTGTTCACCGTCTAAAAAGTGCTTAGGGCAGAATTGTGAGAGAGAATTGAGAGAAGAAATCAAATGTATTTACCATTTTCTTCCTTCCTTCTTTAACAAGTAGGATAAAATATCCAGTGAAATAAAGAGGAATAAAATAAAGTATTACAACTGTAATGGTGAGGTATTAAAATGCCCCTGACACAACACACACTTTTGGAAAAGTGTCGGCACAAAAAAAGTCATTTGTGACTATTTTAATTGCAAGTGGTCACTAAATCACGAATTTGCAACTATTTTATGTCACTCTTGTGGTGTACAATCACTATGAAAAGGGTAACTCATCACCAACAACCTTACCCCAAAACCGCAGAACAAGAAGAGCACCACCTATGAGAGCCTCGATATGACAGTAATACAGCAGAGGTGAGAAAAGGTGTTTATCAGTGTATATTATATTCCCACACCTCTCCTGGTCCTCCAATTATTATACTACAATTTGTGACTTGTGAACCCAAAAAGTTCTGCTGAAGCAAAAATTTTTTGAAAATTTATGAACCTAGTTCTTTACAAAACTGGTTTGCTCATCCATAGTTACCTTCCTGCCGTATCTAGGTCTTTAGCAATACAACAGAGCAGTCATATGTCATGACGTGACTCTGCTCATCTGTCCTATTCTATACAGTAAAGCCAACATGTGAGCTGCAGGAAGAAGCATCAATCTATTGCAGCTGTTTTAGTGACTAGTATGAGTATGAGTTTTCATAAAAAAATTCTGATTTAAACAATATGTCATTTCCTAATGATACATTCCCTATAAGATATGTTGCTCACCTTTAATGGATCTCTAACTATAAAAAATTGTTTTTCTCATCAAATTATAAAGGATAGCTCCAATTTCCGCTTATTTTGACATATTGGTAGGTTGAATGCTAGCTAAGCAGAATTTTCTGTTATGAAATATCTATGTCTACATTTACCCTTTGGAAGGTTTCCATGTTAATAAAATTCCCAATCTGTCCTGCTCCGTTTTTATTACTTTCTCAATAATTTCATTTTTCTTAAGTTTGATTTTTAATAATTATTAATAAAAAATTTAATTAGCATTTAGGGTAAGAACACACGTAGTGGTCGCCATACTTTCGAGGTGTGACATGTTGAGAACCATGCAAAATGTGACTCTCCAGTAGAATGTGGCAGTTTTTAGTTGCTTGTTGGACATATTTTTGTAGTTTACCCCCTGATTTGGGGTAAAATCACATGTTGGTATGTTTTTCAGCCACACCTTGTCACATGTTGGTCATGTTGGCGTATATTCTGTCACATGTTAGACATTACATGAGTCCAAAACCTTAGGGAAGAGGAAAGGCTCGATTCCAACTATTCCGAGCACATCAGACTAGAGGCCGAAACTAGACTAATTTTAGCAGAAAAAGTAACAAACTTTTTGCGCAAAAAATAGTGACTTCTTATGCCTTGTCCACCAGAAAACAGGAGTACAAGCATAAGAAATCTGCCCCATTGTCTGGGATTAAAGATAAAACCAGAACATCTCCTCCCATGGGAAGAGAGACCCATCTGCTGACTGTAAAAGGGTCTCTCTTCTTTTTGGAGGAAGTGTCACTAGGTTTAGTAACCAGGCATTGATCTATAGGGAACTACCTTCCAAAAAGTGGCACTAGAGCAAGTTTTTGTTTTACCATCATGTAGAGCTTATTAGATATTGCAGTTCATAGATTTATTGGCATCTAAATGGTTAGACGTGGGAAGAGGTTTCTTCTGTCACTGTATTGCCCCCACCTATCCTTGTGACCCAATCACAGGGTGTTGATGGGTCGCCATGACAGCTGGAGGTCAAGGCTGCCAAATTAGTATACCAATTAGGCCCAACATATATATAATACACTACAACAAAAAAGTATCACAGTGTATTATCAATTTCACAGAAGTCCCCAAATTTGACTATTATAAATAAAAAGTAGAAACATATTTTAAAGAGGAAAAAAAAAACTAAAAAAAAAATTTCTGCAATAAAATAATTGACTGGTATTGCCACATAGCTATCTGACTTATGAAATGATCGTATTCTCTAACCTTCATGGTAAATGCCTTTAAAAAAGTAATAGAACATTCCAGATTTTCTTTTTCTCTTCATCTTGACTCACTAAAAAATAATATAAGAATAAAATCTGATCAAATGTAGAGGATACCTCAAACTGGTGATAATAAAAATGTCAACTCATCACAAAAATGAGCCCTTAAACAATTTGGTAAATGGGAAAATAACAATGTAATGGCTCCCAGTATATGGTGACACAAAAACATTTTTTAAGTATAGTAGTCAAACTTAAAAAAAAGTTTATTAATACTTTACACATAGCTCAAAATGGTGCCACTTAAAAAATGCAACCTGTTAAGCAAAAAACAAGTATTTTAGGTCAGGTCAAAGGAAAAATAAAAATGTTAGGGCTCTAAGAATATGGCAACACAAGCTAATTTTTTTTTAAAGTACAGTAGGAAACATAAAAAAATTATGAAATATTAATAAAATGTTTTCAATATATTATATGTAACCAGTAGTAAAACTGCTAATAAATACAGTAGTGAAACATAAAAAAAAATGATGAAATATTAATAAAAGGTTTTCAATACATTATATGTAACCAGTAGTAAAACTGCTAATAATTACAGTAGTGAAATATAAAAAAAATAAAAAATATTAATAAAAGTTTGTTAATACTTAATATGTGGCCCAAAAGGGAACATTAAAAAAACGCATCCTGTTCTGCAAAAAACAAGTCTTTATAAATATAGTAGTAAAACATACAAAAACTATTAAATATTAATAAAATGTTTTCAATACCTTATATGTAACCAAAATAGTGCCATTAAAAAATACAACCTATTCTGCAAAAAAATGGAAAAATAAAAATGTTATGACTCTCAGAATATGGTGACACAAACTAATTTTTTTTAAAATACACCAGTAAAACATAAAAAAATATAAAATATTGCTAAAGCTTTTTTCAACATGGTGCCATATAAAACATGCAACCTGTTCTGCAAAAAATAAGCCTTTAAAAGGGAAATGGGGAAAAAATGTGGCTCTGGCTCCTGCTTTTGGCTGTTGAGCTCACAGAGCATTATCTAGACTGGATACAATTGTATCCACGGCTGAGAGCAGGACTAGCTATATACAGGGTTACTGCCTGTGAATGAAACCAACAGTCTTCTCATTTACAAGCAAGCAGAGATCTAGAAAATGATGAAGAATAGAAAAACAAAGTAACTTAGAAAGTTGCAGAATGTTTCATAGATATGAAAACCAGAAAATCTCTTTAAGACACTGCTGATGAGTTGTAGACAGTTGTTTAACACTATGGAGTCTGTCCCTGGTCTGTGCAGTCTGGATCATGTCACAGAAGAAACCAAATTAAAGTAGTGATGACAGACAATAGTAATCATCCTTGGCCTTACAGGAATCAGATAGTTAAGACGTCTTCCTCGGAGCTGTAATTCACAAAACGTCCTATTATAACCACTTAAACACAAAAGACAGGCTTGATTTATATCTGTGTTTTATCTCCTTCAGAACAAAAATTCCTCCTGTCATCGGATGTATTATATCCGTTTCTGTTAACTGGAGTCTGAACATTGAGCCAGTTCTGTAAATATATACATGAGACAGTTTCAATATTTAAAGGAATTGTCAACAATGGTTATTTATCACCATACCGGATAGGTGATTACCTCTGTGATCACCATCAATCACAAGTATGGGGGTCTTCAGCTCCCTGTTCCTCCTCAGTGCACAACTGCAGTGAGAAGGAGTTTGAATATGGTGGTGGTCGAGCATGCTCAGTGCTGCCCCATTCAGTGTCTATGGATCTGATGTATACTTCTAAGTACAGCACTCATTTTTGGTATCCCCATAGATACAGAATGGAGCAGCAGGGTACATTTAAACGCTTCCTTACTGTAGAGTATTCTAGTGTTCGGCGGTGGTCCCAGAGGTCAAACATTTATCCTGTGGATAGTCATCACAAGGCTACCCCATTAACCACTTGCTGACCACCTATTGACCATATAACTCTGGGCAAGTGGTAGTACCTGTACGTCCTTGCAAAGTAGGCAGTTGTATAAGATTGTGCAACTGCAAGATAGAGGAGCCAGCTGACAGTGACAGCTGGACATCCCAAAGAGAAGGCGGGGACAGCGGTCATGTGATCTGCCAGGGGCTGAAACAGCTTAAAGGACCCAGATCAGCTCTGCATTGTATAACAGGAGATGATATTTTTCCTGTATTTGGGGATAATATATCAGCCACAATTACAGAGCATAACAGCAAAAAAAAAAAAAAAAAATGATAAAATGCCTCCCAAAGGTCTATTATGTGTAAAAAAAAAAAAAAGAAAAAAAATTAAGACCAAAAAAAAATTCTACAACTGAGTCCACAGGTTCATACAGCTTCTATCCCCACCCACTAAACTACATGTTACCACATAAAAATCTCCTCAATGGAGATAGAAAACTGTTGGAAAAAAATTTTTAGTAGCACTTTGTGCTATTTAAAAAAAAAAAATCTGAAAAAATTTCAAAAACAGAGGTTTTCCACACCTTTACAACATTTATGCAGATATTAAAAATGTAAAAAAATATGCAAAAATAAAAATAAAATATAAATCCCTATGTATCACCGAAAAAGATACAAAATTATATGAATAACCCGAACAAGAAAAAAATGATAGCCTTTGAAAACCACATGTACCAAAAAACACAAAAATGTGACCTGGTCAATGTGAAAATGAAGTGGTTAATGCTAGGCAATGGTCTGGTGACATTATTGTGGCAACTTCTGCTGTAGAGCCTGGTGACATACAGCAATAGTTGTTACTTGATGTGAGTCCATGAACCTACAAATGCACCATGGAAATTTATATTTGGGGGAGTAGAGGAAATGAAATGACATACTAAAAAATCCCGTACGTATATCCAAAATATAGAGACATGGACACCAACGGAGCCCAAAACACCCCATTGTCTCTAATGGGGTCCCTTGGGCTTCTGTTCCAGTGGGCATCGGGATGTTTTTGTCCACAATTTTTAATGGGTTCTGTGATAGGATAGCAGAGCCTCTGACGCAGACCCAAACAGTTCTGAAGGATCTCTGCATCGTGCTATCCCCCTATTACTCCTGGAAATGTATGAGTAAATTGACAACTGGGTGTTACCATTCCCATATACTAGAAATGATGCCATTGACTAGAGATGGACAAACCTCGCGAGATTTGGGAGATTCGTGAGGTTTATCTGCCGGTTTGGTTTCGGGTCAGACTTGCATGACCCAAACCAGAAGAGCTCTTATAGTTTAATAAGCGTAGAGCATGGGGATACTCAGCTTCCCTGGTCTCTTCTGGCCCTCTCTTTTGGGCTTCCTCTGGGTCCTCTTTGGTAGTCTTCTGGTTTCTTCTGGCCTCCTGGGTGATGGTTCACTCCCCGGGGTTGAACTGGTATAGAATATTTTAACACAAGTGGACTTGAAACTTTTGGAAAATTTAGGTCATATCTGGTTTGTTTCGAATTGGCTCACTCACTGACCGTACAGTATCAAACCCTATAGGGGAACACCACACCGATAAAGGAATGAGACCACCCAGTTGTCAATTTATTCATCCTTTTCCCAGAGGAATAACACAATGGAGAGTTCAGATCCTCCAGTATGGTTGTTTCATGGGGAATACAAGTACTTACTAAAGCCGACATGTCAGGAGAAGAGACGACAGATCCTCTTTAATGTAATCCCGTTCTTCAGATTAATAAATTCACCAAATGTAAATGTTTGCCGGCAGTTAATGCGATTCTCTACTGTCAACTCACTGTAAATAATTTTTGTTCTCTGCCAACACATGGCAGGTAGCACTGGCTTCCATTTGTGTTTGCTCTGCAGCCTTTAACAAGTGCATGTGGGATTTTAAGACGTTGGCACTTTCCCACACATTTTATAACACCCATATGTTGTTCCAAACTATTTTATGAATATCTAACTTTAGATAAAGTCTTTCAGAAGAAACCCCGCAGAAAGCTGAAAATGCCAAAGAGCGGAGCCATCTATTACTGACAATCAGATCAATGGTAAGGGAATAGGGTGTCACTATGAAGGATGAAAGATCACACCAAGACCCGGGTGCTGGAGGGGGCCACATAAGATGACTCCAGTGTTATAAATGGACGCACAATCTAGTCGTGACCAAAAGTTTTGAGACCGACACAAATTTTGGTTTTCACTGCTTGAGTGTTTTTCATTCTTTTAGTCAGATGTTTCTATGGTTACTGGAGTACAATTATAAACATTTCAGACGTTTTTACACTTTTCTGGACAAATACATCAAGTTTATGTAAAGACTCAATATTCCCAGTGTTGACTCTTATTTTTTTAGGACTTTTGCAGTTCACCCTGCCATGCTGGATATCAACTTCTGGGCCAAATCCTGACTGATGATAACCCATACCTACCTTACCATTGCTTGGAGTTTATCACGATTTATGTGTTTTTGTTTGTCCATCCACTTTTTGAGGCTTGACCACTGGTTCTTAATGGGATTGAGGACTAGGAATGGACATGGACATGGTCATGGACCCAAAATTTCAATGCTTTGCTTACCGAGCCACTTAGTAATCACTCTAGTCTTGTGACGTTGGGCTACAGACTGGAAAAAACATTGTCCATCACCAGATGTCTCATGGATGGTGTGGAGAAGTTGTTCTTGGCGGATGTTTAGAGACCATTCTTTATTCATGGAAAAATTGTAAAAGAGTCCACTCCCCTGGATAAAAAGTAAGTGACACATGAATGGTCTCAGGATGCTTTACTGTTGGCAGGACACATGACTCTTGGTAGCACTCATCTTTTCTTGTCCAGACAATCATGGTAAGTAATAGAGATGGACAAACCTCTGAAGATTTGTTTCATCTCCAGTTCGGATGGATCGACCCAAAGATTATTTTCGTGTGGAATAAGTTTGTCACGAAACAGAACTCTTCAGAGCCAAGAGTATAATAAGTGGAGACTCAGGGGAGGTGTAGAAACATAGTAAACACTTCTACTCACCATCCCTCACCTGTCGAAGAGAGGTGAAGGAAGTAAGAAGTAAGAAGTTAGTCGACACAGAATTTTGGACCTAAAAATGACACTGATAAAAAGCTATTTACTTGAACAGTTTTTCAGATGCCGGTTATTTCATGTAAGGAATTAAAATGAACGCATTACCCAATGACCCAATAGCCATGGAACACATGTTCTTCAAGATCCTACTAATCTTACTGTTCAGAAACTGAACACTGTTCCAGGAAAAATTGGTGTGCACCTGTGAAATACTAGAATAACTGTGTTCTTTACGAGCAGCCATTTCAGAATGATTCATGCAGCAGAGGAGATGTCCTGGTGGAGGTGTTGCCAGTGCTCTTAACCTTCATTCATGATCTTTATTGTGTCTCCAATAGAGATGGGAGAACCTCCCAAGATTCCTTTAGTTTTGGGTTGGGGTGAATCAGGTCCCTGATTCATTTTGGGTCGAACCAGTTTGGATACAACTGGAAGTGAAAATATTATACTCTGATGTCTCTTCAGACCCGAGAATATAATAGGTGTAGGCCAAGGGGAGGTGTAAAAAATAAAAAACATTTATACTCACCTTCCCTCATCTTCTTTTTGGGTCTCCTTGTGGCGACTGGCACTCTCTCTCGATGACGTCATGCGTTATGATTGGGCTTCAACAGTGACATGGGCACACCAAGTGTCATAACGTCATGACGGTCAGCTTGCTAATGTGACCTGCCAATCGCAGGCCTCAGCAGTGACCCTGGGCGCATGATATCACCAGGAGAGCTTCAGATGCCCAGTCAAAAGAGGTGAAGAAAGGTGAGTATGAATGTTTTTTCACCTTTCTTGGGCCTCTGAAGAGACCCCAGAGTATAATGATTTAACACAATGCATGCTGCGGTGACCACTTATTTCATCCGAGACAAATCTGAGTGTTAATCGAAAGCCTCCCATTTATTCCTATAGGGGGTCCATCCTTTATGATTCAACATCATGGAGCAGGGTAGCTCCTACTTTATAATTATCAGTTCACTTGAGTTCAACATCGGAGCCCTGCTCGGACGGCACACTCAGTTATGTGTATGGAGCCTCACTTACTGTATGTGTATAGTAATATAGACCTATAACACGAAATCTTATCGTACAAAAACCAAGACCTCTTACAGCTATGCTGAAGCAAAAATAAGAAAAAATGTTATGGCTGTTCTTTCCTTTGTAGGGAATGTTCACATGTGACCTTTTTTGATATTTTTGGTAACAATGACAGGAAAATATACGTTTTTATGTAATTTTGTTGAAAAACACAAACATGCAGCAAAAAATGAGACTAGAACGACATTTCTGGTATACAGTATAAGTGCACTATTGTGTTTTTTTTGCCACCGTCGAGGCCAGTTTTTGTAGCCTTGGTAGAAGACCTGTGTCATCCATTACCTAAAGTACAGCAAATTTTCTTGATCCCAAACTTCCAGGCCATGAAACAAAACAACTCCCACCAGCGCCCCCTTCCACCTGACTGGTCACAGAACATATGGGTTATTGTTATAGAATACAGTTTTCAGCTGAATTCACTTCTGAAGTGACTTTTACAGAACTTCTGGTCTATGTTATTTTCATAAAATCACTACTTTTAACTTAATTGTAACTTTGGTGTCAAAAATACCAGCTTTTATTTCTACAGATTCAGACCTTCCCCTCGCTGAATCACCGATGAAATGTCTGCTCGTAAAGAACACAGTGACTCTAGGATTTCACAGGTTCTCACCAACTTTTACTAGAACAGTGTTCAATTTCGGTGGGATTTACAGGCGTCTTGAAGAACAATTTTCCACGGGTATTGGGTAAAGTTTTCACTTTAATTCCCCATATGAAATTAACTTATGTCTGGAAAATTGTTAAAATAAATCACTTTTAGGTCCAAAATTCAGTGCTGACCAACTTCTTAATATATAGTTATAGAGTGTGGGGCTCTGTTTTCATGATATTGGGCTCCATATCCCTGCATAGACATGGATATGAAACACAACTTATTTACTGAGGTTGGATGAAGACATCAGTCCATCAAGTCCAACCTATAACCCTACAGTACCCTACAGTGTTGATCCAGAAGAAGGCAAAAAACCCCATGAGGCTTATGTCAATTGCCCCATTTCATGGCAAAAATTTCTTCCAGATTACAATCTGGTCATCAGTATAAAACCCTGGATCAAGGTGCCCTTACTGAAATCTAGAACCCATAACCCGTAATATTGTTCTGTTCGAGAAAGACATCCAAGCGCTCTTTGAACTTGTCAATGTATCCACCATCACCACTTCCTTGGGCAGTGAGTTCCATAGTCTCACTGTTCTTACATCCCTATCTTTGTTGGTAAAATTTTCTCTGCTCCATACGCAGAGGATGTCCCTTTTTACTCTCATAGGCCTAGGTGTAGAGGATGTCTCCTTGTCACTGTCACTGGCCTATGTGTAGACTATGTCCCTTTGTCACTGTCACCAGTCTAGGTGTAGAGGACGTCCCCTTGTCACTGTCACTGGCCTAGGTGTAGACTATGTCCCTTTGTCACTGTCACCAGTCTAGGTGTAGAGGACGTCCCCTTGTCACTGTCACTGGCCTATGTGTAGACTATGTCCCTTTGTCACTGTCACCAGTCTAGGTGTAGAGGATGTCCCCTCGTCACTGTCACCGGTCTAGGAGTAAAAGATCATTAGAAAGTTCTTTGTGCTGTCCCTTCATGTATTTGTACATTGTTATTAGATCTCCCCGTAGACGTCTTTTTTTCTAAACTGAATAACCCCAAGTTTGTTAATCTGTCTCTGTCCTCCAATCCATCTTCCCCTAATAACTTTGGTTGCCCTTTTCTTCATTATCTCTACTTCAATTATGTCCTTCCTGTATACTGGGGCCCAAACGCTTTATCGTTTACTGTATACTGTACAGTGTTATTGAGCTGTATAACAATATACTCCAAAACTCCAGTGATGGGTGAACCTTGAGGGATTTGTTTTGGGAATATTAGCAAGGTTTGCTGGGAAAATTAGTTCAATCTGAACCAGAAGTACTGGGAAAAGTTGAATAACTAGAGACAAAAGAAAATTAAATTACTCACCTGAGTACTTTCCTGAGCTCTGCCGTGGCATCCTCTAGCATTCCGGTGTTCTCTACAGGCCATACATTATGTCTTTTGACTCCCAGATCAATGTTGAGGCCTCAGCGGTCACATGGGGGCATCAACGTCACCAAACGTTGAGGCTACAGCATACGCGATGACACCGTACCTTCAATGTGTGATGGCGTTGACGTTCCCCATGTGACCGTTGAAACCCAATGACAGGTCTCAATGGTGAGCTGGGATGTGATAACGTAGACACCCCCCAAGTGACTACTGAGGCCCAATCATAGTCCATACTGGTGACCTGCGGGATGGAAAACATGGTGGTTGGCACAGAAAGGAAGACTGGAATGCCAGAGGATGCCATGATGGGGCCCACGAAAGCTAAATGTTTTTTTTAATTTTTACAAACCTTCCTCTGATTATTACACTCCTGAAGAGACACACGAGTATAATAATCAACTTTGGTGGATTCATGCAAGGCAAACACCCCAAAATTGGGCTTCAACCCAAAATTTTTGGAAAATTTGTAACAAACCCAACTCGTTCTAAACTTGTTCTCCCATCTATACTAAGTTCCCTTTGGCGGTGGCTGCAGAGAGATATTTTTTAATTATTCGCCAGGATTTGGAGCTTTATATTTATTTTAACGTATTCTGCAGCGATTTAGCCACATTTAGCCAATTTTGCCACATTTTTGGCAGAAACTAGGCCAGTTAACAAGATTTGTTTTGTCCACCAGTTTAGTTACAGGCCAAACTTGTTTGGTCTGAACTGGAAGTGCTATTATTGTGGAGCTTCGATCCTCTTCTGGCCTCCTAGGTGATGTCAGAAGCTTTGGAGGGACCACTGAGACCTGCGATTGGGCTTCAGCGGTCATGTGGGGCACCAACATCATGACGATTTAAATCACACCATAGGGCCACTGATGTCGCCCAGGAGGCCAGTAGATGTCTGAAGACACTCATGATGGAGCACTGGATGCCACAAGGGAGCCCAGGAGAGGTGAGGAAGGATGAGTATCAGTGTTCATTATCCTTCCACACATCCTCTAGATCTCCAGTTATAATACTGACGAGGCCCCGAATATCATAATGATTTTTGGGTGGCAAACGTCAAAAATCGTGGGTTTGGATGAACCTGTAACGAATCTGTCTCGTTACCAACCAGTTTGCTTATCTCTACTAGGCAGTCTAGTCTACTAGACACTGGTGGAAATATATCAAACCCTCTATGCCAGTTTTATGGTGTAGAGGGTTGGTATTTTGACGCACATTTGGCACTAGGCGACAACCCCCCTACTGTGCCTCACTCACCACATTGGGACAGGCCAGGTTAGGGATGCCTGACATATTCATTGTAACGCACGTCACTTTTCTGGCGTGAGTAACTTATAATGGAAATCCACACCAGTTCCTAACTGGCTTAGATCTTCATTCTGGCGCTGGGACGTGAGCCTGATTTATGCCGTGCACCCATTGGAGGCCTTATATTAAGACTGGTGTACGAAACACTAGTCTTAATAAATCTGTCACAATGACATATATCTGGTGTAGTTTAGAACTTTCTTGTGCGAACTCGACCGTGTGCGAGTTCAGTGTGCTATCCATGTTTTTTCCGGACTGCAAAACTCAGGACAGGTCCTAATCCTGTCCGGTTCCGTGGTCTCATTCATTGAATTCATTGAACGAATGGGGCCGCAGAAGGGCCTTAGACCATATTCGTTTATCCGCCGCACTGTCTATGGTAATCGCACTACAAGTAAAGAGTTTTTCCGCTGCCATGTGATCACGGCTGGCATAGTCTACCACCTCGGGAGGCCAATATTCCAGACTAATCCTGGCTATATTTTCACCAAGTTAAACAGCACAATTATGCAAAATGCAATAACAAATGCAGCAGTAAAACTGCCCGAGTAAATAGATTCTCCTGGAAAGTACATAAAGCAGCGTGTAATGTGCCTAGAAGAGGGGAACGATAGCGCGCAATAAATAGACAATGGAAACAACAGCTTTGAGCAAGCTTTCATCTTATTAAGACTCCAGCCGAAATGGCGGCGCTCGCTCCTGGCTACGGCTCCTTTGTTGTGTTCATACTGCGACCATAATTGCGGAGGGACGGCAGATCCGCGGATTTCATTGTCCAGATCTGTGGTCATTGTACTATATAATGTAATATGTATGCAATAATGGAGCTCGGCCCTTTGTACCGTGAATTATCACATTACTGGTTCTATAATGTGATATTTCCTGTGTAAATAAGTGGATAATACGATTATTTCAGCACTGACCCTGCGGGAACATTGAATTAAAAGGAACGTGTCGCAAATTTTTATTTGTTCATTTATTAAATCCTGATAGTGAAATATATATAACATTTTACTAATGTGTTTTAGTTTTATGATTGTTGATTCTATTTCTTGTACAGGATTATGGGGGCGGCCATCTTGCCTGAGCTTCTCCTCTGCTGTGGTAACAGCAGTTAGTGGTATGCTTTACAGCAGTCTCATGGTCATAGGCATAAATAGTCAGGAGCTAAATCAATGAGGCCTACGGGAGAGTTTTCTGGGCATGCTCTGTACAGGGAGGGGGTAGTAGATATGCTGTGACATCATCTATTGTCAGTAGTGCAGGTAAGGCCCGGTTCACATCTACGTTCGGGTTTCCGTTCGGGGGGTCTGCTTGGGGACCCCCCGAACGGAAACCTATACGCATAAAAAAGTGATTTACCTGGGAAACCCGTGGACCCCATAGACTATAATAGGGTCCATGTGGTTTCCGCACGAAGCAAGCAGAGAGGAAAGTGCATGTTTCCGCATGTTTCGTGCGGAAACCGAGCGAAAACCATATGGACCCCATTATAGTCTATGGGGTCCACGGGTTTCCCGGGTAAACCACCTTTTTATGCGTATAGGTTTCCTTTCGGGGGGGTCCCCAAGCGGACTTCCGAACGGAAACCCGAACACAGATGTGAACCGGGCCTAAGGACGGGTCAGTGGTGTTATCTATAGAAGTGTTATCTTCTAATGTAATCCTATCAGTGATTTAAATGACGTAACTCCTGTAAAGAAAACCCCTACAGAATTGTCAAGTGTCTATTATTAGGCTTAGTAGCCAGAGAGAAAATTGCAGGATGAAATTTGAAGGGTACTATGGTCTATTTTCTAGGGGTTTTCTTAGACTCATTTTATCTGGTGGGGCCAAGGAATTTCACTCCAACAATGGATAAGCCATTGGCAGTGCTATGTGGAAGCTGCTTATACCCTTCATCCTATTCAGAACACATATCAAATGAAGTGTGCATGTGTATGGAAGGGGTCAGGAGGAATAGCTATCGGCCAAACAAGCAATTCACAATATTCACACGTCACAGGGCCGCATTAATTTCACTGCATGTGAATGGAGGACATTCACATGACCAATATTTTGATGGTAACCTATGTATGAGGGATCCAGAAAACAGGTGCCCCTGAGATGCAGGTGAAAAATGGACATCTGTCGTCTGAATGTAGCCTTAGTCTGAGGCCCCACATTGTGGAAAAGCTGCCTTTTTTGTTGTAGATTTTTCTCCGTTTGGCCAAAGCCAAGAATGGCTACAAAAGGAATGGGAAATATATAGGTAGTCCTTATACTTCTCCCTTCTGCTCAATCCACTCCTGGCTTTGGCTCAAAAACTGCAGCAAAATCTGCAACAAAAAAAGCTGCGTTTATGCTACGTGGGGCCTAAAAGCCACTACTTGCAGACCACTCCTCACTATTGGGCCATTATTATCCCTTTGTCCTGAGCTTTCCTCTGCTGCTTTCCTGTTAGCTCTCAGGTGTATAACCACATGTTCTTGCAGCTATCTGCTGGGCAATGTGGTGCACTGTGGGAGGGAATTCAGACATATTCCTTACTTTTCACACATCATTTCTAGCACTGGGATCTATGAGGCCCACTTGGGCTTCAGGGGACAGGTGCAACGCTAACCTCTACACCTCTATGGCTACACTCGTGTGTTATCGATGAACACATGGGGAGCTGATAAATAGAATAACTGGAGTGTAAGATATGGAGCCATTGTGCTATATTAGGAAGCTTCGCTCTGCTGTAATCTGCCATATAGTTGGGCAGATCCTATACAGTCTAGTCACTTTAGCCCAGCTGCACCGGCATGAATTGTGAGCCCTCCTACCGCACTTTTTACTTGCTAGACCAGATGTTCCTTGTAAATAAAAGAAGGATGAGAGTGAATCGCAGTTAGTGGCTTTGTACATCATGCATGATTTATAGCAGAGAATGCAGCAGCGACCATAAATAATATGTATGATCATCGTCATCCTCACATACACTGACGCAGCTGTCATGAAATCATCATCTAAGAATGTACAGGTCTATAACTAGAAAAATACATAGGCAGATACAATCTAACACAATGACCTCAGTAAAGAGGCAAAAAGTAAGTGAACCCCTGAATTTACACTCCTCAACTTTGAAATTGCAACACCAAGAAGGAAAAGTCTTGGAATTATGGAATGGAAACAAAATATCCAAACATGGGGATTTATTCAGTATCAGATATGAGCCCCACGTGCAGTAATCCCCGCACTTATACATCTTGACATGGGGCCTGATAATGTCTAGTTGAAAATGGGTTCCCAATACACGTTGGAGAAATGGCCGTACCAATGGCTCCATGATTAGATCAGTGTAACGGTGAGATGTTAGTGTGTCTGTAAGGAAGACTATAGGGGTCTGCTATCGTATATTAGGCTACCCCACACCATAATTTGGGGAGTAGGACCAGTGATGTTCCCTTGTGAAGGCCTCTTCATGGTGTTTCTCATGTGGTCCTCAGACCAATCTCCAGCTAACATTGCATCCAAGACGAAAGTGGAATACATCGCTAAAGAGGATAGACCGCCACTGCCAGTGGCATAACTAAAGTCTTGTGGGCCCCGGTGCAATCTTTTGTCTGGGACCCCCTACCTCATCCCTACAGCGAATTCTTGATAGTGATGGTTACGGGTGCTAAGGAGTTTAATCAACCTTAGTGTGGTTAGGGTAATGTGTGGCTCTCCTTGGCTTATGGGCCAGATGGAAGCTGCAATCTCAATACTGATGCCAGTGCTTATGGGCCCCCTAAGGCTCCTGGGCCCCGGTGCGACTGCACCCTCTGCACCCCCCTCAAGTTACGCCCCTGGCCACTGCCATCTTGCCGTGCACCATGATAGCCTTTGAGAGCAGTGCCGTGAGGTCAATGAAACATCTGTAGCTGGACGTCTGGCTCATGGCCCAATCTAGTGCAAACTCCTTCTCATGGTCTGTTTAACACCCTAGACTTGGGATGTGACGTCCAATTTCACTTGCAGTACAGAATGGATCACTACGCACCATTCTTCCAATCAGACGATCCTTCCATGCAGGGGTCACCTCCATGCAACTCTTGTTGTCATTCCAGTTCGTTGATATTTTCGCAACCCCGGGGACATACAACATTGAACAGCGCTCTCATCTCGGCCTAGGCATGTGGTGATCTCCCAGAGTGATAAACTAAGGTGTCTCAGTTCAAATATATTGCCCCTCTCAGTTTGTGACAAGTGGAGATAACTGGCACATGGATAGACATGGGGCCACACTATGTACTATGTACTGACCTGCAGATCATGTTGCAAACAAAATGGGGCAATTATCCCCAGAAAAAAGAATACATGAGCAGTGTTGACGGGTCAGACATCAACAAAGCGATATCCCAGCAAGCCTCTGCATGATTTGTAAGTTCCATCGAAAACTTAGGAACCCTTTAACAGTTCAGAATTTCCCCCATTTGTAGATAACCTATCTACCTGTGAATTGTTCTACACCAAAGTCTTTAGCAATGCTTTTGTGGCTTTTTCAACTCTATGTGTCTCTAGAACACGTCTTCTGTTCTGAGATCTTCTAAAAGTTGGTTTCCTTGAGGCTTGAGAAGAGCAGATTTTCAGTAACCAGGCTTTGTGTGCCTTTATTTAATGGTCAAAGCACCTGTGAAAGCCAAACTTCCAAACTTCTTAAAGAAGTTATGTGAGGATGGAATTTTTTTTACAGTATATTCACTGCACTGTATAAACTTGCTGACTGTACAGCAGACAATCCCTCATTGCCCCTATTATTTACTTTGTAAAGTGCATGGAGTGGTCTATCTATCTATCTAGAAAAAACAATCCAATCTGCCAGCAACCTGTGTAGATGGAAAATGTCCTTTTATTGGAAAAGCAGTACACTACGTATCGGTTCTCACAGGAACCTTTCTCAAGTGCAATCTATCTATCTATCTATCTATCTATCTATCTATCTATCTATCTATCTATCTATCTATCTATCTATCTATCTATCTATCTTATATCTATCTATCTATCTTATATCTATCTCATATCTATCTATCTAACTCATATCTATCTATCTTATATCTATATATCTATCTCATATCTATGTAACTCATATCTAGCTATCTATATATCTATCTATCTTATATCTATCTCATATCTATGTATCTATCTATCTATCTATCTATCTCATCTATCTATCTATCTCTCTATCTATCTCTCTATCTATCTATCTATCTATCTATCTTATATCTATCTATCATCTATCTCATATCTATCTATCTCATATCTATCTATCTCATATCTATCTATCTATCTATCTATCTATCTATCTATCTATCCTCTATCTATCTATCTATCTATCTATCTATCATCTATCTCATACCTATCTATCTATCTATCCCATATCTATCTATCTATCTATCTATCTATCTATCTATCTATCTATCTATCTATCTATCTATCTATTTAGCTTCAGGTTTCGCCTCTAGGTGTATTGATCAGTTCCTCACTTTAGGGGAATGCTCTTGTGCAGCTCTACTTAGTATATTTGACTAATCCGTCAGTGCTGCCCCCATGGGCACTGGAATTATTGGCCTTTGTTAGTCAGCGGATATCGGCATTGGCTGGCTACAGCTGAATATAAATGAAGTATTTAGTAATGGCTTCTTAAAGAAAGTCACTTATGTTGAGAAGCTTTCTGAGCGCTCATCATCACTTCATCAAGTCTGAAGGCGCGTTCCACATGGGAGGAGTTATAGCCCCAGGAACGGCGTCCGTATAAGACACATCTCACTGACTACCGCAGCCTTCATTTACTGGGTCTCACACAGAGGGAAGGATTCAGCTTCATTTAGATGCGCAGGAGTGTTCTCCATGCATATGGAATATACATCTTAGTGAAAAACAGCAAGGGAAAAAGCCAAACAAACATGTATTACAGAGCCGCAGTAAAGCGCCGAGGGTCCGCGGGCAACTGGAGACTGCCGGCCGCAAGAAAGAATATTAAAGACCTGCTTATCACCTAGCAAGGCTGCCCGCCACGGTGTCTATTACTAATATCCGCAATGTCCCAGAATTCCTTTCTATTTGGAATTTATGAATGATTTATATAAAATGTTTTTCAATGGCATCTGTATCAGAATTTCTGTTCCTCTGGTTCATCTGATCCCAAAGGACCCCATTGACTATAATGGGGTCCGTTGGGTGTCCGGACAAAAAAAGTCATGCTTGATATCTTTGTGTTTCACGCACAGACAAAAAAGAAAGCTCCCTGTAGCCACCACTAGAGGGAGCTAAGGAGATTACCGCATACTGTTTTATTAGGCTATATTCACACTTGCAAGTGGCTTCAAGTTGGCGCTCAGTATAAAAAAAGCCACTTGGGGCCGTTTAAACACCCTTAAAGGTAAATGCCATTTTCCCAGTGGCACATGGGTGACGCCATTTGGGGGGGGGGGGAGTTATGGCAACTCCAAGAAATTTTTTATTCAAAGTTTTGATTTTTTTAAAACAAAAATGATACAAATTTGGTATCTCCATAATTGTAAGACAGTCTTAGGCCACATGAACACGACCTTGTTTTTCACGGCTAGCACACTGACCCTTTAATTCCTATGGCCGCATACACATGCCCATATATCATCACGGTCTCATGTATGGGGCAGTGATCCCAGGGCAGAAACCAAGACAGGCCCTATTCCTGTCCGTTTTGCGGCCCAGGCTCACTGAGGGGCCGTGGAGGCAGGGGTGGCACACGGATGTCATCCATAATGGTAACCCTATAGCTAAGGCCCCATTCCCTAATCTCCAGCCTTCGCCCACGTCACCCACAGACTCCTGTCCCCTATTTACACAATGCACAATTTCAATACATTTCCAGAATTCTTAACTGTTTTACGAGAAACCTTCTGTAGTATTTGGATTTTGTTTAGAACTTGTAACGCCCGGGGGGATATCTTACATTGTAACTCTGCCCCCGCTCCAAACAAAATCCGGATTTTCAAAGCAGAAAAATAATAAATGCAAAATTGGAACAAAGTCAGGGGAACAAATTGCAATAAAAGACTAATGAAGAGTCCCGAGGCGGAAAGTGAATGAAAAACTCCTGGGCAAATTGGTTATAAAAAGGTGCAGGAATTTTACTACACAATGGAACTTCCTTAATGGTGACTGTAAGGGGCCCCGGCTGCTGCTTTCTTCTATGTCAGGTTTACGGACATGGGCACAGTACACATCTGGACAGATTATACATGTCTGATGTGCCACTCCCAATCCTGGATGTTGACATATTAGATTTTGACAATACTTTTTGAAAATTCTTAAGAGTTTTTTGGGACTTATGAATTCATGACCTATCCATATGACTTAATAGGTCATCAATTAAAGATCGACAAGAGTCTGACAACTAGGCCCCCGGCCCAACTTCTGCAGCATTCGCATGAGAGCTGCGGCCTTTTCACTTCTTACCAAGCACAGTGTTGTACAATGTCCAGTGACTTGTTTGGTGCCGCAGCTCAGCCCATTCACTTGAATGGGGCTGAGCTGTGATCAGGCCAGGTGACCAATGGACGTGACCTGTGAAGCAGAATCTGTGCCAAGCTGATCCACAGAGGTCAGATCTGCACAGATCTTAAATTGATGACCAATCCTAAGGATAGGTCATCAATTATTAAGTCCTGGACAATCCCTTTGATTGGCGGTAATATACATGGTATATGATCATGTTGCCACAAACACAACACAAAAATTGCAAGAATTCCACCAAATTTGGATTTTTTGAGACCATTGTGTTATGCTTGTGGCAACTTGTGAGTTGCAATGAGACTTTACTCACTATCAGTACTTGCGATGAGGTCAATGCTACATTGCAACCTTTAGCCATGTGACAAGTAGCAGTGCCAAAGAGGTGTAAAAAATTTTTTCCAAAAAAAAAGGATCAGAAAGGGTAAAAAAAAAGAAATAAATAAGCAATACTGACTTGGATGATTCAGCCACCACCCCTATTCTGAGACTTACGTTGAACCTGCTGGTCTCTACTTCATGGTCCCCATCTTGATACATCAGGAAATGCCCTCTTAGCCAATTGCTGGTCATCACTGTGGTCAGTGTTGTCAAGGGGCACAAGGAAGTAGTGACCAGCAGGGGACCAGGTAAGCATTGAAATGGGAGTGGCAGGGAATAGTGAGGTGCATATAATTTCTTTTCCTTTTTTAACCCTTGGCGGCCATTGAATCAGACCCTTAAAAACTCACTTAAAAACCGGTACACCTGATTTGGTCTTGTCGTATGAGGAACACACGGCTTTACAGCAAGTTAGAGTTACAGGACTATCAGGGTGCAGACACATGATGTGGTACACCTGAAAAATGACATGGCCCGTAATAAGCCAACAGTAAATGCTGTAATACCCCCCAAATAATTTCATCAATGTTTCCCAGTATAAGGGAAAATTCAGTGGTGCCATTTAAAACTACAGCTCGTCCTGCAAAAAAAACTAAGTCAACAAGCAATAATGAATAAATGTAATTGTAAAGAGTAGCAGTACAGACCTGCACTGCAGCCATTTTCCATTGTTTGCGTTTTGCCTTCCTGCCTTTTAAGTGCCAGAACTTTTTTACTATTCCATATAAAGGCTTGTTTTTTTTTTTTTGTTTTTTTTTTTTGTCAGGACAAGCGGTATTTTAAAAATGACACCACTGAATGTTCCAATATACCGGAAAAATGAATTGCGGGGTATTACAGCACTTACTGAGCTGTACACATCTGCGCCGGAGACTCTACCACAGAAACCGCCAGAAATTGGCAGAGGGAAAAGTCCTGCATAGAGGACATTTCTCTCCGCTGCTTTCAGTATGAAAACAGTGGACCCCATTATGGTCAATGGGGTCCACCGGTGTCCGCTACTAACCACTGTTTGGTCCGGCTCTCCGTCGTTTGGGTCCCCGAAGATGTCAACCTAACCGTACTTTAGTACTACTTTAAAACCAAAAAATGTACTTTGTGTCCTCATATTCTGACACCGTTTTTAGGTTTCTATCTATGGAGCCAGGACTTGTTGCTTGTGGGGTGAGCTTTAGTTTCTACAGGTAGCACTTTGGAGCATATAAAACTTTGTGATCACTTCCATTAAATATTTTAGCGAGGAGCGCACTTTCTCTGGTCGTGAGGTGGCAATGGTCTTATAGATCAGACCAGTGGGAATCCAGGAGGGTCAGCCTTGTGGGGGTCAATATCTGACTGTCCTTTGGCACACAATGGGTAGTTGGCACGCAGACGATTCGAGAGCTGGAGGTTGGGAAGGCATACAGAGACCAAACACTGGTGACCCAGACGAGGGGTCTTAGATTCCAGGGGTGTCCATCAGCGCTCGATACCCAGCTGGAGAACAGCAGCAACCGTGAAGCAGAGTTAGTCACAGCAGCAGCACGACATGCTCAATTTTCTCTAAAAGCGACTCTTAAAACCAGGAAAGTATAAAATAACTGCACAATATGGCATCATTTATCCTCTTTACATCCCTTCCACTATGTCATTGACTATAGGCTTTTATCAAGAGACTAACGTCCTACTTAACCGAAGCAGATGTCCTCCTCGAGAGCCTCGGCTATATCTCTGTATTACTTACGTACTTTGTGTTTCCTTTGCTCTCGACGCTTCATCTTGACAGCTGTATAACACAAGGGCACTTCCGCTCACTTCCAATGTACGGAAATCAAAGCTGAACTTATCATTCCTGGCATGTGTCTGATCCACAAAATTTACTATTTCGTTTTGAAGTCTGACTTGCTGTAAAAATCAATTAATTCCATGAGATCGCAACTTAACCCAGCCCTGGGGTCTCCATTGGACCTGCCCAAGTTAAAGACTAATATATCCCACTAATTCCGCTCCCTTAGAGCATTGATCTAAGGAAAATGGAAAATGCGTTAGAGCCTAATGAAGGAACTGCAGGCAGTGATCGCAAATTCAAGGAAATGCAAGACAACCACAGTGTCTGAAGAAGGAGATTATTCCTGATTGATTCAGTATGATGAGAGATGCAAATGTATACAGAGACATTAGTGTATGCATTAAAGGAAGGGCCCTAAGTGGTCATGACCCTCCGACCGCAGGGATATTCTTAAAGGAACACTGTATAAATACAATAAGGATTGGGTTATTTTTGGCCTTAAAGGGACCTTAAAGATGATTTCTCCTTCCCTATCTGAGAGCCTAATATCATAGAGGAGAGAAGCTGAGCTGTGTGATATATAGGGTTATATGATAGAGGAGAGAAGCTGAGCTGTGTGATATATAGGGTTATATGATAGAGGAGAGAAGCTGAGCTGTGTGATATATAGGGTTATATGATAGAGGAGAGAAGCTGAGCTCTGTGATATATAGGGTTATATGATAGAGGAGAGAAGCTGAGCTCTGTGATATATAGGTTATATGATAGAGGAGAGAAGCTGAGCTCTGTGATATATAGGGTTATATGATAGAGGAGAGAAGCTGAGCTCTGTGATATATAGGGTTATATGATAGAGGAGAGAAGCTGAGCTCTGTGATATATAGGGTTATATGATAGAGGAGAGAAGCTGAGCTCTGTGATATATAGGGTTATATGATAGAGGAGAGAAGCTGAGCTGTGTGATATATAGGGTTATATGATAGAGGAGAGAAGCTGAGCTCTGTGATATATAGGGTTATATGATAGAGGAGAGAAGCTGAGCTCTGTGATATATAGGTTATATGATAGAGGAGAGAAGCTGAGCTCTGTGATATATAGGGTTATATGATAGAGGAGAGAAGCTGAGCCCTGTGATATATAGGGTTATATGATAGAGGAGAGAAGCTGAGCTCAGTGATATATAGGTTTATATGATAGAGGAGAGAAGCTGAGCTCTATGATATATAGGGTTATATGATAGAGGAAAGAAGCTGAGCTCTGTGATATATAGGGTTATATGATAGAGGAGAGAAGCTGAGCTCTGTGATATATAGGGTTATATGATAGAGGAGAGAAGCTGAGCTCTGTGATATATAGGTTATATGATAGAGGAGAGAAGCTGAGCTGTGATATATAGGGTTATATGATAGAGGAGAGAAGCTGAGCTCTGTGATATATAGGTTATATGATAGAGGAGAGAAGCTGAGCTATGTGATATATAGGATTATATGATAGAGGAGAGAAGCTGAGCTCTGTGATATATAGGGTTATATGATAGAGGAGAGAAGCTGAGCTCTGTGATATATAGGTTATATGATAGAGGAGAGAAGCTGAGCTCTGTGATATATAGGTTATATGATAGAGGACAGAAGCTGAGCTCTGTGATATATAGGGTTATATGATAGAGGAGAGAAGCTGAGCTCTGTGATATATAGGATTATATGATAGAGGAGAGAAGCTGAGCTCTGCGATATATAGTATTATATGATAGAGGAGAGAAGCTGAGCTCTGTGATATATAGGGTTATATGATAGAGGGAGAGAAGCTGAGCTCTGTGATATATAGGGTTATATGATAGAGGAGAGATGCTGAGCTCTGTGATATATAGGTTATATGATAGAGGAGAGAAGCTGAGCTCAGTGATATATAGGTTTATATGATAGAGGAGAGAAGCTGAGCTCTATGATATATAGGGTTATATGATAGAGGAAAGAAGCTGAGCTCTGTGATATATAGGTTATATGATAGAGGAGAGAAGCTGAGCTCTATGATATATAGGGTTATATGATAGAGGAAAGAAGCTGAGCTCTGTGATATATAGGTTATATGATAGAGGAGAGAAGCTGAGCTCTGTGATATATAGGGTTATATGATAGAGGGGAGAAGCTGAGCTCTGTGATATATAGGGTTATATGATAGAGGGAGAGAAGCTGAGCTCTGTGATATATAGGTTATATGATAGAGGAGAGAAGCTGAGCTCAGTGATATATAGGTTTATATGATAGAGGAGAGAAGCTGAGCTCTGTGATATATAGGGTTATATGATAGAGGAGAGAAGCTGAGCTCTGTGATATATAGGGTTATATGATAGAGGGAGAGAAGCTGAGCTCTGTGATATATAGGGTTATATGATAGAGGAGAGAAGCTGAGCTCTGTGATATATAGGTTATATGATAGAGGAGAGAAGCTGAGCTCTGTGATATATAGGGTTATATGATAGAGGGGAGAAGCTGAGCTCTGTGATATATAGGGTTATATGATAGAGGGAGAGAAGCTGAGCTCTGTGATACATAGGGTTATATGATAGAGGAGAGAAGCTGATCTCTGTGATATATAGGGTTATATGATAGAGGAGAGAAGCTGAGCTCTGTGATATATAGGATTATATGATAGAGGAGAGAAGCTGAGCTCTGCGATATATAGGATTATATGATAGAGGAGAGAAGCTGAGCTCTGTGATATATAGGGTTATATGATAGAGGGAGAGAAGCTGAGCTCTGTGATATATAGGTTATATGATAGAGGGAGAGAAGCTGAGCTCTGTGATATATAGGGTTATATGATAGAGGAGAGAAGCTGAGCTCAGTGATATATAGGTTTATATGATAGAGGAGAGAAGCTGAGCTCTATGATATATAGGGTTATATGACAGAGGAAAGAAGCTGAGCTCTGTGATATATAGGTTATATGATAGAGGAGAGAAGCTGAGCTCTGTGATATATAGGGTTATATGATAGAGGAGAGAAGCTGAGCTCTGTGATATATAGGGTTATATGATAGAGGAGAGAAGCTGAGCTCAGTGATATATAGGTTTATATGATAGAGGAGAGAAGCTGAGCTCTATGATATATAGGGTTATATGATAGAGGAAAGAAGCTGAGCTCTGTGATATATAGGTTATATGATAGAGGAGAGAAGCTGAGCTCTGTGATATATAGGTTATATGATAGAGGACAGAAGCTGAGCTCTGTGATATATAGGGTTATATGATAGAGGAGAGAAGCTGAGCTCTGTGATATATAGGATTATATGATAGAGGAGAGAAGCTGAGCTCTGCGATATATAGTATTATATGATAGAGGAGAGAAGCTGAGCTCTGTGATATATAGGGTTATATGATAGAGGGAGAGAAGCTGAGCTCTGTGATATATAGGTTATATGATAGAGGAGAGAAGCTGAGCTCAGTGATATATAGGTTTATATGATAGAGGAGAGAAGCTGAGCTCTATGATATATAGGGTTATATGATAGAGGAAAGAAGCTGAGCTCTGTGATATATAGGTTATATGATAGAGGAGAGAAGCTGAGCTCTATGATATATAGGGTTATATGATAGAGGAAAGAAGCTGAGCTCTGTGATATATAGGTTATATGATAGAGGAGAGAAGCTGAGCTCTGTGATATATAGGGTTATATGATAGAGGGGAGAAGCTGAGCTCTGTGATATATAGGGTTATATGATAGAGGGAGAGAAGCTGAGCTCTGTGATATATAGGTTATATGATAGAGGAGAGAAGCTGAGCTCAGTGATATATAGGTTTATATGATAGAGGAGAGAAGCTGAGCTCTGTGATATATAGGGTTATATGATAGAGGAGAGAAGCTGAGCTCTGTGATATATAGGGTTATATGATAGAGGGAGAGAAGCTGAGCTCTGTGATATATAGGGTTATATGATAGAGGAGAGAAGCTGAGCTCTGTGATATATAGGTTATATGATAGAGGAGAGAAGCTGAGCTCTGTGATATATAGGGTTATATGATAGAGGGGAGAAGCTGAGCTCTGTGATATATAGGGTTATATGATAGAGGGAGAGAAGCTGAGCTCTGTGATACATAGGGTTATATGATAGAGGAGAGAAGCTGATCTCTGTGATATATAGGGTTATATGATAGAGGAGAGAAGCTGAGCTCTGTGATATATAGGATTATATGATAGAGGAGAGAAGCTGAGCTCTGCGATATATAGGATTATATGATAGAGGAGAGAAGCTGAGCTCTGTGATATATAGGGTTATATGATAGAGGGAGAGAAGCTGAGCTCTGTGATATATAGGTTATATGATAGAGGGAGAGAAGCTGAGCTCTGTGATATATAGAGTTATATGATAGAGGAGAGAAGCTGAGCTCAGTGATATATAGGTTTATATGATAGAGGAGAGAAGCTGAGCTCTATGATATATAGGGTTATATGATAGAGGAAAGAAGCTGAGCTCTGTGATATATAGGTTATATGATAGAGGAGAGAAGCTGAGCTCTGTGATATATAGGGTTATATGATAGAGGAGAGAAGCTGAGCTCTGTGATATATAGGGTTATATGATAGAGGAGAGAAGCTGAGCTCAGTGATATATAGGTTTATATGATAGAGGAGAGAAGCTGAGCTCTATGATATATAGGGTTATATGATAGAGGAAAGAAGCTGAGCTCTGTGATATATAGGTTATATGATAGAGGAGAGAAGCTGAGCTCTGTGATATATAGGTTATATGATAGAGGAGAGAAGCTGAGCTATGTGATATATAGGATTATATGATAGAGGAGAGAAGCTGAGCTCTGTGATATATAGGGTTATATGATAGAGGAGAGAAGCTGAGCTCTGTGATATATAGGTTATATGATAGAGGAGAGAAGCTGAGCTCTGTGATATATAGGTTATATGATAGAGGAGAGAAGCTGAGCTCTGTGATACATAGGGTTATATGACAGAGGGAGAGAAGCTGAGCTCTGTGATAAATAGGGTTATATGATAGAGGGAGAGAAGCTGAGCTCTGTGATATATAGGGTTATATGATAGAGGAGAGAAGCTGAGCTCTGTGATATATAGGTTATATGATAGAGGAGAGAAGCTGAGCTCTGTGATATATAGGGTTATATGATAGAGAGAGAGAAGCTGAGCTCTGTGATACATAGGGTTATATGATAGAGGGAGAGAAGCTGAGCTCTGTGATATATAGGGTTATATGACAGAGGAGAGAAGCTGAGCTCTGTGATATATAGGATTATATGATAGAGGAGAGAAGCTGAGCTCTGCGATATATAGGATTATATGATAGAGGAGAGAAGCTGAGCTCTGTGATATATAGGTTATATGATAGAGGAGAGAAGCTGAGCTCTGTGATATATAGGTTATATGATAGAGGGAGAGAAGCTGAGCTCTCTGATATATAGGTTATATGATAGAGGAGAGAAGCTGAGCTCTGTGATATATAGGGTTATATGATAGAGGAGAGAAGCTGAGCTCTATGATATATAGGGTTATATGATAGAGGATAGAAGCTGAGCTCTGTGATATATATAGGGTTATATGATAGAGGAGAGAAGCTGAGCTCTGTGATATATAGGTTATATGATAGAGGAGAGAAGCTGAGCTCTGTGATATATAGGTTATATGATAGAGGGAGAGAAGCTGAGCTCTCTGATATATAGGTTATATGATAGAGGAGAGAAGCTGAGCTCTGTGATATATAGGGTTATATGATAGAGGAGAGAAGCTGAGCTCTGTGATATATAGGGTTATATGATAGAGGAGAGAAGCTGAGCTCTGTGATATATAGGGTTATATGATAGAGGAGAGAAGCTGAGCTCTGTGATATATGGGATTATATGATAGAGGAGAGAAGCTGAGCTCTGTGATATATAGGGTTATATGATAGAGGGAGAGAAGCTGAGCTCTGTGATATATAGGGTTATATGATAGAGGAGAGAAGCTGAGCTCTGTGATATATAGGGTTATATGATAGAGGGAGAGAAGCTGAGCTCTGTGATATATAGGGTTATATGATAGAGGAGAGAAGCTGAGCTCTGTGATATATAGGGTATATGATAGAGGAGAGAAGCTGAGCTCTGTGATATATAGAGTTATATGATAGAGGAGAGAAGCTGAGCTCTGTGATATATAGGATTATATGATAGAGGAGAGAAGCTGAGCTCTGTGATATATAGGTATATATGATAGAGGAGAGAAGCTAAGCTGTGTGATATATAGGGTTATATGATAGAGGAAAGAAGCTAAGCTGTGTGATATATAGGTTATATGATAGAGGGAGGGAAGCTGAGCTCTGTGATATGTAGGGTTATATGATAGAGGAGAGAAGCTGAGCTGTGTGATATATAGGTTATATGATAGA